>CM075766.1:62069068-64469068 GCA_037974665.1 Ehretia macrophylla | reverse complement strand
GGCTTGGGACCAGGTCTCCGTCGCTCCGGGGCCCATAACTTTTGATCCGTAAGGAGTTACGCAGCCCACAGCATACCGTTGGAATGCTCTCCGAGAGCTCTACGACGGGGCAGCTAAGCCCGCTTCACTGGGCCTTTTTCTGGAGCCCAAAATCGGACGTTTTTATCAGTTTTCGGATACTTTTCTTGTTTTGCGCTGTTTTTCTATCCCGGATAGTACGTCGTGCGCCGCGGGAAGGCCGACAACCTGATCCATCACATTTCTGTTACCGAATCCCATGGCACCTTGGGCAAGGCAACTTCTCTTCACGTAGAGGCTGGGCCCGCAAACCGAGGTCGTGGTGCTTGGGACCAGGTCTCCGTCGCTCCGGAGCCCATAACTTTTGATCCGTAAGGAGTTACGCAGCCCACAGCATACCGTTGGAATGCTCTCCGAGAGCTCTACGACGGGGCAGCTAAGCCCGCTTCACTGGGCCTTTTTCTGGAGCCCAAAATCGGTCGTTTTCATCAGTTTTCGGACACTTTTCTTGTTTTGCGCTGTTTTTCTATCCCGGATAGTACGTCGTGCGCCGCGGGAAGGCCGATAACCTGATCCATCACATTTCTGTTACCGAATACCTCTGCACCTTGGGCAAGGAAACTTCGCTTCACGAAGAGGCTGGGCCCGCAAACAGAGGTCGTGCGGCTTGATACCAGGTCTCCGTCGCTCCGGAGCCCATAACTTTTGATCCGTAAGGAGTTACGCAGCCCACAGCATACCGTTGGAAAGCTCTCCGAGAGCTCTACGACGAGGTAGCTAAGCCCGCTTCGCTGGACCTTTTTTCGGAGCCCAAAATCGGTCGTTTTCATCAGTTTTCTGACACTTTTCTTTTTTTGCGCTGTTTTTCTATCCAGGATAGTACGTCGTGCGCCGCGTCAAGGCCGATAACCTGATCCATCACATTTCTGTTACCGAATCCCTCTGCACCTAGGGCGAGGCAACTTCGCTTCACGTAGAGGCTGGGCCCGCAAACCGAGGTCGTGGGGCTTGGGACCAGGTCTCCGTCGCTCCGGGGCCCATAACTTTTGATCCGTAAGGAGTTACGCAGCCCACAGCATACCGTTGGAAAGCTCTCGGAGAGCTCTACGACATGGCAGCTAAGCCCGCTTCCCGGGGCCTTTTTTCGGAGCCCAAAATCGGTCGTTTTCATTAGTTTTCGGACACTTTTCTTCTTTTGCGCTGTTTTTCTATCCCGGATAGTACGTCGTGCGCCGCGGGAAGGCCGACAACCTGATCCATCACATTTTCGTTACCAAATCCCATGGCACCTTGGGCGAGGCAACTTCGCTTCACGTAGAGGCTGGGCCTGCAAACCGAGGTCGTGGGGCTCGGACCAGGTCTCCGTCGCTCCGGGGCCCATAACTTTTGATCCGTAAGGAGTTACGCAGCCCACAGCATACCATTGGAATGCACTCCGAGAGCTCTACGACGGGGCAGCTAAGCCCGCTTCACTGTGCCTTTTTCTGGAGCCCAAAATCGGACGTTTTTATCAGTTTTCGGACACTTTTCTTGTTTTGCGCTGTTTTTCTATCCCGGATAGTACGTCGTGCGCCGCCGGAAGGCCGACAACTTGATCCATCACATTTCTGTTACCAAATCCCATGGCACCTTGGGCGAGGCAACTTCGCTTCACGTAGAGGCTGGGCCTACAAACCGAGGTCGTGGGGCTCGGACCAGGTCTCCGTCGCTCTGGGGCCCATTACTTTTGATCCGTAAGGAGTTACGCAGCCCACAACATACCGTTGGAAAGCTCTCCGAGAGCTCTACGACGGGGCAGCTAAGCTCGCTTCACTGGGCCTTTTTTCGGAGCCCAAAATCGGTCGTTTTCATCAGTTTTCGGACACTTTTCTTCTTTTGCGCTGTTTTTCTATCCCGGATATTACGTCGTGCGCCGTGGGAAGGCCGACAACCTGATCCATCACATTTCTGTTACCGAATCCCATGGCACCTTGGGCGAGGCAATTTCGCTTCACGTAGAGGCTGGGCCCGCAAACCGAGGTCGTGGGGCTTGGGACCATGTCTCTGTCGCTCCGGGGCCCATAACTTTTGATCCGTAAGGAGTTACGCAGCCCACAACATACCGTTGGAAAGCTCTCCGAGAGCTCTACGACGGTGCAGCAAAGCCCGCTTAGCTGGGCCTTTTTTCGGTTCCCAAAATCGGTCATTTTCATCAGTTTTCGGACACTTTTCTTCTTTTGCGCTGTTTTTCTATCCCGGATAGTACGTCGTGCGCCGCGGGAAGGCCGACAACCTGATCAATCACATTTCTGTTACCGAATCCCATGGCACATTGGGCGAGGCAACTTCGCTTCACGTAGAGGTTGGGCCCGCAAACCGAGGTCGTTGGGCTTTGGACCAGATCTCCGTCGCTCCGGGGCCCATAACTTTTGATCCGCAAGGAGTTGCGCGGCCCACAGCATACTGTTGGAAAGCTCTCCGAGAGCTCTATGACAGGGCAGCTAAGCCCGCTTAGCGGGGCCTTTTTTAGGAGCCCAAAATCGGTCGTTTTCATCAGTTTTCGGACACTATTCTTCTTTTGCACTGTTTTTCTATCCCGGATAGTACGTCGTGCGCCGCGGGAAGGCCGACAACCTGATCCATCACATTTCTGTTACCAAATCCCATGGCACCTTGGGCGAGACAACTTCGCTTCACGTAGAGGTTGGGCCCGCAAACCGAGGTCGTGGGGCTTGGGACCAGGTCTCCGTCGCTCCGGGGCCCATAACTTTTGGTCCGTAAGGAGTTACGCGGCCCACAGCATACCGTTGGAAAGGTCTCCGAGGGCTCTACGACAGGGCAGCTAAGCCCGCTTCGCTGGGCCTTTTTTAGGAGCCCAAAATCGGTCGTTTTCATCAGTTTTCTGACACTTTTCTTCTTTTGCACTGTTTTTCTATCCCGGATAGTACGTCGTGCGCCGCGGGAAGGCCGACAACCTGATCCATCACATTTCTGTTACCGAATCCCATGGCACCTTGGGCGAGGCAATTTCGCTTCACGTAGAGGCTGGGCCCGGAAACAGTGGTCGTGGGGCTTGGGACCAGGTCTCCGTCGCTCTGGGGCCCATTACTTTTGATCCGTAAGGAGTTACGCAGCCCACAGCATACTGTTGGAAAGCTCTCCGAGAGCTCTACGATGAGGTAGCTAAGCCCGCTTCGCTGGGCCTTTTTTCGGAGCCCAAAATCGGTCGTTTTCATCACTTTTCTGACACTTTTCTTCTTTTGCGCTGTTTTTCTATCCCGGATAGTACGTCGTGCGCCGCGTCAAGGCCGACAACCTGATCCATCACATTTCTGTTACCGAATACCTCTGCACCTTGGGCGAGGCAACTTCGTTTCACGTAGAGGCTGGGCCCGCAAACCGTGGTCGTGGGGCTTGGGACCAGGTCTCCGTCGCTCCGGGGCCCATAACTTTTGATCCGTAAGGAGTTACGCGGCCCACAGCATACCATTGGAAAGCTCTCCGAGTGCTCTACGACAGAGCAGCTAAGCCCGCTTTGCTGGTCCTTATTTCGGAGCCCAAAATCGGTCGTTTTCATCAGTTTTCTGACACTTTTCTTTTTTTGCGCTGTTTTTCTATCCAGGATAGTACGTCGTGCGCCGCGTCAAGGCCGATAACCTGATCCATCACATTTCTGTTACCGAATCCCTCTGCACCTAGGGCGAGGCAACTTCGCTTCACGTAGAGGCTGGGCCCGCAAACCGAGGTCGTGGGGCTTGGGACCAGGTCTCCGTCGCTCCGGGGCCCATAACTTTTGATCCGCAAGGAGTTACGCTGCCCACAGCATACTGTTGGAAAGCACTCCGAGAGCTCTACGACGGGGCAGCTAAGCCCGCTTCGCTGGGCCTTTTTTAGGAGCCCAAAATCGGTCGTTTTCATCAGTTTTCTGACACTTTTCTTCTTTTGCACTGTTTTTCTATCCCGGATAGTACGTCGTGCGCCGCGGGAAGGCCGACAACCTGATCCATCACATTTCTGTTACCGAATCCCATGGCACCTTGGGCGAGGCAATTTCGCTTCACGTAGAGGCTGGGCCCGGAAACAGTGGTCGTGGGGCTTGGGACCAGGTCTCCGTCGCTCTGGGGCCCATTACTTTTGATCCGTAAGGAGTTACGCAGCCCACAGCATACTGTTGGAAAGCTCTCCGAGAGCTCTACGATGAGGTAGCTAAGCCCGCTTCGCTGGGCCTTTTTTCGGAGCCCAAAATCGGTCGTTTTCATCACTTTTCTGACACTTTTCTTCTTTTGCGCTGTTTTTCTATCCCGGATAGTACGTCGTGCGCCGCGTCAAGGCCGACAACCTGATCCATCACATTTCTGTTACCGAATACCTCTGCACCTTGGGCGAGGCAATTTCGCTTCACGTAGAGGCTGCGCCCGGAAACAGTGGTCGTGGGGCTTGGGACCAGGTCTCCGTCGCTCCGGGGCCCATAACTTTTGATCCGTAAGGAGTTACGCAGCCCACAGCATACCGTTGGAAAGCTCTCCGAGAGCTCTACGACGGGGCAGCCAAGCCCGCTTCGCTGAACCTTTTTTCGGAACCCAAAATCGGTCGTTTTCATCAGTTTTCTGACACTTTTCTTCTTTTGCGGTGTTTTTCTATCCCGGATCGTATGTCATGAGCCGCGAAAAGGACGGCAACCTAATCCATCACATTTCTATTACCGAATCCCTAGGTAACTTGGGCAAGACAACCTCACTTCACGTAGAGGTTGGGCCCGCAAACCAAGGGCGTGGGGCTTGGAACCAAGTGTCCTTCGCTCCGGTGCCCATAACTTTTGATCCGTAAGGCGTTACGCAGCGCACATCACACCGTTGGAATGCTCTCCGAGAGCCCAACGACGGGGGCAGCTAAGCCCGCTTCACTGGGCCTTTTTCTGGAGCCCAAAATCTGACGTTTTCATCAGTTTTTGGACACTTTTCTTGTTTTGCGCTGTTTTTCTATCCCGGATAGTACGTCGTGCGCCGTGGGAAGGCCGACAACCTAATCCATCACATTTATGTTTCCGAATCCCATGGCAACTTGGGCGAGGAAACTTTGCTTCACGTAGTGGCTGGGCCCGTAAACCGAGATCGTGGGGCTTGGGACCAGGTCAACTTCGCTCTAGAGCCCATAACTTTTGATCCGTAAGGAGTTACGTAGCACACAACATACTGTTGGAAAGCTCTCCGAGAGCTCTACGACGGTGCAGCAAAGCCCGCTTCGTTGGGCCTTTTTTCGGAGCCCAAAATCAGTCGTTTTCATTAGTTTTCGGACACTTTTCTTCTTTTGCGCTGTTTTTCTATCCCGGATAGTACGTCGTGTGCCACGGGAAGGCCGACAACCTGATCCATCACATTTCTGTTACCGAATCCCTCTGCACCTTGGGCGAGGCAACTTCGCTTCACGTAGAGGTTGGGCCCGCAAACCGAGGTCGTGGGGCTTGGGACCAGGTCTCCGTCGCTCCGGGGCCCATAACTTTTGATCCGTAAGGAGTTACGCAGCCCACAGCATACCGTTGGAATGCTCTCCAAGAGCTCTACGACGGGGCAGCTAAGCCCGCTTCACTGGGCCTTTTTTCTGGAGCCCAAAATCGGACGTTTTTATCAGTTTTCGGACACTTTTCTTGTTTTGCGCTGTTTTTCTATCCCGGATAGTACGTCGTGCGCCGCGGGAAGGCCGACAACCTGATCCATCACATTTATGTTACCGAATCCCATGGCACCTTGGGCGAGGCAACTTCGCTTCACGTAGAGGCTGGGCTCGCAAACCGAGGTCGTGGTGCTTGGGACCAGGTCTCCGTCGCTCCGGGGCCCATAACTTTTGATCCGTAAGGAGTTACGCGGCCCACAGCATACCGTTGGAAAGCTCTCCGAGAGCTCTACGACGGGGCAGCTAAGTCCGCTTCGCTGGGCCTTTTTTCGGAGCCCAAAATCGGTCGTTTTCATCACTTTTCTGACACTTTTCTTCTTTTGCGCTGTTTTTCTATCCCGGATAGTACGTCGTGCGCCGCGTCAAGGCCGACAACCTGATCCATCACATTTCTGTTACCGAATACCTCTGCACCTTGGGCGAGGCAATTTCGCTTCACGTAGAGGCTGCGCCCGGAAACAGAGGTCGTGGGGCTTGGGACCAGGTCTCCGTCGCTCCGGGGCCCATAACTTTTGATCCGTAAGGAGTTACGCAGCCCACAGCATACCGTTGGAAAGCTCTCCGAGAGCTCTACGACGGGGCAGCGAAGCCCGCTACGCTGGACCTTTTTTCGGAGCCCAAAATCGGTCGTTTTCATCAGTTTTCTGACACTTTTCTTTTTTTGCGCTGTTTTTCTATCCCGGATAGTACGTCGTGCGCTGCGGGAAGGCCGACAACCTGATCCATCACATTTCTGTTACCGAATCCCTCTGCAGCTTGGGCGAGGCAACTTCGCTTCACGTAGAGGCTGCGCCCGCAAACCGAGGTCGTGGGGCTTGGGACCAGGTCTCCGTCGCTCTGGGGCCCATAACTTTTGATCCGTAAGGAGTTACGCAGCCCACAGCATACCGTTGGAAAGCTCTCGGAGAGCTCTACGACAGGGCAGCTAAGCCCGCTTCTCGGGGCCTTTTTTCGGAGCCCAAAATCGGTCGTTTTCATCAGTTTTCGGACACTTTTCTTCTTTTGCGCTGTTTTTCTATCCCGGATAGTACGTCGTGCGCCGCGGGAAGGCCGACAACCTGATCCATCACATTTTCGTTACCAAATCCCATGGCACCTTGGGCGAGGCAACTTCGCTTCACGTAGAGGCTGGGCCCGCAAACCGAGGTCGTGGGGCTTGGGACCAGGTCTCCGTCGCTCTGGGGCCCATTACTTTTGATCCGTAAGGAGTTACGCAGCCCACAACATACCGTTGGAAAGCTCTCCGAGAGCTCTACGACGGGGCAGCTAAGCCCGCTTCGCTGGGCCTTTTTTCGGAGCCCAAAATCGGTCGTTTTCATCAGTTTTCGGACACTTTTCTTCTTTTGCGCTGTTTTTCTATCCCGGATAGTACGTCGTGTGCCACGGGAAGGCCGACAACCTGATCCATCACATTTCTGTTACCGAATCCCTCTGCACCTTGGGCGAGGCAACTTCGCTTCACGTAGAGGTTGGGCCCGCAAACCGAGGTCGTGGGGCTTGGGACCAGGTCTCCGTCGCTCCGGGGCCCATAACTTTTGATCCGTAAGGAGTTACGCAGCCCACAGCATACCGTTGGAATGCTCTCCGAGAGCTCTACGACGGGGCAGCTAAGCCCGCTTCACTGGGCCTTTTTCTGGAGCCCAAAATCGGACGTTTTTATCAGTTTTCGGACACTTTTCTTGTTTTGCGCTGTTTTTCTATCCCGGATCGTATGTCGTGAGCCGCAGGAAGGCCGACAACCTGATCCATCACATTTCTGTTAATGAATCCCGTGGCACCTGAGGCGAGGCAACTTCGCTTCGGGTAGAGACTGGGCTCGCAAACCGAGGTCGTGGTGCTTGGGACCAGGTCTCCGTCGCTCCGGGGTCCATAACTTTTGATCCGTAAGGAGTTATGCGGCCCACAGCATACCGTTGGAAAGCTCTCCGAGAGCTCTACGACGGGGCAGCTAAGCCCTCTTCGCTGGGCCTTTTTTCGGAGCCCAAAATCCAACGTTTTCATCAGTTTCCGGACACTTTTCTACTTTTGCGCTGTTTTTCTATCCCGGATAGTACGTCGTGCGCCGCGGGAAGGCCGACAACCTGATCCATCACATTTTTGTTACCGAATCCCATGGCACCTTGGGCGAGGAAACTTCGCTTCACGTAGAGGCTGGGCCCGCAAACCGAGGTCGTGGGGCTTGGGACCAGGTCTCCGTCGCTCCGGGGCCCATAACTTTTGATCCGTAAGGAGTTACGCAGCCCACAGCATACCGTTGGAAAGCTCTCCGGGAGCTGTACTACGGGGCTGCTAAGCCCGCTTTGCTGGGCCTTTTTTCGGAGCCCAAAATCGGTCGTTTTCATCAGTTTTCTGACACTTTTCTTCTTTTGCGCTGTTTTTCTATCCCGGATAGTACGTCGTGCGCCGCGGGATGGCCGACAACCTGATCCATCACATTTCCGTTACCAAATCCCATGGCACCTTGGGCGAGGCAACTTCGCTTCACGTAGAGGCTGGGCCCGCAAACCGAGGTCGTGGGGCTTGGGACCAGGTCTCTGTCGCTCCGGGGCCCATAACTTTTGATCCGTAAGGAGTTACGCAGCCCACAGCATACCGTTGGAAAGCTCTCCGAGAGCTCTACGACGGGGCTGCTAAGCCCGCTTCGCTGGGCCTTTTTTTGGAGCCCAAAATCGGTCGTTTTCATCAGTTTTCTAACACTTTTCTTCTTTTGCGCTGTTTTTCTATCCCGGATAGTACGTCGTGCGCCGCGGGAAGGCCGACAACCTGATCCATCACATTTCTGGTACCGAATCCCTCTGCACCTTGGGCGAGGCAACTTCGCTTCACGTAGAGGCTGGGCCCGCAAACCGAGGTCGTGGGGCTTGGGACCAGGTCTCCGTCGCTGCGTGGCCCATAACTTTTGATCCGTAAGGAGTTACGCAGCCCACAGCATACCGTTGGAATGCTCTCCGAGAGCTCTACGACGGGGCAGCTAAGCCCGCTTCACTGGGCCTTTTTCTGGAGCCCAAAATCGGACGTTTTTATCAGTTTTCGGACACTCTTCTTGTTTTGCGCTGTTTTTCTATCCCGGATAGTACGTCGTGCGCCGCGGGAAGGCCGACAACCTGATCCATCACATTTCTGTTACCGAATCCCATGGCACCTTGGGCAAGAAACTTCACTTCACGTAGAGGCTGGGCCCGCAAACCGAGGTCGTGGGGCTTGGGACCAGGTCTCCGCCGCTCCGGGCCCATAACTTTTGATCCGCAAGGAGTTAAGCGGCCCACAGCATACCGTTGGAAAGGTCTCCGAGAGCTGTACGACGGGGCAGCTAATCCCGCTTTGATGGGCCCTTTTTCGGAGCACAAAATCGGTCGTTTTCATCAGTTTTCGGACACTTTTCTTCTTTTGCGCTGTTTTTCTATCCCGGATAGTACGTCGTGCGCCGGGGGAAGGCCGACAACCTAATCCATCACATTTCTAATACCAAATCCCCTGGCACCTTGGGCAAGACAACTTCACTTCACGTAGAGGCTGGGCCCGCAAACCGAGGTCGTGGGGCTTAGGACCAAGTCTCCGTCGCTCCGGTACCCATAACTTTTGATCCGTAAGGAGTTACGCAGCGCACATCATACCGTTGGAAAGCTCTCCTAGAGCTCTACGACGAAGTAGCTAAGCCCGCTTCGCTGGACCTTTTTTCAGAGCCCAAAATCGGTCGTTTTCATCAGTTTTCTGACAGTTTTCTTCTTTTGCGCTGTTTTTCTATCCCGGATAGTACGTCGTGCGCCGCGGGAAGGCTGACAACCTGATCCATCACATTTCTATTACCGAATCCCTCTGCACCTTGGGCGAGGCAACTTCGCTTCACGTAGAGGCTGGGCCCGCAAACCGAGGTCGTGGGGCTTGGGACCAGGTCTCCGTCGCTCCGGGGCCCATAACTTTTGATCCGTAAGGAGTTACGCAGCCCACAGCATACCGTTGGAATGCTCTCCGAGAGCTCTACGACGGGGCAGCTATGCCCGCTTCACTGGGCCATTTTCTAGAGCCCAAAATCGGACGTTTTTATCAATTTTCGGACACTTTTCTTGTTTTGCGCTGTTTTTCTATCCCGGATAGTACGTCGTGCGCCGTGGGAAGGCCGACAACCTGATCCATCACATTTCTGTTACCGAATCCCATGGCACCTTGGGCGAGGCAATTTCGCTTCACGTAGAGGCTGGGCCCGCAAACCGAGGTCGTGGGGCTTGGGACCAGGTCTCCGTCGCTCCGGGGCCCATAACTTTTGATCCGTAAGGAGTTACGCAGCCCACAACATTCTGTTGGAAAGCTCTCCGAGAGCTCTACGACGGTGCAACTAAGCCCACTTCGCTGGGCCTTTTTTCGGAGCCCAAAATCTGTCGTTTTCATCAGTTTTCGGACACTTTTCTTCTTTTGCGCTGTTTTTCTATCCCGGATAGTACGTCGTGTGCCGCGGGAAGGCCGACAACCTGATCCATCACATTTCTGTTACCGAATCCCTCTGCACCTTGGGTGAGGCAACTTCGCTTCACGTAGAGGTTGGGCCCGCAAACCGAGGTCGTGGGGCTTGGGACCAGGTCTCCGTCGCTCCGGGGCCCATAACTTTTGATCCGTAAGGAGTTACGCGGCTCACAACATACCGTTGGAAAGCTCTCCGGAAGCTCTACGACGAGGTAGCGAAGCCCGCTTAGCTGGGCCTTTTTTCGGAGCCCAAAATCGGTCGTTTTCATCAGTTTTCGGACACTTTTCTTCTTTTGCGCTGTTTTTCTATCCAGGATAGTACGTCGTGCGCCGTGGGAAGGCCGACAACCTGATCCATCACATTTCTGTTCCCAAATCCCATGGCACCTTGGGCGAGGCAACTTTGCTTCACGTAGAGGCTGGGCTCGCAAACCGAGGTCGTGGGGCTTGGGACCAGGTCTCCGTCGCTCCGGGACCCATAACTTTTGATCCGTAAGGAGTTACGAAGCCCACAGCATACCGTTGGAAAGCTCTCCGAGAGCTCTACGACGAGGTAGCTAAGCTCGCTTCGCTGGGCCTTTTTTCGGAGCCCAAAATCGGTCGTTTTCATCACTTTTCTGACACTTTTCTTCTTTTGCGCTGTTTTTCTATCCCGGATAGTACGTCGTGCGCCGCGTCAAGGCCGACAACCTGATCCATCACATTTCTATTACCGAATACCTCTGCACCTTGGGCGAGGCAATTTCGCTTCACGTAGAGGCTGCGCCCGGAAACAGAGGTCGTGGGGCTTGGGACCAGGTCTCCGTCGCTCCGGGGCCCATAACTTTTGATCCGTAAGGAGTTACGTAGCCCACAGCATACCGTTGGAAAGCTCTCCGAGAGCTCTACGATGGGGCAGCCAAGCCCGCTTCGCTGGACCTTTTTTCAGAGCCCAAAATCGGTCGTTTTCATCAGTTTTCTGACACTTTTCTTCTTTTGCGCTGTTTTTCTATCCCGGATAGTACGTCGTGCGCCGCGGGAAGGCCGACAACCTGATCCATCACATTTCTGTTACCGAATCCCTCTGCACCTTGGGCGAGGCAACTTCGCTTCACGTAGAGGCTGGGCCCGCAAACCGAGGTCGTGGGGCTTGGGACCAGGTCCCCGCCGCTCCGGAGCCCATAACTTTTGATCCGCAAGAAGTTACGCGGCCCACAGCATACCTTTGGAAAGCACTCCTAGAGCTCTACGACAGGGCATCAAAGCCCGCTTCACTGGGCCTTTTTCGGGAGCCCAAAATCGAACGTTTTCATCAGTTTTCGGACACATTTCTACTTTTGCGCTGTTTTTCTATCCCGGATAGTACGTCGTGCGGCGAGGGAAGACAGACAACTTGATCCATCACATTTATGTTACCAAATCCCATGGCACATTGGGCGAGGCAATTTCGCTTCACGTAGAGGCTGGGCCCGCAAACCGAGGTCTTGGGGCTTGGGACCAGGTCTCCGCCGCTCCGGGGCCCATAACTTTTGATCCGCAAGGAGTTACGCGGCCAACAACATACCGTTGGAAAGCTTTCCGAAAGCTCTACGATAGGGCAGCCAAGCCTGCTTTGCTGGGCCTTTTTTCGGAGCCCAAAATCGGTCGTTTTCATCAGTTTTCGGACACTTTTCTTCTTTTGCGCTGTTTTTCTATCCCGGATAGTACGTCGTGTGCCGCGGGAAGGCCGACAACCTGATCCATCACATTTCTGTTACCGAATCCCTCTGCACCTTGGGCGAGGCAACTTCGCTTCACGTAGAGGTTGGGCCCGCAAACCTAGGTCGTGGGGCTTGGGACCAGGTCTCTGTCGCTCCGAGGCCCATAACTTTTGATCCGTAAGGAGTTACGCAGCCCACAGCATACCGTTGGAATGCTCTCCGAGAGCTCTACGACGGGGCAGCTAAGCCCGCTTCGCTGGACCGTTTTTCGGAACTCAAAATCGGTCGTTTTTATCAGTTTTCGGACACTTTTCTTCTTTTGCGCTGTTTTTCTATCCCGGATAGTACGTCGTGCGCCGCGGGAAGGCCGACAACCTGATCCATCACATTTCTGTTACCGAATCCCTCTGCCCCTTGGGTAAGGAAACTTCGCTTCACGTAGAGGCTGGGCCCGCAAACCGAGGTCGTGGGGCTTGGGACCAGGTCTCCGTCGCTCCGGGGCCCATAACTTTTGATCCGTAAGGAGTTACGCAGCCCACAGCATACCGTTGGAAAGTTCTCGGAGAGCTCTACGACAGGGCAGCTAAGCCCGCTTGCGGGGCCTCTTTTTGGCGCCCAAAATCGAACGTTTTCATCAGTTTCGGGACACTTTTCTTCTTTTACCCTGTTTTTTCGTCCCGGATCGCACGTCGCGCGCCGCGGGAAAGACGACAACCTAATCCATCAAATTTCCTTTACCGAATCCCCCGGCACCTTGGGCAAGACAACTTCGCTCCACGTAGAGGCTGGGCCCGCAAACCGAGGACGTGGGACTTGGGACTAGGTCTCCGTCGCTCCGAAGCCAATAACATTTGATTCGCAAGTAGTTAGGCAGCCCACAACATACTGTTGGAAAGCACTCCGAGAGCTCTACGACAGGGAAGCTAAGCCCGCTTTGCTAGGCCTCTTTTCAGAGTCCAAAATCGAACGTTTACATCAGTTTTGGGGCACTTTTCTTCTTTTACGCTGTTTTTCTATCCCGGATAGTACGTCGTGCGCCGCGGGAAGGCCGTCAACCTGATCCATCACATTTCTGTTACCGAATCCCTCTGCACCTTGGGCGAGGCAACTTCGCTTCACGTAGAGGTTGGGCCCGCAAACCGAGGTCGTGGGGCTTGGGACCAGGTCTTCGTCGCTCCGGGGCCCATAACTTTTGATCCGTAAGGAGTTACGCAGCCCACAGCATACCGTTGGAAAGCTCTCGGAGAGCTCTACGACAGGACAGCTAAGCCCGCTACGCGGGGCCTTTTTTCGGAGCCCAAAATCGGTCGTTTTCATCAGTTTTCGGACACTTTTCTTCTTTTGCGCTGTTTTTCTATCCCGGATAGTACGTCGTGCGCCGCGGGAAGGCCGACAACCTGATCCATCACATTTCCGTTACCAAATCCCATGGCACCTTGGGCGAGGCAACTTCGCTTCACGTAGAGGCTGGGCCTGCAAACCGAGGTCGTGGGGCTTGGGACCAGGTCTCCGTCGCTCCGGGGCCCATAACTTTTGATCCGTAAGGAGTTACGCATCCCACAGCATACCGTTGGAAAGCTCTCCGAGAGCTCTACGACGGGGCTGCTAAGCCCGCTTAGCTGGGCCTTTTTTTGGAGCCCAAAATCGGTCGTTTTCATCAGTTTTCTGACACTTTTCTTCTTTTGCGCTGTTTTTCTATCCCGGATAGTACGACGTGCGCCGCGGGAAGGCCGACAACCTGATCCATCACATTTCTGGTACCGACTCCCTCTGCACCTTGGGCGAGGCAACTTCGCTTCACGTAGAGGCTGGGCCCGCAAACCGAGGTCGTGGGGCTTGGGACCAAGTCTCCGTCGCTCCGGGGCCCATAACTTTTGATCCGTAAGGAGTTACGCAGCCGACAGCATACCGTTGGAATGCTCTCCGAGAGCTCTACGACGGGACAGCTAAGCCCGCTTCACTGGGCCTTTTTCTGAAGCCCAAAATCGGACGTTTTTATCAGTTTTCGGACACTTTTCTTGTTTTGCGCTGTTTTTCTATCCCGGATAGTACGTCGTGCGCTGCGGGAAGGCCGACAACCTGATCCATCACATTTCTGTTACCGAATCCCACGGCACCTTGGGCGAGGCAACTTCGCTTCACGTAGAGGCTGGGCCCGCATACCGAAGCCGTGGGGCTTGGGACCAGGTCTCCGTCGCTCCGGGGCATATAACTTTTGATCTGCAAGGAGTTACGCGGCCCACAGCATACCGTTGGAAAGCTCTCCGAGACCACTACGACGGGGCAGCTAAGCTTGCTTTGCTGGGCCTTTTTTCGGAGCCCAAAATTGGACGTTTTCATCAGTTTTCGGACATTTTTCTTCTTTTACGCTGTTTTTCTGTCCTGGATAGTACGTCGTGCGCTGCGGGAAGGCCGACAACCTGATCCATCACGTATCTGTTACCAAATCCCATCGCACCTTGGGCGAGGCAACTTCGCTTCACGTAGAGGCTGGGCCCGCAAACCGAGGTCGTGGGGCTTGGGACCAGGTCTCCGTCGCTCCGGGGCCCATAACTTTTGATCCGTAAGGAGTTACGCAGCCCACAGCATACCGTTGGAAAGCTCTCCGAGAGCTCTACGACGAGGTAGCTAAGCCAGCTTTGCTGGGCCTTTTTTCGGAGCCCAAAATCGGTCGTTTTCATCACTTTTCTGACACTTTTCTTCTTTTGCGCTGTTTTTCTATCCCGGATAGTACGTCGTGCGCCGCGTCAAGGCCGACAACCTGATCCATCACATTTCTGTTACCGAATACCTATGCACCTTGGGCGAGGCAATTTCGCTTCACGTAGAGGCTGCGCACGGAAACAGAGGTCGTGGGGCTTGGGACCAGGTCTCCGTCGCTCCGGGGCCCATAACTTTTGATCCGTAAGGAGTTACGCAGCCCACAGCATACCGTTGGAAAGCTCTCCGAGAGCTCTACGACGGGGCAGCTAAGCCCGCTTCGCTGGACCTTTTTTCGGAACCCAAAATCGGTCGTTTTCATCAGTTTTCTGACACTTTTCTTCTTTTGCGCTGTTTTTCTATCCCGGATAGTACGTCGTGCGCCGCGGGAAGGCCGACAACCTGATCCATCACATTTCTGTTACCGAATCCCTCTGCCCCTTGGGCGAGGCAACTTCACTTCACGTAGAGGCTGGGCCCGCAAACCGAGGTCGTGGGGCTGGGGACCAGGTCTCCATCGCTCCGGGGCCCATAACTTTTGTTCCGTAAGGAGTTACGCGGCCCATAGCATACTGTTGGAAAGCTCTCCGAGAGCTCTACGACGGGGCAGCTAAGCTCGCTTTGCTGGGCCTTTTTTCGGAGCCCAAAATTGGACGTTTTCATCAGTTTTCGGACATTTTTCTTCTTTTACGCTGGTTTTCTGTCCTGGATAGTACGTCGTGCGCTGCGGGAAGGCCGACAACCTGATCCATCACATTTCTGTTACCAAATCCCATCGCACCTTGGGCGAGACAACTTCGCTTCACGTAGAGGCTGGTCCCATAAACCGAGGGCGTGGGGCTTGGGACCAGGTCTCCGTCGCTCCGGAGCCAATAACTTTTGATCCGAAAGGAGTTACGAGGCTCACAGAATACCGTTGGAAAGCTCTCCTAGAGCTCTACGACGAGGTAGCTAAGCCAGCTGGGCTGGGCCTTTTTCCGGAGCCCAAAATCGAACGTTTTCATCACTTTTCTGACACTTTTCTTCTTTTGCGCTGTTTTTCTATCCCGGATAGTACGTCGTGCGCCGCGTCAAGGCCGACAACCTGATCCATCACATTTCTGTTACCGAATACCTATGCACCTTGGGCGAGGCAATTTCGCTTCACGTAGAGGCTGCGCACGTAAACAGAGGTCGTGGGGCTTGGGACCGGGTCTCCGTCGCTCCAGGGCCCATAACTTTTGATCCGTAAGGAGTTACGCAGCCCACAGCATACCGTTGGAAAGCTCTCCGAGAGCTCTACGACGGGGCAGCTAAGCCCGCTTCGCTGGACCTTTTTTCGGAACCCAAAATCGGTCGTTTTCATCAGTTTTCTGACACTTTTCTTCTTTTGCGCTGTTTTTCTATCCCGGATAGTACGTCGTGCGCCGCGGGAAGGCCGACAACCTGATCCATCACATTTCTGTTACCGAATCCCTCTGCCCCTTGGGCGAGGAAACTTCGCTTCACGTAGAGGCTGGGCCCGCAAACCGAGGTCGTGGGGCTTGGGACCAGGTCTCCGTCGCTCCAGGGCCCATAACTTTTGATCCGTAAGGAGTTACGCAGCCCACAGCATACCGTTGGAAAGCTCTCCGAAAGCTCTACGACGGGGCAGCTAAGCCCGCTTCGCTGGACCTTTTTTCGGAACCCAAAATCGGTCGTTTTCATCAGTTTTCGGACACTTTTCTTCTTTTGCGCTGTTTTTCTATCCCGGATAGTACGTCGTGCGCCGCGGGAAGGCCGACAACTTGATCCATCACATTTCTGTTACCAAATCCCATGGCACCTTGGGCGAGGCAACTTCGCTTCACGTAGAGGCTGGGCCCGCAAACCGAGGTCGTGGGGCTTGGGACCAGGTCTCCGTCGCTCTGGGGCGCATAACTTTTGATCCGTAAGGAGTTACGCGGCCCACAGCATACCGTTGGAAAGCTCTCCGAGAGCTCTACGACGGGGCAGCCAAGCCCGCTTTGCTGGACCTTTTTTCGGAGCCCAAAATCGGTCGTTTTCATCAGTTTTCTGACACTTTTCTTCTTTTGCGCTGTTTTTCTGTCCCGGATAGTACGTCGTGCGCCGCGGGAAGGCCGACAACCTGATCCATCACATTTCCGTTACCAAATCCCATAGCACCTTGGGCGAGGATACTTCGCTTCACGTAGAGGCTGGGCCCGCAAACCGAGTTCGTGGGGCTTGGGACCAGGTCTCCGTCGCTCCGAGGCGCATAACTTTTGATCCGTAAGGAGTTACGCAGCCCACAGCATACCGTTGGAAAGCTCTCGGAGAGCTCTACGACAGGGCAGCTAAGCCCGCTTTGCGGGGCCTTTTCTCAGAGCCCAAAATCGGTCGTTTTCATCAGTTTTCGGACACTTTTCTTCTTTTGCGCTGTTTTTCTATCCCGGATAGTACGTCGTGCGCCGCGGGAAGGCCGACAACCTGATCCATCACATTTCCGTTACCAAATCCCATGGCACCTTGGGCGAGGCAACTTCGATTCACGTAGAGGCTGGGCCCGCAAACCGAGGTCGTGGGGCTTGGGACCAGGTCTCCGTCGCTCCGGGGCCCATAACTTTTGATCCGTAAGGAGTTACGCAGCCCACAGCATACCGTTGGAAAGCTCTCCGAGAGCTCTACGACGGGGCTGCTAAGCCCGCTTCGCTGGGCCTTCTTTTGGAGCCCAAAATCGGTCGTTTTCATCAGTTTTCTGACACTTTTCTTCTTTTGCGCTGTTTTTCTATCCCGGATAGTACGTCGTGCGCCGCGGGAAGGCCGACAACCTGATCCATCACATTTCTGGTACCGAATCCCTCTGCACCTTGGGCGAGGCAACTTCGCTTCACGTAGAGGATGGGCCCGCAAACCGAGGTCGTGGGGCTTGGGACCAGGTCTCCGTCGCTCCGGGGCCCATAACTTTTGATCCGTAAGGAGTTACGCAGCCCACAGCATACCGTTGGAATGCTCTCCGAGAGCTCTACGACGGGGCAGCTAAGCCCGCTTCACTGGGCCTTTTTCTAGAGCCCAAAATCGGACATTTTTATAAGTTTTTGGACACTTTTCTTGTTTTGCGCTGTTTTTCTATCCCGGATAGTACGTCGTGCGCCGCGGGAAGGCCGACAACCTGATCCATCACATTTCTGTTACCGAATCCCATGGCACCTTGGGCAAGGAAACTTCGCTTCACGTAGAGGCTGGGCCCACAACCCGAGGTCGTGGGGCTTGGGACCAGGTCCCCGTCGCACCGGGGCCCATAACTTTTGATCCGTAAGGAGTAACGCGGCCCACAGCATACAGTTGGGAAGCTCTCCGAGAGCTCTACGACGGGGCAGCTAAGCCCGCTTCGCTGGGGCTTTTTTCGGAGCCCAAAATCGGTCGTTTTCATCAGTTTTCGGACACTTTTCTTCTTTTGCGCTGTTTTTCTATCCCGGATAGTATGTCGTGCGCCGCGTCAAGGCCGACAACCTGATCCATCACATTTCTGTTACCGAATCCCTCTGCACCTTGGGCGAGGCAATTTCGCTTCACGTAGAGGCTGGGCCCGGAAACCGAGGTCGTGGGGCTTGGGACCAGGTCTCCGTCGCTCCGGGGCCCATAACTTTTGATCCGTAAGGAGTTACGCAGCCCACAGCATACCGTTGGAAAGCTCTCCGAGAGCTCTACGACGGGGCAGCCAAGCCCGCTTCGCTGGACCTTTTTTCGGAGCCCAAAATCGGTCGTTTTCATCAGTTTTCTGACACTTTTCTTCATTTGCGCTGTTTTTCTATCCCGGATAGTACGTCGTGCGCCGCGGGAAGGCCGACAACCTGATCCATCACATTTCTGTTACCGAATCCCTCTGCACCTTGGGCGAGGAAACTTCGCTTCACGTAGAGGGTGGGCCCGCAAACCGAGGTCGTGGGGCTTGGGACCAGGTCTCTGTCGCTCCGGAGCCCATAACTTTTGATCCCTAAGGAGTTACGCGGACCACAGCATACCATTGGAAAGCTCTCCGAGAGCTCTACGACGAGGTCGCAAAGCCCGCTTCGCTGGGCCTTTTTTCGGAGCCCAAAATCGGTCATTTTCATCACTTTTCTGACACTTTTCTTCTTTTGCGCTGTTTTTCTATCCCGGATAGTACGTCGTGCGCCGCGGGAAGGCCGACAACCTGATCCATCACATTTCTGTTACCGAATCCCTCTGCACCTTGGGCGAGGCAACTTCGCTTCACGTAGAGGCTGGGCCCGCAAACCGAGGTCGTGGGGCTTGGAACAGGTCTCCGTCGCTCTGGGGCCCATAACTTTTGATCCGTAAGGAGTTACGCAGCCCACAGCATACCGTTGGAAAGCTCTCCGAGAGCTCTACGACGGGGCTGCTAAGCTCGCTTTGCTGGGCCTTTTTTCGGAGCCCAAAATCGGTCGTTTTCATCAGTTTTCGGACACTTTTCTTCTTTTGCGCTGTTTTCCTATCCCGGATAGTACGTCGTGCGCCGCGTGAAGGCCGACAACCTGATCCATCACATTTCTGTCACCGAATCCCTCTGCACCTTGGGCGAGGCAACTTCGCTTCACGTAGAGGCTGGGCCCGCAAACCGAGTTCGTGGGGCTTGGGACCAGGTCTCCGTCGCTCCGGGGCCCATAACTTTTAATCTGTAAGGCGGTACGCAGCGCACAGCATACCGTTGGAAAGCTCTCCGAGAGCTCTACGACGGGGCAGCCAAGCCAGCTTTGCTGGACCTTTTTTCGGAGCCCAAAATCGGTCGTTTTCATCAGTTTTCTGACACTTTTCTTCTTTTGCGCTGTTTTTCTATCCCGGATAGTACGTCGTGCGCCGAGGGAAGGCTGACAACCTGATCCATCACATTTCTGTTACCGAATCCCTCTGCACCTTGGGCGAGGAAACTTCGCTTCGCGTAGAGGCTGGGCCCGCAAACCGAGGTCGTGGGGCTTGGGACCAGGTTTCCGTCGCTCCGGGGCCCATAACTTTTGATCCGTAAGGAGTTACGCACCCCACAGCATACCGTTGGAAAGCTCTCCGAGAGCTCTACGACGGGGCAGCAAAGCCCGCTACGCGGAGCCTTTTTTCGGAGCCCAAAATCGGTCGTTTTCATCAGTTTTCGGACACTTTTCTTCTTTTGCGCTGTTTTTCTATCCCGGATAGTACGTCGTGCGCCGTGGGAAGGCCGACAACCTGATCCATCACATTTCTGATACCAAATCCCAAGGCACCTGGGGCGAGGCAACTTCACTTCACATAGAGGCTAGGCCCGCAAACCGAGGTCGTGGGGCTTGGGACCAGGTCTCCGTCGCTCCGGGGCCCATAACTTTTGATCCGCAAGGAGTTACGCGGCCCACAGCATACCGTTGAAAAGCTCTCCGAGAGCTCTACGACGCGGTAGCTAAGCCCGCTTCACTGGACCTTTTTTCGGAGCCCAAAATCGGTCGTTTTCATCACTTTTCTGACACTTTTCTTGTTTTGCGCTGTTTTTCTATCCCGGATAGTACGTCGTGCGCCGCGTCAAGGCCGACAACCTGATCCATCACATTTCTGTTACCGAATACCTCTGCACCTTGGGCGAGGCAATTTCGCTTCACGTAGAGGCTGCGCCCGCAAACCGAGGTCGCGCGGCTTGGGACCAGGTCTCCGTCGCTCCGGAGCCCATAACTTTTGATCCGTAAGGAGTTACGCGGCCCACAGCATACCGTTGGAAAGCTCTCCGAGAGCTCTACGACGAGGTAGCTAAGCCCGCTTCGCTGGGCCTTTTTTCGGAGCCCAAAATCGAACGTTTTCATCAGTTTCCGGACACATTTATTCTTTTGCGCTGTTTTTCTATCCCGGATAGTACGTCGTGCGCCGCGGGAAGGCCGACAACCTGATCCATCACATTTCTGTTACCGAATCCCTCTGCACCTTGGGCGAGGCAACTTCGCTTCACGTAGAGGCTGGGCCCGCAAACCGAGGTCGTGGGGCTTGGAACAGGTCTCCGTCGCTCTGGGGCCCATAACTTTTGATCCGTAAGGAGTTACGCAGCCCACAGCATACCGTTGGAAAGCTCTCCGAGAGCTCTACGACGGGGCAGCTAAGCTCGCTTTGCTGGGCCTTTTTTCGGAGCCCAAAATCGGTCGTTTTCATCAGTTTTCGGACACTTTTCTTCTTTTGCGCTGTTTTTCTATCCCGGATAGTAGGTCGTGCGCCGCGGGAAGGCCGGCAGCCTAATCCATCACATTTCTGTTACCGAATCCCACGGTACCTTGGGCGAGACAGCTTCGCTTCACGTAGAGGCTGGTCCCGCAAACCGAGGTCGTGGGGCTTGGGAACAGGTCTTCGTCGCTCCGGAGCCCATAACTTCTAATCCGTAAGGAGTTACGCGCTCCACAGCATACCGTTGGAAAGCTCTCCGAGAGCTCTACGACGGGGCAGCCAAGCCAGCTTCGATGGGCCTTTTTTTGGAGCCTGAAATCGGTCGTTTTCATCAGTTTTCTGACACTTTTCTTCTTTTGCGCTGTTTTTCTATCCCGGATAGTACGTCGTGCGCCGCGGGAAGGCTGACAACCTGATCCATCACATTTCTGTTACCGAATCCCTCTACACCTTGGGCGAGGAAACTTCGCTTCACGTAGAGGCTGGGCCCGCAAACCGAGGTCGTGGGGCTTGGGACCAGGTTTCCGTCGCTCCGGGGCCTATAACTTTTGATCCGTAAGGAGTTACGCACCCCACAGCATACCGTTGGAAAGCTCTCCGAGAGCTCTACGACGGGGCAGCAAAGCCCGCTTTGCGGAGCCTTTTTTCGGAGCCCAAAATCGGTCGTTTTCATCAGTTTTCGGACACTTTTTTTCTTTTGCGCTGTTTTTCTATCCCGGATAGTACGTCGTGCGCCGTGGGAAGGCCGACAACCTGATCCATCACATTTCTGTTACCAAATCCCATGGCACCTTGGGCGAGGCAACTTCGCTTCACGTAGAGGCTGGGCCCGCAAACCGAGGTCGTGGGGCTTGGGACCAGGTCTCCGTCGCTCCGGGGCCCATAACTTTTGATCCGTAAGGAGTTACGCAGCCCACAGCATACCGTTGGAAAGCTCTCCGAGAGCTCTACGACGAGGTAGCTAAGCCCGCTTCGCTGGACCTTTTTTCGGAGCCCAAAATCGGTCGTTTTCATCACTTTTATGACACTTTTCTTGTTTTGCGCTGTTTTTCTATCCCGGATAGTACGTCGTGCGCCGCGTCAAGGCCGACAACCTGATCCATCACATTTCTGTTACCGAATACCTCTGCACCTTGGGCGAGGCAATTTCGCTTCACGTAGAGGCTGCGCCCGGAAACTGAGGGCGTAGGGCTTAGGACCAGGTCTCCGTCGCTCCGGTGCCCATAACTTTTGATCCGTAGGGAGTTACGCAGCCCACAGCATACCGTTGGAAAGCTCTCCGAGAGCTCTACGACGTGGCATCCAATCTTGCTGGGCTGGGCCTTTTTTCGGAACCCAAAATGGAACGTTTTCATCAGTTTTTTGACACTTTTCTTCTTTTGCACTGTTTTTCTATCCCGGATAGTACGTCGTGCGCCGCGGGAAGGCCGACAACCTGATCCATCACATTTCTGTTACCGAATCCCTCTGCACCTTGGGCGAGGAAACTCCGCTTCACGTAGAGGCTGGGCCCGCAAACCGAGGTCGTGGGGCTTGGGACCAGGTCTCCGTCGCTCCGGAGCCCATAACTTTTGATCCGTAAGGAGTTACGCAACCCACAGCATACCGTTGGAAAGCTCTCCGAGAGCCCTACGACGGGGCAGCCAAGCCCGCTTCGCTGGGCCTTTTTTCGGAGCCCAAAATCGGTCGTTTTCATCAGTTTTCTGACACTTTTCTTCTTTTGCGCTGTTTTTCTATCCCGGATAGTACGTCGTGCGCCGCGGGAAGGCCGACAACTTGATCCATCACATTTATGTTACCAAATCCCATGGCACCTTGGGCGAGGCAACTTCGCTTCACGTAGAGGCTGGGCCCGCAAACCGAGGTCGTGGGGCTTGGGACCAGGTCTCCGTCGCTCTGGGGCCCATTACTTTTGATCCGTAAGGAGTTACGCAGCCCACAACATACCGTTGGAAAGCTCTCCGAGAGCTCTTCGACGGGGCAGCTAAGCCCGGTTAGCTGGGCCTTTTTTAGGAGCCCAAAATTGAACGTTTTCTTCAGATTTCGGACACTTTTCTTCTTTTGTGCTGTTTTTCAATCCCGGATCGTACGTCGTGCGCCGCGGGAAGGCTGGTAACCTAATCCATCACATTTATGTTTCCGAATCCCACAGCAACTTGGGCAAGGAAACTTCGCTTCACGTAGAGGCTGGGCCCGTAAACCGAGGTCGTGGGGCTTGGGACCAGGTCTCCGTCGCTCCGGGGCCCATAACTTTTGATCTGCAAGGAGTTACACAGCCCACAGCATACCGTTGGAAAGCTCTCCGAGAGCTCCGCGACGGGGCATCGAAGCCCGCTTCGCTGGGCCTTTTTTCGGAGCCCAAAATCGGTCATTTTCATCAGTTTTCGGACAATTTTCTTCTATTGCGCTGTTTTTCTATCCCGGATAGTACGTCGTGCGCCGCGGGAAGGTCGGCAACCTAATCCATCACATTTCTGTTACCGAATCCCATGGCACCTTGGGCGAGACAACTTCGCTTCACGTAGAGGCTGGGCCCGCAAACTGAGGTCGTGGGGCTTGGGACCAGGTCTCCGTCGCTCCGGACCCCATAACTTTTGATCCGTAAGGATTTACGCGGCCCACAACATACCGTTGGAAAGCTCTCCGGGAGCTGTACTACGGGGCTGCTATGCCTGCTTTGCTGGGCCTTTTTTCGGAGCCCAAAATCGGTCGTTTTCATCAGTTTTCTGACACTTTTCTTCTTTTGCGCTATTTTTCTATCCCGGATAGTACGTCGTGCGCCGCGGGAAGGCCGACAACCTGATCCATCACATTTCCGTTACCAAATCCCATAGCACCTTGGGCGAGGCAACTTCGCTTCACGTAGAGGCTGGGCCCGCAAACCGAGGTCGTAGGGCTTGGGACCAGGTCTCCGTCGCTCCGGGGCCCATAACTTTTGATCCGTAAGGAGTTACGCAGCCCACAGCATACCGTTGGAAAGCTCTCCGAGAGCTCTACTACGGGACTGCTAAGCCCGCTTCGCTGGGCCTTTTTTCGGAGCCCAAAATCGGTCGTTTTCATCAGTTTTCTGACACTTTTCTTCTTTTGCGCTGTTTTTCTATCCCGGATAGTACGTCGTGCGCCGCGGGAAGGCCGACAACCTGATCCATCACATTTCTGTTCCCGACTCCCAAGGCACCTGGGGCGAGGTACCTTCGCTTCACGTAGAGGCTGGGCCCGCAATCTGAGGTCGTGGGGCTTGGGACCAGGTCTCCGTCGCTCCGGGGCCCATAACTTTTGATCCGTAAGGAGTTACGCAGCGCCCAACATACCGTTGGAAAGCTCTCCGGGAGCTGTACTACGGGGCTGCTATGCCCGCTTCGCTGGGCCTTTTTTCGGAGCCCAAAATCGGTCGTTTTCATCAGTTTTCTGACACTTTTCTTCTTTTGCGCTGTTTTTCTATCCCGGATAGTACGTCGTGCGCCGCGGGAAGGCCGACAACCTGATCCATCACATTTCCGTTACCAAATCCCATAGCACCTTGGGCGAGGCCACTTCGCTTAACGTAGAGGCTGGGCCCGCAAACCGAGGTCGTAGGGCTTGGGACCAGGTCTCCGTCGCTCCGGGGCCCATAACTTTTGATCCGTAAGGAGTGACGCAGCCCACAGCATTCCGTTGGAAAGCTCTCCGAGAGCTCTACTACGGGGCTGCTAAGCCCGCTTCGCTGGGCCTTTTTTCGGAGCCCAAAATCGGTCGTTTTCATCAGTTTTCTGACACTTTTCTTCTTTTGCGCTGTTTTTCTATCCCGGATAGTACGTCGTGCGCCGCGGGAAGGCCGACAACCTGATCCATCACATTTCCGTTACCAAATCCCATAGCACCTTGGGCGAGGCAACTTCGCTTAACGTAGAGGCTGGGCCCGCAAACCGAGGTCGTGGGGCTTGGGACCAGGTCTCCGTCGCTCCGGGGCCCATAACTTTTGATCCGTAAGGAGTTACGCAGCCCACAGCATACCGTTGGAAAGCTCTCCGAGAGCTCTACGACGGGGCTGCTAAGCCCGCTTCGCTGGGCCATTTTTCGGAGCCCAAAATCGGTCGTTTTCATCAGTTTTCTGACACTTTTCTTCTTTTGCGCTGTTTTTCTATCCCGGATAGTACGTCGTGCGCCGCGGGAAGGCCGACAACCTGATCCATCACATTTCCGTTACCAAATCCCATAGCACCTTGGGCGAGGCAACTTCGCTTCACGTAGAGGCTGGGCCCGCAAACCGAGGTCGTGGGGCTTGGGACCAGGTCTCCGTGGCTCGGGGGCTCATAACTTTTGATGCGGAAGGAGTTACGCGGCCCACAGCATACCGTTCGAAAGCTCTCCGAGAGCCCTACGACGGGGCTGCTAAGCCCGCTTCGGTGGGCCTTTTTTCGGAGCCCAAAATCTAACGCTTTCATCAGTTTTCTGACACTTTTCTTCTTTTGCGCTGTTTTTCTATCCCGGATAGTACGTCGTGCGCCGCAGGAAGGCCGACAACCTGATCCATCACATTTCTGTTACCGAATCCCTCTGCACCTTGGGCGAGGCAACTTCGCTTCACGTAGAGGCTGGGCCCGCAAACCGAGGTCGTGGGGCTTGGGACCAGGTCTCCGTCGCTCCGGGGCCCATAACTTTTGATCCGTAAGGAGTTACGCAGCCCACAGCATACCGTTGGAATGCTCTCCGAGAGCTCTACGACGGGGCAGCTAAGCCCGCTTCACTGGGCCTTTTTCTGGAGCCCAAAATCGGACGTTTTCATCAGTTTTCGGACACTTTTCTTGTTTTGCGCTGTTTTTTTATCCCGGATAGTACGTCGTGCGCCGTGGGAAGGCCGACCACCTGATCCATCACATTTCTGTTACCGAATACCATGGCACCTTGGGCGAGGCAATTTCGCTTCACGTAGAGGCTGGGCCCGCAAACCGAGGTCGTGGGGCTTGGGACCAGGTCTCCGTCGCTCCGGGGCCCATAACTTTTGATCCGTAAGGAGTTACGCAGCCCACAACATACCGTTGGAAAGCTCTCCGAGAGCTCTACGACGGTGCAGCTAAGCCTGCTATGCTGGGCCTTTTTTCGGAGCCCAAAATCGGTCGTTTTCATCAGTTTTCGGACACTTTTCTTCTTTTGCGCTGTTTTTCTATCCCGGATAGTACGTCGTGCGCCGCGGGAAGGCCGACAACCTGATCCATCACATTTCTGTTACCGAATCCCTCTGCACCTTGGGCGAGGCAACTTCGCTTCACGTAGAGGTTGGGCCCGCAAACCGAGGTCGTGGGGCATGGGACCAGGTCTCCGTCGCTCCGGGGCCCATAACTTTTGATCCGTAAGGAGTTACGCAGCCCACAGCATAACGTTGGAAAGCTCTCGGAGAGCTCTACGACAGGGCAGCTAAGCCCGCTTTGCGGGGCCTTTTTTCGGAGCCCAAAATCGGTCGTTTTCATCAGTCTTCGGACACTTTTCTTCTTTTGCGCTGTTTTTCTATCCCGGATAGTACGTCGTGCGCCGCGGGAAGGCCGACAACCTGATCCATCACATTTCCGTTACCAAATCCCATGGCACCTTGGGCGAGGCAACTTCGCTTCACGTAGAGGCTGGGCCCGCAAACCGAGGTCGTGGGGCTTGGGACCAGGTCTCCGTCGCTCCGGGGCCCATAACTTTTGATCCGTAAGGAGTTACGCAGCCCACAGCATACCGTTGGAAAGCTCTCCGAGAGCTCTACGACGGGGCTGCTAAGCCCGCTACGCTGGGCCTTTTTTTGGAGCCCAAAATCGGTCGTTTTCATCAGTTTTCTGACACTTTTCTTCTTTTGCGCTGTTTTTCTATCCCGGATAGTACGTCGTGCGCCGCGGGAAGGCCGACAACCTGATCCATCACATTTCTGGTACCGAATCCCTCTGCACCTTGGGCGAGGCAACTTCGCTTCACGTAGAGGCTGGGCCCGCAAACCGAGGTCGTGGGGCTTGGGACCAGGTCTCCGTCGCTCCGGGGCCCATAACTTTTGATCCGTAAGGAGTTACGCAGCCCACAGCATACCGATGGAATGCTCTCCGAGAGCTCTACGACGGGGCAGCTAAGCCCGCTTCACTGGGCCTTTTTCTGGAGCCCAAAATCGGACGTTTTTATCAGTTTTCGGACACTTTTCTTGTTTTGCGCTGTTTTTCTATCCCGGATAGTACGTCGTGCGCCGCGGGAAGGCCGACAACCTGATCCATCACATTTCTGTTACCGAATCCCATGGCACCTTGGGCAAGGAAACTTCGCTTAACGTAGAGGCTGGGCCCGCAAACCGAGGTCGTGGGGCTTGGGACCAGGTCTCCGCCGCTCCGGGGCCCATAACTTTTGATCCGCAAGGAGTTACGCAGCCCACAGCATACCGTTGGAAAGCTCTTCGAGAGCTCTACGACGGGGCAGGTAAGCCCACTTCGCTGGGCCTTTTTTCGGAGCCCAAAATCGAACGTTTTCTCTATTTTTCGGACACATTTCTTCTTTTGCGATGTTTTTCTGTCCCGGATAGTACGTCGTACGCCGCGGGAAGGCCGACAACCTGATCCATCATATTTCTGTTACCGAATCCCATGGCACCTTGGGCGAGGAAACTTCGCTTCACGTAGAGGCTGGGCCCGCAAACCGAGGTCGTGGGGCTTGGGACCAGGTCTCCGTCGCTCCGGGGCCCATAACTTTTGATCCGTAAGGAGTTACGCAGCCCACAGCATACCGTTGGAAAGCTCTCCGAGAGCTCTACGACGGAGCATCTAAGCCTGCTTCGCTCGGCCATTTTTCGGAACCCAAAATCGGTTGTTTTCTTCAGTTTTCTGACACTTTTCTTCTTTTGCGCTGTTTTTCTATCCCGGATAGTACGTCGTGCGCCGCGGGAAGGCCGACAACCAGATCCATCACATTTCTGTTACCGAATCCCTCTGCACCTTGGGCGAGGCAACTTCGCTTCACGTAGAGGCTGGGCCCTCAAACCGAGGTCGTGGGGCTTGGGACCAGGTCTCCGTCGCTCCGGGGCCCATAACTTTTGATCTGTAAGGAGTTACGCAGCCCACAGCATACCGTTGGAAAGCTCTCCGAGAGCTCTACGACGGGGCAGCTAAACCCGCTTTGCGGGGCCTATTTCCGGAGCCTAAAATCGAACGTTTTCATCAGTTTTCGGACACTTTTCTTCTTTTATGCTGTTTTTCCGTCCCGGATAGTACGTCGTGCGCCGCGTGAAGGCCGACAACCTGATCCATCACATTTATGTTAACGAATCCCAATGCACCTGAGGCGAGGCAACTTCGCTTCACCTAGAGGCTGGACTCGCAAACCGAGGTCGTGGGGCTGGGGACCAGGTCTCCGTCGCTCCGGGGCCCATAACTTTTGATCCGTAAGGAGGTACGCGGCCCACAGCATACCGTTGGAAAGCTCTCCGAGAGCCCTACGACGAGGCCGCTAAGCCCGCTTCGCTGGGCCTTTTTTCGGAGCCCAAAATCGGTCGTTTTCATCACTTTTCTGACACTTTTCTTCTTTTGCGTTGTTTTTCTATCCCGGATAGTACGTCGTGCGCCGCGTCAAGGCCGACAACCTGATTTATCACATTTCTGTTACCGAATCCCTCTGTACCTTGGGCGAGGCAATTTCACTTCACGTAGAGGCTGGGCCCGCAAACCGAGGTCGTGGGGCTTGGGACCAAGTCTCCGTCGCTCCGGGGCCCATAACTTTTGATCTGTAACGAGTTACGCGGCCCACAGCATACCGTTGGAAAGCTCTCCGAGAGCTCTACGACGGGGCAGGTAAGCCTGCTTTGCTGGGCCATTTTTCGGAGCCCAAAATCGGTTGTTTTCTTCAGTTTTCTGACACTTTTCTTCTTTTGCGCTGTTTTTCTATCCCGGATAGTACGTCGTGCGCCGCGGGAAGGCCGACAACCTGATCCATCACATTTCTGTTACCGAATCCCTCTGCACCTTGGCCAAGGCAACTTCGCTTCACGTGGTGGCTGGGCCGGCAAACCGAGTTCGCGGGGCTTGGGACCAGGTCTCCGCCGCTTCGGAGCCCATAACTTTTGATTCGCAATGAGTGACGCGGCCCACAGCATACCGTTGGAAAGCTCTCCAAGAGCTCTACGACGGGGCAGCTAAGCATGCTTCGCTGGGCCTTTTTTCGGAGCCCAAAATCGAACGTTTTTATCAGTTTTCAGACACTTTTCTTCTTTTGCGCTGTTTTTCTGTCCCAGATCGCGCGTCGTGCGCCGCGTGAAGGCCGACAACCTGATCCATCACATTTCTGTTACCGAATCCCTCTGCACCTTGGGCGAGGCAACTTCGCTTCACGTAGAGGCTGGGCCCGCAAACCGAGGTCGCGGGGCTTGGGCCCAGGTCTCCGTCGCTCCGGGGCCCATAACTTTTGATCCGTAAGGAGTTACGCAGCCCACAGCATACCGTTGGAAAGCTCTCCGAGAGCTCTACGACGAGGCAGCCAAGCCCGCTTCGCTGGGCCTTTTTTCGGAGCCCAAAATCGGTCGTTTTCATCACTTTTCTGACACTTTTCTTCTTTTGCGCTGTTTTTCTATCCCGGATAGTACGTCGTGCGCCGGGTCAAGGCCGACAACCTGATCCATCACATTTCTGTTACCGAATCCCTCTGCACCTTGGGCGAGGCAATTTCGCTTCACGTAGAGGCTGGGCCCGGAAACCGAGGTCGTGGGGCTTGGGACCAGGTCTCCGTCGCTCCGGGGCCGATAACTTTTGATCCGTAAGGAGTTACGCAGCCCACAGCATACCGTTGGAAAGCTCTCCGAGAGCTCTACGACGGGGCAGCCAAGCCCGCTTTGCTGGACCTTTTTTCGGAGCCCAAAATCGGTCGTTTTCATCAGTTTTCTGACACTTTTCTTCTTTTGCGCTGTTTTTCTATCCCGGATAGTACGTCGTGCGCCGCGGGAAGGCCGACAACCTGATCCATCACATTTCTGTTACCGAATCCCTCTGCACCTAGGGCGAGGAAACTTCGCTTCACGTAGAGGCTGGGCCCGCAAACCGAGGTCGTGGGGCTTGGGACCAGGTCTCCGTCGCTCCGGGGCCCATAACTTTTGATCCGTAAGGAGTTACGCAGCCCACAGCATACCGTTGGAAAGCTCTCCGAGCGCTCTACGACGGGGCAGCTAAGCCCGCTTCGCTGGGCCTTTTTTCAGAGCCCAAAATTGAACGTTTTCATCAGTTTTCGGACACATTTTTTCTTTTGCGCTGTTTTTCTATCCCGGATAGTACGTCGTGCGCCGTGGGAATGCCGACAACCTGATCCATCACATTTCTGTTACCAAATCCCTTGGCACCTTGGGCGAGGCAACTTCGCTTCACGTAGAGGCTGGGCCCGCAAACCTTGGTCGTGGGGCGTGGGACCAGGTCTCCGTCGCTCCGGGGCCCATAACTTTTGATCCGTAGGGAGTTACGCAGCCCAAAGCATACCGTTGGAAAGCTCTCCGAGAGCTCTACGACGAGGTAGCTAAGCCCGCTTCCCTGGGCCTTTTTTCGGAGCCCAAAATCGGTAGTTTTCATCACTTTTCTGACACTTTTCTTCTTTTGCGCTGTTTTTCTATCCCGGATAGTACGTCGTGCGCCGCGTCAAGGCCGACAACCTGATCCATCACATTTCTGTTACCGAATCCCTCTGCACCTTGGGCGAGGCAATTTCGCTTCACGTAGAGGCTGGGCCCGGAAACAGAGGTCGTGGGGCTTGGGACCAGGTCTCCGTCGCTCCGGGGCCCATAACTTTTGATCCGTAAGGAGTTACGCAGCCCACAGCATACCGTTGGAAAGCTCTCCGAGAGCTCTACGACGGGGCAGCCAAGCCCGCTTTGCTGGACCTTTTTTCGGAGCCCAAAATCGGTCGTTTTCATCAATTTTCTGACACTTTTCTTCTTTTGCGCTGTTTTTCTATCCCGGATAGTACGTCGTGCGCCGCGGGAAGGCCGACAACCTGATCCATCACATTTCTGTTACCGAATCCCTCTGCACCTTGGGCGAGGAAACTTCGCTTCACGTCCAGGCTGGGCCCGCAAACCGAAGGCGTGGGACTTGGGACTAGGTCTCCGTCGTTCCGGAGCCCATAACTTTTGATCCGTAAGGAGTTACGCAGCCCACAGCATACCGTTGGAAAGCTCTCCGAGAGCTGTACGATGGGGCTGCTAAGCCGGCTTCGCTGGGCCTTTTTTCGGAGCACAAAATCGGTCGTTTTCATCAGTTTTCTGACACTTTTCTTCTTTTGCGCTGTTTTTCTATCCCGGATAGTACGTCGTGCGCCGCGGGAAGGCCGACAACCTGATCCATCACATTTCTGTTACCGAATCCCTCTGCACCTTGGGCGAGGCAACTTAGCTTCACGTAGAGGCTGGGCCCGCAAACCGAGTTCGTGGGGCTTGGGACCAGGTCTCCGTCGCTCCGGGGCCCATAACTTTTGATCCGTAAGGAGTTACGCAGCCCACAGCATACCGTTGGAATGCTCTCCGAGAGCTCTACGACGGGGCAGCTAAGCCCGCTTCACTGGGCCTTTTTCTGGAGCCCAAAATCGGACGTTTTCATCAGTTTTCGGACACTTTTCTTGTTTTGCGCTGTTTTTCTATCCCGGATAGTACGTCGTGCGCCGTGGGAAGGCCGACCACCTGATCCATCACATTTCTGTTACCGAATCCCATGGCACCATGGGCGAGGCAATTTCGTTTCACGTAGAGGCTGGGCCCGCAAACCGAGGTCGTGGGGCTTGGGACCAGGTCTCCGTCGCTCCGGGGCCCATAACTTTTGATCCGTAAGGAGTTACGCAGCCCACAACATACCGTTGGAAAGCTCTCCGAGAGCTCTACGACGGTGCAGCTAAACCCGCTTCGCTGGGCCTTTTTTCGGAGCCCAAAATCGGTCGTTTTCATCAGTTTTCGGACACTTTTCTTCTTTTGCGTTGTTTTTCTATCCCGGATAGTACGTCGTGCGCCGCGTCAAGGCCGACAACCTGATTCATCACATTTATGTTACCGAATCCCTCTGCACCTTGGGCGAGGCAATTTCGCTTCACGTAGAGGCTGGGCCCGGAAACCGAGGTCGTGGGGCTTGGGACCAGGTCTCCGTCGCTCCGGGGCCCATAACTTTTGATCCGTAAGGAGTTACGCAGCCCACAGCATACCGTTGGAAAGCTCTCCGAGAGCTCTACGACGGGGCAGCTAAGCCTGCTTTGCTGGGCCATTTTTCGGAGCCCAAAATCGGTCGTTTTCATCAGTTTTCGGACACTTTTCTTCTTTTGCGTTGTTTTTCTATCCCGGATAGTACGTCGTGCGCCGCGTCAAGGCCGACAACCTGATTCATCACATTTCTGTTACCGAATCCCTCTGCACCTTGGGCGAGGCAATTTCGCTTCACGTAGAGGCTGGGCCCGGAAACCGAGGTCGTGGGGCTTGGGACCAGGTCTCCGTCGCTCCGGGGCCCATAACTTTTGATCCGTAAGGAGTTACGCAGCCCACAGCATACCGTTGGAAAGCTCTCGGAGAGCTCTACGACAGGGCAGCTAAGCCCGCTTTGCGGGGCCTTTTTTCGGAGCCCAAAATCGGTCGTTTTCATCAGTCTTCGGACACTTTTCTTCTTTTGCGCTGTTTTTCTATCCCGGATAGTACGTCGTGCGCCGCGGGAAGGCCGACAACCTGATCCATCACATTTCCGTTACCAAATCCCATGGCACCTTGGGCGAGGCAACTTCGCTTCACGTAGAGGCTGGGCCCGCAAACCGAGGTCGTGGGGCTTGGGACCAGGTCTCCGTCGCTCCGGGGCCCATAACTTTTGATCCGTAAGGAGTTACGCAGCCCACAGCATACCGTTGGAATGCTCTCCGAGAGCTCTACGACGGGGCTGCTAAGCCCGCTACGCTGGGCCTTTTTTTGGAGCCCAAAATCGGTCGTTTTCATCAGGTTTCTGACACTTTTCTTCTTTTGCGCTGTTTTTCTATCCCGGATAGTACGTCGTGCGCCGCGGGAAGGCCGACAACCTGATCCATCACATTTCTGGTACCAAATCCCTCTGCACCTTGGGCGAGGCAACTTCGCTTCACGTAGAGGCTGGGCCCGCAAACCGAGGTCGTGGGGCTTGGGACCAGGTCTCCGTCGCTCCGGGGCCCATAACTTTTGATCCGTAAGGAGTTACGCAGCCCACAGCATACCGTTGGAATGCTCTCCGAGAGCTCTACGACGGGGCAGCTAAGCCCGCTTCACTGGGCCTTTTTCTGGAGCCCAAAATCGGACGTTTTTATCAGTTTTCGGACACTTTTCTTGTTTTGCGCTGTTTTTCTATCCCGGATAGTACGTCGTGCGCCGCGGGAAGGCCGACAACCTGATCCATCACATTTCTGTTACCGAATCCCATGGCACCTTGGGCAAGGAAACTTCGCTTCACGTAGAGGCTGGACTCGCAAACCGAGGTCGTGGGGCTTGCGACCAGGTCTCCGTCGCTCCGGTGCCCATAACTTTTGATCTGCAAGGAGTTAGGCGACCCACAGCATACCGTTGGAAAGCTTTCCGAGAGCTCTACGACGGGGCAGCTAAGCCCGCTTCACTTGGCCTTTTTTCAGAGGCCAAAATCCAACGTTTTCATTAGTTTTCGGACACATTTCTTCTTTTGCGCTGTTTTTCCATCCCGGATAGTACGTCGTACGCCGCGGGAAGGCCGACAACCTGATCCATCATATTTCTGTTACCGAATCCCATGGCACCTTGGGCGAGGAAACTTCGCTTCACGTAGAGGCTGGGCCCGCAAACCGAGGTCGTGGGGCTTGGGACCAGGTCTCCGTCGCTCCGGGGCCCATAACTTTTGATCCGTAAGGAGTTACGCAGCCCACAGCATACCGTTGGAAAGCTCTCCTAGAGCTGTACGACGGAGCATCTAAGCCTGCTTCGCTCGGCCATTTTTCGGAACCCAAAATCGGTTGTTTTCTTCAGTTTTCTGACACTTTTCTTCTTTTGCGCTGTTTTTCTATCCCGGATAGTACGTCGTGCGCCGCGGGAAGGCCGACAACCTGATCCATCACATTTCTGTTACCGAATCCCTCTGCACCTTGGGCGAGGCAACTTCGCTTCACGTAGAGGCTGGGCCCGCAAACCGAGGTCGTGGGGCTTGGGACCAGGTCTCCGTCACTCCGGGACCCATAACTTTTGATCTGTAAGGAGTTACCCAGCCCACAGCATACCGTTGGAAAGCTCTCCGAGAGCTCTACGACGGGGCAGCTAAACCCGCTTTGCGGGGCCTTTTTTCGGAGCCCAAAATCGAACGTTTTCATCAGTTTTCGGACACTTTTCTTCTTTTACGCTGTTTTTCTATCCCGGATAGTACGTCGTGCGCCGCGTGAAGGCCGACAACCTGATCCATCTCATTTTTGTTACCGAATCCCAAGGCACCTAGGGCGAGGCAACTTCACTTCACGTAGAGGCTGGGCCCGCAAACCGAGGTCGTGGGGCATGGGGCCAGGTCTCCGTCGCTCCGGGGCCCATAACTTTTGATCCGCAAGAAGTTACGCAGCCCACAGCATACCGTTGGAAAGCTCTCCGAGAGCTCTACGACGTGGCCGCTAAGCCCGCTTTGCTGGGCCTTATTTCGGAGCCCAAAATCGGTCGTTTTCATCACTTTTCTGACACTTTTCTTCTTTTGCGTTGTTTTTCTATCCCGGATAGTACGTCGTGCGCCGCGTCAAGGCCGACAACCTGATTCATCACATTTCTGTTACCGAATCCCTCTGTACCTTGGGCGAGGCAATTTCGCTTCACGTAGAGGCTGGGCCCGCAAACCGAGGTCGTGGGGCTTGGGACCAGGTCTCCGTCGTTCCGGGGCCCATAACTTTTGATCCGTAAGGAGTTACGCAGCCCACAGCATACCGTTGGAAAGCTCTCCGAGAGCTATACGACGGGGCAGCTAAGCCTGCTTTGCTGGGCCATTTTTCGGAGCCCAAAATCGGTTGTTTTCTTCAGTTTTCTGACACTTTTCCTCTTTTGCGCTGTTTTTCTATCCCGGATAGTACGTCGTGCGCCGCGGGAAGGCCGACAACCTGATCTATCACATTTCTGTTACCGAATCCCTCTGCACCTTGGGCGAGGCAACATCGCTTCACGTAGAGGCTGGGCCCGCAAACCGAGGTCGAGGGGCTTGGGACCAGGTCTCCATCGCTCCGGGGGCCACAGCTTTTGATCTGGAACGAGTTACGCAGCCCACAGCATACCGTTGGAAAGCTCTCCGAGAGCTCTACGACGGGGCAGCTAAGCCCGCTTTGCTGGGCCTTTTTTCGGAGCCCAAATTCGAACGTTTTCATCAGTTTTCAGACACTTTTCTTCTTTTGCGCTGTTTTTCTGTCCCGGATAGTACGTCGTGCGCCGCGTGAAGGCCGACAACCTGATCCATCACATTTCTGTTACCGAATCCCTCTGCACCTTGGGCGAGGCAACTTCGCTTCACGTAGAGGCTGGGCCCGCAAACCGAGGTCGTGGGGCTTGGGACCAGGTCTCCGTCGCTCCGGGGCGCATAACTTTTGATCCGCAAGGAGTTACGCGGCCCACAGCATACTGTTGGAAAGCTCTCCGAGAGCTCTACGACGAGGCAGCCAAGCCCGCTTAGCTGGGCCTTTTTTCAGAGCACAAAATCGGTCGTTTTCATCACTTTTCTGACACTTTTCTTCTTTTGCGCTGTTTTTCTATCCCGGATAGTACGTCGTGCGCCGGGTCAAGGCCGACAACCTGATCCATCACATTTCTATTACCGAATCCCTCTGCACCTTGGGCGAGGCAATTTCGCTTCACGTAGAGGCTGGGCCCGCAAACCGAGGTCGTGGGGCTTGGGACCAGGTCTCCGTCGCTCCGGGGCCGATAACTTTTGATCCGTAAGGAGTTACGCAGCCCACAGCATACCGTTGGAAAGCTCTCCGAGAGCTCTAGGAGGGGGCAGCCAAGCCCGCTTTGCTGGACCTTTTTTCGGAGCCCAAAATCGGTCGTTTTCATCAGTTTTCTGACACTTTTCTTCTTTTGCGCTGTTTTTCTATCCCGGATAGTACGTCGTGCGCCGCGGGAAGGCCGACAACCTGATCCATCACATTTCTGTTACCGAATCCCTCTGCACCTAGGGCGAGGAAACTTCGCTTCACGTAGAGGCTGGACCCGCAAACCGAGGTCGTGGGGCTTGGGGCCAGGTGTCCGTCGCTCCGGGGCCCATAACTTTTGATCCGCATGGAGTTACGCAGCCTACAGCATACCGTTGGGAAGCTCTCCGAGAGCTCTACGACGGGGCAGCTAAGTTCGTTTCGCTGGGCCTTTTTTCAGAGCCCAAAATCGAACGTTTTCATCAGTTTTCGGACACTTTTCTTGTTTTGCGCTGTTTTTCTATCCCGGATAGTACGTCGTGCGCCGCGGGAAGGCCGACAACCTGATCCATCACATTTCTGTTACCGAATCCCATGGCACCTTGGGCGAGGAAACTTCGCTTCACGTAGAGGCTGGGCCCGCAAACCGAGGTCGTGGGGCTTGGGACCAGGTCTCCGTCGCTCCGGGGCCCATAACTTTTGATCCGTAAGGAGTTACGCAGCCCACAGCATACCGTTGGAAAGCTCTCTGAGAGCTCCGCGACGGGGTATCTAAGCCCGCTTCGCTGGGCCTTTTTTCGGAGCCCAAAATCGGTCATTTTCATTAGTTTTTGGACATTTTTCTTCTTTTGCGCTGTTTTTCTATCCCGGATAGTACGTCGTGCGCCGCGGGAAGGCCGACAACCTGATCCATCACATTTCTGTTACCGAATCCCATGGCACCTTGGGCGAGGAAACTTCGCTTCACGTAGAGGCTGGGCCCGCAAACCGAGGTCGTAGGGCTTGGGACCAGGTCTCCGTCGCTCCGGGGCCCATAACTTTTGATCCGTAAGGAGTTACGCTGCCCACAGCATACCGTTGGAAAGCTCTCCGGGAGCTGTACTACGGGGCTGCTAAGCCCGCTTCGCTGGGCCTTTTTTCAGAGCCCAAAATCGGTCGTTTTCATCAGTTTTCTGACACTTTTCTTCTTTTGCGCTGTTTTTCTATCCCGGATAGTACGTCGTGCGCCGCGGGAAGGCCGACAACCTGATCCATCACATTTCTGTTACCGAATCCCATGGCACCTTGGGCGAGGAAACTTCGCTTCACGTAGAGGATGGGCCCGCAAACCGAGGTCGTGGGGCTTGGGACCAGGTCTCCGTCGCTCCGGGGCCCATTACTTTTGATCCGTAAGGAGTTACGCAACCCACAGCATACCGATGGAAAGCTCTCCGGGAGCTGTACTACGGGGCTGCTAAGCTCGCTTCGCTGGGCCTTTTTTCGGAGCCCAAAATCGGTCGTTTTCATCAGTTTTCTGACACTTTTCTTCTTTTGCGCTGTTTTTCTATCCCGGATAGTACGTCGCGCGCCGCGGGAAGGCCGACAACCTGATCCATCACATTTCCGTTACCAAATCCCATAGCACCTTGGGTGAGGCAACTTCGCTTTACGTAGAGGCTGGGCCCGCAAACCGAGGTCGTGGGGCTTGGGACCAGGTCTCCGTCGCTCCGGGGCCCATAACTTTTGATCCGTAAGGAGTTACGCAGCCCACAGCATACCGTTGGAAAGCTCTCCGAGAGCTCTACGACGGGGCTGCTAAGCCCGCTTCGCTGGGCCTTTTTTCGGAGCCCAAAATCTGTCGTTTTCATCAGTTTTCTGACACTTTTCTTCTTTTGCGCTGTTTTTCTATCCCGGATAGGACGTCGTGCGCCGCGGGAAGGCCGACAACCTGATCCATCACATTTCTGTTACCGAATCCCTCTGCACCTTGGGCGAGGCAACTTCGCTTCACGTAGAGGCTGGGCCCGCAAACCGAGGTCGTGGGGCTTGGGACCAGGTCTCCGTCGCTCCGGGGCCCATAACTTTTGATCCGTAAGGAGTTACGCAGCCCACAGCATACCGTTGGAAAGCTCTCTGAGAGCTCCGCGACGGGGCATCTAAGCCCGCTTCGCTGGGCCTTTTTTCGGAGCCCAAAATCGGTCATTTTCATTAGTTTTTGGACATTTTTCTTCTTTTGCGCTGTTTTTCTATCCCGGATAGTACGTCGTGCGCCGCGGGAAGGCCGACAACCTGATCCATCACATTTCTGTTACCGAATCCCATGGCACCTTGGGCGAGGAAACTTCGCTTCACGTAGAGGCTGGGCCTGCAAACCGAGGTCGTAGGGCTTGGGACCAGGTCTCCGTCGCTCCGGGGCCCATAACTTTTGATCCGTAAGGAGTTACGCTGCCCACAGCATACCGTTGGAAAGCTCTCCGGGAGCTGTACTACGGGGCTGCTAAGCCCGCTTCGCTGGGCCTTTTTTCAGAGCCCAAAATCGGTCGTTTTCATCAGTTTTCTGACACTTTTCTTCTTTTGCGCTGTTTTTCTATCCCGGATAGTACGTCGTGCGCCGCGGGAAGGCCGACAACCTGATCCATCACATTTCTGTTACCGAATCCCATGGCACCTTGGGCGAGGAAACTTCGCTTCACGTAGAGGATGGGCCCGCAAACCGAGGTCGTGGGGCTTGGGACCAGGTCTCCGTCGCTCCGGGGCCCATTACTTTTGATCCGTAAGGAGTTACGCAACCCACAGCATACCGTTGGAAAGCTCTCCGGGAGCTGTACTACGGGGCTGCTAAGCTCGCTTCGCTGGGCCTTTTTTCGGAGCCCAAAATCGGTCGTTTTCATCAGTTTTCTGACACTTTTCTTCTTTTGCGCTGTTTTTCTATCCCGGATAGTACGTCGCGCGCCGCGGGAAGGCCGACAACCTGATCCATCACATTTCCGTTACCAAATCCCATAGCACCTTGGGTGAGACAAATTCGCTTTACCTAGAGGCTGGGCCCGCAAACCGAGTGCGTGGGGCTTGGGACCAGGTCTCCGTCGCTCCGGGGCCCATAACTTTCGATCCGTAAGGAGTTACGCAGCCCACAGCATACCGTTGGAAAGCTCTCCGAGAGCTCTACGACGGGGCTGCTAAGCCCGCTTCGCTGAGCCTTTTTTCGGAGCCCAAAATCTGTCATTTTCATCAGTTTTCTGACACTTTTCTTCTTTTGCGCTGTTTTTCTATCCCGGATAGGACGTCGTGCGCCGCGGGAAGGCCGACAACCTGATCCATCACATTTCTGTTACCGAATCCCTCTGCACCTTGGGCGAGGCAACTTCGCTTCACGTAGAGGCTGGGCCCGCAAACCGAGGTCGTGGGGCTTGGGACCAGGTCTCCGTCGCTCCGGGGCCCATAACTTTTGATCCGTAAGGAGTTACGCAGCCCACAGCATACCGTTGGAAAGCTCTCCAAGAGCTCTACGACGAGGCAGCTAAGCCCGCTTCGCTGGGCCTTTTTTCGGAGCCCAAAATCGGTCGTTTTCATCAGTTTTCAGACACTTTTCTTCTTTTGCGCTGTTTTTCTATCCCGGATAGTACGTCGTGCGCCGCGTGAAGGCCGACAACCTGATCCATCACATTTCTGTTACCGAATCCCTCTGCACCTTGGGCGAGGCAACTTCGCTTCACGTAGAGGCTGGGCCCACAAACCGAGGTCGTGGGGCTTGGGACCGGGTCTCCGTCACTCTAGAGCCCATAACTTTTGATCCGTAAGGAGTTACGCGGCCCACAGCATACCGTTGGAAAGCTCTCCGAGAGCTCTACGACGAGGCAGCCAAGCCCGCTTTGCTGGGCCTTTTTTCACAGCCCAAAATCGAACGTTTTCATCACTTTTCTGACACTTTTCTTCTTTTGCGCTGTTTTTCTATCCCGGATAGTACGTCGTGCGCCGGGTCAAGGCCGACAACCTGATCCATCACATTTCTATTACCGAATCCCTCTGCACCTGGGGCGAGGCAACTTCGCTTCACGTAGAGGCTGGGCCCGCAAACCGAGGTCGTGGGGCTTGCCACCAGGTCTCCGTCGCTCCGGGGCCGATAACTTTTGATCCGCAAGGAGTTACGCAGCCCACATCATACCTTTGGAAAGCTCTCCGAGAGCTCTACGACGGGGCAGCTAAGCTCGGTTTGCTGGGTCTTTTTTCGGAGCCCAAAATCCAACGTTTTCATCAGTTTCCGGACACTTTTCTGCTTTTGCGCTGTTTTTCTATCCCGGATAGTACGTCGTGCGCCGCGGGAAGGCCGACAACCTGATCCATCACATTTCTGTTACCGAATCCCTCTGCACCTAGGGCGAGGAAACTTCGCTTCACGTAGAGGCTGGACCCGCAAACCGAGGTCGTGGGGCTTGGGGCCAGGTCTCCGTCGCTCCGGGGCCCATAACTTTTGATTCGCAAGGAGTTACGCGGCCCACAGCATACCGTTGGAAAGCTCTCCGAGAGCTCTACGACGGGGAAACTAAGCCCGCATAGCTGGGCCTTTTTTCGGAGCCCAAAATCGAACGTTTTCATCAGATTTCGGACACTTTTCTTCTTTTGCGCTGTTTTTCCATCCCGGATAGTACGTCGTGCGCCGCGGGAAGGACGACAACCTGATCCATCACATTTCTGTTACCGAATCCCATAGCACCTTGGGCGAGGAAACTTCGCTTCACGTAGAGGCTGGGCCCGCAAACCGAGGTCGTGGGGCTTGGAGCAGGTCTCTGTTGCTGCGGACCCCAAACTTTTGATCTGTAAGGAGTTACGCAGCCCACAGCATACCGTTGGAAAGCTCTCTGAGAGCTCCGCGACGGGGCATCTAAGCCCGCTTCGCTGGGCCTTTTTTCGGAGCCCAAAATCGGTCATTTTCATTAGTTTTTGGACATTTTTCTTCTTTTGCGCTGTTTTTCTATCCCGGATAGTACGTCGTGCGCCGCGGGAAGGCCGACAACCTGATCCATCACATTTCTGTTACCGAATCCCATGGCACCTTGGGCGAGGAAACTTCGCTTCACGTAGAGGCTGGGCCCGCAAACCGAGGTCGTAGGGCTTGGGACCAGGTCTCCGTCGCTCCGGGGCCCATAACTTTTGATCCGTAAGGAGTTACGCTGCCCACAGCATACCGTTGGAAAGCTCTCCGGGAGCTGTACTACGGGGCTGCTAAGCCCGCTTCGCTGGGCCTTTTTTCAGAGCCCAAAATCGGTCGTTTTCATCAGTTTCCTGGCACTTTTCTTTTTTTATGCTGTTTTTCTGACCCGGATAGTACGTCGTGCGCCGCGGGAAGGCCGACAACCTGATCCATAGCATTTCTGTTACCGAATCCCATGGCACCTTGGGCGAGGAAACTTCGCTTCACGTAGTGGATGGGCCCGCAAACCGAGGTCGTGGGGCTTGGGACCAGGTCTCCGTCGCTCCGGGGCCCATTACTTTTGATCCGTAAGGAGTTACGCAACCCACAGCATACCGTTGGAAAGCTCTCCGGGAGCTGTACTACGGGGCTGCTAAGCTCGCTTCGCTGGGCCTTTTTTCGGAGCCCAAAATCGGTCGTTTTCATCAGTTTTCTGACACTTTTCTTCTTTTGCGCTGTTTTTCTATCCCGGATAGTACGTCGCGCGCCGCGGGAAGGCCGACAACCTGATCCATCACATTTCCGTTACCAAATCCCATAGCACCTTGGGTGAGGCAACTTCGCTTTACGTAGAGGCTGGGCCCGCAAACCGAGGTCGTGGGGCTTGGGACCAGGTCTCCGTCGCTCCGGGGCCCATAACTTTTGATCCGTAAGGAGTTACGCAGCCCACAGCATACCGTTGGAAAGCTCTCCGAGAGCTCTACGACGGGGCTGCTAAGCCCGCTTCGCTGGGCCTTTTTTCGGAACCCAAAATCTGTCGTTTTCATCAGTTTTCTGACACTTTTCTTCTTTTGCGCTGTTTTTCTATCCCGGATAGGACGTCGTGCGCCGCGGGAAGGCCGACAACCTGATCCATCACATTTCTGTTACCGAATCCCTCTGCACCTTGGGCGAGGCAACTTCGCTTCACGTAGAGGCTGGGCCCGCAAACCGAGGTCGTGGGGCTTGGGACCAGGTCTCCGTCGCTCCGGGGCCCATAACTTTTGATCCGTAAGGAGTTACGCAGCCCACAGCATACCGTTGGAATGCTCTCCGAGAGCTCTACGACGGGGCAGCTAAGCCCGCTTCACTGGGCCTTTTTCTGGAGCCCAAAATCGGACGTTTTCATCAGTTTTCGGACACTTTTCTTGTTTTGCGCTGTTTTTCTATCCCGGCTCGTATGTCGTGAGCCGCAGGAAGGCCGACAACCTGATCCATTACATTTCTGTTAATGAATCCCATGGCACCTGAGGCGAGGCAACTTCGCTTCACGTGGAGGCTGGGCTCGCAAACCGAGGTCGTGGGGCTTGGGACCAGGTCTCCGTCGCTCCGGAGCACATAACTTTTGATCTGCAAGGAGTTACGCGACCCACAACATACCGTTGGAAAGCTCTCCGAGAGCTCTACGACGGGGCAGTTATGCCAGCATCGCTGGGCCTTTTTTCGGGGCCCAAAATCGAACGTTTTCATCAGTTTCCGGACACTTTTCTTCTTTTGCGCTGTTTTTCCATCCCAGATAGTACGTCGTGCGCGGCGGGAAGGCCGACAACGTGATCCACCACATTTCTGCTACCGAATCCCAAGGCACCTGGGGCGAGGTAACATCGCTTCACGTAGAGCCTGGGCCCGCAAACCGAGGTCGAGGGGCTTGGGACCAGTTCTCTGTCGCTCCGATGCCCATAACTTTTGATCCGTAAAGAGTTACGCAGCGCACAACATACCCTTAGAATGCTCTCCGAGAGCTCTACGATGGGACAGCTAAGCCCGCTTCGCTGGGCCTTTTTCTGGAGACCAAAATCGAACGTTTTCCTCAGTTTCCGGACACTATTCTTCTTTTGCGCTGTTTTTCTATCCCGGATAGTACGTCGTGCGCCGCGGGAAGGCCGACAACCTGATCCATCACATTTCCGTTACCAAATCCCAGAGCACCTTGGGCGAGGCAACTTCGCTTCACTTAGAGGCGGGGCCCGCAAACCGAGGTCGTGGGGCTTGGGACCAGGTCTCCGTCGCTCCGGGGCCCATAACTTTTGATCCGTAAGGAGTTACGCAGCCCACAGCATACCGTTGGAAAGCTCTCCGAGAGCTCTACGACGAGGGAGCTAAGCCCGCTTCCCTGGGCCTTTTTTCGGAGCCCAAAATCGGTAGTTTTCATCACTTTTCTGACACTTTTCTTCTTTTGCGCTGTTTTTCTATCCCGGATAGTACGTCGTGCGCCGCGTCAAGGCCGACAACCTGATCCATCACATTTCTGTTACCGAATCCCTCTGCACCTTGGGCGAGGCAATTTCGCTTCACGTAGAGGCTGGGCCCGCAAACCGAGGTCGTGGGGCTTGGGACCAGGTCTCCGTCGCTCCGGGGCCCATAACTTTTGATCCGTAAGGAGTTACGCAGCCCACAGCATACCGTTGGAAAGCTCTCCGAGAGCTCTACGATGGGGCTGCTAAGCCGGCTTCGCTGGGCCTTTTTTCGGAGCACAAAATCGGTCGTTTTCATCAGTTTTCTGACACTTTTCTTCTTTTGCGCTATTTTTCCGTCCCGGATAGTACGTCGTGCGCCGCGAAAAGGGCGACAACCCGATCCATCCCATTTATGTTACCGAATCCCGCGGCACATTGGGCGAGGCAAATTAGCTTCACGTAGAGGCTGGGCCCGCAAACCGAGTGCATGGGGCTTGGGACCAGGTCTCCGTCGCTCCGGAGCCCATAACTTTTGATCCGTAAGGAGTTAAGCGGCCGACAGCATACCGTTGGAATGCTCTCCGAGAGCTCTACGACGGGGCAGCTAAGCCCGCTTCACTGGGCCTTTTTCTGGAGCCCAAAATCGGACGTTTTCATCAGTTTTCGGACACTTTTCTTGTTTTGCGCTGTTTTTCTATCCCGGATAGTACGTCGTGCGCCGTGGGAAGGCCGACCACCTGATCCATCACATTTCTGTTACCGAATCCCATGGCACCATGGGCGAGGCAATTTCGTTTCACGTAGAGGCTGGGCCCGCAAACCGAGGTCGTGTTGCTTGGGACCAGGTCTCCGTCGCTCCGGGGCCCATAACTTTTGATCCGTAAGGAGTTACGCAGCCCACAACATACCGTTGGAAAGCTCTCCGAGAGCTCTACAACGGTGCAGCTAAACCCGCTTCGCTGGGCCTTTTTTCGGAGCCCAAAATCGGTCGTTTTCATCAGTTTTCGGACACTTTTCTTCTTTTGCGTTGTTTTTCTATCCCGGATAGTACGTCGTGCGCCGCGTCAAGGCCGACAACCTGATTCATCACATTTCTGTTACCGAATCCCTCTGCACCTTGGGCGAGGCAATTTCGCTTCACGTAGAGGCTGGGCCCGGAAACCGAGGTCGTGGGGCTTGGGACCAGGTCTCCGTCGCTCCGGGGCCCATAACTTTTGATCCGTAAGGAGTTACGCAGCCCACAGCATACCGTTGGAAAGCTCTCCGAGAGCTCTACGACGGGGCAGCTAAGCCTGCTTTGCTGGGCCATTTTTCGGAGCCCAAAATCGGTCGTTTTCATCAGTTTTCGGACACTTTTCTTCTTTTGCGTTGTTTTTCTATCCCGGATAGTACGTCGTGCGCCGCGTCAAGGCCGACAACCTGATTCATCACATTTCTGTTACCGAATCCCTCTGCACCTTGGGCGAGGCAATTTCGCTTCACGTAGAGGCTGGGCCCGAAAACCGAGGTCGTGGGGCTTGGGACCAGGTCTCCGTCGCTCCGGGGCCCATAACTTTTGATCCGTAAGGAGTTACGCAGCCCACAGCATACCGTTGGAAAGCTCTCGGAGAGCTCTACGACAGGGCAGCTAAGCCCGCTTTGCGGGGCCTTTTTTCGGAGCCCAAAATCGGTCGTTTTCATCAGTCTTCGGACACTTTTCTTCTTTTGCGCTGTTTTTCTATCCCGGATAGTACGTCGTGCGCCGCGGGAAGGCCGACAACCTGATCCATCACATTTCCGTTACCAAATCCCATGGCACCTTGGGCGAGGCAACTTCGCTTCACGTAGAGGCTGGGCCCGCAAACCGAGGTCGTGGGGCTTGGGACCAGGTCTCCGTCGCTCCGGGGCCCATAACTTTTGATCCGTAAGGAGTTACGCAGCCCACAGCATACCGTTGGAAAGCTCTCCGAGAGCTCTACGATGGGGCTGCTAAGCCGGCTTCGCTGGGCCTTTTTTCGGAGCACAAAATCGGTCGTTTTCATCAGTTTTCTGACACTTTTCTTCTTTTGCGCTGTTTTTCTATCCCGGATAGTACGTCGTGCGCCGCGGGAAGGCCGACAACCTGATCCATCACATTTCTGTTACCGAATCCCTCTGCACCTTGGGCGAGGCAACTTAGCTTCACGTAGAGGCTGGGCCCGCAAACCGAGTTCGTGGGGCTTGGGACCAGGTCTCCGCCGCTCCGGGGCCCATAACTTTTGATCCGTAAGGAGTTACGCAGCCCACAGCATACCGTTGGAATGCTCTCCGAGAGCTCTACGACGGGACAGCTAAGCCCGCTTCACTGGGACTTTTTCTGGAGCCCAAAATCGGACGTTTTCATCAGTTTTCGGACACTTTTCTTGTTTTGCGCTGTTTTTCTATCCCGGATAGTACGTCGTGCGCCGTGGGAAGGCCGACCACCTGATCCATCACATTTCTGTTACCGAATCCCATGGCACCATGGGCGAGGCAATTTCGTTTCACGTAGAGGCTGGGCCCGCAAACCGAGGTCGTGGGGCTTGGGACCAGGTCTCCGTCGCTCCGGGGCCCATAACTTTTGATCCGTAAGGAGTTACGCAGCCCACAACATACCGTTGGAAAGCTCTCCGAGAGCTCTACAACGGTGCAGCTAAACCCGCTTCGCTGGGCCTTTTTTCGGAGCCCAAAATCGGTCGTTTTCATCAGTTTTCGGACACTTTTCTTCTTTTGCGTTGTTTTTCTATCCCGGATAGTACGTCGTGCGCCGCGTCAAGGCCGACAACCTGATTCATCACATTTCTGTTACCGAATCCCTCTGCACCTTGGGCGAGGCAATTTCGCTTCACGTAGAGGCTGGGCCCGGAAACCGAGGTCGTGGGGCTTGGGACCAGGTCTCCGTCGCTCCGGGGCCCATAACTTTTGATCCGTAAGGAGTTACGCAGCCCACAGCATACCGTTGGAAAGCTCTCCGAGAGCTCTACGACGGGGCAGCTAAGCCTGCTTTGCTGGGCCATTTTTCGGAGCCCAAAATCGGTCGTTTTCATCAGTTTTCGGACACTTTTCTTCTTTTGCGTTGTTTTTCTATCCCGGATAGTACGTCGTGCGCCGCGTCAAGGCCGGCAACCTGATTCATCACATTTCTGTTACCGAATCCCTCTGCACCTTGGGCGAGGCAATTTCGCTTCACGTAGAGGCTGGGCCCGGAAACCGAGGTCGTGGGGCTTGGGACCAGGTCTCCGTCGCTCCGGGGCCCATAACTTTTGATCCGTAAGGAGTTACGCAGCCCACAGCATACCGTTGGAAAGCTCTCGGAGAGCTCTACGACAGGGCAGCTAAGCCCGCTTTGCGGGGCCTTTTTTCGGAGCCCAAAATCGGTCGTTTTCATCAGTCTTCGGACACTTTTCTTCTTTTGCGCTGTTTTTCTATCCCGGATAGTACGTCGTGCGCCGCGGGAAGGCCGACAACCTGATCCATCACATTTCCGTTACCAAATCCCATGGCACCTTGGGCGAGGCAACTTCGCTTCACGTAGAGGCTGGGCCCGCAAACCGAGGTCGTGGGGCTTGGGACCAGGTCTCCGTCGCTCCGGGGCCCATAACTTTTGATCCGTAAGGAGTTACGCAGCCCACAGCATACCGTTGGAAAGCTCTCCGAGAGCTCTACGACGGGGCTGCTAAGCCCGCTATGCTGGGCCTTTTTTTGGAGCCCAAAATCGGTCGTTTTCATCAGTTTTCTGACACTTTTCTTCTTTTGCGCTGTTTTTCTATCCCGGATAGTACGTCGTGCGCCGCGGGAAGGCCGACAACCTGATCCATCACATTTCTGGTACCGAATCCCTCTGCACCTTGGGCGAGGCAACTTCGCTTCACATAGAGGCTGGGCCCGCAAACCGAGGTCGTGGGGCTTGGGACCAGGTCTCCGTCGCTCCGGGGCCCATAACTTTTGATCCGTAAGGAGTTACGCAGCCCACAGCATACCGTTGGAATGCTCTCCGAGAGCTCTACGACGGGGCAGCTAAGCCCGCTTCACTGGGCCTTTTTCTGGAGCCCAAAATCGGACGTTTTTATCAATTTTCGGACACTTTTCTTGTTTTGCGCTGTTTTTCTATCCCGGATAGTACGTCGTGCGCCGCGGGAAGGCCGACAACCTGATCTATCACATTTCTGTTACCGAATCCCATGGCACCTTGGGCAAGGAAACTTCGCTTCACATAGAGGCTGGGCCCGCAAACCGAGGTCGTGGGGCTTGGGACCAGGTCTCCGTCGCTCCGGGGCCCATAGCTTTTGATCCGCAAGGAGTTCCGCGGCCCACAGCATACCGTTGGAAAGCACTCCTAGAGGTCTATGACGGGGCAGCTAAGCCCGCTTCGCTGGGCCTTTTTCGGGAGCCCAAAATCGAATGTTTTCATCAGTTTTCGGACACATTTCTTCTTTTGCGCTGTTTTTTCATCTCGGATCGTGCGTCGTGCGCCGCGGGAAGGCCGACAACCTGATCCATCATATTTCTGTTACCGAATCCCATGGCACCTTGGGCGAGGAAACTTCGCTTCACGTAGAGGCTGGGCCCGCAAACCGAGGTCGTGGGGCTTGGGACCAGGTCTCCGTCGCTCCGGGGCCCATAACTTTTGATCCGTAAGGAGTTACGCAGCCCACAGCATACCGTTGGAAAGCTCTCCTAGAGCTCTACGACGGAGCATCTAAGCCTGCTTCGCTCGGCCATTTTTCGGAACCCAAAATCGGTTGTTTTCTTCAGTTTTCTGACACTTTTCTTCTTTTGCGCTGTTTTTCTATCCCGGATAGTACGTCGTGCGCCGCGGGAAGGCCGACAACCTGATCCATCACATTTCTGTTACCGAATCCCTCTGCACCTTGGGCGAGGCAACTTCGCTTCACGTAGAGGCTGGGCCCGCAAACCGAGGTCGTGGGGCTTGGGACCAGGTCTCCGTCACTCCGGGACCCATAACTTTTGACCTGTAAGGAGTTACGCAGCCCCCAGCATACCATTGGAAAGCTCTTCGAGAGCTCTACGACGGGGCAGCTAAACCCGCTTTGCTGGGCCTTTTTTCGGAGCCCAAAATCGGTCGTTTTCATCAGTTTTCGGACACTTTTCTTCTTTTGCGCTGTTTTTCTATCCCGGATAGTACGTCGTGCGCCGCGTGAAGGCCGACAACCTGATCCATCACATTTATGTTACCGAATCCCTCTGCACCTTGGGCGAGGCAACTTCGCTTCACGTAGAGGCTGGGCCCGCAAACCGAGGTCGTGGGGCTTGGGACCAGGTCTCCGTCGCTCCGGGGCCCATAACTTTTGATCCGTAAGGAGTTACGCAGCCCACAGCATACCGTTGGAAAGCTCTCCGAGAGCTCTACGACGAGGCCGCAAAGCCCGCTTCGCTGGGCCTTTTTTCGGAGCCCAAAATCGGTCGTTTTCATCACTTTTCTGACACTTTTCTTCTTTTGCGTTGTTTTTCTATCCCGGATAGTACGTCGTGCGCCGCGTCAAGGCCGACAACCTGATTCATCACATTTCTGTTACCGAATCCCTCTGTACCTTGGGCGAGGCAATTTCGCTTCACGTAGAGGCTGGGCCCGCAAACCGAGGTCGTGGGGCTTGGGACCAGGTCTCCGTCGTTCCGGGGCCCATAACTTTTGATCCGTAAGGAGTTACGCAGCCCACAGCATACCGTTGGAAAGCTCTCCGAGAGCTATACGACGGGGCAGCTAAGCCTGCTTTGCTGGGCCATTTTTCGGAGCCCAAAATCGGTTGTTTTCTTCAGTTTTCTGACACTTTTCTTCTTTTGCGCTGTTTTTCTATCCCGGATAGTACGTCGTGCGCCGCGGGAAGGCCGACAACCTGATCTATCACATTTCTGTTACCGAATCCCTCTGCACCTTGGGCGAGGCAACTTCGCTTCGCGTAGAGGCTGGGCCCGCAAACCGAGGTCGTGGGGCTTGGGACCAGGTCTCCGTCGCTCCGGGGCCCATAACTTTTGATCCGTAAGGAGTTACGCAGCCCACAGCATACCGTTGGAAAGCTCTCCGAGAGCTCTACGACGGGGCAGCTAAGCCCGCTTCGCTGGGCCTTTTTTCGGAGCCCAAAATCGGTCGTTTTCATCAGTTTTCAGACACTTTTCTTCTTTTGCGCTGTTTTTCTATCCCGGATAGTACGTCGTGCGCCGCGTGAAGGCCGACAACCTGATCCATCACATTTCTGTTACCGAATCCCTCTGCACCTTGGGCGAGGCAACTTCTCTTCGCGTAGAGGCTGGGCCCGCAAACCGAGGTCGTGGGGCTTGGGACCAGGTCTCCGTCGCTCCGGGGCGCATAACTTTTGATCCGCAAGGAGTTACGCGGCCCACAGCATACTGTTGGAAAGCTCTCCGAGAGCTCTACGACGAGGCAGCCAAGCCCGCTTAGCTGGGCCTTTTTTCGGAGCCCAAAATCGGTCGTTTTCATCACTTTTCTGACACTTTTCTTCTTTTGCGCTGTTTTTCTATCCCGGATAGTACGTCGTGCGCCGGGTCAAGGCCGACAACCTGATCCATCACATTTCTGTTACCGAATCCCTCTGCACCTTGGGCGAGGCAATTTCGCTTCACGTAGAGGTTGGGCCCGGAAACCGAGGTCGTGGGGCTTGGGACCAGGTCTCCGTCGCTCCGGGGCCGATAACTTTTGATCCGTAAGGAGTTACGCAGCCCACAGCATACCGTTGGAAAGCTCTCCGAGAGCTCTACGACGGGGCAGCCAAGCCCGCTTTGCTGGACCTTTTTTCGGAGCCCAAAATCGGTCGTTTTCATCAGTTTTCTGACACTTTTCTTCTTTTGCGCTGTTTTTCTATCCCGGATAGTACGTCGTGCGCCGCGGGAAGGCCGACAACCTGATCCATCACATTTCTGTTACCGAATCCCTCTGCACCTAGGGCGAGGAAACTTCGCTTCACGTAGAGGCTGGGCCCGCAAACCGAGGTCGTGGGGCTTGGGACCAGGTCTCCGTCGCTCCGGGGCCCATAACTTTTGATCCGTAAGGAGTTACGCAGCCCACAGCATACCGTTGGAAAGCTCTCCGAGAGCTCTACGACGGGGCAGCTAAGCCCGCTTCGCTGGGCCTTTTTTCGGAGCCCAAAATCGGTCGTTTTCATCAGTTTTCGGACACTTTTCTTGTTTTGCGCTGTTTTTCTATCCCGGATAGTACGTCGTGCGCCGCGGGAAGGCCGACAACCTGATCCATCTCATTTCTGTTACCGAATCCCAAGGCACCTGGGGCGAGGCAACATCGCTTCACGTAGAGGCCGGGCCCGCAAACCGAGGTCGTGGGGCTTGGGGCCAGGTCTCCGTCGCTCCGGGGCCGATAACTTTTGATCCGCAAGGAGTTACGCGACCCACAGCATACCGTTGGAAAGCTCACCGAGAGCTCTACGATGGGGATGCTAAGCCCGCTTCGCTGGGCCTTTTTTCGGAGCCCAAAATCCAACGTTTTCATCAGTTTCCAGACACTGTTCTTATTTTGCGCTGTTTTTCTATCCCGGATAGTACGTCGTGCGCCGCGGGAAGGCCGACAACCTGATCCATCACATTTCTGTTATCGAATCCCTCTGCACCTTGGGCGAGGCAACTTCGCTTCACGTAGAGGCTGGGCGCGCAAACCGAGGTCGTGGGGCTTGGGACCAGGTCTCCGTCGCTCCGGGGCCCATAACTTTTGATCCGTAAGGAGTTACGCAGCCCACAGCATACCGTTGGAATGCTCTCCGAGAGCTCTACGACGGGGCAGCTAAGACCGCTTCACTGGGCCTTTTTCTGGAGCCCAAAATCGGACGTTTTCATCAGTTTTCGGACACTTTTCTTGTTTTGCGCTGTTTTTCTATCCCGGATAGTACGTCGTGCGCCGTGGGAAGGCCGACAACCTGATCCATCACATTTCTGTTACCGAATCCCATGGCACCTTGGGCGAGGCAATTTCTCTTCACGTAGAGGCTGGGCCCGCAAACCGAGGTCGTGGGGCTTGGGACCAGGTCTCCGTCGCTCCGGGGCCCATAACTTTTGATCCGTAAGGAGTTACGCAGCCCACAACATACCGTTGGAAAGCTCTCCGAGAGCTCTACGACGGGGCAGCAAAGCCCGCTTCGCAGGGCCTTTTTTCGGAGCCCAAAATCGGTCGTTTTCATCAGTTTTCGGACACTTTTCTTCTTTTGCGCTGTTTTTCTATCCCGGATAGTACGTCGTGCGCCGCGGGAAGGCCGACAACCTGATCCATCACATTTCTGTTACCGAATCCCATGGCACCTTGGGCGAGGAAACTTCGCTTCACGTAGAGGCTGAGCCCGCAAACCGAGGTCGTGGGGCTTGGGACCAGGTCTCCGTCGCTACGGGGCCCATAACTTTTGATCCGTAAGGAGTTACGCAGCCCACAGCATACCGTTGGAAAGCTCTCTGAGAGCTCCGCGACGGGGCATCTAAGCCCGCCTCGCTGGGCCTTTTTTCGGAGCTCAAAATTGGACATTTTCATCAGTTTTCGGACATTTTTCTTCTTTTACGCTGTTTTTCCATCCCGGATAGTACGTCGTGCGTTGCGGGAAGGCCGACAACCTGATCCATCACATTTCTATTACTGAAGCCCATGGCACCTTGGGCGAGGAAACTTTGCTTCACGTAGAGGCTTGGCCCGCAAACCGAGGTCGTGGGTCATGGGACCAGGTCTTCGTCGCTGCGGAGCCCATAACTTTTGATCCGTAAGGAGTTACGCAGCCCACAGCATACCGTTGGAAAGCTCTCCGGGAGCTGTACTACGGAGCTGCTAAGCCCGCTTTGCTGGGCCTTTTTTCGGAGACCAAAATCGGTCGTTTTCATCAGTTTTCTGACACTTTTCTTCTTTTGCGCTGTTATTCTATCCCGGATAGTACGTCGTGCGCCGCGGGAAGGCCGACAACCTGATCCATCACATTTCCGTTACCAAATCCCATAGCACCTTGGGCGAGGCAACTTCGCTTCACGTAGAGGCTGGGCCCGCAAACCGAGGTCGAGGGGCTTGGGACCAGGTCTCCGTCGCTCCGGGGCCCATAACTTTTGATCCGTAAGGAGTTACGCAGCCCACAGCATACCGTTGGAAAGCTCTCCGAGAGCTCTACGACGGGGCTGCTAAGCCCGCTTCGCTGGGCCTTTTTTCGGAGCATAAAATCGGTCGTTTTTATCAGTTTTCTGACACTTTTCTTCTTTTGCGCTGTTTTTCTATCCCGGATAGTACGTCGTGCGCCGCGGGAAGGCCGACAACCTGATCCATCACATTTCTGTTACCGAATCCCATGGCACCTTGGGCGAGGAAACTTCGCTTCACGTTGAGGCTGGGCCCGCAAACCGAGGTCGAGGGGCTTGGGACCAGGTCTCCGTCGCTCCGGGGCCCATAACTTTTGATCCGTAAGGAGTTACACAGCCCACAGCATACCGTTGGAAAGCTCTCTGAGAGCTCCGCGACGGGGCATCTAAGCCCGCTTCGCTGGGCCTTTTTTCAGAGCCCAAAATCGGTCAATTTCATCAGTTTTCGGACATTTTTCTTCTTTTGCGCTGTTTTTCAGTCCCGGATAGTACGTCGTGCGTTGCGGGAAGGCCGACAACCTGATCCATCACATTTCTGTTATCGAATCTCATGGCACCTTGGGCGAGGAAACTTCGCTTCATGTAGAGGCTGGACCCACAAACCCAGGTCGTGGGGCTTGGGACCAGGTCTCCGTCGCTCCGGGGCCCATAACTTTTGATCCGCAGGGAGTTACGCGGCCCACAACATACCGTTGGAAAGCTCTCCGAGAGCTATACTATGGGGCTGCTAAGCCCGCTTCGATGGGCCTTTTTTCGGAGCGCAAAATCGGTCGTTTTCATCAGTTTTCTGACACTTTTCTTCTTTTGCGCTGTTTTTCTATCCCGGATAGTACGTCGTGCGCCGCGTGAAGGCCGACAACCTGATCCATCACATTTCCATTACCAAATCCCATAGCACCTTGGGCGAGGCAACTTCGCTTCACGTAGAGGCTGGGCCCGCAAACCGAGGTCGTGGGGCTTGGGACCAGGTCTCCGTCGCTCCGGGGCCCATAACTTTTGATCCGTAAGGAGTTACGCAGCCCACAGCATACCGTTGGAAAGCTCTCCGAGAGCTCTACGACGGGGCTGCTAAGCCCGCTTCGCTGGGCCTTTTTTCGGAGCCCAAAATCGGTCGTTTTCATCAGTTTTCTGACACTTTTCTTCATTTGCGCTGTTTTTCTATCCCGGATAGTACGTCGTGCGCCGCGGGAAGGCCGACAACCTGATCCATCACATTTCTGTTACCGAATCCCTCTGCACCTTGGGCGAGGCAACTTCGCTTCACGTAGAGGCTGGGCCCGCAAACCGAGGTCGTGGGGCTTGGGACCAGGTCTCCGTCGCTCCGGGGCCCATAACTTTTGATCCGTAAGGAGTTACACAGCCCACAGCATACCGTTGGAAAGCTCTCCGAGAGCGCCGCGACGGGGCATCTAAGCCCGCTTCGCCGGGCCTTTTTTCAGAGCCCAAAATCGGTCATTTTCATCAGTTTTCGGACACTTTTCTTCTTTTGCGCTGTTTTTCTATCCCGGATAGTACGTCGTGCGCCGCGGGAAGGCCGACAACCTGATCCATCACATTTTTGTTACCGAATCCCATGGCACCTTGGGCGAGGAAACTTCGCTTCACGTTGAGGCTGGGCCCGCAAACCGAGGTCGTGGGGCTTGGGACCAAGTCTCCGTCGCTCCGGGGCCCATAACTTTTGATCCGTAAGGAGTTACGCAGCCCACAACATACCGTAGTAAAGCTCTCCGAGAGCTCTACGACGGGGCAGCTAAGCCCGCTTTGCTGGGCCTTTTTTCGGAGCCCAAAATCGGACATTTTCATCAGTTTTCGGACACTTTTCTTCTTTTACGCTATTTTTCTATCCCGGATAGTACATCGTTCGCCGCGGGAAGACCGACAACCTGATTCATCACATTTCTGTTACCGAATCCCACGGCACCTTGGGCGAGGAAACTTCACTTCACGTAGAGGCTGGGCCCGCAAACCGAGATCGTGGGGCTTGGGACCAGGTCTCTATCGCTCCGGGGCCCATAACTTTTGATCCACAAGGAGTTACGCGGCCCACAGCATACCGTTGGAAAGCTCTCCGAGAGCTCTATGACAGGGCAGCTAAGCCTGCTACGCTGGGCCTTTTTTCGGAGCCCAAAATCGGTTGTTTTCTTCAGTTTTCTGACACTTTTCTTCTTTTGCGCTGTTTTTCTATCCCGGATAGTACGTCGTGCTCCGCGGGAAGGCCGACAACCTGATCCATCACATTTCTGTTACCGAATCCCTCTGCACCTTGGGCGAGGCAACTTCGCTTCACGTAGAGGCTGGGCCCGCAAACCGAGGTCGTGGGGCTTGGGACCAGGTCTCCGTCGCTCCGGGGCCCATAACTTTTGATCCGTAAGGAGTTACGCAGCCCACAGCATACCGTTCGAAAGCTCTCCGAGAGCTCTACGATGGGGCAGCTAAGCCCGCTTCGTTGGGCATTTTTCTGGAGCCCAAAATCGGACGTTTGCATCAGTTTTCGGATAGTATTCCTCTTTTGCGCTGTTTTTCTATCCCGGATAGTACGTCGTGCGCCGTGGGAAGGCCGACAACCTGATCCATTACATTTCTGTTACCGAATCCCATGGCACCTTGGGCGAGGCAATTTCGCTTAAAGTAGAGGCTGGGCCCGCAAACCGAGGTCGAGGGGCTTGGGACCAGGTCTCCGTCGCTCCGGGGACCATAACTTTTGATCTGCAACGAGTTACGCAGCCCACAGCATACCGTTGGAAAGCTCTCCGAGAGCTCTACGACGGGGCAGGTAAGCCCGCTTCGCTGGGCCTTTTTTCAGAGCCCAAAATCGAACGTTTTCATCAGTTTTCGGACACTTTTCTTCTTTTGCGCTGTTTTTCTATCCCGGATAGTACGTCGTGCGCCGCGGGAAGGCCGACAACCTGATCCATCACATTTCTGTTACCGAATCCCATGGCACCTTGGGCGAGGAAACTTCGCTTCACGTTGAGGCTGGGCCCGTAAACCGAGGTCGTGGGGCTTGGGACCAGGTCTCCGTCGCTCCGGGGCCCATAACTTTTGATCCGTAAGGAGTTACGCAGCCCACAACATACCGTAGGAAAGCTCTCCGAGAGCTCTACAACGGGGCAGCTAAGTCCGCTTTGCTGGGCCTTTTTTCGGAGCCCAAAATCGGTAGTTTTCATCAGTTTTCGGACACTTTTCTTCTTTTGCGCTGTTTTTCTATCCCGGATAGTACGTCGTGCGCCGCGGGAAGGCCGACAACCTGATCCATCACATTTCTGTTACCGAATCCCATGGCACCTTGGGCGAGGAAACTTCGCTTCACGTTGAGGCTGGGCCCGCAAACCGAGGTCGTGGGGCTTGGGACCAGGTCTCCGTCGCTCCGGGGCACATAAATTTTGATCCGTAAGGAGTTACGCAGCCCACAGCATACCGTTGGAAAGCTCTCCGAGAGCTCTACGACGGGGCAGCGAAGCCGCTTCGCTGGGCCTTTTTTCGGAGCCCAAAATCGGTCGTTTTCATCAGTTTTCGGACACTTTTCTTCTTTTGCGCTGTTTTTCTATCCCGGATAGTACGTCGTGCGCCGCGGGAAGGCCGACAACCTGATCCATCACATTTCCGTTACCAAATCCCATGGCACCTTGGGCGAGGCAACTTCGCTTCACGTAGAGGCTGGGCCCGCAAACCGAGGTCGTGGGGCTTGGGACCAGGTCTCCGTCGCTCCGGGGCCCATAACTTTTGATCCGTAAGGAGTTACGCAGCCCACAACATACCGTTGGAAAGCTCTCCGAGAGCTCTACGACGGTGCAGCTAAGCTCGTTTCGCTGGGCCTTTTTTCGGAGCCCAAAATCGGTCGTTTTCATCAGTTTTCGGACACTTTTCTTCTTTTGCGCTGTTTTTCTATCCCGGATAGTACGTCGTGCGCCGCGGGAAGGCCGACAACCTGATCCATCACATTTCTGTTACCGAATCCCTCTGCACCTTGGGCGAGGCAACTTCGCTTCACGTAGAGGCTGGGCCCGCAAACCGAGGTCGTGGGGCTTGGGACCAGGTCTCCGTCGCTACGGGGCCCATAACTTTTGATCCGTAAGGAGTTACACAGCCCACAGCATACCGTTGGAAAGCTCTCCGAGAGCTCCGCGACGGGGCATCTAAGCCCGCTTCGCTGGGCCTTTTTTCGGAGCCCAAAATCGGTCATTTTCATCAGTTTTCGGACATTTTTCTTCTTTTGCGCTGTTTTTCTATCCCGGATAGTACGTCGTGCGCCGCGGGAAGGCCGACAACCTGATCCATCACATTTCTGTTACCGAATCCCATGGCACCTTGGGCGAGGAAACTTCGCTTCACGTTGAGGCTGGGCCCGCAAACCGAGGTCGTGGGGCTTGGGACCAGGTCTCCGTCGCTCCGGGGCCCATAACTTTTGATTCGTAAGGAGTTACGCAGCCCACAACATACCGTAGGAAAGCTCTCCGAGAGCTCTACGACGGGGCAGCTAAGTCCGCTTTGCTGGGCCTTTTTTCGGAGCCCAAAATCGGTAGTTTTCATCAGTTTTCGGACACTTTTCTTCTTTTGCGTTGTTTTTCTATCCCGGATAGTACGTCGTGCGCCGCGGGAAGGCCGACAACCTGATCCATCACATTTCTGTTACCGAATCCCATGGCACCTTGGGCGAGGAAACTTCTCTTCACGTTGAGGCTGGGCCCGCAAACCGAGGTCGTGGGGCTTGGGACCAGGTCTCCGTCGCTCCGGGGCCCATAACTTTTGATCCGTAAGGAGTTACGCAGCCCACAGCATACCGTTGGAAAGCTCTCTGAGAGCTCCGCGACGGGGCATCTAAGCCCGCTTTGCTGGGCCTTTTTTCGGAGCCCAAAATCGGTCATTTTCATCAGTTTTCGGACATTTTTCTTCATTTGCGCTGTTTTTCTATCCCGGATAGTACGTCGTGCGCCGCGGGAAGGCCGACAACCTGATCCATCACATTTCTGTTACCGAATCCCATGGCACCTTGGGCGAGGAAACTTCTCTTCACGTTGAGGCTGGGCCCGCAAACCGAGGTCGTGGGGCTTGGGACCAGGTCTCCGTCGCTCCGGGGCCCATAACTTTTGATCCGTAAGGAGTTACGCAGCCCACAGCATACCGTTGGAAAGCTCTCTGAGAGCTCCGCGACGGGGCATCTAAGCCCGCTTCGCTGGGCCTTTTTTCGGAGCCCAAAATCGGTCATTTTCATCAGTTTTCGGACATTTTTCTTCTTTTGCGCTGTTTTTCTATCCCGGATAGTACGTCGTGCGCCGCGGGAAGGCCGACAACCTGATCCATCACATTTCCATTACCAAATCCCATAGCACCTTGGGCGAGGCAACTTCGCTTCACTTAGAGGCTGGGCCCGCAAATCGAGGTCGTGGGGCTTTGGACCAGGTCTCCATCGCTCCGGGGCCCATAACTTTTGATCTGTAAGGAGTTACGCAGCCCACAGCATAACGTTGGAAAGCTCTCCGAGAGGTCTACGACGGGGCTGGTAAGCCCGCTTCGCTGGGCCTTTTTTCGGAGCCCAAAATCGGTCGTTTTCATCAGTTTTCTTACACTTTTCTTCTTTTGCGCTGTTTTTCTATCCCGGATAGTACGTCGTGCGCCGCGGGAAGGCCGACAACTTGATCCATCACATTTCTGTTACCGAATCCCACGGCAGCTTGGGCAAGACAACTTCGCATCACGTACAGGCTGGGCCCGTAAACCAAGGCCGTGGGGCTTGTGACCAGGTCTCCGTCGATCCGATGCCCATGACTTTTAATCCGTAAGGAGTTACGCAACGCACAACATACCGTTGGAATGCTCTCCGAGAGCTCTACGACGGGGCAGTAAGCCCGCTTCGCTGGGCCTTTTTCTGGACCCCAAAATCGGTCATTTTCATCAGTTTTCGGACACTTTTCTTGTTTTGCGCTGTATTTCTATCCCGGATAGTACGTCGTGCGCCGCGGGAAGGCCGACAACCTGATCCATCACATTTCTGTTACCGAATCCCATGGCACCTTGGGCGAGGCAATTTCGCTTCACGTAGAGGCTGGGCCCGCAAACCGAGGTCGTGGGGCTTGGGACCAGGTCTCCGTCGCTCCGGGGCCCATAACTTTTGATCCGTAAGGAGTTACACAGCCCACAGCACACCGTTGGAAAGCTCTCCGAGAGCTCTACGACGGGGCAACTAAGCCCGCTTTGCTGGGCCTTTTTTCAGAGCCCAAAATTCAACGTTTTCATCAGTTTCCAGACACTGTTCTTCTTTTGTGCTATTTTTTCATCCCGGATCGTACGTCGTGATCCGCAGGAAGGCCAAAAACCTAATCCATCTCATTTCTGTTACCGAATCCCAAGGCACCAGGGGCGAGCAAACTTCGCTTCACGTAGAGGCTGGGCCCGCAAACCGAGGTCGTGGGGCTTGGGACCAAGTCTCCGTCGCTCCAGGGGCCATAACTTTTGATCCGCAAGGAGTTACGCGGCCCACAGCATACCGTTGAAAAGTCCTCCGAGAGCTCTACGACGGGGTAGCTAAGCCTGCTTCGATGGGCCTTTTTTCAGAGTCCAAAATCCAACGTTTTCATCAGTTTTCTGACATTTTTCTTCTTTTGAGCTGTTTTTCTATCCTGGATAGTACGTCGTGCGCCGCGGGAAGGCCGACAACCTGATCCATCACATTTCCGTTACCAAATCCCATAGCACCTTGGGCGAGGCAACTTCGCTTCACGTAGAGGCTGGGCCCGCAAACCGAGGTCGTGGGGCTTGCGACCAGGTCTCCGTCGCTCCGGGGTCCATAACTTTTGATCTGCAAGGAGTTACGCGGCCCACAGCATACCGTTGGAGAGCTCTCCGAGAGCTCTACGACGGGGCAGGTAAGCCTGCTTTGCTGGGCCTTTTTTCAGAGCCCAAAATTGGTCGTTTTCATCAGTTTTCTAACACTTTTCTTCTTTTGCGCTGTTTTTCTATCCCGGATAGTACGTCGTGCGCCGCGGGAAGGCCGACAACCTGATCCATCACATTTCTGTTACCGAATCCCATGGCACCTTGGGCGAGGAAACTTCGCTTCACGTAGAGGCTGGGCCCGCAAACCGAAGTCGTGGGGCTTGGGACCAAGTCTCCGTCGCTCCGGGGCCCATAACTTTTGATCCGTAAGGAGTTACGCAGCCCACAGCATACCGTTGGAAAGCTCTCCGGGAGCTGTACTACGGGGCTGCTAAGCCAGCTTTGCTGGGCCTTTTTTCGGAGCCCAAAATCGGTCGTTTTCATCAGTTTTCTGACACTTTTCTTCTTTTGCGCTGTTTTTCTATCCCGGATAGTACGTCGTGCGCCGCGGGAAGGCCGACAACCTGATCCATCACATTTCCGTTACCAAATCCCATAGCACCTTGGGCGAGGCAACTTCGCTTCACGTAGAGGCTGGGCCCGCAAACCGAGGTCGTGGGGCTTGGGACCAAGTCTCCGTCGCTCCGGGGCCCATAACTTTTGATCCGTAAGGAGTTACGCAGCCCACAGCATACCATTGGAAAGCTCTCCGAGAGCTCTACGACGGGGCTGCTAAGCCCGCTTCGCTGGGCTTTTTTTCGGAGCCCAAAATCGGTCGTTTTCATCAGTTTTCGGACATTTTTCTTCTTTTGCGCTGTTTTTCTATCCCGGATAGTACGTCGTGCGCCGCGGGAAGGCCGACAACCTGATCCATCACATTTCTGTTACCGAATCCCATGGCACCTTGGGCGAGGAAACTTCGCTTCACGTAGAGGCTGGGCCCGCAAACCGAGGTCGTGGGGCTTGGGACCAGGTCTCCGTCGCTACGGGGCCCATAACTTTTGATCCGTAAGGAGTTACGCAGCCCACAGCATACCGTTGGAAAGCTCTCTGAGAGCTCCGCGACGGGGCATCTAAGCCCGCCTCGCTGGGCCTTTTTTCGGAGCCCAAAATCGGTCATTTTCATCAGTTTTCGGACATTTTTCTTCCTTTGCGCTGTTTTTCTATCCCGGATAGTACGTCGTGCGCTGCGGGAAGGCCGACAACCTGATCCATCACATTTCTGTTATCGAATCTCATGGCACCTTGGGCGAGGAAACTTCGCTTCATGTAGAGGCTGGACCCACAAACCCAGGTCGTGGGGCTTGGGACCAGGTCTCCGTCGCTCCGGGGCCCATAACTTTTGATCCGCAGGGAGTTACGCGGCCCACAACATACCGTTGGAAAGCTCTCCGAGAGCTGTACTACGGAGCTGCTAAGCCCGCTTTGCTGGGCCTTTTTTGGGAGACCAAAATCGGTCGTTTTCATCAGTTTTCTGACACTTTTCTTCTTTTGCGCTGTTATTCTATCCCGGATAGTACGTCGTGCGCCGCGGGAAGGCCGACAACCTGATCCATCACATTTCCGTTACCAAATCCCATAGCACCTTGGGCGAGGCAACTTCGCTTCACGTAGAGGCTGGGCCCGCAAACCGAGGTCGTGGGGCTTGGGACCAGGTCTCCGTCGCTCCGGGGCCCATAACTTTTGATCCGTAAGGAGTTACGCAGCCCACAGCATACCGTTGGAAAGCTCTTCGAGAGCTCTACGACGGGGCTGCTAAGCCCGCTTCGCTGGGCCTTTTTTCGGAGCCCAAAATCGGTCGTTTTCATCAGTTTTCTGACACTTTTCTTCTTTTGCGCTGTTTTTCTATCCCGGATAGTACGTCGTGCGCCGCGGGAAGGCCGACAACCTGATCCATCACATTTCTGTTACCGAATCCCTCTGCACCTTTGGCGAGGCAACTTCGCTTCACGTAGAGGCTGGGCCCGCAAACCGAGGTCGTGGGGCTTGGGACCAGGTCTCCGTCGCTCCGGGGCCCATAACTTTTGATCCGTAAGGAGTTACGCAGCCCACAGCATACCGTTGGAATTCTCTCCGAGAGCTCTACGACGGGGCAGCTAAGCCCGCTTCACTGGGCCTTTTTCTGGAGCCCAAAATCGGACGTTTTCATCAGTTTTCGGACACTTTTCTTGTTTTGCGCTGTTTTTCTATCCCGGATAGTACGTCGTGCGCCGTGGGAAGGCCGACAACATGATCCATCACATTTCTGTTACCGAATCCCATGGCACCTTGGGCGAGGAAACTTCGCTTCACGTAGAGGCTGGGCCCGCAAACCGAGGTCGTGGGGCTTGGGACCAGGTCTCCGTCGCTCCGGGGCCCATAACTTTTGATCCGTAAGGAGTTACGCAGCCCACAGCATACCGTTGGAAAGCTCTCTGAGAGCTCCGCGACGGGGCATCTAAGCCCGCTTCGCTGGGCCTTTTTTCAGAGCCCAAAATCGGTCATTTTCATCAGTTTTCGGACATTTTTCTTCTTTTGCGCTGTTTTTCTATCCCGGATAGTACGTCGTGCGCTACGGGAAGGCCGACAACCTGATCCATCACATTTCTGTTACCGAATCCCATGGCACCTTGGGCGAGGAAACTTCGCTTCACGTAGAGGCTGGGCCCGCAAACCGAGGTCGTGGGGCTTGGGACCAGGTCTCCGTCGCTCCGGGGCCCATAACTTTTGATCCGTAAGGAGTTACGCAGCCCACAGCATACCGTTGGAAAGCTCTCCGGGAGCTATACTATGGGGCAGCTAAGCCCGCTTTGCTGGGCCTTTTTTCGGAGCCCAAAATCGGTAGTTTTCATCAGTTTTCGGACACTTTTCTTTTTTTGCGCTGTTTTTCTATCCCGGATAGTACGTCGTGCACCGCGGGAAGGCCGACAACCTGATCCATCACATTTCTGTTACCGAATCCCATGGCACCTTGGGCGAGGAAACTTCGCTTCACGTAGAGGCTGGGCCCGCAAACCGAGGTCGTGGGGCTTGGGACCAGGTCTCCGTCGCTCCGGGGCCCATAACTTTTGATCCGTAAGGAGTTACGATGCCCACAGCATACCGTTGGAAAGCTCTCCGAGAGCTCTATGACGGGGCAGCTAAGCCTGCTATGCTGGGCCTTTTTTCGGAGCCCAAAATCGAACGTTTTCATTAGTTTTCGGACACTTTTCTTCTTTTGCGCTGTTTTTCTGTCCCGGATCGCTCGTCGTGCGCCGCTGGAAGGACGGCAACCTAATTCATCACGTATCTGTCACCGAATCCCACGGCACGATGGGCGAGGAAACTTCGCTTCACATTGTGGCTGGGCCCGCAAACCGAGGTCGTGGCGCTTGGGACCAGGTCTCCGTCGCTCCGGGGGCCAGAAATTTTGATCCGTAAGGAGATACGCGGCCCACAGCATACCGCGGGAAAGCTCTCCGAGAGCTCTACGACGGGGCAGCGAAGCCGGTTTGCTGGGCCTTTTTTCGGAGCCCAAAATTGGTCGTTTTCATCAGTTTTCGGACACTTTTCTTCTTTTGCGCTGTTTTTTCATCCCGGATCGTACGTCGTGAGCTGCCAAAAGGACGACAACCTAATCCATCACATTTCCATTACCGAATCCCACGGCACCTTGGGCAAGACAACTTCGTCTCACGTAGAGGCTGGGCCCGCCAACCGAGGTCGTGGGGCTTGGGACCAGGTTTCCGTCGCTCCAGTGCCCATAACTTTTGATCTGTAAGGAGTCACGCAGCGCACAACATACCGTTGGAAAGCTCTCCGAGAGATCTACGACGGTGCAGCTAAGCTCGTTTCGCTGGGCCTTTTTTCGGAGACCAAAATCGGTCGTTTTCATCAGTTTTCGGACACTTTTCTTCTTTTGCGCTGTTTTTCTATCCCGGATAGTACGTCGTGCACCGCGGGAAGGCCGACAACCTGATCCATCACATTTCTGTTACCGAATCCCTCTGCACCTTGGGCGAGGCAACTTCGCTTCACGTAGAGGCTAGGCCCGCAAACCGAGGTCATGGGGCTTGGGACCAGGTCTCCGTCGCTACGGGGCCCATAACTTTTGATCCGTAAGGAGTTACACAGCCCACAGCATACCGTTGGAAAGCTCTCCGAGAGCTCCGCGACGGGGCATCTAAGCCCGCTTCGCTGGGCCTTTTTTCGGAACCCAAAATCGGTCATTTTCATCAGTTTTCGGACATTTTTCTTCTTTTGCGCTGTTTTTCTATCCCGGATAGTACGTCGTGCGCCGCGGGAAGGCCGACAACCTGATCCATCACATTTCTGTTACCGAATCCCATGGCACCTTGGGCGAGGAAACTTCGCTTCACGTTGAGGCTGGGCCCGCAAACCGAGGTCGTGGGGCTTGGGACCAGGTCTCCGTCGCTCCGGGGCCCATAACTTTTGATCCGTAAGGAGTTACGCAGCCCACAACATACCGTAGGAAAGCTCTCCGAGAGCTCTACGACAGGGCAATTAAGTCCGCTTTGCTGGGCCTTTCTCCGGAGCCCAAAAGTAAACGTTTTCATCAGTTTTCGGACACTTTTCTGCTTTTGTATTGTTTTTCCATCCCGGATAGTACGTCGTGCGTTGCGGGAAGGCCGACAACCTGATCCATCACATTTCTGTTACCGAATCCCATGGCACCTTGGGCGAGGAAACTTCGCTTCACGTAGAGGCTGGGCCCGCATACCGAAGCCGTGGGGCTTGGGACCAGGTCTCCGTCGCTCCGGGGCATATAACTTTTGATCTGCAAGGAGTTACGCGGCCCACAGCATACCGTTCGAAAGCTCTCCGAGAGCTCTACGACGGGGCTGCTAAGCCCGCTTCGCTGGGCCTTTTTCGGGAGCCCAAAATTGAACGTTTTCATCAGTTTTCAGACACATTTCTTCTTTTGCGCTGTTTTTCCGTCCCGGATAGTACGTCGTGCGCCGCGGGAAGGCCGACAACCTGATCCATCACATTTCTGTTACCGAATCCCTCTGTACCTTGGGCGAGGCAACTTCGCTTCACGTAGAGGCTGGGCCCGCAAACCCGAGGTCGCGGGGCTTGGGACCAGCTCCCCGCCGCTCCGGAGCCCATAACTTTTGATCCGCAAGGAGTTACGCGGCCCACAGCGTACCGTTGGAAAGATCTCCGAGAGCTCTACGATGGGGCAGCTAAGCCCGCTTCACTGGGCCTTTTTCTGGAGACCAAAATTGAAAGTTTTCGTCAGTTTCTGGACACTATTCTTCTTTTGCGTTGTTTTTCTATCCCGGATAGTACGTCGTGAGCCGCAGGAAGGCCGACAACCTGATCCATCACATTTCTGTTAATGAATCCCATGGCACCTGAGGCGAGGCAACTTCGCTTCACGTAGAGGCTGGGCTCGCAAACCGAGGTCGTGGGGCTTGGGACCAGGTCTCCGTCACTCCGGGGCCCATAACTTTTGATCCGCAATGAGTTACGCGGCCCACATCATACCGTTGGAAAGCTCTCCGAGAGCTCTACGACGGGGCAGCTAAGCCCGATACGCTGGGCCTTTTTTCGGAGCCCAAAATCCAACGTTTTCATCAGTTTTTGGACACTGTTCTGCTTTTGTGCTGTTTTTCTATCCCGGATTGTACGTCGTGCGCCGCGGGAAGGCCAACAACTTGATCCATCACATTTCTATTACTGAATCCCATGGCACCTTGGGCAAGGAAACTTCGCTTCACGTAGAGGTTGAGCCCGCAAACCGAGGACGTAGGGCTTGGGACCAGGTCTCTGTCACTCCGGGGCCCATAACTTTTGATCCGTAAAGCGTTACGCAGCGCACAGTATACCGTTAGAAAGCTCTCCGAGAGCTCTATGACGGGGCAGCTAAGCCCGCTTCACTGGGCCTTTTTTCGGAGAACAAAATAGAACGTTTTCATCAGTTTTCGGACACTTTTCTTCTTTTGCGCTGTTTTTCTATCCCGGATAGTACGTCGTGCGCCGCGGGAAGGCCGACAACCTGATCCATCACATTTCCGTTACCAAATCCCATGGCACCTTGGGCGAGGCATCTTCGCTTCACGTAGAAGCTAGGCCCGCACACCGAGGTCGTGGGGCTTGGGACCAGGTCTCCGTCGCTCCGGGACCCATAACTTTTTATCCGCAGGGAGTTACGCAGCCCACAATATACCGTTGGAAAGCTCTCCGAGAGCTCTACGACGGTGCAGCTAAGCTCGCTTCGCTGGTCCTTTTCTTAGAGCCCAAATTCGGACGTTTTCATCAGTTTTCGGACACTTTTCTTCTTTTGCGCTGTTTTTCTATCCCGGATAGTACGTCGTGCGCCGCGGGAAGGCCGACAACCTGATCCATCACATTTCTGTTACCGAATCCCTCTGCACCTTGGGCGAGGCAACTTCGCTTCACGTAGAGGCTGGGCCCGCAAACCGAGGTCGTGGGGCTTGGGACCAGGTCTCCGTCGCTCCGGGGCCCATAACTTTTGATCCGTAAGGAGTTACACAGCCCACAGCATACCGTTGGAAAGCTCTCCGAGAGCGCCGCGACGGGGCATCTAAGCCCGCTTCGCTGGGCCTTTTTTCGGAGCCCAAATTTGTCATTTTCATCAGTTTTCGGACACTTTTCTTCTTTTGCGCTGTTTTTCTATCCCGGATAGTACGTCGTGCGCCGCGGGAAGGCCGACAACCTGATCCATCACATTTTTGTTACCGAATCCCATGGCACCTTGGGCGAGGAAACTTCGCTTCACGTTGAGGCTGGGCCCGCAAACCGAGGTCGTGGGGCTTGGGACCAAGTCTCCGTCGCTCCGGCGCCCATAACTTTTGATCCGTAAGGAGTTACGCAGCCCACAACATACCGTAGTAAAGCTCTCCGAGAGCTCTACGACGGGGCAGCTAAGCCCGCTTTGCTGGGCCTTTTTTCGGAGCCCAAAATCGGTAGTTTTCATCAGTTTTCGGACACTTTTCTTTTTTTGCGCTGTTTTTCTATCCCGGATAGTACGTCGTGCGCCGCGGGAAGGCCGACAACCTGATCCATCACATTTCTGTTACCGAATCCCATGGCACCTTGGGCGAGGAAACTTCGCTTCACGTAGAGGCTGGGCCGGCAAACCGAGGTCGTGGGGCTTGGGACCAAGTCTCCGTCGCTCCGGAGCCCATAACTTTTGATCAGTAAGGGGTTACGATGCCCACAGCATACCGTTGGAAAGCTCTCCGAGAGCTCTACGACGGGGCAGCTAAGCCTGCTACGCTGGGCCTTTTTTCGGAGCCCAAAATCGGTTGTTTTCTTCAGTTTTCTGACACTTTTCTTCTTTTGCGCTATTTTTCTATCCCGGATAGTACGTCGTGCGCCGCGGGAAGGCCGACAACCTGATCCATCACATTTCTGTTACCGAATCCCTCTGCACCTTGGGCGAGGCAACTTCGCTTCACGTAGAGGCTGGGCCCGGAAACCGAGGTCGTGGGGCTTGGGACCAGGTCTCCGTCGCTCCGGGGCCCATAACTTTTGATCCGTAAGGAGTTACGCAGCCCACAGCATACCGTTCGAATGCTCTCCGAGAGCTCTACGATGGGGCAGCTAAGCCCGCTTCACTGGGCCTTTTTCTGGAGCCCAAAATCGGACGTTTTCATCAGTTTTCGGACACTTTTCTTGTTTTGCGCTGTTTTTCTATCCCGGATAGTACGTCGTGCGCCGTGGGAAGGCCGACAACCTGATCCATTACATTTCTGTTACCGAATCCCATGGCACCTTGGCCGAGGCAATTTCGCTTAACGTAGAGGCAGGGCCTGCAAACCGAGGTCGTGGGGCTTGGGACCAGGTCTCCGTCGCTCCGGGGCCCATAACTTTTGATCCGTAAGGAGTTACGCGGCCCACAACATACCGTTGGAAAGCTCTCCGAGAACTCTACGACGGGGCAGGTAAGCCCGCTTCGCTGGGCCTTTTTTCAGAGCCCAAAATCGGTCGTTTTCATCAGTTTTCGGACACTTTTCTTCTTTTGCGCTGTTTTTCTATCCCGGATAGTACGTCGTGCGCCGCGTGAAGGCCGGCAACCTAATCCATCACATTTCTGTTACCGAATCCCACGGCAACTTGGGCGAGGAAAATTCACTTACGGTTGAGGCTGGGCCCGTAAACCGAGGTCGTGGGGCTTGGGACCAGGTCTCCGTCGCTCCGGAGCCCATAACTTTTGATCCGCAAGGAGTTACGAGGCCCACAGCATACCGTTGGAAATCTCTCCGAGAGCTCTACGACGGGGCAGCTAAGTCCGCTTTGCTGGGCCTTTTTTCGGAGCCCAAAATCGGTAGTTTTCATCAGTTTTCGGACACTTTTCTTCTTTTGCGCTGTTTTTCTATCCCGGATAGTACGTCGTGCGCCGCGGGAAGGCCGACAACCTGATCCATCACATTTCTGTTACCGAATCCCATGGCACCTTGGGCGAGGAAACTTCGCTTCACGTAGAGGCTGGGCCCGCAAACCGAGGTCGTGGGGCTTGGGACCAGGTCTCCGTCGCTACGGGGCCCATAACTTTTGATCCGTAAGGAGTTACACAGCCCACAGCATACCGTTGGAAAGCTCTCCGAGAGCTCCGCGACGGGGCATCTAAGCCCGCTTCGCTGGGCCTTTTTTCGGAGCCCAAAATCGGTCATTTTCATCAGTTTTCGGACATTTTTCTTCTTTTGCGCTGTTTTTCTATCCCGGATAGTACGTCGTGCGCCGCGGGAAGGCCGACAACCTGATCCATCACATTTCTGTTACCGAATCCCATGGCACCTTGGGCGAGGAAACTTCGCTTCACGTTGAGGCTGGGCCCGCAAACCGAGGTCGAGGGGCTTGGGACCAGGTCTCCGTCGCTCCGGGGCCCATAACTTTTGATCCGTAAGGAGTTACGCAGCCCACAGCATACCGTTGGAAAGCTCTCCGAGAGCTCTACGACGGGGCAGCCAAGCCCGCTTAGCTGGGCCTTTTTTCGGAACCCAAAATCGGTCGTTTTCATCAGTTTTCGGACACTTTTCTTCTTTTGCGCTGTTTTTCTATCCCGGATAGTACGTCGTGCGCCGCGGGAAGGCCGACAACCTGATCCATCACATTTCTGTTACCGAATCCCTCTGCACCTTGGGCGAGGCAACTTCGCTTCACGTAGAGGCTGGGCCCGTAAACCGAGGTCGTGGGGCTTGGGACCAGGTCTCCGTCGCTCCGGGGCCCATAACTTTTGATCCGTAAGGAGTTACGCAGCCCACAGCATACCGTTGGAAAGCTCTCCGAGAGCTCTACGACGGGGCTGCTAAGCCCGCTTCGCTGGGCCTTTTTTTGGAGCCCAAAATCGGTCATTTTCATCAGTTTTCTGACACTTTTCTTCTTTTGCGCTGTTTTTCTATCCCGGATAGTACGTCGTGCGCCGCGGGAAGGCCGACAACCTGATCCATCACATTTCTGGTACCGAATCCCTCTGCACCTTGGGCGAGGCAACTTCGCTTCATGTAGAGGCCGGGCCCGCAAACCGAGGTCGCGGGGCTTGGGACCAAGTCTCCGTCGCTCCGGGGCCCATAACTTTTGATCCACAAGTAGGTACGCAGCCCACAGCATACCGGTGGGAAGCTCTCCCAGGGCGCTACGACGGGGCTGCTAAGCCCGCTTTGCTGGGCCTTTTTTCGGAGCCCAAAATCGGTCGTTTTCATCAGTTTTCTGACATTTTTCTTCTTTTGCGCTGTTTTTCTATCCCGGATAGTACGTCATGCGCCGCGGGAAGGCCGACAACCTGATCCATCACATTTCTGTTACCGAATCCCAAGGCACCTGGGGCGAGGCAACATCGCTTCACGTTGAGGCTGGGCCCGCAAACCGAGGTCGATGGGGCTTGGGACCAGGTCTCCGTCGCTCCGGGGCCCATAACTTTTGATCCGCAAGGAGTTACGCAGCCCACTGCATACCGTTGGAAAGCTCTCCGAGAGCTCTACGACGGGGCAGCTAAGCCCGCTTTGCTGGGCCTTTTTTCGGAACCCAAAATCGGTCGTTTTCATCAGTTTTCGGACACTTTTCTTCTTTTGCGCTGTTTTTCTATCCCGGATAGTACGTCGTGCGCCGCGGGAAGGCCGACAACCTGATCCATCACATTTCTGTTACCGAATCCCATGGCACCTTGGGCGAGGAAACTTCGCTTCACGTTGAGGCTGGGCCCGTAAACCGAGGTCGTGGGGCTTGGGACCAGGTCTCCGTCGCTCCGGGGCCCATAACTTTTGATCCGTAAGGAGTTACGCAGCCCACAACATACCGTAGGAAAGCTCTCCGAGAGCTCTACGACGGGGCAGCTAAGTCCGCTTTGCTGGGCCTTTTTTCGGAGCCCGAAATCGAATGTTTTCATCAGTTTCCGGGCACATTGCTTCTTTTGCGCTGTATTTCTGTCCCGGATAGTACGTCGTGCGCCGCGGGAAGGCCGACAACCTGATCCATCACATTTCTGTTACCGAATCCCATGGCACCTTGGGCGAGGAAACTTCGCTTCACGTAGAGGCTGGGCCCGCAAACCGAGGTCGTGGGGCTTGGGACCAGGTCTCCGTCGCTACGGGGCCCATAACTTTTGATCCGTAAGGAGTTACACAGCCCACAGCATACCGTTGGAAAGCTCTCCGAGAGCTCCGCGACGGGGCATCTAAGCCCGCTTCGCTGGGCCTTTTTTCGGAGCCCAAAATCGGTCATTTTCATCAGTTTTCGGACATTTTTCTTCTTTTGCGCTGTTTTTCTATCCCGGATAGTACGTCGTGCGCCGCGGGAAGGCCGACAACCTGATCCATCACATTTCTGTTACCGAATCCCATGGCACCTTGGGCGAGGAAACTTCGCTTCACGTTGAGGCTGGGCCCGCAAACCGAGGTCGTGGGGCTTGGGACCAGGTCTCCGTCGCTCCGGGGCCCATAACTTTTGATCCGTAAGGAGTTACGCAGCCCACAGCATACCGTTGGAAAGCTCTCCGAGAGCTCTACGACGGGGCAGCCAAGCCCGCTTAGCTGGGCCTTTTTTCGGAACCCAAAATCGGTCGTTTTCATCAGTTTTCGGACACTTTTCTTCTTTTGCGCTGTTTTTCTATCCCGGATAGTACGTCGTGCGCCGCGGGAAGGCCGACAACCTGATCCATCACATTTCTGTTACCGAATCCCTCTGCACCTTGGGCGAGGCAACTTCGCTTCACGTAGAGGCTGGGCCCGCAAACCGAGGTCGCGGGGCGTGGGACCAGGTCTCCGTCGCTCCGGGGCCCATATCTTTTGATCCGGAAGGAGTTACGCGGCCCACAGCATACCGTTCGAAAGCTCTCCGAGAGCCCTACGACGGGGCTGCTAAGCCCGCTTCGCTGGGCCTTTTTTTGGAGCCCAAAATCGGTCATTTTCATCAGTTTTCTGACACTTTTCTTCTTTTGCGCTGTTTTTCTATCCCGGATAGTACGTCGTGCGCCGCGGGAAGGCCGACAACCTGATCCATCACATTTCTGGTACCGAATCCCTCTGCACCTTGGGCGAGGCAACTTCGCTTCATGTAGAGGCTGGGCCCGCAAACCGAGGTCGTGGTGCTTGGGACCAAGTCTCCGTCGCTCCGGGGCCCATAACTTTTGATCCGTAAGGAGTTACGCAGCCCACAGCATACCGTTGGAAAGCTCTCCGAGAGCTCTACGACGGGGCTGCTAAGCCCGCTTTGCTGGGCCTTTTTTCGGAGCCCAAAATCGGTCGTTTTCATCAGTTTTCTGACACTTTTATTCTTTTGCGCTGTTTTTCTATCCCGGATAGTACGTCGTGCGCCGCGGGAAGGCCGACAACCTGATCCATCACATTTCTGGTACCGAATCCCTCTGCACCTTGGGCGAGGCAACGTCGCTTCATGTAGAGGCTGGGCCCGCAAACCGAGGTCGTGGGGCTTGGGACCAGGTCTCCGTCGCTCCGGGGCCCATAACTTTTGATCCGTAAGGAGTTATGCAGCCCACAGCATACCGTTGGAATGCTCTATGAGAGCTCTACGACGGGGCAGCTAAGCCCGCTACGCTGGGCCTTTTTTCGGAGCCCAAAATCGGACGTTTTTATCAGTTTTCTGACACTTTTCTTGTTTTGCGCTGTTTTTCTATCCCGGATCGTACGTCGTGAGCCGCAGGAAGGCCTACAACCTGATCCATCTCATTTATGTTACCGAATCCCAAGGCACCTGGGGCGAGGCAACTTCGCTTCACGTAGAGGCTGGGCTCGCAAACCGAGGTCGTGGGGCTTGGGACCAGGTCTCCGTCGTTCTTGGGCCCATAACTTTTGATCCGCAAGGAGTTACGCAGCCCACAGCATACCGTTGGAAAGCTCTCCGAGAGCTCTACGACGGGGAAGCTAAGCCCGCTTTGCTGGGCCTTTTTTCGGAGCCCAAAATCGGTCGTTTTCATCAGTTTTCGGACACTTTTCTTCTTTTGCGCTGTTTTTCTATCCCGGATAGTACGTCGTGCGCCGCGTGAAGGCCGACAACCTGATCCATCACATTTCTGTTACCGAATCCCTCTGCACCTTGGGCGAGACAACTTCGCTTCACGTAGAGGCTGGGGCCGCAACCCGAGGTCGTGGCGCTTGGGACCAGGTCTCCGTCGCTCCGGGGCCCATAACTTTTGATCCGTAAGGAGTTACGCGGCCCACAGCATACCGTTGGAAAGCTCTCCGAGAGCTCTACGACGTGGTAGCAAAGCCTGCTACGTTGGGCCTTCTTTCGGAGCCCAAAATCAAACGTTTTCATCACTTTTCTGTCACATTTCTTCTTTTGCGCTGTTTTTCTATCCCGGATAGTACGTCGTGCGCCGCGTGAAGGCCGACAACCTGATCGATCACATTTCTGTTACCGAATCCCTCTGCACCTTGGGCGAGGCAATTTCGCTTCACGTAGAGGCTGGGCCCGGAAACCGAGGTCGTGGGGCTTGGGACCAGGTCTCCGTCGCTCCGGGGCCCATAACTTTTGATCCGTAAGGAGTTACGCAGCCCACAGCATACCGTTGGAAAGCTCTCCGAGAGCTCTACGACGGGGCAGCAAAGCCTGCTTCGCTCGGCCATTTTTCGGAGCCCAAAATCGGTCGTTTTCTTCAGTTTTCTGACATTTTTCTTCTTTTGCGCTGTTTTTCTATCCCGGATAGTACGTCATGCGCCGCGGGAAGGCCGACAACCTGATCCATCACATTTCTGTTACCGAATCCCTCTGCACCTTGGGCGAGGCAACTTCGCTTCACGTAGAGGTTGGGCCCGCAAACCGAGGTCGTGGGGCTTGGGACCAGGTCTCCGTCGCTCCGGGGCCCATAACTTTTGATCCGTAAGGAGTTACGCAGCCCACAGCATACCGTTGGAAAGCTCTCGGAGAGCTCTACGACAGGGCAGCTAAGCCCGCTTTGCGGGGCCTTTTTTCGGAGCCCAAAATCGGTCATTTTCATCAGTTTTCGGACACTTTTCTTCTTTTGCGCTGTTTTTCTATCCCGGATAGTACGTCGTGCGCCGCGGGAAGGCCGACAACCTGATCCATCACATTTCTGTTACCGAATCCCTCTGCACCTTGGGCGAGGCAACTTCGCTTCACGTAGAGGTTGGGCCCGCAAACCGAGGTCGTGGGGATTGGGACCAGGTCTCCGTCGCTCCGGGGCCCATAACTTTTGATCCATAAGGAGTTACGCAGCCCACAGCATACCGTTGGAAAGCTCTCCGAGTGCTCTACGACGGAGCTGCTAAGCCCGATCGCTGACCTCTTTTTGGAGCCCAAAATCGGACATTTTCATCAGTTTTCGGACACTTTTCTTCTTTTGCGATGTTTTTCTATCCCGGATAGTACGTAGTGCGCCGCTGGAAGGCCGACAGCCTGATACATCACATTTCTGTTACCGAATCCCACGGCACCTTGGGCGAGGCAACTTCGCTTCACGTAGAGGTTGGGCCCGCAAACCGAGGTCGTGGGGCTTGGGACCAAGTCTCCGTCGCTCCGGTGCCCATAACTTTTGATCCGTAAGGCGTTACGCAGCCCACAGCATACCGTTGGAATGCTCTATGAGAGCTCTACGATGGGGCAGCTAAGCCCGCTTTGCTGGGCCTTTTTTCGGAGCCCAAAATCGGTCGTTTTCATCAGTTTTCGGACACTTTTCTTCTTTTGCGCTGTTTTTCTATCCCGGATAGTACGTCGTGCGCCGCGTGAAGGCCGACAACCTAATCCATCACATTTCTATTACTGAATCACACGGCACCTTGGGCGAGACAACCTCGCTTCACGTAGAGGCTGGGCCTGCAAACCGAGGTCGTGGGTCTTGGGACCAAGTCTCCGTCGCTCCGGAGCCCATAACTTTTGATCCGTAAGGAGTTATGTAGCCCACAGCATACCGTTGGAAAGCTCTCAGAGAGCACTACGACAGGGCAGCTAAGCCCTCTTTGCTGGACCTTTTTTCGGAGCCCAAAATCGAACGTTTTCATCAGTTTTCGGACACTTTTCTTCTTTTGCGCTGTTTTTCTATCCCGGATAGTACGTCGTGCGCCGCGGGAAGGCCGACAACCTGATCCATCACATTTCCGTTACCAAATCCCATGGCACCTTGGGCGAGGCAGCTTCGCTTAACGTAGAGGCTGGGCCCGCAAACCGTGGTCGTGGGGCTTAGGACTAGGTCTCCGTCGCTCCGGGGCCCATAACTTTTGATTCGAAAGGAGTTACGCGGCCCACAACATACCGTTGGAAAGCTCTCCGAGAGCTCTACGACGGTGCAGCTAAGCTCGCTTTGTTGGGCCTTTTTTCGGAGCCCAAAATCGGACGTTTTCATCAGTTTCTGGACACTTTTCTGCTTTTGTACTGTTTTTCCGTCCCGAATAGTACGTCGTGCGCCGCGGGAAGTCCGACAACCTGATCCATGACATTTCTGTTACCGAATCCCATGGCACCTTAGGCGAGGTAACTTCGCTTAATGTAGGGGCTTGTCCCTCAAACCGAGGTCGTGGGGCTTGGAACAGGTCTCCGTCGCTCCGGGGCCCATAACTTTTGATCCGTAAGGAGTTACACAGCCCACAGCATACCGTTGGAAAGCTCTCCGAGAGCTCCGCGACGGGGCATCTAAGCCCGCTTCGCTGGGCCTTTTTTCGGAGCCCAAAATCGGTCATTTTCATCAGTTTTCGGACACTTTTCTTCTTTTGCGCTGTTTTTCTATCCCGGATAGTACGTCGTGCGCCGCGGGAAGGCCGACAACCTGATCCATCACATTTCTGTTACCGAATCCCATGGCACCTTGGGCGAGGCAACATCGCTTCACGTTGATGCTGGGCCCGCAAACCGAGGTCGAGGGGCTTGGGACCAGGTCTCCGTCGCTCCGAGGCCCATAACTTTTGATCCGTAAGGAGTTACGCAGCCCACAACATACCGTAGGAAAGCTCTCCGAGAGCTCTACGACGGGGCAGCTAAGCCCGCTTTGCTGGGCCTTTTTTCGGAGCCCAAAATCGGTAGTTTTCATCAGTTTTCGGACACTTTTCTTCTTTTGCGCTGTTTTTCTATCCCGGATAGTACGTCGTGCGCCGCGGGAAGGCCGACAACCTGATCCATCACATTTCTGGTACCGAATCCCTCTGCACCTTGGGCGAGGCAACTTCGCTTCACGTAGAGGCTGGGCCCGCAAACCGAGGTCGTGGGGCTTGGGACCAGGTCTCCGTCGCTCCGGGGCCCATAACTTTTGATCCGTAAGGAGTTACGCAGCCCACCGCATACCGTTGGAAAGCTCTCCGAGAGCTCCGTGACGGGGCATCTAAGCCCGTTTCGCTGGGCCTTTTTCTGGAGCCCAAAATTGGACGTTTTTATCAGTTTTCGGACACTGTTCTTGTTTTGCGCTGTTTTTCTATCCCGGATAGTACGTCGTGCGCCGGGGGAAGGCCGACAACCTGATCTATCACATTTCTGTTACCGAATCCCATGGCACCTTGGGCGAGGCAATTTCGCTTCACGTAGAGGCTGGGCCCGCAAACCGAGGTCGTGGGGCTTGGGACCAGGTCTCCGTCGCTCCGGGGCCCATAACTTTTGATCCGTAAGGAGTTACGCAGCCCACAACATACCGTAGGAAAGCTCTCCGAGAGCTCTACGACGGGGCAGCTAAGCCCGCTTTGCTGGGCCTTTTTTCGGAGCCCAAAATCAGTCGTTTTCATCAGTTTTCGGATAGTTTTCTTCTTTTACGTTGTTTTTCTATCCCGGATAGTACGTCGTGCGCCGCGGGAAGGCCAACAACCTGATCCATCACATTTCTGTTACCGAATCCCATGGCACCTTGGGCAAGGAAACTTCGCTTCACGTAGAGGCTGGGCCCATAAACCGAGGCCGTGGGGCTTGGGACCAGGCCTCCGTCGCTCCGGAGCCCATAACTTTTGATCCGTAAGGAGTTACGCAGCCCACAGCATACCGTTGGAAAGCTCTCCGAGAGCTCTACGACGGGGCAGCTAAGCTTTGCTTCGCTGGGCCTTTTTTCGGAGTCCAAAATTGGACATTTTCATCACTTTTCCGACATTTTTCTTCTTTTGCGCTGTTTTTCTATCCCAGATAGTACGTCGTGCGCTGCGGGAAGGCCGACAACCTGATCCATCACATTTCTGTTACCGAATCCCACGCACCTTGGGCGAGGCAACTTCGCTTCACGTAGAGGCTGGGCCCGCAATCCGACTTCGTGGGGCTTGGGACCACGTCTCCCTCGCTCCGGGGCCCATAACTTTTGATCCGTAAGGAGTTACGCAGCCCACAGCATACCGTTGGAAAGCTCTCCGAGAGCTCTACGACGGGGCAGCTAAGCCTGCTTCGCTCGGCCATTTTTCGGAACCCAAAATCGGTTGTTTTCTTCAGTTTTCTGACACTTTTCTTCTTTTGCGCTGTTTTTCTATCCCGGATAGTACGTCGTGCGCCGCGGGAAGGCCGACAACCTGATCCATCACATTTCTGTTACCGAATCCCTCTGCACCTTGGGCGAGGCAACTTCGCTTCACGTAGAGGCTGGGCCTGCAAACCGAGGTCGTGGGGCTTGTGACCAGGTCTCCGTCGCTCTGGGGCCCATAACTTTTGATCTGTAAGGAGTTACGCAGCCCACAGCATACCGTTGGAAAGCTCTCCGAGAGCTCTACGACGGGGCAGCAAAGCCCGCTTCGCTGGGCCTTTTTTCGGAGCCCAAAATCGGTCGTTTTCATCAGTTTTCGGACACTTTTCTTCTTTTGCGCTGTTTTTCTATCCCGGATAGTACGTCGTGCGCCGCGGGAAGGCCGACAACCTGATCCATCACATTTCCGTTACCGAATCCCTCTGCACCTTGGGCGAGGCAATTTCGCTTCACGTAGAGGCTGGGCCCGTAAACCGAGGTCGTGGGGCTTGGGACCAGGTCTCCGTCGCTCCGGGGCCCATAACTTTTGATCCGTAAGGAGTTACGCAGCCCACAGCATACCGTTCGAAAGCTCTCCGAGAGCTCTACGACGGGGCAGCTAAGCCCGCTTCGCTGGGCCTTTTTTCGGAGCCCAAAATCGGTCGTTTTCATCAGTTTTCGGACACTTTTCTTCTTTTGCGCTGTTTTTCTATCCCGGATAGTACGTCGTGCGCCGCGGGAAGGCCGACAACCTGATCCATCACATTTCCGTTACCGAATCCCTCTGCACCTTGGGCGAGGCAATTTCGCTTCACGTAGAGGCTGGGCCCGTAAACCGAGGTCGTGGGGCTTGGGACCAGGTCTCCGTCGCTCCGGGGCCCATAACTTTTGATCCGTAAGGAGTTACACAGCCCACAGCATACCGTTGGAAAGCTCTCCGAGAGCTCCGCGACGGGACATCTAAGCCCGCTTCGCTGGGCCTTTTTTCAGAGCCCAAAATCGGTCATTTTCATCAGTTTTCGGACACTTTTCTTCTTTTGCGCTGTTTTTCTATCCCGGATAGTACGTCGTGCGCCGCGGGAAGGCCGACAACCTGATCCATCACATTTCTGTTACCGAATCCCATGGCACCTTGGGCGAGGAAACTTCGCTTCACGTTGATGCTGGGCCCGCAAACCGAGGTCGTGGGGCTTGGGACCAGGTCTCCGTCGCTCCGGGGCCCATAACTTTTGATCCGTAAGGAGTTACGCAGCCCACAACATACCGTAGGAAAGCTCTCCGAGAGCTCTACGACGGGGCAGCTAAGCCCGCTTTGCTGGGCCTTTTTTCGGAGCCCAAAATCGGTAGTTTTCATCAGTTTTCGGACACTTTTCTTCTTTTGCGCTGTTTTTCTATCCCGGATAGTACGTCGTGCGCCGCGGGAAGGCCGACAACCTGATCCATCACATTTCTGGTACCGAATCCCTCTGCACCTTGGGCGAGGCAACTTCGCTTCACGTAGAGGCTGGGCCCGCAAACCGAGGTCGTGGGGCTTGGGACCAGGTCTCCGTCGCTCCGGGGCCCATAACTTTTGATCCGTAAGGAGTTACGCAGCCCACTGCATACCGTTGGAAAGCTCTCCGAGAGCTCCGCGACGGGGCATCTAAGCCCGTTTCGCTGGGCCTTTTTCTGGACCCCAAAATTGGACATTTTTATCAGTTTTCGGACACTTTTCTTGTTTTGCGCTGTTTTTCTATCCCGGATAGTACGTCGTGCGCCGGGGGAAGGCCGACAACCTGATCTATCACATTTCTGTTACCGAATCCCATGGCACCTTGGGCGAGGCAATTTCGCTTCACGTAGAGGCTGGGCCCGCAAACCGAGGTCGTGGGGCTTGGGACCAGATCTCCGTCGCTCCGGGGCCCATAACTTTTGATCCGTAAGGAGTTACGCAGCCCACAACATACCGTAGGAAAGCTCTCCGAGAGCTCTACGACGGGGCAGCTAAGCTAGCTTAGCTGGGCCTTTTTTCGGATACCGTTGGAATGCTCTCCGAGAGCTCTACGACGGGGCAGCTAAGCCCGCTTCGCTGGGCCTTTTTCTGGAGCCCAAAATCGGACGTTTTCATCAGTTTTCGGACACTTTTCTTGTTTTGCGCTGTTTTTCTATCCCGGATAGTACGTCGTGTGCCGTGGGAAGGCCGACAACCTGATCTATCACATTTCTGTTACCGAATCCCATGGCACCTTGGGCGAGGCAATTTCGCTTCACGTAGAGGCTGGGCCCGCAAACCGAGGTCGTGGGGCCTGGGACCAGGTCTCCCTCGATCCGGAGCCCATAACTTTTGATCCGTTAGGTGTTACGCGGCCCCCACCCTACCGTTAGAAAGCTCTCCGAGAGCTCTACGACGGAGCAGCTAAGCCCACTTCGCTGGGCCTTTTTTCGGAGACCAAAATCGGTCGTTTTCATCAGTTTTCGGACACTTTTCTTCTTTTGCGCTGTTTTTCTATCCCGGATAGTACGTCGTGCGCCGCGGGAAGGCCGACAACCTGATCCATCACATTTCTGTTACCGAATCCCTCTGCACCTTGGGCGAGGCAACTTCGCTTCACGTAGAGGCTGGGCCCGCAAACCAAGGTCGCGGGGCTTGGGACCAGGTCCCCGCCGCTCCGGAGCCCATAACTTTTGATCCGCAAGGAATTACGCGGCCTACAGCATACCGTTGGAAAGCTCTCCGAGAGCTCTACGACGGGGCAGCTATGCCAGCTTCGCTGGGCCTTTTTCTGGAGCCCAAAATCGAACTTTTTAATCATTTTTCGTACACTATTCTTCTTTTACGCTATTTTTCCGTCCCGGATAGTACGTCGTGCGCCGTGGGAAGGCCGACAACCTGATCTATCACATTTTTGTTACCGAATCCCGTGGCAGCTTGGGCGAGGCAATTTTTCTTCACGTAGAGGCTGGGCCCGCAAACCGAGGTCGTGGGGCCTGGGACCAGGTCTCCGTCGCTCCGGGGCCCATAACTTTTGATCCGTAAGGAGTTACGCAGCCCACAACATACCGTTGGAAAGCTCTCCGAGAGCTCTACGACGGGGCAGCTAAGCCCGCTATGCTGGGCCTTTTTTCGGAGACCAAAATCGGCCGTTTTCTTCAGTTTTCGGACACTTTTCTTCTTTTGCGCTGTTTTTCTATCCCGGATAGTACGTCGTGCGCCGCGGGAAGGCCGACAACCTGATCCATCACATTTCTATTACCGAATCCCTCTGCACCTTGGGCGAGGCAACTTCGATTCACGTAGAGGCTGGGCCCGCAAACCGAGGTCGTGGGGCTTGGGACCAGGACTCCGTCGCTCCGGGGCCCATAAATTTTGATCCGTAAGGAGTTACGCAGCCCACAGCATACCGTTGGAAAGCTCTCCGAGAGCCCTACGACGGGGCAGCTAAGCCCGCTTCGTTGGGACTTTTTTCGGAGCCCAAAATCGGTCATTTTCATCAGTTTTCGGACACTTTTCTTCTTTTGCGCAGTTTTTCTATCCCGGATAGTACGTCGTGCGCCGCGTGAAGGCCGACAACCTGATCCATCACATTTCTGTTACCGAATCCCTCTGCACCTTGGGCGAGGCAACTTCGCTTCACGTAGAGGTTGGGCCCGCAAACCGAGGTCGTGGGGCTTGGGACCAGGTCTCCGTCGCTCCGGGGCCCATAACTTTTGATCCGTAAGGAGTTACGCAACCCACAGCATACCGTTGGAAAGCTCTCCGAGAGCTCTACGACGGGGCTGCAAAGCCCGCTTCGCTGGGCCTTTTTTTGGAGCCCAAAATCGGTCGTTTTCATCAGTTTTCTGACACTTTTCTTCTTTTGCGCTGTTTTTCTATCCCGGATAGTACGTCGTGCACCGCGTGAAGGCCAACAACCTGATCCATCACATTTCTGTTACCGAATCCCTCTGCACCTTGGGCGAGGCAACTTCGCTTCACGTAGAGGCTGGGCCCGCAAACCGAGGTCGTGGGGCTTGGGACCAGGTCTCCGTCGCTCCGGGGCCCATAACTTTTGATCCGTAAGGAGTTACGCAGCCCACAGCATACCATTGGAAAGCTCTCCGAGAGCTCTACGACGGGGCAGCTAAGCCCGCTTCGCTGGACCTTTTTTCGGAGCCCAAAATCGGACGTTTTCATCAGTTTTCGGACACTTTTCTTGTTTTGCGCTGTTTTTCTATCCCGGATAGTACGTCGTGCGCCGCGGGAAGGCCGACAACCTGATCTATCACATCTCTGTTACCGAATCCCATGGCACCTTGGGCGAGGCAACTTCGCTTCACGTAGAGGCTGGGCCCGCAAACCGAGGTCGTGGGGCCTGGGACCAGGTCTCCGTCGCTCCGGGGCCCATAACTTTTGATCGGTAAGGAGTTACGCAGCCCACAGCATACCGTTGGAAAGCTCTCCGAGAGCTCTACGACGGGGCAGCTAAGCTCGCTTTGCTGGGCCTTTTTTCGGAGCCCAAAATCGGTCGTTTTCATCAGTTTTCGGACACTTTTCTTCTTTTGCGCTGTTTTTCTATCCCGGATAGTACGTCGTGCACCGCGGGAAGGCCGACAACCTGATCCATCACATTTCTGTTACCGAATCCCTCTGTACCTTGGGCGAGGCAACTTCGCTTCACGTAGAGGCTGGGCCCGCAAATCGAGGTCGTGGGGCTTGGGACCAGGTCTCCGTCGCTCCGGGGCCCATAACTTTTGATCCGTAAGGAGTTACGCAGCCCACAGCATACCGTTGGAAAGCTCTCCGAGAGCTCTACGACGGGGCGGCCAGGCCCGCTTTGCTGGACCTTTTTCCGGAGCCCAAAATCGGTGGTTTTCATCAGTTTTCTGACACTTTTCTTCTTTTGCGCTGTTTTTCTATCCCGGATAGTACGTCGTGCGCCGCGGGAAGGCCGACAACCTGATCCATCACATTTCTGTTACCGAATCCCTCTGTACCTTGGGCGAGGCAACTTCGCTTCACGTAGAGGCTGGGCCCGCAAATCGAGTTCGTGGGGCTTGGGACCAGGTCTCCGTCGCTCCGGGGCCCATAACTTTTGATCCGTAAGGAGTTACGCAGCCCACAGCATACCGTTGGAAAGCTCTCCGAGAGCTCTACGACGGGGCGGCCAGGCCCGCTTTGCTGGACCTTTTTCCGGAGCCCAAAATCGGTCGTTTTCATCAGTTTTCTGACACTTTTCTTCTTTTGCGCTGTTTTTCTATCCCGGATAGTACGTCGTGCGCCGCGGGAAGGCCGACAACCTGATCCATCACATTTCTGTTACCGAATCCCTCTGCACCTTGGGCGAGGCAGCTTCGCTTCACGTAGAGGCTGGGCCCGCAAACCGAGGTCGTGGGGCCTGGGACCAGGTCTCCGTCGCTCCGGGGCCCATAACTTTTGATCCGCAAGGAGTGAGGCGGCCCACAGCATACCATTGGAATGCTCTCCGAGTGCTCTAGGGCGGGGCTGCGGAGCCCGCGGCGCTGGGCCTTTTTCTGGAGCCCAAAATCGTACGTTTTCATCAGTTTTCGGACACTTTTCTTGTTTTGCGCTGTTTTTCTATCCCGGATAGTACGTCGTGCGCCGTGGGAAGGCCGACAACCTGATCTATCACATTTCTGTTACCGAATCCCATGGCACCTTGGGCGAGGCAATTTCGCTTCACGTAGAGGCTGGGCCCGCAAACCGAGGTCGTGGGGCCTGGGACCAGGTCTCCGTCGCTCCGGGGCCCATAACTTTTGATCCGTAAGGAGTTACGCAGCCCACACCATACCATTAGAAAGCTCTCCGAGAGCTCTACGACGGAGCAGCTAAGCCCGCTTCGCTGGGCCTTTTTTCGGAGACCAAAATCGGTCGTTTTCATCAGTTTTCGGACACTTTTCTTCTTTTGCGCTGTTTTTCTATCCCGGATAGTACGTCGTGCGCCGCGGGAAGGCCGACAACCTGATCCATCACATTTCTGTTACCGAATCCCTCTGCACCTTGGGCGAGGCAACTTCGCTTCACGTAGAGGCTGGGCCCGCAAACCGAGGTCGTGGTGCTTGGGACCAGGTCTCCGTCGCTCCGGGGTCCATAACTTTTGATCCGCAAGGAGTTACGCGACCCATAGCATACCGTTGGAAAGCTCTCCGAGAGCTCTATGACGGGGCAGCTAAGCCCGCTTCGCTGGGCCTTTTTCTGGAGCCCAATATCGAACGTTTTCATCAGTTTCCAGACACATTTCTTCTTTTTCGCTGTTTTTCTGTCCCGGATAGTACGTCGTGCGCCGTGGGAAGGCCGACAACCTGATCTATCACATTTCTGTTACCGAATCCCATGGCAGCTTGGGCGAGGCAATTTTTCTTCACGTAGAGGCTGGGCCCGCAAACCGAGGTCGTGGGGCCTGGGACCAGGTCTCCGTCGCTCCGGGGCCCATAACTTTTGATCCGTAAGGAGTTACGCAGCCCACAACATACCGTTGGAAAGCTCTCCGAGAGCTCTACGACGGGGCAGCTAAGCCCGCTATGCTGGGCCTTTTTTCGGAGACCAAAATCGGCCGTTTTCATCAGTTTTCGGACACTTTTCTTCTTTTGCGCTGTTTTTCTATCCCGGATAGTACGTCGTGCGCCGCGGGAAGGCCGACAACCTGATCCATCACATTTCTATTACCGAATCCCTCTGCACCTTGGGCGAGGCAACTTCGATTCACGTAGAGGCTGGGCCCGCAAACTGAGGTCGTGGGGCTTGGGACCAGGTCTACGTCGCTCCGGGGCCCATAACTTTTGATCCGCAAGGAGTTACGCAGCCCACAGCATACCGTTGGAAAGCTTTCCGAGAGCGCTACAATGTGGCAGCTAAGCCCGCTTTGCTGGGCCTCTTTCCGGAGCCTAAAATCGAACGTTTTCATCAGTTTTCGGACATTTTTCTTCTTTTGCGCTGTTTTTCTATCCCGGATAGTACGTCGTGCGCCGCGGGAAGGCCGACAACCTGATCCATCACATTTCTGTTACCGAATCCCTCTGCACCTTGGGCGAGGCAACTTCGCTTCACGTAGAGGCTGGGCCCGCAAACCGAGGTCGTGGGACTTGGGAACAGGTCTCCGCCGCTCCGGAGTCCATAACTTTTGATCCGCAAGGAGTTACGCGGCCCACAGCATACCGTTGGAAAGCTCTCCGAGAGCTCTACGACGGGGCAGCTAAGCCCGCTTCGCTGGGCCTTTTTCTGGAGCCCAAAATCGAACGTTTTCATCAGTTTTCGGACACTATTCTTCTTTTACGCTATTTTTCCATCCCGGATCGCGCGTCGTGGGCCGTGAAAAGGACGACAACCTAATCCGTCACATTTCTGTTACCGAATCCCACGGCACCTTGGCCAAGGCAACTTCGCTTCACGTGGAGGCTGGGCACGAAAACTGAGGGCGCGGGGCTTGTGACCAGGTCTCCGTCGCTCCGGAGCCCATAACTTTTGATCCGTAAGGACTTAAGCGGCCCAAAGTATACCGTTGGAAAGCTCTCCGAGAGCTCTACGACGGGGCAGCTAAGTCCGCTTCGTTGGGCCTTTTTTCGGAGCCAAAAATCGATCGTTTTCATCAGTTTTCGGACACTTTTCTTCTTTTGCGCAGTTTTTTTATCCCGGATAGTACGTCGTGCGCCGCGTGAAGGCCGACAACCTGATCCATCACATTTCTGTTACCGAATCCCTCTGGACCTTGGGCGAGGCAACTTCGCTTCACGTAGAGGCTGGGCCCGCAAACCGAGGTCGTGGGGCTTGGGACCAGGTCTCCGTCGCTCCGGGGCCCATAACTTTTGATCCGCAAAGAGTTACGCAGCCCACAGCATACCGTTGGAAAGCACTCCGAGAGCTCTACGATGGGGTAGCTAAGCCCGCTTCGTTGGGACTTTTTTCGGTACCCAAAATCGGTCATTTTCATCAGTTTTCGGACACTTTTCTTCTTTTGCGCAGTTTTTCTATCCCGGATAGTACGTCGTGCGCCGCGTGAAGGCCGACAACCTGATCCATCACATTTCTGTTACCGAATCCCTCTGCACCTTGGGCGAGGCAACTTCGCTTCACGTAGAGGTTGGGCCCGCAAACCGAGGTCGTGGGGCTTGGGACCAGGTCTCCGTCGCTCCGGGGCCCATAACTTTTGATCCGTAACGAGTTACACGGCGCCCAACAAACCGTTGGAAAGCTCTCCGAGAGCTCTACGACGGGGCAGCAAAGCCCGCTTCGCTGGGCCTTTTTTTGGAGCCCAAAATCGGTCGTTTTCATCAGTTTTCTGACACTTTTCTTCTTTTGCGCTGTTTTTCTATCCCGGATAGTACGTCGTGCGCCGCGTGAAGGCCAACAACCTGATCCATCACATTTCTGTTACCGAATTCCTCTGCACCTTGGGCGAGGCAACTTCGCTTCACGTAGAGGCTGGTCCCGCAAACCGAGGTCGTGGGGCTTGGGACCAGGTCTCCGTCGCTCCGGGGCCCATAACTTTTGATCCGTAAGGAGTTACGCAGCCCACAGCATACCATTGGAAAGCTCTCCGAGAGCTCTACGACGGGGCAGCTAAGCCCGCTTCGCTGGACCTTTTTTCGGAGCCCAAAATCGGACGTTTTCATCAGTTTTCGGACACTTTTCTTGTTTTGCGCTGTTTTTCTATCCCGGATAGTACGTCGTGCGCCGCGGGAAGGCCGACAACCTGATCTATCACATCTCTGTTACCGAATCCCATGGCACCTTGGGCGAGGCAACTTCGCTTCATGTAGAGGCTGGGCCCGCAAACCGAGGTCGTGGGGCCTGGGACCAGGTCTCCGTCGCTCCGGGGCCCATAACTTTTGATCGGTAAGGAGTTACGCAGCCCACAGCATACCGTTGGAAAGCTCTCCGAGAGCTCTACGACGGGGCAGCTAAGCTCGATTTGTTGGGCCTTTTTTCGGAGCCCAAAATCGGTCGTTTTCATCACTTTTCTGACACTTTTCTTCTTTTGCGCTGTTTTTCTATCCCGTATAGTACGTCGTGCGCCGCGGGAAGGCCGACAACCTGATCCATCACATTTCTGTTACCGAATCCCTCTGCACCTTGGGCGAGGCAACTTCGCTTCACGTAGAGGCTGGGCCCGCAAACCGAGGTCGTGGGGCTTGGGACCAGGTCTCCGTCGCTCCGGGGCACATAACTTTTGATCCGTAAGGAGTTACGCAGCCCACAGCATACCGTTGGAAAGCTCTCGGAGAGCTCTATGACAGGGCAGCTAAGCCCGCTTTGCGGGGCCTTTTTTCGAAGCCCAAAATCGATCGTTTTCATCAGTTTTCGGACACTTTTCTTCTTTTGCGCTGTTTTTCTATCCCGGATAGTACGTCGTGCGCCGCGGGAAGGCCGACAACCTGATCCATAACATTTCCGTTACCGAATCCCATGGCACCTTGGGCGAGGCAACTTCGCTTCACGTAGAGGCTGGGCCCGCAAACCGAGGTCGTTGGGCTTGGGACCAGGTCTCCGTCGCTCCGGGGCCCATAACTTTTGATCCGTAAGGAGTTACGTAGCCCACAGCATACCGTTGGAAAGCACTCCGAGAGCTCTACGACGGGGCAGCTAAGCCCGCTCTGCGGGTCCTTTTTTCGGAGCCCAAAATCGATCGTTTTCATCAGTTTTCAGACACTTTTCTTCTTTTGCGATGTTTTTCTATCGCGGATAGTACGTCGTGCGCCGCGGGAAGGCCGACAACCTGATCCATCACATTTCCGTTACCAAATCCCATGGCACCTTGGGCGAGGCAACTTCGCTTCACGTAGAGGCTGGGCCCCCAAACCGAGCTCGAGGGGCTTGGGACCAGGTCTCCGTCGCTCCGGGGCACATCTCTTTTGATCCGCAAGGAGTTACGCTGCCCACTGCATACCGTTGGAAAGCTCTCCGAGAGCTCTACGACGGGGCAGCTAAGCCCGCTTCGCTGGGCCTTTTTTCGGAGCCCAAAATCGGTCGTTTTCATCAGTTTTCTGACACTTTTCTTCTTTTGCGCTGTTTTTCTATCCCGGATAGTACGTCGTGCGCCGCGGGAAGGCCGACAACCTGATCCATCACATTTCTGTTACCGAATCCCTCTGCACCTTGGGCGAGGCAACTTCGCTTCAAGTAGAGGCTGGGCCCGCAAACCGAGGTCGTGGGGCTTGGGACCAGGTCTTCGTCGCTCCAGGGCCCATAACTTTTGATCCGCAAGGAGTTACGCAGCCCACAGCATACCGTTGGAAAGCTCTCCTAGAGCTCTACGACGGGGCAGCTAAGCCCGCTATGCGGGGCCTTTTTTCGGAGCCCAAAATCGGTCGTTTTCATCCGTTTTCGGACACTTTTCTTCTTTTGCGCCGTTTTCCTATCCCGGATAGTACGTCGTGCGCTGCGGGAAGGCCGACAACCTGATCCATCACATTTCCGTTACCGAATCCCATGGCACCTTGGGCGAGGCAACTTCGCTTCACGTAGAGGCTGGGCCCGCAAACCGAGGTCGTGGGGCTTGGGACCAGGTCTCCGTCGCTCCGGGGCCCATAACTTTTGATCCGTAAGGAGTTACGCAGCCCACAACATACCGTTGGAAAGCTCTCCGAGAGCTCTACGACGGGGCAGCTAAGCTCGCTTTGCTGGGCCTTTTTTCGGAGCCCAAAATCGGTCGTTTTCATCAGTTTTCTGACACTTTTCTTCTTTTGCGCTGTTTTTCTATCCCGGATAGTACGTCGTGCGCCGCGGGAAGGCCGACAACCTGATCCATCACATTTCTGTTACCGAATCCCATGGCACCTTGGGCGAGGAAACTTCGCTTCACGTAGAGGCCGGGCCCCCAAACCGAGGTCGTGGGGCCTGGGACCAGGTCTCCGTCGCTCCGGGGCCCATAACTTTTGATCCGCAAAGAGTTACGCAGCCCACAGCATACCGTTGGAAAGCACTCCGAGAGCTCTACGATGGGGTAGCTAAGCCCGCTTTGCTGGGCCTTTTTCGGGAGCCCAAAATCGATCGTTTTCATCAGTTTTCAGACACTTTTGTTCTTTTGCGATGTTTTTCTATCGCGGATCGTACGTCGTGCGCCGCGGGAAGGCCGGCAACCTAATCCATCACATTTCTGTTACCGAATCCCATGGCAACTTGGGCGAGGAATCTTCGCTTCACGTAGAGGCTGGGCCCGCAAACCAAGGTCGTGGGGCTTCGGACCAGGTCTCCGTCGCTCCGGAGCCCATAACTTTTGATCCGCAAGGAGTTACGCGGCTCACAGCATACCGTTGGAAAGCTCTCCGAGAGCTCTACAATGGGGCAGCTAAGCCCGCTTCGCTGGGCCTTTTTTCGGAGCCCAAAATCGGTCGTTTTCATCAGTTTCCGGACACTTTTCTACTTTTGTACTATTTTTCCGTCCCGGATCTTACGTCGTGAGCCGCGGGAAGGCCGGCAACCTAATCCATCACATTTCTGTTACCGAATCCCACGGCAACTTATGCGAGGAAACTTCACTTCACGTAGAGGCTGGGCCCGCAAATCGAGGTCGTGGGGCTTGGGACCAGGTCTCCGTCGCTCCGGAGCCAATAACTTTTGATCTGTAAGGAGTTACGCGGCCCACAGCATACCGTTGGGAAGCTCTCCCAGAGCTCTACGACGGGGCGGCCAGGCCCGCTTTGCTGGACCTTTTTCCGGAGCCCAAAATCGGTCGTTTTCATCAGTTTTCTGACACTTTTCTTCTTTTGCGCTGTTTTTCTATCCCGGATAGTACGTCGTGCGCCGCGGGAAGGCCGACAACCTGATCCATCACATTTCTGTTACCGAATCCCTCTGCACCTTGGGCGAGGCAGCTTCGCTTCACGTAGAGGCTGGGCCCGCAAACCGAGGTCGTGGGGCCTGGGACCAGGTCTCCGTCGCTCCGGGGCCCATAACTTTTGATCCGTAAGTAGTTACGCTGCCCACAGCATACCGTTGGAATGCTCTCCGAGAGCTCTACGACGGGGCAGCTAAGCCCGCTTCGCTGGGCCTTTTTCTGGAGCCCAAAATCGGACGTTTTCATCAGTTTTCGGACACTTTTCTTGTTTTGCGCTGTTTTTCTATCCCGGATAGTACGTCGTGCGCCGTGGGAAGGCCGACAACCTGATCTATCACATTTCTGTTACCGAATCCCATGGCACCTTGGGCGAGGCAATTTCGCTTCACGTAGAGGCTGGGCCCGCAAACCGAGGTCGTGGGGCCTGGGACCAGGTCTCCGTCGCTCCGGGGCCCATAACTTTTGATCCGTAAGGAGTTACGCAGCCCACAGCATACCGTTGGAAAGCTCTCCGAGAGCTCTACGACGGGGCGGCCAGGCCCGCTTTGCTGGACCTTTTTCCGGAGCCCAAAATCGGTCGTTTTCATCAGTTTTCTGACACTTTTCTTCTTTTGCGCTGTTTTTCTATCCCGGATAGTACGTCGTGCGCCGCGGGAAGGCCGACAACCTGATCCATCACATTTCTGTTACCGAATCCCTCTGCACCTTGGGCGAGGCAGCTTCGCTTCACGTAGAGGCTGGGCCCGCAAACCGAGGTCGTGGGGCCTGGGACCAGGTCTCCGTCGCTCCGGGGCCCATAACTTTTGATCCGTAAGGAGTTACGCAGCCCACAGCATACCGTTGGAATGCTCTCCGAGAGCTCTACGACGGGGCAGCTAAGCCCGCTTCGCTGGGCCTTTTTCTGGAGCCCAAAATCGGACGTTTTCATCAGTTTTCGGACACTTTTCTTGTTTTGCGCTGTTTTTCTATCCCGGATAGTACGTCGTGCGCCGTGGGAAGGCCGACAACCTGATCTATCACATTTCTGTTACCGAATCCCATGGCACCTTGGGCGAGGCAATTTCGCTTCACGTTGAGGCTGGGCCAGCAAACTTAGGGCGTGGGGCTTGGGACCAGGTCTCCGTCGCTCCGATGCCCATAACTTTTGATACGTAAGGAGTTACGCGGCGCACAGCATACCGTTGGAAAGCTCACCGAGAGCTCTACGACGGAGGTAGCAAGCCCGCTAGGCTGCGCCAGTTTTCAAAGCCCAAAATCAAACGTTTTCATCAGTTTTCGGTCACTTTTCTTCTTTTGCACTGTTTTTCTATCCCGGATCGTATGTCGTGAGCCGCGGGAAGGCCGACAACCTGATCCATCACATTTCTATTACCGAATCCCTCTGCACCTTGGGCGAGGCAACTTCGATTCACGTAGAGGCTGGGCCCGCAAACTGAGGTCGTGGGGCTTGGGACCAGGTCTACGTCGCTCCGGGGCCCATAACTTTTGATCCGTAAGGAGTTACGCGGCCCACAGCATACCGTTGGAAAGCTCTCCGAGAGCTCTACGACGTTGCTGCTAAGCTCGGCTCGCTGGGCCTTTTTTCGGAGCCCAAAATCGAACGTTTTCATCAGTTTTCAGACACTTGTCTACTTTTGCGCTATTTTTTCGTCTCGGATCGTACGTCGTGCGCCTCGGGAAGGCCGGCAACCTAATCCATCACATTTATGTTTCCGCATCCCGCTGCACCTTGGGCGAGGCAACTTCGCTTCACGTAGAGGCTGGGCCCGCAAACCGAGGTCGTGGGGCTTGGGACCAGGTCTCCGTCGCTCCGGGGTCCATAACTTTTGATCCGTAAGGAGTTACGCAGCCCACAGCATACCGTTGGAATGCTCTCCGAGAGCTCTACGACGGGGCAGCTAAGCCCGCTTCGCTGGGCCTTTTTCTGGAGCCCAAAATCGGACGTTTTCATCAGTTTTCGGACACTTTTCTTGTTTTGCGCTGTTTTTCTATCCCGGATAGTACGTCGTGCGCCGTGGGAAGGCCGACAACCTGATCTATCACATTTCTGTTACCGAATCCCATGGCACCTTGGGCGAGGCAACTTCGCTTCACGTAGAGGCTGGGCCCGCAAACCGAGGTCGTGGGGCTTGGGACCAGGTCTCCGTCGCTCCGGGGGCCATAACTTTTGATCCGCAAGGAGTTACGCGGCCCACAACATACCGTTGGAAAGCACTCCGAGAGCTCTACGACGGGGTAGCTAAGCCCGCTATGCTGGGCCTTTTCTCGGAGCCCAATATCGAACGTTTTCATCAGTTTCTGGACACTTTTATCCTTTTGTTCTGTTTTTCCGTCCCGGAACGTACGTCCTACGCCGCGGGAAGGACGGCAACCTAATCCATCACATTTATGTTACCGACTCCCACGGCACCTTGGGCGAGACAACTTCGCCTCACGTAGAGGCTGGGACCGCAAACCGAGGTCGCGCGGCATGGGACCAGGTCTCCGTCGCTCCGGGGCCCATAACTTTTGATCCGCAAGGAGTTACGAGGCCCACAGCATACCGTTGGAAAGCTCTCCGAGAGCTCTACGACGGGGCAGCTAAGCCCGCTTTGCTGGGCCTTTTCTCGGAGCCCAATATCGAACGTTTTCATCAGTTTCCGGACACTTTTATCCTTTTGTTCTGTTTTTCCGTCCCGGATAATACATCGTACGCCGCGGGGAGGCCGGCAACCTAATCCATCACATTTCTGTTACCGACTCCCACTACACCTTCGGCGAGACAACTTCGCTTCTCGTAGAGGCTGGGACCGCAAACCGAGGTCGCGCGGCATGGGACCAGGTCTCCGTCGCTCCGGAGCCCATAACTTTTAATCCGTAAGGAGTTACGCGGCCCACAGCATACCGTTGCAAAGCTCTCCGAGAGCTCTACGACGTGGCAGCTAAGTCCGCTTCGCTGGGCCTTTTCTCGGAGCCCAAAATCGAACGTTTTCATCAGTTTCCGGACACTTTTATCCTTTTGTACTGTTTTTCCGTCCCGGATCGTACGTCGTACGTCGCGGGAAGGCCGGCAACCTAATCCATCACATTTCTGTTACCGACACTCACGGCACCTTGGGCGAGACAACTTCGCCTCACGTAGAGGCTGGGACCGCAAACCGAGGTCGCGCGGCAAGGGACCAGGTCTCCGTCGCTCCGGAGCCCATAACTTTTGATCCGTAAGGATTTACGCGGCCCACAGCATACCGTTGGAAAGCTCTCCGAAAGCTCTACGACGGGGCAGCTAAGCCCGCTTCGCTGGGCCTTTTCTCGGAGCCCAATATCGAACGTTTTCATCAGTTTCTGGACACTTTTATCCTTTTGTTCTGTTTTTCCGTCCCGGATCGTACGTCCTACGCCGCGGGAAGGACGGCAACCTAATCCATCACATTTATGTTACCGACTCCCACGGCACCTTGGGCGAGACAACTTCGCCTCACGTAGAGGCTGGGACCGCAAACCGAGGTCGCGCGGCAAGGGACCAGGTCTCCGTCGCTCCGGAGCCCATAACTTTTGATCCGTAAGGAGTTACGCGGCCCACAGCATACCGTTGGAAAGCTCTCCGAGAGCTCTACGACGGGGCAGCTAAGCCCGCTTCGCTGGGCCTTTTCTCGGAGCCCAATATCGAACGTTTTCATCAGTTTCCGGACACTTTTATCCTTTTGTTCTGTTTTTCCGTCCCGGATCGTACGTCGTACGCCGCTGGAAGGCCGGCAACCTAATCCATCACATTTCTGTTACCGACTCCCACGGCACCTTGGGCGAGACAACTTCGCCTCACGTAGAGGCTGGGACCGCAAACCGAGGTCGCGCGGCATGGGACCAGGTCTCCGTCGCTCCGGAGCCCATAACTTTTAATCCGTAAGGAGTTACGCGGCCCACAGCATACCGTTGGAAAGCTCTCCGAGAGCTCTACGACGTGGCAGCTAAGCCCGCTTCGCTGGGCCTTTTCTCGGAGCCCAAAATCGAACGTTTTCATCAGTTTCCGGACACTTTTATCCTTTTGTTCTGTTTTTCCGTCCCGGATCGTACGTCGTACGCCGTGGGAAGGTCGGCAACCTAATCCATCACATTTCTGTTACCGACACCCACGGCACCTTGGGCGAGACAACTTCGCCTCACGTAGAGGCTTGGCCCGCAAACCGAGGTCGCGGGGCAAGGGACCAGGTCTCCGTCGCTCCGGAGCCCATAACTTTTGATCCGTAAGGAGTTACGCGGCCCACAGCATACCGTTGGAAAGCTCTCCGAGAGCTCTACGACGGGGCAGCAAAGCCCGCTTCGCTGGGCCTTTTCTCGGAGCCCAAAATCGAACGTTTTCATCAGTTTCCGGACACTTTTATTTTTTTGTTCTGTTTTTCCGTCCCGTATCGTACGTCGTACGCCGCGGGAAGGCCGGCAACCTAATCCATCACATTTCTGTTACCGACACCCACGGCACCTTGGGCGAGACAACTTCGCCTCACGTAGAGGCTGGGACCGCAAACCGAGGTCGCGCGGCAAGGGACCAGGTCTCCGTCGCTCCGGAGCCCACAACTTTTGATCCGTAAGGAGTTACGCGGCCGACAGCATACCGGTGGAAAGCTCTCCGAGAGCTCTACGACAGTGCAGCCAAGCTGTGCTTCGCTGGGCCTTATCTCGGAGCCCAATATCGAACGTTTTCATCAGTTTCTGGACACTTTTATCCTTTTGTTCTGTTTTTCCATCCCGGATCGTACGTCCTACGCCGCGGGAAGGACGGCAACCTAATCCATCACATTTATGTTACCGACTCCCACGGCACCTTGGGCGAGACAACTTCGCCTCACGTAGAGGCTGGGACCGCAAACCGAGGTCGCGCGGCATGGGACCAGGTCTCCGTCGCTCCGGAGTCCATAACTTTTGATCCGTAAGGAGTTACGCGGCCCACAGCATACCGTTGGAAAGCTCTCCGAGAGCTCTACGACGGGCAGCTAAGCCCGCTTTGCTGGGCCTTTTCTCGGAGCCCAAAATCGAACGATTTCATCAGTTTCCGGACACTTTTATCCTTTTGTTCTGTTTTTCCGTCCCGGATCGTACGTCGTACGCCGCGGGAAGGCCGGCAACCTAATCCATCACATTTCTGTTACCGACTCCCACGGCACCTTGGGCGAGACAACTTCGCCTCACGTAGAGGCTGGGACCGCAAACCGAGGTCGCGCGGCATGGGACCAGGTCTCCGTCGCTCCGGAGCCCATAACTTTTAATCCGTAAGGAGTTACGCGGCCCACAGCATACCGTTGGAAAGCTCTCCGAGAGCTCTACGACGTGGCAGCTAAGCCCGCTTTGCTGGGCCTTTTCTCGGGGCCCAAAATCGAACGTTTTCATCAGTTTCCGGACACTTTTATCCTTTTGTTCTGTTTTTCCGTCCCGGATCGTACGTCGTACGCCGCGGGAAGGCCGGCAACCTAATCCATCACATTTCTGTTACCGACTCCCACGGCACCTTGGGCGAGACAACTTCGCCTCATGTAGAGGCTGGGACCGCAAACCGAGGTCGCGCGGCATGGGACCAGGTCTCCGTCGCTTTGGAGCCCATAACTTTTGATCCGTAAGGAGTTACGCGGCCCACAGCATACCGTTGGAAAGCTCTCCGAGAGCTCTACGACGTGGCAGCTAAGCCCGATTGCTGGGCCTTTTCTCGGAGCCCAAAATCGAACGTTTTCATCAGTTTCCGGACACTTTTATCCTTTTGTTCTGTTTTTCCGTCCCGGATCGTACGTCGTACGCCGCGGGAAGGCCGGCAACCTAATCCATCACATTTCTGATACCGACACCCACGGCACCTTGGGCGAGACAACTTCGCCTCACGTAGAGGCTTGGCCCGCAAACCGAGGTCGCGCGGCAAGGGACCAGGTCTCCGTCGCTCCGGAGCCCATAACTTTTGATCCGTAAGGAGTTACGCAGCCCACAGCATACCGTTGGAAAGCTCTCCGAGAGCTCTACGACGGGGCAGCTAAGCCCGCTTCGCTGGGACTGTTCTCGGGGCCCAAAATTGAACGTTTTCATCAGTTTTCGGACACTTTTATCCTTTTGTTCTATTTTTCCTTCCCGGATCGTACGTCGTACGCCGCGGGAAGGCCGGCAACCTAATCCATCACATTTCTGTTACCGACACCCACGGCACCTTGGGCGAGACAACTTCGCCTCACGTAGAGGCTTGGCCCGCAAACCGAGGTCGCGCGGCAAGGGACCAGGTCTCCGTCGCTCCGGAGCCCATAACTTTTGATCCGTAAGGAGTTACGCGGCCCACAGCATACCGTTGGAAAGCTCTCCGAGAGCTCTACGACGGGGCAGCTAAGCCCGCTTCGCTGGGCCTTTTCTCGGAGCCCAATATCGAACGTTTTCATCAGTTTCTGGACACTTTTATCCTTTTGTTCTGTTTTTCCGTCCCGGATCGTACGTCCTACGCCGCGGGAAGGACGGCAACCTAATCCATCACATTTATGTTACCGACTCCCACGGCACCTTGGGCGAGACAACTTCGCCTCACGTAGAGGCTGGGACCGCAAACCGAGGTCGCGCGGCAAGGGACCAGGTCTCCGTCGCTCCGGAGCCCATAACTTTTGATCCGTAAGGAGTTACGCGGCCCACAGCATACCGTTGGAAAGCTCTCCGAGAGCTCTACGACGGGGCAGCTAAGCCCGCTTCGCTGGGCCTTTTCTCGGAGCCCAATATCGAACGTTTTCATCAGTTTCCGGACACTTTTATCCTTTTGTTCTGTTTTTCCGTCCCGGATCGTACGTCGTACGCCGCTGGAAGGCCGGCAACCTAATCCATCACATTTCTGTTACCGACTCCCACGGCACCTTGGGCGAGACAACTTCGCCTCACGTAGAGGCTGGGACCGCAAACCGAGGTCGCGCGGCATGGGACCAGGTCTCCGTCGCTCCGGAGCCCATAACTTTTAATCCGTAAGGAGTTACGCTGCCCACTGCATACCGTTGGAAAGCTCTCCGAGAGCTCTACGACGTGGCAGCTAAGCCCGCTTTGCTGGGCCTTTTCTCGGGGCCCAAAATCGAACGTTTTCATCAGTTTCCGGACACTTTTATCCTTTTGCTCTGTTTTTCCGTCCCGGATCGTACGTCGTACGCCGCGGGATGGCCGGCAACCTAATCCATCACATTTCTGTTACCGACTCCCACGGCACCTTGGGCCAGACAACTTCGCCTCATGTAGAGGCTGGGACCGCAAACCGAGGTCGCGCAGCATGGGACCAGGTCTCCGTCGCTCCGGAGCCCATAACTTTTGATCTATAAGGAGTTACGCGGCCCACAGCATACCGTTGGAAAGCTCTCCGAGAGCTCTACGACGGGGCAGCTAAGCTCGCTTCGATTGGCCTTTTTCGGAGCCCAAAATCGAACGTTTTCATCAGTTTCCGGACACTTTTATCCTTTTGCTCTGCTTTTCCGTCCCGGATCGTACGTCGTACGCCGCGGGATGGCCGGCAACCTAATCCATCACATTTCTGATACCGACACCCACGGCACCTTGGGCGAGGCCCCTTCGCTTCACGTAGAGGCTGGGCCCGCAAACCGAGGTCGCGCGACATGGGATCAGGTCTCCTTCGCTCCGGAGCCCATAACTTTTGATCCGTAAGGAGTTACGCAGCCCACAGCATACCGTTGGAAAGCTCTCCGAGAGCTCTACGACGGGGCAGCTAAGCCCGCTTCGCTGGGCCTTTTTCGGAGCCCAAAATCGAACGTTTTCATCAGTTTCCGGACACTTTTATCCTTTTGTTCTTTTTTTCCTTCCCGGATCGTACGTCGTACGCCGCGGGAAGGCCGGCAACCTAATCCATCACATTTCTGTTAGCGACACCCACGGCACCTTGGGCGAGACAACTTCGCCTCACGTAGAGGCTTGGCCCGCAAACCGAGGTCGCGCGGCAAGGGACCAAGTCTCCGTCGCTCCGGAGCCCATAACTTTTGATCCGTAAGGAGTTACGCGGCCCACAGCATACCGTTGGAAAGCTCTCAGAGAGCTCTACGACGGGGCAGCTAAGCCCGCTTTGCTGGGCCTTTTCTCGGAGCCCAAAATTGAACGTTTTCATCAGTTTCCGGACACTTTTATCCTTTTGTTCTGTTTTTCCGTCCCGGATAATACATCGTACGCCGCGGGAAGGCCGGCAACCTAATCCATCACATTTCTGTTACCGACACCCATGGCACCTTGGGCGAGACAACTTCGCCTCACGTAGAGGCTTGGCCCGCAAACCGAGGTCGCGCGGCAAGGGACCAGGTCTCCATCGCTCCGGAGCCCATAACTTTTGATCCGTAAGGAGTTACGCGGCCCACAGCATACCGTTGGAAAGCTCTCCGAGAGCTCTACGACGGGGCAACTAAGCACGCTTCGCTGGGCCTTTTCTCGGAGCCCAAAATCGAACATTTTCATCAGTTTCCGGACACTTTTATCCTTTTGTTCTGTTTTTTCGTCCCGGATAATACATCGTACGCCGCGGGAAGGCCGGCAACCTAATCCATCACATTTCTGTTACCGACACCCACGGCACCTTGGGCGAGACAACTTCGCCTCACGCAGAGGCTGGGACCGCAAACCGACGTCGCGCGGCATGGGACCAGGTCTCCGTCGCTCCGGAGCCCATAACTTTTGATCCGTAAGGAGTTACGCGGCCCACAGCATACCGTCGGAAAGCTCTCCGAGAGCACTACGACGGGGCAGCTAAGCCCGCTTCGCTGGGCCTTTTCTCAGAGCCCAAAATCGAACATTTTCGTCAGTTCCCGGACCCTTTTATTCTTTTGTTCTGTTTTTCCGTCCCGGATCGTACGTCGTGCCCCGCGGGAAGGCCGGCAGCCTAATCCATCACATTTCTGTTACCGAATCCAATGGCCCCTTGGGCGAGACAACTTCGCCTCACGAAGAGGCTGGGACCGCAAACCGAGGTCGCGCGGCATGGGAACAGGTCTCCGTCGCTCCGGAGCCCATAACTTTTAATCCGTAAGGAGTTAAGCGACCGACAGCATACCGTTGGAAAGCTCTCCGAGAGCTCTACGACGTGGCAGCTAAGCCCGCTTCGCTGGGCCTTTTCTCGGAGCCCAAAATCGAACGTTTTCATCAGTTTCTGGACACTTTTATCCTTTTGTTCTGTTTTTCCGTCCCGGATCGTACGTCGTACGCCGCGGGAAGGCTGGCAACCTAATCCATCACATTTCTGTTACCGACACCCACGGCACCTTGGGCGAGACAACTTCGCCTCACGTAGAGGCTGGGACCGCAAACCGAGGTCGCGCGGCAAGGGACCAGGTCTCCGTCGCTCCGGAGCCCATAACTTTTGATCCGTAAGGAGTTAAGCGGCCGACAGCATACCGTTGGAAAGCTCTCCGAGAGCTCTACGACGTGGCAGCTAAGCCCGCTTCGCTGGGCCTTTTCTCGGAGCCCAATATCGAACGTTTTCATCAGTTTCTGGACACTTTTATCCTTTTGTTCTGTTTTTCCATCCCGGATCGTACGTCCTACGCCGCGGGAAGGACGGCAACCTAATCCATCACATTTATGTTACCGACTCCCACGGCACCTTGGGCGAGACAACTTCGCCTCACGTAGAGGCTGGGACCGCAAACCGAGGTCGCGCGGCATGGGACCAGGTCTCCGTCGCTCCGGAGTCCATAACTTTTGATCCGTAAGGAGTTACGCGGCCCACAGCATACCGTTGGAAAGCTCTCCGAGAGCTCTACGACGGGGCAGCAAGCTCGCTTCGCTGGGCCTTTTCTCGGAGCCCAAAATCGAACGTTTTCATCAGTTTTCGGACACTTTTATCCTTTTGTTCTGTTTTTCCGTCCCGGATCGTACGTCGTACGCCGCGGGAAGGCCGGCAACCTAATCCATCACATTTCTGTTACCGACTCCCACGGCACCTTGGGCGAGACAACTTCGCTTCACGTAGAGGCTGGGCCCGCAAACCGAGGTCGCGCGGCATGGGACCAGGTCTCCGTCGCTTCCGAGCCCATAACTTTTGATCCGTAAGGAGTTACGCGGCCCACAGCATACTGTTGGAAAGCTCTCCGAGAGCTCTACGACGGGGCAACTAAGCACGCTTCGCTGGGCCTTTTCTCGGAGCCCAAAATCGAACATTTTCATCAGTTTCCGGACACTTTTATCCTTTTGTTCTGTTTTTTCGTCCCGGATAATACATCGTACGCCGCGGGAAGGCCGGCAACCTAATCCATCACATTTCTGTTACCGAATCCCAAGGCACCTTGGGCGAGACAACTTCGCCTCACGCAGAGGCTGGGACCGCAAACCGACGTCGCGCGGCATGGGACCAGGCCCCCTTCGCTCCGGAGCCCATAACTTTTGATCCGTAAGGAGTTACGCAGCCCACAGCATACCGTTGGAAAGCTCTCCGAGAGCTCTACGACGGGTCAGCGAAGCCCGCTTCGCTGGGCCTTTTCTCGGAGCCCAAAATCGAACGTTTTCATCAGTTTCCGGACACTTTTCTTCCTTTATACTGTTTTTCCGTCCCGGATCGTACGTCGTGCGCCGCGGGAAGGCCGGCAACCTAATCCATCACATTTCTGTTACCGACTCCCACGGCACCTTGGGGGAGACAACTTCGCCTCACGTAGAGGCTGGGACCGCAAACCGAGGTCGCGCGGCATGGGAACAGGTCTCCGTCGCTCCGGAGCCCATAACTTTTAATCCGTAAGGAGTTACGCGGCCCACAGCATACCGTTGGAAAGCTCTCCGAGAGCTCTACGACGTGGCAGCTAAGCCCGCTTCGCTGGGCCTTTTCTCGGAGCCCAAAATCGAACGTTTTCATCAGTTTCTGGACACTTTTATCCTTTTGTTCCGTTTTTCCGTCCCGGATCGTACGTCGTACGCCGCGGGAAGGCCGGCAACCTAATCCATCACATTTCTGTTACCGACTCCCACGGCACCTTGGGCGAGACAACTTCGCCTCACGTAGAGGCTGGGACCGCAAACCGAGGTCGCGCGGCAAGGGACCAGGTCTCCGTCGCTCCGGAGCCCATAACTTTTGATCCGTAAGGAGTTACGCGGCCGACAGCATACCGTTGGAAAGCTCTCCGAGAGCTCTACGACGGGGCAGCTAAGCCCGCTTCGCTGGGCCTTTTCTCGGAGCCCAATATCGAACGTTTTCATCAGTTTCTGGACACTTTTATCCTTTTGTTCTGTTTTTCCATCCCGGATCGTACGTCCTACGCCGCGGGAAGGACGGCAACCTAATCCATCACATTTATGTTACCGACTCCCACGGCACCTTGGGCGAGACAACTTCGCCTCACGTAGAGGCTGGGACTGCAAACCGAGGTCGCGCGGCATGGGACCAGGTCTCCGTCGCTCCGGAGTCCATAACTTTTGATCCGTAAGGAGTTACGCGGCCCACAGCATACCGTTGGAAAGCTCTCCGAGAGCTCTACGACGGGGCAGCAAAGCTCGCTTCGCTGGGCCTTTTCTCCGAGCCCAAAATCGAACGTTTTCATCAGTTTCCGGACACTTTTATCCTTTTGTTCTGTTTTTCCGTCCCGGATCGTACGTCGTACGCCGCTGGAAGGCCGGCAACCTAATCCATCATATTTCTGTTACCGACTCCCACGGCACCTTGGGCGAGACAACTTCGCCTCACGTAGAGGCTGGGACCGCAAACCGAGGTCGCGCGGCATGGGACCAGGTCTCCGTCGCTCCGGAGCCCATAACTTTTAATCCGTAAGGAGTTACGCGGCCCACAGCATACCGTTGGAAAGCTCTCCGAGAGCTCTACGACGTGGCAGCTAAGCCCGCTTCGCTGGGCCTTTTCTCGGAGCCCAAAATCGAACGTTTTCATCAGTTTCCGGACACTTTTATCCTTTTGTTCTGTTTTTCCGTCCTGGATCGTACGTCGTATGCCGCGGGAAGGCCGGCAACCTAATCCATCACATTTCTGTTACCGACACCCACAGCACCTTGGGCGAGACAACTTCGCCTCACGCAGAGGCTTGGACCGTAAACCGAGGTCGCGCGGCATGGGACCAGGTCTCCGTCGCTCCGGAGCCCATAACTTTTGATCCGTAAGGAGTTACGCGGCCCACAGCATACCGTTGGAAAGCTCTCCTAGAGCCCTACGACGGGGCAGCAAAGCGCGCTTCGCTGGGCCGTTTCTCGGAGCCCAAAATCGAACGTTTTCATCAGTTTCCGGACACTTTTATCCTTTTGTTCTTTTTTTCCATCCCGGATCGTACGTCGTGCGCTGCGGGAAAGCCGGCAACCTAATCCATCACATTTCTGTTACCGAATCCCACGGCACCTTGGGTGAGACAACTTCGCTTCACGTAGAGGCTGGGCTCGTAAACCGAGGTCGTGGGGCATGGGACTAGGTCTCCGTCGCTACGGAGCCCATAACTTTTGATCCGTAAGGAGTTACGCGGCCCACAGCATACCGTTGGAAAGCTCTCCGAGAGCTCTATGACAGGGCAGCTAAGACCGCTTTGCTGGGCCTTTTTTCAGAGCCCGAAATCGAACGTTTTCATCAGTTTTCGGACACTTTTATCCTTTTGCTATGTTTTTCCGTCCCGGATCGTACGTCGTACGCCGCGGGAAGGCCGGCAACCTAATCCATCACATTTCTGTTACCGACTCCCACGGCACCTTGGGCGAGACAACTTCGCTTCACGTAGAGGCTGGGCCCGCAAATCGAGGTCGCGCGGCATGGGACCAGGTCTCCGTCGCTCCGGAGTCCATAACTTTTGATCCGTATGGAGTTACGCGGCCCACAACATACCGTTGGAAAGCTCTCCGAGAGCTCTACGACGGGGCAGCTAAGCTGGCTTCGCTGGGCCTTTTCTCGGAGCCCAAAATCGAACGTTTTCATCAGATTTCGGACACTTTTATCCTTTTGTTCTGTTTTTCCGTCCCGGATCGTACGTCGTACGCCGCGGGAAGGCCGGCAACCTAATCCATAACATTTCTGTTACCGACTCCCACGGCGCCTTGGGCGAGACAACTTCGCTTCACGTGGGGGCTGGGCCCGCAAACCGAGGTCGCGCGGCATGAGACCAGGGCTCCGTCGCTCCGGAGCCCATAACTTTTAATCCGTAAGGAGTTACGCGGCCCACAGCATACCGTTGGAAAGCTCTCCGAGAGCTCTACGACGTGGCAGCTAAGCCCGCTTCGCTGGGCCTTTTCTCGGAGCTCGAATTTGAACGTTTTCATCAGTTTCCGGACACTTTTATGCTTTTGTACTGTTTTTCCGTCCCAGATCGTACGTCGTACGCCGTGGGAAGGCCGGCAACCTAATCCATCACATTTCTGTTACCGAATCCCACGACAGCTTGGGCGAGGCAACTTCGCTTCACGTAGAGGCTGGGCCCGCAAACCGAGGTCGCGCGGCATGGGACCAACTCTCCGTCGCTCCGTAGCCCATAACTTTTGATCCGTAAGGAGTTACGCGGCCCACTGCATACCGTTGGAAAGCTCTCCGAGAGCTCTACGACGGGGCAGCAAAGCCCGCTTCGCTGGGCCTTTTCTCGGAGCCCAAAATCGAACGTTTTCATCAGTTTCCGGACACTGTTATCCTTTTGTTCTGTTTTTCCGTCCCGGATCGTACGTCGTACGCCGCGGGAAGGCCGGCAACCTAATCCATCACATTTCTGTTACCGACTCCCACGGCACCTTGGGCGAGGTAACTTCGCTTCACGTAGAGGCTGGGCCCGCAAACCGAGGTCGCGCGGCATGGGACCAGGTCTCCGTCGCTCCGGAGCCCATAACTTTTAATCCGTAAGGAGTTACGCGGCCCACAGCATACCGTTCGAAAGCTCTCCGAGAGCTCCACGACGGGGCAGCTATGCCCGGTTTGCTGGGCCTTTTCTCGGAGCCCAAAATCGAACGTTTCATCAGTTTCTGGACACTTTTATCCTTTTGTTCTGTTTTTCCGTCCCGGATCGTACGTCGTACGCCGCGGGAAGGCCGGCAACCTAATCCATCACATTTCTGTTACCGACTTCCACAGCACCTTGGGCGAGACAACTTCGCTTCACGTAGGGGCTGGGCCCGCAAACGGAGGTCGCGCGGCATGGGACCAGGTCTCCGTCGCTCCGGAGACCATAACTTTTGATCCGTAAGGAGTTACGCGGCCCACAGCATACCGTTGGAAAGCTCGCCGAGAGCTCTACGACGGGGCAACTAAGCACCCTTCGCTGGGCCTTTTCTCGGAGCCCAAATTCGAACGTTTTCATCAATTTCCGGACACTTTTATCCTTTTGTTCTGTTTTTCCGTCCCGGATCGTACGTCGTACGCCGCGGGAAGGCCGGCAACCTAATCCATCACATTTCTGTTACCGACTCCCACGGCACCTTGGGCGAGACAACTTCGCCTCACGTAGAGGCTGGGACCGCAAACCGAGGTCGCGCGGCATGGGACCAGGTCTCCGTCGCTCCGGAGCCCATAACTTTTAATCCGTAAGGAGTTACGCGGCCGACAGCATACTGTTGGAAAGCTCTCCGAGAGCTCTACGACGTGGCAGCTAAGCCCGCTTCGCTGGGCCTTTTCTCGGAGCCCAAAATCGAACGTTTTCATCAGTTTCCGGACACTTTTATCCTTTTGTTCTGTTTTTCCGTCCCGGATCGTACGTCGTACGCCGCGGGAAGGCTGGCAACCTAATCCATCACATTTCTGTTACCGACACCCACGGCACCTTGGGCGAGACAACTTCGCCTCACGTAGAGGCTGGGACCGCAAACCGAGGTCGCGCGGCAAGGGACCAGGTCTCCGTCGCTCCGGAGCCCATAACTTTTGATCCGTAAGGAGTTACGGGGCCGACAGCATACCGTTGGAAAGCTCTCCGAGAGCTCTACGACGGGGCAGCTAAGCCCGCTTCGCTGGGCCTTTTCTCGGAGCCCAATATCGAACGTTTTCATCAGTTTCTGGACACTTTTATCCTTTTGTTCTGTTTTTCCATCCCGGATCGTACGTCCTACGCCGCGGGAAGGACGGCAACCTAATCCATCACATTTATGTTACCGACTCCCACGGCACCTTGGGCGAGACAACTTCGCCTCACGTAGAGGCTGGGACCGCAAACCGAGGTCGCGCGGCATGGGACCAGGTCTCCGTCGCTCCGGAGTCCATAACTTTTGATCCGTAAGGAGTTACGCGGCCCACAGCATACCGTTGGAAAGCTCTCCGAGAGCTCTACGACGGGGCAGCAAAGCTCGCTTCGCTTGGCCTTTTCTCGGAGCCCAAAATCGAACGTTTTCATCAGTTTCCTGACACTTTTATACTTTTGTTCGGTTTTTCCGTCCCGGATCGTACGTCGTACGCCGCGGGAAGGCCGGCAACCTAATCCATCACATTTCTGTTACCGACTCCCATGGCACCTTGGGCGAGGCAACTTCGCTTCACGTAGAGGCTGGGCCCGCAAACCGAGGTCGCGCGGCATGGGACCAGGTCTCCGTCGCTCCGGAGCCCATAACTTTTGATCCGTAAGGAGTTACGCGGCCCACAGCATACCGTTGGAAAGCTCTCCGTGAGCTCTACGACGGGGCAGCTAAGCACGCTATGGGCCTTTTCTCGGAGCCCAAAATCGAACGTTTTCATCAGTTTCCGGACACTTTTATCCTTTTGTTCTGTTTTTCCATCCCGGATAATACATCGTACGCCGCGGGAAGGCCGGCAACCTAATCCATCACATTTCTGTTACCGAATCCCACGGCACCTTGGGCGAGGCAACTTCGCTTCACGTAGAGGCTGGGCCCGCAAACCGAGGTCGCGCGGCATGGGACCAAGTCTCCGTCGCTCCGTAGCCCATAACTTTTGATCCGTAAGGAGTTACGCGGCCCACAGCATACCGTTGGAAAGCTCTCCGAGAGCTCTACGACGGGGCAGCAAGCTCGCTTCGCTGGGCCTTTTCTCGGAGCCCAAAATCGAACGTTTTCATCAGTTTTCGGACACTTTTATCCTTTTGTTCTGTTTTTCCGTCCCGGATCGTACGTCGTACGCCGCGGGAAGGCCGGCAACCTAATCCATCACATTTCTGTTACCGACTCCCACGGCTCCTTGGGCGAGACAACTTCGCTTCACGTAGAGGCTGGGCCCGCAAACAGAGGTCGCTCGGCTTGGGACCAGGTCTCCGTCGATCCGGAGCCCATAACTTTTGATCCGGAAGGAGTTACGCGGCCCACAGCATACCGTTGGAAAGCTCTCCGAGAGCTCTACGACGGGGCAGCTATGCCCGGTTTGCTGGGCCTTTTCTCGGAGCCCAAAATCGAACGTTTCATCAGTTTCTGGACACTTTTATCCTTTTGTTCTGTTTTTCCGTCCCGGATCGTACGTCGTACGCCGCGGGAAGGCCGGCAACCTAATCCATGACATTTCTGTTACCAAATCCCACGGCTCCTTGGGCGAGACAACTTCGCTTCACGTAGAGGCTGGGCCCGCAAACAGAGGTCGCTCGGCTTGGGACCAGGTCTCCGTCGATCCGGAGCCCATAACTTTTGATCCGGAAGGAGTTACGTGGCCCACAACATACCGTTGGAAAGCTCTCCGAGAGCTCTACGACGGGGCAGCTAAGCTGGCTTCGCTGGGCCTTTTCTCGGAGCCCAAAATCGAACGTTTTCATCAGATTTCGGACACTTTTATCCTTTTGTTCTGTTTTTCCGTCCCGGATCGTACGTCGTACGCCGCGGGAAGGCCGGCAACCTAATCCATCATATTTCTGTTACCGACTCCAACGGCACCTTGGGCGAGACAACTTCGCCTCACGTAGAGGCTGGGACCGCAAACCGAGGTCGCGCGGCATGGGACCAGGTCTCCGTCGCTCCGGAGCCCATAACTTTTAATCCGTAAGGAGTTACGCGGCCCACAGCATACCGTTGGAAAGCTCTCCGAGAGCTCTACGACGTGGCAGCTAAGCCCGCTTTGCTGGGCCTTTTCTCGGAGCCCAAAATCGAACGTTTTCATCAGTTTCCGGACACTTTTATCCTTTTGTTCTGTTTTTCCGTCCCGGATCGTACGTCGTACGCCGTGGGAAGGCCGGCAACCTAATCCATCACATTTCTGTTACCGACACCCACGGCACCTTGGGCGAGACAACTTCGCCTCACGCAGAGGCTTGGACCGCAAACCGAGGTCGCGCGGCATGGGACCAACTCTCCGTCGCCCCCTAGCCCATAACTTTTGATCCGTAAGGAGTTACGCGGCCCACTGCATACCGTTGGAAAGCTCCCCGAGAGCCCTACGACGGGGCAGCAAAGCCCGCTTCGCTGGGCCTTTTCTCGGAGCCCAAAATCGAACGTTTTCATCAATTTTCGGACACTTTTATCCTTTTGTTCTGTTTTTCCGTCCCGGATCGTACGTCGTACGCCGCGCGAAGGCCGGCAACCTAATCCATCACATTTCTGTTACTGACTCCCACGGCACCTTGGGCGAGACAACTTCGCCTCACGTAGAGGTTGGGACCGCAAACCGAGGTCGCGCGGCATGGGACCAGGTCTCCGTCGCTCCGGAGCCCATAACTTTTAATCCGTAAGGAGTTACGCGGCCCACAGCATACCGTTCGAAAGCTCTCTGAGAGCTCTACGACGGGGCAGCAAGCCCGCTTCGCTGGGCCTTTTCTCGGAGCCCAAAATCGAACGTTTTCATCAGTTTCCGGACACTTTTATCCTTTTGCTCTGTTTTTCCGTCCCGGATCGTACGTCGTACGCCGCGGGATGGCCGGCAACCTAATCCATCACATTTCTGTTACCGACTCCCACGGCACCTTGGGCGAGACAACTTCGCTTCACGTATAGGCTGGGCCCGCAAACCGAGGTCGCGCAGCATGGGACCAGGTCTCCGTCGCTCCGGAGCCCATAACTTTTGATCTATAAGGAGTTACGCGGCCCACAGCATACCGTTGGAAAGCTCTCTGAGAGCTCTACGACGGGGCAGCTAAGCTCGCTTCGATGGGCCTTTTTCGGAGCCCAAAATCGAACGTTTTCATCAGTTTCCGGACACTTTTATCCTTTTGTTCCGTTTTTCCGTCCCGGATCGTACGTCGTACGCCGCGGGAAGGCCGGCAACCTAATCCATCACATTTCTGTTACCGACTCCCACGGCACCTTGGGCGAGACAACTTCGCCTCACGTAGAGGCTGGGACCGCAAACCGAGGTCGCGCGGCTTGGGAGCAGGTCCCCGCCGCTCCGGAGCCCATAACTTTTGATCCGCTAGGAGTTACGCGGCCCATAGCATACCGTTGGAAAGCTCTCCGAGAGATCTACGACGTGGCAGCTAAGGCCGCTTTGCTAGGCCTTTTTTGGGAGTCCAAAATCGAACTTTTTCATCAGTTTTCAGACACTTTTATCCTTTTGTTCTGTTTTTCCGTCCCGGATCGTACGTCGTACGCCGCGGGAAGGCCGGCAACCTAATCCATCACATTTCTGTTACCGACACCCACGGCACCTTGGGCGAGACAACTTCGCCTCACGCAGAGGCTTGGACCGCAAACCGAGGTCGCGCGGCTTGGGACCATGTCTCCGTCGCTCCGGAGCCCATAACTTTTGATCCGTAAGGAGTTACGCGGCCCACAGCATACCGTTGGAAAGCTCTCCGAGAGCACTACAACGGGGCAGCTAAGCCCGCTTCGCTGGGCCTTTTCTCGGAGCCCAAAATCGAACGTTTTCATCAGTTTCCGGACACTTTTATCCTTTTGTTCAGTTTTTCCGTCCCGGATAATACATCGTACGCCGTGGGAAGGCCGGCAACCTAATCCATCACATTTCTGTTACCGACACCCACGGCACCTTGGGCGAGACAACTTCGCCTCACGCAGAGGCTTGGACCGCAAACCGAGGTCGCGCGGCATGGGACCAGGTCTCCGTCGCTCCGGAGCCCATAACTTTTGATCCGTAAGGAGTTACGCGGCCCACAGCATACCGTTGGAAACCTCTCCGAGAGCTCTACGACGGGCCAGCAAAGCCTGCTTTGTTGGTCCTTTTCTCGGAGCCCAAAATCGAACGTTTTCATCAGTTTTCGGACACTTTTATCCTTTTGTTCTGTTTTTTCGTCCCGGATAATACATCGTACGCCGCGGGAAGGCCGGCAACCTAATCCATCACATTTCTGTTACCGAATCCCACGGCGCCTTGGGCGAGGCAACTTCGCCTCACGTAGAGGTTGGGACCGCAAACCGAGGTCGCGCGGCATGGGACCAGGTCTCCGTCGCTCCGGAGCCCATAACTTTTAATCCGTAAGGAGTTACGCGGCCCACAGCCTACCGTTCCAAACCTCCCCGAGAGCTCTACGACGGGCCAGCAAAGCCCGCTTTGTTGGGCCTTTTTCCGGAGCCCAAAATCGGACGTTTTCATCAGTTTCCGGACACTTTTATCCTTTTGCTCTGTTTTTCCGTCCCGGATCGTACGTCGTACGCCGCGGGAAGGCCGGCAACCTAATCCATCACATTTCTGTTACCGACTCCCACGGCACCTTGGGCGAGACAACTTCGCTTCACGTAGAGGCTGGGCCCGCAAACGGAGGTTGCGCGGCATGGGACCAGGTCTCCGTCGCTCGGGAGCCCATAACTTTTGATCCGTAAGGAGTTACGCGGCCCGCAGCATACCGTTGGAAAGCTCTCCGAGAGCTCTACGACGGGGCAGCTAAGCACGCTTCGCTAGGCCTTTTCTCGGAGCCCAAAATCGAACATTTTCATCAGTTTCCGGACACTTTTATCCTTTTGTTCCGTTTTTCCGTCCCGGATCGTACGTCGTACGCCGCGGGAAGGCCGGCAACCTAATCCATCACATTTCTGTTACCGACTCCCACGGCACCTTGGGCGAGGCAACTTCGCCTCACGTAGAGGCTGGGACCGCAAACCGAGGTCGCGCGGCATGGGACCAGGTCTCCGTCGCTCCGGAGCCCGTACCTTTTGATCCGCTAGGAGTTACGCGGCCCATAGCATCCCGTTGGAAAGCTCTCCGAGAGATCTACGACGTGGCAGCTAAGGCCGCTTTGCTGGGCCTTTTTTCGGAGCCCAAAATCGAACGTTTTCATCAGTTTCCGGACACTTTTATCCTTTTGCTCTGTTTTTCCGTCCCGGATCGTAAGTCGTACGCCGCGGGAAGGCCGGCAAACTAATCCATCACATTTCTGTTACCGACACCCACGGCACCTTGGGCGAGACAACTTCGCCTCACGCAGAGGCTTGGCCCGAAAACCGAGGTCGCGCGGCATGGGACCAGGTCTCCTTCGCTCCGGAGCCCATAACTTTTGATCCGTAAGGAGTTACGCAGCCCACAGCATACCGTTGGAAAGCTCTCCGAGAGCTCTACGACGGGGCAGCGAAGCACGCTTCACTGGGCCTTTTCTCGGAGCCCAAAATTGAACGTTTTCATCAGTTTCCGGACACTTTTATCCTTTTGTTCTGTTTTTCCGTCCCGGATCGTACGTCGTACGCCGCAGGAAGGCCGGCAACCTAATCCATCACATTTCTGTTACCGACTCCCACGGCACCTTGGGCGAGGCAACTTCGCTTCACGAAGAGGCTGGGCCCGCAAACCGAGGTCGCGCGGCTTGGGACCAAGTCTCCGTCGCTCCGTAGCCCATAACTTTTGATCCGTAAGGAGTTACTCGGCCCACAGCATACCGTTGGAAAGCTCTCCGAGAGCTCTACGACGGGGCAGCTAAGCCCGCTTTGCTGGGCCTTTTCTCGGAGCCCAAAATTGAACGTTTTCATCAGTTTCCGGACACTTTTATCCTTTTGTTCTGTTTTTCCGTCCCGGCTCGTACGTCGTACGCCGCGGGAAGGCCGGCACCCTACTCCATCACATTTCTGTTACCGACTCCCACGGCACTTTGGGCGAGACAAATTCGCTTCACGTAGAGGCTGGGCCCGCAAACCGAGTTCGCGCGGCATGGGACCAGGTCTCCGTCGCTCCGGAGCCCACGACTTTTGATACGTAAGGAGTTACGCGGCCCACAGCATACCGTTGGAAAGCTCTCCGAGAGCTCTACGACGGGGCAGCTAAGCTCGCTTCGCTGGGCCTTTTCTCGGAGCCCAAAATCGAACGTTTTCATCAGTTTCCGGACACTTTTATCCTTTTGTTCTGTTTTTCCGTCCCGGATCGTACGTCGTACGCCGCGGGATGGCCGGCAACCTAATCCATCACATTTCTGTTACCGACACCCACGGTACCTTGGGCGAGACAACTTCGCCTCACGCAGAGGCTTGGACCGCAAACCAAGGTCGCGCGGCATGGGACCAGGTCTCTGTCGCTCCGGAGCCCATAACTTTTGATCCGTAAGGAGTTACGCGGCCCACAGCATACCGTTGGAAAGCTCTCCGAGAGCTCTACGACGTGGCTGCTAAGCCCGCTTCGCTGGGCCTTTTCTCGGAGCCCAAAATCGAACGTTTTCATCAGTTTCCGGACACTTTTATCCTTTTGTTCTGTTTTTCCGTCCCGGATCGTACGTCGTACGCCGCGGGAAGGCCGGCAACCTAATCCATCACATTTCTGTTACCGACACCCACGGCACCTTGGGCGAGGCAACTTCGCCTCACGTAGAGGCTGGGACCGCAAACCGAGGTCGCGCGGCATAGGACCAGGTCTCCGTCGCTCCGGAGCCCATAACTTTTAATCCGTAAGGAGTTACGCGGCCCACAGCATACCGTTGGAAAGCTCTCCGAGAGCTCTACGACGGGGCAGCTAAGACCGCTTTGCTGGGCCTTTTCTCGGAGCCCAAAATCGAACGTTTTCATCAGTTTTCGGACACTTTTATCCTTTTGTTCTGTTTTTCCGTCCCGGATCGTACGTCGTACGTCGCGGGAAGGCCGGCAACCTAATACATCACATTTCTGTTACCGACACCCACGGCACCTTGGGCGAGACAACTTCGCCTCACGTAGAGGCTTGGCCCGCAAACCGAGGTCGCGCGGCAAGGGACCAGGTCTCCGTCGCTCCGGAGCCCATAACTTTTGATCCGTAAGGAGTTACGCGGCCCACTGCATACCGTTGGAAAGCTCTCCGAGAGCTCTACGACGGGGCAGCAAAGCCCGCTTCGCTGGGCCTTTTCTCGGAGCCCAAAATCGAACGTTTTCATCAGTTTCCGGACACTGTTATCCTTTTGTTCTGTTTTTCCGTCCCGGATCGTACGTCGTACGCCGCGGGAAGGCCGGCAACCTAATCCATCACATTTCTGTTACCGACTCCCACGGCACCTTGGGCGAGGTAACTTCGCTTCACGTAGCGGCTGGGCCCGCAAACCGAGGTCGCGCGGCATGGGACCAGGTCTCCGTCGCTCCGGAGCCCATAACTTTTGATCCGTAAGGAGTTACGCGGCCCACAGCATACCGTTGGAAAGCTCTCCGAGAGCTCTACGACGGGGCTGCGAAGCGCCCTTCGCTAGGCCTTTTCTCGGAGCCCAAAATCGAACATTTTCATCAGTTTCCGGACACTTTTATCCTTTTGCTCTGTTTTACCGTCCCGGATCGTACGTCGTACGCCGCGGGAAGGCCGGCAACCTAATCCATCACATTTCTGTTACCGACTCCCACGGCACCTTGGGCGAGACAACTTCGCTTCACGTAGAGGCTGGGCCCGCAAACCGAGTTCGCGCGGCATGGGACCAAGTCTCCGTCGCTCCGTAGCCCATAACTTTTGATCCGTAAGGAGTTACGCGGCCCACAGCATACCGTTGGAAAGCTCTCCGAGAGCTCTACGACGGGGCAGCAAGCTCGCTTCGCTGGGCCTTTTCTCGGAGCCCAAAATCGAACGTTTTCATCAGTTTTCGGACACTTTTATCCTTTTGTTCTGTTTTTCCGTCCCGGATCGTACGTCGTACGCCGCGGGAAGGCCGGCAACCTAATCCATCACATTTCTGTTACCGACTCCCACGGCACCTTGGGCGAGACAACTTCGCTTCACGTAGAGGCTGGGCCCGCAAACCGAGGTCGCGCGGCATGGGACCAGGTCTCCGTCGCTTCCGAGCCCATAACTTTTGATCCCTAAGCAGTTACGCGCGCCACAGCATACTGTTGGAAAGCTCCCCGAGAGCTCTACGACGGGGCAACTAAGCCCGCTTCGCTGGGCCTTTTCTCGGAGCCCAAAATCGAACATTTTCATCAGTTTCCGGACACTTTTATCCTTTTGTTCTGTTTTTCCGTCCCGGATCGTACGTCGTACGCCGCGGGAAGGCCGGCAACCTAATCCATCACATTTCTGTTACCGAATCCCACGGCACCTTCGGCGAGGCAACTTCACTTCACGCAGAGGCTTGGACCGCAAACCGAGGTCGCGCGGCATGGGACCAGGTCTCCGTCGCTCCGGAGCCCATAACTTTTGATCCGTAAGGAGTTATTCCGCCCGCAGCATTCTGTTGGAAAGCTCTGCGAGAGCCCTACGACGGGGTAGCTAAGTCCGCTTCCCTGGGCCTTTTTCGGAGCGCAAATTCGAACGTTTTCATCAATTTTCGGACACTTTTATCCTTTTGTTCTGTTTTTCCGTCCCGGATCGTACGTCGTACGCCGCGGGAAGGCCGGCAACCTAATCCATCACATTTCTGTTACCGACTCCCACGGCACCTTGGGCGAGACAACTTCGCTTCACGTAGAGGCTGGGCCCGCAAACCGAGGTCGCGCAGCATGAGACCAGGTCTCCGTCGCTCCGGAGCCCATAACTTTTGTTCCGTAAGGAGTTACGCGGCCCACAGCATACCGTTGGAAAGCTCTCCGAGAGCTCTACGACGGGGCTGCTAAGCCCGCTTTGCTGGGCCTTTTCTCGGAGCCCAAAATCGAACGTTTTCATCAGTTTCCGGACACTTTTATCCTTTTGCTCTGTTTTTCCGTCCCGGATCGTAAGTCGTACGCCGCGGGAAGGCCGGCAACCTAATCCATCACATTTCTGTTACCGACTCCCACGGCACCTTGGGCGAGACAACCTCGCTTCACGTAGAGGCTGGGCCCGCAAATCGAGGTCCCGCGGCATGTGACCAAGTCTCCGTCGCTCCGGAGCCCATAACTTTTGATCCGTAAGGAGTTACGCGGCCCACAGCATACCGTTGGAAAGCTCTCCGAGAGCTCTACGACGGCGCAGCTTAGCTGGGCCTTTTCTCGGAGCCCAAAATCGAACGTTTTCATCAGTTTCCGGACACTTTTATCCTTTTGTTCTGTTTTTCCGTCCCGGATCGTACGTCGTACGCCGCGGGAAGGCCGGCAACCTAATCCATCACATTTCTGTTACCGACACCCACGGTACCTTGGGCGAGACAACTTCGCCTCACGCAGAGGCTTGGACCGCAAACCGAGGTCGCGCGGCATGGGACCAGGTCTCTGTCGCTCCGGAACCCATAACTTTTGATCCGTAAGGAGTTACGCGGCCCACAGCATACCGTTGGAAAGCTCTCCGAGAGCTCTACGACGTGGCTGCTAAGCCCGCTTCGCTGGGCCTTTTCTCGGAGCCCAAAATCGAAAGTTTTCATCAGTTTCCGGACACTTTTATCCTTTTGCTCTGTTTTTCCGTCCCGGATAATACATCGTACGCCGCGGGAAGGCCGGCAACCTAATCCATCACATTTCTGTTACCGACACCCACGGCACCTTGGGCGAGACAACTTCGCCTCACGTAGAGGCTGGGACCGCAAACCGAGGTCGCGCGGCATAGGACCAGGTCTCCGTCGCTCCGGAGCCCATAACTTTTAATCCGTAAGGAGTTACGCGGCCCACAGCATACCGTTGGAAAGCTCTCCGAGAGCTCTACGACGGGGCAGCTAAGACCGCTTTATTGGGCCTTTTCTCGGAGCCCAAAATTGAACGTTTTCATCAGTTTACGGACACTTTTATCCTTTTGTTCTGTTTTTCCGTCCCGGATCGTACGTCGTACGCCGCGGGAAGGCCGGCAACCTAATCCATCACATTTCTGTTACCGAATCCCACGGCACCTTGGGCGAGGCAACTTCGCTTCACGTAGAGGCTGGGCCCGCAAACCGAGGTCGCGCGGCATGGGACCAGGTCTCCGTCGCTCCGGAGCCCATAACTTTTGATCCGTAAAGAGTTACGCGGCCCACAGCATACCGTTGGAAAGCTCTCCGAGAGCCCTCCGACGGGGCAGCTAAGCCCGCTTCGCTGGGCCTTTTCTCGGAGCCCAAAATCGAACGTTTTCATCAGTTTCCGGACACTTTTATCCTTTTGCTCTGTTTTTCCGTCCCGGATCGTACGTCGTACGCCGCGGGAAGGCCGGCAACCTAATCCATCACATTTCTGTTACCGACTCCCACGGCACCTTGGGCGAGACAACTTCGCTTCACGTAGAGGCTGGGCCCGCAAACCGAGGTCGCGCAGCATGGGACCAGGTCTTCGTCGCTCCGGAGCCCATAACTTTTAATCCGTAAGGAGTTACGCGGCCCACAGCATACCGTTGGAAAGCTCTCCGAGAGCTCTACGACGTGGCAGCTAAGCCCGCTTTGCTGGGCCTTTTCTCGGAGCCCAAAATCGAACGTTTTCATCAGTTTCCGGACACTGTTATCCTTTTGTTCTGTTTTTCCGTCCCGGATCGTACGTCGTACGCCGCGGGAAGGCCGGCAACCTAATCCATCACATTTCTGTTACCGACTCCCACGGCACCTTGGGCGAGACAACTTCGCTTCACGTATAGGCTGGGCCCGCAAACCGAGGTCGCGCAGCATGGGACCAGGTCTCCGTCGCTCCGGAGCCCACAACTTTTGATCCGTAAGGAGTTACGCGGCCCACAGCATATCGTTGGAAAGCTCTCTGAGAGCTCTACGACGGGGCAGCTAAGCTCGCTTCGATGGGCCTTTTTCGGAGCCCAAAATCGAACGTTTTCATCAGTTTCCGGACACTTTTATCCTTTTGCTCTGCTTTTCCGTCCCGGATCGTACGTCGTACGCCGCGGGATGGCCGGCAACCTAATCCATCACATTTCTGTTACCGACACCCACGGTACCTTGGGCGAGACAACTTCGCCTCACGCAGAGGCTTGGACCGCAAACCAAGGTCGCGCGGCATGGGACCAGGTCTCTGTCGCTCCGGAGCCCATAACTTTTGATCCGTAAGGAGTTACGCGGCCCACAGCATACCGTTGGAAAGCTCTCCGAGAGCTCTACGACGTGGCTGCTAAGCCCGCTTCGCTGGGCCTTTTCTCGGAGCCCAAAATCGAACGTTTTCATCAGTTTCCGGACACTTTTATCCTTTTGTTCTGTTTTTCCGTCCCGGATCGTACGTCGTACGCCGCGGGAAGGCCGGCAACCTAATCCATCACATTTCTGTTACCGACACCCACGGCACCTTGGGCGAGACAACTTCGCCTCACGTAGAGGCTGGGACCGCAAACCGAGGTCGCGCGGCATAGGACCAGGTCTCCGTCGCTCCGGAGCCCATAACTTTTAATCCGTAAGGAGTTACGCGGCCCACAGCATACCGTTGGAAAGCTCTCCGAGAGCTCTACGACGGGGCAGCTAAGACCGCTTAGTTGGTCCTTTTCTCGGAGCCCAAAATCGAACGTTTTCATCAGTTTTCGGACACTTTTATCCTTTTGTTCTGTTTTTTCGTCCCGGATAATACATCGTACGCCGCGGGAAGGCCGGCAACCTAATCCATCACATTTCTGTTACCGACACCCACGGCACCTTGGGCGAGACAACTTCGCCTCACGTAGAGGCTGGCCCCGCAAACCGACGTCGCGCAGCATTGGACCAGGTCTCCGTCGCTCCGGAGCCCATAACTTTTGATCCGTAAGGAGTTACGCGGCCCACAGCATACCGTTGGAAAGCTCTCCGAGAGCTCTACGACGGGGCAGCTAAGCGCGCTTTGCTGGGCCTTTTCTCGGAGCCCAAAATCGAACGTTTTCATCAGTTTCCGGACACTTTTATCCTTTTGCTCTGTTTTTCCGTCCCGGATCGTAAGTCGTACGCCGCGGGAAGGCCGGCAACCTAATCCATCACATTTCTGTTACCGACTCCCACGGCACCTTGGGCGAGACAACTTCGCCTCACGTAGAGGCTTGGCCCGCAAACCGAGGTCGCGCGGCTAGGGACCAGGTCTCCGTCGCTCCGGAGCCCATAACTTTTGATCCGTAAGGAGTTACGCGGCCCACAGCATACCGTTGGAAAGCTCTCCGAGAGCTCTACTACGGGGCAGCTAAGCCTGCTTTGCTGGGCCTTTTTTCGAAGCCCAAACTCGAACATTTTCATCAGTTTCCGGACACTTTTATCCTTTTGTTCTGTTTTTCCGTCCCGGATCGTACGTCGTACGCCGCGGGAAGGCCGGCAACCTAATCCATCACATTTCTGTTACCGACTCCCACGGCACCTTGGGCGAGACAACTTCGCCTCACGTAGAGGCTAGGACCGCAAACCGAGGTCGCGCGGCATGGGACCAGGTCTCCGTCGCTCCGTAGTCCATAACTTTTGATCCGTAAGGAGTTACGCGGCCCACAACATACAGTTGGAAAGTTCTCTGAGAGCTCTACGATGGGACAGCTAATCCCGCTTCGCTGGGCCTTTTTTCAGGGCCCAAAATCGAACGTTTTCATCAGTTTTCGGACACTTTTATCCTTTTGTTCTATTTTTCCGTCCCGGATCGTACATCGTACGCCGCGGGAAGGCCGGCAACCTAATCCATCACATTTCTGTTACCGAATCCCATGGCACCTTGGGCGAGGCAACTTCGCTTCACGTAGCGGCTGGGCCCGTAAACCGAGGTCGCGCGGCATGGGACCAGGTCTCCGTCGCTCCGGAGCCCATAACTTTTGATCCGTAAGGAGTTACGCGGCCTACAGCATACCGTTGGAAAGCTCTCCGAGAGCTCTACGACGGGGCAGCTAAGCCCGCTTCGTTGGGCCTTTTCTCGGAGCCCAAAATCGAATGTTTTCATCAGTTTTCAGACACTTTTATCCTTTTGCTCTGTTTTTCCGTCCCGGATCGTACGTCGTACGCCGCGGGATGGCCGGCAACCTAATCCATTACATTTCTGTTACCGAATCCCACGGCACCTTGGGCGAGGCAACTTCGCCTCACGCAGAGGCTTGGACCGCAAACCGAGGTCGCGCGGCATGGGACCAGGTCTCCGTCGCTCCGGAGCCCATAACTTTTGATCCGTAAGGAGTTACGCGGCCCACAGCATACCGTTGGAAAGCTCTCCGAGAGCACTACGACGGGGCAGCTAAGCCCGCTTCGCTGGGCCTTTTCTCGGAGCCCAAAATCGAACGTTTTCATCAGTTTCCGGACACTTTTATCCTTTTGCTCTGTTTTTTCGTCCCGGATCGTAAGTCGTACGCCGCGGGAAGGCCGGCAACCTAATCCATCACATTTCTGTTACCGACTGCCACGGCACCTTGGGCGAGACAACTTCGCTTCACGTAAAGGCTGGGCCCGCAAATCGAGGTCGCGCGGCATGTGACCAAGTCTCCGTCGCTCCGGAGCCCATAACTTTTGATCCGTAAGGAGTTACGCGGCCCACAGCATACCGTTGGAAAGCTCTCCGAGAGCTCTACTACGGGGCAGCTAAGCCTGCTTTGCTGGGCCTTTTTTCGAAGCCCAAAATCGAACGTTTTCATCAGTTTTGGGGCACTTTTATCCTTTTGTTCTGTTTTTCCGTCCCGGATCGTACGTCGTACGCCACGGGAAGGCCGGCAACCTAATCCATCACATTTCTGTTACCGACTCCCACGGCACCTTGGGCGAGACAACTTCGCCTCACGTAGAGGCTGGGACCGCAAATCGAGGTCGCGCGGCGTGGGACCAGATCTTCGTCGCTCTAGAGCCCATAACTTTTGATCCGTAAGGAGTTACGCGGCCCACAACATACCGTTGGAAAGCTCTCCGAGAGCTCTACGACGGCGCAGCTAAGCTCACTTTGCTGGGCATTTTTTCGGAGCCCAAAATCGAACGTTTTCATCATTTTCTGGACACTTTTATGCATTTGTCCTGTTTTTTCGTCCCGGATCGTACGTCGTACGCCGCGGGAAGGCCGGCAACCTAATCCATCACATTTCTGTTACCGACACCCACGGTACCTTGGGCGAGACAACTTCGCCTCACGCAGAGGCTTGGACCGCAAACCGAGGTCGCGCGGCATGGGACCAGGTCTTCGTCGCTCCGGAGCCCATAACTTTTGATCCGTAAGGAGTTACGCGGCCCACAGCATACCGTTGGAAAGCTCTCCGAGAGCTCTACGACGTGGCTGCTAAGCCCGCTTCGCTGGGCCTTTTCTCGGAGCCCAAAATCGAACGTTTTCATCAGTTTCCGGACACTTTTATCCTTTTGTTCTGTTTTTCCGTCCCGGATCGTACGTCGTACGCCGCGGGAAGGCCGGCAACCTAATCCATCACATTTCTGTTACCGACACCCACGGCACCTTGGGCGAGACAACTTCGCCTCACGTAGAGGCTGGGACCGCAAACCGAGGTCGCGCGGCATGGGACCAGGTCTCCTTCGCTCCGGAGCCCATAACTTTTGATCCGTAAGGAGTTACGCAGCCCACAGCATACCGTTGGAAAGCTCTCTGAGAGCTCTACGACGGGGCAGTTAAGCCCGCTTTGCTGGGCCTTTTCTCGGAGCCCAAAATCGTACGTTTTCATCAATGTTCGGACACTTTTATCCTTTTGTTCTGTTTTTCCGTCCCGGATCGTACGTCGTACGTCGCGGGAAGGCCGGCAACCTAATCCATCACATTTCTGTTACCGACTCCCATGGCACCTTGAGCGAGGCATCTTCGCTTCACGTACCGGCTGGTCCCGTAAACCGAGGTCGCGCGGCATGGGACCAGGTCTCCGTTGCTCCGGAGCCCATAACTTTTGATCCGTAAGGAGTTACGCGGCCTACAGCATACCGTTGGAAAGCTCTCCGAGAGCTCTACGACGGGGCATCTAAGCCCGCTTTGCTAGGCCTTTTCTCGGAGCCCAAAATCGAACGTTTTCATCAGTTTCCAGACACTTTTATCCTTTTGTTCTGTTTTTCCGTCCCGGATCGTACGTCGTACGCCGCGGGAAGGCCGGCAACCTAATCCATCACATTTATGTTACCGACTCCCACGGCACCTTGGGCGAGACAACTTCGCCTCACGTAGAGGCTGGGACCGCAAACCGAGGTCGCGCGGCATGGGACCAGGTCTCCGTCGCTCCGGAGCCCATAACTTTTAATCCGTAAGGAGTTACGCGGCCCACAGCATACCGTTGGAAAGCTCTCTGAGAGCTCTACGACGTGGCAGCTAAGCCCGCTTCGCTGGGCCTTTTCTCGGAGCCCAAAATCGAACATTTTTATCAGTTTCCGGACACTTTTATCCTTTTGTTCTGTTTTTTCGTCCCGGATAATACATCGTACGCCGCGGGAAGGCCGGCAACCTAATCCATCACATTTCTGTTACCGAATCCCACGGCGCCTTGGGCGAGGCAACTTCGTTTCACGTAGAGGCTGGGCCCGCAAACCGAGGTCGCGCAGCATGGGACCAGGTCTCCGTCGCTCCGGAGCCCATAACTTTTAATCCGTAAGGAGTTACGCGGCCCACAGCATACCGTTGGAAAGCACTCCGAGAGCTCTACGACGTGGCAGCTAAGCCCGCTTCGCTGGGACTTTTCTCGGAGCCCAAAATCGAACGTTTTCATCAGTTTCCGGACACTTTTAACCTTTTTTTCTGTTTTTCCGTCCCGGATCGTACGTCGTACGCCGCGTGAAGGCCGGCAACCTAATCCATCACATTTCTGTTACCGACACCCACGGCACCTTGGGCGAGACAACTTCGCCTCACGTAGAGGCTGGGACCGCAAACCGAGGTCGCGCGGCAAGGGACCAGGTCTCCGTCGCTCCGGAGCCAATAACTTTTGATCCGTAAGGAGTTACGCGGCCCACAGCATACCGTTGGAAAGCTCTCCGAGAGCTCTACGACGGGGCAGCTAAGCCCGCTTTGCTGGGCATTTTCTCGGAGCCCAATATCGAACGTTTTCATCAGTTTCTGGACACTTTTATCCTTTTGTTCTGTTTTTCCGTCCCGGATCGTACGTCCTACGCCGCGGGAAGGACGGCAACCTAATCCATCACATTTATGTTACCGACTCCCACGGCACCTTGGGCGAGACAACTTCGCCTCACGTAGAGGCTGGGACCGCAAACCGAGGTCGCGCGGCATGGGACCAGGTCTCCGTCGCTCCGGAGTCCATAACTTTTGATCCGTAAGGAGTTACGCGGCCCGCAGCATACCGTTGGAAAGCTCTCCGAGAGCTCTACGACGGGGCAGCTAAGCGCGCTTAGCTGGGCCCTGTTTCGGAGCCCAAAATCGAACGTTTTCATCAGTTTCCGGACACTTTTATCCTTTTGTTCTGGTTTTCCGTCCCGGATCGTACGTCGTACGCCGCGGGGAGGCCGGCAACCTAATCCATCACATTTCTGTTACCGAATCCCACGGCACCTTGGGCGAGAAAACTTCGCCTCACGTAGAGGCTGGGACCGCAAACCGAGGTCGCGCGGCATGGGACCATGTCTCCGGCGCTCCGGACCCCATAACTTTTGATCGGTAAGGAGTTACGCGGCCCCCAGCATACTGTTGGAAAGCTCTCCGAGAGCTCTACGACGGGGCAGCAAAGCCCGCTTTGCTGGGCCTTTTCTCGGAGCCCAAAATCGAACGTTTTCATCAGTTTCCGGACACTTTTATCCTTTTGTTCTGTTTTTCCGTCGCGGATCGTACGTCGTACGCCACGGGAAGTCCGGCAACCTAATCCATCACATTTCTGTTACCGAATCCCATGGCAACTTGGGCGAGGAAAATTCGCTTCATGTAGAGGCTGGGACCGCAAACCGTGGTCATAGGGCATGGGACCAGGTCTTCCTCGCTCCAGAGCCCATAACTTTTGATCCGTAAGGAGTTACGCGGCCCACAGCATACCGTTGGAAAGCTCTCCGAGAGCTCTACGACGGGGCAGCTAAGCCCGTTACGCTGGGCCTTTTCTCGGAGCCCAAAATCGAACGTTTTCATCAGTTTCCGGACACTTTTATCCTTTTGTTCTGTTTTTCCGTCCCGGATAATACATCGTACGCCGCGGGAAGGCCGGCAACCTAATCCATCACATTTCTGTTACCGAATCCCACGGCACCTTGGGCGAGGAAACTTCGCTTCACGTAGCGGCTGGGCCCGCAAACCGAGGTCGCGCTGCATGGGACCAGGTCTCCGTCGCTCCGGAGCCCATAACTTTTGATCCGTAAGGAGTTACGCGGCCCACAGCATACCGTTGGAAAGCTCACCTAGAGCTCTACGACGGGGCAGCAAAGCGCGCTTTGTTGGGCCTTTTTTCGGAGCCCAAAATCGAACGTTTTCATCAGTTTCCGGACACTTTTATCCTTTTGCTCTGTTTTTCCGTCCCGGATCGTAAGTCGTACGCCGCGGGAAGGCCGCCAACCTAACCCTTCACATGTCTCTTACCGACTCCCACGGCACCTTACGCGAGACAAGCTCGCCTCATGTAGAGGCTGGGACCGCAAACCGAGGTCGCGCGGCATGGGACCAGGTCTCCGTCGCTTTGGAGCCCATAACTTTTGATCCGTAAGGAGTTACGCGGCCCACAGCATACCGTTGGAAAGCTCTCCGAGAGCTCTACGACGTGGCAGCTAAGCCCGCTTCGCTGGGCCTTTTCTCGGAGCCCAAAATCGAACTTTTTCATCAGTTTCCGGACACTTTTATCCTTTTGTTCTGTTTTTCCGTCCCGGATCGTACGTCGTACGCCGCGGGAAGGCCGGCAACCTAATCCATCACATTTCTGATACCGACACCCACGGCACCTTGGGCGAGACAACTTCGCCTCACGTAGAGGCTTGGCCCGCATACCGAGGTCGCGCGGCAAGGGACCAGGTCTCCGTCGCTCTGGAGCCCATAACTTTTGATCCGTAAGGAGTTACGCGGCCCACAGCATACCGTTGGAAAGCTCTCCGAGAGCTCTACGACGGGGCAGCTAAGCGCGCTTTGCTGGGCCTTTTCTCGGAGCCCAAAATCGAACGTTTTCATCAGTTTCCGGACACTTTTATCCTTTTGTTCTGTTTTTCCGTCCCGGATAATACATCGTACGCCGCGAGAAGGCCGGCAACCTAATCCATCACATTTCTGTTACCGACACCCACGGCACCTTGGGCGAGACAACTTCGCCTCACGCAGAGGCTGGGACCGCAAACCGAGGTCGCGCGGCATGGGACCAGGTCTCCGTCGCTCCGAAGCCCATAACTTTTGATCCGTAAGGAGTTACGCGGCCCACAGCATACAGTTGGAAAGCTCTCCGAGAGCACTACGACGGGGCAGCTAAGCCCGCTTCGCTGGGCCTTTTCTCGGAGCCCAAAATCGAACGTTTTCATCAGTTTCCGGACACTTTTATCCTTTTGCTCTGTTTTTCCGTCCCGGATCGTACGTCGTACGCCGCGGGGTGGTCGAGAACCTAATCCATCACATCTCTGTTACCGACACCCACGGCACCTTGGGCGAGAAAACTTCGCCTCACGTAGAGGCTGGGTCCGTAAACCGAGGTCGTGGGGCTTGAGACCAGGTCTCCGTCGCTCCGGAGCCCATAACTTTTGATCCGTAAGGAGTTACGCGGCCCAAAGCATACCGTTGGAAAGCTCTCCTAGAGCTCTACGACGGGGCAGCCAAGCCCGCTTTGCTGGGCCTTTTTTCGGAGCCCAAAATCGAACGTTTTCATTAGTTTCTGGACACTTTTCTTCTTTTGTACTGTTTTTCCGTCCCGAATCGTACGTCGTGCGCCGCGGGAAGGCCGGCAACCTAATCCATCACATTTATGTTACCGAATCCCACGGCACCTTGGGCGAGACATCTTCGCCTCATGTAGAGGCTGGGACCGCAAACCGAGGTCGCGCGGCATGGGACCAGGTCTCCGTCGCTTTGGAGCCCATAACTTTTGATCCGTAAGGAGTTACGCGGCCCACAGCATACCGTTGGAAAGCTCTCCGAGAGCTCTACGACGTGGCAGCTAAGCCCGCTTCGCTGGGCCTTTTCTCGGAGCCCAAAATCGAACTTTTTCATCAGTTTCCGGACACTTTTATCCTTTTGTTCTGTTTTTCCGTCCCGGATCGTACGTCGTACGCCGCGGGAAGGCCGGCAACCTAATCCATCACATTTCTGATACCGACACCCACGGCACCTTGGGCGAGACAACTTCGCCTCACGTAGAGGCTTGGCCCGCATACCGAGGTCGCGCGGCAAGGGACCAGGTCTCCGTCGCTCCGGAGCCCATAACTTTTGATCCGTAAGGAGTTACGCGGCCCACAGCATACCGTTGGAAAGCTCTCCGAGAGCTCTACGACGGGGCAGCTAAGCCCGCTTCGCTGGGCCTTTTCTCGGAGCCCAAAATCGAACGTTTTCATCAGTTTCCGGACACTTTTATCTTTTTGTTCTGTTTTTCCGTCCCGGATCGTACGTCGTACGCCGCGGGAAGGCCGGCAACCTAATCCATCACATTTCTGTTACCGACACCCACGGCACCTTGGGCGAGACAACTTCGCCTCACGTAGAGGCTTGGCCCGCAAACCGAGGTCGCGCGGCAAGGGACCAGGTCTCCGTCGCTCCGGAGCCCATAACTTTTGATCCGTAAGGAGTTACGCGGCCCACAGCATACCGTTGGAAAGCTCTCCGAGAGCTCTACGACGGGGCAGCAAAGCCCGCTTTGTTGGGCCTTTTTTCGGAGCCCAAAATCGAACGTTTTCATCAGTTTCCGGACACTTTTATCCTTTTGCTCTGTTTTTCCGTCCCGGATCGTAAGTCGTACGCCGCGGGAAGGCCGGCAACCTAATCCATCACATTTCTGTTACCGACACCCACGGCACCTTGGGCGAGACAACTTCGCCTCACGCAGAGGCTGGGACCGCAAACCGAGGTCGCGCGGCATGGGACCAGGTCTCCGTCGCTCCGGAGCCCATAACTTTTAATCCGTAAGGAGTTACGCGGCCCACAGCATACCGTTGGAAAGCTCTCCGAGAGCTCTACGACGAGGCAGCTAAGCCCGCTTTGCTGGGACTTTTCTCGGAGCCCAAAATCGAACGTTTTCATCAGTTTCCGGACACTTTTATCTTTTTGTTCTGTTTTTTCGTCCCGGATCGTACGTCGTACGCCGCGGGAAGGCCGGCAACCTAATCCATCACATTTCTGTTACCGACACCCACGGCACCTTGGGCGAGACAACTTCGCCTCACGTAGAGGCTTGGCCCGCAAACCGAGGTCGCGCGGCAAGGGACCAGGTCTCCGTCGCTCCGGAGCCCATAACTTTTGATCCGTAAGGAGTTACGCGGCCCACAGCATACCGTTGGAAAGCTCTCCGAGAGCTCTACGACGGGGCAGCTAAGCGCGCTTCGCTGGGCATTTTCTCGGAGCCCAATATCGAACGTTTTCATCAGTTTCTGGACACTTTTATCATTTTGTTCTGTTTTTCCGTCCCGGATCGTACGTCCTACGCCGCGGGAAGGACGGCAACCTAATCCATCACATTTATGTTACCGACTCCCACGGCACCTTGGGCGAGACAACTTCGCCTCACGTAGAGGCTGGGCCCGCAAACCGAGGTCACGCGGCATGGGACCAGGTCTCCGTCGCTCCGGAGACCATAACTTTTGATCCGTAAGGAGTTACGCGGCCCACAGCATACCGTTGGAAAGCTCTCCGAGAGCTCTACGACGGGGCAGCTAAGGCCGCTTCGCTGGGACTTTTCTCGGAGCCCAAAATCGAACGTTTTCATCAGTTTCTGGACACTTTTATCCTTTTGTTCTGTTTTTCCGTCCCGGATAATACATCGTACGCTGCGGGAAGGCCGGCAACCTAATCCATCACATTTCTGTTACCGACTCCCACGGCACCTTGGGCGAGAAAACTTCGCCTCACGTAGAGGCTGGGACCGCAAACCGAGGTCGCGCGGCATGGGACCAGGTCTCCGTCGCTCCGGAGTCCATAACTTTTGATCCGTAAGGATTTACGCGGCCCACAGCATACCGTTGGAAAGCTCTCCGAGAGCTCTACGACGGGGCAGCTAAGCCCGCTTTGTTGGGCCTTTTTTCGGAGCCCAAAATCGAACGTTTTCATCAGTTTCCGGACACTTTTATCCTTTTGCTCTGTTTTTCCGTCCCGGATCGTAAGTCGTACGCCGCGGGAAGGCCGGCAACCTAATCCATCACATTTCTGTTACCGACTCCCACGGCACCTTGGGCGAGACAACTTCGCCTCATGTAGAGGCTGGGACCGCAAACCGAGGTCGCGCGGCATGGGACCAGGTCTCCGTCGCTTTGGAGCCCATAACTTTTGATCCGTAAGGAGTTACGCGGCCCACAGCATACCGTTGGAAAGCTCTCCGAGAGCTCTACGACGTGGCAGCTAAGCGCCCTTCGCTAGGCCTTTTCTCGGAGCCCAAAATCGAACATTTTCATCAGTTTCCGGACACTTTTATCCTTTTGCTCTGTTTTTCCGTCCCGGATCGTACGTCGTACGCCGCGGGAAGGCCGGCAACCTAATCCATCACATTTCTTTTACCGACACACACGGCACCTTGGGCGAGACAACTTCGCTTCACGTAGAGGCTGGGCCCGCAAACCGAGTTCGCGCGGCATGGGACCAGGTCTCCGTCGCTCCGGAGCCCATAACTTTTGATCCGTAAGGAGTTACGCGGCCCACAGCATACCGTTGGAAAGCTCTCCGAGAGCTCTACGACGGGGCAGCTAAACCCGCTTCGCTGGGCCTTTTTTCTCGGAGCCCAAAATCGAACGTTTTCATCAGTTTTCGGACACTTTTATCCTTTTGCTCTGTTTTTCCGTCCCGGATCGTACGTCGTACGCCGCGGGATGGCCGGCAACCTAATCCATCACATTTCTATTACCGACTCCCACGGCACCTTGGGCGAGACAACTTCGCTTCACGTAGAGGCTGGGCCCGCAAACCGAGGTCGCGCAGCATGGGACCAGGTCTCCGTCGCTCCGGAGCCCATAACTTTTGATCCGTAAGGAGTTACGCGGCCCACAGCATACTGTTGGAAAGTTCTCCGAGAGCTCTACGACGTGGCAGCTAATCTCGCTTCGTTGGGCCTTTTCTCGGAGCCCAAAATCGAACTTTTTCATCAGTTTCGGGACGCTTTTATTCTTTTGCTCTGTTTTTCCGTCCCGGATCGTACGTCGTACGCCGCGGGAAGGCCGGCAACCTAATCCATCACATTTCTGATACCGACACCCACGGCACCTTGGGCGAGACAACTTTGCCTCACGTAGAGGCTTGGCCCGCATACCGAGGTCGCGCGGCAAGGGACCAAGTCTCCGTCGCTCCGTAGCCCATAACTTTTGATCCGTAAGGAGTTACTCGGCCCACAGCATACCGTTGGAAAGCTCTCCGAGAGCTCTACGACGGGGCAGCGAAGCGCGCTTTGCTGGGCCTTTTCTCGGAACCCAAAATCAAACGTTTTCATCAGTTTCTGGACACTTTTATCTTTTTGCTATGGTTTTCCGTCCCGGATCGTACGTCGTACGCCGCGGGAAGGCCGGCAACCTAATCGAGCACATTTCTGTTACCGACACCCACGGCACCTTGGGCGAGACAACTTCGCCTCACGTAGAGGCTGGGACCGCAAACCGAGGTCGCGCGGCAAGGGACCAGGTCTCCGTCGCTCCGGAGCCCATAACTTTTAATCCGTAAGGAGTTACGCGGCCCACAGCATACCGTTGGAAAGCTCTCCGAGAGATCTACGACGGGGCAGTTAAGCCCGCTTCGCTGGGCATTTTCTCGGAGCCCAATATCGAACGTTTTCATCAGTTTCTGGACACTTTTATCCTTTTGTTCTGTTTTTCCGTCCCGGATCGTACGTCCTACGCCGCGGGAAGGACGGCAACCTAATCCATCACATTTATGTTACCGACTCCCACGGCACCTTGGGCGAGACAACTTCGCCTCACGTAGAGGCTGGGCCCGCAAACCGAGGTCGCGCGGCATGGGACCAGGTCTCCGTCGCTCCGGAGCCCATAACTTTTGATCCGTAAGGAGTTACGCGGCCCACAGCATACCGTTGTAAAGCTCTCTGAGAGCTCTACGACGGGGCAGCAAGCCCGCTTCGCTGGGCCTTTTCTCGGAGCCCAAAATCGAACGTTTTCATCAGTTTCCGGACACTTTTATCCTTTTGCTCTGTTTTTCCGTCCCGGATCGTACGTCGTACGCCGCGGGATGGCCGGCAACCTAATCCATCACATTTCTGTTACCGATACCCACGGCACCTTGGGCGAGACAACTTCGCCTCACGCAGAGGCTGGGCCCGCAAACCGAGGTCGCGCGGCATGGGACCAGGTCTCCGTCGCTCCGGAGCCCATAACTTTTGATCCGTAAGGAGTTACGCGGCCCACAGCATACCGTTGGAAAGCTCTCCGAGAGCTCTACGACGGGGCAGTTAAGCCCGCTTTGCTGGGCCTTTTCTCGGAGCCCAAAATCGAACGTTTTCATCAGTTTTCGGACACTTTTATCCTTTTGTTCTGTTTTTCCGTCCCGGATAATACATCGTACGCCGCGGGAAGGCCGGCAACCTAATCCATCACATTTCTGTTACCGAATCCCACGGCACCTTGGGCGAGGCAACTTCGCTTCACGTAGAGGCTGGGCCCGCAAACCGAGGTCGCGCGGCATGGGACCAGGTCTCCGTCGCTCCGGAGCCCATAACTTTTGATCCGTAAGGAGTTACGCGGCCCACAGCATACCGTTGTAAAGCTCTCCGAGAGCTCTACGATGGGACATCAAAGCCTGCTTTGTTGGCCCTTTTTTCGGAGCCCAAAATCGAACGTTTTCATCAGTTTCCGGACACTTTTATCCTTTTGCTCTGTTTTTCCGTCCCGGATCGTAAGTCGTACGCCGCGGGAAGGCCGGCAACCTAATCCATCACATTTCTGTTACCGACTCCCACGGCACCTTGGGCGAGACAACTTCGCTTCACGTAGAGGCTGGGCCCGCAAATCGAGGTCGCGCGGCATGTGACCAAGTCTCCGTCGCTCCGGAGCCCATAACTTTTGATCCGTAAGGAGTTACGCGGCCCACAGCATACCGTTGGAAAGCTCTCCGAGAGCTCTACGACGGGGCAGCTAAGCCCGCTTCGCTGGGCCTTTTTTCGAAGCCCAAAATTGAACGTTTTCATCAGTTTCCGGACACTTTTATCCTTTTGTTCTGTTTTTCCGTCCCGGATCGTACGTCGTACGCCGCGGGAAGGCCGGCAACCTAATCCATCCCATTTCTGTTCCCAAATCGCACGGCCCCTTGGGCGAGCCCCCTTCGCTTCACGTAGAGGCTGGGCCCGCCAACAGAGGTCGCTCGGCATGGGACCAGGTCTCCGTCGCTCCGGAGCCCATAACTTTTGATCAGTAAGGAGTTACGCGGCCCACAGCATACCGTTGGAAAGCTCTCCGAGAGCTCTACGACGTGGCAGCTAAGCCCGCTTCGCTGGGCCTTTTCTCGTAGCCCAAAATCGAACGTTTTCATCAGTTTCCGGACACTTTTATCCTTTTGTTCTGTTTTTCCGTCCCGGAACGTACGTCGTACGCCGCGGGAAGGCCGGCAACCTAATCCATCACATTTCTGTTACCGACACCCACGGCACCTTGGGCGAGACAACTTCGCCTCACGTAGAGGCTGGGACCGCAAACCGAGGTCGCGCGGCAAGGGACCAGGTCTCCGTCGCTCCGGAGCCCATAACTTTTGATCCGTAAGGAGTTAAGCGGCCGACAGCATACCGTTGGAAAGCTCTCCGAGAGCTCTACGATGGGGCAGCTAAGCCCGCTTCGCTGGGCCTTTTCTCGGAGCCCAATATCGAACGTTTTCATCAGTTTCTGGACACTTTTATCCTTTTGTTCTGTTTTTCCGTCCCGGATCGTACGTCATACGCCGCGGGAAGGACGGCAACCTAATCCATCACATTTATGTTACCGACTCCCACGGCACCTTGGGCGAGACAACTTCGCCTCACGTAGAGGCTGGGACCGCAAACCGAGGTCGCGCGGCATGGGACCAGGTCTCCGTCGCTCCGGAGTCCATAACTTTTGATCCGTAAGGAATTACGCGGCCCACAGTATACCGTTGGAAAGCTCTCCGAGAGCTCTACGACGGGGCAGCTAAGCCTGCTTTGCTGGGCCTTTTCTTGGAGCCCAAAATCGAACATTTTCATCAGTTTCCGGACAATTTTATCCTTTTGTTCTGTTTTTCCGTCCCGGATCGTACGTCGTACGCCGCGGGAAGGCGGCAACCTAATCCATCACATTTCTGTTACCGACACCCACGGCACCTTGGGCGAGACAACTTCGCTTCACGTAGAGGCTGGGCCCGCAAACCGAGGTCGCGCAGCATGGGACCAGGTCTTCGTCGCTCCGGAGCCCATAACTTTTGATCCGTAAGGAGTTACGCGGCCCACAGCATACCGTTGGAAAGCTCTCCGAGAGCTCTACGACGGGGCATCTAAGCCCGCTTTGCTGGGCCTTTTCTTGGAGCCCAAAATCGAACGTTTTCATCAATTTCCGGACACTTTTCTTCTTTTATACTGTTTTTCCGTCCCGGATCGTACGCCGTGCGCCGCGGGAAGACCGGCAACCTAATCCATCACATTTTTGTTACCGACTCCCACGGCACCTTGGGCGAGACAACTTCGCCTCACGTAGAGGCTGGGACAGCAAACCGAGGTCCCGCGGCCTGGGACCAGCCCTCCGTCGCTCCGGAGCACATAACTCTTGATCCGTAAGTAGTTACACGGCCCACAGCATACCGTTGGAAAGCTCTCCGAGAGCTCTACGACGGGGCAGCTAAGCCCGCTTTGCTGGGCCTTATCTCGGAGCCCAAAATCGAACGTTTTCATCAGTTTCCGGACACTTTTATCCTTTTGTTCTGTTTTTCCGTCCCGGATCGTACGTCGTACGCCGCGGGAAGGCCGGCAACCTAATCCATCACATTTCTGTTACCGAATCCCACGGCACCTTCGGCGAGGCAACTTCACTTCACGTAGAGGCTGGGCCCGCAAACCGAGTTCGCGCGGCATGGGACCAGGTCTCCGTCACTCCGGAGCCCATAACTTTTGATCCGTAAGGAGTTATGCGGCCCACAGCATACCGTTGGAAAGCTCTCCGAGAGCTCTACGACGAGGCAGCTAAGCCCGCTTTGCTGGGCCTTTTTTCGGAGCCCAAAATCGAACGTTTTCATCAGTTTCCGGACACTTTTATCCTTTTGCTCTGTTTTTCCGTCCCGGATCGTACGTCGTACGCCGCGGGAAGGCCGGCAACCTAATCCATCACATTTCTGTTACCGACTCCCACGGCACCTTGGGCGAGACAACTTCGCTTCACGTAGAGGCTGGGCCCGCAAACCGAGGGCGCGCAGCATGGGACCAGGTCTTCGTCGCTCCGGAGCCCATAACTTTTGATCCGTAAGGAGTTACGCGGCCCACACCATACCGAGAGCTCTACGACGGGGCAGCTAAGCCCGCTTTGCTGGGTCTTTTCTGGGAGCCCAATATCGACCGCTTTCATCAGTTTCCGGACACTTTTCTTCTTTTATACTGTTTTTCCGTCCCGGATCGTACGCCGTGCGCCGCGGGAAGGCCGCCAACCTAATCCATCACATTTATGTTACCGACTCCCACGGCACCTTGGGCGAGACAACTTCGCCTCACGTAGAGGCTTGGCCCGCAAACCGAGGTCGCGCGGCAAGGGACCAGGTCTCCACCGCTCCGGAGCCCATAACTTTTGATCCGTAAGGAGTTACGCGGCCCACAGCATACCGTTGGAAAGCTCTCCGAGAGCTCTACGACGGGGCATCTAAGCCCGCTTTGCTGGGCCTTTTCTCGGAGCCCAAAATCGAACGTTTTCATCAATTTCCGGACACTTTTCTTCTTTTATACTGTTTTTCCGTCCCGGATCGTACGTCGTACGCCGCGGGAAGGCCGGCAACCTAATCCATCACATTTCTGTTACCGACACCCACGGCACCTTGGGCGAGACAACTTCGCCTCACGCAGAGGCTGGGACCGCAAACCGAGGTCGCACGGCATGGGACCAGGTCTCCGTCGCTCCGGAGCCCATAACTTTTGATCCGTAAGGAGTTACGCAACCCACAGCATACCGTTGGAAAGCTCTCCGAGAGCTCTACGACGTGGCAGCTAAGCCCGCTTCGCTGGGCCTTTTCTCGGAGCCCAAAATCGAACGTTTTCATCAGTTTCCGGACACTTTTATCCTTTTGTTCTGTTTTTCCGTCCCGGATCGTACGTCGTACGCCGCGGGAAGGACGGCAACCTAATCCATCACATTTCTGTTACCGACTCCCACGGCACCTTGGGCGAGACAACTTCGCCTCACGTAGAGGCTGGGACCGCAAACCGAGGTCGCGCGGCAAGGGACCAGGTCTCCGTCGCTCCGGAGCCCATAACTTTTGATCCGTAAGGAGTTACGCGGCCCACAGCATACCGTTGGAAAGCTCTCCGAGAGCTCTACGACGGGGCAGCTAAGCCCGCTTCGCTGGGCCTTTTCTGGGAGCCCAATATCGAACGTTTTCATCAGTTTTTGGACACTTTTATCCTTTTGTTCTGTTTTTCCGTCCCGGATCGTACGTCGTACGCCGCGGGAAGGACGGCAACCTAATCCATCACATTTATGTTACCGACTCCCACGGCACCTTGGGCGAGACAACTTCGCCTCACGTAGAGGCTTGGCCCGCAAACCGAGGTCGCGCGGCAAGGGACCAGGTCTCCGTCGCTCCGGAGCCCATAACTTTTGATCCGTAAGGAGTTACGCGGCCCACAGCATACCGTTGGAAAGCTCTCCGAGAGCTCTACGACGGGGCAGCTAAGCCCGCTTCGCTGGGTCTTTTCTCGGAGCCCAAAATCGAACGTTTTCATCAGTTTCCGGACACTTTTATCCTTTTGTTCTGTTTTTCCGTCCCGGATCGTACGTCGTACGCCGCGGGAAGGCCGGCAACCTAATCCATCACATTTCTGTTACCGACACCCACGGCACCTTGGGCTAGACAACTTCGCCTCATGTAGAGGCTGGGACCGCAAACCGAGGTCGCGCGGCAAGGGACCAGGTCTCCGTCGCTCCGGAGCCCATAACTTTTGATCCGTAAGGAGTTACGCGGCCCACAGCATACCGTTGGAAAGCTCTCCGAGAGCTCTACGACGAGGTAGCTAAGCCCGCTTCGCTGGGCCTTTTTTGGGAGCCCAATATCGAACGTTTTAATCAGTTTCCGGACACTTTTCTGCTTTTGTTCTGTTTTTCCGTCCCGAATCGTACGTCGTACGCCGCGGGAAGGGCGGCAGCCTAATCCATCACATTTCTGTTACCGAGTCCCACGGTTCCTTGGGCTAGACAACTTCGCTTCACGTAGAGGCTGGGCCCGGAAACCGAGGTCGCGCGGCAAGGGACCAGGTCTCCGTCGCTCCGGCGCCCATAACTTTTGATCCGTAAGGAGTTACGCGGCCCACAGCATACCGTTGGAAAGCTCTCCGAGAGCTCTACGACGGGGCAGCTAAGCCCGCTTCGCTGGGCCTTTTCTCGGAGCCCAAAATCGAACGTTTTCATCAGTTTCCGGACACTTTTATCCTTTTGTTCTGTTTTTCCGTCCCGGATAATACATCGTACGCCGCGGGAAGGCCGGCAACCTAATCCATCACATTTCTGTTACCGACACCCACGGCACCTTGGGCGAGACAACTTCGCCTCACGCAGAGGCTGGGACCGCAAACCGAGGTCGCGCGGCATGGGACCAGGTCTCCGTCGCTCCGGAGCCCATAACTTTTAATCCGTAAGGAGTTACGCGGCCCACAGCATACCGTTGGAAAGCTCTCCGAGAGCTCTACGACGTGGCAGCAAAGCCCGCTTCGCTGGGCCTTTTCTCGGAGCCCAAAATCGAACGTTTTCATCAGTTTCCGGACACTTTTATCCTTTTGTTCTGTTTTTCCGTCCCGGATCGTACGTCCTACGCCGCGGGAAGGACGGCAACCTAATCCATCACATTTATGTTACCGACTCCCACGGCACCTTGGGCGAGACAACTTCGCCTCACGTAGAGGCTGGGACCGCAAACCGAGGTCGCGCGGCATGGGACCAGGTCTCCGTCGCTCCGGAGTCCATAACTTTTGATCCGTAAGGAGTTACGCGGCCCACAGTATACCGTTGGAAAGCTCTCCGAGAGCTCTACGACGGGGCAGCTTAGCCCGCTTTGCTGGGCCTTTTCTTGGAGCCCAAAATCGAACATTTTCATCAGTTTCCGGACAATTTTATCCTTTTGTTCTGTTTTTCCGTCCCGGATCGTACGTCGTACGCCGCGGGAAGGCCGGCAACCTAATCCATCACATTTCTGTTACCGACACCCACGGCACCTTGGGCGAGACAACTTCGCCTCACGTAGAGGCTGGGACAGCAAACCGAGGTCGCGCGGCAAGGGACCAGGTCTCCGTCGCTCCGGAGCCCATAACTTTTGATCCGTAAGGAGTTACGCGGCCCACAGCATACCGTTGGAAAGCTCTCCGAGAGCTCTACGACGGGGCAGCTAAGCCCGCTTCGCTGGGCCTTTTCTCGGAGCCCAATATCGAACGTTTTCATCAGTTTCTGGACACTTTTATCCTTTTGTTCTGTTTTTCCGTCCCGGATCGTACGTCCTACGCCGCGGGAAGGACGGCAACCTAATCCATCACATTTATGTTACCGACTCCCACGGCACCTTGGGCGAGACAACTTCGCCTCACGTAGAGGCTGGGACCGCAAACCGAGGTCGCGGGGCTTGGGATCAGGTCTCCGTCGCTCCGGAGCCCATAACTTTTGATCCGCAAGTAGTTACGCGGCCCACAGTATACCGTTGGAAAGCTCTCCGAGTGCTCTACGACGGGGCAGCTAAGCCCGCTTCACTTGGCCTTTTTTTAGGATTCCAAAATAGAACATTTTCATCAGTTTCCGGACAATTTTATCCTTTTGTTCTGTTTTTCCGTCCCGGATCGTACGTCGTACGCCGCGGGAAGGCCGGCAACCTAATCCATCACATTTCTGTTACCGACACCCACGGCACCTTGGGCGAGACAACTTCGCCTCACGTAGAGGCTGGGACAGCAAACCGAGGTCGCGCGGCAAGGGACCAGGTCTCCGTCGCTCCGGAGCCCATAACTTTTGATCCGGAAGGAGTTACACGGCCCACAGCATACCGTTGGAAAGCTCTCCGAGAGCTCTACGACGGGGCAGCAAAGCCCGCTTTGTTGGGCCTTTTTTCGGAGCCCAAAATCGAACGTTTTCATCAGTTTCCGGACACTTTTATCCTTTTGCTCTGTTTTTCCGTCCCGGATCGTAAGTCGTACGCCGCGGGAAGGCCGGCAAACTAATCCATCACATTTCTGTTACCGACTCCCACGGCACCTTGGGCGAGACAACTTCGCTTCACGTAAAGGCTGGGACCGCAAACCGAGGTCGCGCGGCATGGGACCAGGTCTCCGTCGCTCCGGAGCCCATAACTTTTAATCCGTAAGGAGTTACGCGGCCCACAGCATACCGTTGGAAAGCTCTCCGAGAGCTCTACGACGAGGCAGCTAAGCCCGCTTTGCTGGGCCTTTTCTCGGAGCCCAAAATCGAACGTTTTCATCAGTTTCCGGACACTTTTATCCTTTTGTTCTGTTTTTCCGTCCCGGATCGTACGTCGTACGCCGCGGGAAGGCTGGCAACCTAATCCATCACATTTCTGTTACCGACTCCCACGGCACCTTGGGCGAGACAACTTCGCCTCACGTAGAGGCTGGGACCGCAAACCGAGGTCGCGCGGCATGGGACCAGGTCTCCGTCGCTCCGGAGCCCATAACTTTTGATCCGTAAGGAGTTACGCGGCCCACAGTATACCGAGAGCTCTACGACGGGGCAGCTAAGCCCGCTTCGCTGGGCCTTTTCTGGGAGCCCAATATCGAACGTTTTCATCAGTTTCTGGACACTTTTATCCTTTTGTTCTGTTTTTCCGTCCCGGATCGTACGTCGTACGGCGCGGGAAGGACGGCAACCTAATCCATCACATTTATGTTACCGACTCCCACGGCACCTTGGGCGAGACAACTTCGCCTCACGTAGAGGCTTGGCCCGCAAACCGAGGTCGCGCGGCATGGGACCAGGTCTCCGTCGCTCCGGAGCCCATAACTTTTGATCCGTAAGGAGTTACGCGGCCCACAGCATACCGTTGGAAAGCTCTCCGAGAGCTCTACGACGGGGCAGCTAAGCGCGCTTTGCTGGGCCTTTTCTCGGAGCCCAAAATCGAACGTTTTCATCAGTTTCCGGACACTTTTATCCTTTTGTTCTGTTTTTCCGTCCCGGATAATACATCGTACGCCGCGGGGAGGCCGGCAACCTAATCCATCACATCTCTGTTTCCGACACCCACGGCACCTTGGGCGAGACAACTTCGCCTCCCGTAGAGGCTGGGCCCGCAAACAGAGGTCGCTCGGCTTGGGACCAGGTCTCCGTCGATCCGGAGCCCATAACTTTTGATCCGGAAGGAGTTACGCGACCCACAGCATACCGTTGGAAAGCTCTCCGAGAGCTCTACGACGGGGCAGTTAAGCCCGCTTCGCTGGGCCTTTTTTCGGAGCCCAAAATCGAACGTTTTCATCAGTTTCCGGACACTTTTATCCTTTTGTTCTGTTTTTCCGTCCCGGATCGTACGTCGTACGCCGCGGGAAGGACGGCAACCTAATCCATCACATTTCTGTTACCGACTCCCACGGCACCTTGGGCGAGACAACTTCGCCTCACGTAGAGGCTGGGACCGCAAACCGAGGTCGCGCGGCAAGGGACCAGGTCTCCGTCCCTCCGGAGCCCATAACTTTTGATCCGGAAGGAGTTACGCGGCCCACAGCATACCGTTGGAAAGCTCTCCGAGAGCTCTACGACGGGGCAGCTAAGCACGCTTCGCTGGGCCTTTTCTGGGAGCCCAATATCGAACGTTTTCATCAGTTTTTGGACACTTTTATCCTTTTGTTCTGTTTTTCCGTCCCGGATCGTACGTCGTACGCCGCGGGAAGGACGGCAACCTAATCCATCACATTTATGTTACCGACTCCCACGGCACCTTGGGCGAGACAACTTCGCCTCACGTAGAGGCTTGGCCCGCAAACCGAGGTCGCGCGGCAAGGGACCAGGTCTCCGTCGCTCCGGAGCCCATAACTTTTGATCCGTAAGGAGTTACGCGGCCCACAGCATACCGTTGGAAAGCTCTCCGAGAGCTCTACGACGGGGCAGCTAAGCCCGCTTTGCTGGGCCTTTTCTCGGAGCCCAAAATCGAACGTTTTCATCAGTTTCCGGACACTTTTATCCTTTTGCTCTGTTTTTCCGTCCCGGATCGTACGTCGTACGCCGCGGGAAGGCCGGCAACCTAATCCATCACATTTCTGTTACCGACACCCACGGCACCTTGGGCTAGACAACTTCGCCTCATGTAGAGGCTGGGACCGCAAACCGAGGTCGCGCGGCAAGGGACCAGGTCTCCGTCGCTCCGGAGCCCATAACTTTTGATCCGTAAGGAGTTACGCGGCCCACAGCATACCGTTGGAAAGCTCTCCGAGAGCTCTACGACGGGGCAGCTAAGCCCGCTACGCTGGGCCTTTTTTCGAAGCCCAAAATCGAACGTTTTAATCAGTTTCTGGACACTTTTATCCTTTTGTTCTGTTTTTCCGCCCCGGATCGTACGTCGTACGCCGCGGGAAGGACGGCAACCTAATCCATCACATTTATGTTACCGACTCCCACGGCACCTTGGGCGAGACAACTTCGCCTCACGTAGAGGCTTGGCCCGCAAACCGAGGTCGCGCGGCAAGGGACCAGGTCTCCGTCGCTCCGGAGCCCATAACTTTTGATCCGTAAGGAGTTACGCGGCCCACAGCATACCGTTGGAAAGCTCTCCGAGAGCTCTACGAAGGGACAACTAAGCCCGCTTCGCTGGGCCTTTTCTCGGAGCCCAAAATCGAACGTTTTCATCAGTTTCCGGACACTTTTATCCTTTTGTTCTGTTTTTCCGTCCCGGATCGTACGTCGTACGCCGCGGGAAGGCCGGCAACCTAATCCATCACATTTCTGTTACCGACACCCACGGCACCTTGGGCGAGACAACTTCGCCTCACGCAGAGGCTGGGACCGCAAACCGAGGTCGCACGGCATGGGACCAGGTCTCCGTCGCTCCGGAGCCCATAACTTTTAATCCGTAAGGAGTTACGTGGCCCACAGCATACCGTTGGAAAGCTCTCCGAGAGCTCTACGACGTGGCAGCTAAGCCCGCTTCTCTGGGCCTTTTCTCGGAGCCCAAAATCGAACGTTTTCATCAGTTTCCGGACACTTTTATCCTTTTGTTCTGTTTTTCCGTCCCGGATCGTACGTCGTACGCCGCGGGAAGGCCGGCAACCTAATCCATCACATTTCGGTTACCGACACCCACGGCACCTTGGGCGAGACAACTTCGCCTCACGTAGAGGCTGGGACCGCAAACCGAGGTCGCGCGGCAAGGGACCTGGTCTCCGTCGCTCCGGAGCCCATAACTTTTGATCCGTAAGGAGTTACGCGGCCCACAGCATGCCGTTGGAAAGCTCTCCGAGAGCTCTACGACGGGGCAGCTAAGCCCGCTTCGCTGGGCCTTTTCTCGGAGCCCAATATCGAACGTTTTCATCAGTTTCTGGACACTTTTATCCTTTTGTTCTGTTTTTCCGTCCCGGATCGTACGTCGTACGCCGCGGGAAGGACGGCAACCTAATCCATCACATTTATGTTACCGACTCCCACGGCACCTTGGGCGAGACAACTTCGCCTCACGTAGAGGCTTGGCCCGCAAACCGAGGTCGCGCGGCAAGGGACCAGGTCTCCGTCGCTCCGGAGCCCATAACTTTTGATCCGTAAGGAGTTACGCGGCCCACAGCATACCGTTGGAAAGCTCTCCGAGAGCTCTACGACGGGGAAGCTAAGCCCGCTTAGGTGGGCCTTCTCTCGGAGCCCAAAATCGACTGTTTTCATCAGTTTCCGGACACTTTTATCCTTTTGTTCTGTTTTTCCGTCCCGGATCGTACGTCGTACGCCGCGGGAAGGCCGGCAACCTAATCCATCACATTTCTGTTACCGACACCCACGGCACCTTGGGCGAGACAACTTCGCCTCACGCAGAGGCTGGGACCGCAAACCGAGGTCGCACGGCATGGGACCAGGTCTCCGGCGCTCCGGAGCCCATAACTTTTGATCCGTAAGGAGTTACGCGGCCCACAGCATACCGTTGGAAAGCTCTCCGAGAGCTCTACGACGGGGCAGCTAAGCCCGCTTTGCTGGGCCTTTTCTCGCAGCCCAAAATCGAACGTTTTCATCAGTTTCCGGACACTTTTATCCTTTTGCTCTGTTTTTCCGTCCCGGATCGTACGTCGTACGCCGCGGGAAGGCCGGCAACCTAATCCATCACATTTCTGTTACCGACACCCACGGCACCTTGGCCGAGACAACTTCGCTTCACGTCAAGGCTGGGCCCGCAACTCGAGGTCGCGCGGCATGTGACCAAGTCTCCGTCGCTCCGGAGCCCATAACTTTTGATCCGTAAGGAGTTACGCGGCCCACAGCATACCGTTGGAAAGCTCTCCGAGAGCTCTACGACGGGGCAGCTAAGCCCGCTTTGCTGGGCCTTTTTTCGGAGCCCAAAATTGAACGTTTTCATCAGTTTCCGGACACTTTTATCCTTTTGTTCTGTTTTTCCGTCCCGGATCGTACGTCGTACGCCGCGGGAAGGCCGGCAACCTAATCCATCACATTTCTGTTACCGACACCCACGGCACCTTGGGCGAGGCAACTTCGCTTCACGTAGAGGCTGGGCCCGTAAACCGAGGTCGCGCGGCATGGGACCAGTTCTCCGTCGCTCCGGAGCCCATAACTTTTGATCCGTAAGGAGTTACGCGGCCCACAGCATACCGTTGGAAAGCTCTCCGAGAGCTCTACGACGCGGCAGCTAATCCCGCTTCGCTGGGCCTTTTCTCGGAGCCCAAAATCGAACGTTTTCATCAATTTCCGGACACTTTTATCCTTTTGTTCTGTTTTTCCGTCCCGGATAATACATCGTACGCCGCGGGAAGGCCGGCAACCTAATCCATCACATTTCTGTTACCGAATCCCACGGCACCTTGGGCGAGGCAACTTCGCTTCACGTAGCGGCTGGGCCCGCAAACCGAGGTCGCGCGGCATGGGACCAGGTCTCCGTCGCTCTGGAGCCCATAAGTTTTGATCCGTAAGGAGTTACGCGGGCCACAGAATACCGTTGGAAAGTTCTCCGAGAGCTCTACGACGGGGTAGCTAAGCCCACTTCTCTGGGCCTTTTTTCGGAGCCCAAAATCGAACGTTTTCATCAGTTTTCGGACATTTTTGTCCTTTTGTACTGTTTTTCCGTCCCGGATCGTACGTCGTGCGCCGCGGGAAGGTCGGCAGCCTAATCCATCACATTTATGTTACCGACTCCCACGGCACCTTGGGCCAGACAGATTCGCTTCACGTAGAGGCTGGTCCCGCACACCGAGGTCGCGCGGCAAGGGACCAGGTCTCCGTCGCTCCGGAGCCCATAACTTTTGATCCGTAAGGAGTTACGCGGCCCACAGCATACCGTTGGAAAGCTCTCCGAGAGCTCTACGACGGGGCAGCTAAGCCCGCTTCGCTGGGCCTTTTCTCGGAGCCCAAAATCGAACGTTTTCATCAGTTTCCGGACACTTTTATCCTTTTGTTCAGTTTTTCCGTCCCGGATAATACATCGTACGCCGCGGGAAGGCCGGCAACCTAATCCATCACATTTCTGTTACCGAATCCCACGGCACCTTGGGCTAGACAACTTCGCCTCATGTAGAGGCTGGGCCCGCAAACCGAGGTCGCGCGGCTTGGGACCAAGTCTCCGTCGCTCCGTAGCCCATAACTTTTGATCCGTAAGGAGTTACGCGGCCCACAGCATACCGTTGGAAAGCTCTCCGAGAGCTCTACGACGGGGCAGCTAAGCCCGCTTCGCTGGGCCTTTTTTGGGAGCCCAATATCGAACGTTTTAATCAGTTTCTGGACACTTTTATCCTTTTGTTCTGTTTTTCCGTCCCGGATCGTACGTCGTACGCCGCGGGAAGGACGGCAACCTAATCCATCACATTTATGTTACCGACTCCCACGGCACCTTGGGCGAGACAACTTCGCCTCACGTAGAGGCTGGGCCCGCAAACCGAGGTCGCGCGGCATGGGACCAACTCTCCGTCGCTCCGGAGCCCATAACTTTTGATCCGTAAGGAGTTACGCGGCCCACAGCATACCGTTGGAAAGCTCTCCGAGAGCTCTACGACGGGGCAGCTAAGCCCGCTTCGCTGGGCCTTTTCTCGGAGCCCAAAATCGAACGTTTTCATCAGTTTCCGGACACTTTTATCCTTTTGTTCTGTTTTTCCGTCCCGGATCGTACGTCGTACGCCGCGGGAAGGCCGGCAACCTAATGCATCACATTTCTGTTACCGACACCCACGGCACCTTGGGCGAGACAACTTCACCTCACGCAGAGGCTGGGACCGCAAACCGAGGTCGCACGGCATGGGACCAGGTCTCCGTCGCTACGGAGCCCATAACTTTTGATCCGTAAGGAGTTACGCGGCCCACAGCATACCGTTGGAAAGCTCTCCGAGAGCTCTACGACGTGGCAGCTAAGCCCGCTTCGCTGGGCCTTTTCTCGGAGCCCAAAATCGAACGTTTTCATCAGTTTCCGGACACTTTTATCCTTTTGTTCTATTTTTCCGTCCCGGATCGTACGTCGTACGCCGCGGGAAGGCCGGCAACCTAATCCATCACATTTCGGTTACCGACACCCACGGCACCTTGGGCGAGACAACTTCGCCTCACGTAGAGGCTGGGACCGCAAACCGAGGTCGCGCGGCAAGGGACCAGGTCTCCGTCGCTCCGGAGCCCATAACTTTTGATCCGTAAGGAGTTACGCGGCCCACAGCATACCGTTGGAAAGCTCTCCGAGAGCTCTACGACGGGGCAGCAAAGCTCGCTTTGTTGGGCCTTTTTTCGGAGCCCAAAATCGAACGTTTTCATCAGTTTCCGGACACTTTTATCCTTTTGCTCTGTTTTTCCGTCCCGGATCGTAAGTCGTACGCCGCGGGAAGGCCGGCAACCTAATCCATCACATTTCTGTTACCGACTCCCACGGCACCTTGGGCGAGACAACTTCGCTTCACGTAGAGGCTGGGCCCGCAAATCGAGGTCGCGCGGCATGTGACCAAGTCTCCGTCGCTCCGGAGCCCATAACTTTTAATCCGTAAGGAGTTACGTGGCCCATAGCATACCGTTGGAAAGCTCTCCGAGAGCTCTACGACGTGGCAGCTAAGACCGCTTCGCTGGGCCTTTTCTCGGAGCCCAAAATCGAACGTTTTCATCAGTTTCCGGACACTTTTATCCTTTTGTTCTGTTTTTCCGTCCCGGATCGTACGTCGTACGCCGCGGGAAGGCCGGCAACCTAATCCATCACATTTCGGTTACCGACACCCACGGCACCTTGGGCGAGACAACTTCGCCTCACGTAGAGGCTGGGACCGCAAACCGAGGTCGCGCGGCAAGGGACCTGGTCTCCGTCGCTCCGGAGCCCATAACTTTTGATCCGTAAGGAGTTACGCGGCCCACAGCATGCCGTTGGAAAGCTCTCCGAGAGCTCTACGACGGGGCAGCTAAGCCCGCTTCGCTGGGCCTTTTCTCGGAGCCCAATATCGAACGTTTTCATCAGTTTCTGGACACTTTTATCCTTTTGTTCTGTTTTTCCGTCCCGGATCGTACGTCGTACGCCGCGGGAAGGACGGCAACCTAATCCATCACATTTATGTTACCGACTCCCACGGCACCTTGGGCGAGACAACTTCGCCTCACGTAGAGGCTTGGCCCGCAAACCGAGGTCGCGCGGCAAGGGACCAGGTCTCCGTCGCTCCGGAGCCCATAACTTTTGATCCGTAAGGAGTTACGCGGCCCACAGCATACCGTTGGAAAGCTCTCCGAGAGCTCTACGACGGGGAAGCTAAGCCCGCTTTGCGGGGCCTTTTCTCGGAGCCCAAAATCGAACGTTTTCATCAGTTTCCGGACACTTTTATCCTTTTGTTCTGTTTTTCCGTCCCGGATCGTACGTCGTACGCCGCGGGAAGGCCGGCAACCTAATCCATCACATTTCTGTTACCGACACCCACGGCACCTTGGGCGAGACAACTTCGCCTCACGCAGAGGCTGGGACCGCAAACCGAGGTCGCACGGCATGGGACAAGGTCTCCGTCGCTCCGGAGCCCATAACTTTTGATCCGTAAGGAGTTACGCGGCCCACAGCATACCGTTGGAAAGCTCTCCGAGAGCTCTACGACGGGGCAGCTAAGCCCGCTTTGCTGGGCCTTTTCTCGGAGCCCAAAATCGAACGTTTTCATCAGTTTCCGGACACTTTTATCCTTTTGTTCTGTTTTTCCGTCCCGGATCGTACGTCGTACGCCGCGGGAAGGCCGGCAACCTAATCCATCACATTTCTGTTACCGACACCCACGGCACCTTGGGCGAGACAACTTCGCCTCACGTAGAGGCTGGGCCCGCAAACCGAGGTCGCGCGGCAAGGGACCAGGTCTCCGTCGCTCTGGAGCCCATAACTTTTGATCCGTGAGGAGTTACGCGGCCCACAGCATACCGTTGGAAAGCTCTCCGAGAGCTCTACGACGAGGCAGCTAAGCCCGCTTCGCTGGGCCTTTTCTGGGAGCCCAATATCGAACGTTTTCATCAGTTTCTGGACACTTTTATCCTTTTGTTCTGTTTTTCCGTCCCGGATCGTACGTCGTACGCCGCGGGAAGGACGGCAACCTAATCCATCACATTTATGTTACCGACTCCCACGGCACCTTGGGCGAGACAACTTCGCCTCACGTAGAGGCTTGGCCCGCAAACCGAGGTCGCGCGGCAAGGGACCAGGTCTCCGTCGCTCCGGAGCCCATAACTTTTGATCCGTAAGGAGTTACGCGGCCCACAGCATACCGTTGGAAAGCTCTCCGAGAGCTCTACGACGGGGCAGCTAAGCCCGCTTCGCTGGGCCTTTTTTCGGAGCCCAAAATCGAACGTTTTCATCAGTTTCCGGACACTTTTATCCTTTTGTTCTGTTTTTCCGTCCCGGATCGTACGTCGTACGCCGCGGGAAGGCCGGCAACCTAATCCATCACATTTCTGTTACCGACACCCACGGCACCTTGGGCGAGACAACTTCACCTCACGCAGAGGCTGGGACCGCAAACCGAGGTCGCACGGCATGGGACCAGGTCTCCGTCGCTACGGAGCCCATAACTTTTGATCCGTAAGGAGTTACGCGGCCCACAGCATACCGTTGGAAAGCTCTCCGAGAGCTCTACGACGTGGCAGCTAAGCCCGCTTCGCTGGGCCTTTTCTCGGAGCCCAAAATCGAACGTTTTCATCAGTTTCCGGACACTTTTATCCTTTTGTTCTGTTTTTCCGTCCCGGATCGTACGTCGTACGCCGCGGGAAGGCCGGCAACCTAATCCATCACATTTCGGTTACCGACACCCACGGCACCTTGGGCGAGACAACTTCGCCTCACGTAGAGGCTGGGACCGCAAACCGAGGTCGCGCGACAAGGGACCAGGTCTCCGTCGCTCCGGAGCCCATAACTTTTGATCCGTAAGGAGTTACGCGGCCCACAGCATACCGTTGGAAAGCTCTCCGAGAGGTCTAGGACGGGGGAGCAAAGCCCGCTTTGTTGGGCCTTTTTTCGGAGCCCAAGATCGAACGTTTTCATCAGTTTCCGGACACTTTTATCCTTTTGCTCTGTTTTTCCGTCCCGGATCGTAAGTCGTACGCCGCGGGAAGGCCGGCAACCTAATCCATCACATTTCTGTTACCGACTCCCACGGCACCTTGGGCGAGTCAACTTCGCTTCACGGAGTGGCTGGGCCCGCAAGGCGAGGTCGCGCGGCATGGGACCAGGTCTCCGTCGCTCCGGAGCCCATAACTTTTGATCCGTAAGGAGTTACGTGGCCCATAGCATACCGTTGGAAAGCTCTCCGAGAGCTCTACGACGTGGCAGCTAAGCCCGCTTCGCTGGGCCTTTTCTCGGAGCCCAAAATCGAACGTTTTCATCAGTTTCCGGACACTTTTATCCTTTTGTTCTGTTTTTCCGTCCCGGATCGTACGTCGTACGCCGCGGGAAGGCCGGCAACCTAATCCATCACATTTCGGTTACCGACACCCACGGCACCTTGGGCGAGACAACTTCGCCTCACGTAGAGGCTGGGACCGCAAACCGAGGTCGCGCGGCAAGGGACCTGGTCTCCGTCGCTCCGGAGCCCATAACTTTTGATCCGTAAGAAGTTACGCGGCCCACATCATGCCGTTGGAAAGCTCTCCGAGAGCTCTACGACGGGGCAGCTAAGCCCGCTTCGCTGGGCCTTTTCTCGGAGCCCAATATCGAACGTTTTCATCAGTTTCTGGACACTTTTATCCTTTTGTTCTGTTTTTCCGTCCCGGATCGTACGTCGTACGCCGCGGGAAGGACGGCAACCTAATCCATCACATTTATGTTACCGACTCCCACGGCACCTTGGGCGAGACAACTTCGCCTCACGTAGAGGCTTGGCCCGCAAACCGAGGTCGCGCGGCAAGGGACCAGGTCTCCGTCGCTCCGGAGCCCATAACTTTTGATCCGTAAGGAGTTACGCGGCCCACAGCATACCGTTGGAAAGCTCTCCGAGAGCTCTACGACGGGGAAGCTAAGCCCGCTTTGCGGGGCCTTTTCTCGGAGCCCAAAATCGAACGTTTTCATCAGTTTCCGGACACTTTTATCCTTTTGTTCTGTTTTTCCGTCCCGGATCGTACGTCGTACGCCGCGGGAAGGCCGGCAACCTAATCCATCACATTTCTGTTACCGACACCCACGGCACCTTGGGCGAGACAACTTCGCCTCACGCAGAGGCTGGGACCGCAAACCGAGGTCGCACGGCATGGGACCAGGTCTCCGTCGCTCCGGAGCCGATCACTTTTGATCCGCGAGGACTTACGCGGCCCACAGCGTACCATTGGAAAGATCTCCGAGAGCTCTACAATGGGGCAGCTAAGCCCGCTTTGTTGGGCCTTTTTTCGGAGCCCAAAATCGAACGTTTTCATCAGTTTCCGGACACTTTTATCCTTTTGCTCTGTTTTTCCGTCCCGGATCGTAAGTCGTACGCCGCGGGAAGGCCGGCAACCTAATCCATCACATTTCTGTTACCGACTCCCACGGCACCTTGGGCGAGACAACTTCGCTTCACGTAGAGGCTGGGCCCGCAAATCGAGGTCGCGCGGCATGTGACCAAGTCTCCGTCGCTCCGGAGCCCATAACTTTTGATCTGTAAGGAGTTACGCGGCCCACAGCATACCGTTGGAAAGCTCTCCGAGAGCTCTACTACGGGGCAGCTAAGCCTGCTTTGCTGGGCCTTTTCTGGGAGCCCAATATCGAACGTTTTCATCAGTTTCTGGACACTTTTATCCTTTTGTTCTGTTTTTCCGTCCCGGATCGTACGTCGTACGCCGCGGGAAGGCCGGCAACCTAATCCATCACATTTCTGTTACCGACACCCACGGCACCTTGGGCGAGACAACTTCGCCTCACGTAGAGGCTGGGACAGCAAACCGAGGTCGCGCGGCAAGGGACCAGGTCTCCGTCGCTCCGGAGCCCATAACTTTTGATCCGTAAGGAGTTACGCGGCCCACAGCATACCGTTGGAAAGCTCTCCGAGAGCTCTACGACGGGGCAGCTAAGCCCGCTTCGCTGGGCCTTTTCTCGGAGCCCAATATCGAACGTTTTCATCAGTTTCTGGACACTTTTATCCTTTTGTTCTGTTTTTCCGTCCCGGATCGTACGTCCTACGCCGCGGGAAGGACGGCAACCTAATCCATCTCATTTCTGTTGCCGAATCCCAAGGCACCTGGGGCGAGGCAACTTTGCTTCAAGTAGAGGCTGGGCCCGAAAACCGAGGTCGTGGGGCATGGGACCAAGTCTCCGTCGCTCCGGGAACCCATAACTTTTGATCTGCAAGGAGTTACGCGGCCCACAGTATACCGTTGGAAAGCTATCCGAGAGCTCTACGACGGGGCAGCTAAGCCCGCTTTGTTGGGCCTTATTTGGGAGCCCAAAATCCAACGTTTAATCAGTTTCCGGACACTGTTATGCTTTTGTGGTATTTTTTCGTCCCGGATCGTATGTCGTGAGCCGCAGGAAGGCCGACAACCTGATCCATCTCATTTCTGTTACCGAATCCCAAGGCATCTGGGGCGAGGCAACTTCGCTTCACGTAGAGGCTAGGCCCGCAAAGCGAGGTCGTGGGGCTTGGGACCAGGTCTCCGTCGCTCCGGAGCCCATAACTTTTGATCCGTAAGGAGTTACACGGCCCACAGCATACCGTTGGAAAGCTCTCCGAGAGCTCTACGACGGGGCAGCTAAGCCCGCTTCGTTGGGCCTTTTCTCGGAGCCCAAAATCGAACGTTTTCATCAGTTTCCGGACACTTTTATCCTTTTGTTCTGTTTTTCCGTCCCGGATCGTAAGTCGTACGCCGCGGGAAGGCCGGCAACCTAATCCATCACATTTCTGTTACCGACTCCCACGGCACCTTTGGCGAGACAACTTCGCCTCACGTAGAGGCTGGGACCGCAAACCGAGGTCGCGCGGCATGGGACCAGGTCTCCGTCGCTCCGGAGCCCATAACTTTTAATCCGTAAGGAGTCACGCGGCCCACAGCATACCGTTGGAAAGCTCTCCGAGAGCTCTACGACGAGGCAGCAAAGCCCGCTTTGCTGGGCCTTTTCTCGGAGCCCAAAATCGAACGTTTTCATCAGTTTCCGGACACTTTTATCCTTTTGTGCTGTTTTTCCGTCCCGGATCGTACGTCGTACGCCGCGGGAAGGCTGGCAACCTAATCCATCACATTTCTGTTACCGACTCCCACGGCACCTTGGGCGAGACAACTTCGCTTCACGTAGAGGCTGGGCCCGCAAACCGAGGTCGCGCGGCATGGGACCAGGTCTCCGTCGCTCCGGAGCCCATAACTTTTGATCCGTAAGGAGTTACGCGGCCCACAGTATACCGAGAGCTCTACGACGGGGCAGCTAAGCCCGCTTCGCTGGGCCTTTTCTGGGAGCCCAATATCGAATGTTTTCATCAGTTTCCGGACACTTTTATCCTTTTGTTCTGTTTTTCCGTCCCGGATAATACATCGTACGCCGCGGGAAGGCCGGCAACCTAATCCATCACATTTCTGTTACCGAATCCCACGACACCTTGGGCGAGGCAACTTCGCTTCACGTAGCGGCTGGGCCCGCAAACCGAGGTCGCGCGGCATGGGACCAGGTCTCCGTCGCTCCGGAGCCCATAACTTTTGATCCGTAAGGAGTTACGCGGCCCACAGCATACCGTTGGAAAGCTCTCTGAGAGCTCTACGACGGGGCAGCAAAGCACGCTTTGCTGGCCCTTTTCTCGGAGCCCAAAATCGAACGTTTTCATCAGTTTCTGGACACTTTTATCCTTTTGCTATGTTTTTCCGTCCCGGATCGTACGTCGTACGCCGCGGGAAGGCCGGCAACCTAATCCATCACATTTCTGTTACCGACTCCCACGGCACCTTGGGCGAGGCAACTTCGCTTCACGTAGGGGCTGGGCCCGCAAACCAAGTTCGCACGGCATGGGACCAGGTCTCCGTCGCTCCGGAGCCCATAACTTTTGATCCGTAAGGAGTTACGTGGCCCACAGCATACCGTTGGAAAGCTCTCCGAGAGCTCTACGACGGGGCAGCTAAGCCCGTTACGCTGGGCCTTTTCTCGGAGCCCAAAATCGAACGTTTTCATCAGTTTCCGGACACTTTTATCCTTTTGTTCTGTTTTTCCGTCCCGGATAATACATCGTACGCCGCGGGAAGGCCGGCAACCTAATCCATCACATTTCTGTTACCGAATCCCACGGCACCTTGGGCGAGGAAACTTCGCTTCACGTAGCGGCTGGGCCCGCAAACCGAGGTCGCGCGGCATGAGACCAGGTCTCCGTCGCTCCGGAGCTCATAACTTTTGATCCGTAAGGAGTTACGTGGCCCACAGCATACCGTTGGAAAGCTCTCCGAGAGCTCTACGACGGGGCAGCTAAGCCCGCTTCGCTGGGCCTTTTCTGGGAGCCCAATATCGAACGTTTTCATCAGTTTTTGGACACTTTTATCCTTTTGTTCTGTTTTTCCGTCCCGGATCGTACGTCGTACGCCGCGGGAAGGACGGCAACCTAATCCATCACATTTATGTTACCGACTCCCACGGCACCTTGGGCGAGACAACTTCGCCTCACGTAGAGGCTTGGCCCGCAACCCGAGGTCGCGCGGCATGGGCCCAGGTCTCCGTCGCTCCGGAGCCCATAACTTTTGATCCGTAAGGAGTTACGCGGCCCACAGCATACCGTTGGAAAGCTCTCCGAGAGCTCTACGACGGGGCAGCTAAGCCCGCTTCGCTGGGCCTTTTCTCGGAGCCCAAAATCGAACGTTTTCATCAGTTTCCGGACACTTTTATCCTTTTGTTCTGTTTTTCCGTCCCGGATCGTACGTCGTACGCCGCGGGAAGGCCGGCAACCTAATCCATCACATTTCTGTTACCGACACCCACGGCACCTTGGGCTAGACAACTTCGCCTCATGTAGAGGCTGGGACCGCAAACCGAGGTCGCGCGGCAAGGGACCAGGTCTCCGTCGCTCTGGAGCCCATAACTTTTGATCCGTAAGGAGTTACGCGGCCCACAGCATACCGTTGGAAAGCTCTCCGAGAGCTCTACGACAGGGAAGCTAAGCCCGCTACGCTGGGCCTTTTTTGGGAGCCCAATATCGAACGTTTTAATCAGTTTCTGGACACTTTTATCCTTTTGTTCTGTTTTTTCGTCCCGGATCGTACGTCGTACGCCGCGGGAAGGACGGCAACCTAATCCATCACATTTATGTTACCGACTCCCACGGCACCTTGGGCGAGACAACTTCGCCTCACGTAGAGGCTTGGCCCGCAAACCGAGGTCGCGCGGCTAGGGACCAGGTCTCCGTCGCTCCAGAGCCCATAACTTTTGATCCGTAAGGAGTCACGCGGCTTACAGCATACCGTTGGAAAGCTCTCCGAGAGCTCTACGACCGGGCAGCTAAGCCCGCTTCACTGGGCCTTTTTTCAGAGCCCAAAATCGAACGTTTTCGTCAGTTTTCAGACACTTTTATGCTTTTGTACTGCTTTTCCGTCCCGGATCGTACGTCGTACGCCGCGGGAAGGCCGGCAGCCTAATCCATCACATTTCTGTTACCGAATCCCACGGTACCTTGGCCAAAGCAACTTCGCTTCACGTGGTGGCTGGGCCGGAAAACCGAGGTCGCGGGGCTTTGGAGCAGGTCTCCGACGCTCCGGAGCCCATAAATTTTGATCCGCAAGGAGTTACGCGGCCCACAGCATACCGTTGGAAACCTCTCCGAGGGCTCTACGATAGGGCAGCTAAGCCTGCTTTGCGGGGCCTTTTCTGGAGCACAAAATCGAACGTTTTCATAAGTTTCCGGACACTATTCTTCTTTTGCGCTGTTTTTCCGTCCCGGATCGTACGTCGTACGCCGCGGGAAGGCCGGCAACCTAATCCATCACATTTCTGTTACCGACACCCATGGCACCTTGGGCGAGACAACTTCGCCTCACGTAGGGGCTGGGCCCGCAAACCAAGGTCGCACGGCATGGGACCAGGTCTCCGTCGCTCCGGAGCCCATAACTTTTGATCCGTAAGGAGTTACGCGGCCCACAGCATACCGTTGGAAAGCTCTCCGAGAGCTCTACGACGGGGCAGCAAAGCCCGCTTTGTTGGGCCTTTTCTCGGAGCCCAAAATCGAACGTTTTCATCAGTTTCCGGACACTTTTATCCTTTTGCTCTGTTTTTCCGTCCCGGATCGTAAGTCGTACGCCGCGGGAAGGCCGGCAACCTAATCCATCACATTTCTGTTACCGACACCCACGGCACCTTGGGCGAGACAACTGCGCCTCACGTAGAGGTTGGGACCGCAAACCGAGGTCGCGCGGCAAGGGACCAGGTCTCCGTCGCTCCGGAGCCCATAACTTTTGATCCGTAAGGAGTTACGCGGCCCACAGCATACCGTTGGAAAGCTCTCCGAGAGCTCTACGACGGGGCAGCTAAGCCTGCTTCGCTGGGCCTTTTCTGGGAGCCCAATATCGAACGTTTTCATCAGTTTCTGGACACTTTTATCCTTTTGTTCTGTTTTTCCGTCCCGGATCGTACGTCGTACGCCGCGGGAAGGACGGCAACCTAATCCATCACATTTATGTTACCGACTCCCACGGCACCTTGGGCGAGACAACTTCGCCTCACGTAGAGGCTTGGACCGCAAACCGAGGTCGCGCGGCAAGGGACCAGGTCTCCGTCGCTCCGGAGCCCATAACTTTTGATCCGTAAGGAGTTACGCGGCCCACAGCATACCGTTGGAAAGCTCTCCGAGAGCTCTACGACGGGGCAGCTAAGCCCGCTTTGCTGGGCCTTTTTTCGGAGCCCAAAATCGAACGTTTTCATCAGTTTCCGGACACTTTTATCCTTTTGCTCTGTTTTTCCGTCCCGGATCGTAAGGCGTACGCCGCGGGAAGGCCGGCAACCTAATCCATCACATTTCTGTTACCGACACCCACGGCACCTTGGGCGAGACAACTTCGCCTCACGTAGAGGCTGGGACCGCAAACCGAGGTCGCGCGGCAAGGGACCAAGTCTCCGTCGCTCCGGAGCCCATAACTTTTGATCCGTAAGGAGTTACGCGGCCCACAGCATACCGTTGGAAAGCTCTCCGAGAGCTCTACGACGGGACAGCTAAGCCCGCTTCGCTGGGCCTTTTTCGGGAGCCCAATATCGAACGTTTTCATCAGTTTCCGGACACTTTTATCCTTTTGTTCTGTTTTTCCGTCCCGGATCGTACGTCGTACGCCGCGGGAAGGACGGCAACCTAATCCATCACATTTATGTTACCGACTCCCACGGCACCTTGGGCGAGACAACTTCGCCTCACGTAGAGGCTGGGACCGCAAACCGAGGTCGCGCGGCAAGGGACCTGGTCTCCGTCGCTCCGGAGCCCATAACTTTTGATCCGTAAGGAGTTACGCGGCCTACAGCATACCGTTGGAAAGCTCTCCGAGAGCTCTACGACGGGGCAGCTAAGCCCGCTTCGCTGGGCCTTTTCTCGGAGCCCAATATCGAACGTTTTCATCAGTTTCCGGACACTTTTATCCTTTTGTTCTGTTTTTCCGTCCCGGATCGTACGTCGTACGCCGCGGGAAGGACGGCAACCTAATCCATCACATTTATGTTACCGACTCCCACGGCACCTTGGGCGAGACAACTTCGCCTCACGTAGAGGCTTGGCCCGCAAACCGAGGTCGCGCGGCAAGGGACCAGGTCTCCGTCGCTCCGGAGCCCATAACTTTTGATCCGTAAGGAGTTACGCGGCCCACAGCATACCGTTGGAAAGCTCTCCGAGAGCTCTACGACGGGGAAGCTAAGCCCGCTATGCCGGGCCTTTTCTCGGAGCCCAAAATTGAACATTTTCATCAGTTTCCGGACACTTTTATCCTTTTGTTCTGTTTTTCCGTCCCGGATCGTACGTCGTACGCCGCGGGAAGGCCGGCAACCTAATCCATCACATTTCTGTTACCGACACCCACGGCACCTTGGGCGAGACAACTTCGCCTCACGCAGAGGCTGGGACCGCAAACCGAGGTCGCACGGCATGGGACCAGGTCTCCGTCGCTCCGGAGCCCATAACTTTTGATCCGTAAGGAGTTACGCGGCCCACAGCATACCGTTGGAAAGCTCTCCGAGAGCTCTACGACGGGGCAGCTAAGCGCGCTTTGCTGGGCCTTTTCTCGGAGCCCAAAATCGAACGTTTTCATCAGTTTCCGGACACTTTTATCCTTTTGCTCTGTTTTTCCGTCCCGGATCGTACGCCGTGCGCCGCGGGAAGGCCGGCAACCTAATCCATCACATTTCTGTTACCGACACCCACGGCACCTTGGGCGAGACAACTGCGCCTCACGTAGAGGTTGGGACCGCAAACGGAGGTCGCGCGGCATGGGACCAGGTCTCCGTCGCTCCGGAGCCCATAACTTTTGATCCGTAAGGAGTTACGCGGCCCACAGCATACCGTTGGAAAGCTCTCCGAGAGCTCTACGATGGGGCAGCTAAGCATCCTTCGCTGGGCCGTTTCTCGGAGCCCAAAATCGAACGTTTTCATCAGTTTCCGGATACTTTTATCCTTTTGTTCTGTTTTTCCGTCCCGGATCGTACGTCGTACGCCGCGGGAAGGACGGCAACCTAATCCATCACATTTATGTTACCGACTCCCACGGCACCTTGGGCGAGACAACTTCGCCTCACGTAGAGGCTGGGCCCGCAAACCGAGGTCGCGCGGCAAGGGACCAGGTCTCCGTCGCTCCGTAGCCCATAACTTTTGATCCGTAAGGAGTTACGCGGCCCACAGCATACCGTTGGAAAGCTCTCCGAGAGCTCTACGACGGGGCAGCTAAGCCTGCTTAGCTGGGCCTTTTCTCGGAGCCCAAAATCGAACGTTTTCATCAGTTTCCGGACACTTTTATCCTTTTGTTCTGTTTTTCCGTCCCGGATCGTACGTCGTACGCCGCGGGATGGCCGGCAACCTAATCCATTACATTTCTGTTACCGACACCCACGGCACCTTGGGCGAGACAACTTCGCCTCACGTAGAGGCTGGGACCGCAAACCGAGGTCGCGCGGCAAGGGACCAGGTCTCCGTCGCTCCGGAGCCCATAACTTTTGATCCGTAAGGAGTTACGCGGCCCACAGCATACCGTTGGAAAGCTCTCCGAGAGCTCTACGACGGGGCAGCTAAGCCCGCTTCGCAGGGCCTTTTCTGGGAGCCCAATATCGAACGTTTTCATCAGTTTCTGGACACTTTTATCCTTTTGTTCTGTTTTTCCGTCCCGGATCGTACGTCGTACGCCGCGGGAAGGACGGCAACCTAATCCATCACATTTATGTTACCGACTCCCACGGCACCTTGGGCGAGACAACTTCGCCTCACGTAGAGGCTTGGCCCGCAAACCGAGGTCGCGCGGCTTGGGACCAAGTCTCCGTCGCTCCGTAGCCCATAACTTTTGATCCGTAAGGAGTTACGCGGCCCACTGCATACCGTTGGAAAGCTCTCCGAGAGCTCTACGACGGGGCAGCTAAGCCCGCTTCGCTGGGCCTTTTCTCGGAGCCCAAAATCGAACGTTTTCATCAGTTTCCGGACACTTTTATCCTTTTGTTCTGTTTTTCCGTCCCGGATAATACATCGTACGCCGCGGGAAGGCCGGCAACCTAATCCAGCACATTTCTGTTACCGACACCCACGGCACCTTGGGCGAGACAACTTCGCCTCACGCAGAGGCTGGGACCGCAAACCGAGGTCGCACGGCATGGGACCAGGTCTCCGTCGCTACGGAGCCCATAACTTTTGATCCGTAAGGAGTTACGCGGCCCACAGCATACCGTTGGAAAGCTCTCCGAGAGCTCTACGACGTGGCAGCTAAGCCCGCTTCGCTGGGCCTTTTTCTCGGAGCCCAAAATCGAACGTTTTCATCAGTTTCCGGACACTTTTATCCTTTTGTTCTGTTTTTCCGTCCCGGATCGTACGTCGTACGCCGCGGGAAGGCCGGCAACCTAATCCATCACATTTCGGTTACCGACACCCACGGCACCTTGGGCGAGACAACTTCGCCTCACGTAGAGGCTGGGACCGCAAACCGAGGTCGCGCGGCAAGGGACCAGGTCTCCGTCGCTCCGGAGCCCATAACTTTTGATCCGTAAGGAGTTACGCGGCCCACAGCATACCGTTGGAAAGCTCTCCGAGAGCTCTACGACGGGGCAGCAAAGCCCGCTTTGTTGGGCCTTTTTTCGGAGCCCAAAATCGAACGTTTTCATCAGTTTCCGGACACTTTTATCCTTTTGCTCTGTTTTTCCGTCCCGGATCGTAAGTCGTACGCCGCGGGAAGGCCGGCAACCTAATCCATCACATTTCTGTTACCGACTCCCACGGCACCTTGGGCGAGACAACTTCGCTTCACGTAGAGGCTGGGCCCGCAAATCGAGGTCGCGCGGCATGTGACCAAGTCTCCGTCGCTCCGGAGCCCATAACTTTTAATCCGTAAGGAGTTACGTGGCCCACAGCATACCGTTGGAAAGCTCTCCGAGAGCTCTACGACGTGGCAGCTAAGCCCGCTTCGCTGGGCCTTTTCTCGGAGCCCAAAATCGAACGTTTTCATCAGTTTCCGGACACTTTTATCCTTTTGTTCTGTTTTTCCGTCCCGGATCGTACGTCGTACGCCGCGGGAAGGCCGGCAACCTAATCCATCACATTTCGGTTACCGACACCCACGGCACCTTGGGCGAGACAACTTCGCCTCACGTAGAGGCTGGGACCGCAAACCGAGGTCGCGCGGCAAGGGACCTGGTCTCCGTCGCTCCGGAGCCCATAACTTTTGATCCGTAAGGAGTTACGCGGCCCACAGCATGCCGTTGGAAAGCTCTCCGAGAGCTCTACGACGGGGCAGCTAAGCCCGCTTCGCTGGGCCTTTTCTCGGAGCCCAATATCGAACGTTTTCATCAGTTTCTGGACACTTTTATCCTTTTGTTCTGTTTTTCCGTCCCGGATCGTACGTCGTACGCCGCGGGAAGGACGGCAACCTAATCCATCACATTTATGTTACCGACTCCCACGGCACCTTGGGCGAGACAACTTCGCCTCACGTAGAGGCTTGGCCCGCAAACCGAGGTCGCGCGGCAAGGGACCAGGTCTCCGTCGCTCCGGAGCCCATAACTTTTGATCCGTAAGGAGTTACGCGGCCCACAGCATACCGTTGGAAAGCTCTCCGAGAGCTCTACGACGGGGAAGCTAAGCCCGCTTTGCGGGGCCTTTTCTCGGAGCCCAAAATCGAACGTTTTCATCAGTTTCCGGACACTTTTATCCTTTTGTTCTGTTTTTCCGTCCCGGATCGTACGTCGTACGCCGCGGGAAGGCCGGCAACCTAATCCATCACATTTCTGTTACCGACACCCACGGCACCTTGGGCGAGACAACTTCGCTTCACGCAGAGGCTGGGCCCGCAAACCGAGGTCGCACGGCATGGGACCAGGTCTCCGTCGCTCCGGAGCCCATAACTTTTGATCCGTAAGGAGTTACGCGGCCCACAGCATACCGTTGGAAAGCTCTCCGAGAGCTCTACGACGGGGCAGCAAAGCCCGCTTTGCTGGGCCTTTTCTCGGAGCCCAAAATCGAACGTTTTCATCAGTTTCCGGACACTTTTATCCTTTTGCTCTGTTTTTCCGTCCCGGATCGTACGTCGTACGCCGCGGGAAGGCCGGCAACCTAATCCATCACATTTCTGTTACCGACACCCACGGCACCTTGGGCGAGACAACTTCGCCTCACGCAGAGGCTGGGACCGCAAACCGAGGTCGCGCGGCATGTGACCAAGTCTCCGTCGCTCCGGAGCCCATAACTTTTGATCCGTAAGGAGTTACGCGGCCCACAGCATACCGTTGGAAAGCTCTCCGAGAGCTCTACGACGGGGCAGCAAAGCCCGCTTTGTTGGGCCTTTTTTCGGAGCCCAAAATCGAACGTTTTCATCAGTTTCCGGACACTTTTATCCTTTTGCTCTGTTTTTCCGTCCCGGATCGTAAGTCGTACGCCGCGGGAAGGGCGGGAACCTAATCCATCACATTTCTGTTACCGACACCCACGGCACCTTGGGCGAGACAACTTCGCTTCACGTAGAGGCTGGGCCCGCAAATCGAGGTCGCGCGGCATGTGACCAAGTCTCCGTCGCTCCGGAGCCCATAACTTTTGATCTGTAAGGAGTTACGCGGCCCACAGCATACCGTTGGAAAGCTCTCCGAGAGCTCTACTACGGGGCAGCTAAGCCTGCTTAGCTGGGCCTTTTCTGGGAGACCAATATCGAACGTTTTCATCAGTTTCTGGACACTTTTATCCTTTTGTTCTGTTTTTCCGTCCCGGATCGTACGTCGTACGCCGCGGGAAGGACGGCAACCTAATCCATCACATTTATGTTACCGACTCCCACGGCACCTTGGGCGAGACAACTTCGCCTCACGTAGAGGCTTGGCCCGCAAACCGAGGTCGCGCGGCAAGGGACCAGGTCTCCGTCGCTCCGGAGCCCATAACTTTTGGTCCGTAAGGAGTTATGCGGCCCACAGCATACCGTTGGAAAGCTCTCCGAGAGCTCTACGACGGGGTAGCTAAGCCCGCTTCGCTGGGCCTTATCTCGGAGCCCAAAATCGAACGTTTTCATCAGTTTCCGGACACTTTTATCCTTTTGTTCTGTTTTTCCGTCCCGGGTCGTACGGCGGACGCCGCGGGAAGGCCGGCAACCTAATCCATCACATTTCTGTTACCGACACCCACGGCACCTTGGGCTAGACAACTTCGCCTCATGTAGAGGCTGGGACCGCAAACCGAGGTCGCGCGGCAAGGGACCAGGTCTCCGTCGCTCCGGAGCCCATAACTTTTGATCCGTAAGGAGTTACGCGGCCCACAGCATACCGTTGGAAAGCTCTCCGAGAGCTCTACGACGGGGCAGCTAAGCCCGCTTCGCTGGGCCTTTTTTGGGAGCCCAATATCGAACGTTTTAATCAGTTTCTGGACACTTTTATCCTTTTGTTCTGTTTTTCCGTCCCGGATCGTACGTCGTACGCCGCGGGAAGGCCGGCAACCTAATCCATCACATTTCTGTTACCGACTCCCACGGCACCTTGGGCGAGGCAACTTCGCTTCACGTAGAGGCTGGGCCCGCAAACCGAGGTCGCGCGGCATGGGACCAACTCTCCGTCGCTCCGTAGCCCATAACTTTTGATCCGTAAGGAGTTACGCGGCCCACTGCATACCGTTGGAAAGCTCTCCGAGAGCTCTACGACGGGGCAGCTAAGCCCGCTTCGCTGGGCCTTTTCTCGGAGCCCAAAATCGAACGTTTTCATCAGTTTCCGGACACTGTTATCCTTTTGTTCTGTTTTTCCGTCCCGGATCGTACGTCGTACGCCGCGGGAAGGCCGGCAACCTAATCCATCACATTTCTGTTACCGACTCCCACGGCACCTTGGGCGAGGTAACTTCGCCTCACGCAGAGGCTGGGACCGCAAACCGAGGTCGCACGGCATGGGACCAGGTCTCCGTCGCTACGGAGCCCATAACTTTTGATCCGTAAGGAGTTACGCGGCCCACAGCATACCGTTGGAAAGCTCTCCGAGAGCTCTACGACGTGGCAGCTAAGCCCGCTTCGCTGGGCCTTTTTCTCGGAGCCCAAAATCGAACGTTTTCATCAGTTTCCGGACACTTTTATCCTTTTGTTCTGTTTTTCCGTCCCGGATCGTACGTCGTACGCCGCGGGAAGGCCGGCAACCTAATCCATCACATTTCGGTTACCGACACCCACGGCACCTTGGGCGAGACAACTTCGCCTCACGTAGAGGCTGGGCCCGCAAACCGAGGTCGCGCGGCATGGGACCATGTCTCCGTCGCTCCGGAGCCCATAACTTTTGATCCGTAAGGAGTTACGCGGCCCACAGCATACTGTTGGAAAGCTCTCCGAGAGCTCTACGACGGGGCAGCAAAGCCCGCTTTGCTGGGGCTTTTCTCGGAGCCCCAAATCGAACGTTTTCATCAGTTTCTGGCCACTTTTATCCTTTTGTTCTGTTTTTCCGTCCCGGATCGTCCGTCGTACGACGCGGGAAGGCTGGCAACCTAATCCATCACATTTCTGTTCCCGACTACCACGGCACCTTGGGCGAGGCAACTTGGCTTCGCGTAGAGGCTGGGACCGCAAACCGAGGTCGCGCGGCATGGGACCAGGTCTCCGTCGCTCCGGAGCCCATAACTTTTAATCCGTAAGGAGTTACGTGGCCCACAGCATACCGTTGGAAAGCTCTCCGAGAGCTCTACGACGTGGCAGCTAAGCCCGCTTCGCTGGGCCTTTTCTCGGAGCCCAAAATCGAACGTTTTCATCAGTTTCCGGACACTTTTATCCTTTTGTTCTGTTTTTCCGTCCCGGATCGTACGTCGTACGCCGCGGGAAGGCCGGCAACCTAATCCATCACATTTCGGTTACCGACACCCACGGCACCTTGGGCGAGACAACTTCGCCTCACGTAGAGGCTGGGACCGCAAACCGAGGTCGCGCGGCAAGGGACCTGGTCTCCGTCGCTCCGGAGCCCATAACTTTTGATCCGTAAGGAGTTACGCGGCCCACAGCATGCCGTTGGAAAGCTCTCCGAGAGCTCTACGACGGGGCAGCTAAGCCCGCTTCGCTGGGCCTTTTCTCGGAGCCCAATATCGAACGTTTTCATCAGTTTCTGGACACTTTTATCCTTTTGTTCTGTTTTTCCGTCCCGGATCGTACGTCGTACGCCGCGGGAAGGACGGCAACCTAATCCATCACATTTATGTTACCGACTCCCACGGCACCTTGGGCGAGACAACTTCGCCTCACGTAGAGGCTTGGCCCGCAAACCGAGGTCGCGCGGCAAGGGACCAGGTCTCCGTCGCTCCGGAGCCCATAACTTTTGATCCGTAAGGAGTTACGCGGCCCACAGCATACCGTTGGAAAGCTCTCCGAGAGCTCTACGACGGGGAAGCTAAGCCCGCTTTGCGGGGCCTTTTCTCGGAGCCCAAAATCGAACGTTTTCATCAGTTTCCGGACACTTTTATCCTTTTGTTCTGTTTTTCCGTCCCGGATCGTACGTCGTACGCCGCGGGAAGGCCGGCAACCTAATCCATCACATTTCTGTTACCGACACCCACGGCACCTTGGGCGAGACAACTTCGCCTCACGCAGAGGCTGGGACCGCAAACCGAGGTCGCACGGCATGGGACCAGGTCTCCGTCGCTCCGGAGCCCATAACTTTTGATCCGTAAGGAGTTACGCGGCCCACAGCATACCGTTGGAAAGCTCTCCGAGAGCTCTACGACGGGGCAGCTAAGCCCGCTTTGCTGGGCCTTTTCTCAGAGCCCAAAATCGAACGTTTTCATCAGTTTCCGGACACTTTTATCCTTTTGTTCTGTTTTTCCGTCCCGGATCGTACGTCGTACGCCGCGGGAAGGCCGGCAACCTAATCCATCACATTTCTGTTACCGACACCCACGGCACCTTGGGCGAGACAACTTCGCCTCACGCAGAGGCTGGGACCGCAAACCGAGGTCGCACGGCATGGGACCAGGTCTCCGTCGCTCCGGAGCCCATAACTTTTGATCCGTAAGGAGTTACGCGGCCCACAGCATACCGTTGGAAAGCTCTCCGAGAGCTCTACGACGGGGCAGCTAAGCCCGCTTTGCTGGGCCTTTTCTCGGAGCCCAAAATTGAACGTTTTCATCAGTTTCCGGACACTTTTATCCTTTTGTTCTGTTTTTCCGTCCCGGATAATACATCGTACGCCGCGGGAAGGCCGGCAACCTAATCCATCACATTTCTGTTACCGACTCCCACGACACCTTGGGCGAGACAACTTCGCTTCACGTAGAGGCTGGGCCCGCAAACCGAGGTCAAGCGGCATGGGACCAGGTCTCCGTCGCTACGGAGCCCATAACTTTTGATCCGTAAGGAGTTACGCGGCCCACAGCATACCGTTGGAAAGCTCTCCGAGAGCTCTACGACGGGGCAGCGAAGCACGCTTCGCTAGGCCTTTTCTCGGAGCCCAAAATCGAACGTTTTCATCAGTTTCTGGACACTTTTATCCTTTTGTTCTGTTTTTCCGTCCCGGATCGTACGTCGTACGCCGCGGGAAGGACGGCAACCTAATCCATCACATTTATGTTACCGACTCCCACGGCACCTTGGGCGAGACAACTTCGCCTCACGTAGAGGCTTGGCCCGCAAACCGAGGTCGCGCGGCAAGGGACCAGGTCTCCGTCGCTCCGGAGCCCATAACTTTTGATCCGTAAGGAGTTATGCGGCCCACAGCATACCGTTGGAAAGCTCTCCGAGAGCTCTACGACGGGGCAGCTAAGCCCGCTTCGCTGGGCCTTTTCTCGGAGCCCAAAATCGAACGTTTTCATCAGTTTCCGGACACTTTTATCCATTTGTTATGTTTTTCCGTCCCGGATAATACATCGTACGCCGCGGGAAGGCCGGCAACCTAATCCATCACATTTCTGTTACCGACACCCACGGCACCTTGGGCGAGACAACTTCGCCTCACGCAGAGGCTGGGACCGCAAACCGAGGTCGCACGGCATGGGACCAGGTCTCCGTCGCTACGGAGCCCATAACTTTTGATCCGTAAGGAGTTACGCGGCCTACAGCATACCGTTGGAAAGCTCTCAGAGAGCTTTACGACGTGGCAGCTAAGCCCGCTTCGCTGGGCCTTTTCTCGGAGCCCAAAATCGAACGTTTTCATCAGTTTCCGGACACTTTTATCCTTTTGTTCTGTTTTTCCGTCCCGGATCGTACGTCGTACGCCGCGGGAAGGCCGGCAACCTAATCCATCACATTTCGGTTACCGACACCCACGGCACCTTGGGCGAGACAACTTCGCCTCACGTAGAGGCTGGGACCGCAAACCGAGTTCGCGCGGCATGGGACCAGGTCTCCGTCGCTCCGGAGCCCATAACTTTTGATCCGTAAGGAGTTACGCGGCCCACAGCATACCGTTGGAAAGCTCTCCGAGAGCTCTACGACGGGGCAGCTAAGCCCGCTTCGCTGGGCCTTTTCTCGGAGCCCAAAATCGAACGTTTTCATCAGTTTCCGGACACTTTTATCCTTTTGCTCTGTTTTTCCGTCCCGGATCGTACGTCGTACGCCGCGGGAAGGCCGGCAACCTAATCCATCACATTTCTGTTACCGACTCCCACGGCACCTTGGGCGAGGCAACTTCGCTTCACGTAGAGGCTGGGCCCGCAAACCGAGGTCGCGCGGCATGGGACCAGGTCTCCGTCGCTCCGGAGCCCATAACTTTTGATCCGTAAGGAGTTACGCGGCCCACAGCATACCGTTGTAAAGCTCTCCGAGAGCTCTACGACGGGGCAGCTAAGCCCGCTTCGCTGGGCCTTTTCTCGGAGCCCAAAATCGAACGTTTTCATCAGTTTCCGGACACTTTTATCCTTTTGCTCTGTTTTTCCGTCCCGGATCGTACGTCGTACGCCGCGGGATGGCCGGCAACCTAATCCATCACATTTCTGTTACCGACTCCCACGGCACCTTGGGCGAGACAACTTCGCTTCACGTAGAGGCTGGGCCCGCAAACCGAGGTCGCGCAGCATGGGACCAGGTCTCCGTCGCTCCGGAGCCCATAACTTTTGATCCGTAAGGAGTTACGCGGCCCACAGCATACCGTTGGAAAGCTCTCCGAGAGCTCTACGACGGGGCATCTAAGCCCGCTTTGCTGGGCCTTTTCTCGGAGCCCAAAATCGAACGTTTTCATCAGTTTCCGGACACTTTTCTTCTTTTATACTGTTTTTCCGTCCCGGATCGTACGCCGTGCGCCGCGGGAAGGCCGGCAACCTAATCCATCACATTTCTGTTACCGACTCCCACGGCACCTTGGGCGAGGCAACTTCGCTTCACGTAGAGGCTGGGCCCGAAAACCGAGGTCGCGCGGCATGGGACCAGGTCTCCTTCGCTCCGGAGCCCATAACTTTTGATCCGTAAGGAGTTACGCAGCCCACAGCATACCGTTGGAAAGCTCTCCGAGAGCTCTACGACGGGGCAGCTAAGCCTGCTTTGTTGGCCCTTTTTTCGGAGCCCAAAATCGAACGTTTTCATCAGTTTCCGGACACTTTTATCCTTTTGCTCTGTTTTTCCGTCCCGAATCGTACGTCGTACGCCGCAGGAAGGCCGGCAACCTAATCCATCACATTTCTTTTACCGACTCCCACGGCACCTTGGGCGAGACAACTTCGCTTCACGTAGAGGATGGGCCCGCAAACCGAGGTCGCACAGCATGGGACCAGGTCTCCGTCGCTCCGGAGCCCATAACTTTTGATCCGTAAGGAGTTACGCGGCCCACAGCATACCGTTGGAAAGCTCTCCGAGAGCTCTACGACGGGGCAGCGAAGCACGCTTCGCTAGGCCTTTTCTCGGAGCCCAAAATCGAACGTTTTCATCAGTTTTCGGACACTTTTATCCTTTTGCTATGTTTTTCCGTCCCGGATCGTACGTCGTACGCCGCGGGAAGGCCGGCAACCTAATCCATCACATTTCTGTTACCGACTCCCACGGCACTTTGGGCGAGACAAATTCGCTTCACGTAGAGGCTGGGCCCGCAAACCGAGTTCGCGCGGCATGGGACCAAGTCTCCGTCGCTCCGGAGCCCATAACTTTTGATCCGTAAGGAATTATGCGGCCCACAGCATACCGTTGGAAAGCTCTCCTAGAGCTCTACGACGGGGCAGCGAAGCCCCCTTCGCTGGGCCTTTTCTCGGAGCCCAAAATTGAACGTTTTCATCAGTTTACGGACACTTTTATCCTTTTGTTCTGTTTTTCCGTCCCGGATCGTACGTCGTACGCCGCGGGAAGGCCGGCAACCTAATCCATCACATTTCTGTTACCGACTTCCACAGCACCTTGGGCGAGACAACTTCGCTTCACGTAGGGGCTGGGCCCGCAAACCGAGGTCGCGCGGCAAGGGACCAGGTCTCCGTCGCTACGGAGCCCATAACTTTTGATCCGTAAGGAGTTATGCGGCCCACAGCATACCGTTGGAAAGCTCTCCGAGAGCTCTACGACGTGGCAGCTAAGCCCGCACCGCTGGGCCTTTTCTCGGAGCCCAAAATTGAACGTTTTCATCAGTTTCCGGACACTTTTATCCTTTTGTTCTGTTTTTCCGTCCCGGATCATACGTCGTACTCCGCAGGAAGGCCGGCAACCTAATCCATCACATTTCTGTTACCGACTCCCACGGCACCTTGGGCGAGACAACTTCGCCTCACGCAGAGGCTGGGACCGCAAACCGAGGTCGCACGGCATGGGACCAGGTCTCCGTCGCTACGGAGCCCATAACTTTTGATCCGTAAGGAGTTACGCGGCCCACAGCATACCGTTGGAAAGCTCTCCGAGAGCTCTACGACGTGGCAGCTAAGCCCGCTTCGCTGGGCCTTTTCTCGGAGCCCAAAATCGAACGTTTTCATCAGTTTCCGGACACTTTTATCCTTTTGTTCTGTTTTTCCGTCCCGGATAATACATCGTACGCCGCGGGAAGGCCGGCAACCTAATCCATCACATTTCTGTTACCGAAACCCACGGGACCTTCGGCGGGGCAACTTCACTTCACGTAGCGGCTGGGCCCGCAAACCGAGGTCGCGCGGCATGGGACCAGGTCTCCGTCGCTCCGGAGCCCATAACTTTTGATCCGTAAGGAGTTACGCGGCCCACAGCATACCGTTGGAAAGCTCTCCGAGAGCTCTACGACGGGGCAGCTAAGCCCGCTTCGCTGGGCCTTTTCTCGGAGCCCAAAATCGAACGTTTTCATCAGTTTCCGGACACTTTTATCCTTTTGTTCTGTTTTTCCGTCCCGGATAATACATCGTACGCCGCGGGAAGGCCGGTAACCTAATCCATCACATTTCGGTTACCGACACCCACGGCACCTTGGGCGAGACAACTTCGCCTCACGTAGAGGCTGGGACCGCAAACCGAGGTCGCGCGGCAAGGGACCTGGTCTCCGTCGCTCCGGAGCCCATAACTTTTGATCCGTAAGGAGTTACGCTGCCCACTGCATGCCGTTGGAAAGCTCTCCGAGAGCTCTACGACGGGGCAGCTAAGCCCGCTTCGCTGGGCCTTTTCTCGGAGCCCAATATCGAACGTTTTCATCAGTTTCTGGACACTTTTATCCTTTTGTTCTGTTTTTCCGTCCCGGATCGTACGTCGTACGCCGCGGGAAGGACGGCAACCTAATCCATCACATTTATGTTACCGACTCCCACGGCACCTTGGGCGAGACAACTTCGCCTCACGTAGAGGCTTGGCCCGCAAACCGAGGTCGCGCGGCATGGGACCAGGTCTCCGTCGCTCCGGAGCCCATAACTTTTGATCCGTAAGGAGTTACGCGGCCCACAGCATACCGTTGGAAAGCTCTCCGAGAGCTCTACGACGGGGAAGCTAAGCCCGCTTTGCGGGGCCTTTTCTCGGAGCCCAAAATCGAACGTTTTCATCAGTTTCCGGACACTTTTATCCTTTTGTTCTGTTTTTCCGTCCCGGATCGTACGTCGTACGCCGCGGGAAGGCCGGCAACCTAATCCATCACATTTCTGTTACCGACACCCACGGCACCTTGGGCGAGACAACTTCGCTTCACGTAGAGGCTGGGCCCGCAAACAGAGGTCGCTCGGCTTGGGACCAGGTCTCCGTCGCTCCGGAGCCCATAACTTTTGATCCGGAAGGAGTTACGCGGCCCACAGCATACCGTTGGAAAGCTCTCCGAGAGCTCTACGACGGGGCAGCAAAGCCCGCTTTGTTGGGCCTTTTTTCGGAGCCCAAAATCGAACGTTTTCATCAGTTTCCGGACACTTTTATCCTTTTGCTCTGTTTTTCCGTCCCGGATCGTAAGTCGTACGCCGCGGGAAGGCCGGCAACCTAATCCATCACATTTCTGTTACCGACTCCCACGGCACCTTGGGCGAGACAACTTCGCCTCACGCAGAGGCTGGGACCGCAAACCGAGGTCGCATGGCATGTGACCAGGTCTCTGTCGCTCCGGAGCCCATAACTTTTGATCCGTAAGGAGTTACGCGGCCCACAGCATACCGTTGGAAAGCTCTCCGAGAGCTCTACTACGGGGCAGCTAAGCCTGCTTTGCTGGGCCTTTTTTCGAAGCCCAAAATCGAACGTTTTCATCAGTTTTGGGGCACTTTTATCCTTTTGCTCTGTTTTTCCGTCCCGGATCGTAAGTCGTACGCCGCGGGAAGGCCGGCAAACTAATCCATCACATTTCTGTTACCGACACCCACGGCACCTTGGGCGAGACAACTTCGCCTCACGTAGAGCCTGGGCCCGCAACCCGAGGTCGCGCGGCATGGGACCAGGTCTCCGTCGCTCCGGAGCCCATAACTTTTGATCCGTAAGGAGTTACGCGGCCCACAGCATACCGTTGGAAAGCTCTCCGAGCGCTCTACGACGGGGCAGCGAAGCCCGCTTCGCTGGGCCTTTTCTGGGAGACCAATATCGAACGTTTTCATCAGTTTCTGGACACTTTTATCCTTTTGTTCTGTTTTTCCGTCCCGGATCGTACGTCGTACGCCGCGGGAAGGACGGCAACCTAATCCATCACATTTATGTTACCGACTCCCACGGCACCTTGGGCGAGACAACTTCGCCTCACGTAGAGGCTTGGCCCGCAAACCGAGGTCGCGCGGCAAGGGACCAGGTCTCCGTCGCTCCGGAGCCCATAACTTTTGATCCGTAAGGAGTTACGCGGCCCACTGCATACCGTTGGAAAGCTCTCCGAGAGCTCTACGACGGGGCAGCAAAGCCCGCTTCGCTGGGCCTTTTCTCGGAGCCCAAAATCGAACGTTTTCATCAGTTTCCGGACACTGTTATCCTTTTGTTCTGTTTTTCCGTCCCGGATCGTACGTCGTACGCCGCGGGAAGGCCGGCAACCTAATCCATCACATTTCTGTTACCGACTCCCACGGCACCTTGGGCGAGGTAACTTCGCTTCACGTAGCGGCTGGGCACGCAAACCGGGGTCGCGCGGCATGGGTCCAGGTCTCCGTCGCTACGGAGCCCATAACTTTTGATCCGTAAGGAGTTACGCGGCCCACAGCATACCGTTGGAAAGCTCTCCGAGAGCTCTACGACGTGGCAGCAAAGCCCGCTTCGCTGGGCCTTTTCTCGGAGCCCAAAATCGAACGTTTTCATCAGTTTCCGGACACTGTTATCCTTTTGTTCTGTTTTTCCGTCCCGGATCGTACGTCGTACGCCGCGGGAAGGCCGGCAACCTAATCCATCACATTTCGGTTACCGACACCCACGGCACCTTGGGCGAGACAACTTCGCCTCACGTAGAGGCTGGGCCCGCAAACCGAGGTCGCGCGGCATGGGACCAGGTCTCCGTCGCTCCGGAGCCCATAACTTTTGATCCGTAAGGAGTTACGCGGCCCACAGCATACCGTTGGAAAGCTCTCCGAGAGCTCTACGACGGGGCAGCTAAGCCCGCTTCGCTGGGCCTTTTCTCGGAGCCCAAAATCGAACGTTTTCATCAGTTTCCGGACACTTTTATCCTTTTGCTCTGTTTTTCCGTCCCGGATCGTACGTCGTACGTCGCGGGAAGGCCGGCAACCTAATCCATCACATTTCTGTTACCGACTCCTACGGCACCTTGGGCGAGACAACTTCGCTTCACGTAGAGGCTGGGCCCGCAAACCGAGGTCGCGCAGCATGGGACCAGGTCTCCGTCGCTCCGGAGCCCATAACTTTTGATCCGTAAGGAGTTACGGGGCCCACAACATACCGTTGGAAAGCTCTCCGAGAGCTCTACGACGGGGCAGCTAAGCCCGCTACGCTGGGCCTTTTCTCGGAGCCCAAAATCGAACGTTTTCATCAGTTTCCGGACACTTTTATCCATTTGTTCTGTTTTTCCGTCCCGGATAATACATCGTACGCCGCGGGAAGGCCGGCAACCTAATCCATCACATTTCTGTTACCGACACCCACGGCACCTTGGGCGAGACAACTTCGCCTCACGCAGAGGCTGGGACCGCAAACCGAGGTCGCACGGCATGGGACCAGGTCTCCGTCGCTCCGGAGCCCATAACTTTTGATCCGTAAGGAGTTACGCGGCCCACAGCATACCGTTGGAAAGCTCTCCGAGAGCTCTACGACGGGGCAGCTAAGCCCGCTTTGCTGGGCCTTTTTTCGGAGCCCAAAATCGAACGTTGTCATCAGTTTCCGGACACTTTTATCCTTTTGTTCTGTTTTTCCGTCCCGGATCGTACGTCGTACGCCGCGGGAAGGCCGGCAACCTAATCCATCACATTTCTGTTACCGACACCCACGGCACCTTGGGCGAGACAACTTCGCCTCACGTAGAGGCTGGGACCGCAAACCGAGGTCGCGCGGCAAGGGACCAGGTCTCCGTCGCTCCGGAGCCCATAACTTTTGATCCGTAAGGAGTTACGCGGCCCACAGCATACCGTTGGAAAGCTCTCCGAGAGCTCTACGACGGGGCAGCGAAGCCCGCTTCGCTGGGCCTTTTCTGGGAGACCAATATCGAACGTTTTCATCAGTTTCTGGACACTTTTATCCTTTTGTTCTGTTTTTCCGTCCCGGATCGTACGTCGTACGCCGCGGGAAGGACGGCAACCTAATCCATCACATTTATGTTACCGACTCCCACGGCACCTTGGGCGAGACAACTTCGCCTCACGTAGAGGCTGGGCCCGCAAACCGAGTTCGCGCGGCATGGGACCAGGTCTCCGTCACTCCGGAGCCCATAACTTTTGATCCGTAAGGAGTTATGCGGCCCACAGCATACCGTTGTAAAGCTCTCCGAGAGCTCTACGACGGGGCAGCTAAGCCCGCTTCGCTGGGCCTTTTCTCGGAGCCCAAAATCGAACGTTTTCATCAGTTTCCGGACACTTTAATCCTTTTGCTCTGTTTTTCCGTCCCGGATCGTACGTCGTACGCCGCGGGATGGCCGGCAACCTAATCCATCACATTTCTGTTACCGACTCCCACGGCACCTTGGGCGAGACAACTTCGCTTCACGTAGAGGCTGGGCCCGCAAACCGAGGTCGCGCAGCATGGGACCAGGTCTCCGTCGCTCCGGAGCCCATAACTTTTGATCCGTAAGGAGTTACGTGGCCCACAACATACCGTTGGAAAGCTCTCCGAGAGCTCTACGACGGGGCAGCTAAGCCCGTTACGCTGGGCCTTTTCTCGGAGCCCAAAATCGAATGTTTTCATCAGGTTCCGGACACTTTTATCCTTTTGCTCTGTGTTTCCGTCCCGGAGCGTACGTCGGACGCCGCGGGAGGGCCGCGAAGCTAAGCCATCACATTTCTGGTACCGAGTCCCACGGGACCTTGGGCGGGACAACTTCGCCTCACGCAGAGGCTGGGACCGCAAACCGAGGTCGCACGGCATGGGACCAGGTCCCCGTCGCTCCGGAGCCCATAACTTTTGATCCGTAAGGAGTTACGCGCCCCACAGCATACCGTTGGAAAGCTCGGCGAGAGCTCTACGACGGGGCATCTAAGCCCGCTTTGCTGGGCCTTTTCTCGGAGCCCAAAATCGAACGTTGTCATCAGTTTCCGGACACTTTTATCCTTTTGTTCTGTTTTTCCGTCCCGGATCGTACGTCGTACGCCGCGGGAAGGCCGGCAACCTAATCCATCACATTTCTGTTACCGACACCCACGGCACCTTGGGCGAGACAACTTCGCCTCACGTAGAGGCTGGGACCGCAAACCGAGGTCGCGCGGCAAGGGACCAGGTCTCCGTCGCTCCGGAGCCCATAACTTTTGATCCGTAAGGAGTTACGCGGCCCACAGCATACCGTTGGAAAGCTCTCCGAGAGCTCTACGACGGGGCAGCGAAGCCCGCTTCGCTGGGCCTTTTCTGGGAGACCAATATCGAACGTTTTCATCAGTTTCTGGACACTTTTATCCTTTTGTTCTGTTTTTCCGTCCCGGATCGTACGTCGTACGCCGCGGGAAGGACGGCAACCTAATCCATCACATTTATGTTACCGACTCCCACGGCACCTTGGGCGAGACAACTTCGCCTCACGTAGAGGCTGGGCCCGCAAACCGAGTTCGCGCGGCATGGGACCAGGTCTCCGTCGCTCCGGAGCCCATAACTTTTGATCCGTAAGGAGTTATGCGGCCCACAGCATACCGTTGGAAAGCTCTCCGAGAGCCCTACGCCGGGGCAGCTAAGCCCGCTTCGCTGGGCCTTTTCTCGGAGCCCAAAATCGAACGTTTTCATCAGTTTCCGGACACTTTTATCCTTTTGTTCTGTTTTTCCGTCCCGGATCGTACGTCGTACCCCGCGGGAAGGCCGGCAACCTAATCCATCACATTTCTGTTACCGACACCCACGGCACCTTGGGCGAGACAACTTCGCCTCACGCAGAGGCTGGGACCGCAAACCGAGGTCGCACGGCATGGGACCAGGTCTCCGTCGCTACGGAGCCCATAACTTTTGATCCGTAAGGAGTTACGCGGCCCACAGCATACCGTTGGAAAGCTCTCCGAGAGCTCTACGACGGGGCAGCAAGGCCCGCTTTGCTGGGGCTTTTCTCGCGGCCCAAAATCGAAAGTTTTCATCAGTGTCCCGGCACTTTTATCCTTTTGCTCTGTTTTTTCATCCCGGATCGTACGTCGTACGCCGCGGGATGGCCGGCAACCTAATCCATCACATTTCTGTTACCCACTCCCACGGCACATTGGGCGAGACAACTTCGCTTCACGTAGAGGCTGGGCCCGCAAACCGAGGTCGCGCGGCAAGGGAACAGGTCTCCGTCGCTCCGGAGCCCATAACTTTTGATCCGTAAGGAGTTACGCGGCCCACAGCATACCGTTGGAAAGCTCTCCGATATCTCTACGACGGGGCAGCGAAGCCCGCTTCACTGGGCCTTTTTCGGAGCCCAAAATCGAATCTTTTCGTCAGTTTCTGAACACTTTTATGCTTTTGTACTGTTTTTCCGTCCCGGATCGTACGTCGTGCGCCGTGGGAAGGTTGGCAGCCTAATCCATCACATTTCTGTTACCGAATCCCATGGCAACTTGGGCGAGACAACTTCGCTTCACGTAGAGGCTGGGCCCGCAAACCGAGGTCGCGCGGCAAGGGACCAGGTCTCCGTCGCTCCGGAGCCCATAACTTTTGATCCGTAAGGAGTTATGCGGCCCACAGCATACCGTTGGAAAGCTCTCCGAGAGCTCTACGACGGGGCAGCTAAGCCCGCTTCCCTGGGCCTTTTCTCGGAGCCCAAAATCGAACGTTTTCATCAGTTTCCGGACACTTTTATCCTTTTGTTCTGTTTTTCCGTCCCGGATCGTACGTCGTACGCCGCGGGAAGGCCGGCAACCTAATCCATCACATTTCTGTTACCGACACCCACGGCACCTTGGGCGAGACAACTTCGCCTCACGCAGAGGCTGGGACCGCAAACCGAGGTCGCACGGCATGGGACCAGGTCTCCGTCGCTACGGAGCCCATAACTTTTGATCCGTAAGGAGTTACGCGGCCCACAGCATACCGTTGGAAAGCTCTCCGAGAGCTCTACGACGTGGCAGCTAAGCCCGCTACGCTGCGCCTTTTCTCGGAGCCCAAAATCGAACGTTTTCATCAGTTTCCGGACACTTTTATCCAGTTGTTCTCTTTTTCCGTCCCGGATCGTACGTCGTACGCCGCGGGAAGGCCGGCAACCTAATCCATCACATTTCGGTTACCGACACCCACGGCACCTTGGGCGAGACAACTTCGCCTCACGTAGAGGCTGGGACCGCAAACCGAGGTCGCGCGGCTTGGGCCCAGGACTCCGTCGCTCCGGAGCCCATAACTTTTGATCCGGAAGGAGTTACGCGGCCCACAGCATACCGTTGGAAAGCTCTCCGAGAGCTCTACGACGGGGCAGCAAAGCTCGCTTTGTTGGGCCTTTTTTCGGAGCCCAAAATCGAACGTTTTCATCAGTTTCCGGACACTTTTATCCTTTTGCTCTGTTTTTCCGTCCCGGATCGTAAGTCGTACGCCGCGGGAAGGCCGGCAACCTAATCCATCACATTTCTGTTACCGACTCCCACGGCACCTTGGGCGAGACAACTTCGCCTCACGCAGAGGCTGGGACCGGAGACCGAGGTCGCGCGGCATGGGACCAGGTCTCCGTCGCTCCGGAGCCCATAACTTTTAATCCGTAAGGAGTTACGTGGCCCATAGCATACCGTTGGAAAGCTCTCCGAGAGCTCTACGACGTGGCAGCTAAGCCCGCTTCGCTGGGCCTTTTCTCGGAGCCCAAAATCGAACGTTTTCATCAGTTTCCGGACACTTTTATCCTTTTGTTCTGTTTTTCCGTCCCGGATCGTACGTCGTACGCCGCGGGAAGGCCGGCAACCTAATCCATCACATTTCGGTTACCGACACCCACGGCACCTTGGGCGAGACAACTTCGCCTCACGTAGAGGCTGGGACCGCAAACCGAGGTCGCGCGGCAAGGGACCTGGTCTCCGTCGCTCCGGAGCCCATAACTTTTGATCCGTAAGGAGTTACGCGGCCCACAGCATGCCGTTGGAAAGCTCTCCGAGAGCTCTACGACGGGGCAGCTAAGCCCGCTTCGCTGGGCCTTTTCTCGGAGCCCAATATCGAACGTTTTCATCAGTTTCTGGACACTTTTATCCTTTTGTTCTGTTTTTCCGTCCCGGATCGTACGTCGTACGCCGCGGGAAGGACGGCAACCTAATCCATCACATTTATGTTACCGACTCCCACGGCACCTTGGGCGAGACAACTTCGCCTCATGTAGAGGCTTGGCCCGCAAACCGAGGTCGCGCGGCAAGGGACCAGGTCTCCGTCGCTCCGGAGCCCATAACTTTTGATCCGTAAGGAGTTACGCGGCCCACAGCATACCGTTGGAAAGCTCTCCGAGAGCTCTACGACGGGGAAGCTAAGCCCGCTTTGCGGGGCCTTTTCTCGGAGCCCAAAATCGAACGTTTTCATCAGTTTCCGGACACTTTTATCCTTTTGTTCTGTTTTTCCGTCCCGGATCGTACGTCGTACGCCGCGGGAAGGCCGGCAACCTAATCCATCACATTTCTGTTACCGACACCCACGGCACCTTGGGCGAGACAACTTCGCCTCACGCAGAGGCTGGGACCGCAAACCGAGGTCGCGCGGCAAGGGACCTGGTCTCCGTCGCTACGGAGCCCATAACTATTGATCGGTAAGGAGTTACGCGGCCCACAGCATTCCGTTGGAAAGCTTTCCGAGAGCTCTACGACGTGGCAGCTAAGCCCGCTTTGCTGGACCTTTTTTCGGAGCCCAAAATCGAACGTTTTCATCAGTTTCCGGACACTTTTATCCTTTTGTTCTGTTTTTCCGTCCCGGATCGTACGTCGTACGCCGCGGGAAGGCCGGCAACCTAATCCATCACATTTCTGTTACCGACACCCACGGCACCTTGGGCGAGACAACTTCGCCTCACGTAGAGGCTGGGACCGCAAACCGAGGTCGCGCGGCAAGGGACCAGGTCTCCGTCGCTCCGGAGCCCATAACTTTTGATCCGTAAGGAGTTACGCGGCCCACAGCATACCGTTGGAAAGCTCTCCGAGAGCTCTACGACGGGGCAGCTAAGCCCGCTTCGCTGGGCCTTTTCTGGGAGCCCAATATCGAACGTTTTCATCAGTTTCTGGACACTTTTATCCTTTTGTTCTGTTTTTCCGTCCCGGATCGTACGTCGTACGCCGCGGGATGGCCGGCAACCTAATCCATCACATTTCTGTTACCGACTCCCACGGCACCTTGGGCGAGACAACTTCGTTTCACGTAGAGGCTGGGCCCGCAAACCGAGGTCGCGCAGCATGGGACCAGGTCTCCGTCGCTCCGGAGCCCATAACTTTTGATCCGTAAGGAGTTACGCGGCCCACAGCATACCATTGGAAAGCTCTCCGAGAGCTCTACGACGGGGAAGCTAAGCCCGCTTTGCTGGGCCTTTTTTCGGAGCCCAAAATCGAACGTTTTCATCAGTTTCCGGACACTTTTCTTCTTTTATACTGTTTTTCCGTCCCGGATCGTACGCCGTGCGCCGCGCGAAGGCCGGCAACCTAATCCATCACATTTTTGTTAACGACTCCCACGGCACCTTGGGCGAGGCAACTTCGCTTCACGTAGAGGCTGGGCCCGCAAACCGAGGTCGCACGGCATGGGACCAGGTCTCCTTCGCTCCGGAGCCCATAACTTTTGATCCGTAAGGAGTTACGCGGCCCACAGCATACCGTTGGAAAGCTCTCCGAGAGCTCTACGACGGGGCAGCTAAGCCCGCTTTGCTGGGCCTTTTCTCGGAGCCCAATATCGAACGTTTTCATCAGTTTCCGGACACTTTTATCCTTTTGTTCTGTTTTTCCGTCCCGGATCGTACGTCGTACGCCGCGGGAAGGCCGGCAACCTAATCCATCACATTTCTGTTACCGACACCCACGGCACCTTGGGCGAGACAACTTCGCCTCACGTAGAGGCTGGGACCGCAAACCGAGGTCGCGCGGCAAGGGACCAGGTCTCCGTCGCTCCGGAGCCCATAACTTTTGATCCGTAAGGAGTTACGCGGCCCACAGCATACCGTTGGAAAGCTCTCCGAGAGCTCTACGACGGGGCAGCGAAGCCCGCTTCGCTGGGCCTTTTCTGGGAGCCCAATATCGAACGTTTTCATCAGTTTCTGGACACTTTTATCCTTTTGTTCTGTTTTTCCGTCCCGGATCGTACGTCGTACGCCGCGGGAAGGACGGCAACCTAATCCATCACATTTATGTTACCGACTCCCACGGCACCTTGGGCGAGACAACTTCGCCTCACGTAGAGGCTTGGCCCGCAAACCGAGGTCGCGCGGCAAGGGACCTGGTCTCCGTCGCTCCGGAGCCCATAACTTTTGATCCGTAAGGAGTTATGCGGCCCACAGCATACCGTTGGAAAGCTCTCCGAGAGCTCTACGACGGGGCAGCTAAGCCCGCTTCGCTGGGCCTTTTCTCGGAGCCCAAAATCGAACGTTTTCATCAGTTTCCGGACACTTTTATCCTTTTGTTCTGTTTTTCCGTCCCCGATCGTACGTCGTACGCCGCGGGGAGGCCGGCAACCTAATCCATCACATTTCTGTTACCGACACCCACGGCACCTTGGGCGAGACAACTTCGCCTCACGCAGAGGCTGGGACCGCAAACCGAGGTCGCACGGCATGGGACCAGGTCTCCGTCGCTACGGAGCCCATAACTTTTGATCCGTAAGGAGTTACGCGGCCCACAGCATACCGTTGGAAAGCTCTCCGAGAGCTCTACGACGGGTCAGCTAAGCATCCTTCGCTGGGCCTTTTCTCGGAGCCCAAAATCGAACGTTTTCATCAGTTTCCGGATACTTTTATCCTTTTGTTCTGTTTTTTCGTCCCAGATAATACATCGTACGCCGCGGGAAGGCCGGCAACCTAATGCATCACATTTCTGTTACCGAATCCCACGGCACCTTGGGCGAGGCAACTTCGCTTCACGTAGAGGCTGGGCCCGCAAACCGAGGTCGCGCGGCATGGGACCAGGTCTCCGTCGCTCCGGAGCCCATAACTTTTGATCCGTAAGGAGTTACGCGGCCCACAGCATACCGTTGGAAAGCTCTCCGAGAGCTCTACGACGGGGCAGCAAAGCCCGCTTTGCTGGGCCTTTTCTCGGAGCCCAAAATCGAAAGTTTTCATCAGTTTCCGGACACTTTTATCCTTTTGCTCTGTTTTTTCATCCCGGATCGTACGTCGTACGCCGCGGGATGGCCGGCAACCTAATCCATCACATTTCTGTTACCCACTCCCACGGCACATTGGGCGAGACAACTTCGCTTCACGTAGAGGCTGGGCCCGCAAACCGAGGTCGCGCAGCATGGGACCAAGTCTCCGTCGCTCCGGAGCCCATAACTTTTGATCCGTAAGGAGTTACGTGGCCCATAGCATACCGTTGGAAAGCTCTCCGAGAGCTCTACGACGCGGCAGCTAAGTACGCTTCGCTGGGACTTTTCTCGGAGACCAAAATCGAACGTTTTCATCAGTTTCTGGACATTTTTATCTTTTTGTTCTGTTTTTCCGTGCCGGATAATACATCGTACGCTGCGGGAAGGCCGGCAACCTAATCCATCACATTTCGGTTACCGACACCCACGGCACCTTGGGCGAGACAACTTCGCCTCACGTAGAGGCTGGGACCGCAAACCGAGGTCGCGCGGCAAGGGACCTGGTCTCCGTCGCTCCGGAGCCCATAACTTTTGATCCGTAAGGAGTTACGCGGCCCACAGCATGCCGTTGGAAAGCTCTCCGAGAGCTCTACGACGGGGCAGCTAAGCCCGCTTCGCTGGGCCTTTTCTCGGAGCCCAATATCGAACGTTTTCATCAGTTTCTGGACACTTTTATCCTTTTGTTCTGTTTTTCCGTCCCGGATCGTACGTCGTACGCCGCGGGAAGGACGGCAACCTAATCCATCACATTTATGTTACCGACTCCCACGGCACCTTGGGCGAGACAACTTCGCCTCATGTAGAGGCTTGGCCCGCAAACCGAGGTCGCGCGGCAAGGGACCAGGTCTCCGTCGCTCCGGAGCCCATAACTTTTGATCCGTAAGGAGTTACCCGGCCCACAGCATACCGTTGGAAAGCTCTCCGAGAGCTCTACGACGGGGCAGCTAAGCCCGCTTTGCTGGGCCTTTTATCGGAGCCCAAAATTGAACGTTTTCATCAGTTTCCGGACACTTTTATCCTTTTGTTCTGTTTTTCCGTCCCGGATAATACATCGTACGCCGCGGGAAGGCCGGCAACCTAATCCATCATATTTCTGTTACCGACTCCCACGGCACCTTGGGCGAGGCAACTTCGCCTCACGCAGAGGCTGGGACCGCAAACCGAGGTCGCGCGGCATGGGACCAAGTCTCCGTTGCTCCGGAGCCCATAACTTTTGATCCGTAAGGAGTTACGCGGCCCACAGCATACCGTTGGAAAGCTCTCCGAGAGCTCTACGACGGTGCAGCAAAGCTTGCTTTGTTGGGCCTTTTTTCGGAGCCCAAATTCGAACGTTTTCATCAGTTTCCGGACACTTTTATCCTTTTGCTCTGTTTTTTCGTCCCGGATCGTAAGTCGTACGCCGCGGGAAGGCCGGCAACCTAATCCATCACATTTCTGTTACCGACTGCCACGGCACCTTGGGCGAGACAACTTCGCCTCACGTAGAGGCTGGGACCGCAAACCGAGGTCGCGCGGCAAGGGACCAGGTCTCCGTCGCTCGGGAGCCCATACCTTTTGATGCGTAAGGAGTTGCGCGGCCCACAGCATACCGTTGGAAAGCTCTCCGAGAGCTCTACGACGGGGCAGCTAAGCCCGCTTCGCTGGGCCTTTTCTGGGAGCCCAATATCGAACGTTTTCATCAGTTTCTGGACACTTTTATCCTTTTGTTCTGTTTTTCCGTCCCGGATCGTACGTCGTACGCCGCGGGAAGGACGGCAACCTAATCCATCACATTTATGTTACCGACTCCCACGGCACCTTGGGCGAGACAACTTCGCCTCACGTAGAGGCTGGGACCGCAAACCGAGGTCGCGCGGCAAGGGACCTGGTCTCCGCCGCTCCGGAGCCCATAACCTTTGATCCGCAAGGAGTTACGCGGCCCACAGCATAACGTTGGAAAGCTCTCCGAGAGCTCTACAACGGGGCAGCTAAGCCCGCTTCGCTGGGCCTTTTTCCGGAGCCCAATATCGAACGTTTTCATCAGTTTCCGGACACTTTTATCCTTTTGTTCTGTTTTTCCGTCCCGGATCGTACGTCGTACGCCGCGGGAAGGACGGCAACCTAATCCATCACATTTATGTTACCGACTCCCACGGCACCTTGGGCGAGACAACTTCGCCTCACGTAGAGGCTTGGCCCGCAAACCGAGGTCGCGCGGCAAGGGACCAGGTCTCCGTCGCTCCGGAGCCCATAACTTTTGATCCGTAAGGAGTTACGCGGCCCACAGCATACCGTTGGAAAGCTCTCCGAGAGCTCTACGACGGGGAAGCTAAGCCCGCTTTGCGGGGCCTTTTCTCGGAGCCCAAAATCGAACGTTTTCATCAGTTTCCGGACACTTTTATCCTTTTGTTCTGTTTTTCCGTCCCGGATCGTACGTCGTACGCCGCGGGAAGGCCGGCAACCTAATCCATCACATTTCTGTTACCGACACCCACGGCACCTTGGGCGAGACAACTTCGCCTCACGCAGAGGCTGGGACCGCAAACCGAGGTCGCACGGCATGGGACCAGGTCTCCGTCGCTCCGGAGCCCATAACTTTTGATCCGGAAGGAGTTACGCGGCCCACAGCATACCGTTGGAAAGCTCTCCGAGAGCTCTACGACGGGGCAGCAAAGCCCGCTTTGTTGGGCCTTTTTTCGGAGCCCAAAATCGAACGTTTTCATCAGTTTCCGGACACTTTTATCCTTTTGCTCTGTTTTTCCGTCCCGGATCGTAAGTCGTACGCCGCGGGAAGGCCGGCAACCTAATCCATCACATTTCTGTTACCGACACCCACGGCACCTTGGGCGAGACAACTGCGCCTCACGTAGAGGTTGGGACCGCAAACCGAGGTCGCGCGGCAAGGGACCAGGTCTCCCTCGCTCCGGATCCCATAACTTTTGCTCTGTAAGGAGTTACGCGCCCCACAGCATACCGTTGGAAAGCTCTCCGAGAGCTCTACTACGGGGCAGCTAAGCCTGCTTCGCTGGGCCTTTTCTGGGAGCCCAATATCGAACGTTTTCATCAGTTTCTGGACACTTTTATCCTTTTGTTCTGTTTTTCCGTCCCGGATCGTACGTCGTACGCCGCGGGAAGGACGGCAACCTAATCCATCACATTTATGTTACCGAATCCCACGGCACCTTGGGTGAGGCAACTTCGCCTCACGTAGAGGCTGGGCCCGCAAACCGAGGTCGCGCGGCATGGGACCAGGTCTCCGTCGCTCCGGAGCCCATAACTTTTGATCCGTAAGGAGGTACGCGGCCCACAGCATACCGTTGGAAAGCTCTCCGAGAGCTCTACGACGGGGCAGCTAAGCCCGCTTTGCTGGGCCTTTTCTCGGAGCCCAAAATCGAACGTTTTCATCAGTTTCCGGACACTTTTATCCTTTTGTTCTGTTTTTCCGTCCCGGATCGTACGTCGGACGCCGCGGGAAGGCCGGCAACCTAATCCATCACATTTCTGTTACCGACACCCACGGCACCTTGGGCGAGACAACTTCGCCTCACGTCGAGGCTGGGCCCGCAAACCGAGTTCGCGCGGCATGGGACCAGGTCTCCGTCACTCCGGAGCCCATAACTTTTGATCCGTAAGGAGTTATGCGGCCCACAGCATACCGTTGGAAAGCTCTCCGAGAGCTCTACGACGGGGTAGCTAAGCCCGCTTCGCTGGGCCTTTTCTGGGAGCCCAATATCGAACGTTTTCATCAGTTTCTGGACACTTTTATCCTTTTGTTCTGTTTTTCCGTCCCGGATCGTACGTCGTACGCCGCGGGAAGGACGGCAACCTAATCCATCACATTTATGTTACCGACTCCCACGGCACCTTGGGCGAGACAACTTCGCCTCACGTAGAGGCTGGGACCGCAAACCGAGGTCGCGCGGCAAGGGACCTGGTCTCCGTCGCTCCGGAGCCCATAACCTTTGATCCGCAAGGAGTTACGCGACCCATAGCATACCGTTGGAAAGCTCTCCGAGAGCTCTACGACGGGGCAGCTAAGCCCGCTTCGCTGGGCCTTTTTTCGGAGCCCAATATCGAACGTTTTCATCAGATTCCGGGCACTTTTATCCTTTTGTTCTGTTTTTCCGTCCCGGATCGTACGTCGTACGCCGCGGGAAGGACGGCAACCTAATCCATCACATTTATGTTACCGACTCCCACGGCACCTTGGGCGAGACAACTTCGCCTCACGTAGAGGCTTGGCCCGCAAACCGAGGTCGCGCGGCAAGGGACCAGGTCTCCGTCGCTCCGGAGCCCATAACTTTTGATCCGTAAGGAGTTACGCGGCCCACAGCATACCGTTGGAAAGCTCTCCGAGAGCTCTACGACGGGGAAGCTAAGCCCGCTTTGCGGGGCCTTTTCTCGGAGCCCAAAATCGAACGTTTTCATCAGTTTCCGGACACTTTTATCCTTTTGTTCTGTTTTTCCGTCCCGGATCGTACGTCGTACGCCGCGGGAAGGCCGGCAACCTAATCCATCACATTTCTGTTACCGACACCCACGGCACCTTGGGCGAGACAACTTCGCCTCACGCAGAGGCTGGGACCGCAAACCGAGGTCGCACGGCTTGGGACCAGGTCTCCGTCGCTCCGGAGCCCATAACTTTTGATCCGGAAGGAGTTACGCGGCCCACAGCATACCGTTGGAAAGCTCTCCGAGAGCTCTACGACGGGGCAGCTAAGCCCGCTTTGCTGGGCCTTTTCTCGGAGCCCAAAATCGAACGTTTTCATTAGTTTCCGGACACTTTTATCCATTTGTTCTGTTTTTCCATCCCGGATCGTACGTCGTACGCCGCGGGAAGGCCGGCAACCTAATCCATCACATTTCTGTTACCGACTCCCACGGCACCTTGGGCGAGGCAACTGCGCCTCACGTAGAGGTTGGGACCGCAAACCGAGGTCGCGCGGCAAGGGACCAGGTCTCCGTCGCTCCGGAGCCCATAACTTTTGATCCGTAAGGAGTTACGCGGCCCACAGCATACCGTTGGAAAGCTCTCCGAGCGCTCTACGACGGGGCAGCTAAGCCTGCTTCGCTGGGCCTTTTCTGGGAGCCCAATATCGAACGTTTTCATCAGTTTCTGGACACTTTTATCCTTTTGTTCTGTTTTTCCGTCCCGGATCGTACGTCGTACGCCGCGGGAAGGACGGCAACCTAATCCATCACATTTATGTTACCGACTCCCACGGCACCTTGGGCGAGACAACTTCGCCTCACGTAGAGGCTTGGCCCGCAACCCGAGTTCGCGCGGCATGGGACCAGGTCTCCGTCGCTCCGGAGCCCATAACTTTTGATCCGTAAGGAGTTACGCGGCCCACAGCATACCGTTGGAAAGCTCTCCGAGAGCTCTACGACGGGGCAGCTAAACCCGCTTAGCTGGGCCTTTTCTCGGAGCCCAAAATCGAACGTTTTCATCAGTTTTCGGACACTTTTATCCTTTTGTTCTGTCTCTCCGTCCCGGATCTTACGCCGTACGCGGCGGGAAGGCCGGCAACCTACTCCACCACATTTCTGTTACTGACTCCCACGGCGCCTTGGGCGAGGCAACTTCGCTTCATGTAGAGGCTGGGCCCGCAAACCGAGGTCGCGCGGCAAGGGACCAGGTCTCCGTCGCTCCGGAGCCCATAACTTTTGATCCGTAAGGAGTTACGCGGCCCACAGCATACCGTTGGAAAGCTCTCCGAGAGCTCTACGACGGGGCAGCTAAGCCCGCTTCGCTGGGCCTTTTCTGGGAGCCCAATATCGAACGTTTTCATCAGTTTCCGGACACTGTTATCCTTTTGTTCTGTTTTTCCGTCCCGGATCGTACGTCGTACGCCGCGGGAAGGCCGGCAACCTAATCCATCACATTTCTGTTACCGACTCCCACGGCACCTTGGGCGAGGTAACTTCGCTTCACGTAGCGGCTGGGCCCGCAAACCGAGGTCGCGCGGCATGGGACCAGGTCTCCGTCGCTCCGGAGCCCATAACTTTTGATCCGTAAGGAGTTACGCGGCCCACAGCATACCGTTGGAAAGCTCTCCGAGAGCTCTACGACGGGGCAGCTAAGCCCGCTTCGCTGGGCCTTTTCTCGGAGCCCAAAATCGAACGTTTTCATCAGTTTCCGGACACTTTTATCCTTTTGTTCTGTTTTTCCGTCCCGGATCGTACGTCGTACGCCGCGGGAAGGCCGGTAACCTAATCCATCACATTTCTGTTACCGACACCCACGGCACCTTGGGCGAGACAACTTCGCCTCACGCAGAGGCTGGGACCGCAAACCGAGGTCGCACGGCATGGGACCAGGTCTCCGTCGCTACGGAGCCCATAACTTTTGATCCGTAAGGAGTTACGCGGCCCACAGGATACGGTTGGAAAGCTCTCCGAGAGCTCTATGACGTGGCAGCTAAGCCCGCTTCGCTGGGGCTTTTCTCGGAGCCCAAAATCGAACGTTTTCATCAGTTTCCGGACACTTTTATCCTTTTGTTCTGTTTTTCCGTCCCGGATCGTACGTCGTACGCCGCGGGAAGGCCGGCAACCTAATCCATCACATTTCGGTTACCGACACCCACGGCTCCTTGGGCGAGACAACTTCGCTTCACGTAGAGGCTGGGCCCGCAAACAGAGGTAGCGCGGCTTGGGACCAGGTCTCCGTCGCTCCGGAGCCCATAACTTTTGATCCGGAAGGAGTTACGCGGCCCACAGCATACCGTTGGAAAGCTCTCCGAGAGCTCTACGACGGGGCAGCAAAGCCCGCTTTGTTGGGCCTTTTTTCGGAGCCCAAAATCGAACGTTTTCATCAGTTTCCGGACACTTTTATCCTTTTGCTCTGTTTTTCCGTCCCGGATCGTAAGTCGTACGCCGCGGGAAGGCCGGCAACCTAATCCATCACATTTCTGTTACCGACTCCCACGGCACCTTGGGCGAGACAACTTCGCTTCACGTAGAGGCTGGGCCCGCAAATCGAGGTCGCGCGGCATGTGACCAAGTCTCCGTCGCTCCGGAGCCCATAACTTTTGATCCGTAAGGAGTTACGCGGCCCACAGCATACCGTTGGAAAGCTCTCCGAGAGCTCTACGACGGGGCAGCTAAGCCCGCTTTGCTGGGCCTTTTCTCGGAGCCCAAAATCGAACGTTTTCATCAGTTTCCGGACACTTTTATCCTTTTGTTCTGTTTTTCCGTCCCGGATCGTACGTCGTACGCCGCGGGAAGGCCGGCAACCTAATCCATCACATTTCGGTTACCGACACCCACGGCACCTTGGGCGAGACAACTTCGCCTCACGTAGAGGCTGGGACCGCAAACCGAGGTCGCGCGGCAAGGGACCTGGTCTCCGTCGCTCCGGAGCCCATAACTTTTGATCCGTAAGGAGTTACGCGGCCCACAGCATGCCGTTGGAAAGCTCTCCGAGAGCTCTACGACGGGGCAGCTAAGCCCGCTTCGCTGGGCCTTTTCTCGGAGCCCAATATCGAACGTTTTCATCAGTTTCTGGACACTTTTATCCTTTTGTTCTGTTTTTCCGTCCCGGATCGTACGTCGTACGCCGCGGGAAGGACGGCAACCTAATCCATCACATTTATGTTACCGACTCCCACGGCACCTTGGGCGAGACAACTTCGCCTCACGTAGAGGCTTGGCCCGCAAACCGAGGTCGCGCGGCAAGGGACCAGGTCTCCGTCGCTCCGGAGCCCATAACTTTTGATCCGTAAGGAGTTACGCGGCCCACAGCATACCGTTGGAAAGCTCTCCGAGAGCTCTACGACGGGGAAGCTAAGCCCGCTTTGCGGGGCCTTTTTCGGAGCCCAAAATCGAACGTTTTCATCAGTTTCCGGACACTTTTATCCTTTTGCTCTGCTTTTCCGTCCCGGATCGTACGTCGTACGCCGCGGGATGGCCGGCAACCTAATCCATCACATTTCTGTTACCAACTCCCACGGCACCTTGGGCGAGACAACTTCGCCTCACGCAGAGGCTGGGACCGCAAACCGAGGTCGCACGGCATGGGACCATGTCTCCGTTGCTCCGGAGCCCATAACTTTTGATCCGTAAGGAGTTACGCGGCCCACAGCATACCGTTGGAAAGCTCTCCGAGAGCTCTACGACGGGGCAGCAAAGCTTGCTTTGTTGGGCCTTTTTTCGGAGCCCAAATTCGAACGTTTTCATCAGTTTCCGGACACTTTTATCCTTTTGCTCTGTTTTTCCGTCCCGAATCGCACGTCGTACGCCATGGGAAGGCCGGCAACCTAATCCATCACATTTCTGTTACCGACTCCCACGGCACCTTGGGCGAGACAACTTCGCTTCACGTAGAGGCTGGGCCCGCAAACCGAGGTCGCGCGGCATGGGACCAGGTCTCCGTCGCTCCGGAGCCCATAACTTTTGATCCGTAAGGAGTTACGCGGCCCACAGCATACCGTTGGAAAGCTCTCCGAGAGCTCTACGATGGGGCAGCTAAGCATCCTTCGCTGGGCCTTTTCTCGGAGCCCAAAATCGAACGTTTTCATCAGTTTCCAGATACTTTTATCCTTTTGTTCTGTTTTTCCGTCCCGGATCGTACGTCGTACGCCGCGGGAAGGACGGCAACCTAATCCATCACATTTATGTTACCGACTCCCACGGCACCTTGGGTGAGGCAACTTCGCTTCACGTAGAGGCTGGGCCCGCAAACCGAGGTCTCGCGGCTTGGGACCAAGTCTCCGTCGCTCCGTAGCCCATAACTTTTGATCCGTAAGGAGTTACGCGGCCCACAGCATACCGTTGGAAAGCTCTCCGAGAGCTCTACGACGGGGCAGCTAAGCCCGCTTCGCTGGGCCTTTTCTCGGAGCCCAAAATCGAACGTTTTCATCAGTTTCCGGACACTTTTATCCTTTTGTTCAGTTTTTCCGTCCCGGATAATACATCGTACGCCGCGGGAAGGCCGGCAACCTAATCCATCACATTTCTGTTACCGAATCCCACGGCACCTTGGGCGAGACAACTTCGCCTCACGCAGAGGCTGGGACCGCAAACCGAGGTCGCGCGGCATGGGACCAGGTCTCCGTCGCTACGGAGCCCATAACTTTTGATCCGTAAGGAGTTACGCGGCCCACAGCATACCGTTGGAAAGCTCTCCGAGAGCTCTACGACGGGGCAGATAAGCCCGCTTCGCTGGGCCTTTTCTCGGAGCCCAAAATTGAACGTTTTCATCAGTTTCCGTACACTTTTATCCTTTTGTTCTGTTTTTCTGTCCCGGATAATACATCGTACGCCGCGGGAAGGCCGGCAACCTAATCTATCACATTTCTGTTACCGACTCCCACGGCACCTTGGGCGAGACAACTTCGCTTCACGTAGAGGCTGGGCCCGCAAACCGAGGTCGCGCGGCATGGGACCAGGTCTCCGTTGCTCCGGAGCACATAACTTTTGATCCGTAAGGAGTTACGCGGCCCACAGCATACCGTTGGAAAGCTCTCCGAGAGCTCTACGATGGGACATCAAAGCCTGCTTTGTTGGCCCTTTTTTCGGAGCCCAAATTCGAACGTTTTCATCAGTTTCCGGACACTTTTATCCTTTTGCTCTGTTTTTCCGTCCCGAATCGTACGTCGTACGCCGCGGGAAGGCCGGCAACCTAATCCATCACATTTCTGTTACCGACTCCCACGGCACCTTGGGCGAGACAACTTCGCTTCACGTAGAGGCTGGGCCCGCAAACCGAGGTCGCGCGGCATGGGACCAGGTCTCCGTCGCTCCGGAGCCCATAACTTTTAATCCGTAAGGAGTTACGTGGCCCATAGCATACCGTTGGAAAGCTCTCCGAGAGCTCTACGAGGGGGGAGCGAGGTCCGCTTCGCTGGGACTTTTCTCGGAGCCCAAAATTGAACGTTTTCATCAGTTTCCGGACACTTTTATCCTTTTGTTCTGTTTTTCCGTCCCGGATCGTACGTCGTACGCCGCGGGAAGGCCGGCAACCTAATCCATCACATTTCGGTTACCGACACCCACGGCACCTTGGGCGAGACAACTTCGCCTCACGTAGAGGCTTGGACCGCAAACCGAGGTCGCGCGGCAAGGGACCTGGTCTCCGTCGCTCCGGAGCCCATAACTTTTGATCCGTAAGGAGTTACGCGGCCCACAGCATGCCGTTGGAAAGCTCTCCGAGAGCTCTACGACGGGGCAGCTAAGCCCGCTTCGCTGGGCCTTTTCTCGGAGCCCAATATCGAACGTTTTCATCAGTTTCCGGACACTTTTATCCTTTTGTTCTGTTTTTCCGTCCCGGATCGTACGTCGTACGCCGCGGGAAGGCCGGCAACCTAATCCATCACATTTCTGTTACCGACACCCACGGCACCTTGGGCGAGACAACTTCGCCTCACGCAGAGGCTGGGACCGCAAACCGAGGTCGCACGGCATGGGACCAGGTCTCCGTCGCTCCGGAGCCCATAACTTTTGATCCGTAAGGAGTTACGCGGCCCACAGCATACCGTTGGAAAGCTCTCCGAGAGCTGTACGACAGGTCAGCAAAGCCCGCTTTGTTGGGCCATTTTTCGGACACCAAAATCGAACGTTTTCATCAGTTTCCGGACACTTTTATCCTTTTGCTCTGTTTTTCCGTCCCGGATCGTACGTCGTACGCCGCGGGAAGGCCGGCAACCTAATCCATCACATTTCGGTTACCGACACCCACGGCACCTTGGGCGAGACAACTTCGCCTCACGCAGAGGCTGGGACCGCAAACCGAGGTCGCGCGGCATGGGACCAGGTCTCCGTCGCTCCGGAGCCCATAACTTTTGATCCGTAAGGAGTTACGCGGCCTACAGCATACCGTTGGAAAGCTCTCCGAGAGCTCTACGACGGGGCAGCTAAACCAGCCTAGCTGGGCCTTTTCTCGGAGCCCAAAATCGAATGTTTTCATCAGTTTTCAGACACTTTTATCCTTTTGCTCTGTTTTTCCGTCCCGGATCGTACGTCGTACGCCGCGGGATGGCCGGCAACCTAATCCATTACATTTCTGTTACCGAATCCCACGGCACCTTGGGCGAGGCAACTTCGCTTCACGTAGAGGCTGGGCCCGCAAACCGAGGTCGCGCGGCATGGGACCAGGTCTCCGTCGCTCCGGAGCCCATAACTTTTGATCCGTAAAGAGTTACGCGGCCCACAGCATACCGTTGGAAAGCTCTCCGAGAGCTCTACGACGGGGCAGCTAAGCCCGCTTCGCTGGGCCTTTTCTGGGAGCCCAATATCGAACGTTTTCATCAGTTTCTGGACACTTTTATCCTTTTGTTCTGTTTTTCCGTCCCGGATCGTACGTCGTACGCCGCGGGAAGGACGGCAACCTAATCCATCACATTTATGTTACCGACTCCCACGGCACCTTGGGCGAGACAACTTCGCCTCACGTAGAGGCTTGGCCCGCAAACCGAGGTCGCGCGGCAAGGGACCAGGTCTCCGCCGCTCCGGAGCCCATAACTTTTGATCCGCAAGGAGTTACGCGGCCCACAGCATACCGTTGGAAATCTCTCCGAGAGCTCTACGACGGGTAGCTAAGCCCGCTTCGGTGGGTCTTTTTGGGAGCCCAAAATCGAACCTTTTCATCAGTTTCCTGACACATTTCTTCTTTTGTTCTGTTTTTCCGTCCCGGATCGTACGTCGTACGCCGCGGGAAGGCCGGCAACCTAATCCATCACATTTCTGTTACCGACACCCACGGCACCTTGGGCGAGACAACTTCGCCTCACGCAGAGGCTGGGACCGCAAACCGAGGTCGCACGGCATGGGACCAGGTCTCCGCCGCTCCGGAGCCCATAACTTTTGATCCGTAAGGAGTTACGCGGCCCACAGCATACCGTTGGAAAGCTCTCCGAGAGCTCTACGACGTGTCAGCTAAGCCCGCTTGGCAGGGCCTTTTCTCGGAGCCCAAAATCGAACGTTTTCATCAGTTTCCGGACACTTTTATCCTTTTGTTCTGTTTTTCCGTCCCGGATCGTACGTCGTACGCCGCGGGAAGGCCGGCAACCTAATCCATCACATTTCTGTTACCGACTCCCACGGCACCTTGGGCGAGGCAACTTCGCTTCACAAAGAGGCTGGGCACGGAAACCGAGGTCGCGCGGCTTGGGACCAAGTCTCCGTCGCTCTGTAGCCCATAACTTTTGATCCGTAAGGAGTTACCCGGCCCACAGCATACCGTTGGAAAGCTCTCCGAGAGCTCTACGACGGGGCAGCTAAGCCCGCTTTGCTGGGCCTTTTATCGGAGCCCAAAATTGAACGTTTTCATCAGTTTCCGGACACTTTTATCCTTTTGTTCTGTTTTTCCGTCCCGGATAATACATCGTACGCCGCGGGAAGGCCGGCAACCTAATCCATCATATTTCTGTTACCGACTCCCACGGCACCTTGGGCGAGGCAACTTCGCTTCACGTAGAGGCTGGGCCTGCAAACTGAGGTCGCGCGGCATGGGACCAAGTCTCCGTTGCTCCGGAGCCCATAACTTTTGATCCGTAAGGAGTTACGCGGCCCACAGCATACCGTTGGAAAGCTCTCCGAGAGCTCTACGACGGGGCAGATAAGCCCGCTTCGCTGGGCCTTTTCTCGGAGCCCAAAATTGAACGTTTTCATCAGTTTCCGTACACTTTTATCCTTTTGTTCTGTTTTTCTGTCCCGGATAATACATCGTACGCCGCGGGAAGGCCGGCAACCTAATCCATCACATTTCGGTTACCGACACCCACGGCACCTTGGGCGAGACAACTTCGCCTCACGTAGAGGCTGGGACCGCAAACCGAGGTCGCGCGGCAAGGGACCTGGTCTCCGTCGCTCCGGAGCCCATAACTTTTGATCCGTAAGGAGTTACGCGGCCCACAGCATGCCGTTGGAAAGCTCTCCGAGAGCTCTACGACGGGGCAGCTAAGCCCGCTTCGCTGGGCCTTTTCTCGGAGCCCAATATCGAACGTTTTCATCAGTTTCTGGACACTTTTATCCTTTTGTTCTGTTTTTCCGTCCCGGATCGTACGTCGTACGCCGCGGGAAGGACGGCAACCTAATCCATCACATTTATGTTACCGACTCCCACGGCACCTTGGGCGAGACAACTTCGCCTCACGTAGAGGCTTGGCCCGCAAACCGAGGTCGCGCGGCAAGGGACCAGGTCTCCGTCGCTCCGGAGACCATAACTTTTGATCCGTAAGGAGTTACGCGGCCCACAGCATACCGTTGGAAAGCTCTCCGAGAGCTCTACGACGGGGAAGCTAAGCCCGCTTCGCGGGGCCTTTTCTCGGAGCCCAAAATCGAACGTTTTCATCAGTTTCCGGACACTTTTATCCTTTTGTTCTGTTTTTCCGTCCCGGATCGTACGTCGTACGCCGCGGGAAGGCCGGCAACCTAATCCATCACATTTCTGTTACCGACACCCACGGCACCTTGGGCGAGACAACTTCGCCTCACGCAGAGGCTGGGACCGCAACCAGAGGTGGCTCGGCTTGGGACCAGGTCTCCGTCGCTCCGGAGCCCATAACTTTTGATCCGTAAGGAGTTACGCGGCCCACAGCATACCGTTGGAAAGCTATCCGAGAGCTCTACGACGGGGCAGCTAAGCCCGCTTAACTGGGCCTCTTTTCGGAGCCCAAAATCGAACGTTTTCATCAGTTTCCGGACACTTTTATCCTTTTGCTCTGTTTTTCCGTCCCGGATCGTACATCGTACGCCGCGGGAAGGCCGGCAACCTAATCCATCACATTTCTGTTACCGACACCCACGGCACCTTGGGCGAGACAACTTCGCCTCACGTAGAGGCTGGGACCGCAAACCGAGGTCGCGCGGCAAGGGACCAGGTCTCCGTCGCTCCGGAGACCATAACTTTTGATCCGTAAGGAGTTACGCGGCCCACAGCATACCGTTGGAAAGCTCTCCGAGAGCTCTACGACGGGGCAGCTAAGCCCGATTCGCTGGGCCTTTTCTGGGAGCCCAATATCGAACGTTTTCATCAGTTTCTGGACACTTTTATCCTTTTGTTCTGTTTTTCCGTCCCGGATCGTACGTCGTACGCCGCGGGAAGGACGGCAACCTAATCCATCACATTTATGTTACCGACTCCCACGGCACCTTGGGCGAGACAACTTCGCCTCACGTAGAGGCTTGGCCCGCAAACCGAGGTCGCGCGGCAAGGGACCAGGTCTCCGTCGCTCCGGAGCCCATAACTTTTGATCCGTAAGGAGTTACGCGGCCCACAGCATACCGTTGGAAAGCTCTCCGAGAGCTCTACGACGGGGCAGCTAAGCCTGCTTAGCTGGGCCTTTTCTCGGAGCCCAAAATCGAACGTTTTCATCAGTTTCCGGACACTTTTATCGTTTTGTTCTGTTTTTTCGTCCCGGATGGTACGGCGTACGTCGCGGGAAGGCGGGGAACCTAATCCATCACATTTCTGTTACCGACACCCACGGCACCTTGGGCGAGACAACTTCGCCTCACGCAGAGGCTGGGACCGCAAACCGAGGTCGCACGGCATGGGACCAGGTCTCCGTCGCTCCGGAGCCCATAACTTTTGATCCGTAAGGAGTTACGCGGCCCACAGCATACCGTTGGAAAGCCCTCCGAGAGCTCTACGACGGGGCAGCTAAGCATCCTTCGCTGGGCCTTTTCTCAGAGCCCAAAATCGAACGTTTTCATCAGTTTCCGGACACTTTTATCCTTTTGTTCTGTTTTTCCGTCCCGGATCGTACGTCGTACGCCGCGGGAAGGCCGGCAACCTAATCCATCACATTTCGGTTACCGACACCCACGGCACCTTGGGCGAGACAACTTCGCCTCACGTAGAGGCTGGGACCGCAAACCGAGGTCGCGCGGCAAGGGAGCAGGTCTCCGTCGCTCCGGAGCCCATAACTTTTGATCCGCAAGGAGTTACGCGGCCCACAGCATACCGTTGGAAAGCTCTCCGAGAGCTCTACGACGGGGCAGCAAGCCCGCTTTGCTGGGCCTTTTCTCGGAGCCCAAAATCGAAAGTTTTCATCAGTTTCCGGACACTTTTATCCTTTTGCTCTGTTTTTTCATCCCGGATCGTACGTCGTACGCCGCGGGATGGCCGGCAACCTAATCCATCACATTTCTGTTACCCACTCCCACGGCACATTGGGCGAGACAACTTCGCTTCACGTAGAGGCTGGGCCCGCAAACCGAGGTCGCGCAGCATGGGACCAAGTCTCCGTCGCTCCGGAGCCCATAACTTTTGATCCGTAAGGAATTATGCGGCCCACAGCATACCGTTGGAAAGCTCTCCTAGAGCTCTACGACGGGGCAGCGAAGCCCCCTTCGCTGGGCCTTTTCTCGGAGCCCAAAATTGAACGTTTTCATCAGTTTACGGACACTTTTATCCTTTTGTTCTGTTTTTCCGTCCCGGATCGTACGTCGTACGCCGCGGGAAGGCCGGCAACCTAATCCATCACATTTCTGTTACCGACTTCCACAGCACCTTGGGCGAGACAACTTCGCCTCACGTAGAGGCTGGGACCGCAAACCGAGGTCGCGCGGCATGGGACCCGGTCTCCGTCGCTCCGGAGACCATAACTTTTGATCCGTAAGGAGTTACGCGGCCCACAGCATACCGTTGGAAAGCTCGCCGAGAGCTCTACGACGGGGCAGCTAAGCCCGCTTCGCTGGGCCTTTTCTCGGAGCCCAATATCGAACGTTTTCATCAGTTTCTGGACACTTTTATTCTTTTGTTCTGTTTTTCCGTCCCGGATCGTACGTCGTACGCCGCGGGAAGGACGGCAACCTAATCCATCACATTTATGTTACCGACTCCCACGGCACCTTGGGCGAGACAACTTCGCCTCACGTAGAGGCTTGGCCCGCAAACCGAGGTCGCGCGGCAAGGGACCAGGTCTCCGTCGCTCCGGAGCCCATAACTTTTGATCCGTAAGGAGTTACGCGGCCCACAGCATACCGTTGGAAAGCTCTCCGAGAGCTCTACGACGGGGAAGCTAAGCCCGCTTCGCGGGGCCTTTTCTCGGAGCCCAAAATCGAACGGTTTCAGCAGTTTCCGGACACTTTTATCCTTTTGTTCTGTTTTTCCGTCCCGGATCGTACGTCGTTCGCCGCAGGAAGGCCGGCAACCTAATCCATCACATTTCTGTTACCGACACCCACGGCACCTTGGGCGAGACAACTTCGCCTCACGCAGAGGCTGGGACCGCAAACCGAGGTCGCACGGCATGGGACCAAGTCTCCGTGGCTCTGTAGCCCATAACTTTTGATGCGTAAGGAGTTACCCCGCCCACAGCATACCGTTGGAAAGCTCTCCGAGAGCTCTACGACGGGGCAGCTAAGCCCGCTTTGCTGGGCCTTTTTTCGGAGCCCAAAATCGAACGTTTTCATCAGTTTCCGGACACTTTTATCCTTTTGCTCTGTTTTTCCGTCCCGGATCGTAAGTCGTACGCCGCGGGAAGGCCGGCAAACTAATCCATCACATTTCTGTTACCGACTCCCACGGCACCTTGGGCGAGACAACTTCGCTTCACGTAAAGGCTGGGCCCGCAAATCGAGGTCGCGCGGCATGTGACCAAGTCTCCGTCGCTCCGGAGCCCATAACTTTTGATCCGTAAGGAGTTACGCGGCCCACAGCATACCGTTGGAAAGCTCTCCGAGAGCTCTACTACGGGGCAGCTAAGCCTGCTTCGCTGGGCCTTTTCTGGGAGCCCAATATCGAACGTTTTCATCAGTTTCTGGACACTTTTATCCTTTTGTTCTGTTTTTCCGTCCCGGATCGTACGTCGTACGCCGCGGGAAGGACGGCAACCTAATCCATCACATTTACGTTACCGACTCCCACGGCACCTTGGGCGAGACAACTTCGCCTCACGTAGAGGCTTGGCCCGCAAACCGAGGTCGCGCGGCAAGGGACCAGGTCTCCGTCGCTCCGGAGCCCATAACTTTTGATCCGTAAGGAGTTACGCGGCCCACAGCATACCGTTGGAAAGCTCTCCGAGAGCTCTACGACGGGGCAGCTAAGCCCGCTTTGCTGGGCCTTTTCTCGGAGCCCAAAATCGAACCTTTTCATCAGTTTCCGGACACTTTTATCCTTTTGTTCTGTTTTTCCGTCCCGGATCGTACGTCGTACGCCGCGGGAAGGCCGGCAACCTAATCCATCACATTTCTGTTACCGACACCCACGGCACCTTGGGCGAGACAACTTCGCCTCACGCAGAGGCTGGGACCGCAAACCGAGGTCGCACGGCATGGGACCAGGTCTCCGTCGCTCCGGAGCCCATAACTTTTGATCCGTAAGGAGTTACGCGGCCCACAGCATACCGTTGGAAAGCTCTCCGAGAGCTCTACGACGTGTCAGCTAAGCCCGCTTCGCTGGGCCTTTTCTCGGAGCCCAAAATCGAACGTTTTCATCAGTTTCCGGACACTTTTCTTCTTTTATACTGTTTTTCCGTCCCGGATCGTACGCCGTGCGCCGCGGGGGGGCCGGCCACCCAATCCATCACATTTCGGTTACCGACACCCACGGCACCTTGGGCGAGACAACTTCGCCTCACGTAGAGGCTGGGACCGCAAACCGAGGTCGCGCGGCAAGGGACCTGGTCTCCGTCGCTCCGGGGCCCATAACTTTTGATCCGTAAGGAGTTACGCAGCCCACAGCATCCCGTTGGAAAGCTCTCCGAGAGCTCTACGACGGGGCAGCGAAGCTCGCTTCGCTGGGCCTTTTCTCGGAGCCCAAAATTGAACGTTTTCATCAGTTTTGGAACACTTTTATCCTTTTGTTCTGTTTTTCCGTCCCGGATCGTACGGCGGACGGCGCGGGAAGGCCGGCAACCTAATCCATCACATTTCGGTTACCGACACCCACGGCACCTTGGGCGAGACAACTTCGCCTCACGTAGAGGCTGGGACCGCAAACCGAGGTCGCGCGGCAAGGGACCTGGTCTCCGTCGCTCCGGGGCCCATAACTTTTGATCCGCAAGGAGTTACGCGGCCCACAGCATGCCGTTGGAAAGCTCTCCGAGAGCTCTACGACGGGGCAGCTAAGCCCGCTTCGCTGGGCCTTTTCTCGGAGCCCAATATCGAACGTTTTCATCAGTTTCTGGACACTTTTATCCTTTTGTTCTGTTTTTCCGTCCCGGATCGTACGTCGTACGCCGCGGGAAGGACGGCAACCTAATCCATCACATTTATGTTACCGACTCCCACGGCACCTTGGGCGAGACAACTTCGCCTCACGTAGAGGCTTGGCCCGCAAACCGAGGTCGCGCGGCAAGGGACCAGGTCTCCGTCGCTCCGGAGCCCATAACTTTTGATCCGTAAGGAGTTACGCGGCCCACAGCATACCGTTGGAAAGCTCTCCGAGAGCTCTACGACGGGGAAGCTAAGCCCGCTTCGCGGGGCCTTTTCTCGGAGCCCAAAATCGAACGTTTTCATCAGTTTCCGGACACTTTTATCCTTTTGTTCTGTTTTTCCGTCCCGGATCGTACGTCGTACGCCGCGGGAAGGCCGGCAACCTAATCCATCACATTTCTGTTACCGACACCCACGGCACCTTGGGCGAGACAACTTCGCCTCACGCAGAGGCTGGGACCGCAAACCGAGGTCGCACGGCATGGGACCAGGTCTCCGCCGCTCCGGAGCCCATAACTTTTGATCCGTAAGGAGTTACGCGGCCCACAGCATACCGTTGGAAAGCTCTCCGAGAGCTCTACGACGGGGCAGCTAAGCCCGCTTTGCTGGGCCTTTTCTCGGAGCCCAAAATCGAACGTTTTCATCAGTTTCCGGACACTTTTATCCTTTTGCTCTGTTTTTCCGTCCCGGATCGTAAGTCGTACGCCGCGGGAAGGCCGGCAACCTAATCCATCACATTTCTGTTACCGACACCCACGGCACCTTGGGCGAGACAACTTCGCCTCACGTAGAGGCTGGGCCCGCAAACCGAGGTCGCGCGGCATGGGACCAGGTCTCCGTCGCTCCGGAGCCCATAACTTTTGATCCGTAAGTAGTTACGCGGCCCACAGCATACCGTTGGAAAGCTCTCCGAGAGCTCTACGACGGGGCAGCTAAGCCCGCTTCGCTGGGCCTTTTCTGGGAGCCCAATATCGAACGTTTTCATCAGTTTCTGGACACTTTTATCCTTTTGTTCTGTTTTTCCGTCCCGGATCGTACGTCGTACGCCGCGGGAAGGACGGCAACCTAATCCATCACATTTATGTTACCGACTCCCACGGCACCTTGGGCGAGACAACTTCGCCTCACGTAGAGGCTTGGCCCGCAAACCGAGGTCGCGCGGCAAGGGACCAGGTCTCCGTCGCTCCGGAGCCCATAACTTTTGATCCGTAAGGAGTTACGCGGCCCACAGCATACCGTTGGAAAGCTCTCCGAGAGCTCTACGACGGGGCAGCTAAGCCCGCTTCGCTGGGCCTTTTCTCGGAGCCCAAAATCGAACCTTTTCATCAGTTTCCGGACACTTTTATCCTTTTGTTCTGTTTTTCCGTCCCGGATCGTACGTCGTACGCCGCGGGAAGGCCGGCAACCTAATCCATCACATTTCTGTTACCGACACCCACGGCACCTTGGGCGAGACAACTTCGCCTCACGCAGAGGCTGGGACCGCAAACCGAGGTCGCACGGCATGGGACCAGGTCTCCGTCGCTCCGGAGCCCATAACTTTTGATCCGTAAGGAGTTACGCGGCCCACAGCATACCGTTGGAAAGCTCTCCGAGAGCTCTACGACGTGTCAGCTAAGCCCGCTTCGCTGGGCCTTTTCTCGGAGCCCAAAATCGAACGTTTTCATCAGTTTCCGGACACTTTTATCCTTTTGTTCTGTTTTTCCGTCCCGGATCGTACGTCGTACGCCGCGGGAAGGCCGGCAACCTAATCCATCACATTTCGGTTACCGACACCCACGGCACCTTGGGCGAGACAACTTCGCCTCACGTAGAGGCTGGGACCGCAAACCGAGGTCGCGCGGCAAGGGACCAGGTCTCCGTCGCTCCGGAGCCCATAACTTTTGATCCGTAAGGAGTTACGCGGCCCACAGCATACCGTTGGAAAGCTCTCCGAGAGCTCTACGACGGGGCAGCAAAGCCCGCTTTGTTGGGCCTTTTTTCGGAGCCCAAAATCGAACGTTTTCATCAGTTTCCGGACACTTTTATCCTTTTGCTCTGTTTTTCCGTCCCGGATCGTAAGTCGTACGCCGCGGGAAGGCCGGCAACCTAATCCATCACATTTCTGTTACCGACACCCACGGCACCTTGGGCGAGACAACTTCGCCTCACGTAGAGGCTGGGACCGCAAACCGAGGTCGCGCGGCAAGGGACCAGGTCTCCGTCGCTCCGGAGCCCATAACTTTTGATCCGTAAGGAGTTACGCGGCCCACAGCATACCGTTGGAAAGCTCTCCGAGAGCTCTACGACGGGGCAGCTAAGCACGCTTCGCTGGGCCTTTTCTGGGAGCCCAATATCGAACGTTTTCATCAGTTTCTGGACACTTTTATCCTTTTGTTCTGTTTTTCCGTCCCGGATCGTACGTCGTACGCCGCGGGAAGGACGGCAACCTAATCCATCACATTTATGTTACCGACTCCCACGGCACCTTGGGCGAGACAACTTCGCCTCACGTAGAGGCTTGGCCCGCAAACCGAGGTCGCGCGGCAAGGGACCAGGTCTCCGTCGCTCCGGAGGCCATAACTTTTGATCCGTAAGGAGTTACGTGGCCCAAAGCATACCGTTGGAAAGCTCTCCGAGAGCTCTACGACGGGGCAGCCAAGCCCGCTTAGCTGGGCATTTTCTCGGAGCCCAAAATCGAACGTTTTCATCAGTTTCCGGACACTTTTATCCTTTTGTTCTGTTTTTCCGTCCCGGATCGTACGTCGTACGCCGCGGGAAGGCCGGCAACCTAATCCATCACATTTCTGTTACCGACACCCACGGCACCTTGGGCGAGACAACTTCGCCTCACGCAGAGGCTGGGACCGCAAACCGAGGTCGCACGGCATGGGACCAGGTCTCCGTCGCTCCGGAGCCCATAACTTTTGATCCGTAAGGAGTTACGCGGCCCACAGCATACCGTTGGAAAGCTCTCCGAGAGCTCTACGACGTGTCAGCTAAGCCCGCTTCGCTGGGCCTTTTCTCGGAGCCCAAAATCGAACGTTTTCATCAGTTTCCGGACACTTTTATCCTTTTGTTCTGTTTTTCCGTCCCGGATCGTACGTCGTACGCCGCGGAATGGCCGGCAACCTAATCCATCACATTTCGGTTACCGACACCCACGGCACCTTGGGCGAGACAACTTCGCCTCACGTAGAGGCTGGGACCGCAAACCGAGGTCGCGCGGCAAGGGACCAGGTCTCCGTCGCTCCGGAGCCCATAACTTTTGATCCGTAAGGAGTTACGCGGCCCACAGCATACCGTTGGAAAGCTCTCCGAGAGCTCTACGACGGGGCAGCTAAGCCCGCTTTGCTGGGCCTTTTCTCGGAGCCCAAAATCGAACGTTTTCATCAGTTTCCGGACACTTTTATCCTTTTGCTCTGTTTTTCCGTCCCGGATCGTACGTCGTACGCCGCGGGAAGGCCGGCAACCTAATCCATCACATTTCTGTTACCGACTCCCACGGCACCTTGGGCGAGACAACTTCGCTTCACGTAGAGGCTGGGCCCGCAAACCGAGGTCGCGCAGCATGGGACCAGGTCTCCGTCGCTCCAGAGCCCATAACTTTTAATCCGTAAGGAGTTACGTGGCCCATAGCATACCGTTGGAAAGCTCTCCGAGAGCTCTACGACGGGGCAGATAAGCCCGCTTCGCTGGGCCTTTTCTCGGAGCCCAAAATTGAACGTTTTCATCAGTTTCCGGACACTTTTATCCTTTTGTTCTGTTTTTCCGTCCCGGATCGTACGTCGTACGCCGCGGGAAGGCCGGCAACCTAATCCATCACATTTCGGTTACCGACACCCACGGCACCTTGGGCGAGACAACTTCGCCTCACGTAGAGGCTGGGACCGCAAACCGAGGTCGCGCGGCAAGGGACCTGGTCTCCGTCGCTCCGGAGCCCATAACTTTTGATCCGTAAGGAGTTACGCGGCCCACAGCATGCCGTTGGAAAGCTCTCCGAGAGCTCTACGACGGGGCAGCTAAGCCCGCTTCGCTGGGCCTTTTCTCGGAGCCCAATATCGAACGTTTTCATCAGTTTCTGGACACTTTTATCCTTTTGTTCTGTTTTTCCGTCCCGGATCGTACGTCGTACGCCGCGGGAAGGACGGCAACCTAATCCATCACATTTATGTTACCGACTCCCACGGCACCTTGGGCGAGACAACTTCGCCTCACGTAGAGGCTTGGCCCGCAAACCGAGGTCGCGCGGCAAGGGACCAGGTCTCCGTCGCTCCGGAGCCCATAACTTTTGATCCGTAAGGAGTTACGCGGCCCACAGCATACCGTTGGAAAGCTCTCCGAGAGCTCTACGACGGGGAAGCTGAGCCCGCTTTGCGGGGCCTTTTCTCGGAGCCCAAAATCGAACGTTTTCATCAGTTTCCGGACACTTTTATCCTTTTGTTCTGTTTTTCCGTCCCGGATCGTACGTCGTACGCCGCGGGAAGGCCGGCAACCTAATCCATCACATTTCTGTTACCGACACCCACGGCACCTTGGGCGAGACAACTTCGCCTCACGTAGAGGCTGGGACCGCAAACCGAGGTCGCGCGGCAAGGGACCAGGTCTCCGTCGCTCCGGAGCCCATAACTTTTGATCCGTAAGGAGTTACGCGGCCCACAGCATACCGTTGGAAAGCTCTCCGAGAGCTCTACGACGGGGCAGCTAAGCCCGCTTCGCTGGGCCTTTTCTGGGAGCCCAATATCGAACGTTTTCATCAGTTTCTGGACACTTTTATCCTTTTGTTCTGTTTTTCCGTCCCGGATCGTACGTCGTACGCCGCGGGAAGGACGGCAACCTAATCCATCACATTTATGTTACCGACTCCCACGGCACCTTGGGCGAGACAACTTCGCCTCACGTAGAGGCTTGGCCCGCAAACCGAGGTCGCGCGGCAAGGGACCAGGTCTCCGTCGCTCCGGAGCCCATAACCTTTGATCCGCAAGCAGTTACGCGGCCCACAGCATACCGTTGGAAATCTCTCCGAGAGCTCTACGACGGGTAGCTAAGCCCGCTTCGGTGGGTCTTTTTGGGAGCCCAAAATCGAACCTTTTCATCAGTTTCCGGACACTTTTATCCTTTTGTTCTGTTTTTCCGTCCCGGATCGTACGTCGTACGCCGCGGGAAGGCCGGCAACCTAATCCATCACATTTCTGTTACCGACACCCACGGCACCTTGGGCGAGACAACTTCGCCTCACGCAGAGGCTGGGACCGCAAACCGAGTTCGCACGGCATGGGACCAGGTCTCCGTCGCTCCGGAGCCCATAACTTTTGATCCGCAAGGAGTTACGCGGCCCACAGCATACTGTTGGAAAGCTCTCCGAGAGCTCTACGACGTGGCAGCTAAGCCCGCTTCGCTGGGCCTTTTTCCGGAGCCCAAAATCGAACATTTTCATTAGTTTTCGGACACATTTCTTCTTTTGTTCTGTTTTTCCGTCCCGGATCGTACGTCGTACGCCGCGGGAAGGCCGGCAACCTAATCCATCACATTTCGGTTACCGACACCCACGGCACCTTGGGCGAGACAACTTCGCCTCACGTAGAGGCTGGGACCGCAAACCGAGGTCGCGCGGCAAGGGACCTGGTCTCCGTCGCTCCGGAGCCCATAACTTTTGATCCGTAAGGAGTTACGCGGCCCACAGCATGCCGTTGGAAAGCTCTCCGAGAGCTCTACGACGGGCAGCTAAGCCCGCTTCGCTGGGCCTTTTCTCGGAGCCCAATATCGAACGTTTTCATCAGTTTCTGGACACTTTTATCCTTTTGTTCTGTTTTTCCGTCCCGGATCGTACGTCGTACGCCGCGGGAAGAACGGCAACCTAATCCATCACATTTATGTTACCGACTCCCACGGCACCTTGGGCGAGACAACTTCGCCTCACGTAGAGGCTTGGCCAGCAAACCGAGGTCGCCGGGCATGGGACCAGGTCTCCGCCGCTCCGGAGCCCATAACTTTTGATCCGCAAGGAGTTACGCAGCCCACAGCATGCCGTTGGAAAGCACTCCTAGAGGTCTACTACAGGGCAGCTAAGCCCACTTCGCTGGGCCTTTTTCGGGAGCCCAAAATCGAACGTTTTCATCAGTTTTCGGACACATTTCTTCTTTTGCAATGTTTTTCCGTCCCGAATCGCGCGTCGTACGCCGCGGGAAGGCCGGCAACCTAATCCATCACATTTCTGTTACCAACACCCACGGCACCTTGGGCGAGACAACTTAGCCTCACGCAGAGGCTGGGACCGCAAACCGAGGTCGCACGGCATGGGACCAGGTCTCCGTCGCTCCGAAGCCCATAACTTTTGAACAGTAAGGAGTTATGCGGCCCACAGCTTACCGTTGGAAAGCTCTACGAGAGCTCTACGACGGGGCAGCCAAGCCCGCTTCGTTGGGCCTTTTTTCGGAGCCCAAAATCGAACGTTTTCATTACTTTTTGGACACTTTTTTGGTTTTGTTCTGTTTTTCCGTCCCGGATCGTACGTCGTGCGCCGCGGGAAGGCCGGCAACCTAATCCATCACATTTCTGTTACCGAATCCCACTGCACCTTGGGCGAGACAACTTCGCTTCACGTAGAGTCTGGGACCGCAAACCGAGGTCGCGCGGCAAGGGACCTGGTCTCCGTCGCTCCGGAGCCCATAACTTTTGATCCGTAAGGAGTTACGCGGCCCACAGCATGCCGTTGGAAAGCTCTCCGAGAGCTCTACGACGGGCAGCTAAGCCCGCTTCGCTGGGCCTTTTCTTGGAGCCCAATATCGAACGTTTTCATCAGTTTCTGGACACTTTTATCCTTTTGTTCTGTTTTTCTGTCCCGGATCGTACGTCGTACGCCGCGGGAAGGACGGCAACCTAATCCATCACATTTATGTTACCGAGTCCCACGGCACCTTGGGCGAGACAACTTCGCCTCACGTAGAGGCTTGGCTCGCAAACCGAGGTCGCGCGGCATGGGACCAGGTCTCCGTCGCTCCGGAGCCCATAACTTTTGATCCGTAAGGAGTTACGCGGCCCACAGCATACCGTTGGAAAGCTCTCCGAGAGCTCTACGACGGGGCAGGCAAGCCTGCTTCGCTGGGCCTTTTCTCGGAGCCCAAAATCGAACGTTTTCATCAGTTTTCGGACACTTTTATCCTTTTGTTCTGTTTTTCCGTCCCGGATCGTACGTCGTACGCCGCAGGAAGGCCGGCAACCTAATCCATCACATTTCTGTTACCGACTCCCACGGCACCTTGGGCGAGACAACTTCGCCTCACGTAGAGGCTGGGACCGCAAACCGAGGTCGCGCGGCAAGGGACCTGGTCTCCGTCGCTCCGGAGCCCATAACTTTTGATCCGTAAGGAGTTACGCGGCCCACAGCATGCCGTTGGAAAGCTCTCCGAGAGCTCTACGACGGGGCAGCTAAGCCCGCTTCGCTGGGCCTTTTCTCGGAGCCCAATATCGAACGTTTTCATCAGTTTCTGGACACTTTTATCCTTTTGTTCTGTTTTTCCGTCCCGGATCGTACGTCGTACGCCGCGGGAAGGACGGCAACCTAATCCATCACATTTATGTTACCGACTCCCACGGCACCTTGGGCGAGACAACTTCGCCTCACGTAGAGGCTTGGCCCGCAAACCGAGGTCGCGCGGCAAGGGACCAGGTCTCCGTCGCTCCGGAGCCCATAACTTTTGATCCGTAAGGAGTTACGCGGCCCACAGCATACCGTTGGAAAGCTCTCCGAGAGCTCTACGACGGGGAAGCTAAGCCCGCTTCGCTGGGCCTTTTCTCGGAGCCCAAAATCGAACGTTTTCATCAGTTTCCGGACACTTTTATCCTTTTGTTCTGTTTTTCCGTCCCGGATCGTACGTCGTACGCCGCGGGAAGGCCGGCAACCTAATCCATCACATTTCTGTTACCGACACCCACGGCACCTTGGGCGAGACAACTTCGCCTCACGTAGAGGCTGGGACCGCAAACCGAGGTCGCGCGGCAAGGGACCAGGTCTCCGTCGCTCCGGAGCCCATAACTTTTGATCCGTAAGGAGTTACGCGGCCCACAGCATACCGTTGGAAAGCTCTCCGAGAGCTCTACGACGGGGCAGCTAAGCCCGCTTCGCTGGGCCTTTTCTGGGAGCCCAAAATCGAACGTTTTCATCAGTTTCTGGACACTTTTATCCTTTTGTTCTGTTTTTCCGTCCCGGATAATACATCGTACGCTGCGGGAAGGCCGGCAACCTAATCCATCACATTTCTGTTACCGACTCCCACGGCACCTTGGGCGAGGCAACTTCGCTTCACGTAGAGGCTGGGCCCGCAAACCGAGGTCGCGCGGCATGGGACCAACTCTCCGTCGCTCCGTAGCCCATAACTTTTGATCCGTAAGGAGTTACGCGGCCCACTGCATACCGTTGGAAAGCTCTCCGAGAGCTCTACGACGGGGCAGCAAAGCCCGCTTCGCTGGGCCTTTTCTCGGAGCCCAAAATCGAACGTTTTCATCAGTTTCCGGACACTGTTATCCTTTTGTTCTGTTTTTCCGTCCCGGATCGTACGTCGTACGCCGCGGGAAGGCCGGCAACCTAATCCATCACATTTCTGTTACCGACACCCACGGCACCTTGGGCGAGACAACTTCGCCTCACGCAGAGGCTGGGACCGCAAACCGAGGTCGCGCGGCATGGGACCAGGACTCCGTCGCTCCGGAGCCCATAACTTTTGATCCGTAAGGAGTTACGCGGCCCACAGCATACCGTTGGAAAGCTCTCCGAGAGCTCTACGACGTGTCAGCTAAGCCCGCTTCGCTGGGCCTTTTCTCGGAGCCCAAAATCGAACGTTTTCATCAGTTTCCGGACACTTTTATCCTTTTGTTCTGTTTTTCCGTCCCGGATCGTACGTCGTACGCCGCGGGAAGGCCGGCAACCTAATCCATCACATTTCGGTTACCGACACCCACGGCACCTTGGGCGAGACAACTTCGCCTCACGTAGAGGCTGGGACCGCAAACCGAGGTCGCGCGGCAAGGGACCTGGTCTCCGTCGCTCCGGAGCCCATAACTTTTGATCCGTAAGGAGTTACGCGGCCCACAGCATGCCGTTGGAAAGCTCTCCGAGAGCTCTACGACGGGCAGCTAAGCCCGCTTCGCTGGGCCTTTTCTCGGAGCCCAATATCGAACGTTTTCATCAGTTTCTGGACACTTTTATCCTTTTGTTCTGTTTTTCCGTCCCGGATCGTACGTCGTACGCCGCGGGAAGGACGGCAACCTAATCCATCACATTTATGTTACCGACTCCCACGGCACCTTGGGCGAGACAACTTCGCTTCACGTAGAGGTTGGGCCCGCAAACCGAGGTCGCGGGGCTTGGGACTAGGTCTCCGCCGCTCCGGAGCCCATAACTTTTGATTCGCAAGGAGTTACGCGGCCCACAGCATACCGCTGGAAAGCACTCCTAGAGGTCTACTACAGGGCAGCTATGCCCACTTCGCTGGGCCTTTTTCGAGAGCCCAAAATCGAACGTTTTCATCAGTTTCGGGACACATTTCTTCTTTTGCGCTGTTTTTTCGTCTCAGATCGTGCGTCGTGCGCCGCGGGATGGCCGGCAACCTAATCCATCACATTTCTGTTACCAACACCCACGGCACCTTGGGCGAGACAACTTAGCCTCACGCAGAGGCTGGGACCGCAAACCGAGGTCGCACGGAATGGGACCAGGTCTCCGCCGCTCCGTAGCCCATAACTTTTGATCCGTAAGGAGTTACGCGGCCCACAGCATACCGTTGGAAAGCTCTCCGAGAGCTCTACGACGGGGCAGCTAAGCCCGCTTCGTTGGGCCTTTTCTCGGATCCCAAAATCGAACGTTTTCATCAGGTTTCCGGACACTTTTATCCTTTTGTTCTGTTTTTCCGTCCCGGATCGTACGTCGTACGCCGCGGGAAGGCCGGCAACCTAATCCATCACATTTCTGTTACCGACACCCACGGCACCTTGGGCGAGACAACTTCGCCTCACGTAGAGGCTGGGACCGCAAACCGAGGTCGCGCGGCAAGGGACCAGGTCTCCGTCGCTCCGGAGCCCATAACTTTTGATCCGTAAGGAGTTACGCGGCCCACAGCATACCGTTGGAAAGCTCTCCGAGAGCTCTACGACGGGGCAGCTAAGCCCGCTTCGCTGGGCCTTTTCTGGGAGCCCAATATCGAACGTTTTCATCAGTTTCTGGACACTTTTATCCTTTTGTTCTGTTTTTCTGTCCCGGATCGTACGTCGTACGCCGCGGGAAGGACGGCAACCTAATCCATCACATTTATGTTACCGACTCCCACGGCACCTTGGGCGAGACAACTTCGCCTCACGTAGAGGCTTGGCTCGCAAACCGAGGTCGCGCGGCAAGGGACCAGGTCTTCGTCCCTCCGGACCCCATAACTTTTGATCCGTAAGGAGTTACGCGGCCCACAACATACCGTTGGAAAGCTTTCCGAGAGCTCTACGACGGGGCAGCGTAGCTAGGCCTTTTTTCGGAGCCCAAAATCAAAAGTTTTCGTCAGTTTTCGGACACTTTTCTCCTTTTGTTCTGTTTTTCCGTCCCGGATCGTACGTCGTGAGCCGCGGGAAGGCCGGCAACCTAATCCATCACATTTCTGTTACCGACACCCACGGCACCTTGGGCGAGACAACTTCGCCTCACGTAGAGGCTGGGACCGCAAACCGAGGTCGCGCGGCAAGGGACCTGGTCTCCGTCGCTCCGGAGCCCATAACTTTTGATCCGTAAGGAGTTACGCGGCCCCCAGCATGCCGTTGCAAAGCTCTCCTAGAGCCCTACGCCGGTGCAGCTAAGCCCGCTTTGCTGGGCATTTTTTCGGAGCCCAAAATCGAACGTTTTCATCAGTTTCTGGACACTTTTATCCTTTTGTTCTGTTTTTCCGTCCCGGATCGTACGTCGTACGCCGCGGGAAGGACGGCAACCTAATCCATCACATTTATGTTACCGACTCCCACGGCACCTTGGGCGAGACAACTTCGCCTCACGTAGAGGCTTGGCCCGCAAACCGAGGTCGCGCGGCAAGGGACCAGGTCTCCGTCGCTCCGGAGCCCATAACTTTTGATCCGTAAGGAGTTACGCGGCCCACAGCATACCGTTGGAAAGCTCTCCGAGAGCTCTACGACGGGGAAGCTAAGCCCGCTTCGCTAGGCCTTTTCTCGGAGCCCAAAATCGAACATTTTCATCAGTTTCCGGACACTTTTATCCTTTTGCTCTGTTTTACCGTCCCGGATCGTACGTCGTACGCCGCGGGAAGGCCGGCAACCTAATCCATCACATTTCTGTTACCGACTCCCACGGCACCTTGGGCGAGACAACTTCGCTTCACGTAGAGGCTGGGCCCGCAAACCGAGTTCGCGCGGCATGGGACCAGGTCTCCGTCGCTCCGGAGCCCATAACTTTTGATCCGTAAGGAGTTACGCGGCCCACAGCATACCGTTGGAAAGCTCTCCGAGAGCTCTACGACGAGGCAGCTAAACCCGCTTCGCTGGGCCTTTTCTCAGAGCCCAAAATCGAACGTTTTCATCAGTTTTCAGACACTTTTATCCTTTTGCTCTGTTTTTCCGTCCCGGATCGTACGTCGTACGCCGCGGGATGGCCGGCAACCTAATCCATCACATTTCTGTTACCGAATCCCACGGCACCTTGGGCGAGGCAACTTCGCTTCACGTAGAGGCTGGGCCCGCAAACCGAGGTCGCGCGGCATGGGACCAGTTCTCCGTCGCTCCGGAGCCCATAACTTTTGATCCGTAAGGAGTTACGCGGCCCACAGCATACCGTTGGAAAGCTCTCCGAGAGCTCTACGACGCGGCAGCTAATCCCGCTTCGCTGGGCCTTTTCTCGGAGCCCAAAATCGAACGTTTTCATCAATTTCCGGACACTTTTATCCTTTTGTTCTGTTTTTCCGTCCCGGATAATACATCGTACGCCGCGGGTAGGCCGGCAACCTAATCCATCACATTTCGGTTACCGACACCCACGGCACCTTGTGCGAGACAACTTCGACTCACGTAGAGGCTGGGACCGCAAACCGAGGTCGCGCGGCAAGGGACCAGGTCTCCGTCGCTCCGGAACCCATAACTTTTGATCCGTGAGGACTTACGCGGCCCACAGCATACCGTTGGAAAGCTCTACGAGAGCTCTACGACGGGGCAGCTAAGCCCGCTTCGCTGGGCCTTTTCTCGGAGCCCAATATCGAACGTTTTCATCAGTTTCTGGACACTTTTATCCTTTTGTTCTGTTTTTCCGTCCCGGATCGTACGTCGTACGCCGCGGGAAGGACGGAAACCTAATCCATCACATTTATGTTACCGACTCCCACGGCACCTTGGGCGAGACAACTTCGCCTCACGTAGAGGCTTGGCCCGCAAACCGAGGTCGCGCGGTAAGGGACCAGGTCTCGCTCCGGAGCCCATAACTTTTGATCCGTAAGGAGTTACGCGGCCCACAGCATACCGTTGGAAAGCTCTCCGAGAGCTCTACGACGGGGCAGCTAAGCCCGCTTCGTTGGGCCTTTTCTCGGAGCCCAAAATCGAACGTTTTCATCAGTTTCCGGACACTTTTATCCTTTTGTTCTGTTTTTCCGTCCCGGATAATACATCGTACGCCGCGGGAAGGGCGGCAACCTAATCCATCACATTTCTGTTACCGACACCCACCGCACCTTGGGCGAGACAACTTCGCCTCACGCAGAGGCTGGGACCGCAAACCGAGGTCGCACGGCATGGGACCAGGTCTCCGTCGCTCCGGAACCCATAACTTTTGATCCGTAAAGAGTTAGGCGGCCCACAGCATACCGTTGGAAAGCTCTCCGAGAGCTCTACGACGGGGCAGCTAAGCCCGCTATGCTAGGCCTTTTCTCGGAGTCCAAAATCGAACGTTTTCATCAGTTTCCAAAAACTTTTATGGTTTTGTACTGTTTTTCCGTCCCGGATCGTACGTCGTACGCCGCGGGAAGGCCGGCAACCTAATCCATCACATTACAGTTATCGAATCTGACAACACCTTGGGCGAGACAACTTCGCTTCACGTAGAGGCTGGGTCCGTAAACCGAGGTCGTGGGGCTTGAGACCAGGTCTCCGTCGCTCCGGAGCCCATAACTTTTGATCCGCAAGGAGTTACGCGGCCCACAGCATACCGTTGGAAAGCTCTCCGAGAGCTCTACGACGTGGAAGCTAAGCCCGCTTCACTTGGCCTTTTTCGGGAGCCCAATATCGAACGTTTTCATCAGTTTCTGGACACTTTTATCCTTTTGTTCTGTTTTTCCGTCCCGGATCGTACGTCGTACGCCGCGGGAAGGACGGCAACCTAATCCATCACATTTATGTTACCGACTCCCACTGCACCTTGGGCGAGACAACTTCGCCTCACGTAGAGGCTTGGCCCGCAAACCGAGGTCGCACGGCATGGGATCAGGTCTCCGTTGCTCCGGAGCACATAACTTTTGATCCGCAAGGAGTTACGCGGCCCACAGCATACCGTTGGAAAGCTCTCCGAGAGCTCTACGACAGGGCAGCTAAGCCTGCTTTGCTGGGCCTTTTCTCGGAGCCCAAAATCGAACGTTTTCATCAGTTTCCGGACACATTTCTTCTTTTGCACTATTTTTCCGTCCCGGATCGCGCGTCGTTGGCCGCGAAAAGGACGACAACCTAATCCGTCACATTTCTGTTACCGACACCCACGGCACCTTGGGCGAGACAACTTCGCCTCATGTAGAGGCTGGGACCGCAAACCGAGGTCGCGCGGCAAGGGACCAGGTCTCCGTCGCTCCGGAGCCCATAACTTTAGATCCGTAAGGAGTTACGCGGCCCACAGCATACCGTTGGAAAGCTCTCCGAGAGCTCTACGACGGGGCAGCTAAGCCCGCTTCGCTGGGCCTTTTCTGGGAGCCCAATATCGAACGTTTTCATCAGTTTCTGGACACTTTTATCCTTTTGTTCTGTTTTTCCGTCCCGGATCGTACGTCGTACGCCGCGGGAAGGACGGCAACCTAATCCATCACATTTCTGTTACCAACTCCCGCGGCACCTTGGGCGAGGCAACTTCGCTTCACGTAGAGGCTGGGCCCGCAAACCGAGGTCGCGCGGCATGGGACCAGGTCTCCTTCGCTCCGGAGCCCATAACTTTTGATCCGTAAGGAGTTACGCAGCCCACAGCATACCGTTGGAAAGCTCTCCGAGCGCTCTACGACGGGGCAGCTAAGCTCGCTTCGCTGGGCCTTTTTCGGAGCCCAAAATCGAACGTTTTCATCAGTTTTCGGACACTTTTATCCTTTTACTCTGCTTTTCCGTCCCGGATCGTACGTCGTACGCCGCGGGATGGCCGGCAACCTAATCCATCACATTTCTGTTACCGACACCCACGGCACCTTGTGCGAGACAACTTCGCCTCACGCAGAGGCTGGGACCGCAAACCGAGGTCGCACGGCATGGGACCAGGTCTCCGTCGCTCCGGAGCCCATAACTTTTGATCCGTAAGGAGTTACGCGGCCCACAGCATACCGTTGGAAAGCTCTCCGAGAGCTCTACGACGGGGCAGCTAAGCCCGCTTCGCTGGGCCTTTTCTCGGAGCCCAAAATCGAACGTTTTCATCAATTTTCGGACACTTTTATCCTTTTGTTCTGTTTTTCCGTCCCGGATCGTACGTCGTACGCCGCGGGAAGGCCGGCAACCTAATCCATCACATTTCGGTTACCGACACCCACGGCACCTTGTGCGAGACAACTTCGACTCACGTAGAGGCTGGGACCGCAAACCGAGGTCGCGCGGCAAGGGACCAGGTCTCCGTCGCTCCGGAGCCCATAACTTTTGATCCGTAAGGAGTTACGCGGCCCACAGCATACCGTTGGAAAGCTCTCCGAGAGCTCTACGACGGGGCAGCTAAGCCCGCTTCGCTGGGCCTTTTCTCGGAGCCCAATATCGAACGTTTTCATCAGTTTCTGGACACTTTTATCCTTTTGTTATGTTTTTCCGTCCCGGATCGTACGTCGTACGCCGCGGGAAGGACGGCAACCTAATCCATCACATTTATGTTACCGACTCCCACGGCACCTTGGGCGAGACAACTTCGCCTCACGTAGAGGCTTGGCCCGCAAACCGAGGTCGCGCGGTAAGGGACCAGGTCTCCGTCGCTCCGGAGCCCATAACTTTTGATCCGTAAGGAGTTACGCGGCCCACAGCATACCGTTGGAAAGCTCTCCGAGAGTTCTACGACGGGGCAGCTAAACCCGCTTCGCTGGGCCTTTTCTCGGAGCCCAAAATCGAACGTTTTCATCAGTTTCCGGACACTTTTATATTTTTGTTCTGTTTTTCCGTCCCGGATCGTACGTCGTACGCCGCGGGAAGGCCGGCAACCTAATCCATCACATTTCTGTTACCGACACCCACGGCACCTTGGGCGAGACAACTTCGCCTCACGCAGAGGCTGGGACCGCAAACCGAGGTCGCACAGCATGGGACCAGCTCTCCGTCGCTCCGGAGCCCATAACTTTTGATCCGTAAGAAGTTACGCGGCCCACAGCATACCGTTGGAAAGCTCTCCGAGAGCTCTACGATGGAGTAGCCTAGCCTGCTTTGCTGGACCTTTTCTCGGAGCCCAAAATCGAACATTTTCATTAGTTTTCGGATACTTTTATCCTTTTGCTCTGTTTTTCCGTCCCGGATCGTACGTCGTACGCCGCGGGAAGGCCGGCAACCTAATCCATCACATTTCTGATACCGACTCCCACGGCACCTTGGGCGAGACAACTTCGCTTCACGAAGAGGCAGGGCCCGCAAACCGAGGTCGCGCGGCATGGGACCAGGTCTCCGTCGCTCCGCAGCCCATAACTTTTAATCCGTAAGGAGTTACGCGGCCCACAGCATACCGTTGGAAAGCTCTCCGAGAGCTCTACGACGGGGCGGCCAGGCCCGCTTTGCTGGACCTTTTTCCGGAGCCCAAAATCGGTCGTTTTCATCAGTTTTCTGACACTTTTCTTGTTTTGCGCTGTTTTTCTATCCCGGATAGTACGTCGTGCGCCGTGGGAAGGCCGACAACCTGATCTATCACATTTCTGTTACCGAATCCCATGGCACCTTGGGTGAGGCAATTTCGCTTCACGTAGAGGCTGGGCCCGTAAACCGAGGTCGTGGGGCCTGGGACCAGGTCTCCGTCGCTCCGGGGCCCATAACTTTTGATCCGTAAGGAGTTACGCAGCCCACAGCATACCGTTGGAAAGCTCTCCGAGAGCTCTACGACGGGGCGGCCAGGCCCGCTTTGCTGGACCTTTTTCCGGAGCCCAAAATCGGTCGTTTTCATCAGTTTTCTGACACTTTTCTTCTTTTGCGCTGTTTTTCTATCCCGGATAGTACGTCGTGCGCCGCGGGAAGGCCGACAACCTGATCCATCACATTTCTGTTACCGAATCCCTCTGCACCTTGGGCGAGGCAGCTTCGCTTCACGTAGAGGCTGGGCCCGCAAACCGAGGTCGTAGGGCTTGGGACCAGGTCTCCGCCGCTACGGAGCCCATAACTTTTGATCCGCAAGGAGTTACGCGGCCCACAGCATACCGTTGGAAAGCTCTTCGAGAGCTATACGACGGGGCAGCAAAGCCCGCTTCTCTGGGCCTTTTTCGGGAGCCCAAAATCGAACGTTTTCATCAGTTTTCGGACACATTTATTCTTTTGCGCTGTTTTTCTATCCCGGATAGTACGTCGTGCGCCGTGGGAAGGCCGACAACCTGATCTATCACATTTCTGTTACCGAATCCCATGGCACCTTGGGCGAGGCAATTTCGCTTCACGTAGAGGCTGGGCCCGCAAACCGAGGTCGTGGGGCTTGGGACCAGGTCTCCGTCGCTCCGGGGTCCATAACTTTTGATCCGTAAGGAGTTACGCAGCCCACAGCATACCGTTGGAAAGCACTCCGAGAGCTCTACGACGGGGCAGCTAAGCCCGCTTCGCTGGGCCTTTTCTCGGAGCCCAATATCGAACGTTTTCATCAGTTTCTGGACACTTTTATCCTTTTGTTCTGTTTTTCCGTCCCGGAACGTACGTTCTACGCCGCGGGAAGGACGGCAACCTAATCCATCACATTTATGTTACCGACTCCCACGGCACCTTGGGCGAGACAACTTCGCCTCACGTAGAGGCTGGGCCCGCAAACCGAGGTCGCGCGGCATGGGACCAGGTCTCCGTCGCTCCGGAGCCCATAACTTTTGATCCGTAAGGAGTTACGCGGCCCACAGCATACCGTTGGAAAGCTCTCCGAGAGCTCTACGACGGTGCAGCTAAGCCCGCTTCGCTGGGCCTTTTCTCGGAGCCCAAAATCGAACGTTTTCATCAATTTTTGGACACTTTTATCCTTTTGTTCTGTTTTTTCGTCCCGGATAATACATCGTACGCCGCGGGAAGGCCGGCAACCTAATCCATCACATTTCTGTTACCGAATCCCACGGCACCTTGGGTGAGGCAACTTCGCCTCACGTAGAGGCTGGGCCCGCAAACCGAGGTCGCGCGGCATGGGACCAGGTCTCCGTCGCTCCGGAGCCCATAACTTTTGATCCGTAAGGAGTTACGCGGCCCACAGCATACCGTTGGAAAGCTCTCCGAGAGCTCTACGACGTGGCAGCTAAGTCCGCTTCGATTGGCCTTTTTTCGGAGCCCAAAATCGAACGTTTTCATCAATTTCCGGACACTTTTATGCTTTTGTTCTGTTTTTCCGTCCCGGATAATACATCGTACGCCGCGGGAAGGCCGGCAACCTAATCCATCACATTTCTGTTACCGACACACACGGCACCTTGGGCGAGACAACTTCGCCTCACGTAGAGGCTGGGACCGCAAACCGAGGTGGCGCGCCCAGGGACCGGGTCTCCGTCGCTCCGGAGCCCATAACTTTTGATCCGTAAGGAGTTACGCGGCCCACAGCATACCGTTGGAAAGCTCTCCGAGAGCTCTACGACGGGGCAGTTAAGCCCGCTTCGCTGGGCCTTTTCTCGGAGCCCAAAATCGAACGTTTTCATCAGTTTCTGGACACTTTTATCCTTTTGTTCTGTTTTTCCGTCCCGGATCGTACGTCCTACGCCGCGGGAAGGACGGCAACCTAATCCATCACATTTATGTTACCGACTCCCACGGCACCTTGGGCGAGACAACTTCGCCTCACGTAGAGGCTGGGACCGCAAACCGAGGTCGCGCGGCAAGGGACCAGGTCTCCGTCGCTCCGGAGCCCATAACTTTTGATCCGTAAGGAGTTACGCGGCCCACAACATACCGTTGGAAAGCTCTCCGAGAGCTCTACGACGGGGCAGCTAAGCCCGCTTCGCTGGGCCTTTTCTCGGAGCCCAATATCGAACGTTTTCATCAGTTTCCGGACACTTTTATCCTTTTGTTCTGTTTTTCCGTCCCGGATCGTCCGCCGTACGCCGCTGGAAGGCCGGCAGCCTAATCCATCACATTTCTGTTACCGAATCCCACGGCACCTTGGGCGAGACAACTTCGCCTCACGTAGAGGCTGGGACCGCAAACCGAGGTCGCGCGGCATGGGACCAGGTCTCCGTCGCTCCGGAGCCCATAACTTTTAATCCGTAAGGAGTTACGCGGCCCACAGCATACCGTTGGAAAGCTCTCCGAGAGCTCTACGACGTGGCAGCTAAGCCCGCTTCGCTGGGCCTTTTCTCGGAGCCCAAAATCTAACGTTTTCATCAGTTTCTGGACACTTTTATCCTTTTGTTCTGTTTTTCCGTCCCGGATAATACATCGTACGCTGCGGGAAGGCCGGCAACCTAATCCATCACATTTCTGTTACCGACTCCCACGGCACCTTGGGCGAGACAACTTCGCCTCACGTAGAGGCTTGGCCCGCAAACCGAGGTCGCGGGGCAAGGGACCAGGTCTCCGTCGCTCCGTAGCCCATAACTTTTGATCCGTAAGGAGTTACGCGGCCCACTGCATACCGTTGGAAAGCTCTCCGAGAGCTCTACGACGGGGCAGCAAAGCCCGCTTCGCTGGGCCTTTTCTCGGAGCCCAAAATCGAACGTTTTCATCTGTTTCCGGACACTTTTATTTTTTTGTTCTGTTTTTCCGTCCCGGATCGTACGTCGTACGCCGCGGGAAGGCCGGCAACCTAATCCATCACATTTCTGTTACCGACACCCACGGCACCTTGGGCGAGACAACTTCGCCTCACGTAGAGGCTGGGACCGCAAACCGAGGTCGCGCGGCAAGGGACCAGGTCTCCGTCGCTCCGGAGCCCATAACTTTTGATCCGTAAGGAGTTACGCGGCCGACAGCATACCGTTGGAAAGTTCTCCGAGAGCTCTACGACGGGGCAGCTAAGCCCGCTTCGCTGGGCCTTTTCTCGGAGCCCAATATCGAACGTTTTCATCAGTTTCTGGACACTTTTATCCTTTTGTTCTGTTTTTCCATCCCGGATCGTACGTCCTACGCCGCGGGAAGGACGGCAACCTAATCCATCACATTTATGTTACCGACTCCCACGGCACCTTGGGCGAGACAACTTCGCCTCACGTAGAGGCTGGGACCGCAAACCGAGGTCGCGCGGCATGGGACCAGGTCTCCGTCGCTCCGGAGTCCATAACTTTTGATCCGTAAGGAGTTACGCGGCCCACAGCATACCGTTGGAAAGCTCTCGGAGAGCTCTACGACGGGGCAGCAAAGCACGCTTTGCTGGGCCTTTTCTCGGAGCCCAAAATCGAACGTTTTCATCAATTTCTGGACACTTTTATCCTTTTGTTCTGTTTTTCCGTCCCGGATCGTACGTCGTACGCCGCGGGAAGGCCGGCAACCTAATCCATCACATTTCTGTTACCGACTCCCACGGCACCTTGGGCGAGGCAACTTCGCCTCACGTAGAGGCTGGGACCGCAAACCGAGGTCGCGCGGCATGGGACCAGGTCTCCGTCGCTCCGGAGCCCATAACTTTTAATCCGTAAGGAGTTACGCGGCCCACAGCATACCGTTGGAAAGCTCTCCGAGAGCTCTACGACGTGGCAGCTAAGCCCGCTTTGCTGGGCCTTTTCTCGGGGCCCAAAATCGAACGTTTTCATCAGTTTCCGGACACTTTTATCCTTTTGTTCTGTTTTTCCGTCCCGGATCGTACGTCGTACGCCGCGGGAAGGCCGGCAACCTAATCCATCACATTTCTGTTACCGACACTCACGGCACCTTGGGCGAGACAACTTCGCCTCACGTAGAGGCTGGGCCCGCAAACCGAGTTCGCGCGGCATGGGACCAGGTCTCCGTCGCTCCGGAGCCCATAACTTTTGATCCGGAAGGAGGTACGCGGCCCACAGCACACCGCTGGAAAGCTCTCCGAGAGCTCTACGACGGGGGAGCTAAGCCCGCTTCGCTGGGCCTTTTCTCGGAGTCCAAAATCGAACGTTTTCATCAGTTTTGGGACACTTTTATCCTTTTGTTCTGTTTTTCCGTCCCGGATCGTACGTCGTACGCCGCGGGAAGGCCGGCCACCGAATCCATCACATTTCGGTTACCGACACCCACGGCACCTTGTGCGAGACAACTTCGACTCACGTAGAGGCTGGGACCGCAAACCGAGGTCGCGCGGCAAGGGACCAGGTCTCCGTCGCTCCGGAACCCATAACTTTTGATCCGTAAGGAGTTACGCGGCCCACAGCATACCGTTGGAAAGCTCTCCGAGAGCTCTACGACGGGGCAGCTAAGCCCGCTTCGCTGGGCCTTTTCTCGGAGCCCAATATCGAACGTTTTCATCAGTTTCTGGACACTTTTATCCTTTTGTTCTGTTTTTCCGTCCCGGATCGTACGTCGTACGCCGCGGGAAGGACGGCAACCTAATCCATCACATTTATGTTACCGACTCCCACGGCACCTTGGGCGAGACAACTTCGCCTCACGTAGAGGCTGGGCCCGCAAACCGAGGTCGCGCGGCATGGGACCATGTCTCCGTCGCTCCGGAGCCCATAACTTTTGATCCGTAAGGAGTTACGCGGCCCACAGCATACTGTTGGAAAGCTCTCCGAGAGCTCTACGACGGGGCAGCAAAGCACGCTTTGCTGGGCCTTTTCTCGGAGCCCAAAATCGAACGTTTTCATCAATTTCTGGACACTTTTATCCTTTTGTTCTGTTTTTCCGTCCCGGATCGTACGTCGTACGCCGCGGGAAGGCCGGCAACCTAATCCATCACATTTCTGTTACCGACTCCCACGGCACCTTGGGCGAGGCAACTTCGCTTCACGTAGAGGCTGGGCCCGCAAACCGAGGTCACGCGGCATGGGACCAGGTCTCCGTCGCTCCGGAGCCCATAACTTTTGATCCGTAAGGAGTTACGCGGCCCACAGCATACCGTTGGAAAGCTCTCCGAGAGCTCTACGACGTGGCATCTAAGCCCGCTTGGCTGGGCCTTTTTTTGGGGCCCAAAATAGAACGTTTTCATCAGTTTCCGGACACTTTTATCCTTTTGTTCTGTTTTTCCGTCCCGGCTCGTACGTCGTACGCCGCGGGAAGGCCGGCAACCTAATCCATCACATTTCTGTTACCGACACTCACGGCACCTTGGGCGAGACAACTTCGCTTCACGTAGAGGCTGGGCCCGCAAACCGAGGTCGCGCGGCATGGGACCAGGACTCCGTCGCTCCGGAGCCCATAACTTTTGATCCGTAAGGAGTTACGCGGCCCACAGCATACCGTTGGAAAGCTCTCCGAGAGCTCTACGACGGGGCAGCTAAGCCCGCTTCGCTGGGCCTTTTCTCGGAGTCCAAAATCGAACGTTTTCATCAGTTTTGGGACACTTTTATCCTTTTGTTCTGTTTTTCCGTCCCGGATCGTACGTCGTACGCCGCGGGAAGGCCGGCAACCTAATCCATCACATTTCGGTTACCGACACCCACGGCACCTTGTGCGAGACAACTTCGACTCACGTAGAGGCTGGGACCGCAAACCGAGGTCGCGCGGCAAGGGACCAGGTCTCCGTCGCTCCGGAACCCATAACTTTTGATCCGTAAGGAGTTACGCGGCCCACAGCATACCGTTGGAAAGCTCTCCGAGAGCTCTACGACGGGGCAGCTAAGCCCGCTTCGCTGGGCCTTTTCTCGGAGCCCAATATCGAACGTTTTCATCAGTTTCTGGACACTTTTATCCTTTTGTTCTGTTTTTCCGTCCCGGATCGTACGTCGTACGCCGCGGGAAGGACGGCAACCTAATCCATCACATTTATGTTACCGACTCCCACGGCACCTTGGGCGAGACAACTTCGCCTCACGTAGAGGCTTGGCCCGCAAACCGAGGTCGCGCGGTAAGGGACCAGGTCTCCGTCGCTCCGGAGCCCATAACTTTTGATCCGTAAGGAGTTACGCGGCCCACAGCATACCGTTGGAAAGCTCTCCGAGAGCTCTACGACGGGGCAGCTAAGCCCGCTTCGCCGGGCCTTTTCTCGGAGCCCAAAATCGAACGTTTTCATCAGTTTCCGGACACTTTTATCCTTTTGTTCTGTTTTTCCGTCCCGGATCGTACGTCGTACGCCGCGGGGAGGCCGGCAACCTAATCCATCACATTTCTGTTACCGACACCCACGGCACCTTGGGCGAGACAACTTCGCCTCACGCAGAGGCTGGGACCGCAAACCGAGGTCGCACGGCATGGGCCCAGGTCTCCGTCGCTCCGGAGCCCATAACTTTTGATCCGTAAGGAGTTACGCGGCCCACAGCATACCGTTGGAAAGCTCTCCGAGAGCTCTACGACGGGGCAGCTAAGCCCGCTTTGCTGGGCCTTTTCTCGGAGCCCAAAATCGAACGTTTTCATCAGTTTCCGGAAACTTTTATCCTTTTGTTCTGTTTTTCCGTCCCCGATAATACATCGTACGCCGCGGGAAGGCCGGCAACCTAATCCATCATATTTCTGTTACCGACTCCCACGGCACCTTGGGCGAGACAACTTCGCTTCACGTAGAGGCTGGGCCTGCAAACCGAGGTCGCGCGGCAAGGGACCAGGTCTCCGTCGCTCCGGAGCCCATAACTTTTGATCCGTAAGGAGTTACGCGGCCCACAGCATACCGTTGGAAAGCTCTCCGAGAGCTCTACGACGGGGCAGCTAAGCCCGCTTCGCTGGGCCTTTTCTGGGAGCCCAATATCGAACGTTTTCATCAGTTTCTGGACACTTTTATCCTTTTGTTCTGTTTTTCCGTCCCGGATCGTACGTCGTACGCCGCGGGAAGGACGGCAACCTAATCCATCACATTTATGTTACCGACTCCCACTGCACCTTGGGCGAGACAACTTCGCCTCATGTAGAGGCTGGGCCCGCAAACCGAGGTCGCGCGGCATGGGACCAGGTCTCCGTCGCTCCGGAGCCCATAACTTTTGATCCGTAAGGAGTTACGCGGCCCACAGCATACCGTTGGAAAGCTCTCCGAGAGCTCTACGACGGGGCAGCTAAGCATCCTTCGCTGGGCCTTTTCTCAGAGCCCAAAATCGAACGTTTTCATCAGTTTCCGGATACTTTTATCCTTTTGTTCTGTTTTTCCGTCCCGGATAATACATCGTACGCCGCGGGAAGGCCGGCAACCTAATCCATCACATTTCTGTTACCGAATCCCACGGCACCTTGGGCAAGGCAACTTCGATTCACGTAGAGGCTGGGCCCGCAAACCGAGGTCGCGCGGCATGGGACCAGGTCTCCGTCGCTCCGGAGCCCATAACTTTTGATCCGTAAGGAGTTACGCGGCCCACAGCATACCGTTGGAAAGCTCTCCGAGAGCTCTACGACGGGGCAGCTAAGCCCGCTTCGCTGGGCCTTTTCTGGGAGCCCAATATCGAACGTTTTCATCAGTTTCTGGACACTTTTATCCTTTTGTTCTGTTTTTCCGTCCCGGATCGTACGTCGTACGCCGCGGGAAGGACGGCAACCTAATCCATCACATTTCTGTTACCGACTCCCACGGCACCTTGTGCGAGACAACTTCGACTCACGTAGAGGCTGGGACCGCAAACCGAGGTCGCGCGGCAAGGGACCAGGCCCCCCTCGCTCCCGAGCCCGTAACTTTTGATCCGTAAGGAGTTACTCGTTCCACAGCATACCGTTGGAAAGGTCTCCGAGAGCTCTACGAAGGCGTAGCTAAGCTCGTTTCGCTGGGCCTTTTTTCGGAGCCCAAAATCGAACGTTTTCATCAGTTTCCGGACACTTTTATCCTTTTGTTCTGTTTTTCCGTCCCGGATAATACATCGTACGGCGCGGGAAGGCCGGCAACCTAATCCATCACATTTCTGTTACCGACACCCACGGCACCTTGGGCGAGACAACTTCGCCTCACGCAAAGGCTGGGCCCGCAAACCGAGGTCGCACGGCATGGGACCAGGTCTCCGTCGCTCCGGAGCCCATAACTTTTGATCCGTAAGGAGTTACGCAGCCCACAGCATACCGTTGGAAAGCTCTCCGAGAGCTCTACGACGTGGCAGCTAAGCTCGCTTCGCTGGGCCTTTTCTCGGAGCCCAAAATCGAACGTTTTCATCAATTTTTGGACACTTTTATCCTTTTGTTCTGTTTTTTCGTCCCGAATAATACATCGTACGCCGCGGGAAGGCCGGCAACCTAATCCATCACATTTCGGTTACCGACACCCACGGCACCTTGTGCGAGACAACTTCGCCTCACGCAGAGGCTGGGACCGCAAACCGAGGTCGCGCGGCATGGGACCAGGTCTCCGTCGCTCCGGAGCCCATAACTTTTGATCCGTAAGGAGTTACGCGGCCCACAGCATACCGTTGGAAAGCTCTCCGAGAGCTCTACCACGGGGCAGTTAAGCCCGCTTCGCTGGGCCTTTTCTCGGAGCCCAAAATCGAACGTTTTCATCAATTTTTGGACACTTTTATCCTTTTGTTCTGTTTTTTCGTCCCGGATAATACATCGTACGCCGCGGGAAGGCCGGCAACCTAATCCATCACATTTCGGTTACCGACACCCACGGCACCTTGTGCGAGACAACTTCGACTCACGTAGAGGCTGGGCCCGCAAACCGAGGTCGCGCGGCATGGGACCAGGTCTCCGTCGCTCCGGAGCCCATAACTTTTGATCCGTAAGGAGTTACGCGGCCCACAGCATACCGTTGGAAAGCTCTCCGAGAGCTCTACGACGGGGCAGTTAAGCCCGCTTCGTTGGGCCTTTTCTCGGAGCCCAATATCGAACGTTTTCATCAGTTTCTGGACACTTTTATCCTTTTGTTATGTTTTTCCGTCCCGGATCGTACGTCGTACGCCGCGGGAAGGACGGCAACCTAATCCATCACATTTATGTTACCGACTCCCACGGCACCTTGGGCGAGACAACTTCGCCTCACGTAGAGGCTTGGCCCGCAAACCGAGGTCGCGCGGTAAGGGACCAGGTCTCCGTCGCTCCGGAGCCCATAACTTTTGATCCGTAAGGAGTTACGCAGCCCACAGCATACCGTTGGAAAGCTCTCCGAGAGCTCTACGACGTGGCAGCTAAGCTCGCTTCGCTGGGCCTTTTCTCGGAGTCCAAAATCGAACGTTTTCATCAGTTTTGGGACACTTTTATCCTTTTGTTCTGTTTTTCCGTCCCGGATCGTACGTCGTACGCCGCGGGAAGGCCGGCAACCTAATCCATCACATTTCGGTTACCGACACCCACGGCACCTTGTGCGAGACAACTTCGCCTCACGCAGAGGCTGGGACCGCAAACCGAGGTCGCACGGCATGGGACCAGGTCTCCGTCGCTCCGGAGCCCATAACTTTTGATCCGTAAGGAGTTACGCGGCCCACAGCATACCGTTGGAAAGCTCTCCGAGAGCTCTACGACGTGGCAGCTAAGCCCGCTTCGCTGGGCCTTTTCTCGGAGCCCAAAATCGAACGTTTTCATCAGTTTTCGGACACTTTTATCCTTTTGTTCTGTTTTTCCGTCCCGGATCGTACGTCGTACGCCGCGGGAAGGCCGGCAACCTAATCCATCACATTTCGGTTACCGACACCCACGGCACCTTGTGCGAGACAACTTCGACTCACGTAGAGGCTGGGACCGCAAACCGAGGTCGCGCGGCAAGGGACCAGGTCTCCGTCGCTCCGGAGCCCATAACTTTTGATCCGTAAGGAGTTACGCGGCCCACAGCATACCGTTGGAAAGCTCTCCGAGAGCTCTACGACGGGGCAGCTAAGCCCGCTTCGCTGGGCCTTTTCTCGGAGCCCAATATCGAACGTTTTCATCAGTTTCTGGACACTTTTATCCTTTTGTTATGTTTTTCCGTCCCGGATCGTACGTCGTACGCCGCGGGAAGGACGGCAACCTAATCCATCACATTTATGTTACCGACTCCCACGGCACCTTGGGCGAGACAACTTCGCCTCACGTAGAGGCTTGGCCCGCAAACCGAGGTCGCGCGGTAAGGGACCAGGTCTCCGTCGCTCCGGAGCCCATAACTTTTGATCCGTAAGGAGTTACGCGGCCCACAGCATACCGTTGGAAAGCTCTCCGAGAGCTCTACGACGGGGCAGCTAAACCCGCTTAGCTGGGCCTTTTCTCGGAGCCCAAAATCGAACGTTTTCATCAGTTTCCGGACACTTTTATATTTTTGTTCTGTTTTTCCGTCCCGGATCGTACGTCGTACGCCGCGGGAAGGCCGGCAACCTAATCCATCACATTTCTGTTACCGACACCCACGGCACCTTGGGCGAGACAACTTCGCCTCACGCAGAGGCTGGGACCGCAAACCGAGGTCGCACGGCATGGGACCAGGTCTCCGTCGCTCCGGAGCCCATAACTTTTGATCCGTAAGGAGTTCCGCGGCCCACAGCATACCGTTGGAAAGCTCTCCGAGAGCTCTACGACGGGGGAGCTAAGCCCGCTTTGCTGGGCCTTTTCTCGGAGCCCAAAATCGAACGTTTTCATCAGTTTCCGGATACTTTTATCCTTTTGTTCTGTTTTTTCGTCCCGGATAATACATCGTACGCCGCGGGAAGGCCGGCAACCTAATCCATCACATTTCTGTTACCGAATCCCACCGCACCTTGGGCGAGGCAACTTCGCTTCACGTAGAGGCTGGGCCCGCAAACCGAGGTCGCGCGGCATGGGACCAGGTCTCCGTCGCTCCGGAGCCCATAACTTTTGATCCGTAAGGAGTTACGCGGCCCACAGCATACCGTTGTAAAGCTCTCCGAGAGCTCTACGACGGGGCGGCCAGGCCCGCTTTGCTGGACCTTTTTCCGGAGCCCAAAATCGGTCGTTTTCATCAGTTTTCTGACACTTTTCTTGTTTTGCGTTGTTTTTCTATCCCGGATAGTACGTCGTGCGCCGTGGGAAGGCCGACAACCTGATCTATCACATTTCTGTTACCGAATCCCATGGCACCTTGGGCGAGGCAATTTCGCTTCACGTAGAGGCTGGGCCCGTAAACCGAGGTCGTGGGGCCTGGGACCAGGTCTCCGTCGCTCCGGGGCCCATACCTTTTGATCTGCAAGGAGTTACGCAGCCCACAGCATACCGTTGGAAAGCTCTCCGAGACCTCTACGACGGGGCAGCTAAGCCCGCTTCGCTTGGCCTTTTCTCGGAGCCCAATATCGAACGTTTTCATCAGTTTCTGGACACTTTTATCCTTTTGTTCTGTTTTTCCGTCCCGGATCGTACGTCCTACGCCGCGGGAAGGACGGCAACCTAATCCATCACATTTATGTTACCGACTCCCACGGCACCTTGGGCGAGACAACTTCGCCTCACGTAGAGGCTGGGACCGCAAACCGAGGTCGCGCGGCAAGGGACCAGGTCTCCGTCGCTCCGGAGCCCATAACTTTTGATCCGTAAGGAGTTACGCGGCCCACAGCATACCGTTGGAAAGCTCTCCGAGAGCTCTACGACGGGGCAGCTAAGCCCGCTTCGCTGGGCCTTTTCTCGGAGCCCAATATCGAACGTTTTCATCAGTTTCCGGACACTTTTATCCTTTTGTTCTGTTTTTCCGTCCCGGATCGTACGTCGTACGCCGCTGGAAGGCCGGCAACCTAATCCATCACATTTCTGTTACCGACTCCCACGGCACCTTGGGCGAGACAACTTCGCCTCACGTAGAGGCTGGGACCGCAAACCGAGGTCGCGCGGCATGGGACCAGGTCTCCGTCGCTCCGGAGCCCATAACTTTTAATCCGTAAGGAGTTACGCGGCCCACAGCATACCGTTGGAAAGCTCTCCGAGAGCTCTACGACGTGGCAGCTAAGCCCGCTTCGCTGGGACTTTTCTCGGAGCCCAAAATCGAACGTTTTCATCAGTTTCTGGACACTTTTATCCTTTTGTTCTGTTTTTCCGTCCCGGATAATACATCGTACGCTGCGGGGATGCCGGCCACCTAAGCCATCACATTTCTGTTACCGACACCCACGGCACCTTGGGCGAGACAACTTCGCCTCACGTAGAGGCTTGGCCCGCAAACCGAGGTCGCGGGGCAAGGGACCAGGTCTCCGTCGCTCCGTAGCCCATAACTTTTGATCCGTAAGGAGTTACGCGGCCCACTGCATACCGTTGGAAAGCTCTCCGAGAGCTCTACGACGGGGCAGCAAAGCCCGCTTCGCTGGGCCTTTTCTCGGAGCCCAAAATCGAACGTTTTCATCTGTTTCCGGACACTTTTATTTTTTTGTTCTGTTTTTCCGTCCCGGATCGTACGTCGTACGCCGCGGGAAGGCCGGCAACCTAATCCATCACATTTCTGTTACCGACACCCACGGCACCTTGGGCGAGACAACTTCGCCTCACGTAGAGGCTGGGACCGCAAACCGAGGTCGCGCGGCAAGGGACCAGGTCTCCGTCGCTCCGGAGCCCATAACTTTTGATCCGTAAGGAGTTACGCGGCCGACAGCATACCGTTGGAAAGCTCTCCGAGAGCTCTACGACGGGGCAGCTAAGCCCGCTTCGCTGGGCCTTTTCTCGGAGCCCAATATCGAACGTTTTCATCAGTTTCTGGACACTTTTATCCTTTTGTTCTGTTTTTCCATCCCGGATCGTACGTCCTACGCCGCGGGAAGGACGGCAACCTAATCCATCACATTTATGTTACCGACTCCCACGGCACCTTGGGCGAGACAACTTCGATTCACGTAGAGGCTGGGCCCGCAAACCGAGGTCGCGCGGCATGGGACCAGGTCTCCGTCGCTCCGGAGCCCATAACTTTTGATCCGTAAGGAGTTACGCGGCCCACAGCATACCGTTGGAAAGCTCTCTGAGAGCTCTACGACGGGGCAGCAAAGCACGCTTTGCTGGCCCTTTTCTCGGAGCCCAAAATCGAACGTATTCATCAGTTTCCGGACACTTTTATCCTTTTGCTCTGTTTTTCCGTCCCGGATCGTACGTCGTACGCCGCGGGATGGCCAGCAACCTAATCCATCACATTTCTGTTACCGACTCCCACGGCACCTTGGGCAAGACAACTTCGCTTCACGTAGAGGCTGGGCCCGCAAACCGAGGTCGCGCAGCATGGGACCAGGTCTCCGTCGCTCCGGAGCCCATAACTTTTGATCCGTAAGGAGTTACGTGGCCCACAACATACCGTTGGAAAGCTCTCCGAGAGCTCTACGACGGGGCAGCTAAGCCCGTTACGCTGGGCCTTTTCTCGGAGCCCAAAATCGAATGTTTTCATCAGTTTCCGGACACTTTTATCCTTTTGTTCTGTTTTTCCGTCCCGGATAATACATCGTACGCCGCGGGAAGGCCGGCAACCTAATCCATCACATTTCTGTTACCGACACTCACGGCACCTTGGGCGAGACAACTTCGCCTCACGTAGAGGCTGGGCCCGCAAACCGAGGTCGCGCGGCATGGGACCAGGTCTCCGTCGCTCCGGAGCCCATAACTTTTGATCCGTAAGGAGTTACGCGGCCCACAGCATCCCGTTGGAAAGCTCTCCGAGAGCTCTACGACGGGGCAGCCAAGCCCGCTTAGCTGGGCATTTTCTCGGAGCCCAAAATCGAACGTTTTCATCAATTTTTGGACACTTTTATTCTTTTGCGCTGTTTTTTCGTCCCGGATCGTACGTCGTACGCCGCGGGAAGGCCGGCAACCTAATCCATCACATTTCGGTTACCGACACCCACGGCACCTTGTGCGAGACAACTTCGACTCACGTAGAGGCTGGGACCGCAAACCGAGGTCGCGCGGCAAGGGACCAGGTCTCCGTCGCTCCGGAACCCATAACTTTTGATCCGTAAGGAGTTACGCGGCCCACAGCATACCGTTGGAAAGCTCTCCGAGAGCTCTACGACGGGTCAGCTAAGCATCCTTCGCTGGGCCTTTTCTCGGAGCCCAATATCGAACGTTTTCATCAGTTTCTGGACACTTTTATCCTTTTGTTCTGTTTTTCCGTCCCGGATCGTACGTCGTACGCCGCGGGAAGGACGGCAACCTAATCCATCACATTTATGTTACCGACTCCCACGGCACCTTGGGCGAGACAACTTCGCCTCACGTAGAGGCTTGGCCCGCAAACCGAGGTCGCGCGGTAAGGGACCAGGTCTCCGTCGCTCCGGAGCCCATAACTTTTGATCCGTAAGGAGTTACGCGGCCCACAGCATACCGTTGGAAAGCTCTCCGAGAGCTCTACGACGGGGCAGCTAAGCCCGCTTCGCTGGGCCTTTTTCGGAGCCCAAAATCGAACGTGTTCATCAGTTTCCGGACACTTTTATCCTTTTGCTCTGTTTTTCCGTCCCGGATCGCACGGCGTACGCCGCGGGATGGCCGGCAACCTAATCCATCACATTTCTGTTACCGACTCCCTCGGCACCTTGGGCGAGACAACTTCGTTTCACGTAGAGGCTGGGCCCGCAAACCGAGGTCGCGCAGCATGGGACCAGGTCTCCGTCGCTCCGGAGCCCATAACTTTTGATCCGTAAGGAGTTACGCGGCCCACAGCATACCATTGGAAAGCTCTCCGAGAGCTCTACGACGGGGAAGCTAAGCCCGCTTTGCTGGGCCTTTTCTCGGAGCCCAAAATCGAACGTTTTCATCAGTTTCCGGAAACTTTTCTTCTTTTATCCTGTTTTTCCGTCCCGGATCGTACGCCGTGCGCCGCGGGAAGGCCGGCAACCTAATCCATCACATTTCTGTTAACGACTCCCACGGCACCTTGGGCGAGGCAACTTCGCTTCACGCAGAGGCTTGGCCTGCAAACCGAGGTCGCGCGGCAAGGGACCAGGTCTCCGTCGCTCCGGAGCCCATAACTTTTGATCCGTAAGGAGTTACGCGGCCCACAGCATACCGTTGGAAAGCTCTCCGAGAGCTCTACGACGGGGCAGCTAAGCCCGCTTCGCTGGGCCTTTTCTGGGAGCCCAATATCGAACGTTTTCATCAGTTTCTGGACACTTTTATCCTTTTGTTCTGTTTTTCCGTCCCGGATCGTACGTCGTACGCCGCGGGAAGGACGGCAACCTAATCCATCACATTTATGTTACCGACTCCCACTGCACCTTGGGCGAGACAACTTCGCCTCACGTAGAGGCTTGGCCCGCAAACCGAGGTCGCACGGCATGGGATCAGGTCTCCGTCGCTCCGTAGCCCATAACTGTTGATCCGTAAGGAGTTACGCGGCCCACAGCATACCGTTGGAAAGCTCTCCGAGAGCTCTACGACGGGGCAGCAAAGCCTGCTTCGCTTGGCCTTTTCTCGGAGCCCAAAATCGAACGTTTTCATCAGTTTCCTGACACTTTTATACTTTTGTTCGGTTTTTCCGTCCCGGATCGTACGTCGTACGCCGCGGGAAGGCCGGCAACCTAATCCATCACATTTCTGTTACCGACTCCCATGGCACCTTGGGCGAGGCAACTTCGCTTCACGTAGAGGCTGGGCCCGCAAACCGAGGTCGCGCGGCATGGGACCAGGTCTCCGTCGCTCCGGAGCCCATAACTTTTGATCCGTAAGGAGTTACGCGGCCCACAGCATACCGTTGGAAAGCTCTCCGAGAGCTCTACGACGGGGCAGCTAAGCCCGCTTCGCTGGGCCTTTTCTGGGAGCCCAATATCGAACGTTTTCATCAGTTTCTGGACACTTTTATCCTTTTGTTCTGTTTTTCCGTCCCGGATCGTACGTCGTACGCCGCGGGAAGGACGGCAACCTAATCCATCACATTTCTGTTACCGACTCCCACGGCACCTTGTGCGAGACAACTTCGACTCACGTAGAGGCTGGGACCGCAAACCGAGGTCGCGCGGCAAGGGACCAGGTCTCCGTCGCTCCGGAGCCCATAACTTTTGATCCGTAAGGAGTTACGCGTTCCACAGCATACCGTTGGAAAGCTCTCCGAGAGCTCTACGACGGGGCAGCTAAGCCCGCTTCGCTGGGCCTTTTCTCGGAGCCCAAAATCGAACGTTTTCATCAATTTTTGGACACTTTTATCCTTTTGTTCTGTTTTTTCGTCCCGGATAATACATCGTACGCCGCGGGAAGGCCGGCAACCTAATCCATCACATTTCGGTTACCGACACCCACGGCACCTTGTGCGAGACAACTTCGCCTCACGCAGAGGCTGGGACCGCAAACCGAGGTCGCACGGCATGGGACCAGGTCTCCGTCGCTCCGGAGCCCATAACTTTTGATCCGCAAGGAGTTACGCGGCCCACAGCATATCGTTGGAAAGCTCTCCGAGAGCTCTACGACGTGGCAGCTAAGCCCGCTCCGCTGGGCATTTTTGGGAGCCCAAAATCGAACGTTTTCATCAATTTTCGGACACATTTCTTCTTTTGTGCTGTTTTTCCATCCCGGATCGCGCGTCGTTCGCCGCGGGAAGGCCGGCAACCTAATCCATCACATTTCGGTTACCGACACCCACGGCACCTTGTGCGAGACAACTTCGACTCACGTAGAGGCTGGGACCGCAAACCGAGGTCGCGCGGCAAGGGACCAGGTCTCCGTCGCTCCGGAGCCCATAACTTTTGATCCGTAAGGAGTTACGCGGCCCACAGCATACCGTTGGAAAGCTCTCCGAGAGCTCTACGACGGGGCAGCCAAGCCAGCTTAGCTGGGTCTTTTTTCGGACCCCAATATCGAACGTTTTCATCAGTTTCTGGACACTTTTATCCTTTTGTTATGTTTTTCCGTCCCGGATCGTACGTCGTACGCCGCGGGAAGGACGGCAACCTAATCCATCACATTTATGTTACCGACTCCCACGGCACCTTGGGCGAGACAACTTCGCCTCACGTAGAGGCTTGGCCCGCAAACCGAGGTCGCGCGGTAAGGGACCAGGTCTCCGTCGCTCCGGAGCCCATAACTTTTGATCCGTAAGGAGTTACGCGGCCCACAGCATACCGTTGGAAAGCTCTCCGAGAGTTCTACGACGGGGCAGCTAAACCCGCTTCGCTGGGCCTTTTCTCGGAGCCCAAAATCGAACGTTTTCATCAGTTTCCGGACACTTTTATATTTTTGTTCTGTTTTTTCGTCCCGGATCGTACGTCGTACGCCGCGGGAAGGCCGGCAACCTAATCCATCACATTTCTGTTACCGACACCCACGGCACCTTGGGCGAGACAACTTCGCCTCACGCAGAGGCTGGGACCGCAAACCAAGGTCGCACGGCATGGGACCAGGTCTCCGTCGCTCCGGAGCCCATAACTTTTGATCCGTAAGGAGTTACGCGGCCCACAGCATACCGTTGGAAAGCTCTCCGAGAGCTCTACGACGGGGCAGCTAAGCCCGCTTTGCTGGGCCTTTTCTGGAGACCAAAATCGAACGTTTTCATCAGTTTCCGGAAACTTTTATCCTTTTGTTCTGTTTTTCCGTCCCGGGTCGTACGCCGTGCGCCGCGGGAAGGCCGGCAACCTAATCCATCACATTTCTGTTAACGACTCCCACGGCACCTTGGGCGAGGCAACTTCGCTTCACGTAGAGGCTGGGCCCGCAAACCCAGGTCGCGCGGGATGGGACCAGGTCTCCGTCGCCCCGCTGCCCATAACTTTTAATCCGTAAGGAGTTACGCGGCCCACAGCATACCGTTGGAAAGCTCTCCGAGAGCTCTACGACGGGGCGGCCAGGCCCGCTTTGCTGGACCTTTTTCCGGAGCCCAAAATCGGTCGTTTTCATCAGTTTTCTGACACTTTTCTTGTTTTGCGCTGTTTTTCTATCCCGGATAGTACGTCGTGCGCCGTGGGAAGGCCGACAACCTGATCTATCACATTTCTGTTACCGAATCCCATGGCACCTTGGGCGAGGCAATTTCGCTTCACGTAGAGGCTGGGCCCGTAAACCGAGGTCGTGGGGCCTGGGACCAGGTCTCCGTCGCTCCGGGGCCCATAACTTTTGATCCGTAAGGAGTTACGCAGCCCACAGCATACCGTTGGAAAGCTCTCCGAGAGCTCTACGACGGGGCGGCCAGGCCCGCTTTGCTGGACCTTTTTCCGGAGCCCAAAATCGGTCGTTTTCATCAGTTTTCTGACACTTTTCTTCTTTTGCGCTGTTTTTCTATCCCGGATAGTACGTCGTGCGCCGCGGGAAGGCCGACAACCTGATCCATCACATTTCTGTTACCGAATCCCTCTGCACCTTGGGCGAGGCAGCTTCGCTTCACGTAGAGGCTGGGCCCGCAAACCGAGGTCGTAGGGCCTGGGACCAGGTCTCCGTCGCTCCGGGGCCCATAACTTTTGATCCGTAAGGAGTTACGCAGCCCACAGCATACCGTTGGAATGCTCTCCGAGAGCTCTACGACGGGGCAGCTAAGCGCGCTTTGCTGGGCCTTTTCTCGGAGCCCAAAATCGAACGTTTTCATCAGTTTCCGGACACTTTTATCTTTTTGTTCTGTTTTTCCGTCCCGGATCGTACGTCGTACGCCGCGGGAAAGCCGGCAACCTAATCCATCACATTTCTGTTACCGACACCCACGGCACCTTGGGCGAGACAACTTCGCCTCACGTAGAGGCTTGGCCCGCAAACCGAGGTCGCGCGGCAAGGGACCAGGTCTCCGTCGCTCCGGAGCACATAACTTTTAATCGGCAAGGAGTTACGCGGCCCACAGCATACAGTTGGAAAGCTCTCCGAGAGCTCTACGACGGGGCAGCTAATCCCGCTTAGCTGGGCCTTTTTCTGGAGCCCAAAATCGAACGTTTTCATCAGTTTCCGGACACTTTTATCCTTTTGTTCTGTTTTTCCGTCCCGGATCGTACGTCGTACGCCGCGGGAAGGCCGGAACCTAATCCATCACATTTCTGTTACCGACACCCACGGCACCTTGGGCGAGACAACTTCGCCTCACGCAGAGGCTGGGACCGCAAACCGAGGTCGCGCGGCAAGGGACCAGGTCTCCGTCGCTCCGGAGCCCATAACTTTTGATCCGTAAGGAGTTACGCGGCCCACAGCATACCGTTGGAAAGCTCTCCGAGAGCACTACGACGGGGCAGCTAAGCCCGCTTCGCTGGGCCTTTTCTAGGAGCCCAAAATTGAACGTTTTCATCAGTTTCCGCACACTTTTATCCTTTTGTTCTGTTTTTCCATCCCGGATCGTAAGTCCTACGCCGCGGGAAGGCCGGCAACCTAATCCATCACATTTATGTTACCGACTCCCACGGCACCTTGGGCGAGACAACTTCGCCTCACGTAGAGGCTGGGACCGCAAACCGAGGTCGCGCGGCATGGGACCAGGTCTCCGTCGCTCCGGAGTCCATAACTTTTGATCCGTAAGGAGTTACGCGGCCCACAGCATACCGTTTGAAAGCTCTCCGAGAGCTCTACGACGGGGCAGCTAAGCTCGCTTTGTTGGGCCTTTTTTCGGAGCCCAAACTCGAACGTTTTCATCAGTTTCCGGACACTTTTATCCTTTTGTTCTGTTTTTCCGTCCCGGATCGTACGTCGTACGCCGCGGGAAGGCCGGCAACCTAATCCATCACATTTCTGTTACCGATACCCACGGCACCTTGGGCGAGACAACTTCGCCTCACGCAGAGGCTGGGACCGCAAACCGAGGTCGCGCAGCAAGGGACCAGGTCTCCGTCGCTCCGGAGCCCTTAACTTTTGATCCGTAAGGAGTTACGCAGCCCACAGCATACCGTTGGAAAGCTCTCCGAGAGCTCTACGACGGGGCAGCTAAGCCCGCTTCGCTGGGCCTTTTCTCGGAGCCCAAAATCGAACGTTTTCATCAGTTTCCGGACACTTTTATCCTTTTGCTCTGTTTTTCCGTCCCGGATCGTACGTCGTACGCCGCGGGATGGCCGGCAACCTAATCCATCACATTTCTGTTACCGACTCCCTCGGCACCTTGGGCGAGACAACTTTGCCTCACGTAGAGGCTGGGACCGCAAACCGAGGTCGCGCGGCATGGGACCAGGCCTCCGTCGCTCCGGAGCCCATAACTTTTAATCCGTAAGGAGTTACGCGGCCCACAGCATACCGTTGGAAAGCTCTCCGAGAGCTCTACGACGTGGCAGCTAAGCCCGCTTCGCTGGGCCTTTTCTCGGAGCCCAAAATCGAACGTTTTCATCAGTTTCCGGACACTTTTATCCTTTTATTCTGTTTTTCCGTCCCGGATCGTACGTCGTACGCCGCGGGAAGGCCGGCAACCTAATCCATCACATTTCTGTTACCGACACCCACGGCACCTTGGGCGAGACAACTTCGCCTCACGCAGAGGCTGGGCCCGTAAACCGAGGTCGCGCGGCATGGGACCAGTTCTCCGCCGCTCCGGAGCACATAACTTTTAATCCGCAAGGAGTTACGCGGCCCACAGCATACAGTTGGAAAGCTCTCCGAGAGCTCTACGACGGGGCAGCTAATCCCGCTTAGCTGGGCCTTTTTCTGGAGCCCAAAATCGAACGTTTTCATCAGTTTCCGGACACTTTTATCCTTTTGTTCTGTTTTTCCGTCCCGGATAATACATCGTACGCCGCGGGAAGGCCGGAACCTAATCCATCACATTTCTGTTACCGACACCCACGGCACCTTGGGCGAGACAACTTCGCCTCACGCAGAGGCTGGGACCGCAAACCGAGGTCGCGCGGCAAGGGACCAGGTCTCCGTCGCTCCGGAGCCCATAACTTTTGATCCGTAAGGAGTTACGCGGCCCACAGCATACTGTTGGAAAGCTCTCCGAGAGCACTACGACGGGGCAGCTAAGCCCGCTTCGCTGGGCCTTTTCTAGGAGCCCAAAATTGAACGTTTTCATCAGTTTCCGCACACTTTTATCCTTTTGTTCTGTTTTTCCATCCCGGATCGTAAGTCCTACGCCGCGGGAAGGCCGGCAACCTAATCCATCACATTTATGTTACCGACTCCCACGGCACCTTGGGCGAGACAACTTCGCCTCACGTAGAGGCTGGGACCGCAAACCGAGGTCGCGCGGCATGGGACCAGGTCTCCGTCGCTCCGGAGTCCATAACTTTTGATCCGTAAGGAGTTACGCGGCCCACAGCATACCGTTGGAAAGCTCTCCGAGAGCTCTACGACGGGGCAGCAAAGCCCGCTTCGTTGGGGCTTTTTTCAGAGCCCGAAGTCGAACGTTGTCATCAGTTTCCGGACACTTTTATCCTTTTGCTCTGTTTTTCCGTCCCGGATCGTAAGTCGTACGCCGCGGGAAGGCCGGCAACCTAATCCATCACATTTCTGTTACCGATACCCACGGCACCTTGGGCGAGACAACTTCGCCTCACGCAGAGGCTGGGACCGCAAACCGAGGTCGCGCAGCATTGGACCAGGTCTCCGTCGCTCCGGAGCCCATAACTTTTGATCCGTAAGGAGTTACGCGGCCCACAGCATACCGTTGGAAAGCTCTCCGAGAGCTCTACGACGGGGCAGCTAAGCGCGCTTTGCTGGGCCTTTTCTCGGAGCCCAAAATCGAACGTTTTCATCAGTTTCCGGACACTTTTATCCTTTTGTTCTGTTTTTCCGTCCCGGATCGTACGTCGTACGCCGCGGGAAAGCCGGCAACCTAATCCATCACATTTCTGTTACCGACACCCACGGCACCTTGGGCGAGACAACTTCGCCTCACGTAGAGGCTTGGCCCGCAAACCGAGGTCGCGCGGCAAGGGACCAGGTCTCCGTCGCTCCGGAGCCCATAACTTTTAATCCGTAAGGAGTTACGCGGCCCACAGCATACCGTTGGAAAGCTCTCCGAGAGCTCTACGACGGGGCAGCTAATCCCGCTTCGCTGGGCCTTGTCTCGGCCCCCAAACTCGACCGTTTCATCAGTTTCTGGCCACTTTTATCCTTTTGTTCTGTTTTTCCGTCCCGGATCGTACGTCGTACGCCGCGGGAAGGCCGGCAACCTAATCCATCACATTTCTGTTACCGATACCCACGGCACCTTGGGCGAGACAACTTCGCCTCACGCAGAGGCTGGGACCGCAAACCGAGGTCGCGCAGCATGGGACCAAGTCTCCGTCGCTCCGGAGCCCATAACTTTTGATCCGTAAGGAGTTACGCGGCCCACAGCATACCGTTGGAAAGCTCTCCGAGAGCTCTACGACGGGGCAGCGAAGCCCCCTTCGCTGGGCCTTTTCTCGGAGCCCAAAATTGAACGTTTTCATCAGTTTACGGACACTTTTATCCTTTTGTTCTGTTTTTCCGTCCCGGATCGTACGTCGTACGCCGCGGGAAGGCCGGCAACCTAATCCATCACATTTCTGTTACCGACTCCCACGGCACCTTGGGCGAGACAACTTTGCCTCACGTAGAGGCTGGGACCGCAAACCGAGGTCGCGCGGCATGGGACCAGGCCTCCGTCGCTCCGGAGCCCATAACTTTTAATCCGTAAGGAGTTACGCGGCCCACAGCATACCGTTGGAAAGCTCTCCGAGAGCTCTACGACGTGGCAGCTAAGCCCGCTTCGCTGGGCCTTTTCTCGGAGCCCAAAATCGAACGTTTTCATCAGTTTCCGGACACTTTTATCCTTTTATTCTGTTTTTCCGTCCCGGATCGTACGTCGTACGCCGCGGGAAGGCCGGCAACCTAATCCATCACATTTCTGTTACCGACACCCACGGCACCTTGGGCGAGACAACTTCGCCTCACGCAGAGGCTGGGACCGCAAACCGAGGTCGCGCGGCATGGGACCAGGTCCCCGTCGCTCCGGAGCCCATAACTTTTAATCCGTAAGGAGTTACGCGGCCCACAGCATACCGTTGGAAAGCTCTCAGAGAGCTCTACGACGGGGCATCAAAGTCCGCTTTGTTGGGCCTTTTTTCGGAGCCCAAAATCGAACGTTTTCATCAGTTTCCGGACACTTTTATCCTTTTGCTCTGTTTTTTCGTCCCGGATCGTAAGTCGTACGCCGCGGGAAGGCCGGCAACCTAATCCATCACATTTCTGTTACCGACTGCCACGGCACCTTGGGCGAGACAACTTCGCCACATGTAGAGGCTGGGACCGCAAACCGAGGTCGCGCGGCATGGGACCAGGTCTCCGTCGCTCCGGAGTCCATAACTTTTGATCTGTAAGGAGTTACGCGGCCCACAGCATACCGTTGGAAAGCTCTCAGAGAGCTCTACGACGTGGCAGCTAAGCCCGCTTCGCTAGGCCTTTTCTCGGAGCCCAAAATCGACCTTTTTCATCAGTTTCCGGACACTTTTATCCTTTTGCTCTGTTTTTCCGTCCCGGATCGTACGTCGTACGCCGCGGGAAGGCCGGCAACCTAATCCATCACATTTCTGATACCGACACCCACGGCACCTTGGGCGAGACAACTTCGCCTCACGTAGAGGCTTGGCCCGCATACCGAGGTCGCGCGGCAAGGGACCAGGTCTCCGTCGCTCCGGAGCCCATAACTTTTGATCCGTAAGGAGTTACGCGGCCCACAGCATACCGTTGGAAAGCTCTCCGAGAGCACTACGACGGGGCAGCTAAGCCCGCTTCGCTGGGCCTTTTCTCGGAGCCCAAAATCGAACGTTTTCATCAGTTTCCGGACACTTTTATCCTTTTGTTCTGTTTTTCCGTCCCGGATAATACATCGTACGCCGCGGGAAGGCCGGCAACCTAATCCATCACATTTCTGTTACCGAATCCCACGGCACCTTGGGCGAGACAACTTCGCCTCATGTAGAGGCTGGGACCGCAAACCGAGGTCGCGCGGCATGGGACCAGGTCTCCGTCGCTTTGGAGCCCATAACTTTTGATCCGTAAGGAGTTACGCGGCCCACAGCATACCGTTGGAAAGCTCTCCGAGAGCTCTACGACGTGGCAGCTAAGCCCGCTTCGCTGGGCCTTTTCTCGGAGCCCAAAATCGAACGTTTTCATCAGTTTCCGGACACTTTTATCCTTTTGTTCTGTTTTTCCGTCCCGGATCGTACGTCGTACGCCGCGGGAAGGCCGGCAACCTAATCCATCACATTTCTGTTACCGACACCCACGGCACCTTGGGCGAGACAACTTCGCCTCACGCAGAGGCTGGGACCGCAAACCGAGGTCGCGCGGCATGGGACCAGGTCTCCGTCGCTCCGGAGCCCATAACTTTTGATCCGTAAGGAGTTACGCGGCCCACAGCATACAGTTGGAAAGCTCTCCGAGAGCACTACGACGGGGCAGCTAAGACCGCTTCGCTGGGCCTTTTCTCGGAGCCCAAAATCGAACGTTTTCATCAATTTCCGGACACTTTTCTTCTTTTATACTGTTTTTCCGTCCCGGATCGTACGCCGTGCGCCGCGGGAAGGCCGCCAACCTAATCCATCACATTTCTGTTACCGACTCCCACGGCACCTTGGGCGAGGCAACTTCGCTTCACGTAGAGGCTGGGCCCGAAAACCGAGGTCGCGCGGCATGGTACCAAGTCTCCGTTGCTCCGGAGCCCATAACTTTTGATCCGTAAGGAGTTACGCAGCCCACAGCATACCGTTGGAAAGCTCTCCGAGAGCTCTACGACGGGGCAGCGAAGCACGCTTCCCTGGGCCTTTTCTCGGAGCCCAAAATTGAACGTTTTCATCAGTTTCCGGACACTTTTATCCTTTTGTTCTGTTTTTCCGTCCCGGATCGTACGTCGTACTCCGCAGGAAGGCCGGCAACCTAATCCATCACATTTCTGTTACCGACACCCACGGCACCTTGGGCGAGACAACTTCGCCTCACGTAGAGGCTGGGACCGCAAACCGAGGTCGCGCGGCATGGGACCAGGACTCCGTCGCTCCGGAGCCCATAACTTTTGATCCGTAAGGAGTTACGCGGCCCACAGCATACCGTTGGAAAGCTCTCCGAGAGCTCTACGACTGGGCAGCTAAGCCCGCTTCGCTGGGCCTTTTCTCGGAGCCCAATATCGAACGTTTTCATCAGTTTCTGGACACTTTTATCCCTTTGTTCTGTTTTTCCGTCCCGGATCGTACGTCCTACGCCGCGGGAAGGACGGCAACCTAATCCATCACATTTATGTTACCGACTCCCACGGCACCTTGGGCGAGACAACTTCGCCTCACGTAGAGGCTGGGACCGCAAACCGAGGTCGCGCGGCATGGGACCAGGTCTCCGTCGCTCCGGAGTCCATAACTTTTGATCCGTAAGGAGTTACGCGGCCCACAGCATACCGTTGGAAAGCTCTCCGAGAGCTCTACGACGGGGTAGCTAAGCCCGCTTCGCTGGGCCTTTTCTCGGAGCCCAATATCGAACGTTTTCATCAGTTTCCGGACACTTTTATCCTTTTGTTCTGTTTTTCCGTCCCGGATCGTACGTCGTACGCCGCGGGAAGGCCGGCGACCTAATCCATCACATTTCTGTTACCGACTCCCACGGCACCTTGGGCGAGACAACTTCGCCTCACGTAGAGGCTGGGACCGCAAACCGAGGTCGCGCGGCATGGGACCAGGTCTCCGTCGCTCCGGAGCCCATAACTTTTAATCCGTAAGGAGTTACGCGGCTCACAGCATACCGTTGGAAAGCACTCCAAGAGCTCTACGACGTGGCAGCTAAGCCCGCTTCGCTGGGACTTTTCTCGGAGCCCAAAATCGAACGTTTTCATCAGTTTCCGGACACTTTTAACCTTTTTTTCTGTTTTTCCGTCCCGGATCGTACGTCGTACGCCGCGGGAAGGCCGGCAACCTAATCCATCACATTTCTGTTACCGACACCCACGGCACCTTGGGCGAGACAACTTCGCCTCACGTAGAGGCTGGGACCGCAAACCGAGGTCGCGCGGCAAGGGACCAGGTCTCCGTCGCTCCGGAGCCCATAACTTTTGATCCGTAAGGAGTTACGCGGCCCACAGCATACCGTTGGAAAGCTCTCCGAGAGCTCTACGACGGGGCAGCTAAGCCCGCTTCGCTGGGCATTTTCTCGGAGCCCAATATCGAACGTTTTCATCAGTTTCCGGACACTTTTATCCTTTTTTTCTGTTTTTCCGTCCCGGATCGTACGTCGTACGCCGCGGGAAGGCCGGTAACCTAATCCATCACATTTCTGTTACCGACACCCACGGCACCTTGGGCGAGACAACTTCGCCTCACGTAGAGGCTGGGACCGCAAACCGAGGTCGCGCGGCATGGGACCAGGTCTCCGTCGCTCCGGAGCCCATAACTTTTGATCCGTAAGGAGTTACGCGGCCCACAGCATACCGTTGGAAAGCTCTCCGAGAGCTCTACGACGGGGCAGCTAAGCCCGCTTCGCTGGGCATTTTCTCGGAGCCCAATATCGAACGTTTTCATCAGTTTCTGGACACTTTTATCCTTTTGTTCTGTTTTTCCGTCCCGGATCATACGTCCTACGCCGCGGGAAGGACGGCAACCTAATCCATCACATTTATGTTACCGACTCCCACGGCACCTTGGGCGAGACAACTTCGCCTCACGTAGAGGCTGGGACCGCAAACCGAGGTCGCGCGGCATGGGACCAGGTCTCCGTCGCTCCGGAGCCCATAACTTTTGATCCGTAAGGAGTTACGCGGCCCACAGCATACCGTTGGAAAGCTCTCCGAGAGCTCTACGACGGGGCAGCTAAACCCGCTTCGCTGGGCCTTTTCTCGGAGCCCAAAATCGAACGTTTTCATCAGTTTCCGGACACTTTTATCCTTTTGTTCTGTTTTTCCGTCCCGGATCGTACGTCGTACGCCGCGGGAAGGCCGGCAACCTAATCCATCACATTTCTGTTACCGACACCCACGGCACCTTGGGCGAGAAAACTTCGCCTCACGTGGAGGCTGGGACCGCAAACCGAGGTCGCGCGGCATGGGCCCAGGTCTCCGTCGCTCCGGAGCCCATAACTTTTGATCCGTAAGGAGTTACGCGGCCCACAGCATACCGTTGGAAAGCTCTCCGAGAGCTCTACGACGCGGCAGCTAATCCCGCTTCGCTGGGCCTTTTCTCGGAGCCCAAAATCGAACGTTTTCATCAGTTTCCGGACACTTTTATCTTTTTGTTCTGTTTTTCAGTCCCGGATCGTACGTCGTACGCCGCGGGAAGGCCGGCAACCTAATCCATCACATTTCTGTTACCGACACCCACGGCACCTTGGGCGAGACAACTTCGCCTCACGTAGCGGCTGGGCCCGTAAACCGAGGTCGCGCGGCATGGGACCAGGTCTCCGTTGCTCCGGAGCCCATAACTTTTGATCCGTAAGGAGTTACGCGGCCTACAGCATACCGTTGGAAAGCTCTCCGAGAGCTCTACGACGGGGCATCTAAGCCCGCTTTGATGGACCTTTTCTCGGAGCCCAAAATCGAACGTTTTCATCAGTTTCCGGACACTTTTCTTCCTTTGTTATGTTTTTCCGTCCCGGATCGTACGCCGTACGCCGCGGGAAGGCCGGCAACCTAATCCATCACATTTCTGTTACCGAATCCCACGGCACCTTGGGCGAGGGAACTTCGCTTCACGTAGAGGCTGGGACCGCAAACCGAGGTCGCGCGGCAAGGGACCAGGTCTCCGTCGCTCCGGAGCCCATAACTTTTAATCCGTAAGGAGTTACGCGGCCCACAGCATACCGTTGGAAAGCTCTCCGAGAGCTCTACGACGTGGCAGCTAAGCCCGCTTCGCTGGGACTTTTCTCGGAGCCCAAAATCGAACGTTTTCATCAGTTTTCGGACACTTTTATCCTTTTTTTCTGTTTTTTCGTCCCGGATCGTACGTCGTACGCCGCGGGAAGGCCGGCAACCTAATCCATCACATTTCTGTTACCGACACCCACGGCACCTTGGGCGAGACAACTTTGCTTCACGTAGTCGCTGGGCCCGCAAACCGATGTCGTGGGGCATGGGACAAGGTCTCCGTCGCTCCGTAGCCCATAACTTTTAATCCGTAAGGAGTTACGCGGCCCACAGCATACCGTTGGAAAGCTCTCCGAGAGATCTACGACGGGGCTGCCAAGCCCGCTTCGCTGGGCATTTTCTCGGAGCCCAATATCGAACGTTTTCATCAGTTTCTGGACACTTTTATCCTTTTGTTCTGTTTTTCCGTCCCGGATCGTACGTCCTACGCCGCGGGAAGGACGGCAACCTAATCCATCACATTTATGTTACCGCCTCCCACGGCACCTTGGGCGAGACAACTTCGCTTCACGTATAGGCTGGGCCCGCAAACCGAGGTCGCGCAGCATGGGACCAGGTCTCCGTCGCTCCGGAGCCCATAACTTTTGATCTATAAGGAGTTACGCGGCCCACAGCATACCGGTGGAAAGCTCTCTGAGAGCTCTACGTCGGGGCAGCTAAGCCCGCTTCGCTGGGCCTTTTCTCGGAGCCCAAAATCGAACGTTTTCATCAGTTTCCGGACACTTTTATCCTTTTGTTCTGTTTTTCCGTCCCGGATAATACATCGTACGCCGCGGGAAGGCCGGTAACCTAATCCATCACATTTCTGTTACCGAATCCCACGGCACCTTGGGCGAGAAAACTTCGCCTCACGTAGAGGCTGGGACCGCAAACCGAGGTCGCGCGGCATGGGACCAGGTCTCCGTCGCTCCGGAGTCCATAACTTTTGATCCGTAAGGAGTTACGCGGCCCACAGCATACCGTTGGAAAGCTCTCTGAGAGCTCTACGACGGGGCAGCTAAGCCCGCTTTGCTGGGCCTTTTCTCGGAGCCCAAAATTGAACGTTTTCATCAGTTTTCGGACACTTTTATCCTTTTGTTCTGTTTTTCCGTCCCGGATCGTACGTCGTACGCCGCAGGAAGGCCGGCAACCTAATCCATCACATTTCTGTTACCGACTCCCACGGCACCTTGGGCGAGGCAACTTCGCCTCATGTAGAGGCTGGGACCGCAAACCGAGGTCGCGCGGCTTGGGACCAAGTCTCCGTCGCTCTGTAGCCCATAACTTTTGATCCGTAAGGAGTTACCCGGCCCACAGCATACCGTTGGAAAGCTCTCCGAGAGCTCTACGACGGGGAAGCTAAGCCCGCTTTGCTGGGCCTTTTATCGGAGCCCAAAATTGAACGTTTTCATCAGTTTCCGGACACTTTTCTTCTTTTATACTGTTTTTCCGTCCCGGATCGTACATCGTACGCCGCGGGAAGGCCGGCAACCTAATCCATCACATTTCTGATACCGACACCCACGGCACCTTGGGCGAGACAACTTCGCCTCACGTAGAGGCTTGGCCCGCAAACCGAGGTCGCGGGGCAAGGGACCAGGACCCCGTCGCTCCGAAGCCCATAACTTTTGATCTGTAAGGAGTTACGCGGCCCACAGCATACCGTTGGAAAGCTCTCCGAGAGCTCTACGACGGGGCAGCTAAGCGCGCTTTGCTGGGCCTTTTCTCGGAGCCCAAAATCGAACGTTTTCATCAGTTTCCGGACACTTTTATCTTTTTGCTATGTTTTTCCGTCCCGGATCGTACGTCGTACGCCGCGGGAAGGCCGGCAACCTAATCCATCACATTTCTGTTACCGACACCCACGGCACCTTGGGCGAGACAACTTCGCCTCACGTAGAGGCTGGGCCGGCAAACCGAGGTCGCGGGGCTTGGGACCAGGTCTCCGCCGCTCCGGAGCCCATAACTTTTGATCCGCAAAGAAGTTACTTGGCCCACAGCATACCGTTGGAAAGCTCTCCGAGAGCTCTACGACGGGGCAGCTAAGTCCGCTTCGCTGGGCCTTTTCCCGGAGCCCAAAATCGAAAGTTTTCATCAGTTTCCAGACACATTTCTTCTTTTGCACTGTTTTTCCATCCCGGATCGCGCGTCGTGCGCCGCGGGAAGGCCGGAACCTAATCCATCACATTTCTGTTACCGACACCCACGGCACCTTGGGCGAGACAACTTCGCCTCACGCAGAGGCTGGGACCGCAAACCGAGGTCGCGCGGCAAGGGACCAGGTCTCCGTCGCTCCGGAGCCCATAACTTTTGATCCGTAAGGAGTTACGCGGCCCACAGCATACCGTTGGAAAGCTCTCCGAGAGCACTACGACGGGGCAGCTAAGCCCGCTTCGCTGGGCCTTTTCTAGGAGCCCAAAATTGAACGTTTTCATCAGTTTCCGCACACTTTTATCCTTTTGTTCTGTTTTTCCATCCCGGATCGTAAGTCCTACGCCGCGGGAAGGCCGGCAACCTAATCCATCACATTTATGTTACCGACTCCCACGGCACCTTGGGCGAGACAACTTCGCCTCACGTAGAGGCTGGGACCGCAAACCGAGGTCGCGCGGCATGGGACCAGGTCTCCGTCGCTCCGGAGCCCATAACTTTTGATCCGTAAGGAGTTACGCGGCCCACAGCATACCGTTGGAAAGCTCTCCGAGAGCTCTACGACGGGGCAGCTAAGCTCGCTTCGCTGGGCCTTTCCTCGGAGCCCAAACTCGAACGTTTTCATCAGTTTCCGGACACTTTTATCCATTTGTTATGTTTTTCCGTCCCGGATAATACATCGTACGCCGCGGGAAGGCCGGCAACCTAATCCATCACATTTCTGTTACCGAATCCCACGGCACCTTGGGCGAGGGAACTTCGCTTCACGTAGAGGCTGGGCCCGCAAACCGAGGTCGCGCGGCTTGGGACTAAGTCTCCGTCGCTCCGTAGCCCATAACTTTTGATCCGTAAGGAGTTACGCGGCCCACAGCATACCGTTGGAAAGCTCTCCGAGAGCTCTACGACGGGGCAGCTAAGCCTGCTTAGCTGGGCCTTTTCTCGGAGCCCAAAATCGAACGTTTTCATCAGTTTCCGGACACTTTTATCCTTTTGTTCTGTTTTTCCGTCCCGGATAATACATCGTACGCCGCGGGAAGGCCGGCAACCTAATCCATCACATTTCTGTTACCGACTCCCACGGCACCTTGGGCGAGACAACTTTGCCTCACGTAGAGGCCGGGCCCGCAACCCGAGGCCGCGCGGCATGGGACCAGGCCTCCGTCGCTCCGGAGCCCGTAACTTTTGATCCGTAAGGAGTTACGCGGCCCACAGCATACCGTTGTAAAGCTCTCTGAGAGCTCTACGACGGGGCAGCTAAGCTCGCTTCGCTGGGCCTTTTTCGGAGCCCAAAATCGAACGTTTTCATCAGTTTCCGGACACTTTTATCCTTTTACTCTGCTTTTCCGTCCCGGATCGTACGTCGTACGCCGCGGGAAGGCCGGCAACCTAATCCATCACATTTCTGTTACCGACACCCACGGCACCTTGGGCGAGACAACTTCGCCTCACGCAGAGGCTGGGACCGCAAACCGAGGTCGCGCGGCATGGGACCAGGTCTCCGTCGCTCCGGAGCCCATAACTTTTAATCCGTAAGGAGTTCCGCGGCCCACAGCCTACCGTTGGAAAGCTCTCCGAGAGCTCTACGACGGGGCAGCAAAGCCCGCTTTGTTGGGCCTTTTTTCGGAGCCCAAAATCGAACGTTTTCATCAGTTTCCGGACACTTTTATCCTTTTGCTCTGTTTTTCCGTCCCGAATCGTACGTCGTACGCCGCGGGAAGGCCGGCAACCTAATCCATCACATTTCTGTTACCGACTCCCACGGCACCTTGGGCGAGACAACTTCGCTTCACGTAGAGGCTGGGCCCGCAAACCGAGGTCACGCGGCATGGGACCAGGTCTCCGTCGCTCCGGAGCCCATAACTTTTGATCCGTAAGGAGTTACGCGGCCCACAGCATACCGTTGGAAAGCTCTCCGAGAGCTCTACGACGAGGCAGCTAAACCCGCTTCGCTGGGCCTTTTCTCAGAGCCCAAAATCGAACGTTTTCATCAGTTTCCGGACACTTTTATCCTTTTATGCTGTTTTTCCGGCCCGGATCGTACGTCGTACGCCGCGGGAAGGCCGGCAACCTAATCCATCACATTTCTGTTACCGATACCCACGGCGCCTTGGGCGAGACAACTTCGCCTCACGCAGAGGCTGGGACCGCAAACCGAGGTCGCGCAGCATGGGACCAGGTCTCCGCCGCTCCGGAGCCCATAACTTTTGATCCTTAAGGTGTTACTTGGCCAACAGCATACCGTTGGAAAGCTCTCCGAGATCTCTACGACGGGGAAGCTAAGCCCGCATTGCTGGCCCTTTTTCCGGAGCCCAAAATCGAACGTTTTCATCAGTTTTCGGACACTTTTATTCTTTTGCTCTGTTTTTCCTTCCCGGATCGCGCGTCGTGCGGCGCGAAAAGGACGACAACCTAATCCGTCACATTTCTGTTACCGAATCCCACGGCACCTTGGCCAAGGCAACTTCGCTTCACATAGAGGCTGGGACCGCAAACCGAGGTCGCGCGGCATGGGACCAGGCCTCCGTCGCTCCGGAGCCCATAACTTTTAATCCGTAAGGAGTTACGCGGCCCACAGCATACCGTTGGAAAGCTCTCCGAGAGCTCTACGACGTGGCAGCTAAGCCCGCTTCGCTGGGCCTTTTCTCGGAGCCCAAAATCGAACGTTTTCATCAGTTTTCGGACACTTTTATCCTTTTGTTCTGTTTTTCCGTCGCGGATCGTACGTCGTACGCCGCGGGAAGGCCGGCAACCTAATCCATCACATTTCTGTTACCGACACCCACGGCACCTTGGGCGAGACAACTTCGCCTCACGCAGAGGCTGGGACCGCAAACCGAGGTCGCGCGGCATGGGACCAGGTCTCCGTCGCTCCGGAGCCCATAACTTTTGATCCGTAAGGAGTTACGCGGCCCACAGCATACCGTTGGAAAGCTCTCCGAGAGCACTACGACGGGGCAGCTAAGCCCGCTTCGCTGGGCCTTTTCTCGGAGCCCAAAATCGAACGTTTTCATCAGTTTCCGGACACTTTTATCCTTTTATTCTGTTTTTCCGTCCCGGATCGTACGTCGTACGCCGCGGGAAGGCCGGCAACCTAATCCATCACATTTCTGTTACCGACACCCACGGTACCTTGGGCGAGACAACTTCGCCTCACGTAGAGGCTGGGACCGCAAACCGAGGTCGCGCGTCATGGGACCAGGTCTCCGTCGCTCCGGAGCCCATAACTTTTAATCCGTAAGGAGTTACGCGGCCCACAGCATACCGTTGGAAAGCTCTCCGAGAGCTCTACGACGGGGCAGCTAAGCCCGCTTTGCTGGGCCTATTATCGGAGCCCAAAATCGAACGTTTTCATCAGTTTCCGGACACTTTAATCCTTTTGCTCTGTTTTTCCGTCCCGGATCGTACGTCGTACGCCGCGGGAAGGCCGGCAACCTAATCCATCACATTTCTGTTACCGACTCCCACGGCACCTTGGGCGAGACAACTTCGCTTCACGTAGAGGCTGGGCCCGCAAACCGACCGCGCGCGGCATGGCCCCAGGCCCCCGTCGCTCCGGAGCCCATAACTTTTGATCCGTAAGGAGTTACGCGGCCCACAGCATCCCGTTGGAAAGCTCTCCGAGAGCTCTACGACGTGGCAGCTAAGCCCGCTTCGCTGGGCCTTTTCTCGGAGCCCAAAATCGAACGTTTTCATCAGTTTCCGGACACTTTTATCCTTTTGTTCTGTTTTTCCGTCGCGGATCGTACGTCGTACGCCGCGGGAAGGCCGGCAACCTAATCCATCACATTTCTGTTACCGACACGCACGGCACCTTGGGCGAGACAACTTCGCCTCACGCAGAGGCTGGGACCGCAAACCGAGGTTGCGCGGCTTGGGACCTAGTCTCCGTCGCTCCGTAGCCCATAACTTTTGATCCGTAAGGAGTTACGCGGCCCACAGCATACCGTTGGAAAGCTCTCCGAGAGATCTACGACAGGGCAGCCAAGCCCGCTACGCTGGGCCTTTTTTCGGAGCCCAAAATCGAACGTTTTAATTAGTTTCCGGATACTTTTCTGCTTTGGTACTGTTTTTCCGTCGCGGATCGTACGTCGTACGCCACGGGAAGTCCGGCAACCTAATCCATCACATTTCTGTTACCGAATCCCACGGCACCTTGGGCGAGGCAACTTCGCTTCACGTAGAGGCTGGGCCCGCAAACCGAGGTCGCGCGGCATGGGACCAGGTCTCCGTCGCTCCGGAGCCCATAACTTTTGATCCGTAAGGAGTTACGCGGCCCACAGCATACCGTTGTAAAGCTCTCCGAGAGCTCTACGACGGGGCAGCTAAGCCCGCTTTGCTGGGCCTTTTCTCAGAGCCCAAAATCGAACGTTTTCATCAGTTTCCGGACACTTTTATCCTTTTGCTCTGTTTTTCCGTCCCGGATCGTACGTCGTACGCCGCGGGATGGCCGGCAACCTAATCCATCACATTTCTGTTACCGACTCCCACGGCACCTTGGGCGAGACAACTTCGCTTCACGTAGAGGCTGGGCCCGCAAACCGAGGTCGCGCAGCATGGGACCAGGTCTTCGTCGCTCCGGAGCCCATAACTTTTGATCCGTAAGGAGTTACGCGGCCCACAGCATACCGTTGGAAAGCTCTCCGAGAGCTCTACGACGCGGCAGCTAATCCCGCTTCGCTGGGCCTTTTCTTGGAGCCCAAAATCGAACGTTTTCATCAATTTCCGGACACTTTTATCCTTTTGTTCTGTTTTTCCGTCGCGGATCGTACGTCGTACGCCGCGGGAAGGCCGGCAACCTAATCCATCACATTTCTGTTACCGACACGCACGGCACCTTGGGCGAGACAACTTCGCCTCACGCAGAGGCTGGGACCGCAAACCGAGGTCGCGCGGCATGGGACCAGGTCTCCGTCGCTCCGGAGCCCATAACTTTTGATCCGTAAGGAGTTACGCGGCCCACAGCATACCGTTGGAAAGCTCTCCGAGAGCACTACGACGGGGCAGCTAAGCCCGCTTCGCTGGGCCTTTTCTCGGAGCCCAAAATCGAACGTTTTCATCAGTTTCCGGACACTTTTATCCTTTTATTCTGTTTTTCCGTCCCGGATCGTACGTCGTACGCCGCGGGAAGGCCGGCAACCTAATCCATCACATTTCTGTTACCGACACCCACGGTACCTTGGGCGAGACAACTTCGCCTCACGTAGAGGCTGGGACCGCAAACCGAGGTCGCGCGTCATGGGACCAGGTCTCCGTCGCTCCGGAGCCCATAACTTTTAATCCGTAAGGAGTTACGCGGCCACAGCATACCGTTGGAAAGCTCTCCGAGAGCTCTACGATGGGGCAGCTAAGCCCGCTTTGCTAGGCCTATTTTTGGAGTCCAAAATCGAACGTTTTCATCAGTTTTGGGACACTTTTATCCTTTTGTTCTGTTTTTCCGTCCCGGATCGTACGTCGTTCGCGGCGGGAAGGCCGGCAGCCTAATCCGTCACATTTCTGTTACCGAATCCCGCGGCACCTTGGGCGAGACAAATTCGCCTCACGTAGAGGCTGGGACCGCAAACCGAGGTCGCGCGGCATGGGACCAGGCCTCCGTCGCTCCGGAGCCCATAACTTTTAATCCATAAGGAGTTACGCGGCCCACAGCATACCGTTGGAAAGCTCTCCGAGAGCTCTACGACGTGGCAGCTAAGCCCGCTTCGCTGGGCCTTTTCTCGGAGCCCAAAATCGAACGTTTTCATCAGTTTCCGGACACTTTTATCCTTTTGTTCTGTTTTTCCGTCGCGGATCGTACGTCGTACGCCGCGGGAAGGCCGGCAACCTAATCCATCACATTTCTGTTACCGACACGCACGGCACCTTGGGCGAGACAACTTCGCCTCACGCAGAGGCTGGGACCGCAAACCGAGGTCGCGCGGCATGGGACCAGGTCTCCGTCGCTCCGGAGCCCATAACTTTTGATCCGTAAGGAGTTACGCGGCCCACAGCATACCGTTGGAAAGCTCTCCGTGAGCACTACGACGGGGCAGCTAAGCTCGCTTCGCTGGGCCTTTTTTCGGAGCCCAAAATCGAACGTTTTCATCAGTTTCCGGACACTTTTATCCTTTTGTTCTGTTTTTCCGTCGCGGATCGTACGTCGTACGCCGCGGGAAGGCCGGCAACCTAATCCATCACATTTCTGTTACCGACACCCACGGCACCTTGGGCGAGACAACTTCGCCTCACGCAGAGGCTGGGCCCGCAAACCGAGGTCGCGCGGCATGGGACCAGGTCTCCGTCGCTCCGGAGCCCATAACTTTTGATCCGTAAGGAGTTACGCGGCCCACAGCATACCGTTGGAAAGCTCTCCGAGAGCTCTACGACGGGGCAGCTAAGCCCGCTTTGCTGGGCCTTTTCTCGGAGCCCAAAATCGAACGTTTTCATCAGTTTCCGGACACTTTTATCCTTTTGCTCTGTTTTTCCGTCCCGGATCGTACGTCGTACGCCGCGGGAAGGCCGGCAACCTAATCCATCACATTTCTGTTACCGACTCCCACGGCACCTTGGGCAAGACAACTTCGCTTCACGTAGAGGCTGGGCCCGCAAACCGAGGTCGCGCAGCATGGGACCAGGCCTCCGTCGCTCCGGAGCCCATAACTTTTGATCCGTAAGGAGTTACGTGGCCCACAACATACCGTTGGAAAGCTCTCCGAGAGCTCTACGACGTGGCAGCTAAGCCCGCTTCGCTGGGCCTTTTCTCGGAGCCCAAAATCGAACGTTTTCATCAGTTTCCGGACACTTTTATCCTTTTGTTCTGTTTTTCCGTCGCGGATCGTACGTCGTACGCCGCGGGAAGGCCGGCAACCTAATCCATCACATTTCTGTTACCGACACGCACGGCACCTTGGGCGAGACAACTTCGCCTCACGCAGAGGCTGGGACCGCAAACCGAGGTCGCGCGGCATGGGACCAACTCTCCGTCGCTCCGTAGCCCATAACTTTTGATCCGTAAGGAGTTACGCGGCCCACAGCATACCGTTGGAAAGCTCTCCGAAAGCACTACGACGGGGCAGCTAAGCCTGCTTCGCTGGGCCTTTTCTCGGAGCCCAAAATCGAACGTTTTCATCAGTTTCCGGACACTTTTATCGTTTTGTTCTGTTTTTCCGTCGCGGATCGTACGTCGTACGCCGCGGGAAGGACGGCAACCTAATCCATCACATTTCTGTTACCGACACCCACGGCACCTTGGGCGAGACAACTTCGCCTCACACAGAGGCTGGGACCGCAAACCGAGGTCGCGCGGCATGGGACCAGGTCTCCTTCGCTCCGGAGCCCATAACTTTTGATCCGGAAGGAGTTACGCGGCCCACAGCATACCGTTGGAAAGCTCTCCGAGCGCTCTACGACGGGGCAGCTAAGCTCGCTTCGCTGGGCCTTTTTCGGAGCCCAAAATCGAACGTTTTCATCAGTTTCCGGACACTTTTATCCTTTTACTCTGCTTTTCCGTCCCGGATCGTACGTCGTACGCCGCGGGATGGCCGGCAACCTAATCCATCACATTTCTGTTACCAACTCCCGCGGCACCTTGGGCGAGGCAACTTCGCTTCACGTAGAGGCTGGGCCCGCAAACCGAGGTCGCGCGGCATGGGACCAGGTCTCCTTCGCTCCGGAGCCCATAACTTTTGATCCGTAAGGAGTTACGCAGCCCACAGCATACCGTTGGAAAGCTCTCCGAGAGCTCTACGACGGGGCAGCTAAGCCCGCTTCGCTGGGCCTTTTTCGGAGCCCAAAATCGAACGTTTTCATCAGTTTCCGGACACTTTTATCCTTTTGCTCTGTTTTTCCGTCCCGGATCGTACGTCGTACGCCGCGGGATGGCCGACAACCTAATCCATCACATTTCTGTTACCGACTCCCACGGCACCTTGGGCGAGACAACTTCGCTTCACGTAGAGGCTGGGCCCGCAAACCGAGGTCGCGCAGCATGGGACCAGGTCTCCGTCGCTCCGGAGCCCATAACTTTTAATCCGTAAGGAGTTACGCGGCCCACAGCATACCGTTGGAAAGCTCTCCGAGAGCTCTACGACGTGGCAGCTAAGCCCGCTTCGCTGGGCCTTTTCTCGGAGCCCAAAATCGAACGTTTTCATCAGTTTCCGGACACTTTTATCCTTTTGTTCTGTTTTTCCGTCGCGGATCGTACGTCGTACGCCGCGGGAAGGCCGGCAACCTAATCCATCACATTTCTGTTACCGACACGCACGGCACCTTGGGCGAGACAACTTCGCCTCACGCAGAGGCTGGGACCGCAAACCGAGGTCGCGCGGCATGGGACCAGGTCTCCGTCGCTCCGGAGCCCATAACTTTTGATCCGTAAGGAGTTACGCGGCCCACAGCATACCGTTGGAAAGCTCTCCGAGAGCACTACGACGGGGCAGCTAAGCCCGCTTCGCTGGGCCTTTTCTCGGAGCCCAAAATCGAACGTTTTCATCAGTTTCCGGACACTTTTATCCTTTTGTTCTGTTTTTCCGTCGCGGATCGTACGTCGTACGCCGCGGGAAGGCCGGCAACCTAATCCATCACATTTCTGTTACCGACACCCACGGCACCTTGGGCGAGACAACTTCGCTTCACGTAGAGGCTGGGCCCGCAAACCAAGTTCGCGCGGCATGGGACCAGGTCTCCGTCGCTCCGGAGCCCATAACTTTTGATCCGTAAGGAGTTACGCGGCCCACAGCATACCGTTGGAAAGCTCTCCGAGAGCTCTACGACGGGGCAGCTAAGCCCGCTTTGCTGGGCCTTTTCTCGGAGCCCAAAATCGAACGTTTTCATCAGTTTCCGGACACTTTTATCCTTTTGTTCTGTTTTTCCGTCCCGGATCGTACGTCGTACGCCGCGGGAAGGCCGGCAACCTAATCCATCACATTTCTGTTACCGAATCCCACGGCACCTTCGGCGAGGCAACTTCGCTTCACGTAGAGGCTGGGCCCGCAAACCGAGGTCGCGCGGCATGGGACCATGTCTCCGTCGCTCCGGAGCCCATAACTTTTGATCCGTAAGGAGTTACGCGGCCCACAGCATACTGTTGGAAAGCTCTCCGAGAGCTCTACGACGTGGCAGCTAAGCCCGCTTCGCTGGGCCTTTTCTCGGAGCCCAAAATCGAACGTTTTCATCAGTTTCCGGACACTTTTATCCTTTTGTTCTGTTTTTCCGTCGCGGATCGTACGTCGTACGCCGCGGGAAGGCCGGCAACCTAATCCATCACATTTCTGTTACCGACACGCACGGCACCTTGGGCGAGACAACTTCGCCTCACGCAGAGGCTGGGACCGCAAACCGAGGTCGCGCGGCATGGGACCAGGTCTCCGTCGCTCCGGAGCCCATAACTTTTGATCCGTAAGGAGTTACGCGGCCCACAGCATACCGTTGGAAAGCTCTCCGAAAGCACTACGACGGGGCAGCTAAGCCCGCTTCGCTGGGCCTTTTCTCGGAGCCCAAAATCGAACGTTTTCATCAGTTTCCGGACACTTTTATCGTTTTGTTCTGTTTTTCCGTCGCGGATCGTACGTCGTACGCCGCGGGAAGGACGGCAACCTAATCCATCACATTTCTGTTACCGACACCCACGGCACCTTGGGCGAGACAACTTCGCCTCACACAGAGGCTGGGACCGCAAACCGAGGTCGCGCAGCATGGGACCAGGTCTCCGTCGCTCCGGAGCCCATAACTTTTGATCCGTAAGGAGTTACGCGGCCCACAGCATACCGTTGGAAAGCTCTCCGAGAGCACTACGACGGGGCAGCTAAGCCCGCTTCGCTGGGCCTTTTCTCGGAGCCCAAAATCGAACGTTTTCATCAGTTTCCGGACACTTTTATCCTTTTATTCTGTTTTTCCGTCCCGGATCGTACGTCGTACGCCGCGGGAAGGCCGGCAACCTAATCCATCACATTTCTGTTACCGACACCCACGGTACCTTGGGCGAGACAACTTCGCCTCACGTAGAGGCTGGGACCGCAAACCGAGGTCGCGCGGCATGGGACCAGGTCTCCGTCGCTCCGGAGCCCATAACTTTTAATCCGTAAGGAGTTACGCGGCCCACAGTATTCCGTTGGAAAGCACTCCTAGAGCTCTACGACGGGGCAGCTAAGCCCGCTTTGCTGGGCCTTTTTTCGGAGCCCAAAATCGAACGTTTTCATCAGTTTCTGGACACTTTTATCTTTTTGCTATGTTTTTCCGTCCCGGATCGTACGTCGTACGCCGCGGGAAGGCCGGCAACCTAATCCATCACATTTCTGTTACCGACTCCCACGGCACCCTGGGCGAGACAACTTCGCCTCACGTAGAGGCTGGGACCGCAAACCGAGGTCGCGCGGCATGGGACCAGGCCTCCGTCGCTCCGGAGCCCATAACTTTTGATCCGTAAGGAGTTACGCGGCCCACAGCATACCGTTGGAAAGCTCTCCGAGAGCTCTACGACGGGGCAGCTAAGCCCGCTTTGCTGGGCCTTATCTCGGAGCCCAAAATCGAACGTTTTCATCAGTTTCCGGACACTTTTATCCTTTTGTTCTGTTTTTCCGTCCCGGATCGTACGTCGTACGCCGCGGGAAGGCCGGCAACCTAATCCATCACATTTCTGTTACCGACACCCACGGCACCTTGGGCGAGACAACTTCGCCTCACGCAGAGGCTGGGACCGCAAACCGAGTTCGCGCGGCATGGGACCAGGTCTCCGTCACTCCGGAGCCCATAACTTTTGATCCGTAAGGAGTTATGCGGCCCACAGCATACCGTTGGAAAGCTCTCCGAGAGCTCTACGACGGGGTAGCTAAGCCCGCTTCGCTGGGCCTTTTTCGGAGCCCAAAATCGAACGTTTTCATCAATTTTCGGACACTTTTATCCTTTTGTTCTGTTTTTCCGTCCCGGATCGTACGTCGTACGCCGCGGAATGGCCGGCAACCTAATCCATCACATTTCTGTTACCGAATCCCACGGTACCTTGGGCGAGACAACTTCGCTTCACGTAGCGGCTGGGCCCGCAAACCGAGGTCGCGCAGCATTGGACCAGGTCTCCGTCGCTCCGGAGCCCATAACTTTTGATCCGTAAAGAGTTACGCGGCCCACAGCATACCGTTGGAAAGCTCTCCGAGAGCTCTACGACGGGGCTGCGAAAAGCCCTTCGCTAGGCCTTTTCTCGGAGACCAAAATCGAACGTTTTCATCAGTTTCCGGACACTTTTATCCTTTTGCTCTGTTTTTCCGTCCCGGATCGTACGTCGTACGCCGCGGGAAGGCCGGCAACCTAATCCATCACATTTCTGTTACCGACTCCCACGGCACCTTGGGCGAGACAACTTCGCTTCACGTAGAGGCTGGGCCCGCAAACCGAGTTCGCGCGACATGGGACCAGGTCTCCGTCGCTCCGGAGCCCATAACTTTTAATCCGTAAGGAGTTACGCGGCCCACAGCATACCGTTGGAAAGCTCTCCGAGAGCTCTACGACGTGGCAGCTAAGCCCGCTTCGCTGGGCCTTTTCTCGGAGCCCAAAATCGAACGTTTTCATCAGTTTCCGGACACTTTTATCCTTTTGTTATGTTTTTCCGTCCCGGATCGTACGTCGTACGCCGCGGGAAGGCCGGCAACCTAATCCATCACATTTCTGTTACCGATACCCACGGCGCCTTGGGCGAGACAACTTTGCCTCACGCAGAGGCTGGGACCGCAAACCGAGGTCGCGCAGCATGGGACCAGGTCTCCGTCGCTCCGGAGCCCATAACTTTTGATCCGTAAGGAGTTACGCGGCCCACAGCATACCGTTGGAAAGCTCTCCGAGAGCACTACGACGGGGCAGCTAAGCCTGCTTCGCTGGGCCTTTTCTCGGAGCCCAAAATCGAACGTTTTCATCAGTTTTCGGACACTTTTATCCTTTTGTTCTGTTTTTCCGTCCCGGATCGTACGTCGTACGCCGGGGGAAGGCCGGCAACCTAATCCATCACATTTCTGTTACCGACTCCCACGGCACCTTGGGCGAGACAACTTCGCCTCACGTAGAGGCTGGGACCGCAAATCGAGGTCGCGCGGCATGGGACCAGGCCTCCGTCGCTCCGGAGCCCATAACTTTTAATCCGTAAGGAGTTACGCGGCCCACAGCATACCGTTGGAAAGCTCTCCGAGAGCTCTACGACGTGGCAGCTAAGCCCGCTTTGCTGGGCCTTTTCTCGGAGCCCAAAATCGAACGTTTTCATCAGTTTCCGGACACTTTTATCCTTTTGTTCTGTTTTTCCGTCGCGGATCGTACGTCGTACGCCGCGGGAAGGCCGGCAACCTAATCCATCACATTTCTGTTACCGACACCCACGGCACCTTGGGCGAGACAACTTCGCCTCACGCAGAGGTTGGGACCGCAAACCGAGGTCGCGCGGCATGGGACCAGGTCTCCGTCGCTCCGGAGCCCATAACTTTTGATCCGTAAGGAGTTACGCGGCCCACAGCATACCGTTGGAAAGCTCTCCGAGAGCACTACGACGGGGCAGCTAAGCCCGCTTCGCTGGGCCTTTTCTCGGAGCCCAAAATCGAACGTTTTCATCAGTTTCCGGACACTTTTATCCTTTTATTCTGTTTTTCAGTCCCGGATCGTACGTCGTACGCCGCGGGAAGGCCGGCAACCTAATCCATCACATTTCTGTTACCGACACCCATGGTACCTTGGGCGAGACAACTTCGCCTCACGTAGAGGCTGGGACCGCAAACCGAGGTCGCGCGGCATGGGACCAGGTCTCCGTCGCTCCGGAGCCCATAACTTTTGATCCGTAAGGAGTTACGCGGCCCACAGCATACCGTTGGAAAGCTCTCCGAGAGCTCTACGACGGGGGAGCTAAGCCCGCTTTGCTGGGCCTTTTCTCGGAGCCCAAAATCGAACGTTTTCATCAGTTTCCGGACACTTTTCTTCTTTTATACTGTTTTTCCGTCCCGGATGGTACGCCGTGCGCCGGGGGAAGGCCGGCAATCTAATCCATCACATTTCTGTTACCGAATCCCACGACACCTTGGGTGAGGCAACTTCGCCTCACGTAGAGGCTGGGCCCGCAAACCGAGGTCGCGCGGCATGGGACCAGGGCTCCGGCGCTCCGGAGCCCATAACTTTTAATCCGTAAGGAGTTACGCGGCCCACAGCATACCGTTGTAAAGCTCTCCGAGAGCTCTACGACGGGGCAGCTAAGCCCGCTTTGCTGGGCCTTTTCTCAGAGCCCAAAATCGAACGTTTTCATCAGTTTCCGGACACTTTTATCCTTTTGCTCTGTTTTTCTGTCCCGGATGGTACGTCGTACGCCGGGGGAAGGCCGGCAACCTAATCCATCACATTTCTGTTACCGACTCCCACGGCACCTTGGGCGAGACAACTTCGCCTCACGTAGAGGCTGGGACCGCAAACCGAGGTCGCGCGGCATGGGACCAGGCCTCCGTCGCTCCGGAGCCCATAACTTTTAATCCGTAAGGAGTTACGCGGCCCACAGCATACCGTTGGAAAGCTCTCCGAGAGCACTACGACGGGGCAGCTAAGCCCGCTTCGCTGGGCCTTTTCTCGGAGCCCAAAATCGAACGTTTTCATCAGTTTCCGGACACTTTTATCCTTTTATTCTGTTTTTCAGTCCCGGATCGTACGTCGTACGCCGCGGGAAGGCCGGCAACCTAATCCATCACATTTCTGTTACCGACACCCACGGTACCTTGGGCGAGGCAACTTCGCCTCCCGTACCCGCTGGGCCCGCAAACCGAGGTCGCGCGGCATGGGACCAGGTCTCCGTTGCTCCGGAGCCCATAACTTTTGATCCGTAAGGAGTTACGCGGCCCACAGCATACCCTTGGAAAGCTCTCCGAGAGCTCTACGACGGGGCAGCAAGGGCCGCTTCGCGGGGCCTTTTCTCGGTGCCCAAAATCGAACGTTTTCATCAGTTTCCGGACACTTTTATCCTTTTATTCTGTTTTTCAGTCCCGGATCGTACGTCGTACGCCGCGGGAAGGCCGGCAACCTAATCCATCACATTTCTGTTACCGACACCCACGGTACCTTGGGCGAGACAACTTCGCCTCACGTAGAGGCTGGGACCGCAAACCGAGGTCGCGCGGCATGGGACCAGGTCTCCGTCGCTCCGGAGCCCATAAGTTTTAATCCGTAAGGAGTTACGCGGCCCACAGCATACCGTTGGAAAGCTCTCCGAGAGCTCTACGACGGGGCAGCTAAGCCCGCTTTGCTGGGCCTTTTCTCGGAGCCCAAAATCGAACGTTTTCATTAGTTTCCGGACACTTTTATCCATTTGTTCTGTTTTTCCATCCCGGATCGTACGTCGTACGCCGCGGGAAGGCCGGCAACCTAATCCATCACATTTCTCTTACCGACTCCCACCGCACCTTGGGCGAGACAACTTCGCCTCACGTAGAGGCTGGGACCGCAAACCGAGGTCGCGCGGCATGGGACAAGGTCTCCCTCGCTCAGGAGCCCATAACTTTTGATCCGGAAGGAGTTACGCGGCCCACAGCATACCGTTGGAAAGCTCTCCGAGAGCTCTACGACGGGGCAGCTAAGCCCGCTTCGCTGGGCCTTTTCTCGGAGCCCAAAATTGAACGTTTTCATCAGTTTACGGACACTTTTATCCTTTTGTTCTGTTTTTCCGTCCCGGATCGTACGTCGTACGCCGCGGGAAGGCCGGCAACCTAACCCATCACATTTCTGTTACCGACTCCCACAGCACCTTGGGCGAGACAACTTCGCTTCACGTAGGGGCTGGGCCCGCAAACGGAGGTCGCGCGGCATGGGACCAGGTCTCCGTCGCTCCGGAGACCATAACTTTTGATCCGTAAGGAGTTACGCGGCCCACAGCATACCGTTGGAAAGCTCGCCGAGAGCTCTACGACGGGGCAACTAAGCACCCTTCGCTGGGCCTTTTCTCGGAGCCCAAATTCGAACGTTTTCATCAATTTCCGGACACTTTTATCCTTTTGTTCTGTTTTTCTGTCCAGGAACGTACGTCGTACGCCGCGGGAAGGCCGGCAACCTAATCCATAACATTTCTGTTACCGACTCCCACGGCACCTTGGGCGAGACAACTTCGCTTCACGTAGGGGCTGGGCCCGCAAACCGAGGTCGCGCGGCATGAGACCAGGTCTCCGTCGCTCCGGAGCTCATAACTTTTGATCCGTAAGGAGTTACGTGGCCCACAGAATACCGTTGGAAAGCTCTCCGAGAGCTCTACGACGGGGCAGCTAAGCTCGCTTTGCTGGGCCTTTTTTTGGAGCCCAAAATCGAACGTTTTCATCAGTTTCTGGACACTTTTCTGCTTTTGTACTGTTTTTCCGTCCCGGATCGTACGTCGTGCGCTGCCGGAAGGCCGGCAACCTAATCCATCACATTTCTGTTACCGACACCCACGGCACCTTGGGCGAGACAACTTCGCCTCACGTAGAGGCTGGGACCGCAAACCGAGGTCGCGCGGCAAGGGACCAGGTCTCCGTCGCTCCGGAGCCCATAACTTTTGATCCGTAAGGAGTTACGCGGCCCACAGCATACCGTTGGAAAGCTCTCCGAGAGCTCTACGACGGGGCAGCTAAGCCCGCTTTGCTGGGCCTTTTCTCGGAGCCCAATATCGAACGTTTTCATCAGTTTCTGGACACTTTTATCCTTTTGTTCTGTTTTTCCGTCCCGGATCGTACGTCCTACGCCGCGGGAAGGACGGCAACCTAATCCATCACATTTATGTTACCGACTCCCACGGCACCTTGGGCGAGACAACTTCGCCTCACGTAGAGGCTGGGACCGCAAACCGAGGTCGCGCGGCATGGGACCAGGTCTCCGTCGCTCCGGAGTCCATAACTTTTGATCCGTAAGGAGTTACGCGGCCCACAGTATACCGTTGGAAAGCTCTCCGAGAGCTCTACGACATGGCATCTAAGCCCGCTTTGCTGGGCCTTTTCTTGGAGCCCAAAATCGAACATTTTCATCAGTTTCCGGACAATTTTATCCTTTTGTTCTGTTTTTCCGTCCCGGATCGTACGTCGTACGCCGCGGGAAGGCCGGCAACCTAATCCATCACATTTCTGTTACCGACACCCACGGCACCTTGGGCGAGACAACTTCGCCTCACGTAGAGGCTGGGACAGCAAACCGAGGTCGCGCGGCAAGGGACCAGGTCTCCGTCGCTCCGGAGCCCATAACTTTTGATCCGTAAGGAGTTACGCGGCCCGCACCATACCGTTGGAAAGCTCTCCGAGAGCTCTACGACGGGACAGCTAAGCCCGCTTCGTTGGGCCTTTTCTCGGAGCCCAAAATCGAACGTTTTCATCAGTTTCCGGACACTTTTATCCTTTTGTTCTGTTTTTCCGTCCCGGATAATCCATCGTACGCCGCGGGAAGGCCGGCAACCTAATCCATCACATTTCTGTTACCGACTCCCACGACACCTTGGGCGAGACAACTTCGCTTCACGTAGAGGCTGGGCCCGCAAACCGAGGTCGCGCGGCATGGGACCAGGTCTCCGTCGCTCCGGAGCCCATAACTTTTGATCCGTAAGGAGTTACGCGGCCCACAGCATACCGTTGGAAAGCTCTCCGAGAGCACTACGACGGGGCATCTAAGCCCGCTTCGCTGGGCCTTTTCTCGGAGCCCAAAATCGAACGTTTTCATCAGTTTCCGGACACTTTTATCCTTTTGTTCTGTTTTTCCGTCCCGGATCGTACGTCGTACGCCGCGGAATGGCCGGCAACCTAATCCATCACATTTCTGTTACCGAATCCCACGGTACCTTGGGCGAGACAACTTCGCTTCACGTAGCGGCTCGGCCCGCAAACCGAGGTCGCGCAGCATTGGACCAGGTCTCCGTCGCTCCGGAGACCATAACTTTTCATCTGTAAGGAGTTCCGCGGCCCACAGCATCCCGTTGGAAAGCTTTCCGAGAGCTCTACGACGGGGCAGCCTTGCTGTGCCTTTTTTCGGAGCCCAAAATCGAACGTTTTCATTAGTTTCCGGACACTTTTATCCTTTTGCTCTGTTTTACCGTCCCGGATCGTACGTCGTACGCCGCGGGAAGGCCGGCAACCTAATCCATCACATTTCTGTTACCGACTCCCACGGCACCTTGGGCGAGACAACTTCGCTTCACGGAGAGGCGGGGCCCGCAAACCGGGGTCGCGCGGCATGGGACCAGGTCTCCGTCGCTCCGGAGCCCATAACTTTTAATCCGTAAGGAGTTCCGCGGCCCAGAGCACACCGTTGGAAAGCTCTCCGAGAGCACTACGACGAGGCAGCTAAACCCGCTTCGCTGGGCCCTTTCTCAGAGCCCAAAATCGAACGTTTTCATCAGTTTTCAGACACTTTTATCCTTTTGCTCTGTTTTTCCGTCCCGGATCGTACGTCGTACGCCGCGGGAAGGCCGGCAACCTAATCCATCACATTTCTGTTACCGATACCCACGGCGCCTTGGGCGAGACAACTTTGCCTCACGCAGAGGCTGGGACCGCAAACCGAGGTCGCGCGGCATGGGACCAGGTCTCCGTTGCTCCGGAGCCCATAACTTTTGATCCGTAAGGAGTTACGCGGCCCACAGCATACCGTTGGAAACCTCTCCGAGAGCTCTACGACGGGCCAGCAAAGCCTGCTTTGTTGGTCCTTTTCTCGGAGCCCAAAATCGAACGTTTTCATCAGTTTTCGGACACTTTTATCCTTTTGTTCTGTTTTTTCGTCCCGGATCGTACGTTGTACGCCGGGGGAAGGCCGGCAACCTAATCCATCACATTTCTGTTACCGACTCCCACGGCACCTTGGGCGAGACAACTTCGCCTCACGTAGAGGCTGGGACCGCAAACCGAGGTCGCGCGGCATGGGACCAGGCCTCCGTCGCTCCGGAGCCCATAACTTTTAATCCGTAAGGAGTTACGCGGCCCACAGCATACCGTTGGAAAGCTCTCCGAGAGCTCTACGACGTGGCAGCTAAGCCCGCTTTGCTGGGCCTTTTCTCGGAGCCCAAAATCGAACGTTTTCATCAGTTTCCGGACACTTTTATCCTTTTGTTCTGTTTTTCCGTCGCGGATCGTACGTCGTACGCCGCGGGAAGGCCGGCAACCTAATCCATCACATTTCTGTTACCGACACCCACGGCACCTTGGGCGAGACAACTTCGCCTCACGCAGAGGTTGGGACCGCAAACCGAGGTCGCGCGGCATGGGACCAGGTCTCCGTCGCTCCGGAGCCCATAACTTTTGATCCGTAAGGAGTTACGCGGCCCACAGCATACCGTTGGAAAGCTCTCCGAGAGCACTACGACGGGGCAGCTAAGCCCGCTTCGCTGGGCCTTTTCTCGGAGCCCAAAATCGAACGTTTTCATCAGTTTCCGGACACTTTTATCCTTTTATTCTGTTTTTCAGTCCCGGATCGTACGTCGTACGCCGCTGGAAGGCCGGCAACCTAATCCATCACATTTCTGTTACCGACACCCACGGTACCTTGGGCGAGACAACTTCGCCTCACGTAGAGGCTGGGACCGCAAACCGAGGTCGCGCGGCATGGGACCAGGTCTCCGTCGCTCCGGAGCCCATAACTTTTAATCCGTAAGGAGTTACGCGGCCCACAGCATACCGTTGGAAAGCTCTCCGAGAGCTCTACGACGGGGCAGCTAAGCCCGCTTTGCTGGGCCTTTTCTCGGAGCCCAAAATCGAACGTTTTCATCAGTTTCCGGACACTTTTATCCTTTTGTTCTGTTTTTCAGTCCCGGATCGTACGTCGTACGCCGGGGGAAGGCCGGCAACCTAATCCATCACATTTCTGTTACCGACTCCCACGGCACCTTGGGCGAGACAACTTCGCCTCACGTAGAGGCTGGGACCGCAAACCGAGGTCGCGCGGCATGGGACCAGGTCTCCGTCGCTCCGGAGTCCATAACTTTTGATCCGTAAGGAGTTACGCGGCCCACAGTATACCGTTGGAAAGCTCTCCGAGAGCTCTACGACGGGGCAGCTAAGCCCGCTTTGCTGGGCCTTTTCTTGGAGCCCAAAATCGAACATTTTCATCAGTTTCCGGACAATTTTATCCTTTTGTTCTGTTTTTCCGTCCCGGATCGTACGTCGTACGCCGCGGGAAGGCCGGCAACCTAATCCATCACATTTCTGTTACCGACACCCACGGCACCTTGGGCGAGACAACTTCGCCTCACGTAGAGGCTGGGACAGCAAACCGAGGTCGCGCGGCAAGGGACCAGGTCTCCGCCGCTCCGGAGCCCATAACTTTTGGTCCGTAAGGAGTTACGCGGCCCACAGCATACCGTTGGAAAGCTCTCCGAGAGCTCTACGACGGGGAAGCTAAGCCCGCTTTGTTGGGCCTTTTTTCGGAGCCCAAAATCGAACGTTTTCATCAGTTTCCGGACACTTTTATCCTTTTGCTCTGTTTTTCCGTCCCGGATCGTAAGTCGTACGCCGCGGGAAGGCCGGCAACCTAATCCATCACATTTCTGTTACCGACTCCCACGGCACCTTGGGCGAGGCAACTTCACTTCACGTAGAGGCTGGGCCCGCAAACCGAGTTCGCGCGGCATGGGACCAGGTCTCCGTCACTCCGGAGCCCATAACTTTTGATCCGTAAGGAGTTATGCGGCCCACAGCATACCGTTGGAAAGCTCTCCGAGAGCTCTACGACGGGGTAGCTAAGCCCGCTTCGCTGGGCCTTTTTCGGAGCCCAAAATCGAACGTTTTCATCAATTTTCGGACACTTTTATCCTTTTGTTCTGTTTTTCCGTCCCGGATCGTACGTCGTACGCCGCGGAATGGCCGGCAACCTAATCCATCACATTTCTATTACCGAATCCCACGGTACCTTGGGCGAGACAACTTCGCTTCACGTAGCGGCTGGGCCCGCAAACCGAGGTCGCGCAGCATTGGACCAGGTCTCCGTCGCTCCGGAGCCCATAACTTTTGATCCGTAAGGAGTTACGCGGCCCACAGCATACCGTTGGAAAGCTCTCCGAGAGCTCTACGACGGGGCAGCTAAGCGCGCTTTGCTGGGCCTTTTCTCGGAGCCCAAAATCGAACGTTTTCATCAGTTTCCGGACACTTTTATCCTTTTGTTCTGTTTTTCCGTCCCGGATAATACATCGTACGCCGCGGGAAGGCCGGCAACCTAATCCATCACATTTCTGTTACCGAATCCCACGGCACCTTGGGCGAGGCAACTTCGCTTCACGTAGAGGCTGGGCCCGCAAACCGAGGTGGCGCGGCATGGGCCCAGGTCTCCGTCGCTCCGGAGCCCATAACTTTTGCTCCGTAAGGAGTTACGCGGCCCACAGCATACCGTTGGAAAGCTCTCCGAGAGCTCTACGACGGGGCAGCTAAGCATCCTTCGCTGGGCCTTTTCTCGGAGCCCAAAATCGAACGTTTTCATCAGTTTCCGGACACTTTTATCCTTTTGCTCTGTTTTTCCGTCCCGGATCGTACGTCGTACGCCGCGGGATGGCCGGCAACCTAATCCATCACATTTCTGTTACCGATACCCACGGCGCCTTGGGCGAGACAACTTTGCCTCACGCAGAGGCTGGGACCGCAAACCGAGGTCGCGCAGCATGGGAGCAGGTCTCCGTCGCTCCGGAGCCCATAACTTTTGATCCGCAAGGAGTTACGCGGCCCACAGCATACCGTTGGAAAGCTCTGCGAGAGCTCTTCGACGGTGTTGCAAGCCGGCTTTGCTTGGCCTTTTCTCGGAGCCCAAAATCGAACGTTTTCATCAGTTTTCGGACACTTTTATGCTTTTGTACTGTTTTTTCATCCCGGATCGTACGTCGTGCGCCGCAAGAAGGCCGGGAACCTAATCAATCACATTTCTGTTACCGAATCCCACGGCACCTTGGGCGAGACAACTTCGCCTCACGTAGAGGCTGGGACCGCAAACCGAGGTCGCGCGGCATGGGACCAGGCCTCCGTCGCTCCGGAGCCCATAACTTTTAATCCGTAAGGAGTTACGCGGCCCACAGCATACCGTTGGAAAGCTCTCCGAGAGCTCTACGACGTGGCAGCTAAGCCCGCTTTGCTGGGCCTTTTCTCGGAGCCCAAAATCGAACGTTTTCATCAGTTTCCGGACACTTTTATCCTTTTGTTCTGTTTTTCCGTCGCGGATCGTACGTCGTACGCCGCGGGAAGGCCGGCAACCTAATCCATCACATTTCTGTTACCGACACCCACGGCACCTTGGGCGAGACAACTTCGCCTCACGCAGAGGTTGGGACCGCAAACCGAGGTCGCGCGGCATGGGACCAGGTCTCCGTCGCTCCGGAGCCCATAACTTTTGATCCGTAAGGAGTTACGCGGCCCACAGCATACCGTTGGAAAGCTCTCCGAGAGCACTACGACGGGGCAGCTAAGCCCGCTTCGCTGGGCCTTTTCTCGGAGCCCAAAATCGAACGTTTTCATCAGTTTCCGGACACTTTTATCCTTTTATTCTGTTTTTCAGTCCCGGATCGTACGTCGTACGCCGCTGGAAGGCCGGCAACCTAATCCATCACATTTCTGTTACCGACACCCACGGTACCTTGGGCGAGACAACTTCGCCTCACGTAGAGGCTGGGACCGCAAACCGAGGTCGCGCGGCATGGGACCAGGTCTCCGTCGCTCCGGAGCCCATAACTTTTAATCCGTAAGGAGTTACGCGGCCCACAGCATACCGTTGGAAAGCTCTCCGAGAGCTCTACGACGGGGCAGCTAAGCCCGCTTTGCTGGGCCTTTTCTCGGAGCCCAAAATCGAACGTTTTCATCAGTTTCCGGACACTTTTATCCTTTTGTTCTGTTTTTCAGTCCCGGATCGTACGTCGTACGCCGGGGGAAGGCCGGCAACCTAATCCATCACATTTCTGTTACCGACTCCCACGGCACCTTGGGCGAGACAACTTCGCCTCACGTAGAGGCTGGGACCGCAAACCGAGGTCGCGCGGCATGGGACCAGGCCTCCGTCGCTCCGGAGCCCATAACTTTTAATCCGTAAGGAGTTACGCGGCCCACAGCATACCGTTGGAAAGCTCTCCGAGAGCACTACGACGGGGCAGCTAAGCCCGCTTCGCTGGGCCTTTTCTCGGAGCCCAAAATCGAACGTTTTCATCAGTTTCCGGACACTTTTATCCTTTTATTCTGTTTTTCAGTCCCGGATCGTACGTCGTACGCCGCGGGAAGGCCGGCAACCTAATCCATCACATTTCTGTTACCGACACCCACGGTACCTTGGGCGAGACAACTTCGCCTCACGTAGAGGCTGGGACCGCAAACCGAGGTCGCGCGGCATGGGACCAGGTCTCCGTCGCTCCGGAGCCCATAACTTTTGATCCGTAAGGAGTTACGCGGCCCACAGCATACCGTTGGAAAGCTCTCCGAGAGCACTACGACGGGGCAGCTAAGCCCGCTTCGCTGGGCCTTTTCTCGGAGCCCAAAATCGAACGTTTTCATCAGTTTCCGGACACTTTTATCCTTTTATTCTGTTTTTCATTCCCGGATCGTACGTCGTACGCCGCGGGAAGGCCGGCAACCTAATCCATCACATTTCTGTTACCGACACCCACGGTACCTTGGGCGAGACAACTTCGCCTCACGTAGAGGCTGGGACCGCAAACCGAGGTCGCGCGGCATGGGACCAGGTCTCCGTCGCTCCGGAGCCCATAACTTTTAATCCGTAAGGAGTTACGCGGCCCACAGCATACCGTTGGAAAGCTCTCCGAGAGCTCTACGACGGGGCAGCTAAGCCCGCTTTGCTGGGCCTTTTCTCGGAGCCCAAAATCGAACGTTTTCATCAGTTTCCGGACACTTTTATCCTTTTGTTCTGTTTTTCCGTCCCGGATCGTACGTCGTACGCCGGGGGAAGGCCGGCAACCTAATCCATCACATTTCTGTTACCGACTCCCACGGCACCTTGGGCGAGACAACTTCGCCTCACGTAGAGGCTGGGACCGCAAACCGAGGTCGCGCGGCATGGACCAGGCCTCCGTCGCTCCGGAGCCCATAACTTTTAATCCGTAAGGAGTTACGCGGCCCACTGCATACCGTTGGAAAGCTCTCCGAGAGCTCTACGACGGGGCAGCGAAGCCCCCTTCGCTGGGCCTTTTCTCGGAGCCCAAAATCGAACGTTTTCATCAGTTTCCGGACACTGTTATCCTTTTGTTCTGTTTTTCCGTCCCGGATCGTACGTCGTACGCCGCGGGAAGGCCGGCAACCTAATCCATCACATTTCTGTTACCGACTCCCACGGCACCTTGGGCGAGACAACTTCGCTTCACGTAGAGGCTGGGCCCGCAAACCGAGGTCGCGCGGCATGGGACCAGGTCTCCGTCGCTCCGGAGCCCATAACTTTTGATCCGTAAGGAGTTACGCGGCCCACAGCATACCGTTGGAAAGCTCTCCGAGAGCTCTACGACGGGGCAGCTAAGCCCGCTTAGCTGGGCCTTTTCTCGGAGCCCAAAATCGAACGTTTTCATCAGTTTCCGGACACTTTTATCCTTTTGTTCTGTTTTTCTGTCCCGGATCGTACGTCATACGCCGCGGGAAGGCCGGCAACCTAATCCATCACATTTCTGTTACCGACTCCCACGGCACCTTGGGCGAGACAACTTCGCTTCACGTAGAGGCTGGGCCCGCAAACCGAGGTCGCGCGGCATGGGACCAGGTCTCCGTCGCTCCGGAGCCCATAACTTTTGATCCGTAAGGAGTTACGCGGCCCACAGCATACCGTTGGAAAGCTCTCCGAGAGCTCTACGACGTGGCAGCGAAGCCCGCTTCGCTGGGCCTTTTCTCGGAGCCCAAAATCGAACGTTTTCATCAGTTTCCGGACACTTTTATCCTTTTGTTCTGTTTTTCCGTCCCGGAACGTACGTCGTACGCCGCGGGAAGGCCGGCAACCTAATCCATCACATTTCTGTTACCGACACCCACGGCACCTTGGGCGAGACAACTTCGCCTCACGTAGAGGCTGGGACCGCAAACCGAGGTCGCGCGGCAAGGGACCAGGTCTCCGTCGCTCCGGAGCCCATAACTTTTGATCCGTAAGGAGTTACGCGGCCCACAGCATACCGTTGGAAAGCTCTCCGAGAGCTCTACGACGGGGCAGCTAAGCCCGCTTCGCTGGGCCTTTTCTCGGAGCCCAATATCGAACGTTTTCATCAGTTTTTGGACACTTTTATCCTTTTGTTCTGTTTTTCCGTCCCGGATCGTACGTCCTACGCCGCGGGAAGGACGGCAACCTAATCCATCACATTTATGTTACCGACTCCCACGGCACCTTGGGCGAGACAACTTCGCCTCACGTAGAGGCTGGGACCGCAAACCGAGGTCGCGCGGCATGGGACCAGGTCTCCGTCGCTCCGGAGTCCATAACTTTTGATCCGTAAGGAGTTACGCGGCCCACAGTATACCGTTGGAAAGCTCTCCGAGAGCTCTACGACGGGGCAGCTAAGCCCGCTTTGCTGGGCCTTTTCTTGGAGCCCAAAATCGAACATTTTCATCAGTTTCCGGACAATTTTATCCTTTTGTTCTGTTTTTCCGTCCCGGATCGTACGTCGTACGCCGCGGGAAGGCCGGCAACCTAATCCATCACATTTCTGTTACCGACACCCACGGCACCTTGGGCGAGACAACTTCGCCTCACGTAGAGGCTGGGACAGCAAACCGAGGTCGCGCGGCAAGGGACCAGGTCTCCGTCGCTCCGGAGCCCATAACTTTTGATCCGTAAGGAGTTACGCGGCCCCCAGCATACCGTTGGAAAGCTCTCCGAGAGCTCTACGACGGGGCAGTTAAGCCCGCTTCGTTGGGCCTTTTCTCGGAGCCCAAAATCGAACGTTTTCATCAGTTTCCGGACACTTTTATCCTTTTGTTCTGTTTTTCCGTCCCGGATCGTACGTCGTGCGCCGCGGGAAGGCCGGCAACCTAATCCATCACATTTCTGTTACCGACTCCCACGGCACCTTGGGCGAGGCAACTTCGCTTCACGGAGAGGCTGGGCCCGCAAACCGAGGTCGCGCAGCATGGGACCAGGTCTCCGTCGCTCCGGAGCCCATAACTTTTAATCCGTAAGGAGTTACGCGGCCCACAGCATACCGTTGGAAAGCTCTCCGAGAGCTCTACGACGGGGCATCTAAGCCCGCTTTGCTGGGCCTTTTCTCGGAGCCCAAAATCGAACGTTTTCATCAGTTTCCGGACACTGTTATCCTTTTGTTCTGTTTTTCCGTCCCGGATGGTACGTCGTACGCCGCGGGAAGGGCGGGAACCTAATCCATCACATGTCTGGTACGGTCTCCCACGGCACCTGGGCGAGGTAACTTCGCTTCACGTAGCGGCTGGGCCCGCAAACCGAGGTCGCGCGGCATGGGACCAGGACTCCGTCGCTCCGGAGCCCATAACTTTTGATCCGTAAGGAGTTACGCGGCCCACAGTATACCGAGAGCTCTACGACGGGGCAGCTAAGCCCGCTTCGCTGGGCCTTTTCTGGGAGCCCAATATCGAACGTTTTCATCAGTTTCTGGACACTTTTATCCTTTTGTTCTGTTTTTCCGTCCCGGATCGTACGTCGTACGCCGCGGGAAGGACGGCAACCTAATCCATCACATTTATGTTACCGACTCCCACGGCACCTTGGGCGAGACAACTTCGCCTCACGTAGAGGCTTGGCCCGCAAACTGAGGTCGCGCGGCAAGGGACCAGGTCTCCGTCGCTCCGGAGCCCATAACTTTTGATCCGTAAGGAGTTACGCGGCCCACAGCATACCGTTGGAAAGCTCTCCGAGAGCTCTACGACGGGGCAGCCAAGCCCGCTTCGCTGGGCCTTTTCTCGGAGCCCAAAATCGAACGTTTTCATCAGTTTCCGGACACTTTTATCCTTTTGTTCTGTTTTTCCGTCCCGGATAATACATCGTACGCCGCGGGAAGGCCGGCAACCTAATCCATCACATTTCTGTTACCGACACCCACGGCACCTTGGGCGAGACAACTTCGCCTCACGCAGAGGCTGGGACCGCAAACCGAGCTCGGCCGGCTTGGGACCAGGTCTCCGTCGCTCCAGAGCCCATAACTTTTGATCCGTAAGGAGTTACGCGGCCCACAGCATACCGTTGGAAAGCTCTCCGAGAGCTCTACGACGGGGCAGCTAAGCCCGCTTCGTTGGGCCTTTTTTCGGAGCCCAAAATCGAACGTTTTCATCAGTTTCCGGACACTTTTATCCTTTTGTTCTGTTTTTCCGTCCCGGATCGTACGTCGTACGCCGCGGGAAGGACGGCAACCTAATTCATCACATTTCTGTTACCGACTCCCACGGCACCTTGGGCGAGACAACTTCGCCTCACGTAGAGGCTGGGACCGCAAACCGAGGTCGCGCGGCAAGGGACCAGGTCTCCGTCGCTCCGGAGCCCATAACTTTTGATCCGTAAGGAGTTACGCGGCCCACAGCATACCGTTGGAAAGCTCTCCGAGAGCTCTACGACGGGGTAGCTAAGCCCGCTTCGCTGGGCCTTTTCTGGGAGCCCAATATCGAACGTTTTCATCAGTTTTTGGACACTTTTATCCTTTTGTTCTGTTTTTCCGTCCCGGATCGTACGTCGTACGCCGCGGGAAGGACGGCAACCTAATCCATCACATTTATGTTACCGACTCCCACGGCACCTTGGGCGAGACAACTTCGCCTCACGTAGAGGCTTGGCCCGCAAACCGAGGTCGCGCGGCAAGGGACCAGGTCTCCGTCGCTCCGGAGCCCATAACTTTTGATCCGTAAGGAGTTACGCGGCCCACAGCATACCGTTGGAAAGCTCTCCGAGAGCTCTACGACGGGGCAGCTAAGCCCGCTTCGCTGGGCCTTTTCTCGGAGCCCAAAATCGAACGTTTTCATCAGTTTCCGGACACTTTTATCCTTTTGTTCTGTTTTTCCGTCCCGGATCGTACGTCGTACGCCGCGGGAAGGCCGGCAACCTAATCCATCACATTTCTGTTACCGACACCCACGGCACCTTGGGCTAGACAACTTCGCCTCATGTAGAGGCTGGGCCCGCAAACCGAGGTCGCGCGGCATGGGACCAGGTCTCCGTCGCTCCGGAGCCCATAACTTTTGATCCGTAAGGAGTTACGCGGCCCACAGCATACCGTTGGAAAGCTCTCCGAGAGCTCTACGACGGGGCAGCTAAGCCCGCTTCGCTGGGCCTTTTTTGGGAGCCCAATATCGAACGTTTTAATCAGTTTCTGGACACTTTTATCCTTTTGTTCTGTTTTTCCGTCCCGGATCGTACGTCGTACGCCGCGGGAAGGACGGCAACCTAATCCATCACATTTATGTTACCGACTCCCACGGCACCTTGGGCGAGACAACTTCGCCTCACGTAGAGGCTTGGCCCGCAAACCGAGGTCGCGCGGCAAGGGACCAGGTCTCCGTCGCTCCGGAGCCCATAACTTTTGATCCGTAAGGAGTTACGCGGCCCACAGCATACCGTTGGAAAGCTCTCCGAGAGCTCTACGACGTGGCAGCTAAGCCCAAATCGCTCGGCCTTTTATCGCAGCCCAAAATGGAATATTTTCATCAGTTTCCGGACACTTTTATCCTTTTGCTCTGTTTTTCCGTCCCGGATCGTACGTCGTACGCCGCGGGATGGCCGGCAACCTAATCCATCACATTTCTGTTACCGACTCCCTCGGCACCTTGGGCTAGACAACTTCGCCTCATGTAGAGGCTGGGCCCGCAAACCGAGGTCGCGCGGCATGGGACCAGGTCTCCGTCGCTCCGGAGCCCATAACTTTTGATCCGTAAGGAGTTACGCGGCCCACAGCATACCGTTGGAAAGCTCTCCGAGAGCTCTACGACGGGGCAGCTAAGCCCGCTTTGCTGGGCCTTTTCTCGGAGCCCAAAATCGAACGTTTTCATCAGTTTCCGGACACTTTTATCCTTTTGCTCTGTTTTTCCGTCCCGGATCGTAAGTCGTACGCCGCGGGAAGGCCGGCAACCTAATCCATCACATTTCTGTTACCGACTCCCACGGCACCTTGGGCGAGACAACTTCGCTTCACGTAGAGGCTGGGCCCGCAAATCGAGGTCGCGCGGCATGGGACCAAGTCTCCGTCGCTCCGGAGCCCATAACTTTTAATCCGTAAGGAGTTACGCGGCCCACAGCATACCGTTGGAAAGCTCTCCGAGAGCTCTACGACGTGGCAGCTAAGCCCGCTTCGCTGGGCCTATTCTCGGAGCCCAAAATCGAACGTTTTCATCAGTTTCCGGACACTTTTATCCTTTTGTTCTGTTTTTCCGTCCCGGATCGTACGTCGTACGCCGCGGGAAGGCCGGCTACCTAATCCATCACATTTCGGTTACCGACACCCACGGCACCTTGGGCGAGACAACTTCGCCTCACGTAGAGGCTGGGACCGCAAACCGAGGTCGCGCGGCAAGGGACCTGGTCTCCGTCGCTCCGGAGCCCATAACTTTTGATCCGTAAGGAGTTACGCGGCCCACAGCATGCCGTTGGAAAGCTCTCCGAGAGCTCTACGACGGGGCAGCTAAGCCCGCTTCGCTGGGCCTTTTCTCGGAGCCCAATATCGAACGTTTTCATCAGTTTCTGGACACTTTTATCCTTTTGTTCTGTTTTTCCGTCCCGGATCGTACGTCGTACGCCGCGGGAAGGACGGCAACCTAATCCATCACATTTATGTTACCGACTCCCACGGCACCTTGGGCGAGACAACTTCGCCTCACGTAGAGGCTTGGCCCGCAAACCGAGGTCGCGCGGCAAGGGACCAGGTCTCCGTCGCTCCGGAGCCCATAACTTTTGATCCGTAAGGAGTTACGCGGCCCACAGCATACCGTTGGAAAGCTCTCCGAGAGCTCTACGGCGGGGAAGCTAAGCCCGCTTCGCGGGGCCTTTTCTCGGAGCCCAAAATCAAACGTTTTCATCAGTTTCTGGACACTTTTATCCTTTTGCTATGTTTTTCCGTCCCGGATCGTACGTCGTACGCCGCGGGAAGGCCGGCAACCTAATCCATCACATTTCTGTTACCGACTCCCACGGCACCTTGGGCGAGGCAACTTCGCTTCACGCAGAGGCTGGGACCTTAAACCGAGTTCGCACGGCATGGGACCAGGTCTCCGTCGCTCCGGAGCCCATAACTTTTGATCCGTAAGGAGTTACGCGGCCCACAGCATACCGTTGGAAAGCTCTCCGAGAGCTCTACGACGGGGCAGCTAAGCCCGTTACTCTGGGCCTTTTCTCGGAGCCCAAAATCGAACGTTTTCATCAGTTTCCGGACACTTTTATCCTTTTGTTCTGTTTTTCCGTCCCGGATCGTACGTCGTAAGCCGCGGGAAGGCCGGCAACCTAATCCATCACATTTCTGTTACCGACACCCACGGCACCTTGGGCGAGACAACTTCGCCTCACGTAGAGGCTGGGACCGCAAACCGAGGTCGCGCGGCAAGGGACCAGGTCTCCGTCGCTCCGGAGACCATAACTTTTGATCCGTAAGGAGTTACGCGGCCCACAGCATACCGTTGGAAAGCTCTCCGAGAGCTCTACGACTGGGCAGCTAAGCCCGCTTCGCTGGGCCTTTTCTGGGAGCCCAATATCGAACGTTTTCATCAGTTTCTGGACACTTTTATCCTTTTGTTCTGTTTTTCCGTCCCGGATCGTACGTCGTACGCCGCGGGAAGGACGGCAACCTAATCCATCACATTTATGTTACCGACTCCCACGGCACCTTGGGCGAGACAACTTCGCCTCACGTAGAGGCTTGGCCCGCAAACCGAGGTCGCGCGGCTAGGGACCAGGTCTCCGTCGCTCCGGAGCCCATAACTTTTGATCCGTAAGGAGTTACGCGGCCCACAGCATACCGTTGGAAAGCTCTCCGAGAGCTCTACGACGGGGCAGGTAAGCCCGCCCCCCTGGGCCTTTTCTCGGAGCCCAAAATCGAACGAATTCATCAGTTTCCGGACACTTTTATCCTTTTGTTCTGTTTTTCTGTCCCGGAACGTACGTCGTACGCCGCGGGAAGGCCGGCAACCTAATCCATCACATTTCTGTTACCGACTTCCACAGCACCTTGGGCGAGACAACTTCGCTTCACGTAGGGGCTGGGCCCGCAAACGGAGGGCGCGCGGCATGGGACCAGGTCTCCGTCGCTCCGGAGACCATAACTTTTGATCCGTAAGGAGTTACGCGGCCCACAGCATACCGTTGGAAAGCTCGCCGAGAGCTCTACGACGGGGCAACTAAGCACCCTTCGCTGGGCCTTTTCTCGGAGCCCAAATTCGAACGTTTTCATCAATTTCCGGACACTTTTATCCTTTTGTTCTGTTTTTCTGTCCAGGAACGTACGTCGTACGCCGCGGGAAGGCCGGCAACCTAATCCATAACATTTCTGTTACCGACTCCCACGGCACCTTGGGCGAGACAACTTCGCTTCACGTAGGGGCTGGGCCCGCAAACCGAGGTCGCGCGGCATGAGACCAGGTCTCCGTCGCTCCGGAGCTCATAACTTTTGATCCGTAAGGAGTTACGCGGCCCACAGCATACCGTTGGAAAGCTCTCCGAGAGCTCTACGACGTGGCAGCTAAGCCCGCTTCGCTGGGCCTTTTCTCGGAGCCCAAAATCGAACGTTTTCATCAGTTTCCGGACACTTTTATCCTTTTGTTCTGTTTTTCCGTCCCGGAACGTACGTCGTACGCCGCGGGAAGGCCGGCAACCTAATCCATCACATTTCTGTTACCGACACCCACGGCACCTTGGGCGAGACAACTTCGCCTCACGTAGAGGCTGGGACCGCAAACCGAGGTCGCGCGGCAAGGGACCAGGTCTCCGTCGCTCCGGAGCCCATAACTTTTGATCCGTAAGGAGTTACGCGGCCCACAGCATACCGTTGGAAAGCTCTCCGAGAGCTCTACGACGGGGCAGCTAAGCCCGCTTCGCTGGGCCTTTTCTCGGAGCCCAATATCGAACGTTTTCATCAGTTTTTGGACACTTTTATCCTTTTGTTCTGTTTTTCCGTCCCGGATCGTACGTCCTACGCCGCGGGAAGGACGGCAACCTAATCCATCACATTTATGTTACCGACTCCCACGGCACCTTGGGCGAGACAACTTCGCCTCACGTAGAGGCTGGGACCGCAAACCGAGGTCGCGCGGCATGGGACCAGGTCTCCGTCGCTCCGGAGTCCATAACTTTTGATCCGTAAGGAGTTACGCGGCCCACAGTATACCGTTGGAAAGCTCTCCGAGAGCTCTACGACGGGGCAGCTAAACCCGCTTTGCTGGGCCTTTTCTTGGAGCCCAAAATCGAACATTTTCATCAGTTTCCGGACAATTTTATCCTTTTGTTCTGTTTTTCCGTCCCGGATCGTACGTCGTACGCCGCGGGAAGGCCGGCAACCTAATCCATCACATTTCTGTTACCGACACCCACGGCACCTTGGGCGAGACAACTTCGCCTCACGTAGAGGCTGGGACAGCAAACCGAGGTCGCGCGGCAAGGGACCAGGTCTCCGTCGCTCCGGAGCCCATAACTTTTGATCCGTAAAGAGTTACACGGCCCACAGCATACCGTTGGAAAGCTCTCCGAGAGCTCTACGACGGGGCAGCTAAGTACGCTTCGCTGGGCCTTTTCTCGGAGCCCAAAATCGAACGTTTTCATCAGTTTCTGGACACTTTTATCCTTTTGTTCTGTTTTTCCGTCCCGGATCGTACGTCGTACGCCGCGGGAAGGCCGGCAACCTAATGCATCACATTTCTGTTACCGAATCCCACGGCACCTTGGGCGAGGCAACTTCGCTTCACGTAGAGGCTGGGCCCGCAAACCGAGGTCGCGCGGCATGGGACCAGGTCTCCGTCGCTCCGGAGCCCATAACTTTTGATCCGTAAGGAGTTACGCGGCCCACAGCATACCGTTGTAAAGCTCTCCGAGAGCTCTACGACGGTGCAGCTAAGCCCGCTTTGCTGGGCCTTTTCTCGGAGCCCAAAATCGAACGTTTTCATCAGTTTCCGGACACTTTTATCCTTTTGCTCTGTTTTTCCGTCCCGGATCGTACGTCGTACGCCGCGGGATGGCCGGCAACCTAATCCATCACATTTCTGTTACCGACTCCCACGGCACCTTGGGCGAGACAACTTCGCTTCACGTAGAGGCTGGGCCCGCAAACCGAGGTCGCGCAGCATGGGACCAGGTCTCCGTCGCTCCGGAGCCCATAACTTTTGATCCGTAAGGAGTTACGCGGCCCACAGTATACCGAGAGCTCTACGACGGGGCAGCTAAGCCCGCTTCGCTGGGCCTTTTCTGGGAGCCCAATATCGAACGTTTTCATCAGTTTCTGGACACTTTTATCCTTTTGTTCTGTTTTTCCGTCCCGGATCGTACGTCGTACGCCGCGGGAAGGACGGCAACCTAATCCATCACATTTATGTTACCGACTCCCACGGCACCTTGGGCGAGGCACCTTCGCCACACGTAGAGGCTGGGCCCGCCAACTGAGGTTGCGCGGCAAGGGACCACCTCCCCCACGCTCCGGAGCCCATAACTTTTGATCCGTAAGGAGTTACGCGGCCCACAGCATACCGTTGGAAAGCTCTCCGAGAGCTCTACGACGGGGCAGCTAAGCCCGCTTCGCTGGGCCTTTTCTCGGAGCCCAAAATCGAACGTTTTCATCAGTGTCCGGGCACTTGTATCCTTTTGTTCTGTTTTTCCGTCCCGGATCGTACGTCGTACGCCGCGGGAAGGCCGGCAACCTAATCCATCACATTTCTGTTACCGACACCCACGGCACCTTGGGCGAGACAACTTCGCCTCACGCAGAGGCTGGGACCGCAAACCGAGGTCGCACGGCATGGGACCAGGTCTCCGTCGCTCCGGAGCCCATAACTTTTGATCCGTAAGGAGTTACGCGGCCCACAGCATACCGTTGGAAAGCTCTCCGAGAGCTCTACGACGTGGCAGCTAAGCCCGCTTCGCTGGGCCTTTTCTCGGAGCCCAAAATCGAACGTTTTCATCAGTTTCCGGACACTTTTATCCTTTTGTTCTGTTTTTCCGTCCCGGATCGTACGTCGTACGCCGCGGGAAGGACGGCAACCTAATCCATCACATTTCTGTTACCGACTCCCACGGCACCTTGGGCGAGACAACTTCGCCTCACGTAGAGGCTGGGACCGCAAACCGAGGTCGCGCGGCAAGGGACCAGGTCTCCGTCGCTCCGGAGCCCATAACTTTTGATCCGTAAGGAGTTACGCGGCCCACAGCATACCGTTGGAAAGCTCTCCGAGAGCTCTACGACGGGGCAGCTAAGCCCGCTTCGCTGGGCCTTTTCTGGGAGCCCAATATCGAACGTTTTCATCAGTTTTTGGACACTTTTATCCTTTTGTTCTGTTTTTCCGTCCCGGATCGTACGTCGTACGCCGCGGGAAGGACGGCAACCTAATCCATCACATTTATGTTACCGACTCCCACGGCACCTTGGGCGAGACAACTTCGCCTCACGTAGAGGCTTGGCCCGCAAACCGAGGTCGCGCGGCAAGGGACCAGGTCTCCGTCGCTCCGGAGCCCATAACTTTTGATCCGTAAGGAGTTACGCGGCCCACAGCATACCGTTGGAAAGCTCTCCGAGAGCTCTACGACGGGGCAGCAAAGCACGCTTTGCTGGGCCTTTTCTCGGAGCCCAAAATCGAACGTTTTCATCAGTTTCCGGACACTTTTATCCTTTTGTTCTGTTTTTCCGTCCCGGATCGTACGTCGTACGCCGCGGGAAGGCCGGCAACCTAATCCATCACATTTCTGTTACCGACACCCACGGCACCTTGGGCTAGACAACTTCGCCTCATGTAGAGGCTGGGCCCGCAAACCGAGGTCGCGCGGCATGGGACCAGGTCTCCGTCGCTCCGGAGCCCATAACTTTTGCTCCGTAAGGAGTTACGCCGCCCACAGCATACCGTTGGAAAGCTCTCCGAGAGCTCTACCACGGGGCAGCTAAGCCCGCTTCGCTGGGCCTTTTTTGGGAGCCCAATATCGAACGTTTTAATCAGTTTCTGGACACTTTTATCCTTTTGTTCTGTTTTTCCGTCCCGGATCGTACGTCGTACGCCGCGGGATGGCCGGCAACCTAATCCATCACATTTCTGTTACCGACTCCCACGGCACCTTGGGCGAGACAACTTCGCTTCACGTAGAGGCTGGGCCCGCAAACCGAGGTCGCGCAGCATGGGACCAGGTCTCCGTCGCTCCGGAGCCCATAACTTTTGATCCGTAAGGAGTTACGCGGCCCACAGTATACCGAGAGCTCTACGACGGGGCAGCTAAGCCCGCTTCGCTGGGCCTTTTCTGGGAGCCCAATATCGAACGTTTTCATCAGTTTCTGGACACTTTTATCCTTTTGTTCTGTTTTTCCGTCCCGGATCGTACGTCGTACGCCGCGGGAAGGACGGCAACCTAATCCATCACATTTATGTTACCGACTCCCACGGCACCTTGGGCGAGACAACTTCGCCTCACGTAGAGGCTGGGCCTGCAAACTGAGGTCGCGCGGCATGGGACCAAGTCTCCGTCGCTCCGGAGCCCATAACTTTTGATCCGTAAGGAGTTACGCGGCCCACAGCATACCGTTGGAAAGCTCTCCGGGAGCTCTACGACGGGGCAGCTACGCCCCCTTCGCTGGGCCTTTTCTCGGAGCCCAAAATCGAACGTTTTCATCAGTTTCCGGACACTTTTATCCTTTTGTTCTGTTTTTCCGTCCCGGATCGTACGTCGTACGCCGCGGGAAGGCCGGCAACCTAATCCATCACATTTCTGTTACCGACACCCACGGCACCTTGGGCGAGACAACTTCGCCTCACGCAGAGGCTGGGACCGCAAACCGAGGTCGCACGGCATGGGACCAGGTCTCCGTCGCTCCAGAGCCCATAACTTTTGATCCGTAAGGAGTTACGCGGCCCACAGCATACCGTTGGAAAGCTCTCCGGGAGCTCTACGACGTGGCAGCTAAGCCCGCTTCGCTGGGCCTTTTCTCGGAGCCCAAAATCGAACGTTTTCATCAGTTTCCGGACACTTTTATCCTTTTGTTCTGTTTTTCCGTCCCGGATCGTACGTCGTACGCCGCGGGAAGGACGGCAACCTAATCCATCACATTTCTGTTACCGACTCCCACGGCACCTTGGGCGAGACAACTTCGCCTCACGTAGAGGCTGGGACCGCAAACCGAGGTCGCGCGGCAAGGGACCAGGTCTCCGTCGCTCCGGAGCCCATAACTTTTGATCCGTAAGGAGTTACGCGGCCCACAGCATACCGTTGGAAAGCTCTCCGAGAGCTCTACGACGGGGCAGCTAAGCCCGCTTCGCTGGGCCTTTTCTGGGAGCCCAATATCGAACGTTTTCATCAGTTTTTGGACACTTTTATCCTTTTGTTCTGTTTTTCCGTCCCGGATCGTACGTCGTACGCCGCGGGAAGGACGGCAACCTAATCCATCACATTTATGTTACCGACTCCCACGGCACCTTGGGCGAGACAACTTCGCTTCACGTAGAGGCTGGGCCCGCAAACCGAGGTCGCGCGGCATGGGACCAGGTCTCCGTCGCTCCGGGGCCCATAACTTTTGATCCGTAAGGAGGTACGCGGCCCACAGCATACCGTTGGAAAGCTCTCCGAGAGCTCTACGACGGGGCAGCTAAGCCCGCTTCGCTGGGCCTTTTCTCGGAGCCCAAAATCGAACGTTTTCATCAGTTTCCGGACACTTTTATCCTTTTGTTCTGTTTTTCCGTCCCGGATCGTACGTCGTACGCCGCGGGAAGGCCGGCAACCTAATCCATCACATTTCTGTTACCGACACCCACGGCACCTTGGGCTAGACAACTTCGCCTCATGTAGAGGCTGGGCCCGCAAACCGAGGTCGCGCGGCATGGGACCAGGTCTCCGTCGCTCCGGAGCCCATAACTTTTGATCCGTAAGAAGTTACGCGGCCCACAGCATACCGTTGGAAAGCTCTCCGAGAGCTCTACGACGGGGCAGCTAAGCCCGCTTCGCTTGGCCTTTTTCGGGAGCCCAATATCGAACGTTTTAATCAGTTTCTGGACACTTTTATCCTTTTGTTCTGTTTTTCCGTCCCGGATCGTACGTCGTACGCCGCGGGAAGGACGGCAACCTAATCCATCACATTTATGTTACCGACTCCCACGGCACCTTGGGCGAGACAACTTCGCCTCACGTAGAGGCTTGGCCCGCAAACCGAGGTCGCGCGGCAAGGGACCAGGTCTCCGTCGCTCCGGAGCCCATAACTTTTGATCCGTAAGGAGTTACGCGGCCCACAGCATACCGTTGGAAAGCTCTCCGAGAGCTCTACGACGTGGCAGCTAAGCCCGCATCGCTGGGCCTTTTCTCGGAGCCCAAAATCGAACGTTTTCATCAGTTTCCGGACACTTTTATCCTTTTGTTCTGTTTTTCCGTCCCGGATCGTACGTCGTACGCCGCGGGAAGGCCGGCAACCTAATCCATCACATTTCTGTTACCGACACCCACGGCACCTTGGGCTAGACAACTTCGCCTCATGTAGAGGCTGGGACCGCAAACCGAGGTCGCGCGGCAAGGGACCAGGTCTCCGTCGCTCCGGAGCCCATAACTTTTGATCCGTAAGGAGTTACGCGGCCCACAGCATACCGTTGGAAAGCTCTCCGAGAGCTCTACGACGGGGCAGCTAAGCCCGCTTCGCTGGGCCTTTTTTGGGAGCCCAATATCGAACGTTTTAATCAGTTTCTGGACACTTTTATCCTTTTGTTCTGTTTTTCCGTCCCGGATCGTACGTCGTACGCCGCGGGAAGGACGGCAACCTAATCCATCACATTTATGTTACCGACTCCCACGGCACCTTGGGCGAGACAACTTCGCCTCACGTAGAGGCTGGGACCGCAAACCGAGGTCGCGCGGCAAGGGACCAGGTCTCCGTCGCTCCGGAGCCCATAACTTTTGATCCGTAAGGAGTTACGCGGCCCACAGCATACCGTTGGAAAGCTCTCCGAGAGCTCTACGACGGGGCAGCTAAGCCCGCTTCGCTGGGCCTTTTTTGGGAGCCCAATATCGAACGTTTTAATCAGTTTCTGGACACTTTTATCCTTTTGTTCTGTTTTTCCGTCCCGGATCGTACGTCGTACGCCGCGGGAAGGACGGCAACCTAATCCATCACATTTATGTTACCGACTCCCACGGCACCTTGGGCGAGACAACTTCGCCTCACGTAGAGGCTGGGACCGCAAACCGAGGTCGCGCGGCATGGGACCAGGTCTCCTTCGCTCCGGAGCCCATAACTTTTGATCCGTAAGGAGTTACGCAACCCACAGCATACCGTTGGAAAGCTCTCCGAGAGCTCTACGACGGGGCAGCGAAGTTCGCTTCGCTGGGCCTTTTCTCGGAGCCCAAAATTGAACATTTTCATCAGTTTCCGGACACTTTTATCCTTTTGTTCTGTTTTTCCGTCCCGGATCGTACGTCGTACGCCGCGGGAAGGCCGGCAACCTAATCCATCAAATTTCTGTTACCGACACCCACGGCACCTTGGGCTAGCCAACTTCGCCTCATGTAGAGGCTGGGACCGCAAACCGAGGTCGCGCGGCAAGGGACCAGGTCTCCGTCGCTCCGGAGCCCATAACTTTTGATCCGTAAGGAGTTACGCGGCCCACAGCATACCGTTGGAAAGCTCTCCGAGAGCTCTACGACGGGGCAGCTAAGCCCGCTTCGCTGGGCCTTTTTTGGGAGCCCAATATCGAACGTTTTAATCAGTTTCTGGACACTTTTATCCTTTTGTTCTGTTTTTCCGTCCCGGATCGTACGTCGTACGCCGCGGGAAGGACGGCAACCTAATCCATCACATTTATGTTACCGACTCCCACGGCACCTTGGGCGAGACAACTTCGCCTCACGTAGAGGCTTGGCCCGCAAACCGAGGTCGCGCTGCAAGGGACCAGGTCTCCGTCGCTCCGGAGCCCATAACTTTTGATCCGTAAGGAGTTACGCGGCCCACAGCATACCGTTGGAAAGCTCTCCTAGAGCTCTACGACGGGGCAGCAAAGCGCGCTTCGCTTGGCCTTTTCTCGGAGCCCAAAATCGAACGTTTTCATCAGTTTCCTGACACTTTTATACTTTTGTTCGGTTTTTCCGTCCCGGATCGTACGTCGTACGCCGCGGGAAGGCCGGCAACCTAATCCATCACATTTCTGTTACCAACACCCACGGCACCTTGGGCGAGACAACTTCGCCTCACGTAGAGGCTGGGACCGCAAACCGAGGTCGCGCGGCAAGGGACCAGGTCCCCGTCGCTCCGGAGCCCATAACTTTTGATCCGTAAGGAGTTACGCGGCCCACAGCATACCGTTGGAAAGCTCTCCGTGAGCTCTACGACGGGGCAGCTAAGCACGCTATGGGCCTTTTCTCGGAGCCCAAAATCGAACGTTTTCATCAGTTTCCGGACACTTTTATCCTTTTGCTCTGTTTTTCCGTCCCGGATCGTAAGTCGTACGCCGCGTGAAGGCCGGCAACCTAATCCATCACATTTCTGTTACCGACTCCCACGGCACCTTGGGCGAGACAACTTCGACTCACGTAGAGGCTGGGACCGCAAACCGAGGTCGCGCGGCATGGGACCAGGTCTCCGTCGCTCCGGAGCCCATAACTTTTAATCCGTAAGGAGTTACGCGGCCCACAGCATACCGTTGGAAAGCTCTCCGAGAGCTCTACGACGTGGCAGCAAAGCCCGCTTCGCTGGGCCTTTTCTCGGAGCCCAAAATCGAACGTTTTCATCAGTTTCCGGACACTTTTATCCTTTTGTTCTGTTTTTCCGTCCCGGATCGTACGTCGTACGCCGCGGGAAGGACGGCAACCTAATCCATCACATTTATGTTACCGACTCCCACGGCACCTTGGGCGAGACAACTTCGCCTCACGTAGAGGCTTGGCCCGCAAACCGAGGTCGCGCGGCAAGGGACCAGGTCTCCGTCGCTCCGGAGCCCATAACTTTTGATCCGTAAGGAGTTACGCGGCCCACAGCATACCGTTGGAAAGCTCTCCGAGAGCTCTACGACGGGGCAGCTAAGCCCGCTTCGCTGGGCCTTTTTTGGGAGCCCAATATCGAACGTTTTAATCAGTTTCTGGACACTTTTATCCTTTTGTTCTGTTTTTCCGTCCCGGATCGTACGTCGTACGCCGCGGGAAGGACGGCAACCTAATCCATCACATTTATGTTACCGACTCCCACGGCACCTTGGGCGAGACAACTTCGCCTCACGTAGAGGCTTGGCCCGCAAACCGAGGTCGCGCGGCAAGGGACCAGGTCTCCGTCGCTCCGGAGCCCATAACTTTTGATCCGTAAGGAGTTACGCGGCCCACAGCATACCGTTGGAAAGCTCTCCGAGAGCTCTACGACGGGGCAGCTAAGCGCGCTTCGCTGGGCCTTTTCTCGGAGCCCAAAATCGAACGTTTTCATCAGTTTCCGGACACTTTTATCCTTTTGCTCTGTTTTTCCGTCCCGGATAATACATCGTACGCCGCGGGAAGGCCGGCAACCTAATCCATCACATTTCTGTTACCGACACCCACGGCACCTTGGGCGAGACAACTTCGCCTCACGTAGAGGCTGGGACCGCAAACCGAGGTCGCGCGGCTTGGGACCAGGTCTCCGTCGCTCCGGAGCCCATAACTTTTGATCCGTAAGGAGTTACGCGGCCCACAGCATACCGTTGGAAAGCTCTCCGAGAGCTCTACGACGGGGCAGGAAAGCCCGCTTCGCTGGGCCTTTTTTCGGAGCCCAAAATCGAACGTTTTCATCAGTTTCCGGACACTTTTATCCTTTTGCTCTGTTTTTCCGTCCCGGATCGTAAGTCGTACGCCGCGGGAAGGCCGGCAACCTAATCCATCACATTTCTGTTACCGACTCCCACGGCACCTTGGGCGAGACAACTTCGCTTCACGTAGAGGCTGGGCCCGCAAACCGAGGTCGCGCGGCTTGGGACCAGGTCTCCGTCGCTCCGGAGCCCATAACTTTTGATCCGTAAGGAGTTACGCGGCCCACAGCATACCGTTGGAAAGCTGTCCGAGAGCTCTACGCCGGGGGAGCTAAGCCCGCTGCCCTGGGCCTATTCTCGGAGCCCAAAATCGAACGTTTTCATCAGTTTCCGGACACTTTTATCCTTTTGTTCTGTTTTTCCGTCCCGGATCGTACGTCGTACGCCGCGGGAAGGCCGGCTACCTAATCCATCACATTTCGGTTACCGACACCCACGGCACCTTGGGCGAGACAACTTCGCCTCACGTAGAGGCTGGGACCGCAAACCGAGGTCGCGCGGCAAGGGACCTGGTCTCCGTCGCTCAGGAGCCAATAACTTTTGATCCGTAAGGAGTTACGCGGCCCACAGCATGCCGTGGGAAAGCTCTCCGAGGGCTCTACAATGTGGCAGCTAAGCTCGCTTCGCTGGGCCTTTTCTCGGAGCCCAATATCGAACGTTTTCATCAGTTTCTGGACACTTTTATCCTTTTGTTCTGTTTTTCCGTCCCGGATCGTACGTCGTACGCCGCGGGAAGGACGGCAACCTAATCCATCACATTTATGTTACCGACTCCCACGGCACCTTGGGCGAGACAACTTCGCCTCACGTAGAGGCTTGGCCCGCAAACCGAGGTCGCGCGGCAAGGGACCAGGTCTCCGTCGCTCCGGAGCCCATAACTTTTGATCCGTAAGGAGTTACGCGGCCCACAGCATACCGTTGGACAGCTCTCCGGGAGCTCTGCGGCGGGGCAGCAAAGCCTGCTTCGCTTGGCCTTTTCTCGGAGCTCAAAATCGAACGTTTTCATCAGTTTCCTGACACTTTTATACTTTTGTTCGGTTTTTCCGTCCCGGATCGTACGTCGTACGCCGCGGGAAGGCCGGCAACCTAATCCATCACATTTCTGTTACCGACTCCCATGGCACCTTGGGCGAGGCAACTTCGCCTCACGCAGAGGCTGGGACCTTAAACCGAGGTCGCACGGCATGGGACCAGGTCTCCGTCGCTCCGGAGCCCATAACTTTTGATCCGTAAGGAGTTACGCGGCCCACAGCATACCGTTGGAAAGCTCTCCGAGAGCTCTACGACGGGGCAGCTAAGCCCGCATAGCTGGGCCTTTTTTCGGAGCCCAAAATCGAACGTTTTCATCAGTTTCCGGACACTTTTATCCTTTTGCTCTGTTTTTCCGTCCCGGATCGTACGTCGTAAGCCGCGGGAAGGCCGGCAACCTAATCCATCACATTTCTGTTACCGACACCCACGGCACCTTGGGCGAGACAACTTCGCCTCACGTAGAGGCTGGGACCGCAAACCGAGGTCGCGCGGCAAGGGACCAGGTCTCCGTCGCTCCGGAGCCCATAACTTTTGATCCGTAAGGAGTTACGCGGCCCACAGCATACCGTTGGAAAGCTCTCCGAGAGCTCTACGACGGGGCAGCTAAGCCCGCTTTGCTGGGCCTTTTCTCGGAGCCCAAAATCGAACGTTTTCATCAGTTTCCGGACACTTTTATCCTTTTGTTCTGTTTTTCCGTCCCGGATCGTACGTCGTAAGCCGCGGGAAGGCCGGCAACCTAATCCATCACATTTCTGTTACCGACACCCACGGCACCTTGGGCGAGACAACTTCGCTTCACGTAGAGGCTGGGCCCGCAAACCGAGGTCGCGCGGCAAGGGACCAGGTCTCCGTCGCTCTGGAGCCCATAACTTTTGATCCGTGAGGAGTTACGCGGCCCACAGCATACCGTTGGAAAGCTCTCCGAGAGCTCTACGACGGGGCAGCTAAGCCCGATTCGCTGGGCCTTTTCTGGGAGCCCAATATCGAACGTTTTCATCAGTTTCTGGACACTTTTATCCTTTTGCTCTGTTTTTCCGTCCCGGATCGTACGTCGTACGCCGCGGGATGGCCGGCAACCTAATCCATCACATTTCTATTACCGACTCCCACGGCACCTTGGGCGAGACAACTTCGCTTCACGTAGAGGCTGGGCCCGCAAACCGAGGTCGCGCAGCATGGGACCAGGTCTCCGTCGCTCCGGAGCCCATAACTTTTGATCCGTAAGGAGTTACGCGGCCCACAGCATACCGTTGGAAAGCTCTCCGAGAGCTCTACGACGGGGGAGCTAAGCCCGCTTTGCTGGGCCTTTTCTCGGAGCCCAAAATCGAACGTTTTCATCAGTTTCCGGACACTTTTCTTCTTTTATACTGTTTTTCTGTCCCGGATGGTACGCCGTGCGCCGCGGGAAGGCCGGCAACCTAATCCATCACATTTCTGTTACCGAATCCCACGACACCTTGGGTGAGGCAACTTCGCCTCACGTAGAGGCTGGGCCCGCAAACCGAGGTCGCGCGGCATGGGACCAGGTCTCCTTCGCTCCGGAGCCCATAACTTTTGATCCATAAGGAGTTACGCAGCCCACAGCATGCCCTTGGCAAGCTCTCCGAGAGCTCTACGACGTGGCAGCGAAGCCCGCTTCGCTGGGCCTTTTCTCGGAGCCCAAACTTGAACGTTTTCATCAGTTTCTGGACACTTTTATCCTTTTGTTCTGTTTTTTCGTCCCGGATCGTACGTCGTACGCCGCGGGAAGGCCGGCAACATAATCCATCACATTTCTGTTACCGACACCCACGGCACCTTGGGCGAGACAACTTCGCCTCACGTAGAGGCTGGGACCGCAAACCGAGGTCGCGCGGCAAGGGACCAGGTCTCCGTCGCTCCGGAGCCCATAACTTTTGATCCGTAAGGAGTTACGCGGCCCACAGCATACCGTTGGAAAGCTCTCCGAGAGCTCTACGACGGGGCAGCTAAGCCCGCTTCGCTGGGCCTTTTCTCGGAGCCCAATATCGAACGTTTTCATCAGTTTTTGGACACTTTTATCCTTTTGTTCTGTTTTTCCGTCCCGGATCGTACGTCCTACGCCGCGGGAAGGACGGCAACCTAATCCATCACATTTATGTTACCGACTCCCACGGCACCTTGGGCGAGACAACTTCGCCTCACGTAGAGGCTGGGACCGCAAACCGAGGTCGCGCGGCATGGGACCAGGTCTCCGTCGCTCCGGAGTCCATAACTTTTGATCCGTAAGGAGTTACGCGGCCCACAGTATACCGTTGGAAAGCTCTCCGAGAGCTCTACGACGGGGCAGCTAAGCCCGCTTTGCTGGGCCTTTTCTTGGAGCCCAAAATCGAACATTTTCATCAGTTTCCGGACAATTTTATCCTTTTGTTCTGTTTTTCCGTCCCGGATCGTACGTCGTACGCCGCGGGAAGGCCGGCAACCTAATCCATCACATTTCTGTTACCGACACCCACGGCACCTTGGGCGAGACAACTTCGCCTCACGTAGAGGCTGGGACAGCAAACCGAGGTCGCGCGGCAAGGGACCAGGTCTCCGTCGCTCCGGAGCCCATAACTTTTGATCCGTAAGGAGTTACGCGGCCCACAGCATACCGTTGGAAAGCTCTCCGAGAGCTCTACGACGGGGCAGCTAAGCCCGCTTCGTTGGGCCTTTTCTCGGAGCCCAAAATCGAACGTTTTCATCAGTTTCCGGACACTTTTATCCTTTTGTTCTGTTTTTCCGTCCCGGATCGTACATCGTACGCCGCGGGAAGGCCGGCAACCTAATCCATCACATTTCTATTACCGACTCCCACGGCACCTTGGGCGAGACAACTTCGCTTCACGTAGAGGCTGGGGCCGCAAACCGGGGTCGCGCAGCATGGGACGAGGTCACCGACGCTCCGGAGCCCATAACTTTTGATCCGTAAGGAGTTACGCGGCACACAGCGAACCGTTGGAAAGCTCCCCGAGAGTCCTCCGACGGGCCAACTAAGCCCGCTTTGCTGGGCCTTTTCTCGGAGCCCAAAATCGAACGTTTTCATCAGTTTCCGGACACTTTTCTTCTTTTATACTGTTTTTCCGTCCCGGATCGTACGCCGTGCGCCGCGGGAAGGCCGGCAACCTAATCCATCACATTTCTGTTACCAACTCCCGCGGCACCTTGGGCGAGGCAACTTCGCTTCACGTAGAGGCTGGGCCTGCAAACCGAGGTCGCGCGGCATGGGACCAGGTCTCCGTCGCTCCGGAGCCCATAACTTTTGATCCGTAAGGAGTTACGCGGCCCACAGTATACCGAGAGCTCTACGACGGGGCAGCTAAGCCCGCTTCGCTGGGCCTTTTCTGGGAGCCCAATATCGAACGTTTTCATCAGTTTCTGGACACTTTTATCCTTTTGTTCTGTTTTTCCGTCCCGGATCGTACGTCGTACGCCGCGGGAAGGCCGGCAACCTAATCCATCACATTTCTGTTACCGACTCCCACGGCACCTTGGGCGAGGCAACTTCGCTTCACGTAGAGGCTGGGCCCGCAAACTGAGGTCGCGCGGCATGGGACCAGGTCTCCGTCGCTCCGTAGCCCATAACTTTTGATCCGTAAGGAGTTACGCGGCCCACAGCATACCGTTGGAAAGCTCTCCGAGAGCTCTACGACGCGGCAGCTAAACCCGCTTCGCTGGGCCTTTTCTCGGAGCCCAAAATCGAACGTTTTCATCAGTTTCCGGATACTTTTATCCTTTTGTTCTGTTTTTTCGTCCCGGATAATACATCGTACGCCGCGGGAAGGCCGGCAACCTAATCCATCACATTTCTGTTACCGACACCCACGGCACCTTGGGCGAGACAACTTCGCCTCACGCAGAGGCTGGGACCGCAAACCGAGGTCGCACGGCATGGGACCAGGTCTCCGTCGCTCCGGAGCCCATAACTTTTGCTCCGTAAGGAGTTACGCGGCCCACAGCATACCGTTGGAAAGCTCTCCGAGAGCTCTACGACGCGGCAGCTAATCCCGCTTCGCTGGGCCTTTTCTCGGAGCCCAAAATCGAACGTTTTCATCAGTTTCCGGACACTTTTATCCTTTTGTTCTGTTTTTCCGTCCCGGATCGTACGTCGTACGCCGCGGGAAGGACGGCAACCTAATCCATCACATTTCTGTTACCGACTCCCACGGCACCTTGGGCGAGACAACTTCGCCTCACGTAGAGGCTGGGACCGCAAACCGAGGTCGCGCGGCAAGGGACCAGGTCTCCGTCGCTCCGGAGCCCATAACTTTTGATCCGTAAGGAGTTACGCGGCCCACAGCATACCGTTGGAAAGCTCTCCGAGAGCTCTACGACGGGGCAGCTAAGCCCGCTTCGCTGGGCCTTTTCTGGGAGCCCAATATCGAACGTTTTCATCAGTTTCTGGACACTTTTATCCTTTTGTTCTGTTTTTCCGTCCCGGATCGTACGTCGTACGCCGCGGGAAGGACGGCAACCTAATCCATCACATTTATGTTACCGACTCCCACGGCACCTTGGGCGAGACAACTTCGCCTCACGTAGAGGCTTGGCCCGCAAACCGAGGTCGCGCGGCATGGGACCAGGTCTCCGTCGCTCCGGAGCCCATAACTTTTGATCCGTAAGGAGTTACGCGGCCCACAGCATACCGTTGGAAAGCTCTCCGAGAGCTCTACGACGGGGCAGCTAAGCCCGCTTCGCTGGGCCTTTTCTCGGAGCCCAAATTCGAACGTTTTCATCAATTTCCGGACACTTTTATCCTTTTGTTCTGTTTTTCTGTCCAGGATCGTACGTCGTGCACCAAGGGAAGGCCGGCAACCTAATCCATCACATTTCTGTTACCGACTCCCACGGCACCTTGGGCGAGACAACCTCGCTTCACGTAGAGGCTGGGCCCGCAAATCGAGGTCGCGCGGCATGTGACCAAGTCTCCGTCGCTCCGGAGCCCATAACTTTTGATCCGTAAGGAGTTACGCGGCCCACAGCATACCGTTGGAAAGCTCTCCGAGAGCTCTACGACGGGACAGCTAAGCCCGCTTCGCTGGGCCTTTTTTCGAAGCCCAAAATCGAACGTTTTCATCAGTTTCCGGACACTTTTATCCTTTTGTTCTGTTTTTCCGTCCCGGAACGTACGTCGTACGCCGCGGGAAGGCCGGCAACCTAATCCATCACATTTCTGTTACCGACACCCACGGCACCTTGGGCGAGACAACTTCGCCTCACGTAGAGGCTGGGACCGCAAACCGAGGTCGCGCGGCAAGGGACCAGGTCTCCGTCGCTCCGGAGCCCATAACTTTTGATCCGGAAGAAGTTACGCGGCCCACAGCATACCGTTGGAAAGCTCTCCGAGAGCTCTACGACGGGGCAGCTAAGCCCGCTTCGCTGGGCCTTTTCTCGGAGCCCAATATCGAACGTTTTCATCAGTTTTTGGACACTTTTATCCTTTTGTTCTGTTTTTCCGTCCCGGATCGTACGTCCTACGCCGCGGGAAGGACGGCAACCTAATCCATCACATTTATGTTACCGACTCCCACGGCACCTTGGGCGAGACAACTTCGCCTCACGTAGAGGCTGGGACCGCAAACCGAGGTCGCGCGGCATGGGACCAGGTCTCCGTCGCTCCGGAGTCCATAACTTTTGATCCGTAAGGAGTTACGCGGCCCACAGTATACCGTTGGAAAGCTCTCCGAGAGCTCTACGACGGGGCAGCTAAGCCCGCTTTGCTGGGCCTTTTCTTGGAGCCCAAAATCGAACATTTTCATCAGTTTCCGGACAATTTTATCCTTTTGTTCTGTTTTTCCGTCCCGGATCGTACGTCGTACGCCGCGGGAAGGCCGGCAACCTAATCCATCACATTTCTGTTACCGACACCCACGGCACCTTGGGCGAGACAACTTCGCCTCACGTAGAGGCTGGGACAGCAAACCGAGGTCGCGCGGCAAGGGACCAGGTCTCCGTCGCTCCGGAGCCCATAACTTTTGATCCGTAAAGAGTTACACGGCCCACAGCATACCGTTGGAAAGCTCTCCGAGAGCTCTACGACGGGGCAGCTAAGTACGCTTCGCTGGGCCTTTTCTCGGAGCCCAAAATCGAACGTTTTCATCAGTTTCTGGACACTTTTATCCTTTTGTTCTGTTTTTCCGTCCCGGATCGTACGTCGTACGCCGCGGGAAGGCCGGCAACCTAATCCATCACATTTCTGTTACCGACTCCCACGGCACCTTGGGCAAGGCAACTTCGACTCACGTAGAGGCTGGGCCCGCAAACCGAGGTCGCGCGGCATGGGACCAGGTCACCGTCGCTCCGGAGCCCATAACTTTTGATCCGTAAGGAGTTACGTGGCCCACAGCATACCGTTGGAAAGCTCTCAGAGAGCTCTGCGACGGGGCAGCTAAGCCCGCTTTGCTGGGCCTTTTCTCGGAGCCCAAAATCGAACGTTTTCATCAGTTTCCGGACACTTTTATCCTTTTGCTCTGTTTTTCCGTCCCGGATCGTACGTCGTACGCCGCGGGATGGCCGGCAACCTAATCCATCACATTTCTGTTACCGACTCCCACGGCACCTTGGGCGACACACCTTCGTTTCAGGTAGAGGCGGGGCCCACAAGCCGAGGTCGCGCAGCATGGGACCAGGTCTCCGTCGCTCCGGAGCCCATAACTTTTGATCCGTAAGGAGTTACGCGGCCCACAGTATACCGAGAGCTCTACGACGGGGCAGCTAAGCCCGCTTCGCTGGGCCTTTTCTGGGAGCCCAATATCGAACGTTTTCATCAGTTTCTGGACACTTTTATCCTTTTGTTCTGTTTTTCCGTCCCGGATCGTACGTCGTACGCCGCGGGAAGGACGGCAACCTAATCCATCACATTTATGTTACCGACTCCCACGGCACCTTGGGCGAGACAACTTCGCTTCACGTAGAGGCTGGGCCTGCAAACTGAGGTCGCGCGGCATGGGACCAAGTCTCCGTTGCTCCGGAGCCCATAACTTTTGATCCGTAAGGAGTTACGCGGCCCACAGCATACCGTTGTAAAGCTCTCCGAGAGCTCTACGACGGGGCATCTAAGCCCGCTTCGCTGGGCCTTTTCTCGGAGCCCAAAATCGAACGTTTTCATCAGTTTCCGGACACTGTTATCCTTTTGTTCTGTTTTTCCGTCCCGGATCGTACGTCGTACGCCGCGGGAAGGCCGGCAACCTAATCCATCACATTTCTGTTACCGACACCCACGGCACCTTGGGCGAGACAACTTCGCCTCACGCAGAGGCTGGGACCGCAAACCGAGGTCGCACGGCATGGGACCAGGTCTCCGTCGCTCCGGAGCCCATAACTTTTGATCCGTAAGGAGTTACGCGGCCCACAGCATGGCGTAGGAAAGCCATCCGAGAGCTCTCCGACGGGGCAGCTAAGGCCGCTTCGGTGGGCCTTTTCTCGGAGCCCAAAATCGGGCGTTTTCATCAGTTTCCGGACGCTTTTGTCCTTTTGTTCTGTTTTTCCGTCCCGGATCGTACGTCGTACGCCGCGGGAAGGACGGCAACCTAATCCATCACATTTCTGTTACCGACTCCCACGGCACCTTGGGCGAGACAACTTCGCCTCACGTAGAGGCTGGGACCGCAAACCGAGGTCGCGCGGCAAGGGACCAGGTCTCCGTCGCTCCGGAGCCCATAACTTTTGATCCGTAAGGAGTTACGCGGCCCACAGCATACCGTTGGAAAGCTCTCCGAGAGCTCTACGACGGGGCAGCTAAGCCCGCTACGCTGGGCCTTTTCTCGGAGCCCAAAATCGAACGTTTTCATCAGTTTTTGGACACTTTTATCCTTTTGTTCTGTTTTTCCGTCCCGGATCGTACGTCGTACGCCGCGGGAAGGACGGCAACCTAATCCATCACATTTATGTTACCGACTCCCACGGCACCTTGGGCGAGACAACTTCGCCTCACGTAGAGGCTTGGCCCGCAAACCGAGGTCGCGCGGCAAGGGACCAGGTCTCCGTCGCTCCGTAGCCCATAACTTTTGATCCGTAAGGAGTTACGCGGCCCACAGCATACCGTTGGAAAGCTCTCCGAGAGCTCTACGACGGGGCAGCTAAGCTTGCTTAGCTGGGCCTTTTCTCGGAGCCCAAAATCGAACGTTTTCATCAGTTTCCGGACACTTTTATCCTTTTGTTCTGTTTTTCCGTCCCGGATCGTACGTCGTACGCCGCGGGAAGGCCGGCAACCTAATCCATCACATTTCTGTTACTGACTCCCACGGCACCTTGGGCTAGACAACTTCGCCTCATGTAGAGGCTGCGCCCGCAAACCGAGGCCGCGCGGCATGGGACCAGGTCTCCGTCGCTCCGGAGCCCATAACTTTTGATCCGTAAGGAGTTACGCGGCCCACAGCATACCGTTGGAAAGCTCTCCGAGAGCTCTACGACGGGGCAGCTAAGCGCGCTTCGCTGGGCCTTTTTTGGGAGCCCAATATCGAACGTTTTAATCAGTTTCTGGACACTTTTATCCTTTTGTTCTGTTTTTCCGTCCCGGATCGTACGTCGTACGCCGCGGGAAGGACGGCAACCTAATCCATCACATTTATGTTACCGACTCCCACGGCACCTTGGGCGAGACAACTTCGCCTCACGTAGAGGCTTGGCCCGCAAACCGAGGTCGCGCGGCAAGGGACCAGGTCTCCGTCGCTCCGGAGCCCATAACTTTTGATCCGTAAGGAGTTACGCGGCCCACAGCATACCGTTGGAAAGCTCTCCGAGAGCTCTACGACGTGGCAGCTAAGCCCGCATCGCTGGGCCTTTTCTCGGAGCCCAAAATCGAACGTTTTCATCAGTTTCCGGACACTTTTATCCTTTTGTTCTGTTTTTCCGTCCCGGATCGTACGTCGTACGCCGCGGGAAGGCCGGCAACCTAATCCATCACATTTCTGTTACCGACACCCACGGCACCTTGGGCTAGACAACTTCGCCTCATGTAGAGGCTGGGACCGCAAACCGAGGTCGCGCGGCAAGGGACCAGGTCTCCGTCGCTCCGGAGCCCATAACTTTTGATCCGTAAGGAGTTACGCGGCCCACAGCATACCGTTGGAAAGCTCTCCGAGAGCTCTACGACGGGGCAGCTAAGCCCGCTTCGCTGGGCCTTTTTTGGGAGCCCAATATCGAACGTTTTAATCAGTTTCTGGACACTTTTATCCTTTTGTTCTGTTTTTCCGTCCCGGATCGTACGTCGTACGCCGCGGGAAGGACGGCAACCTAATCCATCACATTTATGTTACCGACTCCCACGGCACCTTGGGCGAGACAACTTCGCCTCACGTAGAGGCTGGGACCGCAAACCGAGGTCGCGCGGCAAGGGACCAGGTCTCCGTCGCTCCGGAGCCCATAACTTTTGATCCGTAAGGAGTTACGCGGCCCACAGCATACCGTTGGAAAGCTCTCCGAGAGCTCTACGACGGGGCAGCTAAGCCCGCTTCGCTGGGCCTTTTTTGGGAGCCCAATATCGAACGTTTTAATCAGTTTCTGGACACTTTTATCCTTTTGTTCTGTTTTTCCGTCCCGGATCGTACGTCGTACGCCGCGGGAAGGACGGCAACCTAATCCATCACATTTATGTTACCGACTCCCACGGCACCTTGGGCGAGACAACTTCGCCTCACGTAGAGGCTGGGACCGCAAACCGAGGTCGCGCGGCATGGGACCAGGTCTCCTTCGCTCCGGAGCCCATAACTTTTGATCCGTAAGGAGTTACGCGGCCCACAGCATACCGTTGGAAAGCTCTCCGAGAGCTCTACGACGGGGCAGCGAAGTTCGCTTCGCTGGGCCTTTTCTCGGAGCCCAAAATTGAACATTTTCATCAGTTTCCGGACACTTTTATCCTTTTGTTCTGTTTTTCCGTCCCGGATCGTACGTCGTACGCCGCGGGAAGGCCGGCAACCTAATCCATCAAATTTCTGTTACCGACTCCCACGGCACCTTGGGCTAGCCAACTTCGCCTCATGTAGAGGCTGGGACCGCAAACCGAGGTCGCGCGGCAAGGGACCAGGTCTCCGTCGCTCCGGAGCCCATAACTTTTGATCCGTAAGGAGTTACGCGGCCCACAGCATACCGTTGGAAAGCTCTCCGAGAGCTCTACGACGGGGCAGCTAAGCCCGCTTCGCTGGGCCTTTTTTGGGAGCCCAATATCGAACGTTTTAATCAGTTTCTGGACACTTTTATCCTTTTGTTCTGTTTTTCCGTCCCGGATCGTACGTCGTACGCCGCGGGAAGGACGGCAACCTAATCCATCACATTTATGTTACCGACTCCCACGGCACCTTGGGCGAGACAACTTCGCCTCACGTAGAGGCTTGGCCCGCAAACCGAGGTCGCGCTGCAAGGGACCAGGTCTCCGTCGCTCCGGAGCCCATAACTTTTGATCCGTAAGGAGTTACGCGGCCCACAGCATACCGTTGGAAAGCTCTCCGAGAGCTCTACGACGGGGCAGCAAAGCGCGCTCCGCTGGGCCTTTTCTCGGAGCCCAAAATTGAACGTTTTCATCAGTTTCCGTACACTTTTATCCTTTTGTTCTGTTTTTCTGTCCCGGATAATACATCGTACGCCGCGGGAAGGCCGGCAACCTAATCTATCACATTTCTGTTACCGACACCCACGGCACCTTGGGCGAGACAACTTCGCCTCACGTAGAGGCTGGGACCGCAAACCGAGGTCGCGCGGCATGGGACCAGGTCTCCGTTGCTCCGGAGCACATAACTTTTGATCCGTAAGGAGTTACGCGGCCCACAGCATACCGTTGGAAAGCTCTCCGAGAGCTCTCCGATGGGACATCAAAGCCTGCTTTGCTGGGCCTTTTTTCGAAGCCCAAAATCGAACGTTTTCATCAGTTTCCGGACACTTTTATCATTTTGTTCTGTTTTTCCGTCCCGGATCGTACGTCGTACGCCGCGTGAAGGCCGGCAACCTAATCCATCACATTTCTGTTACCGACTCCCATGGCACCTTGGGCGAGGCAACTTCGCTTCACGTAGAGGCTGGGCCCGCAAACCGAGTTCGTGGGGCATGGGACCAGGTCGCTGTCGCTCCGGAGCCCATAACTTTTGATCCGTAAGGAGTTACACGGCCTACAGCATACCGTTGGAAAGCTCTCCGAGAGATCAACGACGGGACAGCCAAGCTCGCTTTGTCGGGCCTTTTTTTAGAGCCCAAAATCGAACGTTTTCATCAGTTTTCGGACACTTTTCTGCTTTTGTACTATTTTTTTCTCCCGGATCGAACGTCATACGCCGCGGGAAGGACGGTAACCTAATTCATCACGTATCTGTCACCGAATCCCACGGTACCATGGGCGAGGCAACTTCGCTTCACGTTGAGGCCTGGCCCGCAAAGCGAGGTCGCGGTGCTTGGGACCAGGTCTCCGTCGCTCCGAAACCCATAAATTTTGATCCGCAAGGAGTTACGCGGCCCACAGCATACCGTTGGAAAGCTCTCAGAGAGCCCTACGACGGGGCAGCTAAGCCCGCTTTGCTGGGCCTTTTTTGGGAGCCCAATATCGAACGTTTTAATCAGTTTCTGGACACTTTTATCCTTTTGTTCTGTTTTTCCGTCCCGGATCGTACGTCGTACGCCGCGGGAAGGACGGCAACCTAATCCATCACATTTATGTTACCGACTCCCACGGCACCTTGGGCGAGACAACTTCGCCTCACGTAGAGGCTGGGCCCGCAAACCGAGGTCGCGCGGCATGGGACCAGGTCTCCGTCGCTCCGGAGCCCATAACTTTTGATCCGTAAGGAGTTACGCGGCCCACAGCATACCGTTGGAAAGCTCTCCGAGAGCTCTACGACGGGGCAGCTAAGCTCGCTTCGCTGGGCCTTTTCTCGGAGCCCAAAATTGAACGTTTTCATCAGTTTCCGGACACTTTTATCCTTTTGTTCTGTTTTTCCGTCCCGGATCGTACGTCGTACGCCGCGGGAAGGCCGGCAACCTAATCCATCACATTTCTGTTACCGACTCCCACCGCACCTTGTGCGAGACAACTTCGCCTCACGTAGAGGCTGGGACCGCAAACCGAGGTCGCGCGGCAAGGGACCAGGTCTCCGTCGCTCCGGAGCCCATAACTTTTGATCCGTAAGGAGTTACGCGGCCCACAGCATACCGTTGGAAAGCTCTCCGAGAGCTCTACGACGGGGCAGCAAAGCCCGCTTTGTTGGGCCTTTTTTCGGAGCCCAAAATCGAACGTTTTCATCAGTTTCCGGACACTTTTATCCTTTTGCTCTGTTTTTCCGTCCCGGATCGTAAGTCGTACGCCGCGGGAAGGCCGGCAACCTAATCCATCACATTTGTTCTACGGACTCCCACAGCACCTTGGGCGAGACAACTTCGCTTCACGTAGAGGATGAGACAGCAAACCGAGGTCGCACAGCATGGGACCAGGTCTCCGTCGCTCCGGAGCCCATAACTTTTGATCCGTAAGGAGTTACGCGGCCCACAGCATACCGTTGGAAAGCTCTCCGAGAGCTCTACGACGTGGCAGCTAAGCCCGCTTCGCTGGGCCTATTCTCGGAGCCCAAAATCGAACGTTTTCATCAGTTTCCGGACACTTTTATCCTTTTGTTCTGTTTTTCCGTCCCGGATCGTACGTCGTACGCCGCGGGAAGGCCGGCTACCTAATCCATCACATTTCGGTTACCGACACCCACGGCACCTTGGGCGAGACAACTTCGCCTCACGTAGAGGCTGGGACCGCAAACCGAGGTCGCGCGGCAAGGGACCTGGTCTCCGTCGCTCCGGAGCCCATAACTTTTGATCCGTAAGGAGTTACGCGGCCCACAGCATGCCGTTGGAAAGCTCTCCGAGAGCTCTACGACGGGGCAGCTAAGCCCGCTTCGCTGGGCCTTTTCTCGGAGCCCAATATCGAACGTTTTCATCAGTTTCTGGACACTTTTATCCTTTTGTTCTGTTTTTCCGTCCCGGATCGTACGTCGTACGCCGCGGGAAGGACGGCAACCTAATCCATCACATTTATGTTACCGACTCCCACGGCACCTTGGGCGAGACAACTTCGCCTCACGTAGAGGCTTGGCCCGCAAACCGAGGTCGCGCGGCAAGGGACCAGGTCTCCGTCGCTCCGGAGCCCATAACTTTTGATCCGTAAGGAGTTACGCGGCCCACAGCATACCGTTGGAAAGCTCTCCGAGAGCTCTACGGCGGGGAAGCTAAGCCCGCTTCGCGGGGCCTTTTCTCGGAGCCCAAAATCGAACGTATTCATCAGTTTCCGGACACTTTTATCCTTTTGCTCTGTTTTTCCGTCCCGGATAATACATCGTACGCCGCGGGAAGGCCGGCAACCTAATCCATCACATTTCTGTTACCGACTCCCACGGCACCTTGGGTGAGGCAACTTCGCCTCACGCAGAGGCTGGGACCTTAAACCGAGGTCGCACGGCATGGGACCAAGTCTCCGTCGCTCCGTAGCCCATAACTTGTGATCCGTAAGGAGTTACGCGGCCCACAGCATACCGTTGGAAAGCTCTCTGAGAGCTCTACGACGGGGCAGCTAAGCCCGCTTTGCTGGGCCTTTTCTCGGAGCCCAAAATCGAACGTTTTCATCAGTTTCCGGACACTTTTATCCTTTTGTTCTGTTTTTCCGTCCCGGATCGTAAGTCGTAAGCCGCGGGAAGGCCGGCAACCTAATCCATCACATTTCTGTTACCGAATCCCACGGCACCTTGGGTGAGGCAACTTCGCCTCACGTAGAGGCTGGGCCCGCAAACCGAGGTCGCGCGGCATGGGACCAGGTCTCCGTCGCTCCGGGGCCCATAACTTTTGTTCCGTAAGGAGTTACGCGGCCCACAGCATACCGTTGGAAAGCTCTCCGAGAGCTCTACGACGGGGCAGTTAAGCCCGCTTTGCTGGGCCTTTTCTCGGAGCCCAAAATCGAACGTTTTCATCAATTTTCGGACACTTTTATCCTTTTGTTCTGTTTTTCCGTCCCGGATCGTACGTCGTAAGCCGCGGGAAGGCCGGCAACCTAATCCATCACATTTCTGTTACCGACACCCACGGCACCTTGGGCGAGACAACTTCGCCTCACGTAGAGGCTGGGACCGCAAACCGAGGTCGCGCGGCAAGGGACCAGGTCTCCGTCGCTCCGGAGCCCATAACTTTTGATCCGTAAGGAGTTACGCGGCCCACAGCATACCGTTGGAAAGCTCTCCGAGAGCTCTACGACGGGGCAGCTAAGCCCGCTTCGCTGGGCCTTTTCTGGGAGCCCAATATCGAACGTTTTCATCAGTTTCTGGACACTTTTATCCTTTTGTTCTGTTTTTCCGTCCCGGATCGTACGTCGTACGCCGCGGGAAGGACGGCAACCTAATCCATCACATTTATGTTACCGACTCCCACGGCACCTTGGGCGAGACAACTTCGCCTCACGTAGAGGCTGGGCCCGCAAACCGAGGTCGCGCGGCTTGGGACCAAGTCTCCGTCGCTCCGTAGCCCATAACTTTTGATCCGTAAGGAGTTACTCGGCCCACAGCATACCGTTGGAAAGCTCTCCGAGAGCTCTACGACGGGGCAGATAAGCCCGCTTCGCTGGGCCTTTTCTCGGAGCCCAAAATTGAACGTTTTCATCAGTTTCCGTACACTTTTATCCTTTTGTTCTGTTTTTCTGTCCCGGATAATACATCGTACGCCGCGGGAAGGCCGGCAACCTAATCTATCACATTTCTGTTACCGACTCCCACGGCACCTTGGGCGAGACAACTTCGCTTCACGTAGAGGCTGGGCCCGCAAACCGAGGTCGCGCGGCATGGGACCAGGTCTCCGTTGCTCCGGAGCACATAACTTTTGATCCGTAAGGAGTTACGCGGCCCACAGCATACCGTTGGAAAGCTCTCCGAGAGCTCTACGACGTGGCAGCTAAGCCCGCTTCGCTGGGCCTTTTCTCGGAGCCCAAAATCGAACGTTTTCATCAGTTTCCGGACACTTTTATCCTTTTGTTCTGTTTTTCCGTCCCGGAACGTACGTCGTACGCCGCGGGAAGGCCGGCAACCTAATCCATCACATTTCTGTTACCGACACCCACGGCACCTTGGGCGAGACAACTTCGCCTCACGTAGAGGCTGGGACCGCAAACCGAGGTCGCGCGGCAAGGGACCAGGTCTCCGTCGCTCCGGAGCCCATAACTTTTGATCCGTAAGGAGTTACGCGGCCCACAGCATACCGTTGGAAAGCTCTCCGAGAGCTCTATGACGGGGCAGCTAAGCCCGCTTCGCTGGGCCTTTTCTCGGAGCCCAATATCGAACGTTTTCATCAGTTTTTGGACACTTTTATCCTTTTGTTCTGTTTTTCCGTCCCGGATCGTACGTCCTACGCCGCGGGAAGGACGGCAACCTAATCCATCACATTTATGTTACCGACTCCCACGGCACCTTGGGCGAGACAACTTCGCCTCACGTAGAGGCTGGGACCGCAAACCGAGGTCGCGCGGCATGGGACCAGGTCTCCGTCGCTCCGGAGTCCATAACTTTTGATCCGTAAGGAGTTACGCGGCCCACAGTATACCGTTGGAAAGCTCTCCGAGAGCTCTACGACGGGGCAGCTAAGCCCGCTTTGCTGGGCCTTTTCTTGGAGCCCAAAATCGAACATTTTCATCAGTTTCCGGACAATTTTATCCTTTTGTTCTGTTTTTCCGTCCCGGATCGTACGTCGTACGCCGCGGGAAGGCCGGCAACCTAATCCATCACATTTCTGTTACCGACACCCACGGCACCTTGGGCGAGACAACTTCGCCTCACGTAGAGGCTGGGACAGCAAACCGAGGTCGCGCGGCAAGGGACCAGGTCTCCGTCGCTCCGGAGCCCATAACTGTTGATCCGTAAGGACTTACGCGGCCCACAGCATACCGTTGGAAACCTCTCCGAGAGCTCTACGACGGGGCAGCTAAGTCCGCTTCGTTGGGCCTTTTCTCGGAGCCCAAAATCGAACGTTTTCATCAGTTTCCGGACACTTTTATCCTTTTGTTCTGTTTTTCCGTCCCGAATCGCACGTCGTACGCCGCGGGAAGGCCGGCAACCTAATCCATCACATTTCTGTTACCGACTCCCACGGCACCTTGGGCGAGACAACTTCGCTTCACGTAGAGGCTGGGCCCGCAAACCGAGGTCGCGCGGCATGGGACCAGGTCTCCGTCGCTCCGGAGCCCATAACTTTTAATCCGTAAGGAGTTACGCGGCCCACAGCGTACCGTTGGAAAGCTCTCCGAGAGCTCTGCGACGGGGCAGCTAAGCCCGCTTTGCTGGGCCTTTTCTCGGACCCCAAAATCGAACGTTTTCATCAGTTTCCGGACACTTTTATCCTTTTGCTCTGTTTTTCCGTCCCGAATCGCACGTCGTACGCCGCGGGAAGGCCGGCAACCTAATCCATCACATTTCTGTTACCGACTCCCACGGCACCTTGGGCGAGACAACTTCGCTTCACGTAGAGGCTGGGCCCGCAAACCGAGGTCGCGCGGCATGGGACCAGGTCTCCGTCGCTCCGGAGCCCATAACTTTTGATCCGTAAGGAGTTAGGCGGCCCACAGTATACCGAGAGCTCTACGACGGGGCAGCTAAGCCCGCTTCGCTGGGCCTTTTCTGGGAGCCCAATATCGAACGTTTTCATCAGTTTCTGGACACTTTTATCCTTTTGTTCTGTTTTTCCGTCCCGGATCGTACGTCGTACGCCGCGGGAAGGACGGCAACCTAATCCATCACATTTATGTTACCGACTCCCACGGCACCTTGGGCGAGACAACTTCGCCTCACGTAGAGGCTTGGCCCGCAAACTGAGGTCGCGCGGCAAGGGACCAGGTCTCCGTCGCTCCGGAGCCCATAACTTTTGATCCGTAAGGAGTTACGCGGCCCACAGCATACCGTTGGAAAGCTCTCCGAGAGCTCTACGACGGGGCAGCTAAGCCCGCTTCGCTGGGCCTTTTCTCGGAGCCCAAAATCGAACGTTTTCATCAGTTTCCGGACACTTTTATCCTTTTGTTCTGTTTTTCCGTCCCGGATAATACATCTTACGCCGCGGGAAGGCCGGCAACCTAATCCATCACATTTCTGTTACCGACACCCACGGCACCTTGGGCGAGACAACTTCGCCTCACGCAGAGGCTGGGACCGCAAACCGAGGTCGCACGGCATGGGACCAGGTCTCCGTCGCTCCGGAGCCCATAACTTTTGATCCGTAAGGAGTTACGCTGCCCACAGCATACCGTTGGAAAGCTCTCCGAGAGCTCTACGACGTGGCAGCTAAGCCCGCTTCGCTGGGCCTTTTCTCGGAGCCCAAAATCGAACGTTTTCATCAGTTTCCGGACACTTTTATCCTTTTGTTCTGTTTTTCCGTCCCGGATCGTACGTCGTACGCCGCGGGAAGGACGGCAACCTAATCCATCACATTTCTGTTACCGACTCCCACGGCACCTTGGGCGAGACAACTTCGCCTCACGTAGAGGCTGGGACCGCAAACCGAGGTCGCGCGGCAAGGGACCAGGTCTCCGTCGCTCCGGAGCCCATAACTTTTGATCCGTAAGGAGTTACGCGGCCCACAGCATACCGTTGGAAAGCTCTCCGAGAGCTCTACGACGGGGCAGCTAAGCCCGCTTCGCTGGGCCTTTTCTGGGAGCCCAATATCGAACGTTTTCATCAGTTTTTGGACACTTTTATCCTTTTGTTCTGTTTTTCCGTCCCGGATCGTACGTCGTACGCCGCGGGAAGGACGGCAACCTAATCCATCACATTTATGTTACCGACTCCCACGGCACCTTGGGCGAGACAACTTCGCCTCACGTAGAGGCTGGGCCCGCAAACCGAGGTCGAGCGGCATGGGACCAGGTCTCCGTCGCTCCGGAGCCCATAACTTTTGATCCGTAAGGTGTTACGCGGCCCACAGCATACCGTTGGAAAGCTCTCCGAGAGCTCTACGACGGGGCAGCAAAGCCCGCTTCGCTGGGCCTTTTCTCGGAGCCCAAAATCGAACGTTTTCATCAGTTTCCGGACACTGTTATCCTTTTGTTCTGTTTTTCCGTCCCGGATCGTACGTCGTACGGCGCGGGAGGGCCGGCAACCTAATCCATCACATTTCTGTTACCGACACCCACGGCACCTTGGGCTAGACAACTTCGCCTCACGTAGAGGCTGGGCCCGCAAACCGAGGTCGCGCGGCATGGGACCAGGTCTCCGTCGCTCCGGAGCCCATAACTTTTGATCCGTAAGGAGTTACGCGGCCCACAGCATACCGTTGGAAAGCTCTCCGAGAGCTCTACGACGAGGCAGCCAAGCCCGCTTCGCTGGGCCCTTTTTTGTAGCCCAATATCGAACGTTTTAATCAGTTTCTGGACACTTTTATCCTTTTGTTCTGTTTTTCCGTCCCGGATCGTACGTCGTACGCCGCGGGAAGGACGGCAACCTAATCCATCACATTTATGTTACCGACTCCCACGGCACCTTGGGCGAGACAACTTCGCCTCACGTAGAGGCTTGGCCCGCAAACCGAGGTCGCGCGGCAAGGGACCAGGTCTCCGTCGCTCCGGAGCCCATAACTTTTGATCCGTAAGGAGTTACGCGGCCCACAGCATACCGTTGGAAAGCTCTCCGAGAGCTCTACGACGTGGCAGCTAAGCCCGCATCGCTGGGCCTTTTCTCGGAGCCCAAAATCGAACGTTTTCATCAGTTTCCGGACACTTTTATCCTTTTGTTCTGTTTTTCCGTCCCGGATCGTACGTCGTACGCCGCGGGAAGGCCGGCAACCTAATCCATCACATTTCTGTTACCGACACCCACGGCACCTTGGGCTAGACAACTTCGCCTCATGTAGAGGCTGGGACCGCAAACCGAGGTCGCGCGGCAAGGGACCAGGTCTCCGTCGCTCCGGAGCCCATAACTTTTGATCCGTAAGGAGTTACGCGGCCCACAGCATACCGTTGGAAAGCACTCCTAGAGCTCTACGACGGGGCAGCTAAGCCCGCGTCGTTGGGCCTTTTTTGGGAGCCCAATATCGAACGTTTTAATCAGTTTCTGGACACTTTTATCCTTTTGTTCTGTTTTTCCGTCCCGGATCGTACGTCGTACGCCGCGGGAAGGACGGCAACCTAATCCATCACATTTATGTTACCGACTCCCACGGCACCTTGGGCGAGACAACTTCGCCTCACGTAGAGGCTGGGACCGCAAACCGAGGTCGCGCGGCAAGGGACCAGGTCTCCGTCGCTCCGGAGCCCATAACTTTTGATCCGTAAGGAGTTACGCGGCCCACAGCATACCGTTGGAAAGCTCTCCGAGAGCTCTACGACGGGGCAGCTAAGCCCGCTTCGCTGGGCCTTTTTTGGGAGCCCAATATCGAACGTTTTAATCAGTTTCTGGACACTTTTATCCTTTTGTACTGTTTTGTCGTCCCGGATCGAACGTCGTGCGCCCCGAGAAGGACGGCAACCTAATACATCACGTGTCTGTCACCGACTCCCACGGCACCTTGGGCGAGGCAACTTCGCTTCACGTAGAGGCTGGGCCCGCAAACCGAGGTCGCGCGGCATGGGACCAGGTCTCCGTCGCTCCGGAGCCCATAACTTTTGATCCGTAAAGAGTTACGCGGCCCACAGCATACCGTTGGAAAGCTCTCCGAGAGCTCTACGACGGGGCTGCGAAAAGCCCTTCGCTAGGCCTTTTCTCGGAGCCCAAAATCGAACATTTTCATCAGTTTCCGGACACTTTTATCCTTTTGCTCTGTTTTTCCGTCCCGGATCGTACGTCGTACGCCGCGGGAAGGCCGGCAACCTAATCCATCACATTTTTGTTACCGACTCCCACGGCACCTTGGGCTAGACAACTTCGCCTCACGTAGAGGCTGGGCCCGCAAACCGAGTTCGCGCGGCATGGGACCAGGCCTCCGTCGCTCCGGAGCCCATAACTTTTGATCCGTAAGGAGTTACGCGGCCCACAGCATACCGTTGGAAAGCTCTCCGAGAGCTCTACGACGGGGCAGCTAAGCCCGCTTCGCTGGGCCTTTTTTGGGAGCCCAATATCGAACGTTTTAATCAGTTTCTGGACACTTTTATCCTTTTGTTCTGTTTTTCCGTCCCGGATCGTACGTCGTACGCCGCGGGAAGGACGGCAACCTAATCCATCACATTTATGTTACCGACTCCCACGGCACCTTGGGCGAGACAACTTCGCCTCACGTAGAGGCTTGGCCCGCAAACCGAGGTCGCGCTGCAAGGGACCAGGTCTCCTTCGCTCCGGAGCCCATAACTTTTGATCCGTAAGGAGTTACGCAGCCCACAGCATACCGTTGGAAAGCTCTCCGAGAGCTCTACGACGGGGCAGCTAAGCCCGCTTCGCTGGGCCTTTTTCGGAGCCCAAAATCGAACGTTTTCATCAGTTTCCGGACACTTTTATCCTTTTGCTCTGTTTTTCCGTCCCGGATCGTACGTCGTACGCCGCGGGATGGCCGGCAACCTAATCCATCACATTTCTGTTACCGACTCCCTCGGCACCTTGGGCGAGACAACTTCGTTTCACGTAGAGGCTGGGCCCGCAAACCGAGGTCGCGCAGCATGGGACCAGGTCTCCGTCGCTCCGGAGCCCATAACTTTTGATCCGTAAGGAGTTACGCGGCCCACAGCATACCATTGGAAAGCTCTCCGAGAGCTCTACGACGGGGAAGCTAAGCCCGCTTTGCTGGGCCTTTTCTCGGAGCCCAAAATCGAACGTTTTCATCAGTTTCCGGAAACTTTTATCCTTTTGTTCTGTTTTTCCGTCCCGGATCGTACGTCGTACGCCGCGTGAAGGCCGGCAACCTAATCCATCACATTTCTGTTACCGACTCCAACGGCAACTTGGGCGAGACAACTTCGCCTCACGTAGAGGCTGGGACCGCAAACCGAGGTCGCGCGGCATGGGACCAGGTCTCCGTCGCTCCGGAGCCCATAACTTTTAATCCGTAAGGAGTTACGCGGCCCACAGCATACCGTTGGAAAGCTCTCCGAGAGCTCTACGACGGGGCAGCAAAGCCCGCTTCGCTGGGCCTTTTCTCGGAGCCCAAAATCGAACGTTTTCATCAGTTTCCGGACACTGGTATCCTTTTGTTCTGTTTTTCCGTCCCGGGTCGTACGGCGTACGCCGCGGGAAGGACGGCAACCTAATCCATCACATTTATGTTACCGACTCCCACGGCACCTTGGGCGAGACAACTTCGCCTCACGTAGAGGCTTGGCCCGCAAACCGAGGTGCCGCGGCATGGGACCCGGCCTCCATCGCTCCGGAGCCCATCACTTTTCATCCGTAAGGAGTCACGCGGCCCACAGCATACCGTTGGAAAGCTCTCCGAGAGCTCTACGACGGGGCAGCTAAGCCCGCTTCGCTGGGCCTTTTTTGGGAGCCCAATATCGAACGTTTTAATCAGTTTCTGGACACTTTTATCCTTTTGTTCTGTTTTTCCGTCCCGGATCGTACGTCGTACGCCGCGGGAAGGACGGCAACCTAATCCATCACATTTATGTTACCGACTCCCACGGCACCTTGGGCGAGACAACTTCGCCTCACGTAGAGGCTTGGCCCGCAAACCGAGGTCGCGCGGCATGGGACCAGGTCTCCGTCGCTCCGGAGCCCATAACTTTTGATCCGTAAGGAGTTACGCGGCCCACAGCATACCGTTGGAAAGCTCTCCGAGAGCTCTACGACGGGGCAGCAAAGCGCGCTTCGCTAGGCCTTTTCTCGGAGACCAAAATCGAACGTTTTCATCAGTTTCCGGACACTTTTATCCTTTTGCTCTGTTTTTCCGTCCCGGATCGTACGTCGTACGCCGCGGGAAGGCCGGCAACCTAATCCATCACATTTCTGTTACCGACTCCCACGGCACCTTGGGCGAGACAACTTCGCTTCACGTAGAGGCTGGGCCCGCAAACCGAGTTCGCGCGGCATGGGACCAGGTCTCCGTCGCTCCGGAGCCCATAACTTTTGATCCGTAAGGAGTTACGCGGCCCACAGCATACCGTTGGAAAGCTCTCCGAGAGCTCTACGACGGGGGAGCTAAGCCCGCTTTGCTGGGCCTTTTCTCGGAGCCCAAAATCGAACGTTTTCATCAGTTTCCGGACACTTTTATCCTTTTATACTGTTTTTCCGTCCCGGATCGTCCGTCGTACGCCGCGGGATGGCCGGCAACCTAATCCATCACATTTCTGTTACCGAATCCCACGGCACCTTGGGCGAGGCAACTTCGCTTCACGTAGAGGCTGGGCCCGTAAACCGAGGTCGCGCGGCATGGGACCAGTTCTCCGTCGCTCCGGAGCCCATAACTTTTGATCGGTAAGGAGTTACGCGGCCCACAGCATACCGTTGGAAAGCTCTGCGAGAGCTCTACGACGTGGCAGCTAAGCCCGCTTCGCTGGGCCTATTCTCGGAGCCCAAAATCGAACGTTTTCTTCAGTTTCCGGACACTTTTATCCTTTTGTTCTGTTTTTCCGTCCCGGATCGTACGTCGTACGCCGCGGGAAGGCCGGCTACCTAATCCATCACATTTCGGTTACCGACACCCACGGCACCTTGGGCGAGACAACTTCGCCTCACGTAGAGGCTGGGACCGCAAACCGAGGTCGCGCGGCAAGGGACCTGGTCTCCGTCGCTCCGGAGCCCATAACTTTTGATCCGTAAGGAGTTACGCGGCCCACAGCATGCCGTTGGAAAGCTCTCCGAGAGCTCTACGACGGGGCAGCTAAGCCCGCTTCGCTGGGCCTTTTCTCGGAGCCCAATATCGAACGTTTTCATCAGTTTCTGGACACTTTTATCCTTTTGTTCTGTTTTTCCGTCCCGGATCGTACGTCGTACGCCGCGGGAAGGACGGCAACCTAATCCATCACATTTATGTTACCGACTCCCACGGCACCTTGGGCGAGACAACTTCGCCTCACGTAGAGGTTGGGCCCGCAAACCGAGGTCGCGCGGCATGGGACCAGGTCTCCGTCGCTCCGGAGCCCATAACTTTTGATCCGTAAGGAGTTACGCGGCCCACAGCAGACCGTTGGAAAGCTCTCCGAGAGCTCTACGGCGGGGAAGCTAAGCCCGCTTTGCGGGGCCTTTTCTCGGAGCCCAAAATCGAATGTTTTCCTCAGTTTCCGGACACTTTTATCCTTTTGCTCTGTTTTTCCGTCCCGGATCGTACGTCGTACGGCGCGGGATGGCCGGCAACCTAATCCATCACATTTCTGTTACCGACTCCCACGGCACCCTGGGCGAGACAACTTCGCCTCACGCAGAGGCTGGGACCTTAAACCGAGGTCGCACGGCATGGGACCAGGTCTCCGTCGCTCCGGAGCCCATAACTTTTGATCCGTAAGGAGTTACGCGGCCCACAGCATACCGTTGGAAAGCTCTCCGAGAGCTCTACGACGGGGCATCTAAGCCCGCTTTGCTGGGCCTTTTCTCGGAGCCCAAAATCGAACGTTTTCATCAGTTTCCGGACACTTTTATCCTTTTATACTGTTTTTCCGTCCCGGATCGTACGTCGTAAGCCGCGGGAAGGCCGGCAACCTAATCCATCACATTTCTGTTACCGACACCCACGGCACCTTGGGCGAGACAACTTCGCCTCACGTAGAGGCTGGGACCGCAAACCGAGGTCGCGCGGCAAGGGACCAGGTCTCCGTCGCTCCGGAGCCCATAACTTTTGATCCGTAAGGAGTTACGCGGCCCACAGCATACCGTTGGAAAGCTCTCCGAGAGCTCTACGACGGGGCAGCTAAGCCCGCTTCGCTGGGCCTTTTCTGGGAGCCCAATATCGAACGTTTTCATCAGTTTCTGGACACTTTTATCCTTTTGTTCTGTTTTTCCGTCCCAGATCGTACGTCGTACGCCGCGGGAAGGACGGCAACCTAATCCATCACATTTATGTTACCGACTCCCACGGCACCTTGGGCGAGACAACTTCGCCTCACGTAGAGGCTTGGCCCGCAAACCGAGGTCGCGCGGCAAGGGACCAGGTCTCCGTCGCTCCGGAGCCCATAACTTTTGATCCGTAAGGAGTTACGCGGCCCACAGCATACCGTTGGAAAGCTCTCCGAGAGCTCTACGACGGGGCAGCTAAGCCCGCTTTGCTGGGCCTTTTCTCGGAGCCCAAAATCGAACGTTTTCATCAGTTTCCGGACACTTTTATCCTTTTGTTCTGTTTTTCCGTCCCGGATCGGACGTCGTACGCCGCGGGAAGGCGGGCAACGTAGTCCATCACATTTCTGTTACCGACACCCACGGCACCTTGGGCGAGACAACTTCGCCTCACGCAGAGGCTGGGACCGCAAACCGAGGTCGCACGGCATGGGACCAGGTCTCCGTCGCTCCGTAGCCCATAACTTTTGATCCGTAAGGAGTTACGCGGCCCACAGCATACCGTTGGAAAGCTCTCCGAGAGCTCTACGACGGGTCAGCTAAGCATCCTTCGCTGGGCCTTTTCTCGGAGCCCAAAATCGAACGTTTTCATCAGTTTCCGGATACTTTTATCCTTTTGTTCTGTTTTTTCGTCCCGGATAATACATCGTACGCCGCGGGAAGGCCGGCAACCTAATCCATCACATTTCGGTTACCGACACCCACGGCACCTTGGGCGAGACAACTTCGCCTCACGTAGAGGCTGGGACCGCAAACCGAGGTCGCGCGGCAAGGGACCTGGTCTCCGTCGCTCCGGAGCCCATAACTTTTGATCCGTAAGGAGTTACGCGGCCCACAGCATGCCGTTGAAAAGCTCTCCGAGAGCTCTACGACGGGCAGCTAAGCCCGCTTCGCTGGGCCTTTTCTCGGAGCCCAATATCGAACGTTTTCATCAGTTTCTGGACACTTTTATCCTTTTGTTCTGTTTTTCCGTCCCGGATCGTACGTCGTACGCCGCGGGAAGGACGGCAACCTAATCCATCACATTTATGTTACCGACTCCCACGGCACCTTGGGCGAGACAACTTCGCCTCACGTAGAGGCTTGGCCCGCAAACCGAGGTCGCGCGACAAGGGACCAGGTCTCCGTCGCTCCGGAGCCCATAACTTTTGATCCGCAAGGAGTTACGCGGCCCACAGCATGCCGTTGGAAAGCACTCCTAGAGGTCTACTACAGGGCAGCTAAGCCCACTTCGCTGGGCCTTTTTCGAGAGCCCAAAATCGAACGTTTTCATCAGTTTCCGGACACTTTTATCCTTTTGTTCTGTTTTTCCGTCCCGGATTGTACGTCGTACGCCGCGGGAAGGCCGGCAACCTAATCCATCACATTTCTGTTACCAACACCCACGGCACCTTGGGCGAGACAACTTAGCCTCACGCAGAGGCTGGGACCGCAAACCGAGGTCGCACGGCATGGGACCAGGTCTCTGTCGCTCCGGGGCCCATAACTTTTGATCCGCAAGGAGTTACGCAGCCCACAACATACCGTTGGAAGGCTCTCCAAGAGCTCCACGACAGGGCAGCTAGGCCCGCTTCGTTGGGCCTTTTTTCGGAGCCCAAAATATAACGTTTTCATCAGTTTCCGGACACTGTTCTGCTTTTGTGCTGTTTTTTCATCCCGGATCGTACGTCGTGAGCCGCAGGAAGGCTGACAACCTGATCCATCACTTATCTGTCACCGGATCCTATGGCACCTTGGGCGAGACAACTTCGCTTCACGTAGAGGCTGGGCCCGCAAACCGAGGGCGTGGCGCTTGGGACCAGGTCTCCGTCGCTCCGGAGCCCATAACTTTTGATCCGCAAGGAGTTACGCGGCCCACAATATACCGTTGGAAAGCTCTCCGAGAGCACTACGACGTGGCAGCTAAGCTCGCTTCGCTGGGCCTTTTTCGTAGCCCAAAATAGAACGTTTTCATCAGTTTCCGGACACTTTTCTGCCTTTTCGCTGTTTTTCCGTCCCGGATCGCACGTCGTGAGCCGCGGGAAGGACGACAACCTAATCCATCACTTATCTGGCACCGGATCCTATGGCACCTTGGGCGAGACAACTTCGCTTCACGTAGAGGCTGGGCCCGCAAACCGAGGGCGTGGCGCTTGGGACCAGGCCTCCGTCGCTCCGGAGCCCATAACTTTTGATCCGCAAGGAGTTACGCGGCCCACAGCATACCGTTGGAAAGCTCTCCGAGAGCACTACGACGTGGCAGCTAAGCCCGCTCCGCTGGGCCTTTTTTCGGAGCCCAAAATAGAACGTTTTCATCAGTTTCCGGACACTTTTCTGCCTTTTCGCTGTTTTTCCGTCCCGGATCGCACGTCGTGAGCCGCGGGAAGGACGACAACCTAATCCATCACTTATCTGTCACCGGATCCTACGGCACCTTGGGCGAGACAACTTCGCTTCACGTAGAGGCTGGGCCCGCAAACCGAGGGCGGGGGGCTTGGGACCAGGCCTCCGTCGCTCCGGAGCCCATAACTTTTGATACGCAAGGAGTTACGCGGCCCACAGCATACCGTTGGAAAGCTCTCCGAGAGCTCTACGACGTGGCATCTGAGCCCGCTTCCCTGGGCCTTTTTTCGGAGCCCAAAATAGAACGTTTTCATCAGTTTCCGGACATATTTCTTCTTTTACGCTGTTTTTCCGTCCCGGATCGCACGTCGTGAGCCGCGGGAAGGACGACAACCTAATCCATCACTTATCTGTCACCGGATCCTACGGCACCTTGGGCGAGACAACTTCGCTTCACGTAGAGGCTGGGCCCGCAAACCGAAGGCGTGGCGCTTGGGACCAGGTCTCCGTCGCTCCGGAGCCCATAACTTTTGATCCGCAAGGTGTTACGTGGCCCACAGCATAACGTTGGAACGCTCTCCGAGAGCGCTATGATGGGGCAGCTAAGCCCGCTTCGTAGGGCCTTTTTCCGGAGTCGAAAATTGAACGTTTTCATAAGTTTTAGGACACTTTTCTGCCTTTTCGCTGTTTTTCCGTCCCGGATCGCACGTCGTGAGCCGCGGGAAGGACGACAACCTAATCCATCACTTATCTGTCACCGGATCCTACGGCACCTTGGGCGAGACAACTTCGCTTCACGTAGAGGCTGGGCCCGCAAACCGAGGGCGTGGCGCTTGGGACCAGGTGTCCGTCGCTCCGGAGCCCATAACTTTTGATCCGCAAGGAGTTACGCGGCCCACAGCATACCGTTGGAAAGCTCTCCGAGAGCACTACGACGTGGCAGCTAAGCCCGCTTTGCTGGGCCTTTTTTCGGAGCCCAAAATAGAACGTTTTCATCAGTTTCCGGACACTTTTCTGCCTTTTCGCTGTTTTTCCGTCCCGGATCGCACGTCGTGAGCCGCGGGAAGGACGACAACCTAATCCATCACTTATCTGTCATCGGATACTACGGCACCTTGGGCGAGACAACTTCGCTTCACGTAGAGGCTGGGCCCGCACCCCGAGGGGGTGGGGCTTGGGACCAGGTCTCCGTCGCTCCGGAGCACCTAACTTTTGATCCGCAAGGAGTTACGCGGCCCACAGCATACCGTTGGAAAGCTCTCTGAGAGCACTACGACGTGGCAGCTAAGCCCGCTTCGCTGGGCCTTTTTTCGGAGCCCAAAATAGAACGTTTTCATCAGTTTCCGGACACTTTTCTGCCTTTTCGCTGTTTTTCCGTCCCGGATCGCACGTCGTGAGCCGCGGGAAGGACGACAACCTAATCCATCACTTATCTGTCACCGGATCCTACGGCACCTTGGGCGAGACAACTTCGCTTCACGTAGAGGCTGGGCCCGCAAACCGAGGGCGTGGCGCTTGGGACCAGGCCTCCGTCGCTCCGGAGCCCATAACTTTTGATCCGCAAGGAGTTACGCGGCCCACAGCATACCGTTGGAAAGCTCTCCGAGAGCACTACAACGTGGCAGCTAAGCCCGCTTCGCTGGGCCTTTTTTCGGAGCCCAAAATAGAACGTTTTCATCAGTTTCCGGACACTTTTCTGCCTTTTCGCTGTTTTTCCGTCCCGGATCGCACGTCGTGAGCCGCGGGAAGGACGACAACCTAATCCATCACTTATCTGTCATCGGATACTACGGCACCTTGGGCGAGACAACTTCGCTTCACGTAGAGGCTGGGCCCGAAAACCGAGTGCGTGGCGCTTGGGACCAGGTCTCCGTCGCTCCGGAGCCCATAACTTTTGATCCGCAAGGAGTTACGCGGCCCACAGCATACCGTTGGAAAGCTCTCTGAGAGCACTACGACGTGGCAGCTAAGCCCGCTTCGCTGGGCCTTTTTTCGGAGCCCAAAATAGAACGTTTTCATCAGTTTTCGGACACTTTTCTGCCTTTTCGCTGTTTTTCCGTCCCGGATCGCACGACGTGAGCCGCTGGAAGGACGACAACCAAATCCATCACTTATCTGTCACCGGATCCTACGGCACCTTGGGCGAGACAACTTCGCTTCACGTAGAGGCTGGGCCCGTAAACCGAGGGCGTGGCGCTTGGGACCAGGGCTCCGTCGCTCCGGAGCCCATAACTTTTGATCCGCAAGGAGTTACGCGGCCCACAGCATACCGTTGGAAAGCTCTCCGAGAGCACTACAACGTGGCAGCTAAGCCCGCTTCGCTGGGCCTTTTTTCGGAGCCCAAAATAGAACGTTTTCATCAGTTTCCGGACACTTTTCTGCCTTTTCGCTGTTTTTCCGTCCCGGATCGCACGTCGTGAGCCGCGGGAAGGACGACAACCTAATCCATCACTTATCTGTCACCGGATCCTACGGCACCTTGGGCGAGACAACTTCGCTTCACGTAGAGGCTGGGCCCGAAAACCGAGGGCGTGGCGCTTGGGACCAGGTCTCCGTCGCTCCGGAGCCCATAACTTTTGATCCGCAAGGAGTTACGCGGCCCACAGCATACCGTTGGAAAGCTCTCCGAGAGCACTACGACGTGGCAGCTAAGCACGCTTCGCTGGGCCTTTTTTCGTAGCCCAAAATAGAACGTTTTCATCAGTTTCCGGACACTTTTCTGCCTTTTCGCTGTTTTTCCGTCCCGGATCGCACGTCGTGAGCCGCGGGAAGGACGACAACCTAATCCATCACTTATCTGGCACCGGATCCTACGGCACCTTGGGCGAGACAACTTCGCTTCACGTAGAGGCTGGGCCCGCAAACCGAGGGCGTGGCGCTTGGGACCAGGCCTCCGTCGCTCCGGAGCCCATAACTTTTGATCCGCAAGGAGTTACGCGGCCCACAGCATACCGTTGGAAAGCTCTCCGAGAGCACTACGACGTGGCAGCTAAGCCCGCTTCGCTGGGCCTTTTTTCGGGGCCCAAAATAGAATGGTTTCATCAGGTTCCGGACACTTTTCTGCCTTTTCGCTGTTTTTCCGTCCCGGATCGCACGTCGTGAGCCGCGGGAAGGACGACAACCTAATCCATCACTTATCTGTCATCGGATACTACGGCACCTTGGGCGAGAAAACTTCGCTTCACGTAGAGGCTGGGCCCGCAAACCGAGGGCGTGGCGCTTGGGACCAGGTCTCCGTCGCTCCGGAGCCCATAACTTTTGATCCGCAAGGAGTTACGCGGCCCACAGCATACCGTTGGAAAGCTCTCTGAGAGCACTACGACGTGGCAGCTAAGCCCGCTTCGCTGGGCCTTTTTTCGGAGCCCAAAATAGAACGTTTTCATTAGTTTCCGGACACTTTTCTGCCTTTTCGCTGTTTTTCCGTCCTGGATCGCACGTCGTGAAACGCGGGAAGGACGACAACCAAATCCATCACTTATCTGTCACCGGATCCTACGGCACCCTGGGCGAGACAACTTCGCTTCACGTAGAGGCTGGGCCCGAAAACCGAGGGCGTGGCGCTTGGGACCAGGCCTCCGTCGCTCCGGAGCCCATAACTTTTGATCCGCAAGGAGTTACGCGGCCCACAGCATACCGTTGGAAAGCTCTCCGAGAGCACTACAACGTGGCAGCTTAGCCCGCTTCGCTGGGCCTTTTTTCGGAGCCCAAAATAGAACGTTTTCATCAGTTTCTGGACACTTTTCTGCCTTTTCGCTGTTTTTCCGTCCCGGATCGCACGTCGTGAGCCGCGGGAAGGACGACAACCTAATCCATCACTTATCTGTCACCGGATCCTACGGCACCTTGGGCGAGACAACTTCGCTTCACGTAGAGGCTGGGCCCGCAAACCGAGGGCGTGGCGCTTGGGACCAGGCCTCCGTCGCTCCGGAGCCCATAACTTTTGATCCGCAAGGAGTTACGCGGCCCACAATATACCGTTGGAAAGCTCTCCGAGAGCACTACGACGTGGCAGCTAAGCTCGCTTCGCTGGGCCTTTTTCGTAGCCCAAAATAGAACGTTTTCATCAGTTTCCGGACACTTTTCTGCCTTTTCGCTGTTTTTCCGTCCCGGATCGCACGTCGTGAGCCGCGGGAAGGACGACAACCTAATCCATCACTTATCTGGCACCGGATCCTACGGCACCTTGGGCGAGACAACTTCGCTTCACGTAGAGGCTGGGCCCGCAAACCGAGGGCGTGGCGCTTGGGACCAGGCCTCCGTCGCTCCGGAGCCCATAACTTTTGATCCGCAAGGAGTTACGCGGCCCACAGCATACCGTTGGAAAGCTCTCCGAGAGCACTACGACGTGGCAGCTAAGCCCGCTCCGCTGGGCCTTTTTTCGGAGCCCAAAATAGAACGTTTTCATCAGTTTCCGGACACTTTTCTGCCTTTTCGCTGTTTTTCCGTCCCGGATCGCACGTCGTGAGCCGCGGGAAGGACGACAACCTAATCCATCACTTATCTGTCATCGGATACTACGGCACCTTGGGCGAGACAACTTCGCTTCACGTAGAGGCTGGGCCCGCAAGCCGAGGGCGTGGCGCTTGGGACCAGGTCTCCGTCGCTCCGGAGCCCATAAGTTTGGATCCGCAAGGAGTTACGCGGGCCACAGCATACCGTTGGAAAGCTGTCCGAGAGCACTTCGACGTGGCAGCTGAGGCCGGTTCGCTGGGCCTTTTTTCGGAGCCCAAAATAGAACGTTTTCATCAGTTTCCGGACACTTTTCTGCCTTTTCGCTGTTTTTCCGTCCCGGATCGCACGTCGTGAGCCGCGGGAAGGACGACAACCTAATCCATCACTTATCTGTCACCGGATCCTACGGCACCTTGGGCGAGACAACTCCGCTTCACGTGGAGGCTGGCCCCGAAAACCGAGCGCGTGGCGCCTGGGACCAGGCCTCCGTCGCTCCGGAGCCCATAACTTTTGACCCGCAAGGAGTTACCCGGCCCACAGCATACCGTTGGAAAGCTCTCCGAGAGCACTACAACGTGGCAGCTAAGCCCGCTTCGCTGGGCCTTTTTTCGGAGCCCAAAATAGAACGTTTTCATCAGTTTCTGGACACTTTTCTGCCTTTTCGCTGTTTTTCCGTCCCGGATCGCACGTCGTGAGCCGCGGGAAGGACGACAACCTAATCCATCACTTATCTGTCACCGGATCCTACGGCACCTTGGGCGAGACAACTTCGCTTCACGTAGAGGCTGGGCCCGCAAACCGAGGGCGTGGCGCTTGGGACCAGGTCTCCGTCGCTCCGGAGCCCATAACTTTTGATCCGTATGGAGTTACGCGGCGCACAGTATACCGTTGGAAAGCTCTCCGAGAGCACTACGACGTGGCAGCTAAGCTCGCTTCGCTGGGCCTTTTTTCGGAGCCCAAAATAGAACGTTTTCATCAGTTTCCGGACACTTTTCTGCCTTTTCGCTGTTTTTCCGGACCGGATCGCACGTCGTGAGCCGCGGGAAGGACGACAACCTAATCCATTACTTATCTGTCACCGGATCCTACGGCACCTTGGGCGAGACAACTTCGCTTCACGTAGAGGCTGGGCCCGCAAACCGAGGGCGTGGCGCTTGGGACCAGGCCTCCGTCGCTCCGGAGCCCATAACTTTTGATCCGCAAGGAGTTACGCGGCCCACAGCATACCGTTGGAAAGCTCTCCGAGAGCACTACAACGTGGCAGCTAAGCCCGCTTCGCTGGGCCTTTTTTCGGAGCCCAAAATAGAACGTTTTCATCAGTTTCCGGACACTTTTCTGCCTTTTCGCTGTTTTTCCGTCCCGGATCGCACGTCGTGAGCCGCGGGAAGGACGACAACCTAATCCATCACTTATCTGTCATCGGATACTACGGCACCTTGGGCGAGACAACTTCGCTTCACGTAGAGGCTGGGCCCGAAAACCGAGGGCGTGGCGCTTGGGACCAGGTCTCCGTCGCTCCGGAGCCCATAACTTTTGATCCGCAAGGAGTTACGCGGCCCACAGCATACCGTTGGAAAGCTCTCCGAGAGCACTACGACGTGGCAGCTAAGCCCGCTTCGCTGGGCCTTTTTTCGGAGCCCAAAATAGAACGTTTTCATCAGTTTCCGGACACTTTTCTTCCTTTTCGCTGTTTTTCCGTCCCGGATCGCACGTCGTGAGCCGCGGGAAGGACGACAACCTAATCCATCACTTATCTGGCACCGGATCCTACGGCACCTTGGGCGAGACAACTTCGCTTCACGTAGAGGCTGGGCCCGCAAACCGAGGGCGTGGCGCTTGGGACCAGGTGTCCGTCGCTCCGGAGCCCATAACTTTTGATCCGCAAGGAGTTACGCGGCCCACAGCATACCGTTGGAAAGCTCTCCGAGAGCACTACGACGTGGCAGCCAAGCGCGCTTCGCTGGGCCTTTTTTCGGAGCCCAAAATCGAACGTTTTCATCAGTTTCCGGACACTTTTCTGCCTTTTCGCTGTTTTTCCGTCCCGGATCGCACGTCATGAGCCGCGGGAAGGACGACAACCAAATCCATCACTTATCTGTCACCGGATCCTACGGCACCCTGGGCGAGACAACTTCGCTTCACGTAGAGGCTGGGCCCGAAAACCGAGGGCGTGGCGCTTGGGACCAGGTCTCCGTCGCTCCGGAGCCCATAACTTTTGATCGGCAAGGAGTTACGCGGCCCACAGCATATCGTTAGAAAGCTCTCCGAGAGCACTACGACGTGGCTGCTAAGCCCGCTTCGCTGGGCCTTTTTTCGTAGCCCAAAATAGAACGTTTTCATCAGTTTCCGGACACTTTTCTGCCTTTTCGCTGTTTTTCCGTCCCGGATCGCACGTCGTGAGCCGCGGGAAGGACGACAACCTAATCCATCACTTATCTGTCACCGGATCCTACGGCACCCTGGGCGAGACAACTTCGCTTCACGTAGAGGCTGGGCCCGCAAACCGAGGGCGTGGCGCTTGGGACCAGGCCTCCGTCGCTCCGGAGCCCATAACTTTTGATCCGCAAGGAGTTACGCGGCCCACAGCATACCGTTGGAAAGCTCTCCGAGAGCACTACGACGTGGCAGCTAAGCCCGCTTCGCTGGGCCTTTTTTCGGAGCCCAAAATAGAACATTTTCATCAGTTTCCGGACACTTTTCTGCCTTTTCGCTGTTTTTCAGTCCCGGATCGCACGTCGTGAGCCGCGGGAAGGACGACAACCTAATCCATCACTTATCTGGCACCGGATCCTACGGCACCTTGGGCGAGACAACTTCGCTTCACGTAGAGGCTGGGCCCGCAAACCGAGGGCGTGGCGCTTGGGACCAGGCCTCCGTCGCTCCGGAGCCCATAACTTTTGATCCGCAAGGAGTTACGCGGCCCACAGCATACCGTTGGAAAGCTCTCCGAGAGCACTACGACGTGGCAGCTAAGCCCACTTCGCTGGGCCTTTTTTCGGAGCCCAAAATAGAACGTTTTCATCAGTTTCCGGACACTTTTCTGCCTTTTCGCTGTTTTTCCGTCCCGGATCGCACGTCGTGAGCCGCGGGAAGGACGACAACCTAATCCATCACTTATCTGTCATCGGATACTACGGCACCTTGGGCGAGACAACTTCGCTTCACGTAGAGGCTGGGCCCGCAAACCGAGGGCGTGGCGCTTGGGACCAGGTCTCCGTCGCTCCGGAGCCCATAACTTTTGATCCGCAAGGAGTTACGCGGCCCACAGCATACCGTTGGAAAGCTCTCTGAGAGCACTACGACGTGGCAGCTAAGCCCGCTTCGCTGGGCCTTTTTTCGGAGCCCAAAATAGAACGTTTTCATCAGTTTCCGGACACTTTTCTGCCTTTTCGCTGTTTTTCCGTCCCGGATCGCACGTCGTGAGCCGCGGGAAGGACGACAACCTAATCCATCACTTATCTGTCACCGGATCCTACGGCACCTTGGGCGAGACAACTTCGCTTCACGTAGAGGCTGGGCCCGAAAACCGAGGGCGTGGCGCTTGGGACCAGGCCTCCGTCGCTCCGGAGCCCATAACTTTTGATCCGCAAGGAGTTACGCGGCCCACAGCATACCGTTGGAAAGCTCTCCGAGAGCACTACAACGTGGCAGCTAAGCCCGCTTCGCTGGGCCTTTTTTCGGAGCCCAAAATAGAACGTTTTCATCAGTTTCTGGACACTTTTCTGCCTTTTCGCTGTTTTTCCGTCCCGGATCGCACGTCGTGAGCCGCGGGAAGGACGACAACCTAATCCATCACTTATCTGTCACCGGATCCTACGGCACCTTGGGCGAGACAACTTCGCTTCACGTAGAGGCTGGGCCCGCAAACCGAGGGCGTGGCGCTTGGGACCAGGCCTCCGTCGCTCCGGAGCCCATAACTTTTGATCCGCAAGGAGTTACGCGGCCCACAATATACCGTTGGAAAGCTCTCCGAGAGCACTACGACGTGGCAGCTAAGCTCGCTTCGCTGGGCCTTTTTCGTAGCCCAAAATAGAACGTTTTCATCAGTTTCCGGACACTTTTCTGCCTTTTCGCTGTTTTTCCGTCCCGGATCGCACGTCGTGAGCCGCGGGAAGGACGACAACCTAATCCATCACTTATCTGGCACCGGATCCTACGGCACCTTGGGCGAGACAACTTCGCTTCACGTAGAGGCTGGGCCCGCAAACCGAGGGCGTGGCGCTTGGGACCAGGCCTCCGTCGCTCCGGAGCCCATAACTTTTGATCCGCAAGGAGTTACGCGGCCCACAGCATACCGTTGGAAAGCTCTCCGAGAGCACTACGACGTGGCAGCTAAGCCCGCTCCGCTGGGCCTTTTTTCGGAGCCCAAAATAGAACGTTTTCATCAGTTTCCGGACACTTTTCTGCCTTTTCGCTGTTTTTCCGTCCCGGATCGCACGTCGTGAGCCGCGGGAAGGACGACAACCTAATCCATCACTTATCTGTCATCGGATACTACGGCACCTTGGGCGAGACAACTTCGCTTCACGTAGAGGCTGGGCCCGCAAACCGAGGGCGTGGCGCTTGGGACCAGGTCTCCGTCGCTCCGGAGCCCATAACTTTTGATCCGCAAGGAGTTACGCGGCCCACAGCATACCGTTGGAAAGCTCTCCGAGAGCACTACGACGTGGCAGCTAAGCCCGCTTCGCTGGGCCTTTTTTCGGAGCCCAAAATAGAACGTTTTCATCAGTTTCCGGACACTTTTCTGCCTTTTCGCTGTTTTTCCGGACCGGATCGCACGTCGTGAGCCGCGGGAAGGACGACAACCTAATCCATTACTTATCTGTCACCGGATCCTACGGCACCTTGGGCGAGACAACTTCGCTTCACGTAGAGGCTGGGCCCGCAAACCGAGGGCGTGGCGCTTGGGACCAGGCCTCCGTCGCTCCGGAGCCCATAACTTTTGATCCGCAAGGAGTTACGCGGCCCACAGCATACCGTTGGAAAGCTCTCCGAGAGCACTACAACGTGGCAGCTAAGCCCGCTTCGCTGGGCCTTTTTTCGGAGCCCAAAATAGAACGTTTTCATCAGTTTCCGGACACTTTTCTGCCTTTTCGCTGTTTTTCCGTCCCGGATCGCACGTCGTGAGCCGCGGGAAGGACGACAACCTAATCCATCACTTATCTGTCATCGGATACTACGGCACCTTGGGCGAGACAACTTCGCTTCACGTAGAGGCTGGGCCCGAAAACCGAGGGCGTGGCGCTTGGGACCAGGTCTCCGTCGCTCCGGAGCCCATAACTTTTGATCCGCAAGGAGTTACGCGGCCCACAGCATACCGTTGGAAAGCTCTCCGAGAGCACTACGACGTGGCAGCTAAGCCCGCTTCGCTGGGCCTTTTTTCGGAGCCCAAAATAGAACGTTTTCATCAGTTTCCGGACACTTTTCTTCCTTTTCGCTGTTTTTCCGTCCCGGATCGCACGTCGTGAGCCGCGGGAAGGACGACAACCTAATCCATCACTTATCTGGCACCGGATCCTACGGCACCTTGGGCGAGACAACTTCGCTTCACGTAGAGGCTGGGCCCGCAAACCGAGGGCGTGGCGCTTGGGACCAGGTGTCCGTCGCTCCGGAGCCCATAACTTTTGATCCGCAAGGAGTTACGCGGCCCACAGCATACCGTTGGAAAGCTCTCCGAGAGCACTACGACGTGGCAGCTAAGCCCGCTTCGCTGGGCCTTTTTTCGGAGCCCAAAATAGAACGTTTTCATCAGTTTCCGGACACTTTTCTGCCTTTTCGCTGTTTTTCCGTCCCGGATCGCACGTCGTGAGCCGCGGGAAGGACGACAACCTAATCCATCACTTATCTGTCACCGGATCCTACGGCACCTTGGGCGAGACAACTTCGCTTCACGTAGAGGCTGGGCCCGAAAACCGAGGGCGTGGCGCTTGGGACCAGGTCTCCGTCGCTCCGGAGCCCATAACTTTTGATCCGCAAGGAGTTACGCGGCCCACAGCATACCGTTGGAAAGCTCTCCGAGAGCACTACGACGTGGCAGCTAAGCACGCTTCGCTGGGCCTTTTTTCGGAGCCCAAAATAGAACGTTTTCATCAGTTTCCGGACACTTTTCTTCCTTTTCGCTGTTTTTCCGTCCCGGATCGCACGTCGTGAGCCGCGGGAAGGACGACAACCTAATCCATCACTTATCTGGCACCGGATCCTACGGCACCTTGGGCGAGACAACTTCGCTTCACGTAGAGGCTGGGCCCGCAAACCGAGGGCGTGGCGCTTGGGACCAGGTGTCCGTCGCTCCGGAGCCCATAACTTTTGATCCGCAAGGAGTTACGCGGCCCACAGCATACCGTTGGAAAGCTCTCCGAGAGCACTACGACGTGGCAGCTAAGCCCGCTTCGCTGGGCCTTTTTTCGGAGCCCAAAATAGAACGTTTTCATCAGTTTCCGGACACTTTTCTGCCTTTTCGCTGTTTTTCCGTCCCGGATCGCACGTCGTGAGCCGCGGGAAGGACGACAACCTAATCCATCACTTATCTGTCATCGGATACTACGGCACCTTGGGCGAGACAACTTCGCTTCACGTAGAGGCTGGGCCCGCAAACCGAGGGCGTGGCGCTTGGGACCAGGCCTCCGTCGCTCCGGAGCCCATAACTTTTGATCCGCAAGGAGTTACGCGGCCCACAGCATACCGTTGGAAAGCTCTCCGAGAGCACTACAACGTGGCAGCTAAGCCCGCTTCGCTGGGCCTTTTTTCGGAGCCCAAAATAGAACGTTTTCATCAGTTTCCGGACACTTTTCTGCCTTTTCGCTGTTTTTCCGTCCCGGATCGCACGTCGTGAGCCGCGGGAAGGACGACAACCTAATCCATCACTTATCTGTCACCGGATCCTACGGCACCTTGGGCGAGACAACTTCGCTTCACGTAGAGGCTGGGCCCGAAAACCGAGGGCGTGGCGCTTGGGACCAGGTCTCCGTCGCTCCGGAGCCCATAACTTTTGATCCGCAAGGAGTTACGCGGCCCACAGCATACCGTTGGAAAGCTCTCCGAGAGCACTACGACGTGGCAGCTAAGCACGCTTCGCTGGGCCTTTTTTCGGAGCCCAAAATAGAACGTTTTCATCAGTTTCCGGACACTTTTCTTCCTTTTCGCTGTTTTTCCGTCCCGGATCGCACGTCGTGAGCCGCGGGAAGGACGACAACCTAATCCATCACTTATCTGGCACCGGATCCTACGGCACCTTGGGCGAGACAACTTCGCTTCACGTAGAGGCTGGGCCCGCAAACCGAGGGCGTGGCGCTTGGGACCAGGTGTCCGTCGCTCCGGAGCCCATAACTTTTGATCCGCAAGGAGTTACGCGGCCCACAGCATACCGTTGGAAAGCTCTCCGAGAGCACTACGACGTGGCAGCTAAGCCCGCTTCGCTGGGCCTTTTTTCGGAGCCCAAAATAGAACGTTTTCATCAGTTTCCGGACACTTTTCTGCCTTTTCGCTGTTTTTCCGTCCCGGATCGCACGTCGTGAGCCGCGGGAAGGACGACAACCTAATCCATCACTTATCTGTCATCGGATACTACGGCACCTTGGGCGAGACAACTTCGCTTCACGTAGAGGCTGGGCCCGCAAACCGAGGGCGTGGCGCTTGGGACCAGGCCTCCGTCGCTCCGGAGCCCATAACTTTTGATCCGCAAGGAGTTACGCGGCCCACAGCATACCGTTGGAAAGCTCTCCGAGAGCACTACAACGTGGCAGCTAAGCCCGCTTCGCTGGGCCTTTTTTCGGAGCCCAAAATAGAACGTTTTCATCAGTTTCCGGACACTTTTCTGCCTTTTCGCTGTTTTTCCGTCCCGGATCGCACGTCGTGAGCCGCGGGAAGGACGACAACCTAATCCATCACTTATCTGTCACCGGATCCTACGGCACCTTGGGCGAGACAACTTCGCTTCACGTAGAGGCTGGGCCCGAAAACCGAGGGCGTGGCGCTTGGGACCAGGTCTCCGTCGCTCCGGAGCCCATAACTTTTGATCCGCAAGGAGTTACGCGGCCCACAGCATACCGTTGGAAAGCTCTCCGAGAGCACTACGACGTGGCAGCTAAGCACGCTTCGCTGGGCCTTTTTTCGGAGCCCAAAATAGAACGTTTTCATCAGTTTCCGGACACTTTTCTTCCTTTTCGCTGTTTTTCCGTCCCGGATCGCACGTCGTGAGCCGCGGGAAGGACGACAACCTAATCCATCACTTATCTGGCACCGGATCCTACGGCACCTTGGGCGAGACAACTTCGCTTCACGTAGAGGCTGGGCCCGCAAACCGAGGGCGTGGCGCTTGGGACCAGGTGTCCGTCGCTCCGGAGCCCATAACTTTTGATCCGCAAGGAGTTACGCGGCCCACAGCATACCGTTGGAAAGCTCTCCGAGAGCACTACGACGTGGCAGCTAAGCCCGCTTCGCTGGGCCTTTTTTCGGAGCCCAAAATAGAACGTTTTCATCAGTTTCCGGACACTTTTCTGCCTTTTCGCTGTTTTTCCGTCCCGGATCGCACGTCGTGAGCCGCGGGAAAGACGACAACCTAATCCATCACTTATCTGTCACCGGATCCTACGGCACCTTGGGCGAGACAACTTCGCTTCACGTAGAGGCTGGGCCCGCAAACCGAGGGCGTGGCGCTTGGGACCAGGTCTCCGTCGCTCCGGAGCCCATAACTTTTGATCCGCAAGGAGTTACGCGGCCCACAGCATACCGTTGGAAAGCTCTCCGAGAGCACTACGACGTGGCAGCTAAGCACGCTTCGCTGGGCCTTTTTTCGGAGCCCAAAATAGAACGTTTTCATCAGTTTCCGGACACTTTTCTTCCTTTTCGCTGTTTTTCCGTCCCGGATCGCACGTCGTGAGCCGCGGGAAGGACGACAACCTAATCCATCACTTATCTGGCACCGGATCCTACGGCACCTTGGGCGAGACAACTTCGCTTCACGTAGAGGCTGGGCCCGCAAACCGAGGGCGTGGCGCTTGGGACCAGGTGTCCGTCGCTCCGGAGCCCATAACTTTTGATCCGCAAGGAGTTACGCGGCCCACAGCATACCGTTGGAAAGCTCTCCGAGAGCACTACGACGTGCCAGCTAAGCCCGCTTCGCTGGGCCTTTTTTCGGAGCCCAAAATAGAACGTTTTCATCAGTTTCCGGACACTTTCTTGCCTTTTCGCTGTTTTTCCGTCCCGGATCGCACGTCGTGAGCCGCGGGAAGGACGACAACCTAATCCATCACTTATCTGTCATCGGATACTACGGCACCTTGGGCGAGACAACTTCGCTTCACGTAGAGGCTGGGCCCGCAAGCCGAGGGCGTGGCGCTTGGGACCAGGCCTCCGTCGCTCCGGAGCCCATATCTTTTGATCCGCAAGGAGTTACGCGGCCCACAGCATACCGTTGGAAAGCTCTCCGAGAGCACTACAACGTGGCAGCTAAGCCCGCTTCGCTGGGCCTTTTTTCGGAGCCCAAAATAGAACGTTTTCATCAGTTTCCGGACACTTTTCTGCCTTTTCGCTGTTTTTCCGTCCCGGATCGCACGTCGTGAGCCGCGGGAAGGACGACAACCTAATCCATCACTTATCTGTCACCGGATCCTACGGCACCTTGGGCGAGACAACTTCGCTTCACGTAGAGGCTGGGCCCGAAAACCGAGGGCGTGGCGCTTGGGACCAGGTCTCCGTCGCTCCGGAGCCCATAACTTTTGATCCGCAAGGAGTTACGCGGCCCACAGCATACCGTTGGAAAGCTCTCCGAGAGCACTACGACGTGGCAGCTAAGCACGCTTCGCTGGGCCTTTTTTCGGAGCCCAAAATAGAACGTTTTCATCAGTTTCCGGACACTTTTCTTCCTTTTCGCTGTTTTTCCGTCCCGGATCGCACGTCGTGAGCCGCGGGAAGGACGACAACCTAATCCATCACTTATCTGGCACCGGATCCTACGGCACCTTGGGCGAGACAACTTCGCTTCACGTAGAGGCTGGGCCCGCAAACCGAGGGCGTGGCGCTTGGGACCAGGTGTCCGTCGCTCCGGAGCCCATAACTTTTGATCCGCAAGGAGTTACGCGGCCCACAGCATACCGTTGGAAAGCTCTCCGAGAGCACTACGACGTGGCAGCTAAGCCCGCTTCGCTGGGCCTTTTTTCGGAGCCCAAAATAGAACGTTTTCATCAGTTTCCGGACACTTTTCTGCCTTTTCGCTGTTTTTCCGTCCCGGATCGCACGTCGTGAGCCGCGGGAAGGACGACAACCTAATCCATCACTTATCTGTCACCGGATCCTACGGCACCTTGGGCGAGACAACTTCGCTTCACGTAGAGGCTGGGCCCGAAAACCGAGGGCGTGGCGCTTGGGACCAGGTCTCCGTCGCTCCGGAGCCCATAACTTTTGATCCGCAAGGAGTTACGCGGCCCACAGCATACCGTTGGAAAGCTCTCCGAGAGCACTACGACGTGGCAGCTAAGCACGCTTCGCTGGGCCTTTTTTCGGAGCCCAAAATAGAACGTTTTCATCAGTTTCCGGACACTTTTCTTCCTTTTCGCTGTTTTTCCGTCCCGGATCGCACGTCGTGAGCCGCGGGAAGGACGACAACCTAATCCATCACTTATCTGGCACCGGATCCTACGGCACCTTGGGCGAGACAACTTCGCTTCACGTAGAGGCTGGGCCCGCAAACCGAGGGCGTGGCGCTTGGGACCAGGTGTCCGTCGCTCCGGAGCCCATAACTTTTGATCCGCAAGGAGTTACGCGGCCCACAGCATACCGTTGGAAAGCTCTCCGAGAGCACTACGACGTGGCAGCTAAGCCCGCTTCGCTGGGCCTTTTTTCGGAGCCCAAAATAGAACGTTTTCATCAGTTTCCGGACACTTTTCTGCCTTTTCGCTGTTTTTCCGTCCCGGATCGCACGTCGTGAGCCGCGGGAAGGACGACAACCTAATCCATCACTTATCTGTCATCGGATACTACGGCACCTTGGGCGAGACAACTTCGCTTCACGTAGAGGCTGGGCCCGCAAACCGAGGGCGTGGCGCTTGGGACCAGGTGTCCGTCGCTCCGGAGCCCATAACTTTTGATCCGCAAGGAGTTACGCGGCCCACAGCATACCGTTGGAAAGCTCTCCGAGAGCACTACGACGTGGCAGCTAAGCCCGCTTCGCTGGGCCTTTTTTCGGAGCCCAAAATAGAACGTTTTCATCAGTTTCCGGACACTTTTCTGCCTTTTCGCTGTTTTTCCGTCCCGGATCGCACGTCGGGAGCCGCGGGAAGGACGACAACCTAATCCATCACTTATCTGTCATCGGATACTACGGCACCGTGGGCGAGACAACTTCGCTTCACGTAGAGGCTGGGCCCGCAAACCGAGGGCGTGGCGCTTGGGACCAGGTCTCCGTCGCTCCGGAGCCCATAACTTTTGATCCGCAAGGAGTTACGCGGCCCACAGCATACCGTTGGAAAGCTCTCCGAGAGCACTACGACGTGGCAGCTAAGCCCGCTTCGCTGGGCCTTTTTTCGGAGCCCAAAATAGAACGTTTTCATCAGTTTCCGGACACTTTTCTGCCTTTTCGCTGTTTTTTCGTCCCGGATCGCACGTCGTGAGCCGCGGGAAAGACGACAACCTAATCCATCACTTATCTGTCACCGGATCCTACGGCACCTTGGGCGAGACAACTTCGCTTCACGTAGAGGCTGGGCCCGCAAACCGAGGGCGTGGCGCTTGGGACCAGGCCTCCGTCGCTCCGGAGCCCATAACTTTTGATCCGCAAGGAGTTACGCGGCCCACAGCATACCGTTTGAAAGCTCTCCGAGAGCACTACGACGTGGCAGCCAAGCACGCTTCGCTGGGCCTTTTTTCGGAGCCCAAAATAGAACGTTTTCATCAGTTTCCGGACACTTTTCTTCCTTTTCGCTGTTTTTTCGTCCCGGATCGCACGGCGTGAGCCGCGGGAAGGACGACAACCTAATCCATCACTTATCTGTCACCGGATCCTACGGCACCTTGGGCGAGACAACTTCGCTTCACGTAGAGGCTGGGCCCGCAAACCGAGGACGTGGGGCTTGGGACCAGGCCTCCGTCGCTCCGGAGCCCATAACTTTTGAGGGGCAAGGAGTTACGGGCCCCACAGCATACCGTTGGAAAGCTCTCCGAGAGCACTTCAACGTGGCAGCTAAGCTCGCTTTGCTGGGCCTTTTTTCGGAGCCCAAAATCGAACGTTTTCATCACTTTCCGGACACTTTTCTGCCTTTTCGCTGTTTTTCCGTCCCGGATCGCACGTCGTGAGCCGCGGGAAGGACGACAACCTAATCCATCACTTATCTGTCACCGGATCCTACGGCACCTTGGGCGAGACAACTTCGCTTCACGTAGAGGCTGGGCCCGAAAACAGAGGGCGTGGCGCTTGGGACCAGGTCTCCGTCGCTCCGGAGCCCATAACTTTTGATCCGCAAGGAGTTACGCGGCCCACAGCATACCGTTGGAAAGCTCTCCGAGAGCACTACGATGTGGCAGCTAAGCACGCTTCGCTGGGCCTTTTTTCGGAGCCCAAAATAGAACGTTTTCATCAGTTTCCGGACACTTTTCTTCCTTTTCGCTGTTTTTCCGTCCCGGATCGCACGTCGTGAGCCGCGGGAAGGACGACAACCTAATCCATCACTTATCTGGCACCGGATCCTACGGCACCTTGGGCGAGACAACTTCGCTTCACGTAGAGGCTGGGCCCGCAAACCGAGGGCGTGGCGCTTGGGACCAGGTCTCCGTCGCTCCGGAGCCCATAACTTTTGACCCGCAAGGAGTTACGCGGCCCACAGCATACCGTTGGAAAGCTCTCCGAGAGCACTACGACGTGGCAGCAAAGCACGCTTCGCTGGGCCTTTTTTCGGAGCCCAAAATAGAACGTTTTCATCAGTTTCCGGACACTTTTCTGCCTTTTCGCTGTTTTTCCGTCCCGGATCGCACGTCGTGAGCCGCGGGAAGGACGACAACCTAATCCTTCACTTATCTGTCACCGGATCCTACGGCACCTTGGGCGAGACAACTTCGCTTCACGTAGAGGCTGGGCCGGAAAACTGAGGGCGTGGGGCTTGGGTCCAGGTCTCCGTCGCTCCGGTGCCCATAACTTTTGATCCGTAAGGAGTTACGCGTCCCACAGCATTCCGTTGGAAAGCTCTCCGAGAGCTCTACGACAGGGCAGCTAAGCACGCTTCGCTGGGCCTTTTTTCGGAGCCCAAAATAGAACGTTTTCATCAGTTTCCGGACACTTTTCTTCCTTTTCGCTGTTTTTCCGTCCCGGATCGCACGTCGTGAGCCGCGGGAAGGACGACAACCTAATCCATCACTTATCTGTCACCGGATCCTACGGCACCTTGGGCGAGACAACTTCGATTCACGTAGAGGCTGGGCCCGCAAACCGAGGGCGTGGCGCTTGGGACCAGGCCTCCGTCGCTCCGGAGCCCATAACTTTTGATCCGCAAGGAGTTACGCGGCCCACAGCATACCGTTGGAAAGCTCTCCGAGAGCACTACAACGTGGCAGCTAAGCCCGCTTCGCTGGGCCTTTTTTCGGAGCCCAAAATAGAACATTTTCATCAGTTTCCGGACACTTTTCTGCCTTTTCGCTGTTTTTCCGTCCCGGATCGCACGTCGTGAGCCGCGGGAAGGACGACAACCTAATCCATCACTTATCTGTCACCGGATCCTACGGCACCTTGGGCGAGACAACTTCGCTTCACGTAGAGGCTGGGCCCGAAAACCGAGGGCGTGGCGCTTGGGACCAGGTCTCCGTCGCTCCGGAGCCCATAACTTTTGATCCGCAAGGAGTTACGCGGCCCACAGCATACCGTTGGAAAGCTCTCCGAGAGCTCTACGACGTGGCGACTAAGCGCGCTTAGCTGGGCCTTTTTTCGGAGCCCAAAATCGAACGTTTTCATCAATTTTCGGACACTTTTCTTCTTTTGCGCTGTTTTTCCATCCCAGATCGCGCGTCGTTCACCGCGAAAAGGACGAGAGCCTAATCCATCACTTATCTGGCACCGGATCCTACGGCACCTTGGGCGAGACAACTTCGCTTCACGTAGAGGCTGGGCCCGCAAACCGAGGGCGTGGCGCTTGGGACCAGGTCTCCGTCGCTCCGGAGCCCATAACTTTTGATCCGCAAGGAGTTACGCGGCCCACAGCATACCGTTGGAAAGCTCTCCGAGAGCACTACGACGTGGCAGCAAAGCACGCTTCGCTGGGCCTTTTTTTGGAGCCCAAAATAGAACGTTTTCATCAGTTTCCGGACACTTTTCTGCCTTTTCGCTGTTTTTCCGTCCCGGATCGCACGTCGTGAGCCGCGGGAAGGACGACAACCTAATCCTTCACTTATCTGTCACCGGATCCTACGGCACCTTGGGCGAGACAACTTCGCTTCACGTAGAGGCTGGGCCCGAAAACCGAGGGCGTGGCGCTTGGGACCAGGTCTCCGTCGCTCCGGAGCCCATAACTTTTGATCCGCAAGGAGTTACGCGGCCCACAGCATACCGTTGGAAAGCTCTCCGAGAGCACTACGACGTGGCAGCTAAGCACGCTTCGCTGGGCCTTTTTTCGGAGCCCAAAATAGAACGTTTTCATCAGTTTTCGGACACTTTTATGCCTTTTCGCTGTTTTTCCGTCCCGGATCGCACGTCGTGAGCCGCGGGAAGGACGACAAACTAATCCATCACTTATCTGTCACCGGATCCTACGGCACCTTGGGCGAGACAACTTCGCTTCACGTAGAGGCTGGGCTCGAAAACCGAGGGCGTGGCGCTTGGGACCAGGTCTCCGTCGCTCCGGAGCCCATAACTTTTGATCCGCAAGGAGTTACCCTGCCCACAGCATACCGTTGGAAAGCTCTCCGAGAGCACTACGACGTGGCAGCTAAGCACGCTTCGCTGGGCCTTTTTTCGGAGCCCAAAATAGAACATTTTCATCAGTTTCCGGACACTTTTCTGCCTTTTCGCTGTTTTTCCGTCCCGGATCGCACGTCGTGAGCCGCGGGAAGGACGACAACCTAATCCATCACTTATCTGTCACCGGATCCTACGGCACCTTGGGCGAGACAACTTCGCTTCACGTAGAGGCTGGGCCCGCAAACCGAGGGCGTGGCGCTTGGGACCAGGTCTCCGTAGCTCCGGAGCCCATAACTTTTGATGCGCAAGGAGTTACGCGGCCCACAGCATACCGTTGGAAAGCTCTCCGAGAGCACTACGACGTGGCAGCTAAGCACGCTTCGTTGGGCCTTTTTTCGGAGCCCAAAATAGAACGTTTTCATCAGTTTCCGGACACTTTTCTGCCTTTTCGCTGTTTTTCCGTCCCGGATCGCACGTCGTGAGCCGCGGGAAGGACGACAGCCTAATCCATCACTTATCTGTCACCGGATCCTTCGGCACCTTGGGCGAGACAACATCGCTTCACGTAGAGGCTGGGCCCGCAAACCGAGGGCGTGGCGCTTGGGACCTGGTCTCCGTCGCTCCGGAGCCCATAACTTTTGATCCCCAAGGAGTTACGCGGCCCACAGCATACCGTTGGAAAGCTCTCCGAGAGCACTACGACGTGGCATCTAAGCCCGCTTCGCTGGGCCTTTTTTCGGAGCCCAAAATAGAACGTTTTCATCAGTTTCTGGATACTTTTCTGCCTTTTCGCTGTTTTTCCGTCCCGGATCGCACGTCGTGAGCCGCGGGAAGGACGACAACCTAATCCATCACTTATCTGTCACCGGATCCTACGGCACCTTGGGCGAGACAACTTCGCTTCACGTAGAGGCGGGGCCCGCAAACCGAAGGCGTGGCGCTTGGGACCAGGCCTCCGTCGCTCCGGAGCCCATAACTTTTGATCCGCAAGGAGTTACGCGGCCCACAGCGTACCGTTGGAAAGATCTCCGAGAGCTCTACGATGGGGTAGCTAAGCCCGCTTCGCTGGGCCTTTTCTAGAGACCAAAATAGAACGTTTTCATCAGTTTCCGGACATATTTCTTCTTTTACGCTGTTTTTCCGTCCTGGATCGCGCGTCGTGCGCCGCGGGAAGGACGACAACCTAATCCATCACTTATCTGTCACCGGATCCTACGGCACCTTGGGCGAGACAACTTCGCTTCACGTAGAGGCTGGGCCCGCAAACCGAGGGCGTGGCGCTTGGGACCAGGTCTCCGTCGCTCCGGAGCCTATAACTTTTGATCCGCAAGGAGTTACGCGGCCCACAGCATACCGTTGGAAAGCTCTCCGAGAGCACTACGACGTGGCAGCTAAGCCCGCTTTGCTGGGCCTTTTTTCGGAGCCCAAAATAGAACGTTTTCATCAGTTTCCGGACACTTTTCTGCCTTTTCGCTGTTTTTCCGTCCCGGATCGCACGTCGTGAGCCGCGGGAAGGACGACAACCTAATCCATCACTCATCTGTCATCGGATCCTACGGCACCTTGGGCGAGACAACTTCGCTTCACGTAGAGGCTGGGCCCGCAAACCGAGGGCGTGGCGCTTGGGACCAGGTCTCCGTCGCTCCGGAGCCCATAACTTTTGATCCGCAAGGAGTTACGCGGCCCACAGCATACCGTTGGAAAGCTCTCCGAGGGCACTACGACGTGGCAGCAAAGCATGCTTTGCTGGGCCTTTTTTTGGAGCCCAAAATAGAACGTTTTCATCAGTTTCCGGACACTTTTCTGCCTTTTCGCTGTTTTTCCGTCCCGGATCGCACGTCGTGAGCCGCGGGAAGGACGACAACCTAATCCATCACTTATCTGTCACCGAATCCCACGGCACCTTGGGCAAGACAACTTCGCTTCACGTAGAGGCTGGGCCCGCAAACCGAGGGCGTGGGGCTTGGGACCAGGTCTCCATCGCTCCGAAGCCCATAACTTTTGATCCGCAAGGAGTTACGCGGCCCACAGCATACCGCTGGAAAGCTCTCCGAGAGCTCTACGAATGGGCAACAAAGCCAGCAGCGCTGGGCCTTTTATCGGAGCCCAAATTCGAAGGTTTTCATCAGTTTCGGGACACTTTTATGTTTTTCGCTGTTTTTCCGTCCCGGATCGTACGTCGTGAGCCGCGGGAAGGACGACAACCAAATCCATCACTTATCTGTCACCGGATCCTACGGCACCTTGGGCGAGACAACTTCTCTTCACGTAGAGGCTGGGCCCGCAAACCGAGGGCGTGGCGCTTGGGACCAGGTCTCCGTCGCTCCGGAGCCCATAACTTTTGATCCGCAAGGAGTTACGCGGCCCACAGCATACCGTTGGAAAGCTCTCCGAGAGTACTACGACGTGGCAGCTAAGCCCGCTTCGCTGGGCCTTTTTTAGGAGCCCAAAATAGAACGTTTTCATCAGTTTTCGGACACTTTTATGCCTTTTCGCTGTTTTTCCGTCCCGGATCGCACGTCGTGAGCCGCGGGAAGGACGACAACCTAATCCATCACTTATCTGTCACCGGATCCTACGGCACCTTGGGCGAGACAACTTCGCTTCACGTAGAGGCTGGGCTCGAAAACCGAGGGCGTGGCGCTTGGGACCAGGTCTCCGTCGCTCCGGAGCCCATAACTTTTGATCCGCAAGGAGTTACGCGGCCCACAGCATACCGTTGGAAAGCTCTCCGAGAGCACTACGACGTGGCAGCTAAGCACGCTTCGCTGGGCCTTTTTTCGGAGCCCAAAATAGAACATTTTCATCAGTTTCCGGACACTTTTCTGCCTTTTCGCTGTTTTTCCGTCCCGGATCGCACGTCGTGAGCCGCGGGAAGGACGACAACCTAATCCATCACTTATCTGTCACCGGATCCTACGGCACCTTGGGCGAGACAACTTCGCTTCACGTAGAGGCTGGGCCCGCAAACCGAGGGCGTGGCGCTTGGGACCAGGTCTCCGTAGCTCCGGAGCCCATAACTTTTGATCCGCAAGGAGTTACGCGGCCCACAGCATACCGTTGGAAAGCTCTCCGAGAGCACTACGACGTGGCAGCTAAGCACGCTTCGTTGGGCCTTTTTTCGGAGCCCAAAATAGAACGTTTTCATCAGTTTCCGGACACTTTTCTGCCTTTTCGCTGTTTTTCCGTCCCGGATCGCACGTCGTGAGCCGCGGGAAGGACGACAGCCTAATCCATCACTTATCTGTCACCGGATCCTTCGGCACCTTGGGCGAGACAACATCGCTTCACGTAGAGGCTGGGCCCGCAAACCGAGGGCGTGGCGCTTGGGACCTGGTCTCCGTCGCTCTGGAGCCCATAACTTTTGATCCGCAAGGAGTTACGCGGCCCACAGCATACCGTTGGAAAGGTCTCCGAGAGCACTACGACGTGCCATCTAAGCCCGCTTCATGGGCCTTTTTTCGGAGCCCAAAATAGAACGTTTTCATCAGTTTCTGGATACTTTTCTGCCTTTTCGCTGTTTTTCCGTCCCGGATCGCACGTCGTGAGCCGCGGGAAGGACGACAACCTAATCCATCACTTATCTGTCACCGGATCCTACGGCACCTTGGGCGAGACAACTTCGCTTCACGTTGTGGCTGGGCCGCCAAACCGAGGTCGCGGGGCTTGGGACCAGGTCTCCTCCGCTCCCAAGCCCATAACTTTTGATCCGCAAGGAGTTACGCGGCCCACAGCGTAATGTTGAAAAGATCTCCGAGAGCTCTACGATGGGGTAGCTAAGCCCACTTGGCTGGGCCTTTTCTGGAGACCAAAATCGAACATTTTCATCAGTTTCCGGACACATTTCTTCTTTTGCGCTGTTTTTCCGTCCTGGATCGCGCGTCGTGCGCCGCGAAAAGGACGACAACCTAATCCGTCACATTTCTGTTACCGAATCCTACGGCACCTTGGGCGAGACAACTTCGCTTCACGTAGAGGCTGGGCCCGCAAACCGAGGGCGTGGCGCTTGGGACCAGGTCTCCGTCGCTCCGGAGCCTATAACTTTTGATCCGCAAGGAGTTACGCGGCCCACAGCATACCGTTGGAAAGCTCTCCGAGAGCACTACGACGTGGCAGCTAAGCCCGCTTTGCTGGGCCTTTTTTCGGAGCCCAAAATAGAACGTTTTCATCAGTTTCCGGACACTTTTCTGCCTTTTCGCTGTTTTTCCGTCCCGGATCGCACGTCGTGAGCCGCGGGAAGGACGACAACCTAATCCATCACTCATCTGTCATCGGATCCTACGGCACCTTGGGCGAGACAACTTCGCTTCACGTAGAGGCTGGGCCCGCAAACCGAGGGCGTGGCGCTTGGGACCAGGTCTCCGTCGCTCCGGAGCCCATAACTTTTGATCCGCAAGGAGTTACGCGGCCCACAGCATACCGTTGGAAAGCTCTCCGAGGGCACTACGACGTGGCAGCAAAGCATGCTTTGCTGGGCCTTTTTTTGGAGCCCAAAATAGAACGTTTTCATCAGTTTCCGGACACTTTTCTGCCTTTTCGCTGTTTTTCCGTCCCGGAGCGCCCGTCGTGAGCCGCGGGAAGGACGACCACCTAATCCATCACTTCTCTGTCACCGGATCCTACGGCACCTTGGGCGACCCAACTTCGCTTCACGTAGAGGCTGGGCCCGCAAACCGAGGGCGTGGCGCTTGGGACCAGGTCTCCGTCGCTCCGGAGCCCATAACTTTTGATCCGCAAGGAGTTACGCGGCCCACAGCATACCGTTGGAAAGCTCTCCGAGAGCACTACGACGTGGCAGCAAAGCCCGCTTCGCTGGGCCTTTTTTCGGAGACCAAAATAGAACGTTTTCATCAGTTTCTGGACACTTTTCTGCCTTTTCGCTGTTTTTCCGTCCCGGATCGCACGTCGTGAGCCGCGGGAAGGACGACAGCCTAATCCATCACTTATCTGTCACCGGATCCTTCGGCACCTTGGGCGAGACAACATCGCTTCACGTAGAGGCGGGGCCGGCAAACCGAGGTCGCGGGGCTTGGGACCAGGTCTCCGCCGCTCCGGAGCCCATAACTTTTGATCCGCAAGGAGTTACGCGGCCCACAGCGTACCGTTGGAAAGATCTCCGAGAGCTCTACGATGGGGTAGCTAAGCCCGCTTCGCTGGGCCTTTTCTAGAGACCAAAATAGAACGTTTTCATCAGTTTCCGGACACTTTTCTGCCTTTTCGCTGTTTTTCCGTCCCGGATCGCACGTCGTGAGCCGCGGGAAGGACGACAACCTAATCCATCACTTATCTGTCACCGGATCCTACGGCACCTTGGGCGAGACAACTTCGCTTCACGTAGAGGCTGGGCCCGCAAACCGAGGGCGTGGCGCTTGGGACCAGGTCTCCGTCGCTCCGGAGCCTATAACTTTTGATCCGCAAGGAGTTACGCGGCCCACAGCATACCGTTGGAAAGCTCTCCGAGAGCACTACGACGTGGCAGCTAAGCCCGCTTTGCTGGGCCTTTTTTCGGAGCCCAAAATAGAACGTTTTCATCAGTTTCCGGACACTTTTCTGCCTTTTCGCTGTTTTTCCGTCCCGGATCGCACGTCGTGAGCCGCGGGAAGGACGACAACCTAATCCATCACTCATCTGTCATCGGATCCTACGGCACCTTGGGCGAGACAACTTCGCTTCACGTAGAGGCTGGGCCCGCAAACCGAGGGCGTGGCGCTTGGGACCAGGTCTCCGTCGCTCCGGAGCCCATAACTTTTGATCCGCAAGGAGTTACGCGGCCCACAGCATACCGTTGGAAAGCTCTCCGAGGGCACTACGACGTGGCAGCAAAGCATGCTTTGCTGGGCCTTTTTTTGGAGCCCAAAATAGAACGTTTTCATCAGTTTCCGGACACTTTTCTGCCTTTTCGCTGTTTTTCTGTCCCGGATCGCACTTCGTGAGCCGCGGGAAGGACGACAACCTAATCCATCACTTATCTGTCACCGGATCCTACGGCACCTTGGGTGAGACAACTTCGCTTCACGTAGAGGCTGGGCCCGCAAACCGAGGGCGTGGCGCTTGGGACCAGGTCTCCGTCGCTCCGGAGCCCATAACTTTTGATTCGCAAGGAGTTACGCGGCCCACAGCATACCGTTGGAAAGCTCTCCGAGAGCACTACGACGTGGCAGCAAAGCCCGCTTCGCTGGGCCTTTTTTCGGAGCCCAAAATAGAACGTTTTCATCAGTTTCTGGACACTTTTCTGCCTTTTCGCTGTTTTTCCGTCCCGGATCGCACGTCGTGAGCCGCGGGAAGGACGACAACCTAATCCATCACTTATCTGTCACCGGATCCTACGGCACCTTGGGCGAGACAACTTCGCTTCACGTAGAGGCTGGGCCCGCAAACCGAAGGCGTGGCGCTTGGGACCAGGCCTTCGTCGCTCCGGGGCCCATACCTTTTGATCCGCAAGGAGTTACGCGGCCCACAGCATAGCGTTGGAAAGCTCTCCGAGAGCTCTACGATGTGGCAGCTAAGCCCGCTTTGCTGGGCCTTTTTTCGGAGCCCAAAATTCAACGTTTTCATCAATTTCTGGACACTTTTCTGCCTTTTCGCTGTTTTTCCGTCCCGGATCGCACGTCGTGAGCCGCGGGAAGGACGACAACCTAATCCATCACTTATCTGTCACCGGATCCTACGGCACCTTGGGCGAGACAACTTCGCTTCACGTAGAGGCTGGGCCCGCAAACCGAGGGCGTGGCGCTTGGGACCAGGTCTCCGTCGCTCCGGAGCCCATAACTTTTGATCCGCAAGGAGTTACGCGGCCCACAGCATACCGTTGGAAAGCTCTCCGAGAGCACTACGACGTGGCAGCTAAGCCCGCTTTGCTGGGCCTTTTTTCGGAGCCCAAAATAGAACGTTTTCATCAGTTTCCGGACACTTTTATGCCTTTTCGCTGTTTTTCCGTCCCGGATCGCACGTCGTGAGCCGCGGGAAGGACGACAACCTAATCCATCACTTATCTGTCACCGGATCCTACGGCACCTTGGGCGAGACAACTTCGCTTCACGTAGAGGCTGGGCCCGAAAACCGAGGGCGTGGCGCTTGGGACCAGGTCTCCGTCGCTCCGGAGCCCATAACTTTTGATCCGCAAGGAGTTACGCGGCCCACAGCATACCGTTGGAAAGCTCTCCGAGAGCACTAAGACGTGGCAGCGAAGCACGCTTCGCTGGGCCTTTTTTCGGAGCCCAAAATAGAACCTTTTCATCAGTTTCCGGACACTTTTATGCCTTTTCGCTATTTTTCCGTCCCGGATCGCACGTCGTGAGCCGAGGGAAGGACGACAACCTAATCCATCACTTATCTATCACCGGATCCTACGGCACCTTGGGCGAGACAACTTCGCTTCACGTAGAGGCTGAGCCCGCAAACAAAGGGCGTGGCGCTTGGGACCAGGTCTCCGTCGCTCCGGAGCCCATAACTTTTGATCCGCAAGGAGTTACGCGGCCCACAGCATACCGTTGGAAAGCTCTCCGAGAGCACTAAGACGTGGCAGCGAAGCATGCTTCGCTGGGCCTTTTTTCGGAGCCCAAAATAGAACGTTTTCATCAGTTTCCGGACACTTTTATGCCTTTTCGCTATTTTTCCGTCCCGGATCGCACGTCGTGAGCCGAGGGAAGGACGACAACCTAATCCATCACTTATCTGTCACCGGATCCTACGGCACCTTGGGTGAGACAACTTCGCTTCACATAGAGGCTGGGCCCGCAAACCGAGGGCGTGGCGCTTGGGACCAGGCTTCCGTCGCTCCGGCCCCCATAACTTTTGATCCGCAAGGAGTTACGCGGCCCGCAGCTTACCGCTGGATAGCTCTCCGAGAGCGCTACGACGTGGCAGCTAAGCCCGCTTCGCTGGGCCTTTTTTCGGAGCCCAAAATAGAACGTTTTCATCAGTTTCCGGACACTTTTCTGCCTTTTCGCTGTTTTTTCGTCCCGGATCGCACGTCGTGAGCCGCGGGAAGGACGACAACCTAATCCATCACTTATCTGTCACCGGATCCTACGGCACCTTGGGCGAGACAACTTCGCTTCACGTAGAGGCTGGGCCCACAAACCGAAGGCGTGGCGCTTGGGACCAGGCCTCCGTCGCTCCGGAGCCCATAACTTTTGATCCGCAAGGAGTTACGCGGCCCACAGCATACCGTTGGAAAGCTCTCCGAGAGCACTACGACGTGGCAGCTAAGCACGCTTCGCTGGGCCTTTTTTCGGAGCCCAAAATAGAACATTTTCATCAGTTTTCGGACACTTTTCTGCCTTTTCGCTGTTTTTCCGTCCCGGATCGCACGTCGTGAGCCGCGGGAAGGACGACAACCTAATCCATCACTTATCTGTCACCGGATCCTACGGCACCTTGGGCGAGACAACTTCGCTTCACGTAGAGGCTGGGCCCGAAAACCGAGGGCGTGGCGCTTGGGACCAGGTCTCCGTCGCTCCGGAGCCCATAACTTTTGATCCGCAAGGAGTTACGCGGCCCACAGCATACCGTTGGAAAGCTCTCCGAGAGCACTAAGACGTGGCAGCGAAGCATGCTTCGCTGGGCCTTTTTTCGGAGCCCAAAATAGAACGTTTTCATCAGTTTCCGGACACTTTTATGCCTTTTCGCTATTTTTCCGTCCCGGATCGCACGTCGTGAGCCGAGGGAAGGACGACAACCTAATCCATCACTTATCTGTCACCGGATCCTACGGCATCTTGGGCGAGACAACTTCGCTTCACGTAGAGGCTGGGCCCGAAAACCGAGGGCGTGGCGCTTGGGACCAGGTCTCCGTCGCTCCGGAGCCCATAACTTTTGATCCGCAAGGAGTTACGCGGCCCACAGCTTACCGTTGGAAAGCTCTCCGAGAGCACTACGACGTGGCAGCTAAGCCCGCTTCGCTGGGCCTTTTTTCGGAGCCCAAAATAGAAAGTTTTCATCAGTCTCCAGACACTTTTCTGCCTTTTCGCTGTTCTCCCGTCCCGGATCGTACGTCGTGAGCCGCGGGAAGGACGACAACCAAATCCATCACTTATCTGTCACCGGATCCTACGGCACCTTGGGCGAGACAACATCGCTTCACGTAGAGGCTGGGCCCGCAAACCGAGGGCGTGGCGCTTGGGACCTGGCTTCGCTGGGCTTTTTTTCGGAGCCCAAAATAGAACGTTTTCATCAGTTTCTGGATACTTTTCTGCCTTTTCGCTGTTTTTCCGTCCCGGATCGCACGTCGTGAGCCGCGGGAAGGACGACAACCTAATCCATCACTTATCTGTCACCGGATCCTACGGCACCTTGGGCGAGACAACTTCGCTTCACGTGGTGGCTGGGCCGGCAACCCGAGGTCGCGGGGCTTGGGACCAGGTCTCCGCCGCTCCGGAACCCATAACTTTCGATCCGCAAGGAGTTACGCGGCCCACAGCGTACCGTTGGAAAGATCTCCGAGAGCTCTACGATGGGGTAGCTAAGCCCGCTTCGCTGGGCCTTTTCTGGAGACCAAAATAGAACGTTTTCATCAGTTTCCGGACATATTTCTTCTTTTACGCTGTTTTTCCGTCCTGGATCGCGCGTCGTGCGCCGCGGGAAGGACGACAACCTAATCCATCACTTATCTGTCACCGGATCCTACGGCACCTTGGGCGAGACAACTTCGCTTCACGTAGAGGCTGGGCCCGCAAACCGAGGGCGTGGCGCTTGGGACCAGGTCTCCGTCGCTCCGGAGCCTATAACTTTTGATCCGCAAGGAGTTACGCGGCCCACAGCATACCGTTGGAAAGCTCTCCGAGAGCACTACGACGTGGCAGCTAAGCCCGCTTTGCTGGGCCTTTTTTCGGAGCCCAAAATAGAACGTTTTCATCAGTTTCCGGACACTTTTCTGCCTTTTCGCTGTTTTTCCGTCCCGGATCGCACGTCGTGAGCCGCGGGAAGGACGACAACCTAATCCATCACTCATCTGTCATCGGATCCTACGGCACCTTGGGCGAGACAACTTCGCTTCACGTAGAGGCTGGGCCCGCAAACCGAGGGCGTGGCGCTTGGGACCAGGTCTCCGTCGCTCCGGAGCCCATAACTTTTGATCCGCAAGGAGTTACGCGGCCCACAGCATACCGTTGGAAAGCTCTCCGAGGGCACTACGACGTGGCAGCAAAGCACGCTTTGCTGGGCCTTTTTTTGGAGCCCAAAATAGAACGTTTTCATCAGTTTCCGGACACTTTTCTGCCTTTTCGCTGTTTTTCCGTCCCGGATCGCACGTCGTGAGCCGCGGGAAGGACGACAACCTAATCCATCACTTATCTGTCACCGGATCCTACGGCACCTTGGGCGAGACAACTTCGCTTCACGTAGAGGCTGGGCCCGCAAACCGAGGGCATGGCGCTTGCGACCAGGTCTCCGTCGCTCCGGAGCCCATAACTTTTGATCCGCAAGGAGTTACATGGCCCACATCATACCGTTGGAAAGGTCTCCGAGAGCACTACAACGTGGCAGCAAAGCCCGCTTCGCTGGGCCTTTTTTCGGAGCCCAAAATAGAACGTTTTCATCAGTTTCTGGACACTTTTCTGCCTTTTCGCTGTTTTTCCGTCCCGGATCGCACGTCGTGAGCCGCGGGAAGGACGACAACCTAATCCATCACTTATCTGTCACCGGATCCTACGGCACCTTGGGCGAGACAACTTCGCTTCACGTAGAGGCTGGGCCCGCAAACCGAAGGCGTGGAGCTTGGGACCAGGCCTTCGTCGCTCCGGAGCCCATAACTTTTGATCCGCAAGGAGTTACGCGGCCCACAGCATACCGTTGGAAAGCTCTCCGAGAGCACTACGATGTGGCATCTAAGCCCGCTTTGCTGGGCCTTTTTTCGGAGCCCAAAATAGAACGTTTTCATCAATTTCCGGACACTTTTCTGCCTTTTCGCTGTTTTTCCGTCCCGGATCGCACGTCGTGAGCCGCGGGAAGGACGACAACCTAATCCATCACTTATCTGTCACCGGATCCTACGGCACCTTGGGCGAGACAACTTCGCTTCACGTAGAGGCTGGGCCCGCAAACCGAGGGCGTGGCGCTTGGGACCAGGTCTCCGTCGCTCCGGAGCCCATAACTTTTGATCCGCAAGGAGTTCCGCGGCCCACAGCATACCGTTGGAAAGCTCTCCGAGAGCACTACGACGTGGCAGCTAAGCCCGCTTTGCTGGGCCTTTTTTCGGAGCCCAAAATAGAACGTTTTCATCAGTTTCCGGACACTTTTATGCCTTTTCGCTGTTTTTCCGTCCCGGATCGCACGTCGTGAGCCGCGGGAAGGACGACAACCTAATCCATCACTTATCTGTCACCGGATCCTACGGCACCTTGGGCGAGACAACTTCGCTTCACGTAGAGGCTGGGCCCGAAAACCGAGGGCGTGGCGCTTGGGACCAGGTCTCCGTCGCTCCGGAGCCCATAACTTTTGATCCGCAAGGAGTTACGCGGCCCACAGCATACCGTTGGAAAGCTCTCCGAGAGCACTACGACGTGGCAGCTAAGCACGCTTCGCTGGGCCTTTTTTCGGAGCCCAAAATAGAACGTTTTCATCAGTTTCCGGACACTTTTATGCCTTTTCGCTATTTTTCCGTCCCGGATCGCACGTCGTGAGCCGCGGGAAGGACGACAACCTAATCCATCACTTATCTGTCACCGGATCCTACGGCATCTTGGGCGAGACAACTTCGCTTCACGTAGAGGCTGGGCCCGAAAACCGAGGGCGTGGCGCTTGGGACCAGGTCTCCGTCGCTCTGGAGCCCATAACTTTTGATCCGCAAGGAGTTACGCGGCCCACAGCATACCGTTGGAAAGCTCTCCGAGAGCACTACGACGTGGCAGCTAAGCACGCTTAGCTGGGCCTTTTTTCGGAGCCCAAAATAGAACGTTTTCATCAGTTTCCGGACACTTTTATGCCTTTTCGCTATTTTTCCGTCCCGGATCGCACGCCGTGAGCCGCGGGAAGGACGACAACCTAATCCATCAGTTCTCTGTCCCGGGATCCTCCGGTACCTTGGGCGAGACAACTTCGGTTCACGTGGAGGCTGGGCCCGCAAACCGAGGGCGTGGCGCTTGGGACCAGGCCTGCGTCGCTCCGGAGCCCATAACTTTTGATCCGCAAGGAGTTACGCGGCCCACAGCATACCGTTGGAAAGCTCTCCGAGAGCACTACGACGTGGCAACTATGCCCGCTTGGCTGGGCCTCTTTTCAGAGCCCAAAATCGAACGTTTTCATCAGTTTTCGGACACTTTTCTTCTTTTGCGCTGATTTTTCGTCCCGGATCGCACGTCGTGAGCCGCGGGAAGGACGACAATCTAATCCATCACATTTCTGTTACCAAATACCTCGGCACCTTGGGCGAGACAACTTCGCTTCACGTAGAGGCTGGGCCCACAAACCGATGGCGTGGGACTTGGGACCAGGTCTCCATCGCTCCGAAGCCCATAACTTTTGATCCGCAAGGAGTTACGCGGCCCACAGCATACCGCTGGAAAGCTCTCCGAGAGCTCTACGAATGGGCAGCTAAGCCCGCTTCGCTGGGCCTTTTATCGGAGCCCAAAATTGAAGGTTTTCATTAGTTTCCGGACACTTTTATGCCTTTTCGCTATTTTTCCGTCCCGGATCGCACGTCGTGAGCCGCGGGAAGGACGACAACCTAATCCATCACTTATCTGTCACCGGATCCTACGGCATCTTGGGCGAGACAACTTCGCTTCACGTAGAGGCTGGGCCCGCAAACCGAGGGCGTGGCGCTTGGGACCAGGTCTCCGTCGCTCCGGAGCCCATAACTTTTGATCCGCAAGGAGTTACGCGGCCCACAGCATACCGTTGGAAAGCTCTCCGAGAGCACTACGACGTGGCAGCTAAGCCCGCTTCGCTGGGCCTTTTTTCGGAGCCCAAAATAGAACGTTTTCATCAGTTTCTGGACACTTTTCTGCCTTTTCGCTGTTTTTTCGTCCCGGAGCGCACGTCGTGAGCCGCGGGAAGGACGACAACCTAATCCATCACTTATCTGTCACCGGATCCTACGGCATCTTGGGCGAGACAACTTCGCTTCACGTAGAGGCTGGGCCCGCAAACCGAAGGCGTGGCGCTTGGGACCAGGCCTCCGTCGCTCCGGAGCCCATAACTTTTGATCCGCAAGGAGTTACGCGGCCCACAGCATACCGTTGGAAAGCTCTCCGAGAGCACTACGATGTGGCAGCTAAGCCCGCTACGCTGGGCCTTTTTTCGGAGCCCAAAATAGAACGTTTTCATCAGTTTCCGGACACTTTTCTGCCTTTTCGCTGTTTTTCCGTCCCGGATCGCACGTCGTGAGCCGCGGGAAGGACGACAACCTAATCCATCACTTATCTGTCACCGGATCCTACGGCACCTTGGGCGAGACAACTTCGCTTCACGTAGAGGCTGGGCCCGAAAACCGAGGGCGTGGCGCTTGGGACCAGGTCTCCGTCGCTCCGGAGCCCATAACTTTTGATCCGCAAGGAGTTACGCGGCCCACAGCATACCGTTGGAAAGCTCTCCGAGAGCACTACGACGTGGCAGCTAAGCCCGCTTCGCTGGGCCTTTTTTCGGAGCCCAAAATAGAACGTTTTCATCAGTTTCCGGACACTTTTATGCCTTTTCGCTATTTTTCCGTCCCGGATCGCACGTCGTGAGCCGCGGGAAGGACGACAACCTAATCCATCACTTATCTGTCACCGGATCCTACGGCACCTTGGGCGAGACAACTTCGCTTCACGTAGAGGCTGGGCCCGCAAACCGAGGGCGTGGCGCTTGGGACCAGGCCTGCGTCGCTCCGGAGCCCATAACTTTTGATCCGCAAGGAGTTACGCGGCCCACAGCATACCGTTGGAAAGCTCTCCGAGAGCACTACGACGTGGCAGCTAAGCCCGCTTCGCTGGGCCTTTTTTCGGAGCCCAAAATAGAACGTTTTCATCAGTTTCCGGACACTTTTCTGCCTTTTCGCTGTTTTTTCGTCCCGGATCGCACGTCGTGAGCCGCGGGAAGGACGACAACCTAATCCATCACTTATCTGTCACCGGATCCTACGGCACCTTGGGCGAGACAACTTCGCTTCACGTAGAGGCTGGGCCCACAAACCGAAGGCGTGGCGCTTGGGACCAGGCCTCCGTCGCTCCGGAGCCCATAACTTTTGATCCGCAAGGAGTTACGCGGCCCACAGCATACCGTTGGAAAGCTCTCCGAGAGCACTACGACGTGGCAGCTAAGCACGCTTCGCTGGGCCTTTTTTCGGAGCCCAAAATAGAACGTTTTCATCAGTTTCCGGACACTTTTATGCCTTTTCGCTATTTTTCCGTCCCGGATCGCACGTCGTGAGCCGCGGGAAGGACGACAACCTAATCCATCACTTATCTGTCACCGGATCCTACGGCATCTTGGGCGAGACAACTTCGCTTCACGTAGAGGCTGGGCCCGCAAACCGAGGGCGTGGCGCTTGGGACCAGGTCTCCGTCGCTCCGGAGCCCATAACTTTTGATCCGCAAGGAGTTACGCGGCCCACAGCATACCGTTGGAAAGCTCTCCGAGAGCACTACGACGTGGCAGCTAAGCCCGCTTCGCTGGGCCTTTTTTCGGAGCCCAAAATAGAACGTTTTCATCAGTTTCTGGACACTTTTCTGCCTTTTCGCTGTTTTTCCGTCCCGGATCGCACGTCGTGAGCCGCGGGAAGGACGACAACCTAATCCATCACTTATCTGTCACCGGATCCTACGGCATCTTGGGCGAGACAACTTCGCTTCACGTAGAGGCTGGGCCCGCAAACCGAAGGCGTGGCGCTTGGGACCAGGACTCCATCGCTCCGGGGCCCATAACTTTTGATCCGCAAGGAGTTACGCGGCCCACAGCATACCGTTGGAAAGCTCTCCGAGAGCTCTACGATGTGGCAGCTAAGCCCGCTACGCTTGGCCTTTTTTCGGAGTCCAAAATTCAACGTTTTCATCAGTTTCCGTACACTTTTCTGCTTTTGTGCTGTTTTTTCCATCCCGGATCGCACGTCCTGAGCCGCGGGAAGGACGACAACCTAATCCATCACTTATCTGTCACCGGATCCTACGGCACCTTGGGCGAGACAACTTCGCTTCACGTAGAGGCTGGGCCCGCAAACCGAGGGCGTGGCGCTTGGGACCAGGTCTCCGTCGCTCTGGAGCCCATAACTTTTGATCCGCAAGGAGTTACGCGGCCCACAGCATACCGTTGGAAAGCTCTCCGAGAGCACTACGACGTGGCAGCTAAGCCCGCTTCGCTGGGCCTTTTTTCGGAGCCCAAAATAGAACGTTTTCATCAGTTTCCGGACACTTTTCTGCCTTTTCGCTGTTTTTTCGTCCCGGATCGCACGTCGTGAGCCGCGGGAAGGACGACAACCTAATCCATCACTTATCTGTCACCGGATCCTACGGCACCTTGGGCGAGACAACTTCGCTTCACGGAGAGGCTGGGCCCACAAACCGAAGGCGTGGCGCTTGGGACCAGGCCTCCGTCGCTCCGGAGCCCATACCTTTTGATCCGCAAGGAGTTACGCGGCCCACAGCATACCGTTGGAAAGCTCTCCGAGAGCACTACGACGTGGCAGCTAAGCCCGCTTTGCTGGGCCTTTTTTCGGAGCCCAAAATAGAACGTTTTCATCAGTTTCCGGACACTCTTCTGCCTTTTCGCTGTTTTTCCGTCCCGGATCGCACGTCGTGAGCCGCGGGAAGGACGACAACCTAATCCATCACTTATCTGTCACCGGATCCTACGGCACCTTGGGCGAGACAACTTCGCTTCACGTAGAGGCTGGGCCCGAAAACCGAGGGCGTGGCGCTTGGGACCAGGTCTCCGTCGCTCCGGAGCCCATAACTTTTGATCCGCAAGGAGTTACGCGGCCCACAGCATACCGTTGGAAAGCTCTCCGAGAGCACTACGACGTGGCAGCTAAGCACGCTTCGCTGGGCCTTTTTTCGGAGCCCAAAATAGAACGTTTTCATCAGTTTCCGGACACTTTTATGCCTTTTCGCTATTTTTCCGTCCCGGATCGCACGTCGTGAGCCGCGGGAAGGACGACAACCTAATCCATCACTTATCTGTCACCGGATCCTACGGCATCTTGGGCGAGACAACTTCGCTTCACGTAGAGGCTGGGCCCGCAAACCGAGGGCGTGGCGCTTGGGACCAGGTCTCCGTCGCTCCGGAGCCCATAACTTTTGATCCGCAAGGAGTTACGCGGCCCACAGCATACCGTTGGAAAGCTCTCCGAGAGCACTACGACGTGGCAGCTAAGCCCGCTTCGCTGGGCCTTTTTTCGGAGCCCAAAATAGAACGTTTTCATCAGTTTCTGGACACTTTTCTGCCTTTTCGCTGTTTTTCCGTCCCGGATCGCACGTCGTGAGCCGCGGGAAGGACGACAACCTAATCCATCACTTATCTGTCACCGGATCCTACGGCATCTTGGGCGAGACAACTTCGCTTCACGTAGAGGCTGGGCCCGCAAACCGAAGGCGTGGCGCTTGGGACCAGGCCTCCGTCGCTTCGGAGCCCATAACTTTTGATCCGCAAGGAGTTACGCGGCCTACAGCATACCGTTGGAAAGCTCTCCGAGAGCACTACGACGTGGCAGCTAAGCCCGCTTCGCTGGGCCTTTTTTCGGAGCCCAAAATAGAACGTTTTCATCAGTTTCCGGACACTTTTCTGCCTTTTCAATGTTTTTCCGTCCCGGATCGCACGTCGTGAGCCGCGGGAAGGACGACAACCTAATCCATCACTTATCTGTCACCGGATCCTACGGCACCTTGGGCGAGACAACTTCGCTTCACGTAGAGGCTGGGCCCGCAAACCGAGGGCGTGGCGCTTGGGACCAGGTCTCCGTCGCTCTGGAGCCCATAACTTTTGATCCGCAAGGAGTTACGCGGCCCACAGCATACCGTTGGAAAGCTCTCTGAGAGCACTACGACGTGGCAGTTAAGCCCGCTTCGCTGGGCCTTTTTTCGGAGCCCAAAATAGAACGTTTTCATCAGTTTCCGGACACTTTTCTGCCTTTTCGCTGTTTTTTCGTCCCGGATCGCACGTCGTGAGCCGCGGGAAGGACGACAACCTAATCCATCACTTATCTGTCACCGGATCCTACGGCACCTTGGGCGAGACAACTTCGCTTCACGTAGAGGCTGGGCCCACAAACCGAAGGCGTGGCGCTTGGGACCAGGCCTCCGTCGCTCCGGAGCCCAAAACGTTGGATCCGCAAGGAGTGACGCGGCCCACAGCATACCGTTGGAAAGCTAAACGAGAGCACTACGACGGGGCAGCGAAACATGTTTCGCTAGCCCTGTTTTCGGAGCCCAAAAACGAACGTTTTCATCAGTTTCCGGACACTTTTATGCCTTTTCGCTATTTTTCCGTCCCGGATCGCACGTCGTGAGCCGCGGGAAGGACGACAACCTAATCCATCACTTATCTGTCACCGGATCCTACGGCATCTTGGGCGAGACAACTTCGCTTCACGTAGAGGCTGGGCCCGAAAACCGAGGGCGTGGCGCTTGGGACCAGGTCTCCGTCGCTCCGGAGCCCATAACTTTTGATCCGCAAGGAGTTACGCGGCCCACAGCATACCGTTGGAAAGCTCTCCGAGAGCACTACGACGTGGCAGCTAAGCACGCTTCGCTGGGCCTTTTTTCGGAGCCCAAAATAGAACGTTTTCATCAGTTTCCGGACACTTTTATGCCTTTTCGCTATTTTTCCGTCCCGGATCGCACGTCGTGAGCCGCGGGAAGGACGACAACCTAATCCATCACTTATCTGTCACCGGATCCTACGGCACCTTGGGCGAGACAACTTTGCTTCACGTAGAGGCTGGGCCCGCAAACTGAGGGCGTGGCGCTTGGGACCAGGCCTGCGTCGCTCCGGAGCCCATAACTTTTGATCCGCAAGGAGTTACGCGGCCCACAGCATACCGTTGGAAAGCTCTCCGAGAGCACTACGACGTGGCAGCTAAGCCCGCTTTGCTGGGCCTTTTTTCGGAGCCCAAAATAGAACGTTTTCATCAGTTTCCGGACACTTTTCTGCCTTTTCGCTGTTTTTCCGTCCCGGATCGCACGTCGTGAGCCGCGGGAAGGACGACAACCTAATCCATCACTTATCTGTCACCGGATCCTACGGCACCTTGGGCGAGACAACTTCGCTTCACGTAGAGGCTGGGCCCGAAAACCGAGGGCGTGGCGCTTGGGACCAGGCCTCCGTCGCTCCGGAGCCCATAACTTTTGATCCGCAAGGAGTTACGCGGCCCACAGCATACCGTTGGAAAGCTCTCCGAGAGCACTACGACGTGGCAGCTAAGCACGCTTCGCTGGGCCTTTTTTCGGAGCCCAAAATAGAACGTTTTCATCAGTTTCCGGACACTTTTATGCCTTTTCGCTATTTTTCCGTCCCGGATCGCACGTCGTGAGCCGCGGGAAGGACGACAACCTAATCCATCACTTATCTGTCACCGGATCCTACGGCATCTTGGGCGAGACAACTTCGCTTCACGTAGAGGCTGGGCCCGCAAACCGAGGGCGTGGCGCTTGGGACCAGGTCTCCGTCGCTCCGGAGCCCATAACTTTTGATCCGCAAGGAGTTACGCGGCCCACAGCATACCGTTGGAAAGCTCTCCGAGAGCACTACGACGTGGCAGCTAAGCCCGCTTCGCTGGGCCTTTTTTCGGAGCCCAAAATAGAACGTTTTCATCAGTTTCTGGACACTTTTCTGCCTTTTCGCTGTTTTTCCGTCCCGGATCGCACGTCGTGAGCCGCGGGAAGGACGACAACCTAATCCATCACTTATCTGTCACCGGATCCTACGGCATCTTGGGCGAGACAACTTCGCTTCACGTAGAGGCTGGGCCCGCAAACCGAAGGCGTGGCGCTTGGGACCAGGCCTCCGTCGCTCCGGAGCCCATAACTTTTGATCCGCAAGGAGTTACGCGGCCCACAGCATACCGTTGGAAAGCTCTCCGAGAGCACTACGATGTGGCAGCTAAGCCCGCTTCGCTGGGCCTTTTTTCGGAGCCCAAAATAGAATGTTTTCATCAGTTTCCGGACACTTTTCTGCCTTTTCGCTGTTTTTCCGTCCCGGATCGCACGTCGTGAGCCGCGGGAAGGACGACAACCTAATCCATCACTTATCTGTCACCGGATCCTACGGCACCTTGGGCGAGACAACTTCGCTTCACGTAGAGGCTGGGCCCGCAAACCGAGGGCGTGGCGCTTGGGATCAGGTCTCCGTCGCTCTGGAGCCCATAACTTTTGATCCGCAAGGAGTTACGCGGCCCACAGCATACCGTTGGAAATCTCTCCGAGAGCACTACGACGTGGCAGCTAAGCCCGCTTCGCTGGGCCTTTTTTCGGAGCCCAAAATAGAACGTTTTCATCAGTTTCCGGACACTTTTCTGCCTTTTCGCTGTTTTTTCGTCCCGGATCGCACGTCGTGAGCCGCGGGAAGGACGACAACCTAATCCATCACTTATCTGTCACCGGATCCTACGGCACCTTGGGCGAGACAACTTCGCTTCACGTAGAGGCTGGGCCCACAAACCGAAGGCGTGGCGCTTGGGACCAGGCCTCCGTCGCTCCGGAGCCCATAACTTTTGATCCGCAAGGAGTTACGCGGCCCACAGCATACCGTTGGAAAGCTATCCGAGAGCACTACGACGTGGCAGCTAAGCCCGCTTCGCTGGGCCTTTTTTCGGAGCCCAAAATAGAACGTTTTCATCAGTTTCCGGACACTTTTCTGCCTTTTCGCTGTTTTTCCGTCCCGGATCGCACGTCGTGAGCCGCGGGAAGGACGACAACCTAATCCATCACTTATCTGTCACCGGATCCTACGGCACCTTGGGCGAGACAACTTCGCTTCACGTAGAGGCTGGGCCCGCAAACCGAGGGCGTGGCGCTTGGGACCAGGTCTCCGTCGCTCTGGAGCCCATAACTTTTGATCCGCAAGGAGTTACGCGGCCCACAGCATACCGTTGGAAAGCTCTCCGAGAGCACTACGACGTGGCAGCTAAGCCCGCTTCGCTGGGCCTTTTTTCGGAGCCCAAAATAGAACGTTTTCATCAGTTTCCGGACACTTTTCTGCCTTTTCGCTGTTTTTTCGTCCCGGATCGCACGTCGTGAGCCGCGGGAAGGACGACAACCTAATCCATCACTTATCTGTCACCGGATCCTACGGCACCTTGGGCGAGACAACTTCGCTTCACGTAGAGGCTGGGCCCACAAACCGAAGGCGTGGCGCTTGGGACCAGGCCTCCGTCGCTCCGGAGCCCATAACTTTTGATCCGCAAGGAGTTACGCGGCCCACAGCATACCGTTGGAAAGCTATCCGAGAGCACTACGACGTGGCAGCTAAGCCCGCTTTGCTGGGCCTTTTTTCGGAGCCCAAAATAGAACGTTTTCATCAGTTTCCGGACACTTTTCTGCCTTTTCGCTGTTTTTCCGTCCCGGATCGCACGTCGTGAGCCGCGGGAAGGACGACAACCTAATCCATCACTTATCTGTCACCGGATCCTACGGCACCTTGGGCGAGACAACTTCGCTTCACGTAGAGGCTGGGCCCGAAAACCGAGGGCGTGGCGCTTGGGACCAGGTCTCCGTCGCTCCGGAGCCCATAACTTTTGATCCGCAAGGAGTTACGCGGCCCACAGCATACCGTTGGAAAGCTCTCCGAGAGCACTACGACGTGGCAGCTAAGCACGCTTCGCTGGGCCTTTTTTCGGAGCCCAAAATAGAACGTTTTCATCAGTTTCCGGACACTTTTATGCCTTTTCGCTATTTTTCCGTCCCGGATCGCACGTCGTGAGCCGCGGGAAGGACGACAACCTAATCCATCACTTATCTGTCACCGGATCCTACGGCATCTTGGGCGAGACAACTTCGCTTCACGTAGAGGCTGGGCCCGCAAACCGAGGGCGTGGCGCTTGGGACCAGGTCTCCGTCGCACCGGAGCCCATAACTTTTGATCCGCAAGGAGTTACGCGGCCCACAGCATACCGTTGGAAAGCTCTCCGAGAGCACTACGACGTGGCAGCTAAGCCCGCTTCGCTGGGCCTTTTTTCGGAGCCCAAAATAGAACGTTTTCATCAGTTTCTGGACACTTTTCTGCCTTTTCGCTGTTTTTCCGTCCCGGATCGCACGTCGTGAGCCGCGGGAAGGACGACAACCTAATCCATCACTTATCTGTCACCGGATCCTACGGCATCTTGGGCGAGACAACTTCGCTTCACGTAGAGGCTGGGCCCGCAAACCGAAGGCGTGGCGCTTGGGACCAGGCCTCCGTCGCTCCGGAGCCCATAACTTTTGATCCGCAAGGAGTTACGCGGCCCACAGCATACCGTTGGAAAGCTCTCCGAGAGCACTACGATGTGGCTGCTAAGCCCGCTTCGCTGGGCCTTTTTTCGGAGCCCAAATTAGAACGTTTTCATCAGTTTCCGGACACTTTTCTGCCTTTTCGCTGTTTTTCCGTCCCGGATCGCACGTCGTGAGCCGCGGGAAGGACGACAACCTAATCCATCACTTATCTGTCACCGGATCCTACGGCACCTTGGGCGAGACAACTTCGCTTCACGTAGAGGCTGGGCCCGCTAACCGAGGGCGTGGCGCTTGGGACCAGGTCTCCGTCGCTCTGGAGCCCATAACTTTTGATCCGCAAGGAGTTACGCGGCCCACAGCATACCGTTGGAAAGCTCTCCGAGAGCACTACGACGTGGCAGCTAAGCCCGCTTCGCTGGGCCTTTTTTCGGAGCCCAAAATAGAACGTTTTCATCAGTTTCCGGACACTTTTCTGCCTTTTCGCTGTTTTTTCGTCCCGGATCGCACGTCGTGAGCCGCGGGAAGGACGACAACCTAATCCATCACTTATCTGTCACCGGATCCTACGGCACCTTGGGCGAGACAACTTCGCTTCACGTAGAGGCTGGGCCCACAAACCGAAGGCGTGGCGCTTGGGACCAGGCCTCCGTCGCTCCGGAGCCCATAACTTTTGATCCGCAAGGAGTTACGCGGCCCACAGCATACCGTTGGAAAGCTATCCGAGAGCACTACGACGTGGCAGCTAAGCCCGCTTCGCTGGGCCTTTTTTCGGAGCCCAAAATAGAACGTTTTCATCAGTTTCCGGACACTTTTCTGCCTTTTCGCTGTTTTTCCGTCCCGGATCGCACGTCGTGAGCCGCGGGAAGGACGACAACCTAATCCATCACTTATCTGTCACCGGATCCTACGGCACCTTGGGCGAGACAACTTCGCTTCACGTAGAGGCTGGGCCCGAAAACCGAGGGCGTGGCGCTTGGGACCAGGTCTCCGTCGCTCCGGAGCCCATAACTTTTGATCCGCAAGGAGTTACGCGGCCCACAGCATACCGTTGGAAAGCTCTCCGAGAGCACTACGACGTGGCAGCTAAGCACGCTTCGCTGGGCCTTTTTTCGGAGCCCAAAATAGAACGTTTTCATCAGTTTCCGGACACTTTTATGCCTTTTCGCTATTTTTCCGTCCCGGATCGCACGTCGTGAGCCGCGGGAAGGACGACAACCTAATCCATCACTTATCTGTCACCGGATCCTACGGCATCTTGGGCGAGACAACTTCGCTTCACGTGGTGGCTAGGCCGGTAAACCGAGGTGGCGGGGTTTAGGACCAGGTCTCCGCCACTCCGGAGCTCATAACTTTTGATCCGCAAGGAGTTACGCGGCTCACAGCATACCATTGGAAAGCTCTCCGAGAGCTCTACGACGTGGCAGCGAAGCCCGCTTAGCAGGGCCTTTTTTCGGATTCCAAAATCGAACGTTTTCATCAGTTTCTGGATACTTTTCTGCCTTTTCGCTGTTTTTCCGTCCCGGATCGCACGTCGTGAGCCGCGGGAAGGACGACAACCTAATCCATCACTTATCTGTCACCGGATCCTACGGCATCTTGGGCGAGACAACTTCGCTTCACGTAGAGGCTGGGCCCGCAAACCGAAGGCGTGGCGCTTGGGACCAGGCCTCCGTCGCTCCGGAGCCCATAACTTTTGATCCGCAAGGAGTTACGCGGCCCACAGCATACCGTTGGAAAGCTCTCCGAGAGCACTACGATGTGGCAGCTAAGCCCGCTTCGCTGGGCCTTTTTTCGGAGCCCAAATTAGAACGTTTTCATCAGTTTCCGGACACTTTTCTGCCTTTTCGCTGTTTTTCCGTCCCGGATCGCACGTCGTGAGCCGCGGGAAGGACGACAACCTAATCCATCACTTATCTGTCACCGGATCCTACGGCACCTTGGGCGAGACAACTTCGCTTCACGTAGAGGCTGGGCCCGCAAACCGAGGGCGTGGCGCTTGGGACTAGGTCTCCGTCACTCTGGAGCCCAAAACGTTGGATCCGCAAGGAGTGACGCGGCCCACAGCATACCGTTGGAAAGCTAAACGAGAGCACTACGACGGGGCAGCTAAGCCCGCTTCGCTGGGCCTTTTTTCGGAGCCCAAAATAGAACGTTTTCATCAGTTTCCGGACACTTTTCTGCCTTTTCGCTGTTTTTTCGTCCCGGATCGCACGTCGTGAGCCGCGGGAAGGACGACAACCTAATCCATCACTTATCTGTCACCGGATCCTACGGCATCTTGGGCGAGACAACTTCGCTTCACGTAGAGGCTGGGCCCGCAAACCGAAGGCGTGGCGCTTGGGACCAGGCCTCCGTCGCTCCGGAGCCCATAACTTTTGATCCGCAAGGAGTTACGCGGCCCACAGCATACCGTTGGAAAGCTATCCGAGAGCACTACGACGTGGCTGCTAAGCCCGCTTCGCTAGGCCTGTTTTCGGAGCCCAAAATAGAATGGTTTCATCAGTTTCCGGACACTTTTCTGCCTTTTCGCTGTTTTTCCGTCCCCGAACCCACGTCGTGAGCCGCGGGAAGGACGACAACCTAATCCATCACTTATCTGTCACCGGATCCTACGGCACCTTGGGCGAGACAACTTCGCTTCACGTAGAGGCTGGGCCCGAAAACCGAGGGCGTGGCGCTTGGGACCAGGTCTCCGTCGCTCCGGAGCCCATAACTTTTGATCCGCAAGGAGTTACGCGGCCCACAGCATACCGTTGGAAACCTCTCCGAGAGCCCTACGACGTGGCAGCTAAGCCCGCTTCGCTGGGCCTTTTTTCGGAGCCCAAAATAGAACGTTTTCATCAGTTTCTGGACACTTTTCTGCCATTTCGCTGTTTTTCAGTCCCGGATCGCACGTCGTGAGCCGCGGGAAGGACGACAACCTAATCCATCACTTATCTGTCACCGGATCCTACGGCATCTTGGGCGAGACAACTTCGCTTCACGTAGAGGCTGGGCCCGCAAACCGAAGGCGTGGCGCTTGGGACCAGGCCTCCGTCGCTCCGGAGCCCATAACTTTTGATCCGCAAGGAGTTACGCGGCCCACAGCATACCGTTGGAAAGCTCTCCGAGAGCACTACGATGTGGCAGCTAAGCCCGCTTCGCTGGGCCTTTTTTCGGAGCCCAAAATAGAACGTTTTCATCAGTTTCCGGACACTTTTCTGCCTTTTCGCTGTTTTTCCGTCCCGGATCGCACGTCGTGAGCCGCGGGAAGGACGACAACCTAATCCATCACTTATCTGTCACCGGATCCTACGGCACCTTGGGCGAGACAACTTCGCTTCACGTAGAGGCTGGGCCCGCAAACCGAGGGCGTGGCGCTTGGGACCATGTCTCCGTCGCTCTGGAGCCCATAACTTTTGATCCGCAAGGAGTTACGCGGCCCACAGCATACCGTTGGAAAGCTCTCCGAGAGCACTACGACGTGGCAGCTAAGCCCGCTTCGCTGGGCCTTTTTTCGGAGCCCAAAATAGAACGTTTTCATCAGTTTCCGGACACTTTTCTGCCTTTTCGCTGTTTTTTCGTCCCGGATCGCACGTCGTGAGCCGCGGGAAGGACGACAACCTAATCCATCACTTATCTGTCACCGGATCCTACGGCACCTTGGGCGAGACAACTTCGCTTCACGTAGAGGCTGGGCCCACAAACCGAAGGCGTGGCGCTTGGGACCAGGCCTCCGTCGCTCCGGAGCCCATAACTTTTGATCCGCAAGGAGTTACGCGGCCCACAGCATACCGTTGGAAAGCTATCCGAGAGCACTACGACGTGGCAGCTAAGCACGCTTCGCTGGGCCTTTTTTCGGAGCCCAAAATAGAACGTTTTCATCAGTTTCCGGACACTTTTATGCCTTTTCGCTGTTTTTCCGTCCCGGATCGCACGTCGTGAGCCGCGGGAAGGACGACAACCTAATCCATCACTTATCTGTCACCGGATCCTAAGGCATCTTGGGCGAGACAACTTCGCTTCACGTAGAGGCTGGGCCCGCAAACCGAGGGCGTGGCGCTTGGGACCAGGTCTCCGTCGCTCCGGAGCCCATAACTTTTGATCCGCAAGGAGTTACGCGGCCCACAGCATACCGTTGGAAAGCTCTCCGAGAGCACTACGACGTGGCAGCTAAGCACGCTTCGCTGGGCCTTTTTTCGGAGCCCAAAATAGAACGTTTTCATCAGTTTCTGGACACTTTTATGCCTTTTCGCTATTTTTCCGTCCCGGATCGCACGTCGTGAGCCGCGGGAAGGACGACAACCTAATCCATCACTTATCTGTCACCGGATCCTACGGCATCTTGGGCGAGACAACTTCGCTTCACGTAGAGGCTGGGCCCGCAAACCGAGGGCGTGGCGCTTGGGACCAGGTCTCCGTCGCTCCGGAGCCCATAACTTTTGATCCGCAAGGAGTTACGCGGCCCACAGCATACCGTTGGAAAGCTCTCCGAGAGCACTACGACGTGGCTGCTAAGCCCGCTTCGCTGGGCCTTTTTTCGGAGCCCAAAATAGAACGTTTTCATCAGTTTCTGGACACTTTTCTGCCTTTTCGCTGTTTTTCCGGCCCCGAACGCACGTCGTGAGCCGCGGGAAGGAGGACAACCAAATCCATCACTTATCTGCCACCGGATCCTACGGCATCTTGGGCGAGACAACTTCGCTTCACGTAGAGGCTGGGCCCGCAAACCGAGGGCGTGGCGCTTGGGACCAGGCCTCCGTCGCTCTGGAGCCCATAACTTTTGATCCGCAAGGAGTTACGCGGCCCACAGCATACCGTTGGAAAGCTCTCTGAGAGCACTACGACGTGGCAGCTAAGCCCGCTTCGCTGGGCCTTTTTTCGGAGCCCAAAATAGAACGTTTTCATCAGTTTCCGGACACTTTTCTGCCTTTTCGCTGTTTTTTCGTCCCGGATCGCACGTCGTGAGCCGCGGGAAGGACGACAACCTAATCCATCACTTATCTGTCACCGGATCCTACGGCACCTTGGGCGAGACAACTTCGCTTCACGTAGAGGCTGGGCCCACAAACCGAAGGCGTGGCGCTTGGGACCAGGCCTCCGTCGCTCCGGAGCCCATAACTTTTGATCCGCAAGGAGTTACGCGGCCCACAGCATACCGTTGGAAAGCTCTCCGAGAGCACTACGACGTGGCAGCTAAGCCCGCTTCGCTGGGCCTTTTTTCGGAGCCCAAAATAGAACGTTTTCATCAGTTTCCGGACACTTTTCTGCCTTTTCGCTGTTTTTCCGTCCCGGATCGCACGTCGTGAGCCGCGGGAAGGACGACAACCTAATCCATCACTTATCTGTCACCGGATCCTAAGGCACCTTGGGCGAGACAACTTCGCTTCACGTAGAGGCTGGGCCCGCAAACCGAGGGCGTGGCGCTTGGGACCAGGCCTCCGTCGCTCCGGAGCCCATAACTTTTGATCCGCAAGGAGTTACGCGGCCCACAGCATACCGTTGGAAAGCTCTCCGAGAGCACTACGACGTGGCAGCTAAGCCCGCTTCGCTGGGCCTTTTTTCGGAGCCCAAAATAGAACGTTTTCATCAGTTTCCGAACACTTTTCTGCCTTTTCGCTGTTTTTCCGTCCCGGATCGCACGTCGTGAGCCGCGGGAAGGACGACAACCTAATCCATCACTTATCTGTCACCGGATCCTACGGCACCTTGGGCGAGACAACTTCGCTTCACGTAGAGGCTGGGCCCGAAAACCGAGGGCGTGGCGCTTGGGACCAGGTCTCCGTCGCTCCGGAGCCCATAACTTTTGATCCGCAAGGAGTTACGCGGCCCACAGCATACCGTTGGAAAGCTCTCCGAGAGCACTACGACGTGGCAGCTAAGCCCGCTTCGCTGGGCCTTTTTTCGGAGCCCAAAATAGAACGTTTTCATCAGTTTCCGAACACTTTTCTGCCTTTTAGCTGTTTTTCCGTCCCGGATCGCACGTCGTGAGCCGCGGGAAGGACGACAACCTAATCCATCACTTATCTGTCACCGGATCCTACGGCACCTTGGGCAAGACAATTTCGCTTCACGTAGAGGCTGGGCCCGAAAACCGAGGGCGTGGCGCTTGGGACCAGGTCTCCGGCGCTCCGGAGCCCAGAACTTTTGATCCGCAAGGAGTTACGCGGCCCACAGCATACCGTTGGAAAGCTCTCCGAGAGCACTACGACGTGGCAGCTAAGCCCGCTTCGCTGGGCCTTTTTTCGGAGCCCAAAATAGAACGTTTTCATCAGTTTCCGGACACTTTTCTGCCTTTTCACTGTTTTTTCGTCCCGGATCGCACGTCGTGAGCCGCGGGAAGGACGACAACCTAATCCATCACTTATCTGTCACCGGATCCTACGGCACCTTGGGCGAGACAACTTCGCTTCACGTAGAGGCTGGGCCCGCAAACCGAGGGCGTGGCGCTTGGGACCAGGCCCCCGTCGCTCCGGAGCCCATACCTTTTGATCCGCAAGGAGTTACGCGGCCCACAGCATACCGTTGGAAAGCTCTCCGAGAGCACTACGACGTGGCAGCTAAGCCCGCTTCGCTCGGGCTTTTTTCGGAGCCCGAAATAGAGCGGTTTCATCGGGTACCCGACACTTTTCTCCCTTTTCGCTTGTTTTTCTTCCCGGATCGCACGTCGTGAGCCGCGGGAAAGACGACAACCTAATCCATCACTTATCTGTCACCGGATCCTACGGCACCTTGGGCGAGACAACTTCGCTTCACGTAGAGGCTGGGCCTGAAAACCGAGGGCGTGGCGCTTGGGACCAGGTCTCCGTCGCTCCGGAGCCCATAACTTTTGATCCGCAAGGAGTTACGCGGCCCACAGCATACCGTTGGAAAGCTCTCCGAGAGCACTAAGACGTGGCAGCGAAGCACGCTTCGCTGGGCCTTTTTTCGGAGCCCAAAATAGAACGTTTTCATCAGTTTCCGGACACTTTTATGCCTTTTCGCTATTTTTCCGTCCCGGATCGCACGTCGTGAGCCGCGGGAAGGACGACAACCTAATCCATCACTTATCTGTCACCGGATCCTACGGCATCTTGGGCGAGACAACTTCGCTTCACGTAGAGGCTGGGCCCGCAAACCGAAGGCGTGGCGCTTGGGACCAGGCCTCCGTCGCTCCGGAGCCCATAACTTTTGATCCGCAAGGAGTTACGCGGCCCACAGCATACCGTTGGAAAGCTCTCCGAGAGCACTACGACGTGGCTGCTAAGCCCGCTTCGCTGGGCCTTTTTTCGTAGCCCAAAATAGAACGTTTTCATCAGTTTCCGGACACTTTTCTGCCTTTTCGCTGTTTTTCCGTCCCGGATCGCACGTCGTGAGCCGCGGGAAGGACGACAACCTAATCCATCACTTATCTGTCACCGGATCCTACGGCACCCTGGGCGAGACAACTTCGCTTCACGTAGAGGCTGGGCCCGAAAACCGAGGGCGTGGCGCTTGGGACCAGGTCTCCGTCGCTCCGGAGCCCATAACTTTTGATCCGCAAGGAGTTACGCGGCCCACAGCATACCGTTGGAAAGCTCTCCGAGAGCACTACGACGTGGCAGCTAATCCCGCTTCGCTGGGCCTTTTTTCGGAGCCCAAAATAGAACGTTTTCATCAGTTTCTGGACACTTTTCTGCCTTTTCGCTGTTTTTCCGTCCCGAATCGCACGTCGTGAGCCGCGGGAAGGACGACAACCTAATCCATCACTTATCTGTCACCGGATCCTACGGCATCTTGGGCGAGACAACTTCGCTTCACGTAGAGGCTGGGCCCGCAAACCGAAGGCGTGGCGCTTGGGACCAGGCCTCCGTCGCTCCGGAGCCCATAACTTTTGATCCGCAAGGAGTTACGCGGCCCACAGCATACCGTTGGAAAGCTCTCCGAGAGCACTACGATGTGGCAACTAAGCCCGCTTCGCTGGGCCTTTTTTCGGAGCCCAAAATAGAACGTTTTCATCAGTTTCCGGACACTTTTCTGCCTTTTCGCTGTTTTTCCGTCCCGGATCGCACGTCGTGAGCCGCGGGAAGGACGACAACCTAATCCATCACTTATCTGTCACCGGATCCAACGGCACCTTGGGCGAGACAACTTCGCTTCACGTAGAGGCTGGGCCCGCAAACCGAGGGCGTGGCGCTTGGGACCAGGTCTCCGTCGCTCCGGAGCCCATAACTTTTGATCCGCAGGGAGTTACGCGGCCCACAGCATACCGTTGGAAAGCTCTCCGAGAGCACTACGACGTGGCAGCTAAGCCCGCTTCGCTGGGCCTTTTTTCGGAGCCCAAAATAGAACGTTTTCATCAGTTTCTGGACACTTTTCTGCCTTTTCGCTGTTTTTCCGTCCCGGATCGCACGTCGTGAGCCGCGGGAAGGACGACAACCTAATCCATCACTTATCTGTCACCGGATCCTACGGCATCTTGGGCGAGACAACTTCGCTTCACGTAGAGGCTGGGCCCGCAAACCGAAGGCGTGGCGCTTGGGACCAGGTCTCCGTCGCTCCGGAGCCCATAACTTTTGATCCGCAAGGAGTTACGCGGCCCACAGCATACCGTTGGAAAGCTCTCCGAGAGCACTACGACGTGGCAGCTAAGCCCGCTTCGCTGGGCCTTTTTTCGGAGCCCAAAATAGAACGTTTTCATCAGTTTCTGGACACTTTTCTGCCTTTTCGCTGTTTTTCCGTCCCGAATCGCACGTCGTGAGCCGCGGGAAGGACGACAACCTAATCCATCACTTATCTGTCACCGGATCCTACGGCATCTTGGGCGAGACAACTTCGCTTCACGTAGAGGCTGGGCCCGCAAACCGAAGGCGTGGCGCTTGGGACCAGGCCTCCGTCGCTCCGGAGCCCATAACTTTTGATCCGCAAGGAGTTACGCGGCCCACAGCATACCGTTGGAAAGCTCTCCGAGAGCACTACGATGTGGCAACTAAGCCCGCTTCGCTGGGCCTTTTTTCGGAGCCCAAAATAGAACGTTTTCATCAGTTTCCGGACACTTTTCTGCCTTTTCGCTGTTTTTCCGTCCCGGATCGCACGTCGTGAGCCGCGGGAAGGACGACAACCTAATCCATCACTTATCTGTCACCGGATCCAACGGCACCTTGGGCGAGACAACTTCGCTTCACGTAGAGGCTGGGCCCGCAAACCGAGGGCGTGGCGCTTGGGACCAGGTCTCCGTCGCTCCGGAGCCCATAACTTTTGATCCGCAAGGAGTTACGCGGCCCACAGCATACCGTTGGAAAGCTCTCCGAGAGCACTACGACGTGGCAGCTAAGCCCGCTTCGCTGGGCCTTTTTTCGGAGCCCAAAATAGAACGTTTTCATCAGTTTCTGGACACTTTTCTGCCTTTTCGCTGTTTTTCCGTCCCGGATCGCACGTCGTGAGCCGCGGGAAGGACGACAACCTAATCCATCACTTATCTGTCACCGGATCCTACGGCATCTTGGGCGAGACAACTTCGCTTCACGTAGAGGCTGGGCCCGCAAACCGAAGGCGTGGCGCTTGGGACCAGGCCTCCGTCGCTCCGGAGCCCATAACTTTTGATCCGCAAGGAGTTACGCGGCCCACAGCATACCGTTGGAAAGCTCTCCGAGAGCACTACGATGTGGCAGCTAAGCCCGCTTCGCTGGGCCTTTTTTCGGAGCCCAAAATAGAACGTTTTCATCAGTTTCCGGACACTTTTCTGCCTTTTCGCTGTTTTTCCGTCCCGGATCGCACGTCGTGAGCCGCGGGAAGGACGACAACCTAATCCATCACTTATCTGTCACCGGATCCTACGGCACCTTGGGCGAGACAACTTCGCTTCCCGTAGAGGCTGGGCCCGCAAACCGAGGGCGTGGCGCTTGGGACCAGGTCTCCGTCGCTCCGGAGCTCATAACTTTTGATCCGCAAGGAGTTACGCGGCCCACAGCATACCGTTGGAAAGCTCTCCGAGAGCACTACGACGTGGCAGCTAAGCCCGCTTCGCTGGGCCTTTTTTCGGAGACCAAAATAGAACGTTTTCATCCGTTTTCGGACACTTTTCTGCCTTTTCGCTGTTTTTTCGTCCCGGATCGCACGTCGTGAGCCGCGGGAAGGACGACAACCTAATCCATCACTTATCTGTCACCGGATCCTACGGCACCTTGGGCGAGACAACTTCGCTTCACGTAGAGGCTGGGCCCACAAACCGAAGGCGTGGCGCTTGGGACCAGGCCTCCGTCGCTCCGGAGCCCATAACTTTTGATCCGCAAGAAGTTACGCAGCCCACAGCATACCGTTGGAAAGCTATCCGAGAGCACTACGACGTGGCAGCTAAGCACGCTTCGCTGGGCCTTTTTTCGGAGCCCAAAATAGAACGTTTTCATCAGTTTCCGGACACTTTTCTGCCTTTTCGCTGTTTTTCCGTCCCGGATCGCACGTCGTGAGCCGCGGGAAGGACGACAACCTAAACCATCACTTATCTGTCACCGGATCCTACGGCACCTTGGGCGAGACAACTTCGCTTCACGTAGAGGCTGGGCCCGCAAACCGAGGGCGTGGCGCTTGGGACCAGGTCTCCGTCGCTCCGGAGCCCATAACTTTTGATCCGCAAGGAGTTACGCGGCCCACAGCACACCGTTGGAAAGCTCTCCGAGAGCACGACGACGTGGCAGCTACGCGCGCTTCGCTGGGCCTTTTTTCGGAGCACAAACTCGTACGTTTTCATCAGTTTCCGGACACTTTTCTGCCTTTTCGCTGTTTTTCCGTCCCGGATCGCACGTCGTGAGCCGCGGGAAGGACGACAACCTAATCCATCACTTATCTGTCACCGGATCCTACGGCACCTTGGGCGAGACAACTTCGCTTCACGTAGAGGCTGGGCCCACAAACCGAAGGCGTGGCGCTTGGGACCAGGCCTCCGTCGCTCCGGAGCCCATAACTTTTGATCCGCAAGGAGTTACGCGGCCCACAACATACCGTTGGAAAGCTATCCGAGAGCACTACGACGTGGCAGCTAAGCCCGCTTCGCTGGGCCTTTTTTCAGAGCCCAAAATAGAACGTTTTCATCAGTTTAGGGACACTTTTCTGTCTTTTCGCTGTTTTTCCGTCCCGGATCGCACGTCGTGAGCCGCGGGAAGGACGACAACCTAATCCATCACTTATCTGTCATCGGATCCTACGGCACCTTTGGCGAGACAACTTCGCTTCACGTAGAGGCTGGGCCCGCAAATCGAGGGCGTGGCGCTTGGGACCAGGTCTCCGTCGCTCCGGAGCCCATAACTTTTGATCCGCAAGGAGTTACGCGGCCCACAGCATACAGTTGGAAAGCTCTCCGAGAGCACTACGACGTGGCAGCTAAGCCCGCTTCGCTGGGCCTTTTTTCGGAGCCCAAAATAGAACGTTTTCATCAGTTTCCGGACACTTTTCTGCCTTTTCGTTGTTTTTCCGTCCCGGATCGCACGTCGTGAGCCGCGGGAAGGACGACAACCTAATCCATCACTTATCTGTCACCGGATCCTACGGCACCTTAGGCGAGACAACTTCGCTTCACGTAGAGGCTGGGCCCGCAAACCGAGGGCGTGGCGCTTGGGACCAGGCCTCCGTCGCTCCGGAGCCCATAACTTTTGATCCGCAAGGAGTTACGCGGCCCACAGCATACCGTTGGAAAGCTCTCCGAGAGCACTACGACGTGGCAGCTATGCCCGCTTCGCTGGGCCTTTTTTCGGAGCCCAAAATAGAACGTTTTCATTAGTTTCCGGACACTTTTCTGCCTTTTCGCTGTTTTTCCGTCCCGGATCGCACGTCGTGAGCCGCGGGAAGGACGACAACCTAATCCATCACTTATCTGTCACCGGATCCTATGGCACCTTGGGCGAGACAACTTCGCTTCACGTAGAGGCTGGGCCCGAAAACCGAGGGCGTGGCGCTTGGGACCAGGTCTCCGTCGCTCCGGAGCCCATAACTTTTGATCCGCAAGGAGTTACCCGGCCCACAGCATACCGTTGGAAAGCTCTCCGAGAGCACTACGACGTTGCAGCTAAGCACGCTTCGCTGGGCCTTTTTTTGGAGCCCAAAATAGAACGTTTTCATCAGTTTCCGGACACTTTTCTTCCTTTTCGCTGTTTTTCCGTCCCGGATCGCACGTCGTGAGCCGCGGGAAGGACGACAACCTAATCCATCACTTATCTGTCACCGGATCCTACGGCACCTTGGGCTAGACAACTTCGCTTCACGTAGAGGCTGGGCCCGCAAACCGAGGGCGTGGCGCTTGGGACCAGGTCTCCGTCGCTCCGGAGCCCATAACTTTTGATCCGCAAGGAGTTACGCGGCCCACAGCATACCGTTGGAAAGCTCTCTGAGAGCACTACGACGTGGCAGCTAAGCACGCTTCGTTGGGCCTTTTTTCGGAGCCCAAAATAGAACGTTTTCATCAGTTTCCGGACACTTTTCTGCCATTTCGCTGTTTTTCCGTCCCGGATCGCACGTCGTGAGCCGCGCGAAGGACGACAACCTAATCCATCACTTATCTGGCACCGGATCCTACGGCACCTTGGGCGAGACAACTTCGCTTCACGTAGAGGCTGGGCCCGCAAACCGAGGGCGTGGCGCTTGGGACCAGGTCTCCGTCGCTCCGGAGCCCATAACTTTTGATCCGCAAGGAGTTACGCGGCCCACAGCATACCGTTGGAAAGCTCTCCGAGAGCACTACGACGTGGCAGCTAAGCACGCTTCGCTGGGCCTTTTTTCGGAGCCCAAAATAGAACGTTTTCATCAGTTTCCGGACACTTTTCTTCCTTTTCGCTGTTTTTCCATCCCGGATCGCACGTCGTGAGCCGCGGGAAGGACGACAACCTAATCCATCACTTATCTGTCACCGGATCCTACGGCACCTTGGGCGAGACAACTTCGCTTCACGTAGAGGCTGGGCCCGCAAACCGAGGGCGTGGCGCTTGGGACCAGGTCTCCGTCGCTCCGGAGGCCATAACTTTTGATCCGCAAGGAGTTACGCGGCCCACAGCATACCGTTGGAAAGCTCTCCGAGAGCACTACGACGTGGCAGCTAAGCACGCTTCGCTGGGCCTTTTTTCGGAGCCCAAAATAGAACGTTTTCATCAGTTTCCGGACACTTTTATGCCTTTTCGCTGTTTTTCCGTCCCGGATCGCACGTCGTGAGCCGCGGGAAGGACGACAACCTAATCCATCACTTATCTGTCACCGGATCCTACGGCACCTTGGGCGAGACAACTTCGCTTCACGTAGAGGCTGGGCCCGAAAACCGAGGGCGTGGCGCTTGGGACCAGGTCTCCGTCGCTCCGGAGCCCATAACTTTTGATCCGCAAGGAGTTACGCGGCCCACAGCATACCGTTGGAAAGCTCTCCGAGAGCACTACGACGTGGCAGCTAAGCACGCTTCGCTGGGCCTTTTTTCGGAGCCCAAAATAGAACGTTTTCATCAGTTTCCGGACACTTTTATGCCTTTTCGCTGTTTTTCCGTCCCGGATCGCACGTCGTGAGCCGCGGGAAGGACGACAACCTAATCCATCACTTATCTGTCACCGGATCCTACGGCATCTTGGGCGAGACAACTTCGCTTCACGTAGAGGCTGGGCCCGCAAACCGAGGGCGTGGCGCTTGGGACCAGGTCTCCGTCGCTCCGGAGCCCATAACTTTTGATCCGCAAGGAGTTACGCGGCCCACAGCATACCGTTGGAAAGCTCTCCGAGAGCACTACGACGTGGCAGCTAAGCCCGCTTTGCTGGGCCTTTTTTCGGAGCCCAAAATAGAACGTTTTCATCAGTTTCTGGACACTTTTCTGCCTTTTCGCTGTTTTTCCGTCCCGGATCGCACGTCGTGAGCCGCGGGAAGGACGACAACCTAATCCATCACTTATCTGTCACCGGATCCTACGGCATCTTGGGCGAGACAACTTCGCTTCACGTAGAGGCTGGGCCCGCAAACCGAAGGCGTGGCGCTTGGGACCAGGCCTCCGTCGCTCCGGAGCCCATAACTTTTGATCCGCAAGGAGTTACGCGGCCCACAGCATACCGTTGGAAAGCTCTCCGAGAGCACTACGATGTGGCAGCTAAGCCCGCTTCGCTGGGCCTTTTTTCGGAGCCCAAAATAGAACGTTTTCATCAGTTTCTGGACACTTTTCTGCCTTTTCGCTGTTTTTCCGTCCCGGATCGCACGTCGTGAGCCGCGGGAAGGACGACAATCTAATCCATCACATTTCTGTTACCGAATCCCTCGGCACCTTGGGTGAGACAACTTCGCTTCACGTAGTCGCTGGGCCCGCAAACTGAGGGTGTGGGGCTTGGGACCAGGTCTCCGTCGCTCCGGAGTCCATAACATTTGATCCGCAAGTAGTTACGCGGCCCACAGCATACCGTTGGAAAGCTCTCCGAGAGCTTTACAACAGGGAAGCTAAGCCCGCTTCGCTAGGCCTCTTTTCGGAGCCCAAAATCAAACGTTTTCATCAGTTTCCGGACACTTTTCTGCCTTTTCGCTGATTTTTCGTCCCGGATCGCACGTCGTGAGCCGCGGGAAGGACGACAACCTAATCCATCACTTATCTGTCACCGGATCCTACGGCACCTTGGGCGAGACAACTTCGCTTCACGTAGAGGCTGGGCCCACAAACCGAAGGCGTGGCGCTTGGGACCAGGCCTCCGTCGCTCCGGAGCCCATAACTTTTGATCCGCAAGGAGTTACGCGGCCCACAGCATACCGTTGGAAAGCTATCCGAGAGCACTACGACGTGGCAGCTAAGCCCGCTTCGCTGGGCCTCTTTTCGGAGCCCAAAATAGAACGTCTTCATCAGTTTCCGGACACTTTTATGCCTTTTCGCTGTTTTTCCGTCCCGGATCGCACGTCGTGAGCCGCGGGAAGGACGACAACCTAATCCATCACTTATCTGTCACCGGATCCTACGGCACCTTGGGCGAGACAACTTCGCTTCACGTAGAGGCTGGGCCCGCAAACCGATGGCGTGGCGCTTGGGACCAGGTCTCCGTCGCTCCGGAGCCCATAACTTTTGATCCGCAAGGAGTTACGCGGCCCACAGCATACCGTTGGAAAGCACTCCGAGAGCACTACGACGTGGCAACTAAGCTCGCTTTGCTGGGCCTTTTTTCGGAGCCCAAAATAGAACGTTTTCATCAGTTTCTGGACACTTTTCTGTCTTTTCGCTGTTTTTCCGTCCCGGATCGCACGTCGTGAGCCGCGGGAAGGACGACAACCAATTCCATCACTTATCTGTCACCGGATCCTACGGCATCTTGGGCGAGACAACTTCGCTTCACGTAGAGGCTGGGCCCGCAAACCGAAGGCGTGGCGCTTGGGACCAGGCCTCCGTCGCTCCGGAGCCCATAACTTTTGATCCGCAAGGAGTTACGCGGCCCACAGCATACCGTTGGAAAGCTCTCCGAGAGCACTACGATGTGGCAGCTAAGCCCGCTTCGCTGGGCCTTTTTTCGGAGCCCAAAATAGAACGTTTTCATCAGTTTCTGGACACTTTTCTGCCTTTTCGCTGTTTTTCCGTCCCGGATCGCACGTCGTGAGCCGCGGGAAGGACGACAACCTAATCCATCACTTATCTGTCACCGGATCCTACGGCACCTTGGGCGAGACAACTTCGCTTCACGTAGAGGCTGGGCCCGCAAACCGAGGGCGTGGCGCTTGGGACCAGGTCTCCGTCGCTCCGGAGCCCATAACTTTTGATCCGCAAGGAGTTACGCGGCCCACAGCATACCGTTGGAAAGCTCTCCGAGAGCACTACGACGTGGCAGCTAATCCCGCTTCGCTGGGCCTTTTTTCGGAGCCCAAAATAGGACGTTTTCATCAGTTTCCGGACACTTTTCTGCCTTTTCGCTGTTTTTTCGTCCCGGATCGCACGTCGTGAGCCGCGGGAAGGACGACAACCTAATCCATCACTTATCTGTCACCGGATCCTACGGCACCTTGGGCGAGACAACTTCGCTTCACGTAGAGGCTGGGCCCACAAACCGAGGGCGTGGCGCTTGGGACCAGGCCTCCGTCGCTCCGGAGCCCATAACTTTTGATCCGCAAGGAGTTACGCGGCCCACAGCATACCGTTGGAAAGCTATCCGAGAGCACTACGACGTGGCAGCTAAGCCCGCTTCGCTGGGCCTTTTTTCGGAGCCCAAAATAGAACGTTTTCATCAGTTTCCGGACACTTTTCTGCCTTTTCGCTGTTTTTCCGTCCCGGATCGCACGTCGTGAGCCGCGGGAAGGACGACAACCTAATCCATCACTTATCTGTCATCGGATCCTACGGCACCTTGGGCGAGACAACTTCGCTTCACGTAGAGGCTGGGCCCGCAAATCGAGGGCGTGGCGCTTGGGACCAGGTCTCCGTCGCTCCGGAGCCCATAACTTTTGATCCGCAAGGAGTTACGCGGCCCACAGCATACCGTTGGAAAGCTCTCCGAGAGCACTACGACGTGGCAGCTAAGCCCGCTTCGCTGGGCCTTTTTTCGGAGCCCAAAATAGAACGTTTTCATCAGTTTCCGGACACTTTTCTGCCTTTTCGCTGTTTTTCCGTCCCGGATCGCACGTCGTGAGTCGCGGGAAGGACGACAACCTAATCCATCACTTATCTGTCACCGGATCCTACGGCACCTTAGGCGAGACAACTTCGCTTCACGTAGAGGCTGGGCCCGCAAACCGAGGGCGTGGCGCTTGGGACCAGGCCTCCGTCGCTCCGGAGCCCATAACTTTTGATCCGCAAGGAGTTACGCGGCCCACAGCATACCGTTGGAAAGCTCTCCGAGAGCACTACGACGTGGCAGCTAAGCCCGCTTCGCTGGGCCTTTTTTCGGAGCCCAAAATAGAACGTTTTCATCAGTTTCCGGACACTTTTCTGCCTTTTCGCTGTTTTTCCGTCCCGGATCGCACGTCGTGAGCCGCGGGAAGGACGACAACCTAATCCATCACTTATCTGGCACCGGATCCTACGGCACCTTGGGCGAGACAACTTCGCTTCACGTAGAGGCTGGGCCCGCAAACCGAGGGCGTGGCGCTTGGGACCAGGTCTCCGTCGCTCCGGAGCCCATAACTTTTGATCTGCAAGGAGTTACGCGGCCCACAGCATACCGTTGGAAAGCTCTCCGAGAGCACTACGACGTGGCAGCTAAGCACGCGTCGTTGGGCCTTTTTTCGGAGCCCAAAATAGAACGTTTTCATCAGTTTCCGGACACTTTTCTGCCATTTCGCTGTTTTTCCGTCCCGGATCGCACGTCGTGAGCCGCGGGAAGGACGACAACCTAATCCATCACTTATCTGGCACCGGATCCTACGGCACCTTGGGCGAGACAACTTCGCTTCACGTAGAGGCTGGGCCCGCAAACCGAGGGCGTGGCGCTTGGGACCAGGTCTCCATCGCTCCGGAGCCCATAACTTTTGATCCGCAAGGAGTTACGCGGCCCACAGCATACCGTTGGAAAGCTCTCCGAGAGCACTACGACGTGGCAGCTAAGCACGCTTCGCTGGGCCTTTTTTCGGAGCCCAAAATAGAACGTTTTCATCAGTTTCCGGACACTTTTCTTCCTTTTCGCTGTTTTTCCGTCCCGGATCGCACGTCGTGAGCCGCGGGAAGGACGACAACCTAATCCATCACTTATCTGTCACCGGATCCTACGGCACCTTGGGCGAGACAACTTCGCTTGACGTAGAGGCTGGGCCCGCAAACCGAGGGCGTGGCGCTTGGGACCAGTTCTCCGTCGCCCCAGAGCCCATAAATTTTGATCCGCAAGGAGTTACGCGGCCCACAGCATACCGTTGGAAAGCTCTCTGAGAGCCCTACGACGGGGGAGCAAAGCTAGCTTTGCTGGGCCTTTTTTTGGAGCCCAAAATAGAACGTTTTCATCAGTTTTCAGACACTTTTATGCCTTTTCGCTGTTTTTCCGTCCCGGATCGCACGTCGTGAGCCGCGGGAAGGACGACAACCTAATCCATCACTTATCTGTCACCGGATCCTACGGCACCTTGGGCGAGACAACTTCGCTTCACGTAGAGGCTGGGCCCGCAAACCGAGGGCGTGGCGCTTGGGACCAGGTCTCCGTCGCTCCGGAGCCCATAACTTTTGATCCGCATGGAGTTACGCGGCCCACAGCATACCGTTGGAAAGCTCTCCGAGAGCACTACGACGTGGCAGCTAAGCACGCTTTGCTGGGCCTTTTTTCGGAGCCCAAAATAGAACGTTTTCATCAGTTTCCGGACACTTTTCTGCCTTTTCGCTGTTTTTTCGTCCCGGATCGCACGTCGTGAGCCGCGGGAAGGACGACAACCTAATCCATCACTTATCTGTCACCGGATCCTACGGCACCTTGGGCGAGACAACTTCGCTTCACGTAGAGGCTGGGCCCACAAACCGAAGGCGTGGCGCTTGGGACCAGGCCTCCGTCGCTTCGGAGCCCATAACTTTTGATCCGCAAGGAGTTACGCGGCCCACAGCATACCGTTGGAAAGCTATCCGAGAGCACTACGACGTGGCAGCTAAGCACGCTTCGCTGGGCCTTTTTTCGGAGCCCAAAATAGAACGTTTTCATCAGTTTCCGGACACTTTTATGCCTTTTCGCTGTTTTTCCGTCCCGGATCGCACGTCGTGAGCCGCGGGAAGGACGACAACCTAATCCATCACTTATCTGTCACCGGATCCTACGGCACCTTGGGCGAGACAACTTCGCTTCACGTAGAGGCTGGGCCCGAAAACCGAGGGCGTGGCGCTTGGGACCAGGTCTCCGTCGCTCCGGAGCCCATAACTTTTGATCCGCAAGGAGTTACGCGGCCCACAGCATACCGTTGGAAAGCTCTCCGAGAGCACTACGACGTGGCAGCTAAGCACGCTTCGCTGGGCCTTTTTTCGGAGCCCAAAATAGAACGTTTTCATCAGTTTCCGGACACTTTTATGCCTTTTCGCTGTTTTTCCGTCCCGGATCGCACGTCGTGAGCCGCGGGAAGGACGACAACCTAATCCATCACTTATCTGTCACCGGATCCTACGGCACCTTGGGCGAGACAACTTCGCTTCACGTAGAGGCTGGGCCCGAAAACCGAGGGCGTGGCGCTTGGGACCAGGTCTCCGTCGCTCCGGAGCCCATAACTTTTGATCCGCAAGGAGTTACGCGGCCCACAGCATACCGTTGGAAAGCTCTCCAAGAGCCCTACGACGTGGCAGCTAAGCACGCTTCGCTGGGCCTTTTTTCGGAGCCCAAAATAGAACGTTTTCATCAGTTTCCGGACACTTTTATGCCTTTTCGCTGTTTTTCCGTCCCGGATCGCACGTCGTGAGCCGCGGGAAGGACGACAACCTAATCCATCACTTATCTGTCACCGGATCCTACGGCATCTTGGGCGAGACAACTTCGCTTCACGTAGAGGCTGGGCCCGTAAACCGAGGGCGTGGCGCTTGGGACCAGGTCTCCGTCGCTCCGGAGCCCATAACTTTTGATCCGCAAGGAGTTACGCGGCCCACAGCATACCGTTGGAAAGCTCTCCGAGAGCACTACGACGTGGCAGCTAAGCCCGCTTTGCTGGGCCTTTTTTCGGAGCCCAAAATAGAACATTTTCATCAGTTTCTGGACACTTTTCTGTCTTTTCGCTGTTTTTCCGTCCCGGATCGCACGTCGTGAGCCGCGGGAAGGACGACAACCTAATCCATCACTTATCTGTCACCGGATCCTACGGCATCTTGGGCGAGACAACTTCGCTTCACGTAGAGGCTGGGCCCGCAAACCGAGGGCGTGGCGCTTGGGACCAGGTGTCCGTCGCTCCGGAGCCCATAACTTTTGATCCGCAAGGAGTTACGCGGCCCACAGCATACCGTTGGAAAGCTCTCCGAGAGCACTACGACGTGGCAGCTAAGCCCGCTTTGCTGGGCCTTTTTTCGGAGCCCAAAATAGAACGTTTTCATCAGTTTCTGGACACTTTTCTGCCTTTTCGCTGTTTTTCCGTCCCGGATCGCACGTCGTGAGCCGCGGGAAGGACGACAACCTAATCCATCACTTATCTGTCACCGGATCCTACGGCATCTTGGGCGAGACAACTTCGCTTCACGTAGAGGCTGGGCCCGCAAACCGAAGGCGTGGCGCTTGGGACCAGGCCTCCGTCGCTCCGGAGCCCATAACTTTTGATCCGCAAGGAGTTACGCGGCCCACAGCATACCGTTGGAAAGCTCTCCGAGAGCACTACGATGTGGCAGCTAAGCCCGCTTCGCTGGGCCTTTTTTCGGAGCCCAAAATAGAACGTTTTCATCAGTTTCCGGACACTTTTCTGCCTTTTCGCTGTTTTTCCGTCCCGGATCGCACGTCGTGAGCCGCGGGAAGGACGACAACCTAATCCATCACTTATCTGTCACCGGATCCTACGGCACCTTGGGCGAGACAACTTCGCTTCACGTAGAGGCTGGGCCCGCAAACCGAGGGCGTGGCGCTTGGGACCAGGTCTCCGTCGCTCCGGAGCCCATAACTTTTGATCCGCAAGGAGTTACGCGGCCCACAGCATACCGTTGGAAAGCTCTCCGAGAGCACTACGACGTGGCAGCTAAGCCCGCTTTGCTGGGCCTTTTTTCGGAGCCCAAAATAGAACGTTTTCATCAGTTTCCGGACTCTTTTCTGCCTTTTCGCTCTTTTTTCGTCCCGGATCGCACGTCGTGAGCCGCGGGAAGGACGTCAACCTATTCCATCACTTATCTGTCACCGGATCCTACGGCACCATGGGCGAGACAACTTCGCTTCACGTAGAGGCTGGGCCCACAAACCGAAGGCGTGGCGCTTGGGACCAGGCCTCCGTCGCTCCGGAGCCCATAACTTTCGATCCGCAAGGAGTTACGCGGCCCACAGCATACCGTTGGAAAGCTATCCGAGAGCACTACGACGTGGCAGCTAAGCCCGCTTCGCTGGGCCTTTTTTCGGAGCCCAAAATAGAACGTTTTCATCAGTTTCCGGACACTTTTCTGCCTTTTCGCTGTTTTTCCGTCCCGGATCGCACGTCGTGAGCCGCGGGAAGGACGACAACCTAATCCATCACTTATCTGTCATCGGATCCTACGGCACCTTGGGCGAGACAACTTCGCTTCACGTAGAGGCTGGGCCCGCAAATCGAGGGCGTGGCGCTTGGGACCAGGTCTCCGTCGCTCCGGAGCCCATAACTTTTGATCCGCAAGGAGTTACGCGGCCCACAGCATACCGTTGGAAAGCTCTCCGAGAGCACTACGACGTGGCAGCTAAGCCCGCTTCGCTGGGCCTTTTTTCGGAGCCCAAAATAGAACGTTTTCATCAGTTTCCGGACACTTTTCTGCCTTTTCGCTGTTTTTCCGTCCCGGATCGCACGTCGTGAGCCGCGGGAAGGACGACAACCTAATCCATCACTTATCTGTCACCGGATCCTACGGCACCTTAGGCGAGACAACTTCGCTTCACGTAGAGGCTGGGCCCGCAAACCGAGGGCGTGGCGCTTGGGACCAGGCCTCCGTCGCTCCGGAGCCCATAACTTTTGATCCGCAAGGAGTTACGCGGCCCACAGCATACCGTTGGAAAGCTCTCCGAGAGCACTACGACGTGGCAGCTAAGCCCGCTTCGCTGGGCCTTTTTTCGGAGCCCAAAATAGAACGTTTTCATCAGTTTCCGGACACTTTTCTGCCTTTTCGCTGTTTTTTCGTCCCGGATCGCACGTCGTGAGCCGCGGGAAGGACGACAACCTAATCCATCACTTATCTGTCACCGGATCCTACGGCACCTTGGGCGAGACAACTTCGCTTCACGTAGAGGCTGGGCCCACAAACCGAAGGCGTGGCGCTTGGGACCAGGCCTCCGTCGCTCCGGAGCCCATAACTTTTGATCCGCAAGGAGTTACGCGGCCCACAGCATACCGTTGGAAAGCTATCCGAGAGCACTACGACGTGGCAGCTAAGCCCGCTTCGCTGGGCCTTTTTTCGGAGCCCAAAATAGAACGTTTTCATCAGTTTCCGGACACTTTTCTGCCTTTTCGCTGTTTTTCCGTCCCGGATCGCACGTCGTGAGCCGCGGGAAGGACGACAACCTAATCCATCACTTATCTGTCATCGGATCCTACGGCACCTTGGGCGAGACAACTTCGCTTCACGTAGAGGCTGGGCCCGCAAATCGAGGGCGTGGCGCTTGGGACCAGGTCTCCGTCGCTCCGGAGCCCATAACTTTTGATCCGCAAGGAGTTACGCGGCCCACAGCATACCGTTGGAAAGCTCTCCGAGAGCACTACGACGTGGCAGCTAAGCCCGCTTCGCTGGGCCTTTTTTCGGAGCCCAAAATAGAACGTTTTCATCAGTTTCCGGACACTTTTCTGCCTTTTCGCTGTTTTTCCGTCCCGGATCGCACGTCGTGAGCCGCGGGAAGGACGACAACCTAATCCATCACTTATCTGTCACCGGATCCTACGGCACCTTAGGCGAGACAACTTCGCTTCACGTAGAGGCTGGGCCCGCAAACCGAGGGCGTGGCGCTTGGGACCAGGCCTCCGTCGCTCCGGAGCCCATAACTTTTGATCCGCAAGGAGTTACGCGGCCCACAGCATACCGTTGGAAAGCTCTCCGAGAGCACTACGACGTGGCAGCTAAGCCCGCTTCGCTGGGCCTTTTTTCGGAGCCCAAAATAGAACGTTTTCATCAGTTTCCGGACACTTTTCTGCCTTTTCGCTGTTTTTCCGTCCCGGATCGCACGTCGTGAGCCGCGGGAAGGACGACAACCTAATCCATCACTTATCTGTCACCGGATCCTACGGCACCTTGGGCGAGACAACTTCGCTTCACGTAGAGGCTGGGCCCGAAAACCGAGGGCGTGGCGCTTGGGACCAGGTCTCCGTCGCTCCGGAGCCCATAACTTTTGATCCGCAAGGAGTTACGCGGCCCACAGCATACCGTTGGAAAGCTCTCCGAGAGCACTACGACGTGGCAGCTAAGCACGCTTCGCTGGGCCTTTTTTCGGAGCCCAAAATAGAACGTTTTCATCAGTTTCCGGACACTTTTCTTCCTTTTCGCTGTTTTTCCGTCCCGGATCGCACGTCGTGAGCCGCGGGAAGGACGACAACCTAATCCATCACTTATCTGTCACCGGATCCTACGGCACCTTGGGCTAGACAACTTCGCTTCACGTAGAGGCTGGGCCCGCAAACCGAGGGCGTGGCGCTTGGGACCAGGTCTCCGTCGCTCCGGAGCCCATAACTTTTGATCCGCAAGGAGTTACGCGGCCCACAGCATACCGTTGGAAAGCTCTCCGAGAGCACTACGACGTGGCAGCTAAGCACGCTTCGTTGGGCCTTTTTTCGGAGCCCAAAATAGAACGTTTTCATCAGTTTCCGGACACTTTTCTGCCATTTCGCTGTTTTTCCGTCCCGGATCGCACGTCGTGAGCCGCGGGAAGGACGACAACCTAATCCATCACTTATCTGGCACCGGATCCTACGGCACCTTGGGCGAGACAACTTCGCTTCACGTAGAGGCTGGGCCCGCAAACCGAGGGCGTGGCGCTTGGGACCAGGTCTCCGTCGCTCCGGAGCCCATAACTTTTGATCCGCAAGGAGTTACGCGGCCCACAGCATACCGTTGGAAAGCTCTCCGAGAGCACTACGACGTGGCAGCAAAGCACGCTTCGCTGGGCCTTTTTTTGGAGCCCAAAATAGAACGTTTTCATCAGTTTCCGGACACTTTTCTGCATTTTCGCTGTTTTTCCGTCCCGGATCGCACGTCGTGAGCCGCGGGAAGGACGACAACCTAATCCATCACTTATCTGTCACCGGATCCTACGGCACCTTGGGCGAGACAACTTCGCTTCACGTAGAGGCTGGGCCCGCAAACCGAGGGCGTGGCGCTTGGGACCAGGTCTCCGTCGCTCCGGAGCCCATAACTTTTGATCCGCAAGGAGTTACGCGGCCCACAGCATACCGTTGGAAAGCTCTCCGAGAGCACTACGACGGGGCAGCTAAGCACGCTTCGCTGGGCCTTTTTTCGGAGCCCAAAATAGAACGTTTTCATCAGTTTCCGGACACTTTTCTTTCTTTTCGCTGTTTTTCCGTCCCGGATCGCACGTCGTGAGCCGCGGGAAGGACGAAAACCTAATCCATCACTTATCTGTCACCGGATCCTACGGCACCTTGGGCTAGACAACTTCGCTTCACGTAGAGGCTGGGCCCGCAAACCGAGGGCGTGGCGCTTGGGACCAGGTCTCCGTCGCTCCGGAGCCCATAACTTTTGATCCGCAAGGAGTTACGCGGCCCACAGCATACCGTTGGAAAGCTCTCCGAGAGCACTACGACGTGGCAGCTAAGCACGCTTCGTTGGGCCTTTTTTCGGAGCCCAAAATAGAACGTTTTCATCAGTTTCCGGACACTTTTCTGCCATTTCGCTGTTTTTCCGTCCCGGATCGCACGTCGTGAGCCGCGGGAAGGACGACAACCTAATCCATCACTTATCTGGCACCGGATCCTACGGCACCTTGGGCGAGACAACTTCGCTTCACGTAGAGGCTGGGCCCGCAAACCGAGGGCGTGGCGCTTGGGACCAGGTCTCCGTCGCTCCGGAGCCCATAACTTTTGATCCGCAAGGAGTTACGCGGCCCACAGCATACCGTTGGAAAGCTCTCCGAGAGCACTACGACGTGGCAGCAAAGCAAGCTTCGCTGGGCCTTTTTTTGGAGCCCAAAATAGAACGTTTTCATCAGTTTCCGGACACTTTTCTGCATTTTCGCTGATTTTTCCCTCCCGGACCGCACGCCGTGACCCGCGGGAAGGCCGACAACCTAATCCATCACTTATCTGTCACCGGATCCTACGGCACCTTGGGCGAGACAACTTCGCTTCACGTAGAGGCTGGGCCCGCAAACCGAGGGCGTGGCGCTTGGGACCAGGTCTCCGTCGCTCCGGAGCCCATAACTTTTGATCCGCAAGGAGTTACGCGGCCCACAGCATACCGTTGGAAAGCTCTCCGAGAGCACTACGACGTGGCAGCTAAGCCCGCTTCGCTGGGCCTTTTTTCGGAGCCCAAAATAGAACGTTTTCATCAGTTTCTGGACACTTTTCTGCCTTTTCGCTGTTTTTCCGTCCCGGATCGCACGTCGTGAGCCGCGGGAAGGACGACAACCTAATCCATCACTTATCTGTCACCGGATCCTACGGCACCTTGGGCGAGACAACTTCGCTTCACGTAGAGGCTGGGCCCGCAAACCGAAGGCGTGGCGCTTGGGACCAGGCCTCCGTCGCTCCGGAGCCCATAACTTTTGATCCGCAAGGAGTTACGCGGCCCACACATTATCGTTGGAAAGCTCTCCGAGAGCACTACGATGTGGCAGCTAAGCCCGCTTTGCTGGGCCTTTTTTCGGAGCCCAAAATAGAACGTTTTCATCAGTTTCCGGACACTTTTCTGCCTTTTCGCTGTTTTTCCGTCCCGGATCGCACGTCGTGAGCCGCGGGAAGGACGACAACCTAATCCATCACTTATCTGTCACCGGATCCTACGGCACCTTGGGCAAGACAACTTCGCTTCACGTAGAGGCTGGGCCCGCAAACCGAGGGCGTGGGGCTTGGGACCAGGTCTCCGTCGCTCCGGAGCCTATAACTTTTGATCCGCAAGGAGTTACGCGGCCCACAACATACCGTTGGAAACCTCTCCGAGAGCTCTACGACGAGGAAGGTAAGCCCGCTTCGCTAGGCCTCTTTTTGGAGAAAAAAATAGAACGTTTTCATCAGTTTCCGGACACTTTTCTGCCTTTTCGCTGTTTTTCCGTCCCGGATTGCACGTCGTGAGCCGCGGGAAGGACGACAACCAAATCCATCACTTATCTGTCACCGCATCCTACGGCCCCTTGGGCGAGTCAAATTCGCTACACGTAGAGGCTGGCCCGCAAACCGAGGGCGTGGCGCTTGCGACCAGGTCCCCGTCGCTCCGGAGCCCATAACTTTTGATGCGCAAGGAGTTACGCGGCCCACAGCATACCGTTGGAAAGCTCTCCGAGAGCACTACGACGTGGCAGCTAAGCCCGCTTCGCTGGGCCTTTTTTCGGAGCCCAAAATAGAACGTTTTCATCAGTTTCCGGACACTTTTCTGCCTTTTCGCTGTTTTTCCGTCCCGGATCGCACGTCGTGAGCCGCGGGAAGGACGACAACCTAATCCATCACTTATCTGTCACCGGATCCTACTGCACCTTGGGCGAGACAACTTCGCTTCACGTAGAGGCTGGGCCCGCAAACCGAGGGCGTGGCGCTTGGGACCAGGTCTCCGTCGCTCCGGAGCCCATAACTTTTGATCCGCAAGGAGTTACGCGGCCCACAGCATACCGTTGGAAAGCTCTCCGAGAGCACTACGACGTGGCAGCTAAGCACGCTTCGTTGGGCCTTTTTTCGGAGCCCAAAATAGAACGTTTTCATCAGTTTCCGGACACTTTTCTGCCATTTCGCTGTTTTTCCGTCCCGGATCGCACGTCGTGAGCCGCGGGAAGGACGACAACCTAATCCATCACTTATCTGGCACCGGATCCTACGGCACCTTGGGCGAGACAACTTCGCTTCACGTAGAGGCTGGGCCCGCAAACCGAGGGCGTGGCGCTTGGGACCAGGTCTCCGTCGCTCCGGAGCCCATAACTTTTGATCCGCAAGGAGTTACGCGGCCCACAGCATACCGTTGGAAAGCTCTCCGAGAGCACTACGACGTGGCAGCAAAGCACGCTTCGCTGGGCCTTTTTTTGGAGCCCAAAATAGAACGTTTTCATCAGTTTCCGGACACTTTTCTGCCTTTTCGCTGTTTTTCCGTCCCGGATCGCACGTCGTGAGCCGCGGGAAGGACGACAACCTAATCCATCACTTATCTGTCACCGGATCCTACGGCACCTTGGGCGAGACAACTTCGCTTCACGTAGAGGCTGGGCCCGCAAACCGAGGGCGTGGCGCTTGGGACCAGGTCTCCGTCGCTCCGGAGCCCATAACTTTTGATCCGCAAGGAGTTACGCGGCCCACAGCATACCGTTGGAAAGCTCTCCGAGAGCACTACGACGTGGCAGCTAAGCCCGCTTCGCTGGGCCTTTTTTCGGAGCCCAAAATAGAACGTTTTCATCAGTTTCTGGACACTTTTCTGCCTTTTCGCTGTTTTTCCGTCCCGGATCGCACGTCGTGAGCCGCGGGAAGGACGACAACCTAATCCATCACTTATCTGTCACCGGATCCTACGGCACCTTGGGCGAGACAACTTCGCTTCACGTAGAGGCTGGGCCCGCAAACCGAAGGCGTGGCGCTTGGGACCAGGCCTCCGTCGCTCCGGAGCCCATAACTTTTGATCCGCAAAGAGTTACGCGGCCCACAACATACCGTTGGAAAGCTCTCCGAGAGCACTACGATGTGGCAGCTAAGCCCGCTTTGCTGGGCCTTTTTTCGGAGCCCAAAATAGAACGTTTTCATCAGTTTCCGGACACTTTTCTGCCTTTTCGCTGTTTTTTCGTCCCGGATCGCACGTCGTGAGCCGCGGGAAGGACGACAACCTAATCCATCACTTATCTGTCACCGGATCCTACGGCACCTTGGGCGAGACAACTTCGCTTCACGTAGAGGCTGGGCCCACAAACCGAAGGCGTGGCGCTTGGGACCAGGCCTCCGTCGCTCCGGAGCCCATAACTTTTGATCCGCAAGGAGTTACGCGGCCCACAGCATACCGTTGGAAAGCTATCCGAGAGCACTACGGCGTGGCAGCCAAGCCCGCTTCGCTGGGCCTTTTTTCGGAGCTCAAAATCGAACGTTTTCATCAATTTCCGGACACTTTTATGCCTTTTCGCTGTTTTCCCGTCCCGGATCGCACGTCGTGAGCCGCGGGAAGGACGACAACCTAATCCATCACTTATCTGTCACCGGATCCTACGGCACCTTGGGCGAGACAACTTCGCTTCACGTAGAGGCTGGGCCCGCAAACCGAGGGCGTGGCGCTTGGGACCAGGTCTCCGTCGCTCCGGAGCCCATAACTTTTGATCCGCAAGGAGTTACGCGGCCCACAGCATACCGTTGAAAAGCTCTCCGAGAGCACTACGACGTGGCAGCTAATCCCGCTTCGCTGGGCCTTTTTTCGGAGCCCAAAATAGAACGTTTTCATCAGTTTCCGGACACTTTTCTGCCTTTTCGCTATTTTTTCGTCCCGGATCGCACGTCGTGAGCCGCGGGAAGGACGACAACCTAATCCATCACTTATCTGTCACCGGATCCTACGGCACCTTGGGCGAGACAACTTCGCTTCACGTAGAGGCTGGGCCCGCAAACCGAGGGCGTGGCGCTTGGGACCAGGCCTCCGTCGCTCCGGAGCCCATAACTTTTGATCCGCAAGGAGTTACGCGGCCCACAGCATACCGTTGGAAAGCTCTCCGAGAGCACTACGACGTGGCAGCTAAGCACGCTTCGCTGGGCCTTTTTTCGGAGCCCAAAATAGAACGTTTTCATCAGTTTCCGGACACTTTTCTGCCTTTTCGCTGTTTTTCCGTCCCGGATCGCACGTCGTGAGCCGCGGGAAGGACGACAACCTAATCCATCACTTATCTGGCACCGGATCCTACGGCACCTTGGGCGAGACAACTTCGCTTCACGTAGAGGCTGGGCCCGCAAACCGAGGGCGTGGCGCTTGGGACCAGGTCTCCGTCGCTCCGGAGCCCATAACTTTTGATCCGCAAGGAGTTACGCGGCCCACAGCATACCGTTGGAAAGCTCTCCGAGAGCACTACGACGTGGCAGCAAAGCACGCTTCGCTGGGCCTTTTTTTGGAGCCCAAAATAGAACGTTTTCATCAGTTTCCGGACACTTTTCTGCCTTTTCGCTGTTTTTCCGTCCCGGATCGCACGTCGTGAGCCGCGGGAAGGACGACAACCTAATCCATCACTTATCTGTCACCGGATCCTACGGCACCTTGGGCGAGACAACTTCGCTTCACGTAGAGGCTGGGCCCGCAAACCGAGGGCGTGGCGCTTGGGCCCAGGCCTCCGCCGCTCCGGAGCCCATAACTTTTGATCCGCAAGGAGTTACGCGGCCCACAGCATACTGTTGGAAAGCTCTCCGAGAACTCTACGACGGGGCAGCTAAGCCTGCTTCGTAGGGCCTTTTTTCAGAGCCCAAAATCGAACGTTTTCATCAGGTTTCCGGACACTTTTCTGCCTTTTCGCTGTTTTTCCGTCCCGGATCGCACGTCGTGAGCCGCGGGAAGGACGACAACCTAATCCATCACTTATCTGTCACCGGATCCTACGGCACCTTGGGCGAGACAACTTCGCTTCACGTAGAGGCTGGGCCCGAAAACCGAGGGCGTGGCGCTTAGGACCAGGTCTCCGTCGCTCCGGAGCCCATAACTTTTGATCCGCAAGGAGTTACGCGGCCCACAGCATACCGTTGGAAAGCTCTCCGAGAGCACTACGACGTGGCAGCTAAGCACGCTTCGCTGGGCCTTTTTTCGGAGCCCAAAATTGCACGTTTTTATCAGTTTTCGGACACTTTTCTGTCTTTTCGCTGTTTTTCCGTCCCGGATCGCACGTCGTGAGCCGCGGGAAGGACGACAACCTAATCCATCACTTATCTGTCACCGGATCCTACGGCACCTTGGGCGAGACAACTTCGCTTCACGTAGAGGCTGGGCCAGCAAACCGAGGGCGTGGCGCTTGGGACCAGGCCTCCGTCGCTCCGGAGCCCATAACTTTTGATCCGCAAGGAGTTACGCGGCCCACAGCATACCGTTGGAAAGCTCTCCGAGAGCACTACGACGTAGCAGCTAAGCCCGCTTCGCTGGGCCTTTTTTCGGAGCCCAAAATAGAACGTTTTCATCAGTTTCCGGACACTTTTCTGCCTTTTCGCTGTTTTTCCGTCCCGGATCGCACGTCGTGAGCCGCGGGAAGGACGACAACCTAATCCATCACTTATCTGTCACCGGATCCTACGGCACCTTGGGCGAGACAACTTCGCTTCACGTAGAGGCTGGGCCCGAAAACCGAGGGCGTGGCGCTTAGGACCAGGTCTCCGTCGCTCCGGAGCCCATAACTTTTGATCCGCAAGGAGTTACGCGGCCCACAGCATACCGTTGGAAAGCTCTCCGAGAGCACTACGACGTGGCAGCTAAGCACGCTTCGCTGGGCCTTTTTTCGGAGCCCAAAATAGAACGTTTTCATCAGTTTCCGGACACTTTTCTGTCTTTTCGCTGTTTTTCCGTCCCGGATCGCACGTCGTGAGCCGCGGGAAGGACGACAACCTAATCCATCACTTATCTGTCACCGGATCCTACGGCACCTTGGGCGAGACAACTTCGCTTCACGTAGAGGCTGGGCCAGCAAACCGAGGGCGTGGCGCTTGGGACCAGGCCTCCGTCGCTCCGGAGCCCATAACTTTTGATCCGCAAGGAGTTACGCGGCCCACAGCATACCGTTGGAAAGCTCTCCGAGAGCACTACGACGTAGCAGCTAAGCCCGCTTCGCTGGGCCTTTTTTCGGAGCCCAAAATAGAACGTTTTCATCAGTTTCCGGACACTTTTCTGCCTTTTCGCTGTTTTTCCGTCCCGGATCGCACGTCGTGAGCCGCGGGAAGGACGACAACCTAATCCATCACTTATCTGTCACCGGATCCTACGGCACCTTGGGCGAGACAACTTCGCTTCACGTAGAGGCTGGGCCCGAAAACCGAGGGCGTGGCGCTTGGGACCAGGTCTCCGTCGCTCCGGAGCCCATAACTTTTGATCCGCAAGGAGTTACGCGGCCCACAGCATACCGTTGGAAAGCTCTCCGAGAGCACTACGACGTGGCAGCTAAGCACGCTTCGCTGGGCCTTTTTTCGGAGCCCAAAATAGAACGTTTTCATCAGTTTCCGGACACTTTTCTGCCTTTTCGCTGTTTTTCCGTCCCGGATCGCACGTCGTGAGCCGCGGGAAGGACGACAACCTAATCCATCACTTATCTGTCACCGGATCCTACGGCACCTTGGGCGAGACAACTTCGCTTCACGTAGAGGCTGGGCCCGCAAACCGAGGGCGTGGCGCTTGGGACCAGGTCTCCGTCGCTCCGGAGCCCATAACTTTTGATCCGCAAGGAGTTACGCGGCCCACAGCATACCGTTGGAAAGCTCTCCGAGAGCACTACGACGTGGCAGCTAAGCATGCTTCGCTGGGCCTTTTTTCGGAGCCCAAAATAGAACGTTTTCATCAGTTTCCGAACACTTTTCTTCCTTTTCGCTGTTTTTCCGTCCCGGATCGCACGTCGTGAGCCGCGGGAAGGACGACAACCTAATCCATCACTTATCTGTCACCGGATCCTACGGCACCTTGGGCGAGACAACTTCGCTTCACGTAGAGGCTGGGCCCGCAAACCGAGGGCGTGGCGCTTGGGACCAGGTCTCCGTCGCTCCGGAGCCCATAACTTTTGATCCGCAAGGAGTTACGCGGCCCACAGCATACCGTTGGAAAGCTCTCCGAGAGCACTACGACGTGGCAGCAAAGCACGCTTCGCTGGGCCTTTTTTTGGAGCCCAAAATAGAACGTTTTCATCAGTTTCCGGACACTTTTCTGCCTTTTCGCTGTTTTTCCGTCCCGGATCGCACGTCGTGAGCCGCGGGAAGGACGACACCCTAATCCATCACTTATCTGTCACCGGATCCTACGGTACCATGGGCGAGACAACTTCGCTTCACGTAGAGGCTGGACCCGCAAACCGAGGGCGTGGGGCTTGGGACCAGGTCTCCGTCGCTCCGGAGCTGATAACTTTTGATCTGCAAGTAGTTACGCGGCCCACAGCATACCGTTGGAAAGCGCTCCGAGAGCACTACGACGTGGCAGCTAAGCCCGCTTCGCTGGGCCTTTTTTCGGAGCCCAAAATAGAACGTTTTCATCAGTTTCTGGACACTTTTCTGCCTTTTCGCTGTTTTTCCGTCCCGGATCGCACGTCGTGAGCCGCGGGAAGGACGACAACCTAATCCATCACTTATCTGTCACCGGATCCTACGGCACCTTGGGCGAGACAACTTCGCTTCACGTAGAGGCTGGGCCCGCAAACCGAAGGCGTGGCGCTTGGGACCAGGCCTCCGTCGCTCCGGAGCCCATAACTTTTGATCCGCAAGGAGTTACGCGGCCCACAACATACCGTTGGAAAGCTCTCCGAGAGCACTACGATGTGGCAGCTAAGCCCGCTTCGCTGGGCCTTTTTTCGGAGCCCAAAATAGAACGTTTTCATCAGTTTCCGGACACTTTTCTGCCTTTTCGCTGTTTTTCCGTCCCGGATCGCACGTCGTGAGCCGCGGGAAGGACGACAACCTAATCCATCACTTATCTGTCACCGGATCCTACGGCACCTTGGGCGAGACAACTTCGCTTCACGTAGAGGCTGGGCCCGCAAACCGAGGGCGTGGCGCTTGGGACCAGGTCTCCGTCGCTCCGGAGCCCATAACTTTTGATCCGCAAGGAGTTACGCGGCCCACAGTATACCGTTGGAAAGCTCTCCGAGAGCACTACGACGTGGCAGCTAAGCCCGCTTCGCTGGGCCTTTTTTCGGAGCCCAAAATAGAACGTTTTCATCAGTTTCTGGACACTTTTCTGCCTTTTCGCTGTTTTTCCGTCCCGGATCGCACGTCGTGAGCCGCGGGAAGGACGACAACCTAATCCATCACTTATCTGTCACCGGATCCTACGGCACCTTGGGCGAGACAACTTCGCTTCACGTAGAGGCTGGGCCCGCAAACCGAAGGCGTGGCGCTTGGGACCAGGCCTCCGTCGCTCCGGAGCCCATAACTTTTGATCCGCAAGGAGTTACGCGGCCCACAACATACCGTTGGAAAGCTCTCCGAGAGCACTACGATGTGGCAGCTAAGCCCGCTTCGCTGGGCCTTTTTTCGGAGCCCAAAATAGAACGTTTTCATCAGTTTCCGGACACTTTTCTGCCTTTTCGCTGTTTTTCCGTCCCGGATCGCACGTCGTGAGCCGCGGGAAGGACGACAACCTAATCCATCACTTATCTGTCACCGGATCCTACGGCACCTTGGGCGAGACAACTTCGCTTCACGTAGAGGCTGGGCCCACAAACCGAGGGCGTGGGGTTGGGACCAGGTCTCCGTCGCTCCGGGGCCTATAACTTTTGATCCGCAAGGAGTTACGCGGCCCACAGCATACCGTTGGAAAGCTCTCCGAGAGCTCTACGATGTGGCAGCTAAGACTGCTTTGCTGGGTCTTTTTTCGGAGCCCAAAATTCAACGTTTTCATCAGTTTCCGGACACTTTTCTGCCTTTTCGCTGTTTTTCCGTCCCGGATCGCACGTCGTGAGCCGCGGGAAGGACGACGACCTAATCCATCACTTATCTGTCACCGGATCCTACGGCACCTTGGGCGAGACAACTTCGCTTCACGTAGAGGCTGGGCCCGCAAACCGAGGGCGTGGCGCTTGGGACCAGGTCTCCGTCGCTCCGGAGCCCATAACTTTTGATCCGCAAGGAGTTACGCGGCCCACAGCATACCGTTGGAAAGCTCTCCGAGAGCACTACAACGTGGCAGCTAAGCCCGCTTTGCTGGGCCTTTTTTCGGAGCCCAAAATCGAACGTTTTCATCAGTTTCCGGACACTTTTCTGCCTTTTCGCTGTTTTTCCGTCCCGGATCGCACGTCGTGAGCCGCGGGAAGGACGACAACCTAATCCATCACTTATCTGGCACCGGATCCTACGGCACCTTGGGCGAGACAACTTCGCCTCACGTAGAGGCTGGGCCCGCAAACCGAGGGCGTGGCGCTTGGGACCAGGTCTCCGTCGCTCCGGAGCCCATAACTTTTGATCCGCAAGGAGTTACGCGGCCCACAGCATACCGTTGGAAAGCTCTCCGAGAGCACTACGACGTGGCAGCAAAGCACGCTTCGCTGGGCCTTTTTTTGGAGCCCAAAATCGAACGTTTTCATCAGCTTCCGCACACTTTTCTGCCCTTTCGCTATTTTTCCGTCCCGGATCGCACGTCGTGAGCCGCGGGAAGGACGACAACCTAATCCATCACTTATCTATCACCGGATCCTACGGCACCTTGGGCGAGACAACTTCGCTTCACGTAGAGGCTGGGCCCGCAAACCGAGGGCGTGGCGCTTGGGACCAGGTCTCCGTCGCTCCGGAGCCCATAACTTTTGATCCGCAAGGAGTTACGCGGCCCACAGCATACCGTTGGAAAGCTCTCCGAGAGCACTACGACGTGGCAGCTAAGCCCGCTTCGCTGGGCCTTTTTTCGGAGCCCAAAATAGAACGTTTTCATCAGTTTCTGGACACTTTTCTGCCTTTTCGCTGTTTTTCCGTCCCGGATCGCACGTCGTGAGCCGCGGGAAGGACGACAACCTAATCCATCACTTATCTGTCACCGGATCCTACGGCACCTTGGGCGAGACAACTTCGCTTCACGTAGAGGCTGGGCCCGCAAACCGAAGGCGTGGCGCTTGGGACCAGGCCTCCGTCGCTCCGGAGCCCATAACTTTTGATCCGCAAGGAGTTACGCGGCCCACAACATACCGTTGGAAAGCTCTCCGAGAGCACTACGATGTGGCAGCTAAGCCCGCTTCGCTGGGCCTTTTTTCGGAGCCCAAAATAGAACGTTTTCATCAGTTTCCGGACACTTTTCTGCCTTTTCGCTGTTTTTCCGTCCCGGATCGCACGTCGTGAGCCGCGGGAAGGACGACAACCTAATCCATCACTTATCTGTCACCGGATCCTACGGCACCTTGGGCGAGACAACTTCGCTTCACGTAGAGGCTGGGCCCGCAAACCGAGGGCGTGGCGCTTGGGACCAGGTCTCCGTCGCTCCGGAGCCCATAACTTTTGATCCGCAAGGAGTTACGCGGCCCACAGTATACCGTTGGAAAGCTCTCCGAGAGCACTACGACGTGGCAGCTAAGCCCGCTTCGCTGGGCCTTTTTTCGGAGCCCAAAATAGAACGTTTTCATCAGTTTCTGGACACTTTTCTGCCTTTTCGCTGTTTTTCCGTCCCGGATCGCACGTCGTGAGCCGCGGGAAGGACGACAACCTAATCCATCACTTATCTGTCACCGGATCCTACGGCACCTTGGGCGAGACAACTTCGCTTCACGTAGAGGCTGGGCCCGCAAACCGAAGGCGTGGCGCTTGGGACCAGGCCTCCGTCGCTCCGGAGCCCATAACTTTTGATCCGCAAGGAGTTACGCGGCCCACAACATACCGTTGGAAAGCTCTCCGAGAGCACTACGATGTGGCAGCTAAGCCCGCTTCGCTGGGCCTTTTTTCGGAGCCCAAAATAGAACGTTTTCATCAGTTTCCGGACACTTTTCTGCCTTTTCGCTGTTTTTCCGTCCCGGATCGCACGTCGTGAGCCGCGGGAAGGACGACAACCTAATCCATCACTTATCTGTCACCGGATCCTACGGCACCTTGGGCGAGACAACTTCGCTTCACGTAGAGGCTGGGCCCGCAAACCGAGGGCGTGGCGCTTGGGACCAGGTCTCCGTCGCTCCGGAGCCTATAACTTTTGATCCGCAAGGAGTTACGCGGCCCACAGCATACCGTTGGAAAGCTCTCCGAGAGCACTACGATGTGGCAGCTAAGCCCGCTTCGCTGGCCTTTTTTCGGAGCCCAAAATAGAACGTTTTCATCAGTTTCCGGACACTTTTCTGCCTTTTCGCTGTTTTTCCGTCCCGGATCGCACGTCGTGAGCCGCGGGAAGGACGACAACCTAATCCATCACTTATCTGTCACCGGATCCTACGGCACCTTGGGCGAGACAACTTCGCTTCACGTAGTGGCTGGGCCCGCAAACCGGGGGCGTGGCCCTTGGGGCGAGGTCGTCGTCGCTCCTGTGCCCAGAACTTTTGATCCGCAAGGAGTTACGCGGCCCACAGCATCCCGTTGGAAAGCACTCCGAGAGCACTACGACGTGGCAACTAAGCTCGCTTTGCTGGGCCTTTTTTCGGAGCCCAAAATAGAACGTTTTCATCAGTTTCTGGACACTTTTCTGCCTTTTCGCTGTTTTTCCGTCCCGGATCGCACGTCGTGAGCCGCGGGAAGGACGGCAACCTAATTCATCACCTATCTGTCACCAAATCCCACGGCACCATGGGCGAGGCACCTTCGCTTCACGTTGAGGTTGGGCCCGCAAACCGAGGTCGCGGGGCTTGGGACCAGGTCTCCGTCGCCCCAGAGCCCATAAATTTTGATCCGCAAGGAGTTACGCGGCCCACAGCATACCGTTGGAAAGCTCTCTGAGAGCCCTACGACGGGGTAGCAAAGCTAGCTTTGCTGGGCCTTTTTTTGGAGCCCAAAATAGAACGTTTTCATCAGTTTTCAGACACTTTTCTGCCTTTTCGCTGTTTTTCCGTCCCGGATCGCACGTCGTGAGCCGCGGGAAGGACGACAACCTAATCCATCACTTATCTGTCACCGGATCCTACGGCACCTTGGGCGAGACAACTTCGCTTCACGTAGAGGCTGGGCCCGCAAACCGAGGGCGTGGCGCTTGGGACCAGGTCTCCGTCGCTCCGGAGCCCATAACTTTTGATCCGCAAGGAGTTACGCGGCCCACAGCATACCGTTGGAAAGCTCTCCGAGAGCACTACGACGTGGCAGCTAAGCCCGCTTCGCTGGGCCTTTTTTCGGAGCCCAAAATAGAACGTTTTCATCAGTTTCTGGACACTTTTCTGCCTTTTCGCTGTTTTTCCGTCCCGGATCGCACGTCGTGAGCCGCGGGAAGGACGACAACCTAATCCATCACTTATCTGTCACCGGATCCCACGGCACCTTGTGCAAGACAACTTCGCTTCACGTAGAGGCTGGGCCCGCAAACCTAGGGCGTGGGGCTTGGGACCACGTCTCCGTCGTACCGGAGCCCATAACTTTTGATCCGTAAGGAGTTACGCGGCGCACAACATACCGTTGGAAAGCTCTCCGAGAGCACTACGATGTGGCAGCTAAGCCCGCTTTGCTGGGCCTTTTTTCGGAGCCCAAAATAGAACGTTTTCATCAGTTTCCGGACACTTTTCTGCCTTTTCGCTGTTTTTTCGTCCCGGATCGCACGTCGTGAGCCGCGGGAAGGACGACAACCTAATCCATCACTTATCTGTCACCGGATCCTACGGCACCTTGGGCGAGACAACTTCGCTTCACGTAGAGGCTGGGCCCACAAACCGAAGGCGTGGCGCTTGGGACCAGGCCTCCGTCGCTCCGGAGCCCATAACTTTTGATCCGCAAGGAGTTACGCGGCCCACAGCATACCGTTGGAAAGCTATCCGAGAGCACTACGACGTGGCTGCTAAGCCCGCTTCGCTGGGCCTTTTTTCGTAGCCCAGAATAGAACGTTTTCATCAGTTTCCGGACACTTTTTTGCCTTTTCGCTGTTTTTCCGTCCCTGGTCGCACGTCGTGGGCCGGGGGGAGGACGTCAAGCTAATCCATCACTTATCTGTCACCGGATCCTACGGCACCTTGGGCGAGACAACTTCGCTTCACGTAGAGGCTGGGCCCGCAAACCGAGGGCGTGGCGCTTGGGACCAGGCCTCCGTCGCTCCGGAGCCCATAACTTTTGATCCGCAAGGAGTTACGCGGCCCACAGCATACCGTTGGAAAGCTCTCCGAGAGCACTACGACGTGGCAGCTAAGCACGCTTCGCTGGGCCTTTTTTCGGAGCCCAAAATAGAACGTTTTCATCAGTTTCCGGACACTTTTCTGCCTTTTCGCTGTTTTTCCGTCCCGGATCGCACGTCGTGAGCCGCGGGAAGGACGACAACCTAATCCATCACTTATCTGGCACCGGATCCTACGGCACCTTGGGCGAGACAACTTCGCTTCACGTAGAGGCTGGGCCCGCAAACCGAGGGCGTGGCGCTTGGGACCAGGTCTCCGTCGCTCCGGAGCCCATAACTTTTGATCCGCAAGGAGTTACGCGGCCCACAGCATACCGTTGGAAAGCTCTCCGAGAGCACTACGACGTGGCAGCAAAGCACGCTTCGCTGGGCCTTTTTTTGGAGCCCAAAATAGAACGTTTTCATCAGTTTTCGGACCCTTTTCTCACTTTTCGCTGTTTTTCCGTCCTGGATCGCTCGTCGTGAGCCGCGGGAAGGTCGACAACCTAATCCATCACTTATCTGTCACCGGATCCTACGGCACCTTGGGCGAGACAACTTCGCTTCACGTAGAGGCTGGGCCCGCAAACCGAAGGCGTGGCGCTTGGGACCAGGCCTCCGTCGCTCCGGAGCCCATAACTTTTGATCCGCAAGGAGTTACGCGGCCCACAACATACCGTTGGAAAGCTCTCCGAGAGCACTACGATGTGGCAGCTAAGCCCGCTTCGCTGGGCCTTTTTTCGGAGCCCAAAATAGAACGTTTTCATCAGTTTCCGGACACTTTTCTGCCTTTTCGCTGTTTTTCCGTCCCGGATCGCACGTCGTGAGCCGCGGGAAGGACGACAACCTAATCCATCACTTATCTGTCACCGGATCCTACGGCACCTTGGGCGAGACAACTTCGCTTCACGTAGAGGCTGGGCCCGCAAACCGAGGGCGTGGCGCTTGGGACCAGGTCTCCGTCGCTCCGGAGCCTATAACTTTTGATCCGCAAGGAGTTACGCGGCCCACAGCATACCGTTGGAAAGCTCTCCGAGAGCACTACGATGTGGCAGCTAAGCCCGCTTCGCTGGCCTTTTTTCGGAGCCCAAAATAGAACGTTTTCATCAGTTTCCGGACACTTTTCTGCCTTTTCGCTGTTTTTCCGTCCCGGATCGCACGTCGTGAGCCGCGGGAAGGACGACAACCTAATCCATCACTTATCTGTCACCGGATCCTACGGCACCTTGGGCGAGACAACTTCGCTTCACGTAGAGGCTGGGCCCGCAAACCGAGGGCGTGGCGCTTGGGACCAGGTCTCCGTCGCTCTGGAGCCCATAACTTTTGATCCGCAACGAGTTACGCGGCCCACAGCATACCGTTGGAAAGCTCTCCGAGAGCACTACGACGTGGCAGCTAAGCCCGCTTTGCTGGGCCTTTTTTCGGAGCCCAAAATAGAACGTTTTCATCAGTTTCCGGACACTTTTCTGCCTTTTCGCTGTTTTTCCGTCCCGGATCGCACGTCGTGAGCCGCGGGAAGGACGGCAACCTAATTCATCACCTATCTGTCACCGAATCCGACGGCACCATGAACGAGGCACCTTCGCTTCACGTTGAGGCTGGGCCCGCAAACCGAGATCGCGGGGCTTGGGACCAGGTCTCCGTCGTCCCGGAGCCCATAAATTTTGATCCGCAAGGAGTTACGCGGCCTACAGCATACCATTGGAAAGCTCTCTGAGAGCCCTATGACGGGGTAGCTAAGCTAGCTTTGCTGGGCCTTTTTTTGGAGCCCAAAATAGAACGTTTTCATCAGTTTTCAGACACTTTTCTGCCTTTTCGCTGTTTTTCCGTCCCGGATCGCACGTCGTGAGCCGCGGGAAGGACGACAACCTAATCCATCACTTATCTGTCACCGGATCCTACGGCACCTTGGGCGAGACAACTTCGCTTCACGTAGAGGCTGGGCCCGCAAACCGAGGGCGTGGCGCTTGGGACCAGGTCTCCGTCGCTCCGGAGCCCATAACTTTTGATCCGCAAGGAGTTACGCGGCCCACAGCATACCGTTGGAAAGCTCTCCGAGAGCACTACGACGTGGCAGCTAAGCCCGCTTCGCTGGGCCTTTTTTCGGAGCCCAAAATAGAACGTTTTCATCAGTTTCTGGACACTTTTCTGCCTTTTCGCTGTTTTTCCGTCCCGGATCGCACGTCGTGAGCCGCGGGAAGGACGACAACCTAATCCATCACTTATCTGTCACCGGATCCTACGGCACCTTGGGCGAGACAACTTCGCTTCACGTAGAGGCTGGGCCCGCAAACCGAAGGCGTGGCGCTTGGGACCAGGCCTCCGTCGATCCGGAGCCCATAACTTTTGATCCGCAAGGAGTTACGCGGCCCACAACATACCGTTGGAAAGCTTTCCGAGAGCGCTACGATGGGGCAGCTAAGCCCGCTTTGCTGGGCCTTTTTCCGGAGCCCAAAATAGAACGTTTTCATCAGTTTCCGGACACTTTTCTGCCTTTTCGCTGTTTTTTCGTCCCGGATCGCACGTCGTGAGCCGCGGGAAGGACGACAACCTAATCCATCACTTATCTGTCACCGGATCCTACGGCACCTTGGGCGAGACAACTTCGCTTCACGTAGAGGCTGGGCCCACAAACCGAAGGCGTGGCGCTTGGGACCAGGCCTCCGTCGCTCCGGAGACCATAACTTTTGATCCGCAAGGAGTTACGCGGCCCACAGCATACCGTTGGAAAGCTCTCCGAGAGCACTACGACGTGCCAGCTAAGCCCGCTTCGCTGGGCCTTTTTTCGGAGCCCAAAATAGAACGTTTTCATCAGTTTCCGGACACTTTTTTGCCTTTTCGCTGTTTTTCCGTCCCGGATCGCACGTCGTGAGCTGCGGGAAGGCCGACAACCTGATCCATCGCATTTCTGTTACCGAATACCAAGGCACCTGGGGCGAGGCAACTTCGATTCACGTAGAGGCTGGGCCCGCAAACCGAGGTCGTGGGGCTTGGGACCAGGTCTCCGTCGCTCCGGGACCCATAACTTTTGATCCGCAAGGAGTTACGCGGCCCACAGCATACCGTTGGAAAGCTCTCCGAGAGCACTACGACGTGGCAGCTAAGCACGCTTCGCTGGGCCTTTTTTCGGAGCCCAAAATAGAACGTTTTCATCAGTTTCCGGACACTTTTCTGCCTTTTCGCTGTTTTTCCGTCCCGGATCGCACGTCGTGAGCCGCGGGAAGGACGACAACCTAATCCATCACTTATCTGGCACCGGATCCTACGGCACCTTGGGCGAGACAACTTCGCTTCACGTAGAGGCTGGGCCCGCAAACCGAGGGCGTGGCGCTTGGGACCAGGTCTCCGTCGCTCCGGAGCCCATAACTTTTGATCCGCAAGGAGTTACGCGGCCCACAGCATACCGTTGGAAAGCTCTCCGAGAGCACTACGACGTGGCAGCAAAGCACGCTTCGCTGGGCCTTTTTTTGGAGCCCAAAATAGAACGTTTTCATCAGTTTTCGGACACTTTTCTGCCTTTTCGCTGTTTTTCCGTCCCGGATCGCACGTCGTGAGCCGCGGGAAGGACGACAACCTAATCCATCACTTATCTGTCACCGGATCCTACGGCACCTTGGGCGAGACAACTTCGCTTCACGTAGAGGCTGGGCCCGCAAACCGAAGGCGTGGCGCTTGGGACCAGGCCTCCGTCGCTCCGGAGCCCATAACTTTTGATCCGCAAGGAGTTACGCGGCCCACAGCATACCGTTGGAAAGCTCTCCGAGAGCACTACGACGTGGCAGCTAAGCCCGCTTCGCTGGGCCTTTTTTCGGAGCCCAAAATAGAACGTTTTCATCAGTTTCCGGACACTTTTCTGCCTTTTCGCTGTTTTTCCGTCCCGGATCGCACGTCGTGAGCCGCGGGAAGGACGACAACCTAATCCATCACTTATCTGTCACCGGATCCTACGGCACCTTGGGCGAGACAACTTCGCTTCACGTAGAGGCTGGGCCCGAAAACCGAGGGCGTGGCGCTTAGGACCAGGTCTCCGTCGCTCCGGAGCCCATAACTTTTGATCCGCAAGGAGTTACGCGGCCCACAGCATACCGTTGGAAAGCTCTCCGAGAGCACTACGACGTGGCAGCTAAGCACGCTTCGCTGGGCCTTTTTTCGGAGCCCAAAATAGAACGTTTTCATCAGTTTCCGGACACTTTTCTGCCTTTTCGCTGTTTTTCCGTCCCGGATCGCACGTCGTGAGCCGCGGGAAGGACGACAACCTAATCCATCACTTATCTGTCACCGGATCCTACGGCACCTTGGGCGAGACAACTTCGCTTCACGTAGAGGCTGGGCCCGCAAACCGAGGGCGTGGCGCTTGGGACCAGGCCTCCGTCGCTCCGGAGCCCATAACTTTTGATCCGCAAGGAGTTACGCGGCCCACAGCATACCGTTGGAAAGCTCTCCGAGAGCACTACGACGTAGCAGCTAAGCCCGCTTCGCTGGGCCTTTTTTCGGAGCCCAAAATAGAACGTTTTCATCAGTTTCCGGACACTTTTCTGCCTTTTCGCTGTTTTTCCGTCCCGGATCGCACGTCGTGAGCCGCGGGAAGGACGACAACCTAATCCATCACTTATCTGTCACCGGATCCTACGGCACCTTGGGCGAGACAACTTCGCTTCACGTAGAGGCTGGGCCCGAAAACCGAGGGCGTGGCGCTTGGGACCAGGTCTCCGTCGCTCCAGAGCCCATAACTTTTGATCCGCAAGGAGTTACGCGGCCTACAGCATACCGTTGGAAAGCGCTCCGAGAGCTCTACGACGTGGCAGCTAAGCACGCTTCGCTGGGCCTTTTTTCGGAGCCCAAAATAGAACGTTTTCATCAGTTTCCGGACACTTTTCTGCCTTTTCGCTGTTTTTCCGTCCCGGATCGCACGTCGTGAGCCGCGGGAAGGACGACAACCTAATCCATCACTTATCTGTCACCGGATCCTACGGCACCTTGGGCGAGACACCTTCGCTTCACGTAGTCGTTGGGCCCGTAAACCAGGGGCGTATGGATTGGGACCAGGTCTCCGTCGCTCGGGAGCCCATAACTTTTGATCCGCAAGGAGTTACGCGGCCCACAGTATACCGTTGGAAAGCTCTCCGAGAGCGCTACGATGCGGCAGTTAAGCCCGCTTCGCCGGGCCTTTTTCCGGAGCCCAAAATCAAACATTTTCATCAGTTTCTGGACACTTTTCTGCCTTTTCGCTGTTTTTCCGTCCCGGATCGCACGTCGTGAGCCGCGGGAAGGACGACAACCTAATCCATCACTTATCTGTCACCGGATCCTACGGCACCTTGGGCGAGACAACTTCGCTTCACGTAGAGGCTGGGCCCGCAAACCGAAGGCGTGGCGCTTGGGACCAGGCCTCCGTCGCTCCGGAGCCCATAACTTTTGATCCGCAAGGAGTTACGCGGCCCACAACATACCGTTGGAAAGCTCTCCGAGAGCACTACGATGTGGCAGCTAAGCCCGCTTCGCTGGGCCTTTTTTCGGAGCCCAAAATAGAACGTTTTCATCAGTTTCCGGACACTTTTCTGCCTTTTCGCTGTTTTTCCGTCCCGGATCGCACGTCGTGAGCCGCGGGAAGGACGACAACCTAATCCATCACTTATCTGTCACCGGATCCTACGGCACCTTGGGCGAGACAACTTCGCTTCACGTAGAGGCTGGGCCCGCAAACCGAGGGCGTGGCGCTTGGGACCAGGTCTCCGTCGCTCCGGAGCCCATAACTTTTGATCCGCAAGGAGTTACGCGGCCCACAGTATACCGTTGGAAAGCTCTCCGAGAGCACTACGACCTGGCACCTAAGCCCGCTTCCCTGGGCCTTTTTTCGGACCCCAAAATAGAATGTTTTCATCAGTTTCCGGACACTTTTCTGCCTTTTCGCTGTTTTTCCGTCCCGGATCGCACGTCGTGAGCCGCGGGAAGGACGACAACCTAATCCATCACTTATCTGTCACCGGATCCTACGGCACCTTGGGCGAGACAACTTCGCTTCACGTAGAGGCTGGGCCCGCAAACCGAAGGCGTGGCGCTTGGGACCAGGCCTCCGTCGCTCCGGAGCCCATAACTTTTGATCCGCAAGGAGTTACGCGGCCCACAACATACCGTTGGAAAGCTCTCCGAGAGCACTACGATGTGGCAGCTAAGCCCGCTTCGCTGGGCCTTTTTTCGGAGCCCAAAATAGAACGTTTTCATCAGTTTCCGGACACCTTTCTGCCTTTTCGCTGTTTTTCCGTCCCGGATCGCACGTCGTGAGCCGCGGGAAGGACGACAACCTAATCCATCACTTATCTGTCACCGGATCCTACGGCACCTTGGGCGAGACAACTTCGCTTCACGTAGAGGCTGGGCCCGCAAACCGAGGGCGTGGCGCTTGGGACCAGGTCTCCGTCGCTCCGGAGCCTATAACTTTTGATCCGCAAGGAGTTACGCGGCCCACAGCATACCGTTGGAAAGCTCTCCGAGAGCACTACGATGTGGCAGCTAAGCCCGCTTCGCTGGGCCTTTTTTCGGAGCCCAAAATCGAAAGTTTTCATCAGTTTCCGGACACTTTTCTGCCTTTTCGCTGTTTTTCCGTCCCGGATTGCACGTCGTGAGCTGCGGGAAGGACGACAACCTAATCCATCACTTATCTGTCACCGGATCCTCCGGCACCTTGGGCGAGACAACTTCGCTTCACGTAGAGGCTGGGCCCGTAAACCGAGGGCGTGGCGCTTGGGACCAGGTCTCCGTCGCTCCGGAGCCCATAACTTTTGATCCGCAAGGAGTTACGCGGCCCACAGCATACCGTTGGAAAGCTCTCCGAGAGCACTACGACGTGGCAGCTAAGCCCGCTTTGCTGGGCCTTTTTTCGGAGCCCAAAATAGAACGTTTTCATCAGTTTCCGGACACTTTTCTGCCTTTTCGCTGTTTTTCCGTCCCGGATCGCACGTCGTGAGCCGCGGGAAGGACGACAACCAAATCCATCACTTATCTGTCACCGGATCCTACGGCACCTTGGGCGAGACAATTTCGCTTCACGTAGAGGCTGGGCCCACAAACCGAAGGCGTGGCGCTTGGGACCAGGCCTCCGTCGCTCCGGAGCCCATAACTTTTGATCCGCAAAGAGTTACGCGGCCCACAGCATACCGTTGGAAAGCTCTCCGAGAGCACTACGACGTGGCAGCTAAGCTCGCTTCGCTGGCCCTTTTTTCGGAGCCCAAAATAGAACGTTTTCATCAGTTTCCGGACACTTTTCTGCCTTTTCGCTGTTTTTCCGTCCCGGATCGCACGTCGTGAGCCGCGGGAAGGACGACAACCTAATCCGTCACTTATCTGTCACCGGATCCTACGGCACCTTGGGCGAGACAACTTCGCTTCACGTAGAGGCTGGGCCCGAAAACCGAGGGCGTGGCGCTTGGGACCAGGTCTCCGTCGCTCCGGAGCCCATAACTTTTGATCCGCAAGGAGTTACGCGGCCCACAGCATACCGTTGGAAAGCTCTCCGAGAGCACTACGACGTGGCAGCTAAGCACGCTTCGCTGGGCCTTTTTTCGGAGCCCAAAATAGAACGTTTTCATCAGTTTCCGGACACTTTTCTTCCTTTTCGCTGTTTTTCCGTCCCGGATCGCACGTCGTGAGCCGCGGGAAGGACGACAACCTAATCCATCACTTATCTGTCACCGGATCCTACGGCACCTTGGGCGAGACAACTTCGCTTCACGTAGAGGCTGGGCCCGCAAACCGAGGGCGTGGCGCTTGGGACCAGGTCTCCGTCGCTCCGGAGCCCATAACTTTTGATCCGCAAGGAGTTACGCGGCCCACAGCATACCGTTGGAAAGCTCTCCGAGAGCACTACGACGTGGCAGCAAAGCACGCTTTGCTGGGCCTTTTTTTGGAGCCCAAAATAGAACGTTTTCATCAGTTTCCGGACACTTTTCTGCCTTTTCGCTGTTTTTCCGTCCCGGATCGCACGTCGTGAGCCGCGGGAAGGACGACAACCTAATCCATCACTTATCTGTCACCGGATCCTACGGCACCTTGGGCGAGACAACTTCGCTTCACGTAGAGGCTGGGCCCGCAAACCGAGGGCGTGGCGCTTGGGACCAGGTCTCCGTCGCTCCGGAGCCCATAACTTTTGATCCGCAAGGAGTTACGCGGCCCACCGCATACCGTTGGAAAGCTCTCTGAGTGCACTACGACGGGGCAGCTAAGCCCGCTTCGCTGGGCCTTTTTTCGGAGCCCAAAATAGATCGTTTTCATCACTTCCTGGACACTTCTCTCCCTTTCCGCTCTTTTTCCGTCCCCGATCGCACGTCGTGAGCCGCGGGAAGGACGACAACCAAATCCATCACTTATCTGTCACCGGATCCTACGGCACCTTGGGCGAGAAAGCTTCGCTTCACGTAGAGGCTGGGCCCACAAACCGAGGTCGTGGGGCTTGGGACCAAGTCTCCGTCGCTCCGGGGGCCATAACTTTTGATCCGCAAGGAGTTACGCGGCCCACAACATACAGTTGGAAAGCTTTCCGAGAGCTCTACGATGTGGCAGCTAAGCCCGCTTCGCTGGGCCTTTTTTCGGAGCCCAAAATTCAACGTTTTCATCAGTTTCTGGACACTTTTCTACTTTTGTGCTGTTTTTTCCATCCCGGATCGTACGTCGTGAGCCGCAGGAAGAACGACAACCTAATCCATCACTTATCTGTCACCGGATCCTACGGCACCTTGGGCGAGACAACTTCGCTTCACGTAGAGGCTGGGCCCGCAAACCGAGGGCGTGGCGCTTGGGACCAGGTCTCCGTCGCTCCGGAGCCCATAACTTTTGATCCGCAAGGAGTTACGCGGCCCACAGCATACCGTGGGAAAGCTCTCCGAGAGCTCTACGACGTGGCAGCTAAGCCCGCTTCGCTGGGCCTTTTTTCGGAGCCCAAAATAGAACGTTTTCATCAGTTTCTGGACACTTTTCTGCCTTTTCGCTGTTTTTCCGTCCCGGATCGCACGTCGTGAGCCGCGGGAAGGACGACAACCAAATCCATCACTTATCTGTCACCGGATCCTAAGGCACCTTGCGCGAGACAACTTCGCTTCACGTAGAGGCTGGGCCAGCAAACCGAGGGCGTGGCGCTTGGGACCAGGCCTCCATCGCTCCGGAGCCCATAACTTTTGATCCGCAAGGAGTTACGCGGCCCACAACATACCGTTGGAAAGCTCTCCGAGAGCTCTACGATGTGGCAGCTTAGCCCGCTTCGCTTGGCCTTTTTTCGGAGCCCAAAATTCAACGTTTTCATCAGTTTCTGGACACTTTTCTGCCTTTTCGCTGTTTTTCCGTCCCGGATCGCACGTCGTGAGCCGCGGGAAGGACGACAACCTAATCCATCACTTATCTGTCACCGGATCCTACGGCACCTTGGGCGAGACAACTTCGCTTCACGTAGAGGCTGGGCCCGCAAACCGAGGGCGTGGCGCTTGGGACCAGGTCTCCGTCGCTCCGGAGTCCATAACTTTTGATCCGCAAGGAGTTACGCGGCCCACAGCATACCGTCGGAAAGCTCTCCGAGAGCACTACGACGTGGCAGCTAAGCACGCTTCGCTGGGCCTTTTTTCGGAGCCCAAAATAGAACGTTTTCATCAGTTTCCGGACACTTTTCTTCCTTTTCGCTGTTTTTCCGTCCCGGATCGCACGTCGTGAGCCGCGGGAAGGACGACAACCTAATCCATCACTTATCTATCACCGGATCCTACGGCACCTTGGGCTAGACAACTTCGCTTCACGTAGAGGCTGGGCCCGCAAACCGAGGGCGTGGCGCTTGGGACCAGGTCTCCGTCGTTCCGGAGCCCATAACTTTTGATCCGCAAGGAGTTACGCGGCCCACAGCATACCGTTGGAAAGCTCTCCGAGAGCACTACGACGTGGCAGCTAAGCACGCTTCGTTGGGCCTTTTTTCGGAGCCCAAAATAGAACGTTTTCATCAGTTTCCGGACACTTTTCTGCCATTTCGCTGTTTTTCCGTCCCGGATCGCACGTCGTGAGCCGCGGGAAGGACGACAACCTAATCCATCACTTATCTGGCACCGGATCCTACGGCACCTTGGGCGAGACAACTTCGCTTCACGTAGAGGCTGGGCCCGCAAACCGAGGGCGTGGCGCTTGGGACCAGGTCTCCGTCGCTCCGGAGCCCATAACTTTTGATCCGCAAGGAGTTACGCGGCCCACAGCATACCGTTGGAAAGCTCTCCGAGAGCACTACGACGTGGCAGCAAAGCACGCTTCGCTGGGTCTTTTTTCGGAGCCCAAAATCGAACGTTTTCATCAGTTTCCGGACACTTTTCTGCATTTTCGCTGTTTTTTCCGTCCCGGATCGCACGTCGTGAGCCGCGGGAAGGACGACAACCTAATACATCACTTATCTGTCACCGGATCCTACGGCACCTTGGGCGAGACAACTTCGCTTCACGTAGAGGCTGGGCCCGCAAACCGAGGGCGTGGCGCTTGGGACCAGGTCTCCGTCGCTCCGGAGCCCATAACTTTTGATCCGCAAGGAGTTACGCAGCCCACAGCATACCGTTGGAAAGCTCTCCGAGAGCACTACAACGTGGCAGCTAAACTCGCTTCGCTGGGCCTTTTTTCGGAGCCCAAAATCGAACGTTTTCATCAGTTTTGGGACACTGTTCTCTCTTTTCGCTGTTTTTCCGTCCCGGATCGCACGTCGTGAGCCGCGGGAAGGACGACAACCTAATCCATCACTTATCTGTCAGCGGATCCTACGGCACCTTGGGCGAGACAACTTCGCTTCACGTAGAGGCTGGGCCCACAAACCGAAGGCGTGGCGCTTGGGACCAGGCCTCCGTCGCTCCGGAGCCCATAACTTTTGATCCTCAAGGAGTTACGCGGCCCACAGCATACCGTTGGAAAGCTCTCCGAGAGCACTACGACGTGGCAGCTAAGCACGCTTCGCTGGGCCTTTTTTCGGAGCCCAAAATAGAACGTTTTCATCAGTTTCCGGACACTTTTCTGCCTTTTCGCTGTTTTTTCGTCCCGGATCGCACGTCGTGAGCCGCGGGAAGGACGACAACCTAATCCATCACTTATCTGTCACCGGATCCTACGGCACCTTGGGCGAGACAACTTCGCTTCACGTAGAGGCTGGGCCCACAAACCGAAGGCGTGGCGCTTGGGACCAGGCCTCCGTCGCTTCGGAGCCCATAACTTTTGATCCGCAAGGAGTTACGCGGCCCACAGCATACCGTTGGAAAGCTATCCGAGAGCACTACGACGTGGCAGCTAAGCACGCTTCGCTGGGCCTTTTTTCGGAGCCCAAAATAGAACGTTTTCATCAGTTTCCGGACACTTTTATGCCTTTTCGCTGTTTTTCCGTCCCGGATCGCACGTCGTGAGCCGCGGGAAGGACGACAACCTAATCCATCACTTATCTGTCACCGGATCCTACGGCACCTTGGGCGAGACAACTTCGCTTCACGTAGAGGCTGGGCCCGAAAACCGAGGGCGTGGCGCTTGGGACCAGGTCTCCGTCGCTCCGGAGCCCATAACTTTTGATCCGCAAGGAGTTACGCGGCCCACAGCATACCGTTGGAAAGCTCTCCGAGAGCACTACGACGTGGCAGCCAAGCACGCTTCGCTGGGCCTTTTTTCGGAGCCCAAAATAGAACGTTTTCATCAGTTTCCGGACACTTTTATGCCTTTTCGCTGTTTTTCCGTCCCGGATCGCACGTCGTGAGCCGCCGGAAGGACGACAACCTAATCCATCACTTATCTGTCACCGGATCCTACGGCACCTTGGGCGAGACAACTTCGCTTCACGTAGAGGCTGGGCCCGAAAACCGAGGGCGTGGCGCTTGGGACCAGGTCTCCGTCGCTCCGGAGCCCATAACTTTTGATCCGCAAGGAGTTACGCGGCCCACAGCATACCGTTGGAAAGCTCTCCGAGAGCACTACGACATGGCAGCTAAGCCCGCTTTGCTGGGCCTTTTTTCGGAGCCCAAAATAGAACGTTTTCATCAGTTTCTGGACACTTTTCTGCCTTTTCGCTGTTTTTCCGTCCCGGATCGCACGTCGTGAGCCGCGGGAAGGACGACAACCTAATCCATCACTTATCTGTCACCGGATCCTACGGCATCTTGGGCGAGACAACTTCGCTTCACGTAGAGGCTGGGCCCGCAAACCGAAGGCGTGGCGCTTGGGACCAGGCCTCCGTCGCTCCGGAGCCCATAACTTTTGATCCGCAAGGAGTTACGCGCCCCACAGCATACCGTTGGAAAGCTCTCCGAGAGCACTACGATGTGACGGCTAAGCCCGCTTCGCTGGGCCTTTTTTCGGAGCCCAAAATAGAACGTTTTCATCAGTTTCCGGACACTTTTCTGCCTTTTCGCTGTTTTTCCGTCCCGGATCGCACTTCGTGAGCCGCGGGAAGGACGACAACCTAATCCATCACTTATCTGTCACCGGATCCTACGGTACCTTGGGCTAGACAACTTCGCTTCACGTAGAGGCTGGGCCCGCAAACCGAGGGCGTGGCGCTTGGGACCAGGTCTCCGTCGCTCCGGAGCCCATAACTTTTGATCCGCAAGGAGTTACGCGTCCCACAGCATACCGTTAGAAAGCTCTCCGAGAGCACTACGAGATGGCAGCTAAGCCCGCTTTGCTGGGCCTTTTTTCGGAGCCCAAAATAGAACGTTTTCATAAGTTTCTGGACACTTTTCTGCCTTTTCTCTGTTTTTCCGTCCCGGATCGCACGTCGTGAGCCGCGGGAAGGACGACAACCAAATCCATCACTTATCTATCACCGGATCCTACGGCACCCTCGGCGAGACAACTTCGCTTCACGTAGAGGCTGGGCCCGCAAACCGACGGCGCGGCGCCTGGGACCAGGGCTCCGGCGCTCCGGAGCCCCTCACTTTTGTTCCGCAAGGAGTTACGCGGCCCACAGCATACCGTTGGAAAGCTCTCCGAGAGCACTACGACGTGGCAGCTAAGCACGCTTCGCTGGGCCTTTTTTCGGAGCCTAAAATAGAACGTTTTCATCAGTTTCCGGACACTTTTCTGCCTTTTCGCTGTTTTTTCGTCACGGATCGCACGTCGTGAGCTGCGGGAAGGACGACAACCTAATCCATCACTTATCTGTCACCGGATCCTACGGCACCTTGGGCGAGACAACTTCGCTTCACGTAGAGGCTGGGCCCACAAACCGAAGGCGTGGCGCTTGGGACCAGGCCTCCGTCGCTTCGGAGCCCATAACTTTTGATCCGCAAGGAGTTACGCGGCCCACAGCATACCGTTGGAAAGCTATCCGAGAGCACTACGACGTGGCAGCTAAGCACGCTTCGCTGGGCCTTTTTTCGGAGCCCAAAATAGAACGTTTTCATCAGTTTCCGGACACTTTTATGCCTTTTCGCTGTTTTTCCGTCCCGGATCGCACGTCGTGAGCCGCGGGAAGGACGACAACCTAATCCATCACTTATCTGTCACCGGATCCTACGGCACCTTGGGCGAGACAACTTCGCTTCACGTAGAGGCTGGGCCCGAAAACCGAGGGCGTGGCGCTTGGGACCAGGTCTCCGTCGCTCCGGAGCCCATAACTTTTGATCCGCAAGGAGTTACGCGGCCCACAGCATACCGTTGGAAAGCTCTCCGAGAGCACTACGACGTGGCAGCCAAGCACGCTTCGCTGGGCCTTTTTTCGGAGCCCAAAATAGAACGTTTTCATCAGTTTCCGGACACTTTTATGCCTTTTCGCTGTTTTTCCGTCCCGGATCGCACGTCGTGAGCCGCCGGAAGGACGACAACCTAATCCATCACTTATCTGTCACCGGATCCTACGGCACCTTAGGCGAGACAACTTCGCTTCACGTAGAGGCTGGGCCCGAAAACCGAGGGCGTGGGGCTTGGGACCAGATCTCCGTCGCTCCGGAGCCCATAACTTTTGATCCGCAAGGAGTTACGCGGCCCACAGCATACCGTTGGAAAGCTCTCCTAGAGCTCTACGACGAGGCAGCTAAGGCCGCTTTAGCTGGCCTTTTTTCAGAGCCCAAAATCATACGTTTTCATCAGTTTCGGGACACTTTTCTGCATTTTCGCTGTTTTTCTGTCCCGGATCGTACGTCGTGAGCCACGAAGAGGACGACAATCTAATCCATCACTTATCTGTCACCGGATCCTACGGCATCTTGGGCGAGACAACTTCGCTTCACGTAGAGGCTGGGCCCGCAAACCGAAGGCGTGGCGCTTGGGACCAGGCCTCCGTCGCTCCGGAGCCCATAACTTTTGATCCGCAAGGAGTTACGCGGCCCACAGCATACCGTTGGAAAGCTCTCCGAGAGCACTACGATGTGGCAGCTAAGCCCGCGTCGCTGGGCCTTTTTTCGGAGCCCAAAATAGAACGTTTTCATCAGTTTCCGGACACTGTTCTGCCTTTTCGCTGTTTTTCCGTCCCGGATCGCACGTCGTGAGCCGTGGGAAGGACGACAACCTAATCCATCACTTATCTGTCACCGGATCCTACGGCACCTTGGGCGAGACAACTTCGCTTCACGTAGAGGCTGGGCCCACAAACCGAGGGCGTGGCGCTTGGGACCAGGTCTCCGTTGCTCCGGAGCCCATAACTTTTGATCCGCAAGGAGTTACGCGGCCCACAGCATACCGTTAGAAAGCTCTCCGAGAGCACTACGACGTGGCAGCTAAGCCCGCTTCGCTGGGCCTTTTTTCGGAGCCCAAAATAGAACGTTTTCATCAGTTTCTGGACACTTTTCTCTCTTTTCGCTGTTTTTCCGTCCCGGATCGCACGTCGTGAGCCGCGGGAAGGACGACAACCTAATCCATCACTTATCTGTCACCGGATCCTACGGCACCTTGGGCGAGACAACTTCGCTTCACGTAGAGGCTGGGCCCACAAACCGAAGGCGTGGCGCTTGGGACCAGGCCTCCGTCGCTCCGGAGCCCATAACTTTTGATCCGCAAGGAGTTACGCGGCCCACAGCATACCGTTGGAAAGCTATCCGAGAGCACTACGACGTGGAAGCTAAGCCCGCTTCGCTGGGCCTTTTTTCGGAGCCCAAAATAGAACGTTTTCATCAGTTTCCGGACACTTTTCTGCCTTTTCGCTGTTTTTCCGTCCCGGATCGCACGTCGTGAGCCGCGGGAAGGACGACAACCTAATCCATCACTTATCTGTCATCGGATCCTACGGCACCTTGGGCGAGACAACTTCGCTTCACGTAGAGGCTGGGCCCGCAAATCGAGGGCGTGGCGCTTGGGACCAGGTCTCCGTCGCTCCGGAGCCCATAACTTTTGATCCGCAAGGAGTTACGCGGCCCACAGCATACCGTTGGAAAGCTCTCCGAGAGCACTACGACGTGGCAGCTAAGCACGCTTCGCTGGGCCTTTTTTCGGAGCCCAAAATAGAACGTTTTCATCAGTTTCCGGACACTTTTCTTCCTTTTCGCTGTTTTTCCGTCCCGGATCGCACGTCGTGAGCCGCGGGAAGGACGACAACCTAATCCATCACTTATCTGTCACCGGATCCTACGGCACCTTAGGCGAGACAACTTCGCTTCACGTAGAGGCTGGGCCCGCAAACCGAGGGCGTGGCGCTTGGGACCAGGCCTCCGTCGCTCCGGAGCCCATAACTTTTGATCCGCAAGGAGTTACGCGGCCCACAGCATACCGTTGGAAAGCTCTCCGAGAGCACTACGACGTGGCAGCTAAGCACGCTTCGCTGGGCCTTTTTTCGGAGCCCAAAATAGAACGTTTTCATCAGTTTCCGGACACTTTTCTTCCTTTTCGCTGTTTTTCCGTCCCGGATCGCACGTCGTGAGCCGCGGGAAGGACGACAACCTAATCCATCACTTATCTATCACCGGATCCTACGGCACCTTGGGCTAGACAACTTCGCTTCACGTAGAGGCTGGGCCCGCAAACCGAGGGCGTGGCGCTTGGGACCAGGTCTCCGCCGTTCCGGAGCCCATAACTTTTGATCCGCAAGGAGTTACGCGGCCCACAGCATACCGTTGGAAAGCTCTCCGAGAGCACTACGACGTGGCAGCTAAGCACGCTTCGTTGGGCCTTTTTTCGGAGCCCAAAATAGAACGTTTTCATCAGTTTCCGGACACTTTTCTGCCATTTCGCTGTTTTTCCGTCCCGGATCGCACGTCGTGAGCCGCGGGAAGGACGACAACCTAATCCATCACTTATCTGGCACCGGATCCTACGGCACCTTGGGCGAGACAACTTCGCTTCACGTAGAGGCTGGGCCCGCAAACCGAGGGCGTGGCGCTTGGGACCAGGTCTCCGCCGCTCCGGAGCCCATAACTTTTGATCCGCAAGGAGTTACGCGGCCCACACCATACCGTTGGAAAGCTCTCCGAGAGCACTACGACGTGGCAGCAAAGCACGCTTCGCTGGGCCTTTTTTTGGAGCCCAAAATAGAACGTTTTCATCAGTTTCCGGACACTTTTCTGCCTTTTCGCTGTTTTTCCGTCCCGGATCGCACGTCGTGAGCCGCGGGAAGGACGACAACCTAATCCATCACTTATCTGTCACCGGATCCTACGGCACCTTGGGCGAGACAACTTCGCTTCACGTAGAGGCTGGGCCCGCAAACCGAGGGCGTGGCGCTTGGGACCAGGTCTCCGTCGCTCCGGAGCCCATAACTTTTGATCCGCAAGGAGTTACGCGGCCCACAGCATACCGTTGGAAAGCTCTCCGAGAGCACTACGACGTGGCAGCTAAGCCCGCTTCGCTGGGCCTTTTTTCGGAGCCCAAAATAGAACGTTTTCATCAGTTTCTGGACACTTTTCTGCCTTTTCGCTGTTTTTCCGTCCCGGATCGCACGTCGTGAGCCGCGGGAAGGACGACAACCTAATCCATCACTTATCTGTCACCGGATCCTACGGCACCTTGGGCGAGACAACTTCGCTTCACGTAGAGGCTGGGCCCACAAACCGAAGGCGTGGCGCTTGGGACCAGGCCTCCGTCGCTCCGGAGCCCATAACTTTTGATCCTCAAGGAGTTACGCGGCCCACAGCATACCGTTGGAAAGCTCTCCGAGAGCACTACGACGTGGCAGCTAAGCACGCTTCGCTGGGCCTTTTTTCGGAGCCCAAAATAGAACGTTTTCATCAGTTTCCGGACACTTTTCTGCCTTTTCGCTGTTTTTTCGTCCCGGATCGCACGTCGTGAGCCGCGGGAAGGACGACAACCTAATCCATCACTTATCTGTCACCGGATCCTACGGCACCTTGGGCGAGACAACTTCGCTTCACGTAGAGGCTGGGCCCACAAACCGAAGGCGTGGCGCTTGGGACCAGGCCTCCGTCGCTTCGGAGCCCATAACTTTTGATCCGCAAGGAGTTACGCGGCCCACAGCATACCGTTGGAAAGCTATCCGAGAGCACTACGACGTGGCAGCTAAGCACGCTTCGCTGGGCCTTTTTTCGGAGCCCAAAATAGAACGTTTTCATCAGTTTCCGGACACTTTTATGCCTTTTCGCTGTTTTTCCGTCCCGGATCGCACGTCGTGAGCCGCGGGAAGGACGACAACCTAATCCATCACTTATCTGTCACCGGATCCTACGGCACCTTGGGCGAGACAACTTCGCTTCACGTAGAGGCTGGGCCCGAAAACCGAGGGCGTGGCGCTTGGGACCAGGTCTCCGTCGCTCCGGAGCCCATAACTTTTGATCCGCAAGGAGTTACGCGGCCCACAGCATACCGTTGGAAAGCTCTCCGAGAGCACTACGACGTGGCAGCCAAGCACGCTTCGCTGGGCCTTTTTTCGGAGCCCAAAATAGAACGTTTTCATCAGTTTCCGGACACTTTTATGCCTTTTCGCTGTTTTTCCGTCCCGGATCGCACGTCGTGAGCCGCCGGAAGGACGACAACCTAATCCATCACTTATCTGTCACCGGATCCTACGGCACCTTGGGCGAGACAACTTCGCTTCACGTAGAGGCTGGGCCCGAAAACCGAGGGCGTGGCGCTTGGGACCAGGTCTCCGTCGCTCCGGAGCCCATAACTTTTGATCCGCAAGGAGTTACGCGGCCCACAGCATACCGTTGGAAAGCTCTCCGAGAGCACTACGACATGGCAGCTAAGCCCGCTTTGCTGGGCCTTTTTTCGGAGCCCAAAATAGAACGTTTTCATCAGTTTCTGGACACTTTTCTGCCTTTTCGCTGTTTTTCCGTCCCGGATCGCACGTCGTGAGCCGCGGGAAGGACGACAACCTAATCCATCACTTATCTGTCACCGGATCCTACGGCATCTTGGGCGAGACAACTTCGCTTCACGTAGAGGCTGGGCCCGCAAACCGAAGGCGTGGCGCTTGGGACCAGGCCTCCGTCGCTCCGGAGCCCATAACTTTTGATCCGCAAGGAGTTACGCGGCCCACAGCATACCGTTGGAAAGCTCTCCGAGAGCACTACGATGTGGCAGCTAAGCCCGCTTCGCTGGGCCTTTTTTCGGAGCCCAAAATAGAACGTTTTCATCAGTTTCCGGACACTTTTCTGCCTTTTCGCTGTTTTTCCGTCCCGGATCGCACGTCGTGAGCCGCGGGAAGGACGACAACCTAATCCATCACTTATCTGTCACCGGATCCTACGGCACCTTGGGCGAGACAACTTCGCTTCACGTAGAGGCTGGGCCCGCAAACCGGGGGCGTGGCGCTTGGGACCAGGTTTTCGTCGCTCCGGAGCCCATAACTTTTGATCCGCAAGGAGGTACGCGGCCCACAGCATACCGTTGGAAAGCCCTCCGAGAGCACTACGCCGTGGCAGCTAAGCCCGCTTCGCTGGGCCTTTTTTCGGAGCCCAAACTAGAATGTTTTCAACAGTTTCCGGCCACTTTTCTGCCTTTTCGCTGTTTTTTCGTCCCGGATCGCACGTCGTGAGCCGCGGGAAGAACGACAACCTAATCCATCACTTATCTGTCACCGGATCCTATGGCACCTTGGGCGAGACAACTTCGCTTCACGTAGAGGCTGGGCCCACAAACCGAAGGCGTGGCGCTTGGGACCAGGCCTCCGTCGCTCCGGAGCCCATAACTTTTGATCCGCAAGGAGTTACGCGGCCCACAGCATACCGTTGGAAAGCTCTCCGAGAGCACTACGATGTGGCAGCTAAGCCCGCTTCGCTGGGCCTTTTTTCGGAGCCCAAAATAGAACGTTTTCATCAGTTTCCGGACACTTTTCTGCCTTTTCGCTGTTTTTCCGTCCCGGATCGCACGTCGTGAGCCGCGGGAAGGACGACAACCTAATCCATCACTTATCTGTCACCGGATCCTACGGCACCTTGGGCGAGACAACTTCGCTTCACGTAGAGGCTGGGCCCGCAAACCGAGGGCGTGGCGCTTGGGACCAGGTCTCCGTCGCTCCGGAGCCCATAACTTTTGATCCGCAAGGAGTTACGCGGCCCACAGCATACCGTTGGAAAGCTCTCCGAGAGCACTACGACGTGGCAGCTAAGCCCGCTTCGCTGGGCCTTTTTTCGGAGCCCAAAATAGAACGTTTTCATCAGTTTCCGGACACTTTTCTTCCTTTTCGCTGTTTTTCCGTCCCGGATCGCACGTCGTGAGCCGCGGGAAGGACGACAACCTAATCCATCACTTATCTGTCACCGGATCCTACGGCACCTTAGGCGAGACAACTTCGCTTCACGTAGAGGCTGGGCCCGCAAACCGAGGGCGTGGCGCTTGGGACCAGGCCTCCGTCGCTCCGGAGCCCATAACTTTTGATCCGCAAGGAGTTACGCGGCCCACAGCATACCGTTGGAAAGCTCTCCGAGAGCACTACGACGTGGCAGCTAAGCACGCTTCGCTGGGCCTTTTTTCGGAGCCCAAAATAGAACGTTTTCATCAGTTTCCGGACACTTTTCTGCCTTTTCGCTGTTTTTCCGTCCCGGATCGCACGTCGTGAGCCGCGGGAAGGACGACAACCTAATCCATCACTTATCTGTCATCGGATCCTACGGCACCTTGGGCGAGACAACTTCGCTTCACGTAGAGGCTGGGCCCGCAAATCGAGGGCGTGGCGCTTGGGACCAGGTCTCCGTCGCTCCGGAGCCCATAACTTTTGATCCGCAAGGAGTTACGCGGCCCACAGCATACCGTTGGAAAGCTCTCCGAGAGCACTACGACGTGGCAGCTAAGCACGCTTCGCTGGGCCTTTTTTCGGAGCCCAAAATAGAACGTTTTCATCAGTTTCCGGACACTTTTCTTCCTTTTCGCTGTTTTTCCGTCCCGGATCGCACGTCGTGAGCCGCGGGAAGGACGACAACCTAATCCATCACTTATCTGTCACCGGATCCTACGGCACCTTAGGCGAGACAACTTCGCTTCACGTAGAGGCTGGGCCCGCAAACCGAGGGCGTGGCGCTTGGGACCAGGCCTCCGTCGCTCCGGAGCCCATAACTTTTGATCCGCAAGGAGTTACGCGGCCCACAGCATACCGTTGGAAAGCTCTCCGAGAGCACTACGACGTGGCAGCTAAGCACGCTTCGCTGGGCCTTTTTTCGGAGCCCAAAATAGAACGTTTTCATCAGTTTCCGGACACTTTTCTTCCTTTTCGCTGTTTTTCCGTCCCGGATCGCACGTCGTGAGCCGCGGGAAGGACGACAACCTAATCCATCACTTATCTATCACCGGATCCTACGGCACCTTGGGCTAGACAACTTCGCTTCACGTAGAGGCTGGGCCCGCAAACCGAGGGCGTGGCGCTTGGGACCAGGTCTCCGTCGTTCCGGAGCCCATAACTTTTGATCCGCAAGGAGTTACGCGGCCCACAGCATACCGTTGGAAAGCTCTCCGAGAGCACTACGACGTGGCAGCTAAGCACGCTTCGTTGGGCCTTTTTTCGGAGCCCAAAATAGAACGTTTTCATCAGTTTCCGGACACTTTTCTGCCATTTCGCTGTTTTTCCGTCCCGGATCGCACGTCGTGAGCCGCGGGAAGGACGACAACCTAATCCATCACTTATCTGGCACCGGATCCTACGGCACCTTGGGCGAGACAACTTCGCTTCACGTTGAGGCTGGGCCCGCAAACCGAGGTCGCGGGGCTTGGGACCAGGTCCCCGTCGCTCCGAAGCCCATAACTTTTGATCCGCAAGGAGTTACGCGGCCCACAATATACCGTTGGAAAGCTCTCCGAGAGCACTACAACGGGGCAGCCAAGAATGCTTCGCTGGGCCTTTTTTTGGAGCCCAATATTGAATGGTTTCATCAGTTTCCAGACACATTTCCGCCTTTTCGCTGTTTTTCCGTCCCGGAACGCACGTCGTGAGCCGCGGGAAGGACGACAACCAAATCCATCACTTATCTGTCACCGGATCCTACGGCACCTTGGGCGAGACAACTTCGCTTCACGTAGAGGCTGGGCCCGCAAACCGAGGGCGTGGCGCTTGGGACCAGGTCTCCGTCGCTCCGGAGCCCATAACTTTTGATCCGCAAGGAGTTACGCGGCCCACAGCATACCGTTGGAAAGCTCTCCGAGAGCACTACGACGTGGCAGCTAAGCCCGCTTCGCTGGGCCTTTTTTCGGAGCCCAAAATAGAACGTTTTCATCAGTTTCTGGACACTTTTCTGCCATTTCGCTGTTTTTCAGTCCCGGATCGCACGTCGTGAGCCGCGGGAAGGACGACAACCTAATCCATCACTTATCTGTCACCGGATCCTACGGCACCTTGGGCGAGACAACTTCGCTTCACGTAGAGGCTGGGCCCACAAACCGAAGGCGTGGCGCTTGGGACCAGGCCTCCGTCGCTCCGGAGCCCATAACTTTTGATCCTCAAGGAGTTACGCGGCCCACAGCATACCGTTGGAAAGCTCTCCGAGAGCACTACGACGTGGCAGCTAAGCACGCTTCGCTGGGCCTTTTTTCGGAGCCCAAAATAGAACGTTTTCATCAGTTTCCGGACACTTTTCTGCCTTTTCGCTGTTTTTTCGTCCCGGATCGCACGTCGTGAGCCGCGGGAAGGACGACAACCTAATCCATCACTTATCTGTCACCGGATCCTACGGCACCTTGGGCGAGACAACTTCGCTTCACGTAGAGGCTGGGCCCACAAACCGAAGGCGTGGCGCTTGGGACCAGGCCTCCGTCGCTTCGGAGCCCATAACTTTTGATCCGCAAGGAGTTACGCGGCCCACAGCATACCGTTGGAAAGCTATCCGAGAGCACTACGACGTGGCAGCTAAGCACGCTTCGCTGGGCCTTTTTTCGGAGCCCAAAATAGAACGTTTTCATCAGTTTCCGGACACTTTTATGCCTTTTCGCTGTTTTTCCGTCCCGGATCGCACGTCGTGAGCCGCGGGAAGGACGACAACCTAATCCATCACTTATCTGTCACCGGATCCTACGGCACCTTGGGCGAGACAACTTCGCTTCACGTAGAGGCTGGGCCCGAAAACCGAGGGCGTGGCGCTTGGGACCAGGTCTCCGTCGCTCCGGAGCCCATAACTTTTGATCCGCAAGGAGTTACGCGGCCCACAGCATACCGTTGGAAAGCTCTCCGAGAGCACTACGACGTGGCAGCCAAGCACGCTTCGCTGGGCCTTTTTTCGGAGCCCAAAATAGAACGTTTTCATCAGTTTCCGGACACTTTTATGCCTTTTCGCTGTTTTTCCGTCCCGGATCGCACGTCGTGAGCCGCCGGAAGGACGACAACCTAATCCATCACTTATCTGTCACCGGATCCTACGGCACCTTGGGCGAGACAACTTCGCTTCACGTAGAGGCTGGGCCCGAAAACCGAGGGCGTGGCGCTTGGGACCAGGTCTCCGTCGCTCCGGAGCCCATAACTTTTGATCCGCAAGGAGTTACGCGGCCCACAGCATACCGTTGGAAAGCTCTCCGAGAGCACTACGACGTGGCAGCTAAGCACGCTTCGCTGGGCCTTTTTTCGGAGCCCAAAATAGAACGTTTTCATCAGTTTCCGGACACTTTTATGCCTTTTCGCTGTTTTTCCGTCCCGGATCGCACGTCGTGAGCCGCGGGAAGGACGACAACCTAATCCATCACTTATCTGTCACCGGATCCTACGGCATCTTGGGCGAGACAACTTCGCTTCACGTAGAGGCTAGGCCCGCAAACCGAGGGCGTGGCGCTTGGGACCAGGTCTCCATCGCTCCGGAGCCCATAACTTTTGATCCGCAAGGAGTTACGCGGCCCACAACATACCGTTGGAAAGCTCTCCGAGAGCGCTACAATGTAGCTGCTAAGCCCGCTTCGCTGGGCCTCTTTTCGGAGCCCAAAATTGAACGTTTTCATCAGTTTTCGGACACTTTTCCACTTTTGTACTGTTTTGTCGTCCCGGATCGAACGTCGTGCGCCCCGGGAAGGACGGCAACCTAATACATTACGTATCTGTCACCGAATCCCACAGCACGATGGGCGAGGCAACTTCGCTTCACGTTGTGGCCGGTCCCGCAAACCGAGGTCGCGGGGCTTGGGAGCAGGTCTCCGTCGCTCCGGAGCCCATAACTTTTGATCCGCAAGGAGTTACGCGGCCCACAGCATACCGTTGGAAAGCTCTCCGAGAGCGCTACAATGTGGCAGCTAAGCCCGCTTCGTTGGGCCTCTTTTCGGAGCCCAAAATCGAATGTTTTCATCAGTTATCGGACACTTTTCTGCCTTTTCGCTGTTTTTCCGTCCCGGATCGCACGTCGTGAGCCGCGGGAAGGACGACAACCTAATCCATCACTTATCTGTCACCGGATCCTACGGCACCTTGGGCGAGACAACTTCGCTTCACGTAGAGGCTGGGCCCGCAAACCGAGGGCGTGGCGCTTGGGACCAGGTCTCCGTCGCTCCGGAGCCCATAACTTTTGATCCGCAAGGAGTTACGCGGCCCACAGCATACCGTTGGAAAGCTCTCCGAGAGCACTACGACGTGGCAGCTAAGCCCGCTTCGCTGGGCTTTTTCCGGAGCTCAAAATACAATGTTTTCATCAGTTTCCGGACACTTTTCTGCCTTTTCGCTCTTTTTTCGTCCCGGAACGCACGTCGTGAGCCGCGGGAAGGACGACAACCTAATCCATCACTTATCTGTCACCGGATCCTACGGCACCTTGGGCGAGACAACTTCGCTTCACGTAGAGGCTGGGCCCACAAACCGAAGGCGTGGCGCTTGGGACCAGGCCTCCGTCGCTCCGGAGCCCATAACTTTTGATCCGCAAGGAGTTACGCGGCCCACAGCATACCGTTGGAAAGCTATCCGAGAGCACTACGACGTGGAAGCTAAGCCCGCTTCGCTGGGCCTTTTTTCGGAGCCCAAAATAGAACGTTTTCATCAGTTTCCGGACACTTTTCTGCCTTTTCGCTGTTTTTCCGTCCCGGATCGCACGTCGTGAGCCGCGGGAAGGACGACAACCTAATCCATCACTTATCTGTCATCGGATCCTACGGCACCTTGGGCGAGACAACTTCGCTTCACGTAGAGGCTGGGCCCGCAAATCGAGGGCGTGGAGCTTGGGACCAGGTCTCCGTCGCTCCGAAGCCCATAACTTTTGATCCGCAAGGAGTTACGCAGCCCACAGAATACCGTTGGAAAGCTCTCCGAGAGCTCTACGACGTGGCAGCTAAGCACGCTTCGCTGGGCCTTTTTTCGGAGCCCAAAATAGAACGTTTTCATCAGTTTCCGGACACTTTTCTTCCTTTTCGCTGTTTTTCCGTCCCGGATCGCACGTCGTGAGCCGCGGGAAGGACGACAACCTAATCCATCACTTATCTGTCACCGGATCCTACGGCACCTTAGGCGAGACAACTTCGCTTCACGTAGAGGCTGGGCCCGCAAACCGAGGGCGTGGCGCTTGGGACCAGGCCTCCGTCGCTCCGGAGCCCATAACTTTTGATCCGCAAGGAGTTACGCGGCCCACAGCATACCGTTGGAAAGCTCTCCGAGAGCACTACGACGTGGCAGGTAAGCTCGCTTCGGTGGGCCTTTTTTCGGAGGCCAAAATAAAACGTTTTCATCAGTTTCCGGACACTTTTCTGCCTTTTCGCTGTTTTTCCGTCCCGGATCGCACGTCGTGAGCCGCGGGAAGGACGACAACCTAATCCATCACTTATCTGGCACCGGATCCTACGGCACCTTGGGCGAGCCAGCTTCGCTCCACGTAGAGGGCGGGCCCGACACCCGAGGGCGTGGCGCTTGGGACCAGGTCTCCGTCGCTCCGGAGCCCATAACTTTTGATCCGCAAGGAGTTACGCGGCCCACAGCATACCGTTGGAAAGCTCTCCGAGAGCACTACGACGTGGCAGCTAAGCACGCTTCGCTGGGCCTTTTTTCGGAGCCCAAAATAGAACGTTTTCATCAGTTTCCGGACACTTTTCTTCCTTTTCGCTGTTTTTCCGTCCCGGATCGCACGTCGTGAGCCGCGGGAAGGACGACAACCTAATCCATCACTTATCTGTCACCGGATCCTACGGCACCTTGGGCGAGACAATTTCGCTTCACGTAGAGGCTGGGCCCGCAAACCGAGGGCGTGGCGCTTGGGACCACGTCTCCGTCGCTCCGGAGCCCATAACTTTTGATCCGCAAGGAGTTACGCGGCCCACAGCATACCGTTGGAAAGCTCTCCGAGAGCACTACGACGAGGCAGCTAAGCCCGCTTCGCTGGGCCTTTTCTCGGAGCCCAAAATAGAACGTTTTCATCAGTTTCTGGACACTTTTCTGTCTTTTCGCTGTTTTTCCGTCCCGGATCTCACGTCGTGAGCCGCGGGAAGGACGACAACCTAATCCATCACTTATCTGGCACCGGATCCTACGGCACCTTGGGCGAGACAACTCCGCTTCACGTCGACGCTGGGCCCCCAAGCCGAGGCCGTGGCCCTTGGGACCAGGTCTCCGTCGCTCCGGCGCCCATAACTTTTGATCCGCAAGGAGTTACGCGGCCCACAGCATACCGTTGGAAAGCTCTCCGAGAGCACTACGACGTGGCAGCAAAGCACGCTTCGCTGGGCCTTTTTTTGGAGCCCAAAATAGAACGTTTTCATCAGTTTCCGGACACTTTTCTGCCTTTTCGCTGTTTTTCCGTCCCGGATCGCACGTCGTGAGCCGCGGGAAGGACGACAACCTAATCCATCACTTATCTGTCACCGGATCCTACGGCACCTTGGGCGAGACAACTTCGCTTCACGTAGAGGCTGGGCCCGCAAACCGAGGGCGTGGCGCTTGGGACCAGGTCTCCGTCGCTCCGGAGCCCATAACTTTTGATCCGCAAGGAGTTACGCGGCCCACAGCATACCGTTGGAAAGCTCTCCGAGAGCACTACGACGTGGCAGCTAAGCCCGCTTCGCTGGGCCTTTTTTCGGAGCCCAAAATAGAACGTTTTCATCAGTTTCCGGACACTTTTCTGCCTTTTCGCTGTTTTTCCGTCCCGGATCGCACGTCGTGAGCCGCGGGAAGGACGACAACCTAATCCATCACTTATCTGTCACCGGATCCTACGGCACCTTGGGCGAGACAACTTCGCTTCACGTAGAGGCTGGGCCCGCAAACCGAAGGCGTGGCGCTTGGGACCAGGCCTCCGTCGCTCCGGAGCCCATAACTTTTGATCCGCAAGGAGTTACGCGGCCCACAACATACCGTTGGAAAGCTCTCCGAGAGCACTACGACGTGGCAGCTAAGCCCGCTTTGCTGGGCCTTTTTTCGGAGCCCAAAATAGAACGTTTTCATCAGTTTCCGGACACTTTTCTGCCTTTTCGCTGTTTTTCCGTCCCGGATCGCACGTCGTGAGCCGCGGGAAGGACGACAACCTAATCCATCACTTATCTGTCACCGGATCCTACGGCACCTTGGGCTAGACAACTTCGCTTCACGTAGAGGCTGGGTCTGAAAACCGAGGGCGTGGCGCTTAGGACCAGGTCTCCGTCGCTCCGGTGCCCATAACTTTTGATCCGTAAGGAGTTACGCGGCACACAGAATACTGTTGGAAAGCTTTTCGAGAGCTCTACGACGTGGCAGCTAAGCATGCTTCGCTGGGCCTTTTTTCGGAGCCCAAAATAGAACGTTTTCATCAGTTTCCGGACACTTTTCTGCCTTTTCGCTGTTTTTCCGTCCCGGATCGCACGTCGTGAGCCGCGGGAAGGACGACAACCTAATCCATCACTTATCTGTCACCGGATCCTACTGCACCTTGGGCGAGACAACTTCGCTTCACGTAGAGGCTGGGCCCGAAAACCGAGGGCGTGGCGCTTGGGACCAGGTCTCCGTCGCTCCGGAGCCCATAACTTTTGATCCGCAAGGAGTTACGCGGCCCACAGCATACCGTTGGAAAGCTCTCCGAGAGCACTACGACGTAGCAGCTAAGCCCGCTTCGCTGGGCCTTTTTTCGGAGCCCAAAATAGAACGTTTTCATCAGTTTCCGGACACTTTTCTGCCTTTTCGCTGTTTTTCCGTCCCGGATCGCACGTCGTGAGCCGCGGGAAGGACGACAACCTAATCCATCACTTATCTGTCACCGGATCCTACGGCACCTTGGGCGAGACAACTTCGATTCACGTAGAGGCTGGGCCCGCAAACCGAGGGCGTGGCGCTTGGGACCAGGCCTCCGTCGCTCCGGAGCCCATAACTTTTGATCCGCAAGGAGTTACGCGGCCCACAGCATACCGTTGGAAAGCTCTCCGAGAGCACTACGACGTAGCAGCTAAGCCCGCTTCGCTGGGCCTTTTTTCGGAGCCCAAAATAGAACGTTTTCATCAGTTTCCGGACACTTTTCTGCCTTTTCGCTGTTTTTCCGTCCCGGATCGCACGTCGTGAGCCGCGGGAAGGACGACAACCTAATCCATCACTTATCTGTCACCGGATCCTACGGCACCTTGGGCGAGACAACTTCGCTTCACGTAGAGGCTGGGCCCGAAAACCGAGGGCGTGGCGCTTGGGACCAGGTCTCCGTCGCTCCGGAGCCCATAACTTTTGATCCGCAAGGAGTTACGCGGCCCACAGCATACCGTTGGAAAGCTCTCCGAGAGCACTACGACGTGGCAGCTAAGCACGCTTCGCTGGGCCTTTTTTCGGAGCCCAAAATAGAACGTTTTCATCAGTTTCCGGACACTTTTCTTCCTTTTCGCTGTTTTTCCGTCCCGGATCGCACGTCGTGAGCCGCGGGAAGGACGACAACCTAATCCATCACTTATCTGTCACCGGATCCTACGGCACCTTGGGCGAGACAACTTCGCTTGACGTAGAGGCTGGGCCCGCAAACCGAGGGCGTGGCGCTTGGGACCAGGTCTCCGTCGCTCCGGAGCCCATAACTTTTGATCCGCAAGGAGTTACGCGGCCCACAGCATACCGTTGGAAAGCTCTCCGAGAGCACTACGACGTGGCAGCAAAGCACGCTTCGCTGGGCCTTTTTTTGGAGCCCAAAATAGAACGTTTTCATCAGTTTCCGGACACTTTTCTGCTTTTTCGCTGTTTTTCCGTCCCGGATCGCACGTCGTGAGCCGCGGGAAGGACGACAACCTAATCCATCACTTATCTGTCACCGGATCCTACGGCACCTTGGGCGAGACAACTTCGCTTCACGTAGAGGCTGGGCCCGCAAACCGAGGGCGTGGCGCTTGGGACCAGGTCTCCGGCGCTCCCGAGCCCCCAACTTTTGATCCGCAAGGAGGTACGCGGCCCACAGCATACCGTTGGAAAGCTCTCCGAGAGCACTACGACGTGGCAGCTAAGCCCGCTTCGCTGGGCCTTTTTTCGGAGCCAAAAATCGAACGTTTTCATCAGTTTTCGGACACTTTTCTGACTTTTCGCTGTTTTTCCGTCCTGGATCGCACGTCGTGAGCCGCGGGAAGGACGACAACCTAATCCATCACTTATCTGTCACAGGATCCTACGGCACCTTGGGCGAGCCAACTTCGCTTGACGTAGAGGCTGGGCCCGCAAACCGAGGGCGTGGCGCTCCGGCCCAGGTCTCCGTCGCTCCGGAGCCCATAACTTTTGATCCGCAAGGAGTTACGCGGCCCACAACATACCGTTGGAAAGCTCTCCGAGAGCACTACGACGTGGCAGCTAAGCACGCTTCGCTGGGCCTTTTTTCGGAGCCCAAAATAGAACGTTTTCATCAGTTTCCGGACACTTTTCTTCCTTTTCGCTGTTTTTCCGTCCCGGATCGCACGTCGTGAGCCGCGGGAAGGACGACAACCTAATCCATCACTTATCTGTCACCGGATCCTACGGCACCTTGGGCGAGACAACTTCGCTTGACGTAGAGGCTGGGCCCGCAAACCGAGGGCGTGGCGCTTGGGACCAGGTCTCCGTCGCTCCGGAGCCCATAACTTTTGATCCGCAAGGAGTTACGCGGCCCACAGCATACCGTTGGAAAGCTCTCCGAGAGCACTACGACGTGGCAGCAAAGCACGCTTCGCTGGGCCTTTTTTTGGAGCCCAAAATAGAACGTTTTCATCAGTTTCCGGACACTTTTCTGCTTTTTCGCTGTTTTTCCGTCCCGGATCGCACGTCGTGAGCCGCGGGAAGGACGACAACCTAATCCATCACTTATCTGTCACCGGATCCTACGGCACCTTGGGCGAGACAACTTCGCTTCACGTAGAGGCTGGGCCCGCAAACCGAGGGCGTGGCGCTTGGGACCAGGTCTCCGTCGCTCCGGAGCCCATAACTTTTGATCCGCAAGGAGTTACGCGGCCCACAGCATACCGTTGGAAAGCTCTCCGAGAGCACTACGACGTGGCAGCTAAGCTCGCTTCGCTGGGCCTTTTTTCGGAGCCCAAAATAGAACGTTTTCATCAGTTTCCGGACACTTTTCTGCCTTTTCGCTGTTTTTCCGTCCCGGATCGCACGTCGTGAGCCGCGGGAAGGACGACAACCTAATCCATCACTTATCTGTCACCGGATCCTACGGCACCTTGGGCGAGACAACTTCGCTTGACGTAGAGGCTGGGCCCGCAAACCGAGGGCGTGGCGCTTGGGACCAGGTCTCCGTCGCTCCGGAGCCCATAACTTTTGATCCGCAAGGAGTTACGCGGCCCACAACATACCGTTGGAAAGCTCTCCGAGAGCACTACGACGTGGCAGCTAAGCACGCTTCGCTGGGCCTTTTTTCGGAGCCCAAAATAGAACGTTTTCATCAGTTTCCGGACACTTTTCTGCTTTTTCGCTGTTTTTCCGTCCCGGATCGCACGTCGTGAGCCGCGGGAAGGACGACAACCTAATCCATCACTTATCTGTCACCGGATCCTACGGCACCTTGGGCGAGACAACTTCGCTTCACGTAGAGGCTGGGCCCGCAAACCGAGGGCGTGGCGCTTGGGACCAGGTCTCCGTCGCTCCGGAGCCCATAACTTTTGATCCGCAAGGAGTTACGCGGCCCACAGCATACCGTTGGAAAGCTCTCCGAGAGCACTACGACGTGGCAGCTAAGCCCGCTTCGCTGGGCCTTTTTTCGGAGCCCAAAATAGAACGTTTTCATCAGTTTCCAAACACTTTTCTGCCTTTTCGCTGTTTTTCCGTCCCGGATCGCACGTCGTGAGCCGCGGGAAGGACGACAACCTAATCCATCACTTATCTGTCACCGGATCCTACGGCACCTTGGGCGAGACAACTTCGCTTCACGTAGAGGCTGGGCCCGCAAACCGAAGGCGTGGCGCTTGGGACCAGGCCTCCGTCGCTCCGGAGCCCATAACTTTTGATCCGCAAGGAGTTACGCGGCCCACAACATACCGTTGGAAAGCTCTCCGAGAGCACTACGATGTGGCAGCTAAGCCCGCTTCGCTGGGCCTTTTTTCGGAGCCCAAAATAGAACGTTTTCATCAGTTTCCGGACACTTTTCTGCCTTTTCGCTGTTTTTCCGTCCCGGATCGCACGTCGTGAGCCGCGGGAAGGACGACAACCTAATCCATCACTTATCTGTCACCGGATCCTACGGCACCTTGGGCGAGACAACTTCGCTTCACGTAGAGGCTGGGCCCGCAAACCGAGGGCGTGGCGCTTGGGACCAGGTCTCCGTCGCTCCGGAGCCCCTAACTTTTGGTCCGGAAGGAGGTACGCGGCCCCCAGCATACCGTTGGAAAGCTCTCCGAGAGCACTACGACGTGGCAGCTAAGCCCGCTTCGCTGGGCCTTTTTTCGGAGCCCAAAATAGAACGTTTTCATCAGTTTCTGGACACTTTTCTGACTTTTCGCTGTTTTTCCGTCCCGGATCGCACGTCGTGAGCCGCGGGAAGGACGACAACCTAATCCATCACTTATCTGTCACCGGATCCTACGGCACCTTGGGCGAGACAACTTCGCTTCACGTAGAGGCTGGGCCCGCAAACCGAAGGCGTGGCGCTTGGGACCAGGCCTCCGTCGCTCCGGAGCCCATAACTTTTGATCCGCAAGGAGTTACGCGGCCCACAACATACCGTTGGAAAGCTCTCCGAGAGCACTACGACGTGGCAGCAAAGCCCGCTTCGCTGGGCCTTTTTTCGGAGCCCAAAATAGAACGTTTTCATCAGTTTCCGGACACTTTTCTGCCTTTTCGCTGTTTTTCCGTCCCGGATCGCACGTCGTGAGCCGCGGGAAGGACGACAACCTAATCCATCACTTATCTGTCACCGGATCCTACTGCACCTTGGGCGAGACAACTTCGCCTCAGGTAGAGGCTGGGCCCGCAAACCGAGGGCGTGGCGCTTGGGACCAGGTCTCCGTCTCTCCGGAGCCCATAACTTTTGATCCGCAAGGAGTTACGCGGCCCACAGTATACCGTTGGAAAGCTCTCCGAGAGCACTACAACGTGGCAGCTAAGCCCGCTTCGCTGGGCCTTTTTTCGGAGCCCAAAATAGAACGTTTTCATCAGTTTCTGGACACTTTTCTGCCTTTTCGCTGTTTTTCCGTCCCGGATCGCACGTCGTGAGCCGCGGGAAGGACGACAACCTAATCCATCACTTATCTGTCACCGGATCCTACGGCACCTTGGGCAAGACAACTTCGCTTCACGTAGAGGCTGGGCCCGCAAACCTAGGGCGTGGGGCTTGGGACCAGGTCTCCGTCGCTCCGGAGCCCATAACTTTTGATCCGCAAGGAGTTACGCGGCCCACAACATACCGTTGGAAACCTCTCCGAGAGCTCTACGACGAGGAAGGTAAGCCCGCTTCGCTAGGCCTCTTTTTGGAGAAAAAAATAGAACGTTTTAATCAGTTTCGGGACACTTTTATGCATTTTCGCTGTTTTTTCGTCTCGAATCGTACGTCGTGAGCCGCGGGAAGGACGACAACCTAATCCATCACTTATCTGTCACCGGATCCTACGGCACCTTGGGCGAGACAACTTCGCTTCACGTAGAGGCTGGGCCCGCAAACCGAGGGCGTGGGGCTTGGGACCAGGTCTCCGTCGCTCCGGAGCCCATAACTTTTGATCCGCAAGGAGTTACGCGGCCCACAACATACCATTGGAAAGCTCTCCGAGAGCTCTACGACGTGGCAGCTAAGCCCGCTTCGCTGGGCCTTTTTTCGGAGCCCAAAATAGAACGTTTTCATCAGTTTCCGGACACTTTTCTGCCTTTTCGCTGTTTTTCCGTCCCGGATCGCACGTCGTGAGCCGCGGGAAGGACGACAACCTAATCCATCACTTATCTGTCACCGGATCCTACGGCACCTTGGGCGAGACAACTTCGCTTGACGTAGAGGCTGGGCCCGCAAACCGAGGGCGTGGCGCTTGGGACCAGGTCTCCGTCGCTCCGGAGCCCATAACTTTTGATCCGCAAGGAGTTACGCGGCCCACAACATACCGTTGGAAAGCTCTCCGAGAGCACTACGACGTGGCAGCTAAGCACGCTTCGCTGGGCCTTTTTTCGGAGCCCAAAATAGAACGTTTTCATCAGTTTCCGGACACTTTTCTTCCTTTTCGCTGTTTTTCCGTCCCGGATCGCACGTCGTGAGCCGCGGGAAGGACGACAACCTAATCCATCACTTATCTGTCACCGGATCCTACGGCACCTTGGGCGAGACAACTTCGCTTGACGTAGAGGCTGGGCCCGCACACCGAGGGCGTGGCGCGTGGGAGCACGGCTCCGTCGCTCCCGGGCCCATAACTTTTGATCCGCAAGGAGTTACGCGGCCCACAGCATACCGTTGGAAAGCTCTCCGAGAGCACTACGACGTGGCAGCAAAGCACGCTTCGCTGGGCCTTTTTTTGGAGCCCAAAATAGAACGTTTTCATCAGTTTCCGGACACTTTTCTGCTTTTTCGCTGTTTTTCCGTCCCGGATCGCACGTCGTGAGCCGCGGGAAGGACGACAACCTAATCCATCACTTATCTGTCACCGGATCCTACGGCACCTTGGGCGAGACAACTTCGCTTCACGTAGAGGCTGGGCCCGCAAACCGAGGGCGTGGCGCTTGGGACCAGGTCTCCGTCGCTCCGGAGCCCATAACTTTTGATCCGCAAGGAGTTACGCGGCCCACAGCATACCGGTGGAAAGTTCGCCGAGGGCACTACAACGTGGGAGCCAAGCCCGCCTCGCTGGGCCTTTTTTCGGAGCCCAAAATAGAACGTTTTCATCAGTTTCCGGACACTTTTCTGCCTTTTCGCTGTTTTTCCGTCCCGGATCGCACGTCGTGAGCCCCGGGAAGGACAACAACCTAATCCATCACTTATCTATCACCCGATCCTACGGCACCTTGGGCTAGCCACCTTCGCTTGCCGTAGAGGCTGGGCCCGCAAACCGAGGGCGTGGCGCTTGGGACCAGGTCTCCGTCGCTCCGGAGCCCATAACTTTTGATCCGCAAGGAGTTACGCGGCCCACAACATACCGTTGGAAAGCTCTCCGAGAGCACTACGACGTGGCAGCTAAGCACGCTTCGCTGGGCCTTTTTTCGGAGCCCAAAATAGAACGTTTTCATCAGTTTCCGGACACTTTTCTGCTTTTTCGCTGTTTTTCCGTCCCGGATCGCACGTCGTGAGCCGCGGGAAGGACGACAACCTAATCCATCACTTATCTGTCACCGGATCCTACGGCACCTTGGGCGAGACAACTTCGCTTCACGTAGAGGCTGGGCCCGCAAACCGAGGGCGTGGCGCTTGGGACCAGGTCTCCGTCGCTCCGGAGCCCATAACTTTTGATCCGCAAGGAGTTACGCGGCCCACAGCATACCGTTGGAAAGCTCTCCGAGAGCACTACGACGTGGCAGCTAAGCCCGCTTCGCTGGGCCTTTTTTCGGAGCCCAAAATAGAACGTTTTCATCAGTTTCCAAACACTTTTCTGCCTTTTCGCTGTTTTTCCGTCCCGGATCGCACGTCGTGAGCCGCGGGAAGGACGACAACCTAATCCATCACTTATCTGTCACCGGATCCTACGGCACCTTGGGCGAGACAACTTCGCTTCACGTAGAGGCTGGGCCCGCAAACCGAAGGCGTGGCGCTTGGGACCAGGCCTCCGTCGCTCCGGAGCCCATAACTTTTGATCCGCAAGGAGTTACGCGGCCCACAACATACCGTTGGAAAGCTCTCCGAGAGCACTACGATGTGGCAGCTAAGCCCGCTTCGCTGGGCCTTTTTTCGGAGCCCAAAATAGAACGTTTTCATCAGTTTCCGGACACTTTTCTGCCTTTTCGCTGTTTTTCCGTCCCGGATCGCACGTCGTGAGCCGCGGGAAGGACGACAACCTAATCCATCACTTATCTGTCACCGGATCCTACGGCACCTTGGGCGAGACAACTTCGCTTCACGTAGAGGCTGGGCCCGCAAACCGAGGGCGTGGCGCTTGGGACCAGGTCTCCGTCGCTCCGGAGCCCATAACTTTTGATCCGCAAGGAGTTACGCGGCCCACAGCATACCGTTGGAAAGCTCTCCGAGAGCACTACGACGTGGCAGCTAAGCCCGCTTCGCTGGGCCTTTTTTCGGAGCCCAAAATAGAACGTTTTCATCAGTTTCTGGACACTTTTCTGCCTTTTCGCTGTTTTTCCATCCCGGATCGCACGTCGTGAGCCGCCGGAAGGACGACAACCTAATCCATCACTTATCTGTCACCGGATCCTACGGCACCTTGGGCGAGACAACTTCGCTTCACGTAGAGGCTGGGCCCGCAAACCGAAGGCGTGGCGCTTGGGACCAGGCCTCCGTCGCTCCGGAGCCCATAACTTTTGATCCGCAAGGAGTTACGCGGCCCACAACATACCGTTGGAAAGCTCTCCGAGAGCACTACGACGTGGCAGCAAAGCCCGCTTCGTTGGGCCTTTTTTCGGAGCCCAAAATAGAACGTTTTCATCAGTTTCCGGACACTCTTCTGCCTTTTCGCTGTTTTTCCGTCCCGGATCGCACGTCGTGAGCCGCGGGAAGGACGACAACCTTATCCATGCCTTATCTGTCACCGGATCCTACGGCACCTTGGGCGAGACAACTTCGCTTCACGTAGAGGCTGGGCCCGCAAACCGAGGGCGTGGCGCTTGGGACCAGGTCTCCGTCGCTCCGGAGCCCATAACTTTTGATCCGCAAGGAGTTACGCGGCCCACAGTATACCGTTGGAAAGCTCTCCGAGACCACTACGACGTGGCAGCTACGCCCGCTTCGCTGGGCCTTTTTTCGGAGCCCAAAATAGAACGTTTTCATCAGTTTCTGGACACTTTTCTCTCTTTTCGCTGTTTTTCCGTCCCGGATCGCACGTCGTGAGCCGCGGGAAGGACGACAACCTAATCCATCACTTATCTGTCACCGGATCCTACGGCACCTTGGGCGAGACAACTTCGCTTCACGTAGAGGCTGGGCCCGCAAACCGAAGGCGTGGCGCTTGGGACCAGGCCTCCGTCGCTCCGGAGCCCATAACTTTTGATCCGCAAGGAGTTACGCGGCCCACAACATACCGTTGGAAAGCTCTCCGAGAGCACTACGATGTGGCAGCTAAGCCCGCTTCGCTGGGCCTTTTTTCGGAGCCCAACATAGAACGTTTTCATCAGTTTCCGGACACTTTTCTGCCTTTTCGCTGTTTTTCCGTCCCGGATCGCACGTCGTGAGCCGCGGGAAGGACGACAACCTAATCCATCACTTATCTGTCACCGGATCCTACGGCACCTTGGGCGAGACAACTTCGCGTCACGTAGAGGCTGGGCCCGCAAACCGAGGGCGGGGGGCTTGGGACCAGGGCTCCCTCGCTCCGGAGCCCGTAACTTTTGATCCGCAAGGAGTTACGCGGCCCACAGTATACCGTTGGAAAGCTCTCCAAGAGCCCTACGACGTGGCAGCTAACCCCGCTTCGCTGGGCCTTTTTTCGGAGCCCAAAATAGAACGTTTTCATCAGTTTCTGGACACTTTTCTGCCTTTTCACTGTTTTTCCGTCCCGGATCGCACGTCGTGAGCCGCGGGAAGGACGACAACCTAATCCATCACTTATCTGTCACCGGATCCTACGGCACCTTGGGCGAGACAACTTCGCTTCACGTAGAGGCTGGGCCCGCAAACCGAAGGCGTGGCGCTTGGGACCAGGCCTCCGTCGCTCCGGAGCCCATAACTTTTGATCCGCAAGGAGTTACGCGGCCCACAACATACCGTTGGAAAGCTCTCCGAGAGCACTACGATGTGGCAGCTAAGCCCGCTTCGCTGGGCCTTTTTTCGGAGCCCAACATAGAACGTTTTCATCAGTTTCCGGACACTTTTCTGCCTTTTCGCTGTTTTTCCGTCCCGGATCGCACGTCGTGAGCCGCGGGAAGGACGGCAACCTAATTCATCACTTATCTGTCACCGGATCCTACGGCACCTTGGGCGAGACAACTTCGCTTCACGTAGAGGCTGGGCCCGCAAACCGAGGCCGGGGGGCTTGGGACCAGGTCTCCGTCGCTCCGGAGCACATAACTTTTGATCCGCAAGGAGTTACGCGGCCCACAGCATACCGTTGGAAAGCTCTCTGAGAGCCCTACGACTCGGTAGCTAAGCTAGCTTTGCTGGACCTTTTTTTAGAGCCCAAAATTGAACGTTTTCATCAGTTTTCGGACACTTTTCTTCCTTTTCGCTATTTTTCCGTCCCGGATCGCACGTCGTGAGCCGCGAGAAGGACGACAACCTAATCCATCACTTATCTGTCACCGGATCCTACGGCACCTTGGGCGAGACAATTTCGCTTCACGTAGAGGCTGGGCCCACAAACCGAAGGCGTGGCGCTTGGGCCCAGGCCTCCGGCGCTCCGGAGCCCATAACTTTTGATCCGCAAGGAGTTACGCGGCCCACAGCATACCGTTGGAAAGCTCTCCGAGAGCTCTACGACGAGGCTGCTAAGTCCGCTCCGCTGGCCCTTTTTTCGGAGCCCAAAATAGAACGTTTTCATCAGTTTCGGGACACTTTTCTTCCTTTTCGTTGTTTTTCCGTCCCGGATCGCACGTCGTGAGCCGCGGGAAGGACGACAACCTAATCCATCACTTATCTGTCACCGGATCCTACGGCACCTTGGGCGAGACAACTTCGCTTCACGTAGAGGCTGGGCCCGAAAACCGAGGGCGTGGCGCTTGGGACCAGGTCTCCGTCGCTCCGGAGCCCATAACTTTTGATCCGCAAGGAGTTACGCGGCCCACAGCATACCGTTGGAAAGCTCTCCGAGAGCACTACGACGTGGCAGCTAAGCACGCTTCGCTGGGCCTTTTTTCGGAGCCCAAAATAGAACGTTTTCATCAGTTTCCGGACACTTTTCTTCCTTTTCGCTGTTTTTCCGTCCCGGATCGCACGTCGTGAGCCGCGGGAAGGACGACAACCTAATCCATCACTTATCTGTCACCGGATCCTACGGCACCTTGGGCGAGACAACTTCGCTTCACGTAGAGGCTGGGCCCGCAAACCGAGGGCGTGGCGCTTGGGACCAGGTCTCCGTCGCTCCGGAGCCCATAACTTTTGATCCGCAAGGAGTTACGCGGCCCACAGCATACCGTTGGAAAGCTCTCCGAGAGCACTACGACGTGGCAGCAAAGCACGCTTTGCTGGGCCTTTTTTTGGAGCCCAAAATAGAACGTTTTCATCAGTTTCCGGACACTTTTCTGCCTTTTCGCTGTTTTTCCGTCCCGGATCGCACGTCGTGAGCCGCGGGAAGGACGACAACCTAATCCATCACTTATCTGTCACCGGATCCTACGGCACCTTGGGCGAGACAACTTCGCTTCACGTAGAGGCTGGGCCCGCAAACCGAGGGCGTGGCGCTTGGGACCAGGTCTCCGTCGCTCCGGAGCCCATAACTTTTGATCCGCAAGGAGTTACGCGGCCCACAGCATACCGTTGGAAAGCTCTCTGAGAGCACTACGACGTGGCAGCTAAGCCCGCTTCGCTGGGCCTTTTTTCGGAGCCGAAAATAGAACGTTTTCATCAGTTTCTGGACACTTTTCTGCCTTTTCGCTGTTTTTCCGTCCCCGATCGCACGTCGTGAGCCGCGGGAAGGACGACAACCAAATCCATCACTTATCTGTCACCGGATCCTACGGCACCTTGGGCGAGACAACTTCGCTTCACGTAGAGGCTGGGCCCGCAAACCGAGGGCGTGGCGCTTGGGACCAGGTCTCCGTCGCTCCGGAGCCCATAACTTTTGATCCGCAAGGAGTTACGCGGCCCACAACATACCGTTGGAAAGCTCTCCGAGAGCACTACGATGTGGCAGCCAAGCCCGCTTCGCTGGGCCTTTTTTCGGAGCCCAAAATATAACGTTTTCATCAGTTTCTGGACACTTTTCTGCCTTTTCGCTGTTTTTCCGTCCCGGATCGCACGTCGTGAGCCGCGGGAAGGACGACAACCTAATCCATCACTTATCTATCACCGGATCCTACGGCACCTTGGGCGAGACAACTTCGCTTCACGTAGAGGCTGGGCCCGCAAACCGAGGGCGTGGCGCTTGGGACCAGGTCTCCGCCGCTCCGGAACCCATAACTTTCGATCCGCAAGGAGTTACGCGGCCCACAGCGTACCATAGGAAAGATCTCCGAGAGCTCTACAATGGGGTAGCTAAGCCCGTTTCGCTGGGCCTTTTCTGGAGACCAAAATCGAATGTTTTCATCAGTTTTCGGACACATTTCTTCTTTTGCGCTGTTTTTCCGTCCTTGATCGCACGTCGTGAGCTGCGGGAAGGACGACAACCTAATCCATCACTTATCTGTCACCGGATCCTACGGCACCTTGGGCGAGACAACTTCGCTTCACGTAGAGGCTGGGCCCGCAAACCGAGGGCGTGGCGCTTGGGACCAGGTCTCCGTCGCTCCGGAGCCCATAACTTTTGATCCGCAAGGAGTTACGCGGCCCACAGCATACCGTTGGAAAGCTCTCCGAGAGCACTACGACGTGGCAGCTAAGCTCGCTTTGCTGGGCCTTTTTTCGGAGCCCAAAATAGAACGTTTTCATCAGTTTCCGGACACTTTTCTGCCTTTTCGCTATTTTTCCGTCCCGGATCGCACGTCGTGAGCCGCGGGAAGGACGACAACCTAATCCATCACTTATCTGTCACCGGATCCTACGGCACCTTGGGCGAGACAATTTCGCTTCACGTAGAGGCTGGGCCCACAAACCGAAGGCGTGGCGCTTGGGACCAGGCCTCCGTCGCTCCGGAGCCCATAACTTTTGATCCGCAAGGAGTTACGCGGCCCACAGCATACCGTTGGAAAGCTCTCCGAGAGCACTACGACGTGGCAGCTAAGCCCGCTTCGCTGGGCCTTTTTTCGGAGCCCAAAATAGAACGTTTTCATCAGGTTCCGGACACTTTTCTGCCTTTTCGCTGTTTTTCCATCCCGGATCGCACGGCGGGAGCCGCGGGGAGGACGACAACCTAATCCATCACTTATCTGTCACCGGATCCTACGGCACCTTGGGCGAGACACCTCCGCTTCACGTAGGGGCTCGGCCCGCAAGCCGAGGGCGTGGGGCTTGGGACCAGGCCCCCGACGCTCCGGAGCCCATAACTTTTGATCCGCAAGGAGTTACGCGGCCAACAGCATACCGTTGGAAAGCTCTCCGAGAGCACTACGACGTGGCAGCTAAGCACGCTTAGCTGGGCCTTTTTTCGGAGCCCAAAATAGAACGTTTTCATCAGTTTCCGGACACTTTTCTGCCTTTTCGCTGTTTTTCCGTCCCGGATCGCTCGTCGTGAGCCGCGGGAAGGACGACAACATAATCCATCACTTATCTGTCACCGGATCCTACGGCACCTTGGGCGAGACAACTTCGCTTCACGTAGAGGCTGGGCCCGAAAACCGAGGGCGTGGCGCTTAGGACCAGGTCTCCGTCGCTCCGGAGCCCATAACTTTTGATCCGCAAGGAGTTACGCGGCCCACAGCATACCGTTGGAAAGCTCTCCGAGAGCACTACGACGTGGCAGCTAAGCTCGCTTTGCTGGGCCTTTTTTCGGAGCCCAAAATAGAACGTTTTCATCAGTTTCCGGACACTTTTCTGCCTTTTCGCTGTTTTTCCGTCCCGGATCGCACGTCGTGAGCCGCGGGAAGGACGACAACCTAATCCATCACTTATCTGTCACCGGATCCTACGGCACCTTGGGCGAGACAACTTCGCTTCACGTAGAGGCTGGGCCCGCAAACCGAGGGCGTGGCGCTTGGGACCAGGCCTCCGTCGCTCCGGAGCCCATAACTTTTGATCCGCAAGGAGTTACGCGGCCCACAGCATACCGTTGGAAAGCTCTCCGAGAGCACTACGATGTGGCAGCTAAGCACGCTTCGCTGGGCCTTTTTTCGGAGCCCAAAATAGAACGTTTTCATCAGTTTCCGGACACTTTTCTGCCTTTTCGCTGTTTTTTCGTCCCGGATCGCTCGTCGTGAGCCGCGGGAAGGACGACAACATAATCCATCACTTATCTGTCACCGGATCCTACGGCACCTTGGGCGAGACAACTTCGCTTCACGTAGAGGCTGGGCCCGAAAACCGAGGGCGTGGCGCTTAGGACCAGGTCTCCGTCGCTCCGGAGCCCATAACTTTTGATCCGCAAGGAGTTACGCGGCCCACAGCATACCGTTGGAAAGCTCTCCGAGAGCACTACGACGTGGCAGCTAAGCACGCTTCGCTGGGCCTTTTTTCGGAGCCCAAAATAGAACGTTTTCATCAGTTTCCGGACACTTTTCTGCCTTTTCGCTGTTTTTCCGTCCCGGATCGCACGTCGTGAGCCGCGGGAAGGACGACAACCTAATCCATCACTTATCTGTCACCGGATCCTACGGCACATTGGGCGAGACAACTTCGCTTCACGTAGAGGCTGGGCCCGCAAACCGAGGGCGTGGCGCTTGGGACCAGGTTTTCGTCGCTCCGGAGCCCATAACTTTTGATCCGCAAGGAGTTACGCGGCCCACAGCATACCGTTGGAAAGCTCTCCGAGAGCACTACGACGTGGCAGCTAAACCCGCTTCGCTGGGCCTTTTTTCGGAGCCCAAAATAGAACGTTTTCTTCAGTTTCTGGACACTTTTCTGCCTTTTCGCTGTTTTTCCGTCCCGGATCGCACGTCGTGAGCCGCGGGAAGGACGACAACCTAATCCATCACTTATCTGTCACCGGATCCTACGGCATCTTGGGTGAGACAACTTCGCTTCACGTAGAGGCTGGGCCCGCAAACCGAAGGCGTGGCGCTTGGGACCAGGCCTCCGTCGCTCCGGAGCCCATAACTTTTGATCCGCAAGGAGTTACGCGGCCCACAGCATACCGTTGGAAAGCTCTCCGAGAGCACTACGATGTGGCAGCTAAGCCCGCTTCGCTGGGCCTTTTTTCGGAGCCCAAAATAGAACGTTTTCATCAGTTTCCGGACACTTTTCTGCCTTTTCGCTGTTTTTCCGTCCCGGATCGCACGTCGTGAGCCGCGGGAAGGACGACAACCTAATCCATCACTTATCTGTCACCGGATCCTACGGCACCTTGGGCGAGACAACTTCGCTTCACGTAGAGGCTGGGCCCGCAAACCGAGGGCGTGGCGCTTGGGACCAGGTCTCCGTCGCTCCGGAGCCCATAACTTTTGATCCGCAAGGAGTTACGCGGCCCACAGCATACCGTTGGAAAGCTCTCCGAGAGCACCACGACGTGGCAGCTAAGCCCGCTTTGCTGGGCTTTTTTTCGGAGCCCAAAATTGAACATTTTCATCAGTTTCCGGACACTTTTCTGCCTTTTCGCTGTTTTTCCGTCCCGGATCGCACTTCGTGAGCCGCGGGAAGGACGACAACCTAATCCATCACTTATCTGTCACCGGATCCTACGGCACCTTGGGCGAGACAATTTCGCTTCACGTAGAGGCTGGGCCCACAAACCGAAGGCGTGGCGCTTGGGACCAGGCCTCCGTCGCTCCGGAGCGCATAACTTATGCTCCGCAAGGAGTTACGCGGCCCACAGCATACCGTTGGAAAGCTCTCCGAGAGCACTACGACGTGGCAGCGAAGCCCGCTTCGCTGGGCCTTTTTTCGGAGCCCAAAATAGAACGTTTTCATCAGTTTCCGGACACTTTTCTGCCTTTTCGCTGTTTTTCCGTCCCGGATCGCACGTCGTGAGCCGCGGGAAGGACGACAACCTAATCCATCACTTATCTGTCACCGGATCCTACGGGACCTTGGGCGAGACAACTTCGCTTCACGTAGAGGCTGGGCCCGCAAACCGAGGGCGGGGCGCTTGGGACCAGCCCTCCGTCGCTCCGGAGCCCATAACTTTTGATCCGCAAGGAGTTACGCGGCCCACAGCATACCGTTGGAAAGCTCTCCGAGAGCACTACGACGTGGCAGCTAAGCCCGCTTCGCTGGGCCTTTTTTCGGAGCCCAAAATAGAACGTTTTCTTCAGTTTCTGGACACTTTTCTGCCTTTTCGCTGTTTTTCCGTCCCGGATCGCACGTCGTGAGCCGCGGGAAGGACGACAACCTAATCCATCACTTATCTGTCACCGGATCCTACGGCATCTTGGGTGAGACAACTTCGCTTCACGTAGAGGCTGGGCCCGCAAACCGAAGGCGTGGCGCTTGGGACCAGGCCTCCGTCGCTCCGGAGCCCATAACTTTTGATCCGCAAGGAGTTACGCGGCCCACAGCATACCGTTGGAAAGCTCTCCGAGAGCACTATGATGTGGCAGCTAAGCCCGCTTCGCTGGGCCTTTTTTCGGAGCCCAAAATAGAACGTTTTCATCAGTTTCCGGATACTTTTCTGCCTTTTCGCTGTTTTTCCGTCCCGGATCGCACGTCGTGAGCCGCGGGAAGGACGACAACCTAATCCATCACTTATCTGTCACCGGATCCTACGGCACCTTGGGCGAGACAACTTCGCTTCACGTAGAGGCTGGGCCCGCAAACCGAGGGCGTGGCGCTTGGGACCAGGTCTCCGTCGCTCCGGAGCCCATAACTTTTGATCCGCAAGGAGTTACGCGGCCCACAGCATACCGTTGGAAAGCTCTCCGAGAGCACTACGACGTGGCAGCTAAGCCCGCTTTGCTGGGCCTTTTTTCGGAGCCCAAAATAGAACGTTTTCATCAGTTTCCGGACACTTTTCTGCCTTTTCGCTGTTTTTCCGTCGCGGATCGCACGTCGTGAGCCGCGGGAAGGACGACAACCTAATCCATCACTTATCTGTCACCGGATCCTACGGCACCTTGGGCGAGACAACTTCGCTTCACGTAGAGGCTGGGCCCGCAAACCGAGGGCGTGGCGCTTGGGACCAGGCCTCCGTCGCTCCGGAGCCCATAACTTTTGATCCGCAAGGAGTTACGCGGCCCACAGCATACCGTTGGAAAGCTCTCCGAGAGCACTACGACGTGGCAGCTAAGCCCGCTTCGCTGGGCCTTTTTTCGGAGCCCAAAATAGAACGTTTTCATCAGTTTCCGGACACTTTTCTGCCTTTTCGCTGTTTTTCCGTCCCGGATCGCACGTCGTGAGCCGCGGGAAGGACGACAACCTAATCCATCACTTATCTGTCACCGAATCCCACGGCACCTTGGGCAAGACAACTTCGCTTCACGTAGAGGCTGGGCCCAAAAACCGAGGACGTGGGGCTTGGGTCCAGGTCTCCGTCGCTCCGGAGCCGATAACTTTGGATCCACAAGGAGTTACGCGGCCCACAGCATACCGTTGGAAAGCTCTCCGAGAGCACTACGACGTGGCAGCTAAGCACGCTTTGCTGGGCCTTTTTTCGGAGCCCAAAATCGAACGTTTTCATCAGTTTCCGGACACTTTTCTGCCTTTTCGCTGTTTTTCCGTCCCGGATCGCACGTCGTGAGCCGCGGGAAGGACGACAACCTAATCCATCACTTATCTGTCACCGGATCCTACGGCACCTTGGCCGAGAGAACTTCGCTTCACGTAGAGGCTGGGCCTGCAAACCGAGGGCGCGGCGCTTGGGACCAGGTCTCCGTCGCTCCGGAGCCCATAACTTTTGATCCGCAAGGAGTTACGCAGCCCACAGCATACCGTTGGAAAGCTCTCCGAGAGCACTACGACGTGGCAGCTAAGCGCGCTTTGCTGGGCCTTTTTTCGGAGCCCAAAATAGAACGTTTTCATCAGTTTCCGGACACTTTTCTGACATTTCGCTGTTTTTCCGTCCCGGATCGCACGTCGTGAGCCGCGGGAAGGACGACAACCTAATCCATCACTTATCTGTCACCGGATCCTACGGCACCTTGGGCGAGACAACTTCGCTTCACGTAGAGGCTGGGCCCGAAAACCGAGGGCGTGGCGCTTGGGACCAGGTCTCCGTCGCTCCGGAGCCCATAACTTTTGATCCGCAAGGAGTTACGCGGCCCACAGCATACCGTTGGAAAGCTCTCCGAGAGCACTACGACGTGGCAGCTAAGCACGCTTTGCTGGGCCTTTTTTCGGAGCCCAAAATAGAACGTTTTCATCAGTTTCCGGACACTTTTCTGCCTTTTCGCTGTTTTTCCGTCCCGGATCGCACGTCGTGAGCCGCGGGAAGGACGACAACCTAATCCATCACTTATCTGGCACCGGATCCTATGGCACCTTGGGCATGACAACTTCGGTTCACGTAGAGGCTGGGCTCGCAAACCGAGGGCGTGGCGCTTGGGACCAGGTCTCCGTCGCTCCGGAGCCCATAACTTTTGATCCGCAAGGAGTTACGCGGCCCACAGCATACCGTTGGAAAGCTATCCGACAGCACTACGACGTGGCAGCTAAGCCCGCTTCGCTGGGCCTTTTTTCGGAGCCCAAAATAGAACGTTTTCATCAGTTTCCGGACACTTTTCTACCTTTTCGCTGTTTTTCCGTCCCGGATCGCACGTCGTGAGCCGCGGGAAGGACGACAACCTAATCCATCACTTATCTGGCACCGGATCCTACGGCACCTTGGGCGAGACAACTTCGCTTCACGTAGAGGCTGGGCCCGCAAACCGAGGCCGTGGCGCTTGGGACCAGGTCTCCGTCGCTCCGGAGCCCATAACTTTTGATCCGCAAGGAGTTACGCGGCCCACAATATACCGTTGGAAAGCTCTCCGAGAGCACTACGACGTGGCAGCTAAGCTCGCTTCGCTGGGCCTTTTTCGTAGCCCAAAATAGAACGTTTTCATCAATTTCCGGACACTTTTCTGCCTTTTCGCTGTTTTTCCGTCCCGGATCGCACGTCGTGAGCCGCGGGAAGGACGACAACCTAATCCATCACTTATCTGGCACCGGATCCTATGGCACCTTGGGCGAGACAACTTCGCTTCACGTAGAGGCTGGGCCCGCAAACCGAGGGCGTGGCGCTTGGGACCAGGTCTCCGTCGCTCCGGAGCCCATAACTTTTGATCCGCAAGGAGTTACGCGGCCCACAGCATACCGTTGGAAAGCTATCCGAGAGCACTACGACGTGGCAGCTAAGCCCGCTTCGCTGGGCCTTTTTTCGGAGCTCAAAATAGAACGTTTTCATCAGTTTCCGGACACTTTTCTGCCTTTTCGCTGTTTTTCCGTCCCGGATCGCACGTCGTGAGCCGCGGGAAGGACGGCAACCTAATCCATCACTTATCTGTCACCGGATCCTACGGCACCTTGGGCGAGACAACTTCGCTTCACGTAGAGGATGGGCCCGCAAACCGAGGGCGTGGCGCTTGGGACCAGGCCTCCGTCGCTCCGGAGCCCATAACTTTTGATCCGCAAGGAGTTACGCGGCCCACAGCATACCGTTGGAAAGCTCTCCGAGAGCACTACGACGTGGCAGCTAAGCACGCTTCGCTGGGCCTTTTTTCGGAGCCCAAAATAGAACGTTTTCATAAGTTTCCGGACACTTTTCTGGCTTTTCGCTGTTTTTCCGTCCCGGATCGCACGTCGTGAGCCGCGGGAAGGACGACAACCTAATCCATCACTTATCTGTCACCGGATCCTACGGCACCTTGGGCGAGACAACTTCGCTTCACGTAGAGGCTGGGCCCGCAAACCGAGGGCGTGGGGCTTGGGACCAGGTCTCCGTTGCTTCGGAGCCCATAACTTTTGATCCGCAAGGAGTTACGCGGCCCACAGCATACCGTTGGGAAGCTCTCCGAGAGAACTACAACGTGGCACCTACGCCCGCTTTGCTGGGCCTTTTTTCGGAGCCCAAAATCGCACGTTTTCATCAGTTTCCGGACCCTTTTCTGCCTTTTCGCTGTTTTTCCGTCCCGGATCGCACTTCGTGAGCCGCGGGAAGGACGACAACCTAATCCATCACTTATCTGTCACCGGATCCTACGGCACTTTGGGCGAGACAACTTCGCTTCACGTAGAGGCTGGGCCCGCAAACCGAGGGCGTGGCGCTTGGGACCAGGCCTCCGTCGCTCCGGAGCCCATAACTTTTGATCCGCAAGGAGTTACGCGGCCAACAGCATACCGTTGGAAAGCTCTCCGAGAGCACTACGACGTGGCAGCTAAGCCCGCTTCGCTGGGCCTTTTTTCGGAGCCCAAAATAGAACGTTTTCATCAGTTTCCGGACACTTTTTTGCCTTTTCGCTGTTTTTCCGTCCCGGATCGCACGTCGTGAGCCGCGGGAAGGACGACAACCTAATCCATCACTTATCTGTCACCGGATCCTACGGCACCTTGGGCGACACAACTTCGCTTCACGTAGAGGCTGGGCCCGAAAACCGAGGGCGTGGCGCTTGGGACCAGGTCTCCGTCGCTCCGGAGCCCATAACTTTTGATCCGCAAGGAGTTACGCGGCCCACAGCATACCGTTGGAAAGCTCTCCGAGAGCACTACGACGTGGCAGCTAAGCACGCTTCGCTGGGCCTTTTTTCGGAGCCCAAAATAGAACGTTTTCATCAGTTTCCGGACACTTTTCTGCCTTTTCGCTGTTTTTCCGTCCCGGATCGCACGTCGTGAGCCGCGGGAAGGACGACAACCTAATCCATCACTTATCTGTCACCGGATCATACGGCACCTTGGGCGAGACAACTTCGCTTCACGTAGAGGCTGGGCCCGCAAACCGAGGGCGTGGCGCTTGGGACCAGGTCTCCGTCGCTCCGGAGCCCATAACTTTTGATCCGCAAGGAGTTACGCGGCCTACTGCATACCGTTGGAAAGCTCTCCGAGAGCACTACGACGTGGCAGCTAAGCACGCTTCGCTGGGCCTTTTTTTGGAGCCCAAAATAGAACGTTTTCATCAGTTTCCGGACACTTTTATGCCTTTTCGCTGTTTTTCCGTCCCGGATCGCACGTCGTGAGCCGCGGGAAGGACGACAACCTAATCCATCACTTATCTGTCACCGGATTCTACGGCACCTTGGGCGAGACAACTTCGCTTCACGTAGAGGCTGGGCCCGCAAACCGAGGGCGTGGCGCTTGGGACCAGGTCTCCGTCGCTCCGGAGCCCATAACTTTTGATCCGCAAGGAGTTACGCGGCCCACAGCATACCGTTGGAAAGCTCTCCGAGAGCACTACGACGTGGCAGCTAAACCCGCTTGGCTGGGCCTTTTTTCGGAGCCCAAAATAGAACGTTTTCATCAGTTTCTGGACACTTTTCTGAGTTTTCGCTGTTTTTCCGTCCCGGATCGCACGTCGTGAGCCGCGGGAAGGACGACAACCTAATCCATCACTTATCTGTCACCGGATCCTACGGCATCTTGGGTGAGACAACTTCGTTTCACGTAGAGGCTGGGCCCGCAAACCGAAGGCGTGGCGCTTGGGACCAGGCCTCCGTCGCTCCGGAGCCCATAACTTTTGATCCGCAAGGAGTTACGCGGCCCACAGCATACCATTGGAAAGCTCTCCGAGAGCACTACGATGTGACAGCTAAGCCCGCTTAGCTGGGCCTTTTTTCGGAGCCCAAAATAGAACGTTTTCATCAGTTTCCGGACACTTTTCTGCCTTTTCGCTGTTTTTCCGTCCCGGATCGCACGTCGTGAGCCGCGGGAAGGACGACAACCTAATCCATCACTTATCTGTCACCGGATCCTACGGCACCTTGGGCGAGACAACTTCGCTTCACGTAGAGGCTGGGCCCGCAAACCGAGGGCGTGGCGCTTGGGACCAGGTCTCCATCGCTCCGGAGCCCATAACTTTTGATCCGCAAGGAGTTGCGCGGCCCACAGCATACCGTTGGAAAGCTCTCCGAGAGCACTACGACGTGGCAGCTAAGCCCGCTTTGCTGGGCCTTTTTTCGGAGCCCAAAATAGAACGTTTTCATCAGGTACAGGACACTTTTATGGTTTTCGCTGTTTTTCCGTCCCGGACCGTAGGTCGTGAGCCGCGAAAAAGACGACAATCTAATCCATCACTTATCTGTCACCGGATCCTACGGCACCTTGGGCGAGACAACTTCGCTTCACGTAGAGGCTGGGCCCACAAACCGAAGGCGTGGCGCTTGGGACCAGGCCTCCGTCGCTCCGGAGCCCATAACTTCTGATCCGCAAGGAGTTACGCGGCCCACAGCATACCGTTGGAAAGCTATCCGAGAGCACTACGACGTGGCAGCTAAGCCCGCTTCGCTGGGCCTTTTTTCGGAGCCCAAAATAGAACGTTTTCATCAGTTTCCGGACACTTTTCTGCCTTTTCGCTGTTTTTCCGTCCCGGATCGCACGTCGTGAGCCGCGGGAAGGACGACAACCTAATCCATCACTTATCTGTCATCGGATCCTACGGCACCTTGGGCGAGACAACTTCGCTTCACGTAGAGGCTGGGCCCGCATACCGAGGGCGTGGCGCTTGGGACCATGTCTCCGTCGCTCCGGAGCCCATAACTTTTGATCCGCAAGGAGTTACGCGGCCCACAGCATACCGTTGGAAAGCTCTCCGAGAGCACTACGACGTGGCAGCTAAGCCCGCTTTGCTGGGCCTTTTTTCGGAGCCCAAAATAGAACATTTTCATCAGTTTCTGGACACTTTTCTGCCTTTTCGCTGTTTTTCCGTCCCGGATCGCACGTCGTGAGCCGCGGGAAGGACGACAACCTAATCCATCACTTATCTGTCACCGGATCCTACGGCACCTTGGGCGAGACAACTTCGCTTCACGTAGAGGCTGGGCCCGCAAACCGAGGGCGTGGCGCTTGGGACCAGGCCTCCGTCGCTCCAGAGCCCATAACTTTTGATCCGCAAAGAGTTACGCGGCCCACAGCATACCGTTGGAAAGCTCTCCGAGAGCACTACGACGTGGCAGCTAACCCTGCTTCGCTGGGCCTTTTTTCGGAGCCCAAAATAGAACGTTTTCATCAGTTTCCGGACACTTTTCTGCCTTTTCGCTGTTTTTCCGTCCCGGATCGCACGTCGTGAGCCGCGGGAAGGACGACAACCTAATCCATCACTTATCTGTCACCGGATCCTACGGCACCTTGGGCGAGACAACTTCGCTTCACGTAGAGGCTGGGCCCGCAAACCGAGGGCGTGGCGCTTGGGACCAGGCCTCCGTCGCTCCAGAGCCCATAACTTTTGATACGCAAAGAGTTACGCGGCCCACAGCATACCGTTGGAAAGCTCTCCGAGAGCACTACGACGTGGCAGCTAAGCCCGCTTCGCTGGGCCTTTTTTCGGAGCCCAAAATAGAACGTTTTCATCAGTTTCCGGACACTTTTCTGCCTTTTCGCTGTTTTTCCGTCCCGGATCGCACGTCGTGAGCCGCGGGAAGGACGACAACCTAATCCATCACTTATCTGTCACCGGATCCTACGGCACCTTGGGCGAGACAACTTCGCTTCACGTAGAGGCTGGGCCCGCAAACCGAGGGCGTGGCGCTTGGGACCAGGCCTCCGTCGCTCCAGAGCCCATAACTTTTGATCCGCAAAGAGTTACGCGGCCCACAGCATACCGTTGGAAAGCTCTCCGAGAGCACTACGACGTGGCAGCAAAGCCCGCTTCGCTGGGCCTTTTTTCGGAGCCCAAAATAGAACGTTTTCATCAGTTTCCGGACACTTTTCTGCCTTTTCGCTGTTTTTCCGTCCCGGATCGCACGTCGTGAGCCGCGGGAAGGACGACAACCTAATCCATCACTTATCTGTCACCGGATCCTACGGCACCTTGGGCGAGACAACTTCGCTTCACGTAGACACTGGGCCCGTAATCCAAGGGCGTGGGGCCTGGGACCAGGTCTCCATCGCTCCGAAGCCCATAACTTTTGATCCGCAAGGAGTTACGCGGCCCACAGCAAACCGCTGGAAAGCTCTCCGAGAGCACTACGACGTGGCAGCTAAACCCGCTTGGCTGGGCCTTTTTTCGGAGCCCAAAATAGAACGTTTTCATCAGTTTCTGGACACTTTTCTGAGTTTTCGCTGTTTTTCCGTCCCGGATCGCACGTCGTGAGCCGCGGGAAGGACGACAACCTAATCCATCACTTATCTGTCACCGGATCCTACGGCATCTTGGGTGAGACAACTTCGTTTCACGTAGAGGCTGGGCCCGCAAACCGAAGGCGTGGCGCTTGGGACCAGGCCTCCGTCGCTCCGGAGCCCATAACTTTTGATCCGCAAGGAGTTACGCGGCCCACAGCATACCGTTGGAAAGCTCTCCGAGAGCACTACGATGTGGCAGCTAAGCCCGCTTCGCTGGGCCTTTTTTCGGAGCCCAAAATAGAACGTTTTCATCAGTTTCCGGACACTTTTCTGCCTTTTCGCTGTTTTTCCGTCCCGGATCGCACGTCGTGAGCCGCGGGAAGGACGACAACCTAATCCATCACTTATCTGTCACCGGATCCTACGGCACCTTGGGCGAGACAACTTCGCTTCACGTAGAGGCTGGGCCCGCAAACCGAGGGCGTGGCGCTTGGGACCAGGTCTCCGTCGCTCCGGAGCCCATAACTTTTGATCCGCAAGGAGTTACGCGGCCCACAGCATACCGTTGGAAAGCTCTCCGAGAGCACTACGACGTGGCAGCTAAGCCCGCTTTGCTGGGCCTTTTTTCGGAGCCCAAAATAGAACGTTTTCATCAGTTTCCGGACACTTTTCTGCCTTTTCGCTGTTTTTCCGTCCCGGATCGCACGTCGTGAGCCGCGGGAAGGACGACAACCTAATCCATCACTTATCTGTCATCGGATCCTACGGCACCTTGGGCGAGACAACTTCGCTTCACGTAGAGGCTGGGCCCGCAAACCGAGGGCGTGGCGCTTGGGACCATGTCTCCGTCGCTCCGGAGCCCATAACTTTTGATCCGCAAGGAGTTACGCGGCCCACAGCATACCGTTGGAAAGCTCTCCGAGAGCACTACGACGTGGCAGCTAAGCCCGCTTCGCTGGGCCTTTTTTCGGAGCCCAAAATAGAACGTTTTCATCAGTTTCCGGACACTTTTCTGCCTTTTCGCTGTTTTTCCGTCCCGGATCGCACGTCGTGAGCCGCGGGAAGGACGACAACCTAATCCATCACTTATCTGTCACCGGATCCTACGGCACCTTGGGCGAGACAACTTCGCTTCACGTAGAGGCTGGGCCCGCAAACCGAGGGCGTGGCGCTTGGGACCAGGCCTCCGTCGCTCCAGAGCCCATAACTTTTGATCCGCAAAGAGTTACGCGGCCCACAGCATACCGTTGGAAAGCTCTCCGAGAGCACTACGACGTGGCAGCTAAGCCCGCTTCGCTGGGCCTTTTTTCGGAGCCCAAAATAGAACGTTTTCATCAGTTTCCGGACACTTTTCTGCCTTTTCGCTGTTTTTCCGTCCCGGATCGCACGTCGTGAGCCGCGGGAAGGACGACAACCTAATCCATCACTTAAATGTCACCGGATCCTACGGCACCTTGGGCGAGACAACTTCGCTTCACGTAGAGGCTGGGCCCGCAAACCGAGGGCGTGGCGCTTGGGACCAGGCCTCCGTCGCTCCAGAGCCCATAACTTTTGATCCGCAAAGAGTTACGCGGCCCACAGCATACCGTTGGAAAGCTCTCCGAGAGCACTACGACGTGGCAGCTAAGCCCGCTTCGCTGGGCCTTTTTTCGGAGCCCAAAATAGAACGTTTTCATCAGTTTCCGGACACTTTTCTGCCTTTTCGCTGTTTTTCCGTCCCGGATCGCACGTCGTGAGCCGCGGGAAGGATGACAACCTAATCCATCACTTATCTGTCACCGGATCCTACGGCACCTTGGGCGAGACAACTTCGCTTCACGTAGAGGCTGGGCCCGCAAACCGAGGGCGTGGCGCTTGGGACCAGGCCTCCGTCGCTCCAGAGCCCATAACTTTTGATCCGCAAAGAGTTACGCGGCCCACAGCATACCGTTGGAAAGCTCTCCGAGAGCACTACGACGTGGCAGCTAAGCCCGCTTCGCTGGGCCTTTTTTCGGAGCCCAAAATAGAACGTTTTCATCAGTTTCCGGACACTTTTCTGCCTTTTCGCTGTTTTTCCGTCCCGGATCGCACGTCGTGAGCCGCGGGAAGGACGACAACCTAATCCATCACTTATCTGTCACCGGATCCTACAGCACCTTGGGCGAGACAACTTCGCTTCACGTAGAGGCTGGGCCCGAAAACCGAGGGCGTGGCGCTTCGGACCAGGTCTCCGTCGCTCCGGAGCCCATAACTTTTGATCCGCAAGGAGTTACGCGGCCCACAGCATACCGTTGGAAAGCTCTCCGAGAGCACTACGACGTGGCAGCTAAGCACGCTTCGCTGGGCCTTTTTTCGGAGCCCAAAATAGAACGTTTTCATCAGTTTCCGGACACTTTTCTGCCTTTTCGCTGTTTTTCCGTCCCGGATCGCACGTCGTGAGCCGCGGGAAGGACGACAACCTAATCCATCACTTATCTGTCACCGGATCCTACGGCACCTTGGGCGAGACAACTTCGCTTCACGTAGAGGCTGGGCCCGCAAACCGAGGGCGTGGCGCTTGGGACCAGGTCTCCGTCGCTCCGGAGCCCATAACTTTTGATCCGCAAGGAGTTACGCGGCCCACAGCATACCGTTGGAAAGCTCTCCGAGAGCACTACGACGTGGCAGCTAAGCACGCTTCGTTGGGCCTTTTTTCGGAGCCCAAAATAGAACGTTTTCATCAGTTTCCGGACACTTTTCTGCCTTTTCGCTGTTTTTCCGTCCCGGATCGCACGTCGTGAGCCGCGGGAAGGACGACAACCTAATCCATCACTTATCTGGCACCGGATCCTACGGCACCTTGGGCGAGACAACTTCGCTTCACGTAGAGGCTGGGCCCGCAAACCGAGGGCGTGGCGCTTGGGACCAGGTCTCCGTCGCTCCGGAGCCCATAACTTTTGATCTGCAAGGAGTTACGCGGCCCACAATATACCGTTGGAAAGCTCTCCGAGAGCACTACGACGTGGCAGCTAAGCTCGCTTCGCTGGGCCTTTTTCGTAGCCCAAAATAGAACGTTTTCATCAGTTTCCGGACACTTTTCTGCCTTTTCGCTGTTTTTCCGTCCCGGATCGCACGTCGTGAGCCGCGGGAAGGACGACAACCTAATCCATCACTTATCTGGCACCGGATCCTATGGCACCTTGGGCGAGACAACTTCGCTTCACGTAGAGGCTGGGCTCGCAAACCGAGGGCGTGGCGCTTGGGACCAGGTCTCCGTCGCTCCGGAGCCCATAACTTTTGATCCGCAAGGAGTTACGCGGCCCACAGCATACCGTTGGAAAGCTATCCGAGAGCACTACGACGTGGCAGCTAAGCCCGCTTCGCTGGGCCTTTTTTCGGAGCCCAAAATAGAACGTTTTCATCAGTTTCCGGACACTTTTCTGCCTTTTCGCTGTTTTTCCGTCCCGGATCGCACGTCGTGAGCCGCGGGAAGGACGACAACCTAATCCATCACTTATCTGGCACCGGATCCTACGGCACCTTGGGCGAGACAACTTCGCTTCACGTAGAGGCTGGGCCCGCAAACCGAGGGCGTGGCGCTTGGGACCAGGTCTCCGTCGCTCCGGAGCCCATAACTTTTGATCCGCAAGGAGTTACGCGGCCCACAATATACCGTTGGAAAGCTCTCCGAGAGCACTACGACGTGGCAGCTAAGCCCGCTTTGCTGGGCCTTTTTTCGGAGCCCAAAATAGAACGTTTTCATCAGTTTCCGGACACTTTTCTGCCTTTTCGCTGTTTTTCCGTCCCGGATCGCACGTCGTGAGCCGCGGGAAGGACGACAACCTAATCCATCACTTATCTGTCATCGGATCCTACGGCACCTTGGGCGAGACAACTTCGCTTCACGTAGAGGCTGGGCCCGCAAACCGAGGGCGTGGCGCTTGGGACCAGGTCTCCGTCGCTCCGGAGCCCATAACTTTTGATCCGCAAGGAGTTACGCGGCCCACAGCATACCGTTGGAAAGCTCTCCGAGAGCACTACGACGTTGCAGCAAAGCCCGCTTCACTGGGCCTTTTTTCGGAGCCCAAAATAGAACGTTTTCATCAGTTTCCGGACACTTTTATGCCTTTTCGCTGTTTTTCCGTCCCGGATTGCACGTCGTGAGCCGCGGGAAGGACGACAACCTAATCCATCACTTATCTGTCACCGGATCCTACGGCACCTTGGGCGAGACAACTTCGCTTCACGTTGAGGCCGGTCCCGCAAACCGAGGTCGCAGGGCTTGGGACCGGGTCTCCGTCGCTCGGGAGCCCATAACTTTTGATCCGCAAAGAGTTACGCGGCCCACAGCATACCGTTGGAAAGCTCTCCGAGAGCGCTACGATGCGACAGCTAAGCCCGCTTCACCGGGCCCTTTTCCGGAGCCCAAAATCGAACATTTTCATCAGTTTTCAGACACTTTTCTGCCTTTTCGCTGTTTTTCCGTCCCGGATCGCACGTCGTGAGCCGCGGGAAGGACGACAACATAATCCATCACTTATCTGTCACCGGATCCTACGGCACCTTGGGCGAGACAACTTCGCTTCACGTAGAGGCTGGGCCCGAAAACCGAGGGCGTGGCGCTTAGGACCAGGTCTCCGTCGCTCCGGAGCCCATAACTTTTGATCCGCAAGGAGTTACGCGGCCCACAATATACCGTTGGAAAGCTCTCCGAGAGCACTACGACGTGGCAGCTAAGCTCGCTTCGCTGGGCCTTTTTCGTAGCCCAAAATAGAACGTTTTCATCAGTTTCCGGACACTTTTATGCCTTTTCGCTGTTTTTCCGTCCCGGATCGCACGTCGTGAGCCGCGGGAAGGACGACAACCTAATCCATCACTTATCTGTCACCGGATCCTACGGCACCTTGGGCGAGACAACTTCGCTTCACGTAGAGGCTGGGCCCGCAAACCGAGGGCGTGGCGCTTGGGACCAGGTTTTCGTCGCTCCGGAGCCCATAACTTTTGATCCGCAAGGAGTTACGCGGCCCACAGCATACCGTTGGAAAGCTCTCCGAGAGCACTACGACGTGGCAGCTAAGCCCGCTTCGCTGGGCCTTTTTTCGGAGCCCAAAATAGAACGTTTTCTTCAGTTTCCGGACACTTTTCTGCCTTTTCGCTGTTTTTCCGTCCCGGATCGCACGTCGTGAGCCGCGGGAAGGACGACAACCTAATCCATCACTTATCTGTCACCGGATCCTACGGCACCTTGGGCGAGACAACTTCGCTTCACGTAGAGGCTGGGCCCGAAAACCGAGGGCGTGGCGCTTGGGACCAGGTCTCCGTCGCTCCGGAGCCCATAACTTTTGATCCGCAAGGAGTTACGCGGCCCACAGCATACCGTTGGAAAGCTCTCCGAGAGCACTACGACGTGGCAGCTAAGCACGCTTCGCTGGGCCTTTTTTCGGAGCCCAAAATAGAACGTTTTCATCAGTTTCCGGACACTTTTCTGCCTTTTCGCTGTTTTTCCGTCCCGGATCGCACGTCGTGAGCCGCGGGAAGGACGAAAACCTAATCCATCACTTATCTGTCACCGGATCCTACGGCACCTTGGGCGAGACAACTTCGCTTCACGTAGAGGCTGGGCCAGCAAACCGAGGGCGTGGCGCTTGGGACCAGGTCTCCGTCGCTCCGGAGCCCATAACTTTTGATCCGCAAGGAGTTACGCGGCCCACAGCATACCGTTGGAAAGCTCTCCGAGAGCACTACGACGTGGCAGCTAAGCACGCTTCGTTGGGCCTTTTTTCGGAGCCCAAAATAGAACGTTTTCATCAGTTTCCGGACACTTTTCTGCCTTTTCGCTGTTTTTCCGTCCCGGATCGCACGTCGTGAGCCGCGGGAAGGACGACAACCTAATCCATCACTTATCTGGCACCGGATCCTACGGTACCCTGGGCGAGACAACTTCGCATCACGTAGAGGCTGGGCCCGCAAACCGAGGGCGTGGGGCTTGGGACCAGGTCTCCGTCACTCCGGAGCCCATAACTTTTGATCCGCAAGGAGTTACGCGGCCCACAATATACCGTTGGAAAGCTCTCCGAGAGCTCTACGACGTGGCAGCTAAGCCCGCTTCACTGGGCCTTTTTCGTAGCCCAAAATAGAACGTTTTCATCAGTTTCCGGACACTTTTCTGCCTTTTCGCTGTTTTTCCGTCCCGGATCGCACGTCGTGAGCCGCGGGAAGGACGACAACCTAATCCATCACTTATCTGGCACCGGATCCTATGGCACCTTGGGCGAGACAACTTCGCTTCACGTAGAGGCTGGGCTCGCAAACCGAGGGCGTGGCGCTTGGGACCAGGTCTCCGTCGCTCCGGAGCCCATAACTTTTGATCCGCAAGGAGTTACGCGGCCCACAGCATACCGTTGGAAAGCTATCCGAGAGCACTACGACGTGGCAGCTAAGCCCGCTTCGCTGGGCCTTTTTTCGGAGCCCAAAATAGAACGTTTTCATCAGTTTCCGGACACTTTTCTGCCTTTTCGCTGTTTTTCCGTCCCGGATCGCACGTCGTGAGCCGCGGGAAGGACGACAACCTAATCCATCACTTATCTGGCACCGGATCCTACGGCACCTTGGGCGAGACAACTTCGCTTCACGTAGAGGCTGGGCCCGCAAACCGAGGGCGTGGCGCTTGGGACCAGGTCTCCGTCGCTCCGGAGCCCATAACTTTTGATCCGCAAGGAGTTACGCGGCCCACAATATACCGTTGGAAAGCTCTCCGACAGCACTACGACGTGGCAGCTAAGCTCGCTTTGCTGGGCCTTTTTTCGGAGCCCAAAATAGAACGTTTTCATCAGTTTCCGGAAACTTTTCTACCTTTTCGCTGTTTTTCCGTCCCGGATCGCACGTCGTGAGCCGCGGGAAGGACGACAACCTAATCCATCACTTATCTGTCATCGGATCCTACGGCACCTTGGGCGAGACAACTTCGCTTCACGTAGAGGCTGGGCCCGCAAACCGAGGGCGTGGCGCTTGGGACCAGGTCTCCGTCGCTCCGGAGCCCATAACTTTTGATCCGCAAGGAGTTACGCGGCCCACAGCATACCGTTGGAAAGCTCTCCGAGAGCACTACGACGTGGCAGCTAAGCCCGCTTCGCTGGGCCTTTTTTCGGAGCCCAAAATAGAACGTTTTCATCAGTTTCCGGACACTTTTATGCCTTTTCGCTGTTTTTCCGTCCCGGATCGCACGTCGTGAGCCGCGGGAAGGACGACAACCTAATCCATCACTTATCTGTCACCGGATCCTACGGCACCTTGGGCGAGACAACTTCGCTTCACGTAGAGGCTGGGCCCGCAAACCGAGGGCGTGGCGCTTGGGACCAGGCCTCCGTCGCTCCGGAGCCCATAACTTTTGATCCGCAAGGAGTTACGCGGCCCACAGCATACCGTTGGAAAGCTCTCCGAGAGCACTACGACGTGGCAGCTAAGCCCGCTTCGCTGGGCCTTTTTTCGGAGGCCAAAATAGAACGTTTTCATCAGTTTCCGGACACTTTTCTGCCTTTTCGCTGTTTTTCCGTCCCGGATCGCACGTCGTGAGCCGCGGGAAGGACGACAACATAATCCATCACTTATCTGTCACCGGATCCTACGGCACCTTGGGCGAGACAACTTCGCTTCACGTAGAGGCTGGGCCCGAAAACCGAGGGCGTGGCGCTTAGGACCAGGTCTCCGTCGCTCCGGAGCCCATAACTTTTGATCCGCAAGGAGTTACGCGGCCCACAATATACCGTTGGAAAGCTCTCCGAGAGCACTACGACGTGGCAGCTAAGCTCGCTTCGCTGGGCCTTTTTCGTAGCCCAAAATAGAACGTTTTCATCAGTTTCCGGACACTTTTATGCCTTTTCGCTGTTTTTCCGTCCCGGATCGCACGTCGTGAGCCGCGGGAAGGACGACAACCTAATCCATCACTTATCTGTCACCGGATCCTACGGCACCTTGGGCGAGACAACTTCGCTTCACGAAGAGGCTGGGCCCGCAATCCGAGGGCGGGGCGCTTGGGACCAGGTTTTCGTCGCTCCGGAGCCCATAACTTTTGATCCGCAAGGACTCACGCGGCCCCCAGCATACCGTTGGAAAGCTCTCTGAGAGCACTACGACGTGGCAGCTAAGCCCGCTTCGCTGGGCCTTTTTTCGGAGCCCAAAATAGAACGTTTTCATCAGTTTCCGGACACTCTTCTGCCTTTTCGCTGTTTTTCCGTCCCGGATCGCACGTCGTGAGCTGCGGGAAGGACGACAACCTAATCCATCACTTATTTGTCACCGGATCCTCCGACACCTTGGGCGAGACAACTTCGCTTCACGTAGAGGCTGGGCCCGAAAACCGAGGGCGTGGCGCTTGGGACCAGGTCTCCGTCGTTCCGGAGCCCATAACTTTTGATCCGCAAGGAGTTACGCGGCCCACAGCATACAGTTGGAAAGCTCTCGGAGAGCTCTACGACGTGGCAGCTAAGCGCGCTTCGCTGGGCCTTTTTTCGGAGCCCAAAATAGAACGTTTTCATCAGTTTTCGGACACTGTTCTGCCCTTTCGCTGTTTTTCCGTCCCGGATCGCACGTCGTGAGCCGCGGGAAGGACGACAACCAAATCCATCACTTATCTGTCACCGGATCCTACGGCACCTTGGGCGAGACAACTTCGCTTCACGTAGAGGCTTGGCCCGCAAACCGAGGGCGTGGCGCTTGGGACCAGGTCTCCGTCGCTCCGGAGCCCATAACTTTTGATCCGCAAGGAGTTACGCGGCCCACAGCATACCGTTGGAAAGCTCTCTGAGAGCACTACGACGTGGCAGCTAAGCACGCTTCGCTGGGCCTTTTTTCGGAGCCCAAAATAGATCGTTTTCATCCGTTTCTGGACTCTTTTCTGCCTTTTCGCTGTTTCTCCGTCCCGGATCGCACGTCGTGAGCCGCGGGAAGGACGACATCCTAATCCATCACTTATCTGTCACCGGATCCTACGGCACCTTGGGCGAGACAACTTCGCTTCACGTAGAGGCTTGGCCCGCAAACCGAGGGCGTGGCGCTTGGGACCAGGTCTCCGTCGCTCCGGAGCCCATAACTTTTGATCCGCAAGGAGTTACGCGGCCCACAGCATACCGTTGGAAAGCTCTCCGAGAGCACTACGACGTGGCAGCTAAGCACGCTTCGTTGGGCCTTTTTTCGGAGCCCAAAATAGAACGTTTTCATCAGTTTCCGGACACTTTTCTGCCTTTTCGCTGTTTTTCCGTCCCGGATCGCACGTCGTGAGCCGCGGGAAGGACGACAACCTAATCCATCACTTATCTGGCACCGGATCCTACGGCACCTTGGGCGAGACAACTTCGCTTCACGTAGAGGCTGGGCCCGCAAACCGAGGGCGTGGCGCTTGGGACCAGGTCTCCGTCGCTCCGGAGCCCATAACTTTTGATCCGCAAGGAGTTACGCGGCCCACAATATACCGTTGGAAAGCTCTCCGAGAGCACTACGACGTGGCAGCTAAGCCCGCTTCGCTGGGCCTTTTTCGTAGCCCAAAATAGAACGTTTTCATCAGTTTCCGGACACTTTTCTGCCTTTTCGCTGTTTTTCCGTCCCGGATCGCACGTCGTGAGCCGCGGGAAGGACGACAACCTAATCCATCACTTATCTGGCACCGGATCCTATGGCACCTTGGGCGAGACAACTTCGCTTCACGTAGAGGCTGGGCTCGCAAACCGAGGGCGTGGCGCTTGGGACCAGGTCTCCGTCGCTCCGGAGCCCATAACTTTTGATCCGCAAGGAGTTACGCGGCCCACAGCATACCGTTGGAAAGCTATCCGAGAGCACTACGACGTGGCAGCTAAGCCCGCTTCGCTGGGCCTTTTTTCGGAGCCCAAAATAGAACGTTTTCATCAGTTTCCGGACACTTTTCTGCCTTTTCGCTGTTTTTCTGTCCCGGATCGCACGTCGTGAGCCGCGGGAAGGACGACAACCTAATCCATCACTTATCTGGCACCGGATCCTACGGCACCTTGGGCGAGACAACTTCGCTTCACGTAGAGGCTGGGCCCGCAAACCGAGGGCGTGGCGCTTGGGACCAGGTCTCCGTCGCTCCGGAGCCCATAACTTTTGATCCGCAAGGAGTTACGCGGCCCACAGCATACCGTTGGAAAGCTCTCCGAGAGCACTACGACGTGGCAGCTAAGCCCGCTTCGCTGGGCCTTTTTTCGGAGGCCAAAATAGAACGTTTTCATCAGTTTCCGGACACTTTTCTGCCTTTTCGCTGTTTTTCTGTCCCGGATCGCACGTCGTGAGCCGCGGGAAGGACGACAACATAATCCATCACTTATCTGTCACCGGATCCTACGGCACCTTGGGCGAGACAACTTCGCTTCACGTAGAGGCTGGGCCCGAAAACCGAGGGCGTGGCGCTTAGGACCAGGCCTCCGTCGCTCCGGAGCCCATAACTTTTGATCCGCAAGGAGTTACGCGGCCCACAATATACCGTTGGAAAGCTCTTCGAGAGCACTACGACGTGGCAGCTAAGCTCGCTCCGCTGGGCCTTTTTCGGAGCCCAAAATAGAACGTTTTCATCAGTTTCCGGACACTTTTCTGCCTTTTCGCTGTTTTTCCGTCCCGGATCGCACGTCGTGAGCCGCGGGAAGGACGACAACCTAATCCATCACTTATCTGTCACCGGATCCTACGGCACCTTGGGCGAGACAACTTCGCTTCACGTAGAGGCTGGGCCCGCAAACCGAGGGCGTGGCGCTTGGGACCAGGTCTTCGTCGCTCCGGAGCCCATAACTTTTGATCCGCAAGGAGTTACGCGGCCCACAGCATACCGTTGGAAAGCTCTCCGAGAGCACTACGACGTGGCAGCTAACCTCGCTTTGCTGGGCCTTTTTTCGGAGCCCAAAATAGAACGTTTTCATCAGTTTCCGGACACTTTTCTGCCTTTTCGCTGTTTTTCCGTCCCGGATCGCACGTCGTGAGCCGCGGGAAGGACGACAACCTAATCCATCACTTATCTGTCACCGGATCCTACGGCATCTTGGGTGAGACAACTTCGCTTCACGTAGAGGCTGGGCCCGCAAACCGAAGGCGTGGCGCTTGGGACCAGGCCTCCGTCGCTCCGGAGCCCATAACTTTTGATCCGCAAGGAGTTACGCGGCCCACAGCATACCGTTGGAAAGCTCTCCGAGAGCACTACGATGTGGCAGCTAAGCCCGCTTCGCTGGGCCTTTTTTCGGAGCCCAAAATAGAACGTTTTCATCAGTTTCCGGACACTTTTCTGCCTTTTCGCTGTTTTTCCGTCCCGGATCGCACGTCGTGAGCCGCGGGAAGGACGACAACCTAATCCATCACTTATCTGTCACCGGATCCTACGGCACCTTGGGCGAGACAACTTCGCTTCACGTAGAGGCTGGGCCCGAAAACCGAGGGCGTGGCGCTTGGGACCAGGTCTCCGTCGCTCCGGAGCCCATAACTTTTGATCCGCAAGGAGTTACGCGGCCCACAGCATACCGTTGGAAAGCTCTCCGAGAGCACTACGACGTGGCAGCTAAGCACGCTTCGCTGGGCCTTTTTTCGGAGCCCAAAATAGAACGTTTTCATCAGTTTCCGGACACTTTTCTGCCTTTTCGCTGTTTTTCCGTCCCGGATCGCACGTCGTGAGCCGCGGGAAGGACGACAACCTAATCCATCACTTATCTGTCACCGGATCATACGGCACCTTGGGCGAGACAACTTCGCTTCACGTAGAGGCTGGGCCCGCAAACCGAGGGCGTGGCGCTTGGGACCAGGTCTCCGTCGCTCCGGAGCCCATAACTTTTGATCCGCAAGGAGTTACGCGGCCTACTGCATACCGTTGGAAAGCTCTCCGAGAGCACTACGACTTGGCAGCTAAGCACGCTTCGCTGGGCCTTTTTTCGGAGGCCAAAATAGAACGTTTTCATCAGTTTCCGGACACTTTTCTGCCTTTTCGCTGTTTTTCTGTCCCGGATCGCACGTCGTGAGCCGCGGGAAGGACGACAACATAATCCATCACTTATCTGTCACCGGATCCTACGGCACCTTGGGCGAGACAACTTCGCTTCACGTAGAGGCTGGGCCCGAAAACCGAGGGCGTGGCGCTTAGGACCAGGCCTCCGTCGCTCCGGAGCCCATAACTTTTGATCCGCAAGGAGTTACGCGGCCCACAATATACCGTTGGAAAGCTCTTCGAGAGCACTACGACGTGGCAGCTAAGCTCGCTTCGCTGGGCCTTTTTCGGAGCCCAAAATAGAACGTTTTCATCAGTTTCCGGACACTTTTCTGCCTTTTCGCTGTTTTTCCGTCCCGGATCGCACGTCGTGAGCCGCGGGAAGGACGACAACCTAATCCATCACTTATCTGTCACCGGATCCTACGGCACCTTGGGCGAGACAACTTCGCTTCACGTAGAGGCTGGGCCCGCAAACCGAGGGCGTGGCGCTTGGGACCAGGTCTTCGTCGCTCCGGAGCCCATAACTTTTGATCCGCAAGGAGTTACGCGGCCCACAGCATACCGTTGGAAAGCTCTCCGAGAGCACTACGACGTGGCAGCTAAACCCGCTTTGCTGGGCCTTTTTTCGGAGCCCAAAATAGAACGTTTTCATCAGTTTCCGGACACTTTTCTGCCTTTTCGCTGTTTTTCCGTCCCGGATCGCACGTCGTGAGCCGCGGGAAGGACGACAACCTAATCCATCACTTATCTGTCACCGGATCCTACGGCATCTTGGGTGAGACAACTTCGCTTCACGTAGAGGCTGGGCCCGCAAACCGAAGGCGTGGCGCTTGGGACCAGGCCTCCGTCGCTCCGGAGCCCATAACTTTTGATCCGCAAGGAGTTACGCGGCCCACAGCATACCGTTGGAAAGCTCTCCGAGAGCACTACGATGTGGCAGCTAAGCCCGCTTCGCTGGGCCTTTTTTCGGAGCCCAAAATAGAACGTTTTCATCAGTTTCCGGACACTTTTCTGCCTTTTCGCTGTTTTTCCGTCCCGGATCGCACGTCGTGAGCCGCGGGAAGGACGACAACCTAATCCATCACTTATCTGTCACCGGATCCTACGGCACCTTGGGCGAGACAACTTCGCTTCACGTAGAGGCTGGGCCCGAAAACCGAGGGCGTGGCGCTTGGGACCAGGTCTCCGTCGCTCCGGAGCCCATAACTTTTGATCCGCAAGGAGTTACGCGGCCCACAGCATACCGTTGGAAAGCTCTCCGAGAGCACTACGACGTGGCAGCTAAGCACGCTTCGCTGGGCCTTTTTTCGGAGCCCAAAATAGAACGTTTTCATCAGTTTCCGGACACTTTTCTGCCTTTTCGCTGTTTTTCCGTCCCGGATCGCACGTCGTGAGCCGCGGGAAGGACGACAACCTAATCCATCACTTATCTGTCACCGGATCATACGGCACCTTGGGCGAGACAACTTCGCTTCACGTAGAGGCTGGGCCCGCAAACCGAGGGCGTGGCGCTTGGGACCAGGTCTCCGTCGCTCCGGAGCCCATAACTTTTGATCCGCAAGGAGTTACGCGGCCTACTGCATACCGTTGGAAAGCTCTCCGAGAGCACTACGACTTGGCAGCTAAGCACGCTTCGCTGGGCCTTTTTTTGGAGCCCAAAATAGAACGTTTTCATCAGTTTCCGGACACTTTTATGCCTTTTCGCTGTTTTTCCGTCCCGGATCGCACGTCGTGAGCCGCGGGAAGGACGACAACCTAATCCATCACTTATCTGTCACCGGATCCTACGGCACCTTGGGCGAGACAACTTCGCTTCACGTAGAGGCTGGGCCCACAAACCGAAGGCGTGGCGCTTGGGACCAGGCCTCCGTCGCTCCGGAGCCCATAACTTCTGATCCGCAAGGAGTTACGCGGCCCACAGCATACCGTTGGAAAGCTATCCGAGAGCACTACGACGTGGCAGCTAAGCCCGCTTCGCTGGGCCTTTTTTCGGAGCCCAAAATAGAACGTTTTCATCAGTTTCCGGACACTTTTCCGCCTTTTCGCTGTTTTTCCGTCCCGGATCGCACGTCGTGAGCCGCGGGAAGGACGACAACCTAATCCATCACTTATCTGTCATCGGATCCTACGGCACCTTGGGCGAGACAACTTCGCTTCACGTAGGGGCTGGGCCCGCAAACCGAGGGCGTGGCGCTTGGGACCATGTCTCCGTCGCTCCGGAGACCATAACTTTTGATCCGCAAGGAGTTACGCGGCCCACAGCATACCGTTGGAAAGCTCTCCGAGAGCACTACGACGTGCCAGCTAAGCCCGCTTCGCTGGGCCTTTTTTCGGAGGCCAAAATAGAACGTTTTCATCAGTTTCCGGACACTTTTCTGCCTTTTCGCTGTTTTTCCGTCCCGGATCGCACGTCGTGAGCCGCGGGAAGGACGACAACATAATCCATCACTTATCTGTCACCGGATCCTACGGCACCTTGGGCGAGACAACTTCGCTTCACGTAGAGGCTGGGCCCGAAAACCGAGGGCGTGGCGCTTAGGACCAGGTCTCCGTCGCTCCGGAGCCCATAACTTTTGATCCGCAAGGAGTTACGCGGCCCACAATATACCGTTGGAAAGCTCTCCGAGAGCACTACGACGTGGCAGCTAAGCTCGCTTCGCTGGGCCTTTTTCGTAGCCCAAAATAGAACGTTTTCATCAGTTTCCGGACACTTTTATGCCTTTTCGCTGTTTTTCCGTCCCGGATCGCACGTCGTGAGCCGCGGGAAGGACGACAACCTAATCCATCACTTATCTGTCACCGGATCCTACGGCACCTTGGGCGAGACAACTTCGCTTCACGTAGAGGCTGGGCCCGCAAACCGAGGGCGTGGCGCTTGGGACCAGGTTTTCGTCGCTCCGGAGCCCATAACTTTTGATCCGCAAGGAGTTACGCGGCCCACAGCATACCGTTGGAAAGCTCTCCGAGAGCACTACGACGTGGCAGCTAAGCCCTCTTCGTTGGGCCTTTTTTCCGAGCCCAAAATAGAACGTTTTCATCAGTTTCCGGACACTTTTCTGCCTTTTCGCAGTTTTTCCGTCCCGGATCGCACGTCGTGAGCCGCGGGAAGGACGACAACCTAATCCATCACTTATCTGTCCGCGGATCCTACGGCACCTTGGGCGAGACAACTTCGCTTCACGTAGAGGCTGGGCCCGAAAACCGAGGGCGTGGCGTTTGGGACCAGGTCTCCGTCGCTCCGGAGCCCATAACTTTTGATCGGCAATGAGTTACGCGGCCCACAGCATACCGTTGGAAAGCTCTCCGAGAGCACTACGACGTGGCAGCTAAGCACGCTTCGCTGGGCCTTTTTTCGGAGCCCAAACTAGAACGTTTTCATCAGTTTCCGGACACTTTTCTGCCTTTTCGCTGTTTTTCCGTCCCGGATCGCACGTCGTGAGCCGCGGGAAGGACGACAACCTAATCCATCACTTATCTGTCACCGGATCCTACGGCACCTTGGGCGAGACAACTTCGCTTCACGTAGAGGCTGGGCCCGCAAACCGAGGGCGTGGCGCTTGGGACCAGGTCTCCGTCGCTCCGGAGCCCATAACTTTTGATCCGCAAGGAGTTACGCGGCCCACAGCATACCGTTGGAAAGCTCTCCGAGAGCACTACGACGTGGCAGCTAAGCACGCTTCGTTGGGCCTTTTTTCGGAGCCCAAAATAGAACGTTTTCATCAGTTTCTGGACACTTTTCTCCCATTTCGCTGTTTTTCCGTCCCGGATCGCACGTCGTGAGCCGCGGGAAGGACGACATCCTAATCCATCACTTATCTGGCACCGGATCCTACGGCACCTTGGGCGAGACAACTTCGCTTCACGTAGAGGCTGGGCCCGCAAACCGAGGGCGTGGCGCTTGGGACCAGGTCTCCGTCGCTCCGGAGCCCATAACTTTTGATCCGCAAGGAGTTACGCGGCCCACAATATACCGTTGGAAAGCTCTCCGAGAGCACTACGACGTGGCAGCTAAGCCCGCTTCGCTGGGCCTTTTTCGTAGCCCAAAATAGAACGTTTTCATCAGTTTCCGGACACTTTTCTGCCTTTTCGCTGTTTTTCCGTCCCGGATCGCACGTCGTGAGCCGCGGGAAGGACGACAACCTAATCCATCACTTATCTGGCACCGGATCCTATGGCACCTTGGGCGAGACACCTTCGCTTCACGTAGAGGCTGGGCTCGCAAACCGAGGGCGTGGCGCTTGGGACCAGGTCTCCGTCGCTCCGGAGCCCATAACTTTTGATCCGCAAGGAGTTACGCGGCCCACAGCATACCGTTGGAAAGCTATCCGAGAGCACTACGACGTGGCAGCTAAGCCCGCTTCGCTGGGCCTTTTTTCGGAGCCCAAAATAGAACGTTTTCATCAGTTTCCGGACACTTTTCTGCCTTTTCGCTGTTTTTCCGTCCCGGATCGCACGTCGTGAGCCGCGGGAAGGACGACAACCTAATCCATCACTTATCTGGCACCGGATCCTACGGCACCTTGGGCGAGACAACTTCGCTTCACGTAGAGGCTGGGCCCGCAAACCGAGGGCTCGGGGCTTGGGACCAGGTCTCCGTCGCTCCGGAGCCCATAACTTTTGATCCGCAAGGAGTTACGCGGTCCACAGCATACCGTTGGGAAGCTCTCCGAGAGCTCTACGACTGGACAGCTAAGCCCGGTTTGCTGGGCCTTTTTTCGGAGGCCAAAATCGAACGTTTTCATTAGTTTCCGGACACTTTTCTGCCTTTTCGCTGTTTTTCTGTCCCGGATCGCACGTCGTGAGCCGCGGGAAGGACGACAACATAATCCATCACTTATCTGTCACCGGATCCTACGGCACCTTGGGCGAGACAACTTCGCTTCACGTAGAGGCTGGGCCCGAAAACCGAGGGCGTGGCGCTTAGGACCAGGCCTCCGTCGCTCCGGAGCCCATAACTTTTGATCCGCAAGGAGTTACGCGGCCCACAATATACCGTTGGAAAGCTCTTCGAGAGCACTACGACGTGGCAGCTAAGCTCGCTTCGCTGGGCCTTTTTCGGAGCCCAAAATAGAACGTTTTCATCAGTTTCCGGACACTTTTCTGCCTTTTCGCTGTTTTTCCGTCCCGGATCGCACGTCGTGAGCCGCGGGAAGGACGACAACCTAATCCATCACTTATCTGTCACCGGATCCTACGGCACCTTGGGCGAGACAACTTCGCTTCACGTAGAGGCTGGGCCCGCAAACCGAGGGCGTGGCGCTTGGGACCAGGTCTTCGTCGCTCCGGAGCCCATAACTTTTGATCCGCAAGGAGTTACGCGGCCCACAGCATACCGTTGGAAAGCTCTCCGAGAGCACTACGACGTGGCAGCTAAACCCGCTTTGCTGGGCCTTTTTTCGGAGCCCAAAATAGAACGTTTTCATCAGTTTCCGGACACTTTTCTGCCTTTTCGCTGTTTTTCCGTCCCGGATCGCACGTCGTGAGCCGCGGGAAGGACGACAACCTAATCCATCACTTATCTGTCACCGGATCCTACGGCATCTTGGGTGAGACAACTTCGCTTCACGTAGAGGCTGGGCCCGCAAACCGAAGGCGTGGCGCTTGGGACCAGGCCTCCGTCGCTCCGGAGCCCATAACTTTTGATCCGCAAGGAGTTACGCGGCCCACAGCATACCGTTGGAAAGCTCTCCGAGAGCACTACGATGTGGCAGCTAAGCCCGCTTCGCTGGGCCTTTTTTCGGAGCCCAAAATAGAACGTTTTCATCAGTTTCCGGACACTTTTCTGCCTTTTCGCTGTTTTTCCGTCCCGGATCGCACGTCGTGAGCCGCGGGAAGGACGACAACCTAATCCATCACTTATCTGTCACCGGATCCTACGGCACCTTGGGCAAGACAACGTCGCTTCACGTAGAGGCTGGGCCAGCAAACCGAGGACGTGGGGCTTGGGACCAGGTCTCCCTCGCTCCGGAGCCCATAACTTTTGACCCGCAAGTAGTTACGCGGCCCACAGCATACCGTTGGAAAGCTCTCCGAGAGCTCTACGACGGGGAAGCTAAGCCCGCTTCGCTGGGCCTTTTTTCGGAGCCCAAAATAGAACGTTTTCATCAGTTTCCGGACACTTTTCTGCCTTTTCGCTGTTTTTCCGTCCCGGATCGCACGTCGTGAGCCGCGGGAAGGACGACAACCTAATCCATCACTTATCTGTCACCGGATCATACGGCACCTTGGGCGAGACAACTTCGCTTCACGTAGAGGCTGGGCCCGCAAACCGAGGGCGTGGCGCTTGGGACCAGGTCTCCGTCGCTCCGGAGCCCATAACTTTTGATCCGCAAGGAGTTACGCGGCCTACTGCATACCGTTGGAAAGCTCTCCGAGAGCACTACGACGTGGCAGCTAAGCACGCTTCGCTGGGCCTTTTTTTGGAGCCCAAAATAGAACGTTTTCATCAGTTTCCGGACACTTTTATGCCTTTTCGCTGTTTTTCCGTCCCGGATCGCACGTCGTGAGCCGCGGGAAGGACGACAACCTAATCCATCACTTATCTGTCACCGGATCCTACGGCATCTTGGGTGAGACAACTTCGTTTCACGTAGAGGCTGGGCCCGCAAACCGAGGGCGTGGCGCTTGGGACCAGGTCTCCGTCGCTCCGGAGCCCATAACTTTTGATCCGCAAGGAGTTACGCGGCCCACAGCATACCGTTGGAAAGCTCTCCGAGAGCTCTACGATGTGGCAGCTAAGCCCGCTTCGCTGGGCCTTTTTTCGGAGCCCAAAATAGAACGTTTTCATCAGTTTCCGGACACTTTTCTGCCTTTTCGCTGTTTTTCCGTCCCGGATCGCACGTCGTGAGCCGCGGGAAGGACGACAACCTAATCCATCACTTATCTGTCACCGGATCCTACGGCCCCTTGGGCGAGACAACTTCGCTTCACGTAGAGGCTGGGCCCGCAAACCGAGGGCGTGGCGCTTGGGACCAGGTCTCCGTCGCACCGGAGCCCATAACTTTTGATCCGCAAGGAGTTACGCGGCCCACAGCATACCGTTGGAAAGCTCTCCGAGAGCACTACGACGTGGCAGCTAAGCCCGCTTTGCTGGGCCTTTTTTCGGAGCCCAAAATAGAACGTTTTCATCAGTTTCCGGACACTTTTCTGCCTTTTCGCTGTTTTTCCGTCCCGGATCGCACGTCGTGAGCCGCGGGAAGGACGACAACCTAATCCATCACTTATCTGTCACCGGATCCTACGGCACCTTGGGCGAGACAACTTCGCTTCACGTAGAGGCTGGGCCCACAAACCGAAGGCGTGGCGCTTGGGACCAGGCCTCCGTCGCTCCGGAGCCCATAACTTCTGATCCGCAAGGAGTTACGCGGCCCACAGCATACCGTTGGAAAGCTATCCGAGAGCACTACGACGTGGCAGCTAAGCCCGCTTCGCTGGGCCTTTTTTCGGAGCCCAAAATAGAACGTTTTCATCAGTTTCCGGACACTTTTCCGCCTTTTCGCTGTTTTTCCGTCCCGGATCGCACGTCGTGAGCCGCGGGAAGGACGACAACCTAATCCATCACTTATCTGTCATCGGATCCTACGGCACCTTGGGCGAGACAACTTCGCTTCACGTAGGGGCTGGGCCCGCAAACCGAGGGCGTGGCGCTTGGGACCATGTCTCCGTCGCTCCGGAGCCCATAACTTTTGATCCGCAAGGAGTTACGCGGCCCACAGCATACCGTTGGAAAGCTCTCCGAGAGCACTACGACGTGGCAGGTAAGCCCGCTTAGCTGGGCCTTTTTTCGGAGCCCAAAATAGAACGTGTTCATCAGTTTCCGGACACTTTTCTGCCTTTTCGCTGTTTTTCCGTCCCGGATCGCACGTCGTGAGCCGCGGGAAGGACGACAACCTATTCCATCACTTATCTGCCACCGCCTCATACGGCCCCTTGGGCGAGCCAGTTTCGCTTCACGTAGAGGCTGGGCCCGCAAACCGAGGGCGTGGCGCTTGGGACCAGGTCTCCGTCGCTCCGGAGCCCATAACTTTTGATCCGCAAGGAGTTACGCGGCCCACAGCATACCGTTGGAAAGCTCTCCGAGAGCACTACGACGTGGCAGCTAAGCACGCTTCGTTGGGCCTTTTTTCGGAGCCCAAAATAGAACGTTTTCATCAGTTTCCGGACACTTTTCTGCCTTTTCGCTGTTTTTCCGTCCCGGATCGCACGTCGTGAGCCGCGGGAAGGACGACAACCTAATCCATCACTTATCTGGCACCGGATCCTACGGCACCTTGGGCGAGACAACTTCGCTTCACGTAGAGGCTGGGCCCGCAAACCGAGGGCGTGGCGCTTGGGACCAGGCCTCCGTCGCTCCGGAGCCCATAACTTTTGATCCGCAAGGAGTTACGCGGCCCACAATATACCGTTGGAAAGCTCTCCGAGAGCACTACGACGTGGCAGCTAAGCTCGCTTCGCTGGGCCTTTTTCGTAGCCCAAAATAGAACGTTTTCATCAGTTTCCGGACACTTTTCTGCCTTTTCGCTGTTTTTCCGTCCCGGATCGCACGTCGTGAGCCGCGGGAAGGACGACAACCTAATCCATCACTTATCTGTCACCGGATCCTACGGCAACTTGGGCGAGACAACTTCGCTTCACGTAGAGGCTGGGCCCGCAAACCGAGGGCGTGGCGCTTGGGACCAGGTCTCCGTCGCTCCGGAGCCCATAACTTTTGATCCGCAAGGAGTTACGCGGCCCACAGCATACCGTTGGAAAGCTCTCCGAGAGCACTACGACGTGGCAGCTAAGCACGCTTCGTTGGGCCTTTTTTCGGAGCCCAAAATAGAACGTTTTCATCAGTTTCCGGACACTTTTCTGCCTTTTCGCTGTTTTTCCGTCCCGGATCGCACGTCGTGAGCCGCGGGAAGGACGACAACCTAATCCATCACTTATCTGGCACCGGATCCTACGGCACCTTGGGCGAGACAACTTCGCTTCACGTAGAGGCTGGGCCCGCAAACCGAGGGCGTGGCGCTTGGGACCAGGTCTCCGTCGCTCCGGAGCCCATAACTTTTGATCCGCAAGGAGTTACGCGGCCCACAATATACCGTTGGAAAGCTCTCCGAGAGCACTACGACGTGGCAGCTAAGCTCGCTTCGCTGGGCCTTTTTCGTAGCCCAAAATAGAACGTTTTCATCAGTTTCCGGACACTTTTTTGCCTTTTCGCTGTTTTTCCGTCCCGGATCGCACGTCGTGAGCCGCGGGAAGGACGACAACCTAATCCATCACTTATCTGGCACCGGATCCTATGGCACCTTGGGCGAGACAACTTCGCTTCACGTAGAGGCTGGGCTCGCAAACCGAGGGCGTGGCGCTTGGGACCAGGTCTCCGTCGCTCCGGAGCCCATAACTTTTGATCCGCAAGGAGTTACGCGGCCCACAGCATACCGTTGGAAAGCTATCCGAGAGCACTACGACGTGGCAGCTAAGCCCGCTTCGCTGGGCCTTTTTTCGGAGCCCAAAATAGAACGTTTTCATCAGTTTCCGGACACTTTTCTGCCTTTTCGCTGTTTTTTCGTCCCGGATCGCACGTCGTGAGCCGCGGGAAGGACGACAACCTAATCCATCACTTATCTGGCACCGGATCCTACGGCACCTTGGGCGAGACAACTTCGCTTCACGTAGAGGCTGGGCCCGCAAACCGAGGGCGTGGCGCTTGGGACCAGGTCTCCGTCGCTCCGGAGCCCATAACTTTTGATCCGCAAGGAGTTACGCGGCCCACAGCATACCGTTGGAAAGCTCTCCGAGAGCACTACGACGTGGCAGCTAAGCCCGCTTCGCTGGGCCTTTTTTCGGAGCCCAAAATAGAACGTTTTCATCAGTTTCCGGACACTTTTATGCCTTTTCGCTGTTTTTACGTCCCGGATCGCACGTCGTGAGCCGCGGGAAGGACGACAACCTAATCCATCACTTATCTGGCACCGGATCCTACGGCACCTTGGGCGAGACAACTTCGCTTCACGTAGAGGCTGGGCCCGCAAACCGAGGGCGTGGCGCTTGGGACCAGGCCTCCGTCGCTCCGGAGCCCATAACTTTTGATCCGCAAGGAGTTACGCGGCCCACAGCATACCGTTGGAAAGCTCTCCGAGAGCACTACGACGTGGCAGCTAAGCCCGCTTCGCTGGGCCTTTTTTCGGAGCCCAAAATAGAACGTTTTCATCAGTTTCCGGACACTTTTCTGCCTTTTCGCTGTTTTTCCGTCCCGGATCGCACGTCGTGAGCCGCGGGAAGGACGACAACATAATCCATCACTTATCTGTCACCGGATCCTACGGCACCTTGGGCGAGACAACTTCGCTTCACGTAGAGGCTGGGCCCGAAAACTGAGGGCGTGGCGCTTGGGACCAGGTCTCCGTCGCTCCGGAGCCCATAACTTTTGATCCGCAAGGAGTTACGCGGCCCACAGCATACCGTTGGAAAGCTCTCCGAGAGCACTACGACGTGGCAGCTAAGCACGCTTCGCTGGGCCTTTTTTCGGAGCCCAAAATAGAACGTTTTCATCAGTTTCCGGACACTTTTCTGCCTTTTCGCTGTTTTTCCGTCCCGGATCGCACGTCGTGAGCCGCGGGAAGGACGACAACCTAATCCATCACTTATCTGTCACCGGATCCTACGGCACCTTGGGCGAGACAACTTCGCTTCACGTAGAGGCTGGGCCCGCAAACCGAGGGCGTGGCGCTTGGGACCAGGTTTTCGTCGCTCCGGAGCCCATAACTTTTGATCCGCAAGGAGTTACGCGGCCCACAGCATACCGTTGGAAAGCTCTCCGAGAGCACTACGACGTGGCAGCTAAGCCCGCTTCGCTGGGCCTTTTTTCGGAGCCCAAAATAGAACGTTTTCATCAGTTTCCGGACACTTTTCTGCCTTTTCGCTGTTTTTCCGTCCCGGATCGCACGTCGTGAGCCGCGGGAAGGACGACAACATAATCCATCACTTATCTGTCACCGGATCCTACGGCACCTTGGGCGAGACAACTTCGCTTCACGTAGAGGCTGGGCCCGAAAACCGAGGGCGTGGCGCTTAGGACCAGGTCTCCGTCGCTCCGGAGCCCATAACTTTTGATCCGCAAGGAGTTACGCGGCCCACAGCATACCGTTGGAAAGCTCTCCGAGAGCACTACGACGTGGCAGCTAAGCACGCTTCGCTGGGCCTTTTTTCGGAGCCCAAAATAGAACGTTTTCATCAGTTTCCGGACACTTTTCTGCCTTTTCGCTGTTTTTCCGTCCCGGATCGCACGTCGTGAGCCGCGGGAAGGACGACAACCTAATCCATCACTTATCTGTCACCGGATCCTACGGCACCTTGGGCGAGACAACTTCGCTTCACGTAGAGGCTGGGCCCGCAAACCGAGGGCGTGGCGCTTGGGACCAGGTTTTCGTCGCTCCGGAGCCCATAACTTTTGATCCGCAAGGAGTTACGCGGCCCACAGCATACCGTTGGAAAGCTCTCCGAGAGCACTACGACGTGGCAGCTAAACCCGCTTCGCTGGGCCTTTTTTCGGAGCCCAAAATAGAACGTTTTCATCAGTTTCTGGACACTTTTCTGCCTTTTCGCTGTTTTTCCGTCCCGGATCGCACGTCGTGAGCCGCGGGAAGGACGACAACCTAATCCATCACTTATCTGTCACCGGATCCTACGGCATCTTGGGTGAGACAACTTCGCTTCACGTAGAGGCTGGGCCCGCAAACCGAAGGCGTGGCGCTTGGGACCAGGCCTCCGTCGCTCCGGAGCCCATAACTTTTGATCCGCAAGGAGTTACGCGGCCCACAGCATACCGTTGGAAAGCTCTCCGAGAGCACTACGATGTGGCAGCTAAGCCCGCTTCGCTGGGCCTTTTTTCGGAGCCCAAAATAGAACGTTTTCATCAGTTTCCGGACACTTTTCTGCCTTTTCGCTGTTTTTCCGTCCCGGATCGCACGTCGTGAGCCGCGGGAAGGACGACAACCTAATCCATCACTTATCTGTCATCGGATCCTACGGCACCTTGGGCGAGACAACTTCGCTTCACGTAGAGGCTGGGCCCGCAAACCGAGGGCGTGGCGCTTGGGACCAGGTTTTCGTCGCTCCGGAGCCCATAACTTTTGATCCGCAAGGAGTTACGCGGCCCACAGCATACCGTTGGAAAGCTCTCCGAGAGCACTACGACGTGGCAGCTAAACCCGCTTTGCTGGGCCTTTTTTCGGAGCCCAAAATAGAACGTTTTCATCAGTTTCTGGACACTTTTCTGCCTTTTCGCTGTTTTTCCGTCCCGGATCGCACGTCGTGAGCCGCGGGAAGGACGACAACCTAATCCATCACTTATCTGTCACCGGATCCTACGGCATCTTGGGTGAGACAACTTCGCTTCACGTAGAGGCTGGGCCCGCAAACCGAAGGCGTGGCGCTTGGGACCAGGCCTCCGTCGCTCCGGAGCCCATAACTTTTGATCCGCAAGGAGTTACGCGGCCCACAGCATACCGTTGGAAAGCTCTCCGAGAGCACTACGATGTGGCAGCTAAGCCCGCTTCGCTGGGCCTTTTTTCGGAGCCCAAAATAGAACGTTTTCATCAGTTTCCGGACACTTTTCTGCCTTTTCGCTGTTTTTCCGTCCCGAATCGCACGTCGTGAGCCGCGGGAAGGACGACAACCTAATCCATCACTTATCTGTCACCGGATCCTACGGCACCTTGGGCGAGACAACTTCGCTTCACGTAGAGGCTGGGCCCACAAACCGAAGGCGTGGCGCTTGGGACCAGGCCTCCGTCGCTCCGGAGCCCATAACTTTTGATCCGCAAGGAGTTACGCGGCCCACAGCATACCGTTGGAAAGCTATCCGAGAGCACTACGACGTGGCAGCTAAGCCCGCTTTGCTGGGCCTTTTTTCGGAGCCCAAAATAGAACGTTTTCATCAGTTTCCGGACACTTTTCTGCCTTTTTGCTGTTTTTCCGTCCCGGATCGCACATCGTGAGCCGCGGGAAGGACGACAACCTAATCCATCACTTATCTGTCATCGGATCCTACGGCACCTTGGGCGAGACAACTTCGCTTCACGTAGAGGCTGGGCCCGCAAACCGAGGGCGTGGCGCTTGGGACCAGGTCTCCGTCGCTCCGGAGCCCATAACTTTTGATCCGCAAGGAGTTACGCGGCCCACAGCATACCGTTGGAAAGCTCTCCGAGAGCACTACGACGTGGCAGCTAAGCCCGCTTCGCTGGGCCTTTTTTCGGAGCCCAAAATAGAACGTTTTCATCAGTTTCCGGACACTTTTCTGCCTTTTCGCTGTTTTTCCGTCCCGGATCGCACGTCGTGAGCCGCGGGAAGGACGACAACCTAATCCATCACTTATCTGGCACCGGATCCTACGGCACCTTGGGCGAGACAACTTCGCTTCACGTAGAGGCTGGGCCCGCAAACCGAGGGCGTGGCGCTTGGGACCATGTCTCCGTCGCTCCGGAGCCCATAACTTTTGATCCGCAAGGAGTTACGCGGCCCACAATATACCGTTGGAAAGCTCTCCGAGAGCACTACGACGTGGCAGCTAAGCCCGCTTCGCTGGGCCTTTTTTCGGAGCCCAAAATAGAACGTTTTCATCAGTTTCCGGACACTTTTCTGCCTTTTCGCTGTTTTTCCGTCCCGGATCGCACGTCGTGAGCCGCGGGAAGGACGACAACCTAATCCATCACTTATCTGTCATCGGATCCTACGGCACCTTGGGCGAGACAACTTCGCTTCACGTAGAGGCTGGGCCCGCAAACCGAGGGCGTGGCGCTTGGGACCAGGTCTCCGTCGCTCCGGAGCCCATAACTTTTGATCCGCAAGGAGTTACGCGGCCCACAGCATACCGTTGGAAAGCTCTCCGAGAGCACTACGACGTGGCAGCTAAGGCCGCTTCGCTGGGCCTTTTTTCGGAGCCCAAAATAGAACGTTTTCATCAGTTTCCGGACACTTTTATGCCTTTTCGCTGTTTTTCCGTCCCGGATCGCACGTCGTGAGCCGCGGGAAGGACGACAACCTAATCCATCACTTATCTGTCACCGGATCCTACGGCACCTGGGGCGAGACAACTTCGCTTCATGGAGGGGCTGGGCCCACAAACCGAGGGCGGGGCGCTTGGGACCAGGCCTCCGTCGCTCCGGAGCCCATAACTCTTGCTCCGCAAGCAGTTACCCGGCCCACAGCATACCGTTAGAACCCTCTCCGAGAGCACTACGACGTGGCACCTAAGCCTGCTTCGCTGGGCCTTTTTTCGGAGCCCAAAATAGAACGTTTTCATCAGTTTCTGGACACTTTTCTGCCTTTTCGCTGTTTTTCCGTCCCGGATCGCACGTCGTGAGCCGCGGGAAGGACGACAACATAATCCATCACTTATCTGTCACCGGATCCTACGGCACCTTGGGCGAGACAACTTCGCTTCACGTAGAGGCTGGGCCCGAAAACCGAGGGCGTGGCGCTTAGGACCAGGTCTCCGTCGCTCCGGAGCCCATAACTTTTGATCCGCAAGGAGTTACGCGGCCCACAGCATACCGTTGGAAAGCTCTCCGAGAGCACTACGACGTGGCAGCTAAGCACGCTTCGCTGGGCCTTTTTTCGGAGCCCAAAATAGAACGTTTTCATCAGTTTCCGGACACTTTTCTGCCTTTTCGCTGTTTTTCCGTCCCGGATCGCACGTCGTGAGCCGCGGGAAGGACGACAACCTAATCCATCACTTATCTGTCACCGGATCCTACGGCACCTTGGGCGAGACAACTTCGCTTCACGTAGAGGCTGGGCCCGCAAACCGAGGGCGTGGCGCTTGGGACCAGGTTTTCGTCGCTCCGGAGCCCATAACTTTTGATCCGCAAGGAGTTACGCGGCCCACAGCATACCGTTGGAAAGCTCTCCGAGAGCACTACGACGTGGCAGCTAAACCCGCTTCGCTGGGCCTTTTTTCGGAGCCCAAAATAGAACGTTTTCATCAGTTTCTGGACACTTTTCTGCCTTTTCGCTGTTTTTCCGTCCCGGATCGCACGTCGTGAGCCGCGGGAAGGACGACAACGTAATCCATCACTTATCTGTCACCGGATCCTACGGCATCTTGGGTGAGACAACTTCGCTTCACGTAGAGGCTGGGCCCGCAAACCGAAGGCGTGGCGCTTGGGACCAGGCCTCCGTCGCTCCGGAGCCCATAACTTTTGATCCGCAAGGAGTTACGCGGCCCACAGCATACCGTTGGAAAGCTCTCCGAGAGCACTACGACGTGGCAGCTAAGCCCGCTTCGCTGGGCCTTTTTTCGGAGCCCAAAATAGAACGTTTTCATCAGTTTCCGGACACTTTTCTGCCTTTTCGCTGTTTTTCCGTCCCGGATCGCACGTCGTGAGCCGCGGGAAGGACGACAACCTAATCCATCACTTATCTGTCATCGGATCCTACGGCACCTTGGGCGAGACAACTTCGCTTCACGTAGAGGCTGGGCCCGCAAACCGAGGGCGTGGCGCTTGGGACCAGGTCTCCGTCGCTCCGGAGCCCATAACTTTTGATCCGCAAGGAGTTACGCGGCCCACAGCATACCGTTGGAAAGCTCTCCGAGAGCACTACGACGTGGCAGCTAAGCATGCTTCGCTGGGCCTTTTTTCGGAGCCCAAAATAGAACGTTTTCATCAGTTTCCGGACACTTTTCTGCCTTTTCGCTGTTTTTCCGTCCCGGATCGCACGTCGTGAGCCGCGGGAAGGACGACAACCTAATCCATCACTTATCTGTCACCGGATCCTACGGCACCTTGGGCGAGACAACTTCGCTTCACGTAGAGGCTGGGCCCGAAAACCGAGGGCGTGGCGCTTGGGACCAGGTCTCCGTCGCTCTGGAGCCCATAACTTTTGATCCGCAAGGAGTTACGCGGCCCACAACATACCGTTGGAAAGCTCTCCGAGAGCACTACGACGTGGCAGCTAAGCACGCTTCGCTGGGCCTTTTTTCGGAGCCCAAAATAGAACGTTTTCATCAGTTTCCGGACACTTTTCTGCCTTTTCGCTGTTTTTCCGTCCCGGATCGCACGTCGTGAGCCGCGGGAAGGACGACAACCTAATCCATCACTTATCTGTCACCGGATCCTACGGCACCTTGGGCAAGACAACTTCGCTTCACGTAGAGGCTGAGCCCGCAAACCGAGGGCGTGGGGCTTCGGACCAGGCCTCCGTCGCTCCGGAGCCCATAACTTTTGATCCGGAAGGAATTACGCGGCGCACAGTATACCGTTGGAAAGCTCTCCGAGAGCACTACGACGTGGCAGCTAAGCCCGCTTCGCTGGGCCTTTTTTCGGAGCCCAAAATAGAACGTTTTCATCAGTTTTCGGACACTTTTCTGCCTTTTCGCTGTTTTTCCGTCCCGAATCGCACGTCGTGAGCCGCGGGAAGGACGACAACCTAATCCATCACTTATCTGTCACCGGATCCTACGGCACCTTGGGCGAGACAACTTCGCTTCACGTAGAGGCTGGGCCCGCAAACCGAGGGCGTGGCGCTTGGGACCAGGTCTCCGTCGCTCCGGAGCCCATAACTTTTGATCCGCAAGGAGTTACGCGGCCCACAGCATACAGTTGGAAAGCTCTCCGAGAGCACTACGACGTGGCAGCTAAGCCCGCTTTGCTGGGCCTTTTTTCGGAGCCCAAAATAGAACGTTTTCATCAGTTTCCGGACACTTTTCTGCCTTTTTGCTGTTTTTCCGTCCCGGATCGCACGTCGTGAGCCGCGGGAAGGACGACAACCTAATCCATCACTTATCTGTCACCGGATCCTACGGCACCTTGGGCGAGACAACTTCGCTTCACGTAGAGGCTGGGCCCACAAACCGAAGGCGTGGCGCTTGGGACCAGGCCTCCGTCGCTCCGGAGCCCATAACTTTTGATCCGCAAGGAGTTACGCGGCCCACAGCATACCGTTGGAAAGCTATCCGAGAGCACTACGACGTGGCAGCTTAGCCCGCTTCGCTGGGCCTTTTTTCGGAGCCCAAAATAGAACGTTTTCATCAGTTTCCGGACACTTTTCTGCCTTTTCGCTGTTTTTCCGTCCCGGATCGCACGTCGTGAGCCGCGGGAAGGACGACAACCTAATCCATCACTTATCTGTCACCGGATCCTACGGCACCTTGGGCGAGACAACTTCGCTTCACGTAGAGGCTGGGCCCGCAAACCGAGGGCGTGGCGCTTGGGACCAGGCCTCCGTCGCTCCGGAGCCCATAACTTTTGATCCGCAAGGAGTTACGCGGCCCACAGCATACCGTTGGAAAGCTCTCCGAGAGCACTACGACGTGGCAGCTAAGCCCGCTTTGCTGGGCCTTTTTTCGGAGCCCAAAATAGAACGTTTTCATCAGTTTCCGGACACTTTTCTGCCTTTTCGCTGTTTTTCCGTCCCGGATCGCACGTCGTGAGCCGCGGGAAGGACGACAACCTAATCCATCACTTATCTGTCACCGGATCCTACGGCACCTTGGGCGAGACAACTTCGCTTCACGTAGAGGCTGGGCCCACAAACCGAAGGCGTGGCGCTTGGGACCAGGCCTCCGTCGCTCCGGAGCCCATAACTTTTGATCCGCAAGGAGTTACGCGGCCCACAGCATACCGTTGGAAAGCTATCCGAGAGCACTACGACGTGGCAGCTAAGCCCGCTTCGCTGGACCTTTTTTCGGAGCCCAAAATAGAACGTTTTCATCAGTTTCCGGACACTTTTCTGCCTTTTCGCTGTTTTTCCGTCCCGGATCGCACGTCGTGAGCCGCGGGAAGGACGACAACCTAATCCATCACTTATCTGTCACCGGATCCTACGGCACCTTGGGCGAGACAACTTCGCTTCACGTAGAGGCTGGGCCCGCAAACCGAGGGCGTGGCGCTTGGGACCAGGCCTCCGTCGCTCCGGAGCCCATAACTTTTGATCCGCAAGGAGTTACGCGGCCCACAGCATACCGTTGGAAAGCTATCCGAGAGCACTACGACGTGGCAGCTAAGCCCGCTTCGCTGGGCCTTTTTTCGGAGCCCAAAATAGAACGTTTTCATCAGTTTCCGGACACTTTTCTGCCTTTTCGCTGTTTTTCCGTCCCGGATCGCACGTCGTGAGCCGCGGGAAGGACGACAACCTAATCCATCACTTATCTGTCACCGGATCCTACGGCACCTTGGGCGAGACAACTTCGCTTCACGTAGAGGCTTGGCCCGCAAACCGAGGGCGTGGCGCTTGGGACCAGGTCTCCGTCGCTCCGGAGCCCATAACTTTTGATCCGCAAGGAGTTACGCGGCCCACAGCATACCGTTGGAAAGCTCTCCGAGAGCACTACGACGTGGCAGCTAAGCCCGCTTCGCTGGGCCTTTTTTCGGAGCCCAAAATAGAACGTTTTCATCAGTTTCCGGACACTTTTCTGCCTTTTCGCTGTTTTTCCGTCCCGGATCGCACGTCGTGAGTCGCGGGAAGGACGACAACCAAATCCATCACTTATCTGTCACCGGATCCTACGGCACCTTGGGCGAGACAACTTCGCTTCACGCAGAGGCTGGGCCCGAAAACCGAGGGCGTGGCGCTTGGGACCAGGTCTCCGTCGCTCCGGAGCCCATAACTTTTGATCCGCAAGGAGTTACGCGGCCCACAGCATACCGTTGGAAAGCTCTCCGAGAGCACTACGACGTGGCAGCTAAGCATGCTTCGCTGGGCCTTTTTTCGGAGCCCAAAATAGAACGTTTTCATCAGTTTCCGGACACTTTTCTGCCTTTTCGCTGTTTTTCCGTCCCGGATCGCACGTCGTGAGCCGCGGGAAGGACGACAACCTAATCCATCACTTATCTGTCATCGGATCCTACGGCACCTTGGGCGAGACAACTTCGCTTCACGTAGAGGCTGGGCCCGCAAACCGAGGGCGTGGCGCTTGGGACCAGGTCTCCGTCGCTCCGGAGCCCATAACTTTTGATCCGCAAGGAGTTACGCGGCCCACAGCATACCGTTGGAAAGCTCTCCGAGAGCACTACGACGTGGCAGCTAAGCATGCTTCGCTGGGCCTTTTTTCGGAGCCCAAAATAGAACGTTTTCATCAGTTTCCGGACACTTTTCTGCCTTTTCGCTGTTTTTCCGTCCCGGATCGCACGTCGTGAGCCGCGGGAAGGACGACAACCTAATCCATCACTTATCTGTCACCGGATCCTACGGCACCTTGGGCGAGACAACTTCGCTTCACGTAGAGGCTGGGCCCGAAAACCGAGGGCGTGGCGCTTGGGACCAGGTCTCCGTCGCTCTGGAGCCCATAACTTTTGATCCGCAAGGAGTTACGCGGCCCACAACATACCGTTGGAAAGCTCTCCGAGAGCACTACGACGTGGCAGCTAAGCACGCTTCGCTGGGCCTTTTTTCGGAGCCCAAAATAGAACGTTTTCATCAGTTTCCGGACACTTTTCTGCCTTTTCGCTGTTTTTCCGTCCCGGATCGCACGTCGTGAGCCGCGGGAAGGACGACAACCTAATCCATCACTTATCTGTCACCGGATCCTACGGCACCTTGGGCGAGACAACTTCGCTTCACGTAGAGGCTGGGCCCGCAAACCGAGGGCGTGGCGCTTGGGACCAGGCCTCCGTCGCTCTGGAGCCCATAACTTTTGATCCGCAAGGAGTTACGCGGCCCACAGTATACCGTTGGAAAGCTCTCCGAGAGCACTACGACGTGGCAGCTAAGCCCGCTTCGCTGGGCCTTTTTTCGGAGCCCAAAATAGAACGTTTTCATCAGTTTCCGGACACTTTTCTGCCTTTTCGATGTTTTTTCGTCCCGAATCGCACGTCGTGTGTCGCGGGAGGGACGACAACCTAATCCATCACTTATCTGTCACCGGATCCTACGGCACCTTGGGCGAGACAACTTCGCTTCACGTAGAGGCTGGGCCCGCAAACCGAGGCCGTGCCGGTTGGCAGCAGGTCTCCGCCGCTACGGAGCCCATAACTTTTGATCCGCAAGGAGTTACGCGGCCCACAGCATACAGTTGGAAAGCTCTCCGAGAGCACTACGACGTGGCAGCTAAGCCCGCTTTGCTGGGCCTTTTTTCGGAGCCCAAAATAGAACGTTTTCATCAGTTTCCGGACACTTTTCTGCCTTTTTGCTGTTTTTCCGTCCCGGATCGCACGTCGTGAGCCGCGGGAAGGACGACAACCTAATCCATCACTTATCTGTCACCGGATCCTACGGCACCTTGGGCGAGACAACTTCGCTTCACGTAGAGGCTGGGCCCACAAACCGAAGGCGTGGCGCTTGGGACCAGGCCTCCGTCGCTCCGGAGCCCATAACTTTTGATCCGCAAGGAGTTACGCGGCCCACAGCATACCGTTGGAAAGCTATCCGAGAGCACTACGACGTGGCAGCTAAGCCCGCTTCGCTGGGCCTTTTTTCGGAGCCCAAAATAGAACGTTTTCATCAGTTTCCGGACACTTTTCTGCCTTTTCGCTATTTTTCCGTCCCGGATCGCACGTCGTGAGCCGCGGGAAGGACGACAACCTAATCCATCACTTATCTGTCACCGGATCCTACGGCACCTTGGGCTAGACAACTTCGCTTCACGTAGAGGCTGGGCCCGCAAACCGAGGGCGTGGCGCTTGGGGCCAGGTCTCCGTCGCGCCGGGGCCCATAACTTTTGATCCGCAAGGAGTTACGCGGCCCACAGCATACCGTTGGAAAGCTCTCCGAGAGCACTACGACGTGGAAGCTAAGCCCGCTTCGCTGGGCCTTTTTTCGGAGCCCAAAATAGAACGTTTTCATCAGTTTTCGGACACATTTCTGCCTTTTCGCTGTTTTTCCGTCCCGGATCGCACGTCGTGAGCCGCGGGAAGGACGACAACCTAATCCATCACTTATCTGTCACCGGATCCTACGGCACCTTGGGCGAGACAACTTCGCTTCACGTAGAGGCTGGGCCCACAAACCGAAGGCGTGGCGCTTGGGACCAGGCCTCCGTCGCTCCGGAGCCCATAACTTTTGATCCGCAAGGAGTTACGCGGCCCACAGCATACCGTTGGAAAGCTATCCGAGAGCACTACGACGTGGCAGCTAAGCCCGCTTCGCTGGACCTTTTTTCGGAGCCCAAAATAGAACGTTTTCATCAGTTTCCGGACACTTTTCTGCCTTTTCGCTGTTTTTCCGTCCCGGATCGCACGTCGTGAGCCGCGGGAAGGACGACAACCTAATCCATCACTTATCTGTCACCGGATCCTACGGCACCTTGGGCGAGACAACTTCGCTTCACGTAGAGGCTGGGCCCGCAAACCGAGGGCGTGGCGCTTGGGACCAGGCCTCCGTCGCTCCGGAGCCCATAACTTTTGATCCGCAAGGAGTTACGCGGCCCACAGCATACCGTTGGAAAGCTATCCGAGAGCACTACGACGTGGCAGCTAAGCCCGCTTCGCTGGGCCTTTTTTCGGAGCCCAAAATAGAACGTTTTCATCAGTTTCCGGACACTTTTCTGCCTTTTCGCTGTTTTTCCGTCCCGGATCGCACGTCGTGAGCCGCGGGAAGGACGACAACCTAATCCATCACTTATCTGTCACCGGATCCTCCGGCACCTTGGGCGAGACAACTTCGCTTCACGTAGAGGCTGGGCCCGCAAACCGAGGGCGTGGCGCTTGGGACCAGGTCTCCGTCGCTCCGGAGCCCATAACTTTTGATCCGCAAGGAGTTATGCGGCCCACAGCATACCGTTGGAAAGCTCTCCGAGAGCACTACGACGTGGCAGCTAAGCCCGCTTCGCTGGGCCTTTTTTCGGAGCCTAAAATAGAACGTTTTCATCAGTTTCCGGACACTTTTCTGCCTTTTCGCTGTTTTTTCGTCCCGGATCGCACGTCGTGAGCTGCGGGAAGGACGACAACCTAATCCATCACTTATCTGTCACCGGATCCTCCGGCACCTTGGGCGAGACAACTTCGCTTCACGTAGAGGCTAGGCCTGAAAACCGAGGGCGTGGCGCTTGGGACCAGGTCTCCGTCGCTCCGGAGCCCATAACTTTTGATCCGCAAGGAGTTACGCGGCCCACAGCATACAGTTGGAAAGCTCTCCGAGAGCACTACGACGTGGCAGCTAAGCATGCTTCGCTGGGCCTTTTTTCGGAGCCCAAAATAGAACGTTTTCATCAGTTTCCGGACACTTTTCTGCCTTTTCGCTGTTTTTCCGTCCCGGATCGCACGTCGTGAGCCGCGGGAAGGACGACAACCTAATCCATCACTTATCTGTCACCGGATCCTACGGCACCTTGGGCGAGACAACTTCGCTTCACGTAGAGGCTTGGCCCGCAAACCGAGGGCGTGGCGCTTGGGACCAGGTCTCCGTCGCTCCGGAGCCCATAACTTTTGATCCGCAAGGAGTTACGCGGCCCACAGCATACCGTTGCAAAGGTCTCCGAGAGCACTACGACGTGGCAGCTAAGCATGCTTCGCTGGGCCTTTTTTCGGAGCCCAAAATAGAACGTTTTCATCAGTTTCCGGACCCTTTTCTGTCTTTTCGCTGTTTTTCCGTCCCGGATCGCACGTCGTGAGTCGCGGGAAGGACGACAACCAAATCCATCACTTATCTGTCACCGGATCCTACGGCACCTTGGGCGAGACAACTTCGCTTCACGCAGAGGCTGGGCCCGAAAACCGAGGGCGTGGCGCTTGGGACCAGGTCTCCGTCGCTCTGGAGCCCATAACTTTTGATCCGCAAGGAGTTACGCGGCCCACAACATACCGTTGGAAAGCTCTCCGAGAGCACTACGACGTGGCAGCTAAGCACGCTTCGCTGGGCCTTTTTTCGGAGCCCAAAATAGAACGTTTTCATCAGTTTCCGGACACTTTTCTGCCTTTTCGCTGTTTTTCCGTCCCGGATCGCACGTCGTGAGCCGCGGGAAGGACGACAACCTAATCCATCACTTATCTGTCACCGGATCCTACGGCACCTTGGGCGAGACAACTTCGCTTCACGTAGAGGCTGGGCCCGCAAACCGAGGGCGTGGCGCTTGGGACCAGGTCTCCGTCGCTCCGGAGCCCATAACTTTTGATCCGCAAGGAGTTACGCGGCCCACAGTATACCGTTGGAAAGCTCTCCGAGAGCACTACGACCTGGCAGCTAAGCCCGCTTCGCTGGGCCTTTTTTCGGAGCCCAAAATAGAATGTTTTCATCAGTTTCCGGACACTTTTCTGCCTTTTCGCTGTTTTTTCGTCCCGGATCGCACGTCGTGAGCCGCGGGAAGGACGACAACCTAATCCATCACTTATCTGTCACCGGATCCTACGGCACCTTGGGCGAGACAACTTCGCTTCACGTAGAGGCTGGGCCCGCAAACCGAGGGCGTGGCGCTTGGGACCATGTCTCCGTCGCTCTGGAGCCCATAACTTTTGATCCGCAAGGAGTTACGCGGCCCACAGCATACAGTTGGAAAGCTCTCCGAGAGCACTACGACGTGGCAGCTAAGCCCGCTTTGCTGGGCCTTTTTTCGGAGCCCAAAATAGAACGTTTTCATCAGTTTCCGGACACTTTTCTGCCTTTTTGCTGTTTTTCCGTCCCGGATCGCACGTCGTGAGCCGCGGGAAGGACGACAACCTAATCCATCACTTATCTGTCACCGGATCCTACGGCACCTTGGGCGAGACAACTTCGCTTCACGTAGAGGCTGGGCCCACAAACCGAAGGCGTGGCGCTTGGGACCAGGCCTCCGTCGCTCCGGAGCCCATAACTTTTGATCCGCAAGGAGTTACGCGGCCCACAGCATACCGTTGGAAAGCTATCCGAGAGCACTACGACGTGGCAGCTAAGCCCGCTTCGCTGGGCCTTTTTTCGGAGCCCAAAATAGAACGTTTTCATCAGTTTCCGGACACTTTTCTGCCTTTTCGCTGTTTTTCCGTCCCGGATCGCACGTCGTGAGCCGCGGGAAGGACGACAACCTAATCCATCACTTATCTGTCACCGGATCCTACGGCACCTTGGGCGAGACAACTTCGCTTCACGTAGAGGCTGGGCCCGCAAACCGAGGGCGTGGCGCTTGGGACCAGGCCTCCGTCGCTCCGGAGCCCATAACTTTTGATCCGCAAGGAGTTACGCGGCCCACAGCATACCGTTGGAAAGCTCTCCGAGAGCACTACGACGTGGCAGCTAAGCCCGCTTCGCTGGGCCTTTTTTCGGAGCCCAAAATAGAACGTTTTCATCAGTTTCCGGACACTTTTCTGCCTTTTCGCTGTTTTTCCGTCCCGGATCGCACGTCGTGAGCCGCGGGAAGGACGACAACCTAATCCATCACTTATCTGTCACCGGATCCTACGGCACCTTGGGCGAGACAACTTCGCTTCACGTAGAGGCTGGGCCCGAAAACCGAGGGCGTGGCGCTTGGGACCAGGTCTCCGTCGCTCCGGAGCCCATAACTTTTGATCCGCAAGGAGTTACGCGGCCCACAGCATACCGTTGGAAAGCTCTCCGAGAGCACTACGACGTGGCAGCTAAGCATGCTTCGCTGGGCCTTTTTTCGGAGCCCAAAATAGAACGTTTTCATCAGTTTCCGGACACTTTTCTGCCTTTTCGCTGTTTTTCCGTCCCGGATCGCACGTCGTGAGCCGCGGGAAGGACGACAACCTAATCCATCACTTATCTGTCATCGGATCCTACGGCACCTTGGGCGAGACAACTTCGCTTCACGTAGAGGCTGGGCCCGCAAACCGAGGGCGTGGCGCTTGGGACCAGGTTTTCGTCGCTCCGGAGCCCATAACTTTTGATCCGCAAGGAGTTACGCGGCCCACAGCATACCGTTGGAAAGCTCTCCGAGAGCACTACGACGTGGCAGCTAAACCCGCTTTGCTGGGCCTTTTTTCGGAGCCCAAAATAGAACGTTTTCATCAGTTTCTGGACACTTTTCTGCCTTTTCGCTGTTTTTCCGTCCCGGATCGCACGTCGTGAGCCGCGGGAAGGACGACAACCTAATCCATCACTTATCTGTCACCGGATCCTACGGCATCTTGGGTGAGACAACTTCGCTTCACGTAGAGGCTGGGCCCGCAAACCGAAGGCGTGGCGCTTGGGACCAGGCCTCCGTCGCTCCGGAGCCCATAACTTTTGATCCGCAGGAAGTTACGCGGCCCACAGCATACCGTTGGAAAGCTCTCCGAAAGCACTACGATGTGGCAGCTCAGCTCGCTTTGCTGGGCCTCTTTTCGGAGCCCAAAATCGAACGTTTTTATCCGCTTCCTGACACTTTTCTGCCTTTTCGCTGTTTTTCCGTCCCGAATCGCACGTCGTGAGCCGCGGGAAGGACGACAACCTAATCCATCACTTATCTGTCACCGGATCCTACGGCACCTTGGGCGAGACAACTTCGCTTCACGTAGAGGCTGGGCCCGCAAACCGAGGGCGTGGCGCTTGGGACCAGGTCTCCGTCGCTCCGGAGCCCATAACTTTTGATCCGCAAGGAGTGACGCGGCCCACAGCATACCGTTGGAAGGCTCTCCGAGAGCACTAGGACGTGGCAGGGAAGCCCGCTTTGCTGGGCCTTTTTTCGGAGCCCAAAATAGAACGTTTTCATCAGTTCCCGGACACTTTTCTGCCTTTTCACTGTTTTTCCGTCCCGGATCGCACGTCGTGAGCCGCGGGAAGGACGACAACCTAATCCATCACTTATCTGTCACCGGATCCTACGGCACCTTGGGCGAGACAACTTCGCTTCACGTAGAGGCTGGGCCCACAAACCGAAGGCGTGGCGCTTGGGACCAGGCCTCCGTCGCTCCGGAGCCCATAACTTTTGATCCGCAAGGAGTTACGCGGCCCACAGCATACCGTTGGAAAGCTATCCGAGAGCACTACGACGTGGCAGCTAAGCCCGCTTCGCTGGACCTTTTTTCGGAGCCCAAAATAGAACGTTTTCATCAGTTTCCGGACACTTTTCTGCCTTTTCGCTGTTTTTCCGTCCCGGATCGCACGTCGTGAGCCGCGGGAAGGACGACAACCTAATCCATCACTTATCTGTCACCGGATCCTACGGCACCTTGGGCGAGACAACTTCGCTTCACGTAGAGGCTGGGCCCGCAAACCGAGGGCGTGGCGCTTGGGACCAGGCCTCCGTCGCTCCGGAGCCCATAACTTTTGATCCGCAAGGAGTTACGCGGCCCACAGCATACCGTTGGAAAGCTCTCCGAGAGCACTACGACGTGGCAGCTAAGCCCGCTTCGCTGGGCCTTTTTTCGGAGCCCAAAATAGAACGTTTTCATCAGTTTCCGGACACTTTTCTGCCTTTTCGCTGTTTTTCCGTCCCGGATCGCACGTCGTGAGCCGCGGGAAGGACGACAACCTAATCCATCACTTATCTGTCACCGGATCCTACGGCACCTTGGGCGAGACAACTTCGCTTCACGTAGAGGCTGGGCCCGAAAACCGAGGGCGTGGCGCTTGGGACCAGGTCTCCGTCGCTCTGGAGCCCATAACTTTTGATCCGCAAGGAGTTACGCGGCCCACAGCATACCGTTGGAAAGCTCTCCGAGAGCACTACGACGTGGCAGCTAAGCACGCTTCGCTGGGCCTTTTTTCGGAGCCCAAAATAGAACGTTTTCATCAGTTTCCGGACACTTTTCTGCCTTTTCGCTGTTTTTCCGTCCCGGATCGCACGTCGTGAGCCGCGGGAAGGACGACAACCTAATCCATCACTTATCTGTCACCGGATCCTACGGCACCTTGGGCGAGACAACTTCGCTTCACGTAGAGGCTGGGCCCGCAAACCGAGGGCGCGGGGCTTGGGACCAGGTCTCCGTCGCTCCGGAGCCCATAACTTTTTATCCGTAAGGAGTTACGCGGCCCACAGTTTACCGTTGGAAAGCTCTCCGGGAGCACTACAATGGGGCAGCTAAACGCGCTTCACTGGGCCTTTTTTCGGGGCCCAAAATCGAACGTTTTCATCAGTTTCGGGACACTTTTATTCCTTTGCACCGTTTTTCCGTCCCGGATCGCGCGTCGTGCGCCGCTAAAAGGACGACAACCTAATCCGTCACATTTCTGTTACCGAATCCCCCGGCACCTTGGGCGAGACAACTTCGCTTCACGTAGAGGCTGGGCCCGCAAACCGAGGGCGTGGCGCTTGGGACCAGGTCTCCGTCGCTCCGGAGCCCATAACTTTTGATCCGCAAGGAGTTACGCGGCCCACAGCATACAGTTGGAAAGCTCTCCGAGAGCACTACGACGTGGCAGCTAAGCCCGCTTGGCTGGGCGTTTTTTCCGAGCCCAAAATAGAACGTGTTCATCAGTTTCCGGACACTTTTGTGCCTTTTCAATGTTTTTCCGTCCCGGATCGCACGTCGTGAGCCGCGGGAAGGACGACAACCTAATCCATCACTTATCTGTCACCGGATCCTACGGCACCTTGGGCGAGACAACTTCGCTTCACGTAGAGGCTGGGCCCACAAACCGAAGGCGTGGCGCTTGGGACCAGGCCTCCGTCGCTCCGGAGCCCATAACTTTTGATCCGCAAGGAGTTACGCGGCCCACAGCATACCGTTGGAAAGCTATCCGAGAGCACTACGACGTGGCAGCTAAGCCCGCTTCGCTGGGCCTTTTTTCGGAGCCCAAAATAGAACGTTTTCATCAGTTTCCGGACACTTTTCTGCCTTTTCGCTGTTTTTCCGTCCCGGATCGCACGTCGTGAGCCGCGGGAAGGACGACAACCTAATCCATCACTTATCTGTCACCGGATCCTACGGCACCTTGGGCAAGACACCTTCGCTTCACGTAGAGGCTGAGCCCGCAAACCGAGGGCGTGGGGCTTCGGCCCAGGCCTCCGTCGCTCCGGAGCCCATAACTTTTGATCCGGAAGGAATTACGCGGCGCACAGTATACGGTTGGAAAGCTCTCCGAGAGCACTACGACGTGGCAGCTAAGCCCGCTTCGCTGGGCCTTTTTTCGGAGCCCAAAATAGAACGTTTTCATCAGTTTCCGGACACTTTTCTGCCTTTTCGCTGTTTTTCCGTCCCGGATCGCACGTCGTGAGCCGCGGGAAGGACGACAACCTAATCCATCACTTATCTGTCACCGGATCCTACGGCACCTTGGGCGAGACAACTTCGCTTCACGTAGAGGCTGGGCCCGAAAACCGAGGGCGTGGCGCTTGGGACCAGGTCTCCGTCGCTCCGGAGCCCATAACTTTTGATCCGCAAGGAGTTACGCGGCCCACAGCATACCGTTGGAAAGCTCTCCGAGAGCACTACGACGTGGCAGCTAAGCATGCTTCGCTGGGCCTTTTTTCGGAGCCCAAAATAGAACGTTTTCATCAGTTTCCGGACACTTTTCTGCCTTTTCGCAGTTTTTTCGTCCCGGATCGCACGTCGTGAGCCGCGGGAAGGACGACAACCTAATCCATCACTTATCTGTCACCGGATCCTACGGCACCTTGGGCGAGAAAACTTTGCTTCACGTAGAGGCTGGGCCCGCAAACCGAGGGCGTGGCGCTTGGGACCAGGCCTCCGTCGCTCCGGAGCCCATAACTTTTGATCCGCAAGGAGTTACGCGCCCCACAGCATACCGTTGGAAACCTCTCTGAGAGCACTACGCCGTGGCAGCTAAGCCCGCTTCGCTGGGCCTTTTTTCGCAGCCCAAAATAGAACGTTTTCATTAGTTTTCGGACACTTTTCTGCCTTTTCGCTGTTTTTCCGTCCCGGATCGCACGTCGTGAGCCGCGGGAAGGACGACAACCTAATCCATCACTTATCTGTCACCGGATCCTACGGCACCTTGGGCGAGACAACTTCGCTTCACGTAGAGGCTGGGCCCGCAAACCGAGGGCGTGGCGCTTGGGACCAGGTTTTCGTCGCTCCGGAGCCCATAACTTTTGATCCGCAAGGAGTTACGCGGCCCACAGCATACCGTTGGAAAGCTCTCTGAGAGCACTACGACGTGGCAGCTAAACCCGCTTCGCTGGGCCTTTTTTCGGAGCCCAAAATAGAACGTTTTCATCAGTTTCTGGACACTTTTCTGCCTTTTCGCTGTTTTTCCGTCCCGGATCGCACGTCCTGAGCCGCGGGAAGGACGACAACCTAATCCATCACTTATCTGTCACCGGATCCTACGGCCCCTTGGGCGAGACAACTTCGCTTCACGTAGAGGCTGGGCCCGCAAACCGAGGGCGTGGCGCTTGGGACCAGGTCTCCGTCGCTCCGGAGCCCATAACTTTTGATCCGTATGGAGTTACGCGGCGCACAGCATACCGTTGGAAAGCTCTCCGAGAGCACTACGACGTGGCAGCTAAGCCCGCTTCGCTGGGCCTTTTTTCGGAGCCCAAAATAGAACGTTTTCATCAGTTTCCGGACACTTTTCTGCCTTTTCGCTGTTTTTCCGTCCCGGATCGCACGTCGTGAGCCGCGGGAAGGACGACAACCTAATCCATCACTTATCTGTCACCGGATCCTACGGCACCTTGGGCGAGACAACTTCGCTTCACGTAGAGGATGGGCCCGCAAACCGAGGGCGTGGCGCTTGGGACCAGGCCTCCGTCGCTCCGGAGCCCATAACTTTTGATCCGCAAGGAGTTACGCGGCCCACAGCATACCGTTGGAAAGCTCTCCGAGAGCACTACGACGTGGCAGCTAAGCACGCTTCGCTGGGCCTTTTTTCGGAGCCCAAAATAGAATGTTTTCATCAGTTTCCGGACACTTTTCTGCCTTTTCGCTGTTTTTCCGTCCCGGATCGCACGTCGTGAGCCGCGGGAAGGACGACAACCTAATCCATCACTTATCTGTCACCGGATCATACGGCACCTTGGGCGAGACAACTTCGCTTCACGTAGAGGCTGGGCCCGCAAACCGAGGGCGTGGCGCTTGGGACCAGGTCTCCGTCGCTCCGGAGCCCATAACTATTGATCCGCAAGGAGTTACGCGGCCCACAGCATACCGTTGGAAAGCTCTCCGAGAGCACTACGACGTGACAGCTAAGCCCGCTTCGCTGGGCCTTTTTTCGGAGCCCAAAATAGAACGTTTTCATCAGTTTCCGGACACTTTTCTGACATTTCGCTGTTTTTCCGTCCCGGATCGCACGTCGTGAGCCGCGGGAAGGACGACAACCTAATCCATCACTTATCTGTCACCGGATCCTACGGCACCTTGGGCGAGACAACTTCGCTTCACGTAGAGGCTGGGCTCGAAAACCGAGGGCGTGGCGCTTGGGACCAGGTCTCCGTCGCTACGGAGCCCATAACTTTTGATCCGCAAGGAGTTACGCGGCCCACAGCATACCGTTGGAAAGCTCTCCGAGAGCACTACGACGTGGCAGCTAAGCCCGCTTCGCTGGGCCTTTTTTCGGAGCCCAAAATAGAACGTTTTCATCAGTTTCCGGACACTTTTCTGCCTTTACGCTGTTTTTCCGTCCCGGATCGCACGTCGTGAGCCGCGGGAAGGACGACAACCTAATCCATCTCTTATCTGTCACCGGATCCTACGGCACCTTAGGCGAGACAACTTCGCTTCACGTAGAGGCTGGGCCCGAAAACCGAGGGCGTGGGGCTTGGGACCAGATCTCCGTCGCTCCGGAGCCCATAACTTTTGATCCGCAAGGAGTTACGCGGCCCACAGCATACCGTTGGAAAGCTCTCCGAGAGCACTACGACGTGGCAGCTAAGCACGCTTTGCTGGGCCTTTTTTCGGAGCCCAAAATAGAACGTTTTCATCAGTTTCCGGACACTTTTCTGCCTTTTCGCTGTTTTTCCGTCCCGGATCGCACGTCGTGAGCCGCGGGAAGGACGACAACCTAATCCATCACTTATCTGTCACCGGATCCTACGGCACCTTGGGCGAGACAACTTCGCTTCACGTAGAGGCTGGGCCCGCAAACCGAGGGCGTGGCGCTTGGGACCAGGCCTCCGTCGCTCCGGAGCCCATAACTTTTGATCCGCAAGGAGTTACGCGGCCCACAGCATACCGTTGGAAAGCTCTCCGAGAGCACTACGACGTGGCAGCTAAGTCCGCTTCGCTGGGCCTTTTTTCGGAGCCCAAAATAGAACGTTTTCATCAGTTTCCGGACACTTTTCTGCCTTTTCGCTGTTTTTCCGTCCCGGATCGCACGTCGTGAGCCGCGGGAAGGACGACAACCTAATCCATCACTTATCTGTCACCGGATCCTACGGCACCTTGGGCGAGACAACTTCGCTTCACGTAGAGGCTGGGCCCGAAAACCGAGGGCGTGGCGCTTGGGACCAGGTCTCCGTCGCTCCGGAGCCCATAACTTTTGATCCGCAAGGAGTTACGCGGCCCACAGCATACCGTTGGAAAGCTCTCCGAGAGCACTACGACGTGGCAGCTAAGCACGCTTCGCTGGGCCTTTTTTCGGAGCCCAAAATAGAACGTTTTCATCAGTTTCCGGACACTTTTCTGCCTTTTCGCTGTTTTTCCGTCCCGGATCGCACGTCGTGAGCCGCGGGAAGGACGACAACCTAATCCATCACTTATCTGGCACCGGATCCTACGGCACCTTGGGCGAGACAACTTCGCTTCACGTAGAGGCTGGGCCCGCAAACCGAGGCCGTGGCGCTTGGGACCAGGTCTCCGTCGCTCCGGAGCCCATAACTTTTGATCCGCAAGGAGTTACGCGGCCCACAATATACCGTTGGAAAGCTCTCCGAGAGCACTACGACGTGGCAGCTAAGCTCGCTTCGCTGGGCCTTTTTCGTAGCCCAAAATAGAACGTTTTCATCAGTTTCCGGACACTTTTCTGCCTTTTCGCTGTTTTTCCGTCCCGGATCGCACGTCGTGAGCCGCGGGAAGGACGACAACCTAATCCATCACTTATCTGGCACCGGATCCTATGGCACCTTGGGCGAGACAACTTCGCTTCACGTAGAGGCTGGGCCCGCAAACCGAGGGCGTGGCGCTTGGGACCAGGTCTCCGTCGCTCCGGAGCCCATAACTTTTGATCCGCAAGGAGTTACGCGGCCCACAGCATACCGTTGGAAAGCTATCCGAGAGCACTACGACGTGGCAGCTAAGCCCGCTTCGCTGGGCCTTTTTTCGGAGCCCAAAATAGAACGTTTTCATCAGTTTCCGGACACTTTTCTGCCTTTTCGCTGTTTTTCCGTCCCGGATCGCACGTCGTGAGCCGCGGGAAGGACGACAACCAAATCCATCACTTATCTATCACCGGATCCTACGGCACCTTGGGCGAGACAACTTCGCTTCACGGAGAGGGTGGGCCCGCCAACAGAGGGGGGGGCGCTTGGGGCCAGGCCTCCGTCGCTCCGGAGCCCATAACTTTTGATCCGCAAGGAGTTACGCGGCCCCCAGCATACCGTTGGAAAGCTCTCCGAGAGCACTAAGACGTGGCAGCGAAGCACGCTTCGCTGGGCCTTTTTTCGGAGCCCAAAATAGAACGTTTTCATCAGTTTCCGGACACTTTTCTGCCTTTTCGCTGTTTTTCCGTCCCGGATCGCACGTCGTGAGCCGCGGGAAGGACGACAACCTAATCCATCACTTATCTGTCACCGGATCCTACGGCACCTTGGGCGAGACAACTTCGCTTCACGTAGAGGCTGGGCCCGCAAACCGAGGGCGTGGCGCTTGGGACCAGGTCTCCGTCGCTCCGGAGCCCATAACTTTTGATCCGCAAGGAGTTACGCGGCCCACAGCATACCGTTGGAAAGCTCTCCGAGAGCACTACGACGTGGCAGCTAAGCCCGCTTTGCTGGGCCTTTTTTCGGAGCCCAAAATAGAACGTTTTCATCAGTTTCCGGACACTTTTCTGCCTTTTCGCTGTTTTTCCGTCCCGGATCGCACGTCGTGAGCCGCGGGAAGGACGACAACCTAATCCATCACTTATCTGTCACCGGATCCTACGGCACTTTGGGCGAGACAACTTCGCTTCACGTAGAGGCTGGGCCCGCAAACCGAGGGCGTGGCGCTTGGGACCAGGCCTCCGTCGCTCCGGAGCCCATAACTTTTGATCCGCAAGGAGTTACGCGGCCCACAGCATACCGTTAGAAAGCTCTCCGAGAGCACTACGACGTGGCAGCTAAGCACGCTTCGCTGGGCCTTTTTTCGGAGCCCAAAATAGAACGTTTTCATCAGTTTCCGGACACTTTTCTGCCTTTTCGCTGTTTTTCCGTCCCGGATCGCACGTCGTGAGCCGCGGGAAGGACGACAACCTAATCCATCACTTATCTGTCACCGGATCATACGGCACCTTGGGCGAGACAACTTCGCTTCACGTAGAGGCTGGGCCCGCAAACCGAGGGCGTGGCGCTTGGGACCAGGTCTCCGTCGCTCCGGAGCCCATAACTTTTGATCCGCAAGGAGTTACGCGGCCCACAGCATACCGTTGGAAAGCTCTCCGAGAGCACTACGACGTGACAGCTAAGCCCGCTTCGCTGGGCCTTTTTTCGGAGCCCAAAATAGAACGTTTTCATCAGTTTCCGGACACTTTTCTGACATTTCGCTGTTTTTCCGTCCCGGATCGCACGTCATGAGCCGCGGGAAGGACGACAACCTAATCCATCACTTATCTGTCACCGGATCCTACGGCACCTTGGGCGAGACAACTTCGCTTCACGTAGAGGCTGGGCCCGAAAACCGAGGGCGTGGCGCTTGGGACCAGGTCTCCATCGCTCCGGAGCCCATAACTTTTGATCCGCAAGGAGGTACGCGGCCCACAGCATACCGTTGGAAAGCTCTCCGAGAGCACGACGACGTGGCAGCTAAGCACGCTTCGCTGGGCCTTTTTTCGGAGCCCAAAATAGAACGTTTTCATCAGTTTCCCGACACTTTTCTGCCTTTTCGCTATTTTCTCGTCCCGGATCGCACGGCGTGAGCCGCGGGAAGCACGACAACCTAATCCATCACTTATCTGTCACCGGATCCTACGGCACCTTGGGCGAGAGAACTTCGCTTCACGTAGAGGCTGGGCCCGAAAACCGAGGGCGTGGCGCTTGGGACCAGGTCTCCGTCGCTCCGGAGCCCATAACTTTTGATCCGCAAGGAGTTACGCGGCCCACAGCATACCGTTGGAAAGCTCTCCGAGAGCACTACGACGTGGCAGCTAAGCCCGCTTCGCTGGGCCTTTTTTCGGAGCCCAAAATAGAACGTTTTCATCAGTTTCCGGACACTTTTCTGCCTTTACGCTGTTTTTCCGTCCCGGATCGGACGTCGTGAGCCGCGGGAAGGACGACAACCTAATCCATCTCTTATCTGTCACCGGATCCTACGGCACCTTGGGCGAGACAACTTCGCTTCACGTAGAGGCTGGGCCCGAAAACCGAGGGCGTGGCGCTTGGGACCAGGTCTCCGTCGCTCCGGAGCCCATAACTTTTGATCCGCAAGGAGTTACGCGGCCCACAGCATACCGTTGGAAAGCTATCCGAGAGCACTACGACGTGGCAGCTAAGCCCGCTTCGCTGGGCCTTTTTTCGGAGCCCAAAATAGAACGTTTTCATCAGTTTCCGGACACTTTTCTGCCTTTTCGCTGTTTTTCCGTCCCGGATCGCACGTCGTGAGCCGCGGGAAGGACGACAACCTAATCCATCACTTATCTGGCACCGGATCCTATGGCACCTTGGGCGAGACAACTTCGCTTCACGTAGAGGCTGGGCCCGCAAACCGAGGGCGTGGCGCTTGGGACCAGGTCTCCGTCGCTCCGGAGCCCATAACTTTTGATCCGCAAGGAGTTACGCGGCCCACAGCATACCGTTGGAAAGCTATCCGAGAGCACTACGACGTGGCAGCTAAGCCCGCTTCGCTGGGCCTTTTTTCGGAGCCCAAAATAGAACGTTTTCATCAGTTTCCGGACACTTTTCTGCCTTTTCGCTGTTTTTCCGTCCCGGATCGCACGTCGTGAGCCGCGGGAAGGACGACAACCTAATCCATCACTTATCTGTCACCGGATCCTACGGCACCTTGGGCGAGACAACTTCGCTTCACGTAGAGGGTGGGCCCGCAAACCGAGGGCGTGGCGCTTGGGACCAGGCCTCCGTCGCTCCGGAGCCCATAACTTTTGATCCGCAAGGAGTTACGCGGCCCACAGCATACCGTTGGAAAGCTCTCCGAGAGCACTACGACGTGGCAGCTAAGCACGCTTCGCTGGGCCTTTTTTCGGAGCCCAAAATAGAACGTTTTCATCAGTTTCCGGACACTTTTCTGCCTTTTCGCTGTTTTTCCGTCCCGGATCGCACGTCGTGAGCCGCGGGAAGGACGACAACCTAATCCATCACTTATCTGTCACCGGATCCTACGGCACCTTGGGCGAGACAACTTCGCTTCACGTAGAGGCTGGGCCCGCAAGCCGAGGACGTGGCGCTTGGGGCCAGGTCTCCGCCGCTCCGGAGCCCCCAACTTGTGCTCCGCAAGGAGGAGCGCGGCCCACAGCATACCGTTGGAAAGCTCTCCGAGAGCACTACAACGTGGCAGCTAAGCTCGCTTTGCTGGGCCTTTTTTCGGAGCCCAAAATCGAACGTTTTCATCACTTTCCGGACACTTTTCTGCCTTTTCGCTGTTTTTCCGTCCCGGATCGCACTTCGTGAGCCGCGGGAAGGACGACAACCTAATCCATCACTTATCTGTCACCGGATCCTACGGCACCTTGGGCGAGACAACTTCGCTTCACGTAGAGGCTGGGCCCGCAAACCGAGGGCGTGGCGCTTGGGACCAGGCCTCCGTCGCTCCGGAGCCCATAACTTTTGATCCGCAAGGAGTTACGCGGCCCACAGCATACCGTTGGAAAGCTCTCCGAGAGCACTACGACGTGGCAGCTAAGCACGCTTCGCTGGGCCTTTTTTCGGAGCCCAAAATAGAACGTTTTCATCAGTTTCCGGACACTTTTCTGCCTTTTCGCTGTTTTTCCGTCCCGGATCGCACGTCGTGAGCCGCGGGAAGGACGACAACCTAATCCATCACTTATCTGTCACCGGATCATACGGCACCTTGGGCGAGACAACTTCGCTTCACGTAGAGGCTGGGCCCGCAAACCGAGGGCGTGGCGCTTGGGACCAGGTCTCCGTCGCTCCGGAGCCCATAACTTTTGATCCGCAAGGAGTTACGCGGCCCACAGCATACCGTTGGAAAGCTCTCCGAGAGCACTACGACGTGACAGCTAAGCCCGCTTCGCTGGGCCTTTTTTCGGAGCCCAAAATAGAACGTTTTCATCAGTTTCCGGACACTTTTCTGACATTTCGCTGTTTTTCCGTCCCGGATCGCACGTCGTGAGCCGCGGGAAGGACGACAACCTAATCCATCACTTATCTGTCACCGGATCCTACGGCACCTTGGGCGAGACAACTTCGCTTCACGTAGAGGCTGGGCCCGAAAACCGAGGGCGTGGCGCTTGGGACCAGGTCTCCGTCGCTCCGGAGCCCATAACTTTTGATCCGCAAGGAGTTACGCGGCCCACAGCATACCGTTGGAAAGCTCTCCGAGAGCACTACGACGTGGCAGCTAAGCACGCTTCGCTGGGCCTTTTTTCGGAGCCCAAAATAGAACGTTTTCATCAGTTTCCGGACACTTTTCTGCCTTTTCGCTGTTTTTTCGTCCCGGATCGCACGTCGTGAGCCGCGGGAAGGACGACAACCTAATCCATCACTTATCTGTCACCGGATCCTACGGCACCTTGGGCGAGACAACTTCGCTTCACGTAGAGGCTGGGCCCGGAACCCGAGGGCGCGGCGCTTCGGCCCAGGTCACCGTCGCTCCGGAGCGCGTAACTTTTGATCCGCAAGCAGTTACGCGGCCCACAGCATACCGTTGGAAAGCTCTCCGAGAGCACTACGACGTGGCAGCTAAGCCCGCTTCGCTGGGCCTTTTTTCGGAGCCCAAAATAGAACGTTTTCATCAGTTTCCGGACACTTTTCTGCCTTTACGCTGTTTTTCCGTCCCGGATCGGACGTCGTGAGCCGCGGGAAGGACGACAACCTAATCCATCTCTTATCTGTCACCGGATCCTACGGCACCTTGGGCGAGACAACTTCGCTTCACGTAGAGGCTGGGCCCGAAAACCGAGGGCGTGGCGCTTGGGACCAGGTCTCCGTCGCTCCGGAGCCCATAACTTTTGATCCGCAAGGAGTTACGCGGCCCACAGCATACCGTTGGAAAGCTCTCTGAGAGCACTACGACGTGGCAGCTAAGCACGCTTCGCTGGGCCTTTTTTCGGAGCCCAAAATATAACGTTTTCATCAGTTTCCGGACACTTTTCTGCCTTTTCGCTGTTTTTCCGTCCCGGATCGCACGTCGTGAGCCGCGGGAAGGACGACAACCTAATCCATCACTTATCTGTCACCGGATCCTACGGCACCTTGGGCGAGACAACTTCGCTTCACGTAGAGGCTGGGCCCGAAAACCGAGGGCGTGGCGCTTGGGACCAGGTCTCCGTCGCTCCGGAGACCATAACTTTTGATCCGCAAGGAGTTACGCGGCCCACAGCATACCGTTGGAAAGCTCTCCGAGAGCACTACGACGTGCCAGCTAAGCCCGCTTCGCTGGGCCTTTTTTCGGAGCCCAAAATAGAACGTTTTCATCAGTTTCCGGACACTTTTCTGCCTTTTCGCTGTTTTTCCGTCCCGGATCGCACGTCGTGAGCCGCGGGAAGGACGACAACCTAATCCATCACTTATCTGTCACCGGATCCTACGGCACCTTGGGCGAGACAACTTCGCTTCACGTAGAGGCTGGGCCCGAAAACCGAGGGCGTGGCGCTTGGGACCAGGTCTCCGTCGCTCCGGAGCCCATAACTTTTGATCCGCAAGGAGTTACGCGGCCCACAGCATACCGTTGGAAAGCTCTCCGAGAGCACTACGACGTGGCAGCTAAGCACGCTTCGCTGGGCCTTTTTTCGGAGCCCAAAATAGAACGTTTTCATCAGTTTCCGGACACTTTTCTGCCTTTTCGCTGTTTTTCCGTCCCGGATCGCACGTCGTGAGCCGCGGGAAGGACGACAACCTAATCCATCACTTATCTGTCACCGGATCCTACGGCACCTTGGGCGAGACAACTTCGCTTCACGTAGAGGCTGGGCCCGCAAACCGAGGCCGTGGCGCTTGGGACCAGGTCTCCGTCGCTCCGGAGCCCATAACTTTTGATCCGCAAGGAGTTACGCGGCCCACAACATACCGTTGGAAAGCTCTCCGAGAGCACTACGACGTGGCAGCTAAGCCCGCTTCGCTGGACCTTTTTTCGGAGCCGAAAATAGAACGTTTTCATCAGTTTCCGGACACTTTTCTGCCTTTTCGCTGTTTTTCCGTCCCGGATCGCACGTCGTGAGCCGCGGGAAGGACGACAACCTAATCCATCACTTATCTGGCACCGGATCCTACGGCACCTTGGGCGAGACAACTTCGCTTCGTAGAGGCTGGGCCCGAAAACCGAGGGCGTGGCGCTTGGGACCAGGTCTCCGTCGCTCCGGAGCCCATAACTTTTGATCCGCAAGGAGTTACGCGGCCCACAGCATACCGTTGGAAAGTTCTCCGAGAGCACTACGACGTGGCAGCTAAGCACGCTTCGCTGGATCTTTTTTCGGAGCCCAAAATAGAACGTTTTCATCAGTTTCCGGACACTTTTCTGCCTTTTCGCTGTTTTTCCGTCCCGGATCGCACGTCGTGAGCCGCGGGAAGGACGACAACCTAATCCATCACTTATCTGTCACCGGATCCTACGGCACCTTGGGCGAGACAACTTCGCTTCACGTAGAGGCTGGGCCCGCAAACCGAGGCCGTGGCGCTTGGGACCAGGTCTCCGTCGCTCCGGAGCCCATAACTTTTGATCCGCAAGGAGTTACGCGGCCCACAACATACCGTTGGAAAGCTCTCCGAGAGCACTACGACGTGGCAGCTAAGCCCGCTTCGCTGGACCTTTTTTCGGAGCCGAAAATAGAACGTTTTCATCAGTTTCCGGACACTTTTCTGCCTTTTCGCTGTTTTTCCGTCCCGGATCGCACGTCGTGAGCCGCGGGAAGGACGACAACCTAATCCATCACTTATCTGGCACCGGATCCTACGGCACCTTGGGCGAGACAACTTCGCTTCGTAGAGGCTGGGCCCGAAAACCGAGGGCGTGGCGCTTGGGACCAGGTCTCCGTCGCTCCGGAGCCCATAACTTTTGATCCGCAAGGAGTTACGCGGCCCACAGCATACCGTTGGAAAGTTCTCCGAGAGCACTACGACGTGGCAGCTAAGCACGCTTCGCTGGATCTTTTTTCGGAGCCCAAAATAGAATGTTTTCATCAGTTTCCGGACACTTTTCTGCCTTTTCGTTGTTTTTCCGTCCCGGATCGCACGTCGTGAGCCGCGGGAAGGACGACAACCTAATCCATCACTTATCTGTCACCGGATCCTACGGCACCTTGGGCGAGACAACTTCGCTTCACGTAGAGGCTGGGCCCGAAAACCGAGGGCGTGGCGCTTGGGACCAGGTCTCCGTCGCTCCGGAGCCCATAACTTTTGATCCGCAAGGAGTTACGCGGCCCACAGCATACCGTTGGAAAGCTCTCCGAGAGCACTACGACGTGGCAGCTAAGCACGCTTCGCTGGGCCTTTTTTCGGAGCCCAAAATAGAACGTTTTCATCAGTTTCCGGACACTTTTCTGCCTTTTCGCTGTTTTTCCGTCCCGGATCGCACGTCGTGAGCCGCGGGAAGGACGACAACCTAATCCATCACTTATCTGTCACCGGATCATACGGCACCTTGGGCGAGACAACTTCGCTTCACGTAGAGGCTGGGCCCGCAAACCGAGGGCGTGGCGCTTGGGACCAGGTCTCCGTCGCTCCGGAGCCCATAACTTTTGATCCGCAAGGAGTTACGCGGCCCACAGCATACCGTTGGAAAGCTCTCCGAGAGCACTACGACGTGACAGCTAAGCCCGCTTCGCTGGGCCTTTTTTCGGAGCCCAAAATAGAACGTTTTCATCAGTTTCCGGACACTTTTCTGACATTTCGCTGTTTTTCCGTCCCGGATCGCACGTCGTGAGCCGCGGGAAGGACGACAACCTAATCCATCACTTATCTGTCACCGGATCCTACGGCACCTTGGGCGAGACAACTTCGCTTCACGTAGAGGCTGGGCCCGAAAACCGAGGGCGTGGCGCTTGGGACCAGGTCTCCGTCGCTCCGGAGCCCATAACTTTTGATCCGCAAGGAGTTAAACGGCCCACAACATACCGTTGGAAAGCTCTCGGAGAGCTCTACGGCGGGGCTGCTAAGCCCACTTTGCTGGGCCTTTTTTAAGTGCCCAAAATCGTACATTTTCATCAGTTTCGGGACACTTTTCTTCTTTTGCGCTGTTATTTCGTACCGGATCGCACATCGTGAGCCGCGGGAAGGACCACAATCTAATCCATCACATTTCTGTTACCGAATACCGCGGCACCTTAGGCGAGACAACTTCGCTTCACGTAGAGGCTGGGCCCGAAAACCGAGGGCGTGGGGCTTGGGACCAGATCTCCGTCGCTCCGGAGCCCATAACTTTTGATCCGCAAGGAGTTACGCGGCCCACAGCATACCGTTGGAAAGCTCTCCTAGAGCTCTACGACGTGGCAACTAAGCCCGCTTCGCTGGGCCTTTTTTCGGAGCCCAAAATTGAACGTTTTCATCAGTTTCCGGACACTTTTCTGCCTTTACGCTGTTTTTCCGTCCCGGATCGCACGTCGTGAGCCGCGGGAAGGACGACAACCTAATCCATCTCTTATCTGTCACCGGATCCTACGGCACCTTGGGCGAGACAACTTTGCTTCACGTAGAGGCTGGGCCCGAAAACCGAGGGCGTGGCGCTTAGGACCAGGTCTCCGTCGCTCCGGAGCCCATAACTTTTGATCCGCAAGGAGTTACGCGGCCCACAGCATACCGTTGGAAAGCTCTCCGAGAGCACTACGACGTGGCAGCTAAGCACGCTTTGCTGGGCCTTTTTTCGGAGCCCAAAATAGAACGTTTTCATCAGTTTCCGGACACTTTTCTGCCTTTTCGCCGTTTTTTCGTCCCGGATCGCACGTCGTGAGCCGCGGGAAGGACGACAACCTAATCCATCACTTATCTGTCACCGGATCCTACGGCACCTTGGGCGAGACAACTTCGCTTCACGTAGAGGCTGGGCCCGAAAACCGAGGGCGTGGCGCTTGGGACCAGGTCTCCGTCGCTCCGGAGCCCATAACTTTTGATCCGCAAGGAGTTACGCGGCCCACAGCATACCGTTGGAAAGCTCTCCGAGAGCACTACGACGTGGCAGCTAAGCCCGCTTCGCTGGGCCTTTTTTCGGAGCCCAAAATAGAACGTTTTCATCAGTTTCCGGACACTTTTCTGCCTTTACGCTGTTTTTCCGTCCCGGATCGCACGTCGTGAGCCGCGGGAAGGACGACAACCTAATCCATCTCTTATCTGTCACCGGATCCTACGGCACCTTGGGCGAGACAACTTCGCTTCACGTAGAGGCTGGGCCCGAAAACCGAGGGCGTGGCGCTTGGGACCAGGTCTCCGTCGCTCCGGAGCCCATAACTTTTGATCCGCAAGGAGTTACGCGGCCCACAGCATACCGTTGGAAAGCTCTCCGAGAGCACTACGACGTGGCAGCTAAGCCCGCTTCGCTGGCCCTTTTTTCGGACCCCAAAATAGAACGTTTTCATCAGTTTCCGGACACTTTTCTGCCTTTTCGCTATTTTTCCGTCCCGGATCGCACGTCGTGAGCTGCGGGAAGGACGACAACCTAATCCATCACTTATCTGTCACCGGATCCTACGGCACCTTGGGCGAGACAACTTCGCTTCAAGTAGAGGCTGGGCCCGCAAACCGAGGGCGTGGCGCTTGGGACCAGGTCTCCGTCGCTCCGGAGCCCATAACTTTTGATCCGCAAGGAGTTACGCGGCCCACAGCATACCGTTGGAAAGCTCTCCGAGAGCACTACGACGTGGCAGCTAAGCCCGCTTCGCTGGGCCTTTTTTCGGAGCCCAAAATAGAACGTTTTCATCAGTTTCCGGACACTTTTCTGCCTTTACGCTGTTTTTCCGTCCCGGATCGCACGTCGTGAGCCGCGGGAAGGACGACAACCTAATCCATCTCTTATCTGTCACCGGATCCTACGGCACCTTGGGCGAGACAACTTCGCTTCACGTAGAGGCTGGGCCAGCAAACCGAGGGCGTGGCGCTTGGGACCAGGCCTCCGTCGCTCCGGAGCCCATAACTTTTGATCCGCAAGGAGTTACGCGGCCCACAGCATACCGTTGGAAAGCTCTCCGAGAGCACTACGACGTGGCAGCTAAGCACGCTTCGCTGGGCCTTTTTTCGGAGCCCAAAATATAACGTTTTCATCAGTTTCCGGACACTTTTCTGCCTTTTCGCTGTTTTTCCGTCCCGGATCGCTCGTCGTGAGCCGCGGGAAGGACGACAACCTAATCCATCACTTATCTGTCACCGGATCCTACGGCACCTTGGGCGAGACAACTTCGCTTCACGTAGAGGCTGGGCCCGAAAACCGAGGGCGTGGCGCTTGGGACCAGGTCTTCGTCGCTCCGGAGCCCATAACTTTTGATCCGCAAGGAGTTACGCGGCCCACAGCATACCGTTGGAAAGCTCTCCGAGAGCACTACGACGTGGCAGCTAAGCACGCTTCGCTGGGCCTTTTTTCGGAGCCCAAAATAGAACGTTTTCATCAGTTTCCGGACACTTTTCTGCCTTTTCGCTGTTTTTCCGTCCCGGATCGCACGTCGTGAGCCGCGGGAAGGACGACAACCTAATCCATCACTTATCTGTCACCGGATCCTACGGCACCTTGGGCGAGACAACTTCGCTTCACGTAGAGGCTGGGCCCGAAAACCGAGGGCGTGGCGCTTGGGACCAGGTCTCCGTCGCTCCGGAGCCCATAACTTTTGATCCGCAAGGAGTTACGCGGCCCACAGCATACCGTTGGAAAGCTCTCCGAGAGCACTACGACGTGGCAGCTAAGCCCGCTTCGCTGGGCCTTTTTTCGGAGACCAAAATAGAACGTTTTCATCAGTTTCCGTACACTTTTCTGCCTTTTCGCTGTTTTTCCGTCCCGGATCGCACGTCGTGAGCCGCGGGAAGGACGACAACCTAATCCATCTCTTATCTGTCACCGGATCCTACGGCACCTTGGGCGAGACAACTTCGCTTCACGTAGAGGCTGGGCCCGAAAACCGAGGGCGTGGCGCTTGGGACCAGGTCTCCGTCGCTCCGGAGCCCATAACTTTTGATCCGCAAGGAGTTACGCGGCCCACAGCATACCGTTGGAAAGCTCTCCGAGAGCACTACGACGTGGCAGCTAAGCCCGCTTCGCTGGGCATTTTTTCGGAGCCCAAAATAGAACGTTTTCATCAGTTTCCGGACACTTTTCTGCCTTTTCGCTGTTTTTCCGTCCCGGATCGCACGTCGTGAGCCGCGGGAAGGACGACAACCTAATCCATCACTTATCTGTCACCGGATCCTACGGCACCTTGGGCGAGACAACTTCGCTTCACGTAGAGGCTGGGCCCGCAAACCGAGGGCGTGGCGCTTGGGACCAGGTCTCCGTCGCTCCGGAGCCCATAACTTTTGATCCGCAAGGAGTTACGCGGCCCACAGCATACCGTTGGAAAGCTCTCCGAGAGCACTACGACATGGCAGCTAAGCCCGCTTCGCTGGGCCTTTTTTCGGAGCCCAAAATAGAACGTTTTCATCAGTTTCCGGACACTTTTCTGCCTTTTCGCTGTTTTTCCGTCCCGGATCGCACGTCGTGAGCCGCGGGAAGGACGACAACCTAATCCATCTCTTATCTGTCACCGGATCCTACGGCACCTTGGGCGAGACAACTTCGCTTCACGTAGAGGCTGGGCCCGAAAACCGAGGGCGTGGCGCTTGGGACCAGGTCTCCGTCGCTCCGGAGCCCATAACTTTTGATCCGCAAGGAGTTACGCGGCCCACAGCATACCGTTGGAAAGCTCTCCGAGAGCACTACGACGTGGCAGCTAAGCCCGCTTAGCTGGCCCTTTTTTCGGAGCCCAAAATAGAACGTTTTCATCAGTTTCCGGACACTTTTCTGCCTTTTCGCTGTTTTTCCGTCCCGGATCGCACGTCGTGAGCCGCGGGAAGGACGACAACCTAATCCATCACTTATCTGTCACCGGATCCTACGGCACCTTGGGCGAGACAACTTCGCTTCAAGTAGAGGCTGGGCCCGCAAACCGAGGGCGTGGCGCTTGGGACCAGGTCTCCGTCGCTCCGGAGCCCATAACTTTTGATCCGCAAGGAGTTACGCGGCCCACAGCATACCGTTGGAAAGCTCTCCGAGAGCACTACGACGTGGCAGCTAAGCCCGCTTCGCTGGGCCTTTTTTCGGAGCCCAAAATAGAACGTTTTCATCAGTTTCCGGACACTTTTCTGCCTTTTCGCTGTTTTTCCGTCCCGGATCGCACGTCGTGAGCCGCGGGAAGGACGACAACCTAATCCATCTCTTATCTGTCACCGGATCCTACGGCACCTTGGGCGAGACAACTTCGCTTCACGTAGAGGCTGGGCCAGCAAACCGAGGGCGTGGCGCTTGGGACCAGGCCTCCGTCGCTCCGGAGCCCATAACTTTTGATCCGCAAGGAGTTACGCGGCCCACAGCATACCGTTGGAAAGCTCTCCGAGAGCACTACGACGTGGCAGCTAAGCCCGCTTCGCTGGGCCTTTTTTCGGAGCCCAAAATAGAACGTTTTCATCAGTTTCCGGACACTTTTCTGCCTTTTCGCTGTTTTTCCGTCCCGGATCGCACGTCGTGAGCCGCGGGAAGGACGACAACCTAATCCATCACTTATCTGTCACCGGATCCTACGGCACCTTGGGCGAGACAACTTCGCTTCACGTAGAGGCTGGGCCCGAAAACCGAGGGCGTGGCGCTTGGGACCAGGTCTTCGTCGCTCCGGAGCCCATAACTTTTGATCCGCAAGGAGTTACGCGGCCCACAGCATACCGTTGGAAAGCTCTCCGAGAGCACTACGACGTGGCAGCTAAGCACGCTTCGCTGGGCCTTTTTTCGGAGCCCAAAATAGAACGTTTTCATCAGTTTCCGGACACTTTTCTGCCTTTTCGCTGTTTTTCCGTCCCGGATCGCACGTCGTGAGCCGCGGGAAGGACGACAACCTAATCCATCACTTATCTGTCACCGGATCCTACGGCACCTTGGGCGAGACAACTTCGCTTCACGTAGAGGCTGGGCCCGAAAACCGAGGGCGTGGCGCTTGGGACCAGGTCTCCGTCGCTCCGGAGCCCATAACTTTTGATCCGCAAGGAGTTACGCGGCCCACAGCATACCGTTGGAAAGCTCTCCGAGAGCACTACGACGTGGCAGCTAAGCCCGCTTCGCTGGGCCTTTTTTCGGAGACCAAAATAGAACGTTTTCATCAGTTTCCGTACACTTTTCTGCCTTTTCGCTGTTTTTCCGTCCCGGATCGCACGTCGTGAGCCGCGGGAAGGACGACAACCTAATCCATCTCTTATCTGTCACCGGATCCTACGGCACCTTGGGCGAGACAACTTCGCTTCACGTAGAGGCTGGGCCCGAAAACCGAGGGCGTGGCGCTTGGGACCAGGTCTTCGTCGCTCCGGAGCCCATAACTTTTGATCCGCAAGGAGTTACGCGGCCCACAGCATACCGTTGGAAAGCTCTCCGAGAGCACTACGACGTGGCAGCTAAGCACGCTTCGCTGGGCCTTTTTTCGGAGCCCAAAATAGAACGTTTTCATCAGTTTCCGGACACTTTTCTGCCTTTTCGCTGTTTTTCCGTCCCGGATCGCACGTCGTGAGCCGCGGGAAGGACGACAACCTAATCCATCACTTATCTGTCACCGGATCCTACGGCACCTTGGGCGAGACAACTTCGCTTCACGTAGAGGCTGGGCCCGAAAACCGAGGGCGTGGCGCTTGGGACCAGGTCTCCGTCGCTCCGGAGCCCATAACTTTTGATCCGCAAGGAGTTACGCGGCCCACAGCATACCGTTGGAAAGCTCTCCGAGAGCACTACGACGTGGCAGCTAAGCCCGCTTCGCTGGGCCTTTTTTCGGAGACCAAAATAGAACGTTTTCATCCGTTTCCGTACACTTTTCTGCCTTTTCGCTGTTTTTCCGTCCCGGATCGCACGTCGTGAGCCGCGGGAAGGACGACAACCTAATCCATCTCTTATCTGTCACCGGATCCTACGGCACCTTGGGCGAGACAACTTCGCTTCACGTAGAGGCTGGGCCCGAAAACCGAGGGCGTGGCGCTTGGGACCAGGTCTCCGTCGCTCCGGAGCCCATAACTTTTGATCCGCAAGGAGTTACGCGGCCCACAGCATACCGTTGGAAAGCTCTCCGAGAGCACTACGACGTGGCAGCTAAGCCCGCTTCGCTGGGCATTTTTTCGGAGCCCAAAATAGAACGTTTTCATCAGTTTCCGGACACTTTTCTGCCTTTTCGCTGTTTTTCCGTCCCGGATCGCACGTCGTGAGCCGCGGGAAGGACGACAACCTAATCCATCACTTATCTGTCACCGGATCCTACGGCACCTTGGGCGAGACAACTTCGCTTCACGTAGAGGCTGGGCCTGCAAACCGAGGGCGTGGCGCTTGGGACCAGGTCTCCGTCGCTCTGGAGCCCATAACTTTTGATCAGCAAGGAGTTACGCGGCCCACAGCATACCGTTGGAAAGCTCTCCGAGAGCACTACGACGTGGCAGCTAAGCCCGCTTCGCTGGGCCTTTTTTCGGAGCCCAAAATAGAACGTTTTCATCAGTTTCCGGACACTTTTCTGCCTTTTCGCTGTTTTTCCGTCCCGGATCGCACGTCGTGAGCCGCGGGAAGGACGACAACCTAATCCATCTCTTATCTGTCACCGGATCCTACGGTACCTTCGGCAAGCCAACTTCGCATCACGTGGAGACAAGGCCCGCAAATCGAGGTCGTGTGGCTTGGGACAAAGTCTCTGTCGCTCCGGAGCCCATAACTTTTGATCCGCAAGGAGTTACGCGGCCCACAGCATACCGTTGGAAAGCTCTCCGAGAGCTCTACGACGAGGCTGCTAAGTCCGCTCCGCTGGCCCTTTTTTCGGAGCCCAAAATAGAACGTTTTCATCAGTTTCGGGACACTTTTCTTCCTTTTCGTTGTTTTTTCGTCCCAGATCGCGCGTCGTGAGCGGCGAAAAGGACGACTACCTAATCCATCACTTATCTGTCACCGGATCCTACGGCACCTTGGGCGAGACAACTTCGCTTCACGTAGAGGCTGGGCCCGAAAACCGAGGGCGTGGCGCTTGGGACCAGGTCTCTGTCGCCCCGGAGCCCATAACTTTTGATCCGCAAGGAGTTACGCGGCCCACAGCATACCGTTGGAAAGCTCTCCGAGAGCTCTACGACGAGGCTGCTAAGTCCGCTCCGCTGGCCCTTTTTTCGGAGCCCAAAATAGAACGTTTTCATCAGTTTCCGGACACTTTTCTGCCTTTTCGCTGTTTTTCCGTCCCGGATCGCACGTCGTGAGCCGCGGGAAGGACGACAACCTAATCCATCACTTATCTGTCACCGGATCCTACGGCACCTTGGGCGAGACAACTTCGCTTCACGTAGAGGCTGGGCCCGAAAACCGAGGGCGTGGCGCTTGGGACCAGCTCTCCGTCGCTCCGGAGCCCAAAACTTTTGATCCGCAAGGAGTTACGCGGCCCACAGCATACCGTTGGAAAGCTCTCCGAGAGCACTACGACGTGGCAGCTAAGCCCGCTTCGCTGGGCCTTTTTTCGGAGACCAAAATAGAACGTTTTCATCAGTTTCCGTACACTTTTCTGCCTTTTCGCTGTTTTTCCGTCCCGGATCGCACGTCGTGAGCCGCGGGAAGGACGACAACCTAATCCATCTCTTATCTGTCACCGGATCCTACGGCACCTTGGGCGAGACAACTTCGCTTCACGTAGAGGCTGGGCCCGCAAACCGAGGGCGTGGCGCTTGGGACCAGGCCTCCGTCGCTCCGGAGCCCATAACTTTTGATCCGCAAGGAGTTACGCGGCCCACAGCATACCGTTGGAAAGCTCTCCGAGAGCACTACGACGTGGCAGCTAAGCCCGCTTCGCTGGGCCTTTTTTCGGAGCCCAAAATAGAACGTTTTCATCAGTTTCCGGACACTTTTCTGCCTTTTCGCTGTTTTTCCGTCCCGGATCGCACTTCGTGAGCCGCGGGAAGGACGACAACCTAATCCATCACTTATCTGTCACCGGATCCTACGGCACCTTGGGCGAGACAACTTCGCTTCACGTAGAGGCTGGGCCCGCAAACCGAGGGCGTGGCGCTTGGGACCAGGTCTCCGTCGCTCCGGAGCCCATAACTTTTGATCCGCAAGGAGTTACGCGGCCCACAGCATACCGTTGGAAAGCTCTCCGTGAGCACTACGACGTGGCAGCTAAGCCCGCTTCGCTGGGCCTTTTTTCGGAGCCAAAAATCGAACGTTTTCATCAGTTTTCGGACACTTTTCTGACTTTTCGCTGTTTTTCCGTCCTGGATCGCACGTCGTGAGCCGCGGGAAGGACGACAACCTAATCCATCACTTATCTGTCACCGGATCCTACGGCACCTTGGGCGAGACAACTTCGCTTCAAGTAGAGGCTGGGCCCGCAAACCGAGGGCGTGGCGCTTGGGACCAGGTCTCCGTCGCTCCGGAGCCCATAACTTTTGATCCGCAAGGAGTTACGCGGCCCACAGCATACCGTTGGAAAGCTCTCCGAGAGCACTACGACGTGGCAGCTAAGCCCGCTTCGCTGGGCCTTTTTTCGGAGCCCAAAATAGAACGTTTTCATCAGTTTCCGGACACTTTTCTGCCTTTTCGCTGTTTTTCCGTCCCGGATCGCACGTCGTGAGCCGCGGGAAGGACGACAACCTAATCCATCTCTTATCTGTCACCGGATCCTACGGCACCTTGGGCGAGACAACTTCGCTTCACGTAGAGGCTGGGCCAGCAAACCGAGGGCGTGGCGCTTGGGACCAGGCCTCCGTCGCTCCGGAGCCCATAACTTTTGATCCGCAAGGAGTTACGCGGCCCACAGCATACCGTTGGAAAGCTCTCCGAGAGCACTACGACGTGGCAGCTAAGCCCGCTTCGCTGGGCCTTTTTTCGGAGCCCAAAATAGAACGTTTTCATCAGTTTCCGGACACTTTTCTGCCTTTTCGCTGTTTTTCCGTCCCGGATCGCACGTCGTGAGCCGCGGGAAGGACGACAACCTAATCCATCACTTATCTGTCACCGGATCCTACGGCACCTTGGGCGAGACAACTTCGCTTCACGTAGAGGCTGGGCCCGAAAACCGAGGGCGTGGCGCTTGGGACCAGGTCTTCGTCGCTCCGGAGCCCATAACTTTTGATCCGCAAGGAGTTACGCGGCCCACAGCATACCGTTGGAAAGCTCTCCGAGAGCACTACGACGTGGCAGCTAAGCACGCTTCGCTGGGCCTTTTTTCGTAGCCCAAAATAGAACGTTTTCATCAGTTTCCGGACACTTTTCTGCCTTTTCGCTGTTTTTCCGTCCCGGATCGCACGTCGTGAGCCGCGGGAAGGACGACAACCTAATCCATCACTTATCTGTCACCGGATCCTACGGCACCCTGGGCGAGACAACTTCGCTTCACGTAGAGGCTGGGCCCGAAAACCGAGGGCGTGGCGCTTGGGACCAGGTCTCCGTCGCTCCGGAGCCCATAACTTTTGATCGGCAAGGAGTTACGCGGCCCACAGCATATCGTTAGAAAGCTCTCCGAGAGCACTACGACTTGGCAGCTAAGCCCGCTTCGCTGGGCCTTTTTTCGGAGACCAAAATAGAACGTTTTCATCAGTTTCCGTACACTTTTCTGCCTTTTCGCTGTTTTTCCGTCCCGGATCGCACGTCGTGAGCCGCGGGAAGGACGACAACCTAATCCATCTCTTATCTGTCACCGGATCCTACGGCACCTTGGGCGAGACAACTTCGCTTCACGTAGAGGCTGGGCCCGAAAACCGAGGGCGTGGCGCTTGGGACCAGGTCTCCCTCGCTCCGGAGCCCATAACTTTTGATCCGCAAGGAGTTACGCGGCCCACAGCATACCGTTGGAAAGCTCTCCGAGAGCACTACGACGTGGCAGCTAAGCCCGCTTCGCTGGGCATTTTTTCGGAGCCCAAAATAGAACGTTTTCATCAGTTTCCGGACACTTTTCTGCCTTTTCGCTGTTTTTCCGTCCCGGATCGCACGTCGTGAGCCGCGGGAAGGACGACAACCTAATCCATCACTTATCTGTCACCGGATCCTACGGCACCTTGGGCGAGACAACTTCGCTTCACGTAGAGGCTGGGCCTGCAAACCGAGGGCGTGGCGCTTGGGACCAGGTCTCCGTCGCTCCGGAGCCCATAACTTTTGATCCGCAAGGAGTTACGCGGCCCACAGCATACCGTTGGAAAGCTCTCCGAGAGCACTACGACGTGGCAGCTAAGCCCGCTTCGCTGGGCCTTTTTTCGGAGCCCAAAATAGAACGTTTTCATCAGTTTCCGGACACTTTTCTGCCTTTTCGCTGTTTTTCCGTCCCGGATCGCACGTCGTGAGCCGCGGGAAGGACGACAACCTAATCCATCTCTTATCTGTCACCGGATCCTACGGCACCTTGGGCGAGACAACTTCGCTTCACGTAGAGGCTGGGCCCGCAAACCGAGGGCGTGGCGCTTGGGACCAGGTCTCCGTCGCTCCGGAGCCCATAACTTTTGATCCGCAAGGAGTTACGCGGCCCACAGCATACCGTTGGAAAGCTCTCCGAGAGCTCTACGACGAGGCTGCTAAGTCCGCTCCGCTGGCCCTTTTTTCGGAGCCCAAAATAGAACGTTTTCATCAGTTTCCGGACACTTTTCTGCCTTTTCGCTGTTTTTCCGTCCCGGATCGCACGTCGTGAGCCGCGGGAAGGACGACTACCTAATCCATCACTTATCTGTCACCGGATCCTACGGCACCTTGGGCGAGACAACTTCGCTTCACGTAGAGGCTGGGCCCGAAAACCGAGGGCGTGGCGCTTGGGACCAGGTCTCCGTCGCTCCGGAGCCCATAACTTTTGATCCGCAAGGAGTTACGCGGCCCACAGCATACCGTTGGAAAGCTCTCCGAGAGCTCTACGACGAGGCTGCTAAGTCCGCTCCGCTGGCCCTTTTTTCGGAGCCCAAAATAGAACGTTTTCATCAGTTTCCGGGCACTTTTCTGCCTTTTCGCTGTTTTTCCGTCCCGGATCGCACGTCGTGAGCCGCGGGAAGGACGACAACCTAATCCATCACTTATCTGTCACCGGATCCTACGGCACCTTGGGCGAGACAACTTCGCTTCACGTAGAGGCTGGGCCCGAAAACCGAGGGCGTGGCGCTTGGGACCAGCTCTCCGTCGCTCCGGAGCCCAAAACTTTTGATCCGCAAGGAGTTACGCGGCCCACAGCATACCGTTGGAAAGCTCTCCGAGAGCACTACGACGTGGCAGCTAAGCCCGCTTCGCTGGGCCTTTTTTCGGAGACCAAAATAGAACGTTTTCATCAGTTTCCGTACACTTTTCTGCCTTTTCGCTGTTTTTCCGTCCCGGATCGCACGTCGTGAGCCGCGGGAAGGACGACAACCTAATCCATCTCTTATCTGTCACCGGATCCTACGGCACCTTGGGCGAGACAACTTCGCTTCACGTAGAGGCTGGGCCCGCAAACCGAGGGCGTGGCGCTTGGGACCAGGCCTCCGTCGCTCCGGAGCCCATAACTTTTGATCCGCAAGGAGTTACGCGGCCCACAGCATACCGTTGGAAAGCTCTCCGAGAGCACTACGACGTGGCAGCTAAGCCCGCTTCGCTGGGCCTTTTTTCGGAGCCCAAAATAGAACGTTTTCATCAGTTTCCGGACACTTTTCTGCCTTTTCGCTGTTTTTCCGTCCCGGATCGCACGTCGTGAGCCGCGGGAAGGACGACAACCTAATCCAGCACTTATCTGTCACCGGATCCTACGGCACCTTGGGCGAGACAACTTCTCTTCACGTAGAGGCTGGGCCCGCAAACCGAGGGCGTGGCGCTTGGGACCAGGTCTCCGTCGCTCCGGGGGCCATAACTTTTGATCCCCAAGGAGTTACGCGGCCCACAGCATACCGTTGGAAAGCTCTCCGAGAGCACTACGCCGTGGCACCTCAGCCCGCTTCGCTGGGCCTTTTTTAGGAGCCCAAAATAGAACGTTTTCATCAGTTTTCGGACACTTTTATGCCTTTTCGCTGTTTTTCCGTCCCGGATCGCACGTCGTGAGCCGCGGGAAGGACGACAACCTAATCCATCACTTATCTGTCACCGGATCCTACGGCACCTTGGGCGAGACAACTTCGCTTCAAGTAGAGGCTGGGCCCGCAAACCGAGGGCGTGGCGCTTGGGACCAGGTCTCCGTCGCTCCGGAGCCCATAACTTTTGATCCGCAAGGAGTTACGCGGCCCACAGCATACCGTTGGAAAGCTCTCCGAGAGCACTACGACGTGGCAGCTAAGCCCGCTTCGCTGGGCCTTTTTTCGGAGCCCAAAATAGAACGTTTTCATCAGTTTCCGGACACTTTTCTGCCTTTTCGCTGTTTTTCCGTCCCGGATCGCACGTCGTGAGCCGCGGGAAGGACGACAACCTAATCCATCTCTTATCTGTCACCGGATCCTACGGCACCTTGGGCGAGACAACTTCGCTTCACGTAGAGGCTGGGCCAGCAAACCGAGGGCGTGGCGCTTGGGACCAGGCCTCCGTCGCTCCGGAGCCCATAACTTTTGATCCGCAAGGAGTTACGCGGCCCACAGCATACCGTTGGAAAGCTCTCCGAGAGCTCTACGCCGAGGCTGCTAAGCCCGCTCCGCTGGCCCTTTTTTCGGAGCCCAAAATAGAACGTTTTCATCAGTTTCGGGACACTTTTCTTCCTTTTCGTTGTTTTTTCGTCCCGGATCGCACGTCGTGAGCCGCGGGAAGGACGACAACCTAATCCATCACTTATCTGTCACCGGATCCTACGGCACCTTGGGCGAGACAACTTCGCTTCACGTAGAGGCTGGGCCCGAAAACCGAGGGCGTGGCGCTTGGGACCAGGTCTTCGTCGCTCCGGAGCCCATAACTTTTGATCCGCAAGGAGTTACGCGGCCCACAGCATACCGTTGGAAAGCACTCCGAGAGCACTACGACGTGGCAGCTAAGCACGCTTCGCTGGGCCTTTTTTCGGAGCCCAAAATAGAACGTTTTCATCAGTTTCCGGACACTTTTCTGCCTTTTCGCTGTTTTTCCGTCCCGGATCGCACGTCGTGAGCCGCGGGAAGGACGACAACCTAATCCATCACTTATCTGTCACCGGATCCTACGGCACCTTGGGCGAGACAACTTCGCTTCACGTAGAGGCTGGGCCCGAAAACCGAGGGCGTGGCGCTTGGGACCAGGTCTCCGTCGCTCCGGAGCCCATAACTTTTGATCCGCAAGGAGTTACGCCGCCCACAGCATACCGTTGGAAAGCTCTCCAAGAGCACTACGACGTGGCAGCTAAGCCCGCTTCGCTGGGCCTTTTTTCGGAGACCAAAATAGAACGTTTTCATCAGTTTCCGTACACTTTTCTGCCTTTTCGCTGTTTTTCCGTCCCGGATCGCACGTCGTGAGCCGCGGGAAGGACGACAACCTAATCCATCTCTTATCTGTCACCGGATCCTACGGCACCTTGGGCGAGACAACTTCGCTTCACGTAGAGGCTGGGCCCGAAAACCGAGGGCGTGGCGCTTGGGACCAGGTCTCCGTCGCTCCGGAGACCATAACTTTTGATCCGCAAGGAGTTACGCGGCCCACAACATACCGTTGGAAAGCTCTCCGAGAGCACTACGACGTGGCAGCTAAGCCCGCTTCGCTGGGCCTTTTTTCGGAGCCCAAAATAGAACGTTTTCATCAGTTTCCGGACACTTTTCTGCCTTTTCGCTGTTTTTCCGTCCCGGATCGCACGTCGTGAGCCGCGGGAAGGACGACAACCAAATCCATCACTTATCTGTCACCGGATCCTACGGCACCTTGGGCGAGACAACTTCGCTTCACGTAGAGGCTGGGCCCGCAAACCGAGGGCGTGGCGCTTGGGACCAGGCCTCCGTCGCTCCGGAGCCCATAACTTTTGATCCGCAAGGAGTTACGCGGCCCACAGCATACCGTTGGAAAGCTCTCTGAGAGCACTACGACGTGGCAGCTAAGCCCGCTTCGCTGGGCCTTTTTTCGGAGCCCAAAATAGAACGTTTTCATCAGTTTCCGGACACTTTTCTGCCTTTTCGCTGTTTTTCCGTCCCGGATCGCACGTCGTGAGCCGCGGGAAGGACGACAACCTAATCCATCTCTTATCTGTCACCGGATCCTACGGCACCTTGGGCGAGACAACTTCGCTTCACGTAGAGGCTGGGCCAGCAAACCGAGGGCGTGGCGCTTGGGACCAGGCCTCCGTCGCTCCGGAGCCCATAACTTTTGATCCGCAAGGAGTTACGCGGCCCACAGCATACCGTTGGAAAGCTCTCCGAGAGCACTACGACGTGGCAGCTAAGCATGCTTCGCTGGGCCTTTTTTCGGAGCCCAAAATAGAACGTTTTCATCAGTTTCCGGACACTTTTCTGCCTTTTCGCTGTTTTTCCGTCCCGGATCGCACGTCGTGAGCCGCGGGAAGGACGACAACCTAATCCATCTCTTATCTGTCACCGGATCCTACGGCACCTTGGGCGAGACAACTTCGCTTCACGTAGAGGCTGGGCCCGAAAACCGAGGGCGTGGCGCTTGGGACCAGGTCTCCGTCGCTCCGGAGCCCATAACTTTTGATCCGCAAGGAGTTACGCGGCCCACAGCATACCGTTGGAAAGCTCTCCGAGAGCACTACGACGTGGCAGCTAAGCCCGCTTCGCTGGGCCTTTTTTCGGAGCCCAAAATAGAACGTTTTCATCAGTTTCCGGACACTTTTCTGCATTTTCGCTGTTTTTCCGTCCCGGATCGCACGTCGTGAGCCGCGGGAAGGACGACAACCTAATCCATCACTTATCTGTCACCGGATCCTACGGCACCTTGGGCGAGACAACTTCGCTTCACGTAGAGGCTGGGCCCGCAAACCGAGGGCATGGCGCTTGGGACCAGGTCTCCGTCGCTCCGGAGCCCATAACTTTTGATCCGCAAGGAGTTACGCGGCCCACAACATACCGTTGGAAAGCTCTCCGAGAGCACAACGACGTGGCAGCTAAGCCCGCTTTGCTGGACCTTTTTTTGGAGCCCAAAATAGAACGTTTTCATCAGTTTCCGGACACTTTTCTGCCTTTTCGCTGTTTTTCCTTCCCGGATCGCACGTCGTGAGCCGCGGGAAGGACGACAACCTAATCCATCACTTATCTGGCACCGGATCCTACGACACCTTGGGCGATACAACTTCGCTTCACGTAGAGGCTGGGCCCGCAAACCGAGGGCGTGGCGCTTGGGACCAGGTCTCCGTCGCTCCGGAGCCCATAACTTTTGATCCGCAAGGAGTTACGCGGCCCACAGCATACCGTTGGAAAGCTATCCGAGAGCACTACGACGTGGCAGCTAAGCCCGCTTCGCTGGGCCTTTTTTCGGAGCCGAAAATAGAACGTTTTCATCAGTTTCCGGACACTTTTATGCCTTTTCGCTGTTTTTCCGTCCCGGATCGCACGTCGTGAGCCGCGGGAAGGACGACAACCTAATCCATCACTTATCTGTCACCGGATCCTACGGCACCTTGGGCGAGACAACTTCGCTTCACGTAGAGGCTGGGCCCGCAAACCGAGGGCGTGGCGCTTGGGACCAGGTCTCCGTCGCTCCGGAGCCCATAACTTTTGATACGCAAGGAGTTACGCGGCCCACAGCATACCGTTGGAAAGCTATCCGAGAGCACTACGACGTGGCAGCTAAGCACGCTTCGCTGGGCCTTTTTTCGGAGCCCAAAATAGAACGTTTTCATCAGTTTCCGGACACTTTTCTGCCATTTCGCTGTTTTTCCATCCCGGATCGCACGTCGTGAGCCGCGGGAAGGACGACAACCTAATCCATCTCTTATCTGTCACCGGATCCTACGGCACCTTGGGCGAGACAACTTCGCTTCACGTAGAGGCTGGGCCCGCAAACCGAGGGCGTGGCGCTTGGGACCAGGTCTCCGTCGCTCTGGAGCCCATAACTTTTGATCCGCAAGGAGTTACGCGGCCCACAGCATACCGTTGGAAAGCTCTCCGAGAGCACTACGACGTGGCAGCTAAGCCCGCTTCGCTGGGCCTTTTTTTGGAGCCCAAAATAGAACGTTTTCATCAGTTTCCGGACACTTTTCTGCCTTTTCGCTGTTTTTCCGTCCCGAATCGCACGTCGTGAGCCGCGGGAAGGACGACAACCTAATCCATCACTTATCTGTCACCGGATCCTACGGCACCTTGGGCGAGACAACTTCGCTTCACGTAGAGGCTGGGCCCGCAAACCGAGGGCGTGGCGCTTGGGACCAGGCCTCCGTCGCTCCGGAGCCCATAACTTTTGATCCGCAAGGAGTTACGCGGCCCACAGCATACCCGTGGAAAGCTCTCTGAGAGCACTACGACGTGGCAGGGAAGCCCCCTTCGCTGGGCCTTTCTTCGGACCCCAAAATAGAACGTTTTCATTAGTTTCCGGACACTTTTCTGCCTTTTCGCTGTTTTTCCGTCCCGGATCGCACGTCGTGAGCCGCGGGAAGGACGACAACCTAATCCATCACTTATCTGTCACCGGATCCTACGGCACCTTGGGCGAGACAACTTCGCTTCACGTAGAGGCTGGGCCCGCAAACCGAGGGCGTGGCGCTTGGGACCAGGTCTCCGTCGCTCCGGAGCCCATAACTTTTGATCCGCAAGGAGTTACGCGGCCCACAGCATACCGTTGGAAAGCTCTCCGAGAGCACTACGACGTGGCAGCTAAGCCCGCTTCGCTGGGCCTTTTTTCGGAGCCCAAAATAGAACGTTTTCATCAGTTTCCGGACACTTTTCTGCATTTTCGCTGTTTTTCCGTCCCGGATCGCACGTCGTGAGCCGCGGGAAGGACGACAACCTAATCCATCACTTATCTGTCACCGGATCCTACGGCACCTTGGGCGAGACAACTTCGCTTCACGTAGAGGCTGGGCCCGCAAACCGAGGGCATGGCGCTTGGGACCTGGTCTTCGTCGCTCCGGAGCCCATAACTTTTGATCCGCAAGGAGTTACGCGGCCCACAACGTACCGTTGGAAAGCTCTCCGAGAGCCCTACGACGGGGTAGCTAAGCACGCTTTGCTGGACCCTTTTTTGGAGCCCAAAATTGAACGTTTTCATCAGTTTCCGGACACTTTTCTGCCTTTTCGCTGTTTTTCCTTCCCGGATCGCACGTCGTGAGCCGCGGGAAGGACGACAACCTAATCCATCACTTATCTGGCACCGGATCCTACGACACCTTGGGCGATACAACTTCGCTTCACGTAGAGGCTGGGCCCGCAAACCGAGGGCGTGGCGCTTGGGACCAGGTCTCCGTCGCTCCGGAGCCCATAACTTTTGATCCGCAAGGAGTTACGCGGCCCACAGCATACCGTTGGAAAGCTATCCGAGAGCACTACGACGTGGCAGCTAAGCCCGCTTCGCTGGGCCTTTTTTCGGAGCCGAAAATAGAACGTTTTCATCAGTTTCCGGACACTTTTATGCCTTTTCGCTGTTTTTCCGTCCCGGATCGCACGTCGTGAGCCGCGGGAAGGACGACAACCTAATCCATCACTTATCTGTCACCGGATCCTACGGCACCTTGGGCGAGACAACTTCGCTTCACGTAGAGGCTGGGCCCGCAAACCGAGGGCGTGGCGCTTGGGACCAGGTCTCCGTCGCTCCGGAGCCCATAACTTTTGATACGCAAGGAGTTACGCGGCCCACAGCATACCGTTGGAAAGCTATCCGAGAGCACTACGACGTGGCAGCTAAGCACGCTTCGCTGGGCCTTTTTTCGGAGCCCAAAATAGAACGTTTTCATCAGTTTCCGGACACTTTTCTGCCATTTCGCTGTTTTTCCATCCCGGATCGCACGTCGTGAGCCGCGGGAAGGACGACAACCTAATCCATCTCTTATCTGTCACCGGATCCTACGGCACCTTGGACAAGGCAACTTCGCATCACGTGGAGGCTGGGCCAGCAAACCGAGGTCGTGTGGCTTGGGACCAGGTCTCCGACGCTCTGGAGCCCATAACTTTTGATCCGCAAGGAGTTACGCGGCCCACAGCATACCGTTGGAAAGCTCTTCGAGAGCACTACGATAGGGCAGCAAAGCCCCCTTCGTTGGGCCTTTTTTTCGAGCCCAAAATCGAACGTTTTCATCAGTTTCGGGACTCTTTTCTTCTTTTGCGCTATTTTTCCGTCCCAGATCGCGCGTCGTGAGCCGCGAAAAGGACGACCACCTAATCCATCACTTATCTGTCACCGGATCCTACGGCACCTTGGGCGAGACAACTTCGCTTCACGTAGAGGCTGGGCCCGCAAACCGAGGGCGTGGCGCTTGGGACCAGGCCTCCGTCGCTCCGGAGCCCATAACTTTTGATCCGCAAGGAGTTACGCGGCCCACAGCATACCGTTGGAAAGCTCTCCGAGAGCACTACGACGTGGCAGCTAAGCCCGCTTCGCTGGGCCTTTCTTCGGAGCCCAAAATAGAACGTTTTCATTAGTTTCCGGACACTTTTCTGCCTTTTCGCTGTTTTTCCGTCCCGGATCGCACGTCGTGAGCCGCGGGAAGGACGACAACCAAATCCATCACTTATCTGTCACCGGATCCTACGGCACCCTGGGCGAGACAACTTCGCTTCACGTAGAGGCTGGGCCCGCAAACCGAGGGCGTGGCGTTTGGGACCAGGTCTCCGTCGCTCCGGAGCCCATAACTTTTGATCCGCAAGGAGTTACGCGGCCCACAGCTTACCGTTGGAAAGCTCTCCGAGAGCACTACGACGTGGCAGCTAAGCCCGCTTCGCTGGGCCTTTTTTCGGAGCCCAAAATAGAATGTTTTCATCAGTTTCCAGACACTTTTCTGCCTTTTCGCTGTTTTTCCGTCCCGGATCGTACGTCGTGAGCCGCGGGAAGGACGACAACCAAATCCATCACTTATCTGTCACCGGATCCTACGGCACCTTGGGCGAGACAACATCGCTTCACGTAGAGGCTGGGCCCGCAAACCGAGGGCGTGGCGCTTGGGACCAGGTCTCCGTCGCTCCGGAGCCCATAACTTTTGATCCGCAAGGAGTTACGCGGCCCACAACATACCGTTGGAAAGCTCTCCGAGAGCACAACGACGTGGCAGCTAAGCCCGCTTTGCTGGACCTTTTTTCGGAGCCCAAAATAGAACGTTTTCATCAGTTTCCGGACACTTTTCTGCCTTTTCGCTGTTTTTCCTTCCCGGATCGCACGTCGTGAGCCGCGGGAAGGACGACAACCTAATCCATCACTTATCTGGCACCGGATCCTACGACACCTTGGGCGATACAACTTCGCTTCACGTAGAGGCTGGGCCCGCAAACCGAGGGCGTGGCGCTTGGGACCAGGTCTCCGTCGCTCCGGAGCCCATAACTTTTGATCCGCAAGGAGTTACGCAGTCCACAGCATACCGTTGGAAAGCTATCCGAGAGCACTACGACGTGGCAGCTAAGCCCGCTTCGCTGGGCCTTTTTTCGGAGCCCAAAATAGAACGTTTTCATCAGTTTCCGGACACTTTTCTGCCTTTTCGCTGTTTTTCCGTCCCGGATCGCACGTCGTGAGCCGCGGGAAGGACGACAACCTAATCCATCACTTATCTGTCACCGGATCCTACGGCACCTTGGGCGAGACAACTTCGCTTCACGTAGAGGCTGGGCCCGCAAACCGAGGGCGTGGCGCTTGGGACCAGGTCTCCGTCGCTCCGGAGCCCTTAACTTTTGATCCGCAAGGAGTTACGCGTCCTACAGCATACCGTTGGAAAGCACTCCGAGAGCTCTACGACGAGGTAGCTATACCCGCTTCATTGGGCCTTTTTTCGGAGCCCAAAATAGAACGTCTTCATCAGTTTCGGGACACTTTTATTATTTTACGCTGTTTTTACGTCCCAGATCGTGTATCGTTAGCCGCGAAAAGGACGACAACCTAATCCATCTCTTATCTGTCACCGGATCCTACGGCACCTTGGGCGAGACAACTTCGCTTCACGTAGAGGCTGGGCCCGCAAACCGAGGGCGTGGCGCTTGGGACCAGGTCTCCGTCGCTCTGGAGCCCATAACTTTTGATCCGCAAGGAGTTACGCGGCCCACAGCATACCGTTGGAAAGCTCTCCGAGAGCACTACGACGTGGCAGCTAAGCCCGCTTCGCTGGGCCTTTTTTTGGAGCCCAAAATAGAACGTTTTCATCAATTTCCGGACACTTTTCTGCCTTTTCGCTGTTTTTCCGTCCCGAATCGCACGTCGTGAGCCGCGGGAAGGACGACAACCTAATCCATCACTTATCTGTCACCGGATCCTACGGCACCTTGGGCGAGACAACTTCGCTTCACGTAGAGGCTGGGCTCGCAAACCGAGGGGGTGCCGCTTGGGACCAGGCCTCCGTCGCTCCGGAGCCCATAACTTTTGATCCGCAAGGAGTTACGCGGCCCACAGCATACCGTTGGAAAGCTCTCCGAGAGCACTGCGACGTGGCAGCTAAGCCCGCTTCGCTGGGCCTTTTTTCGGAGCCCAAAATAGAACGTTTTCATCAGTTTCCGGACACTTTTCTGCCTTTTCGCTGTTTTTCCGTCCCGGATCGCACGTCGTGAGCCGCGGGAAGGACGACAACCTAATCCATCACTTATCTGTCACCGGATCCTACGGCACCTTGGGCGAGACAACTTCGCTTCACGTAGAGGCTGGGCCCGCAAACCGAGGGCGTGGCGCTTGGGACCAGGTCTCCGTCGCTCCGGAGCCCATAACTTTTGATACGCAAGGAGTTACGCGGCCCACAGCATACCGTTGGAAAGCTATCCGAGAGCACTACGACGTGGCAGCTAAGCCCGCTTCATTGGGCCTTTTTTCGGAGCCCAAAATAGAACGTTTTCATCAGTTTCCGGACACTTTTCTGCCATTTCGCTGTTTTTCCATCCCGGATCGCACGTCGTGAGCCGCGGGAAGGACGACAACCTAATCCATCTCTTATCTGTCACCGGATCCTACGGCACCTTGGGCGAGACAACTTCGCTTCACGTAGAGGCTGGGCCCGCAAACCGAGGGCGTGGCGCTTGGGACCAGGTCTCCGTCGCTCTGGAGCCCATAACTTTTGATCCGCAAGGAGTTACGCGGCCCACAGCATACCGTTGGAAAGCTCTCCGAGAGCACTACGACGTGGCAGCTAAGCCCGCTTCGCTGGGCCTTTTTTTGGAGCCCAAAATAGAACGTTTTCATCAATTTCCGGACACTTTTCTGCCTTTTCGCTGTTTTTCCGTCCCGAATCGCACGTCGTGAGCCGCGGGAAGGACGACAACCTAATCCATCACTTATCTGTCACCGGATCCTACGGCACCTTGGGCGAGACAACTTCGCTTCACGTAGAGGCTGGGCCCGCAAACCGAGGGCGTGGCGCTTGGGACCAGGCCTCCGTCGCTCCGGAGCCCATAACTTTTGATCCGCAAGGAGTTACGCGGCCCACAGCATACCGTTGGAAAGCTCTCCGAGAGCACTACGACGTGGCAGCTAAGCCCGCTTCGCTGGGCCTTTTTTCGGAGCCCAAAATAGAACGTTTTCATCAGTTTCCGGACACTTTTCTGCCATTTCGCTGTTTTTCCGTCCCGGATCGCACGTCGTGAGCCGCGGGAAGGACGACAACCTAATCCATCACTTATCTGTCACCGGATCCTACGGCACCTTGGGCGAGACAACTTCGCTTCACGTAGAGGCTGGGCCCGCAAACCGAGGGCGTGGCGCTTGGGACCAGGTCTCCGTCGCTCCGGAGCCCATAACTTTTGATCCGCAAGGAGTTACGCGGCCCACAGCATACCGTTGGAAAGCTCTCCGAGAGCACTACGACGTGGCAGCTAAGCCCGCTTCGCTGGGCCTTTTTTCGGAGCCCAAAATAGAACGTTTTCATCAGTTTCCGGACACTTTTCTGCCTTTTCGCTGTTTTTCCGTCCCGGATCGCACGTCGTGAGCCGCGGGAAGGACGACAACCTAATCCATCACTTATCTGTCACCGGATCCTACGGCACCTTGGGCGAGACAACTTCGCTTCACGTAGAGGCTGGGCCCGCAAACCGAGGGCATGGCGCTTGGGACCAGGTCTCCGTCGCTCCCGAGCCCACAACTTTTGATCCGCAAGGAGTTACGCGGCCCACAACATACCGTTGGAAAGCTCTCCGAGAGCACAACGACGTGGCAGCTAAACCCGCTTTGCTGGACCTTTTTTCGGAGCCCAAAATAGAACGTTTTCATCAGTTTCCGGACACTTTTCTGCCTTTTCGCTGTTTTTCCTTCCCGGATCGCACGTCGTGAGCCGCGGGAAGGACGACAACCTAATCCATCACTTATCTGGCACCGGATCCTACGACACCTTGGGCGATACAACTTCGCTTCACGTAGAGGCTGGGCCCGCAAACCGAGGGCGTGGCGCTTGGGACCAGGTCTCCGTCGCTCCGGAGCCCATAACTTTTGATCCGCAAGGAGTTACGCGGCCCACAGCATACCGTTGGAAAGCTATCCGAGAGCACTACGACGTGGCAGCTAAGCCCGCTTCGCTGGGCCTTTTTTCAGAGCCCAAAATAGAACGTTTTCATCAGTTTCCGGACACTTTTCTGCCTTTTCGCTGTTTTTCCGTCCCGGATCGCACGTCGTGAGCCGCGGGAAGGACGACAACCTAATCCATCACTTATCTGTCACCGGATCCTACGGCACCTTGGGCGAGACAACTTCGCTTCACGTAGAGGCTGGGCCCGCAAACCGAGGGCGTGGCGCTTGGGACCAGGTCTCCGTCGCTCCGGAGCCCATAACTTTTGATCCGCAAGGAGTTACGCGGCCCACAGCATACCGTTGGAAAGCTATCCGAGAGTACTACGACGTGGCATCTAAGCCCGCTTCGCTGGGCCTTTTTTCGGAGCCCAAAATAAAACGTTTTCATCAGTTTCCGGACACTTTTCTGCCTTTTCGCTGTTTTTCCGTCCCGAATCGCACGTCGTGAGCCGCGGGAAGGACGACAACCTAATCCATCACTTATCTGTCACCGGATCCTACGGCACCTTGGGCGAGACAACTTCGCTTCACGTAGAGGCTGGGCCCGCAAACCGAGGGCGTGGCGCTTGGGACCAGGTCTCCGTCCCTCCGGAGCCCTTAACTTTTGATACGCAAGGAGTTACGAGGCCCACAGCATACCGTTGGAAAGCTCTCCGAGAGCTCTACGACGTGGCAGCTAAGCCCGCTTCACTGGGCCTTTTTTCAGAGCCCAAAATTGAACGTTTTCATCAGTTTCCGGATACTTTTCTGCCATTTCGCTGTTTTTCCGTCCCGGATCGCACGTCGTGAGCCGCGGGAAGGACGACAACCTAATCCATCTCTTATCTGTCACCGGATCCTACGGCACCTTGGGCGAGACAACTTCGCTTCGCGTAGAGGCTGGGCCCGCAAACCGAGGGCGTGGTGCTTGGGACCAGGTCTCCGTCGCTCTGGAGCCCATAACTTTTGATCCGCAAGGAGTTACGCGGCCCACAGAATACCGTTGGAAAGCTCTCCGAGAGCACTACGACGTGGAAGCTAAGCCCGCTTCGCTGGGCCTTTTTTCGGAGCCCAAAATAGAACGTTTTCATCAGTTTCCGGACACTTTTCTGCCTTTTCGCTGTTTTTCTGTCCCGGATCGCACGTCGTGAGCCGCGGGAAGGACGACAACCTAATCCATCACTTATCTGTCACCGGATCCTACGGCACCATGGCCGAGACAACTTCTCTTCACGTAGAAGCCGGACCTGCAGACCGAGGGCGTGGGGCTTGGGACCAGGTCTCCGTCGCTCCGAAGCCCATAACTTTTGATCCGCAAGGAGTTACGCGGCCCACAACATACCGTTGGAAAGCTCTCCGAGAGCGCTACAATGTAGCTGCTAAGCCCGCTTCGCTGGGCCTCTTTTCGGAGCCCAAAATTGAACGTTTTCATCAGTTTTCGGACACTTTTCTGCCTTTTCGCTGTTTTTCCTTCCCGGATCGCACGTCGTGAGCCGCGGGAAGGACGACAACCTAATCCATCACTTATCTGGCACCGGATCCTACGACACCTTGGGCGATACAACTTCGCTTCACGTAGAGGCTGGGCCCGCAAACCGAGGGCGTGGCGCTTGGGACCAGGCCTCCGTCGCTCCGGAGCCCATAACTTTTGATCCGCAAGGAGTTACGCGGCCCACAGCATACCGTTGGAAAGCTCTCCGAGAGCACTACGACGTGGCAGCTAAGCCCGCTTCGCTGGGCCTTTTTTCGGAGCCCAAAATAGAACGTTTTCATCAGTTTCCGGACACTTTTCTGCCTTTTCGCTGTTTTTCCTTCCCGGATCGCACGTCGTGAGCCGCGGGAAGGACGACAACCTAATCCATCACTTATCTGGCACCGGATCCTACGACACCTTGGGCGATACAACTTCGCTTCACGTAGAGGCTGGGCCCGCAAACCGAGGGCGTGGCGCTTGGGACCAGGTCTCCGTCGCTCCGGAGCCCATAACTTTTGATCCGCAAGGAGTTACGCGGCCCACAGCATACCGTTGGAAAGCTATCCGAGAGCACTACGACGTGGCAGCTAAGCCCGCTTCACTGGGCCTTTTTTCGGAGCCCAAAATAGAACGTTTTCATCAGTTTCCGGACACTTTTCTGCCTTTTCGCTGTTTTTCCGTCCCGGATCGCACGTCGTGAGCCGCGGGAAGGACGACAACCTAATCCATCACTTATCTGTCACCGGATCCTACGGCACCTTGGGCGAGACAACTTCGCTTCACGTAGAGGCTGGGCCCGCAAACCGAGGGCATGGCGCTTGGGACCAGGTCTCCGTCGCTCCGGAGCCCATAACTTTTGATCCGCAAGGAGTTACGCGGCCCACAACATACCGTTGGAAAGCACTCCGAGAGCACTACGACGTGGCAGCTAAGCCCGCTTTGCTGGACCTTTTTTCGGAGCCCAAAATAGAACGTTTTCATCAGTTTTCGGACACTTTTCTGCCTTTTCGCTGTTTTTCCTTCCCGGATCGCACGTCGTGAGCCGCGGGAAGGACGACAACCTAATCCATCACTTATCTGGCACCGGATCCTACGACACCTTGGGCGATACACCTTCGGTTCACGTAGAGGCTGGGCCCGCAAACCGAGGGCGTGGTGCTTGGGACCAGGTCTCCGTCGCTCCGGAGCCCATTACTTTTGATCCACAAGGAGTTACGCGGCCCACAGCATACCGTTGGAAAGCTATCCGAGAGTTCTACGACGTGGCAGCTAAGCCCGCTTCGCTGGGCCTTTTTTCGGAGCCCAAAATAGAACGTTTTCATCAGTTTCCGGACACTTTTCTGCCTTTTCGCTGTTTTTCCGTCCCGGATCGTACGTCGTGAGCCGCGGGAAGGACGACAACCTAATCCATCACTTATCTGTCACCGGATCCTACGGCACCTTGGGCGAGACAACTTCGCTTCACGTAGAGGCTGGGCCTGCAAACCGAGGGCGTGGCGCTTGGGACCAGGTCTCCGTCGCTCCGGAGCCCATAACTTTTGATACGCAAGGAGTTACGCGGCCCACAGCATACCGTTGGAAAGCTATCCGAGAGCACTACGACGTGGCAGCTAAGCCCGCTTCGCTGGGCCTTTTTTCAGAGCCCAAAATAGAACGTTTTCATCAGTTTCCGGATACTTTTCTGCCATTTCGCTGTTTTTCCGTCCCGGATCGCACGTCGTGAGCCGCGGGAAGGACGACAACCTAATCCATCTCTTATCTGTCACCGGATCCTACGGCACCTTGGGCGAGACAACTTCGCTTCACGTAGAGGCTGGGCCCGCAAACCGAGGGCGTGGCGCTTGGGACCAGGTCTCCGTCGCTCTGGAGCCCATAACTTTTGATCCGCAAGGAGTTACGCGGCCCACAGCATACCGTTGGAAAGCTCTCCGAGAGCACTACGACGTGGAAGCTAAGCCCGCTTCGCTGGGCCTTTTTTCGGAGCCCAAAATAGAACGTTTTCATCAGTTTCCGGACACTTTTCTGCCTTTTCGCTGTTTTTCCGTCCCAGATCGAACGTCGTGCGCCACGGGAAGGACGGCAACCTTATTCATCACGTATCTGTCACCGAATCCCACCGCATCATGGGCGAGTCAACTTCGCTTCACGTAGAGGCTGGGCCCGCAAACCGAGGGCGTGGCGCTTGGTACCAGGTCTCCATCGCTCCGGAGCCCATAACTTTTGATCCGCAAGGAGTTACGCGGCCCACAACATACCGTTGGAAAGCTCTCCGAGAGCGCTACAATGTAGCTGCTAAGCCCGCTTCGCTGGGCCTCTTTTCGGAGCCCAAAATAGAACGTTTTCATCAGTTTCCGGACACTTTTCTCCCTTTTCTCTGTTTTTCCTTCCCGGATCGCACGTCGTGAGCCGCGGGAAGGACGACAACCTAATCCATCACTTATCTAGCACCGGATCCTACGACACCTTGGGCGATACAACTTCGCTTCACGTAGAGGCTGGGCCCGCAAACCGAGGGCGTGGCGCTTGGGACCAGGTCTCCGTCGCTCCGGAGCCCATAACTTTTGATCCGCAAGGAGTTACGCGGCCCACAGCATACCGTTGGAAAGCTATCCGAGAGCACTACGACGTGGCAGCTAAGCCCGCTTCGCTGGGCCTTTTTTCGGAGCCCAAAATAGAACGTTTTCATCAGTTTCCGGACACTTTTCTGCCTTTTCGCTGTTTTTCCGTCCCGGATCGCACGTCGTGAGCCGCGGGAAGGACGACAACCTAATCCATCACTTATCTGTCACCGGATCCTACGGCACCTTGGGCGAGACAACTTCGCTTCACGTAGAGGCTGGGCCCGCAAACCGAGGGCATGGCGCTTGGGACCAGGTCTCCGTCGCTCCGGAGCCCATAACTTTTGATCCGCAAGGAGTTACGCGGCCCACAACATACCGTTGGAAAGCACTCCGAGAGCACTACGACGTGGCAGCTAAGCCCGCTTTGCTGGACCTTTTTTCGGAGCCCAAAATAGAACGTTTTCATCAGTTTTCGGACACTTTTCTGCCTTTTCGCTGTTTTTCCTTCCCGGATCGCACGTCGTGAGCCGCGGGAAGGACGACAACCTAATCCATCACTTATCTGGCACCGGATCCTACGACACCTTGGGCGATACAACTTCGCTTCACGTAGAGGCTGGGCCCGCAAACCGAGGGCGTGGCGCTTGGGACCAGGTCTCCGTCGCTCCGGAGCCCATAACTTTTGATCCGCAAGGAGTTACGCAGTCCACAGCATACCGTTGGAAAGCTATCCGAGAGTACTACGACGTGGCAGCTAAGCCCGCTTCGCTGGGCCTTTTTTCGGAGCCCAAAATAGAACGTTTTCATCAGTTTCCGGACACTTTTCTGCCTTTTCGCTGTTTTTCCGTCCCGGATCGCACGTCGTGAGCCGCGGGAAGGACGACAACCTAATCCATCACTTATCTGTCACCGGATCCTACGGCACCTTGGGCGAGACAACTTCGCTTCACGTAGAGGCTGGGCCGGCAAACCGAGGTCGCGGAGTTTGGGACCATGTCTCCGCCCCTCCGGAGCCCATAACTTTTGATACGCAAGGAGTTACGCGGCCCACAGCATACCGTTGGAAAGCTCTCCGAGAGCTCTACGACGGGGCAGCTAATCCCGCTTCGCTGGGCCTTTTTTCAGAGCCCAAAATAGAACGTTTTCATCAGTTTCCGGATACTTTTCTGCCATTTCGCTGTTTTTCCGTCCCGGATCGCACGTCGTGAGCCGCGGGAAGGACGACAACCTAATCCATCTCTTATCTGTCACCGGATCCTACGGCACCTTGGGCGAGACAACTTCGCTTCACGTAGAGGCTGGGCCCGCAAACCGAGGGCGTGGCGCTTGGGACCAGGTCTCCGTCGCTCTGGAGCCCATAACTTTTGATCCGCAAGGAGTTACGCGGCCCACAGCATACCGTAGGAAAGCTCTCCGAGAGCACTACGACGTGGAAGCTAAGCCCGCTTCGCTGGGCCTTTTTTCGGAGCCCAAAATAGAACGTTTTCATCAGTTTCCGGACACTTTTCTGCCTTTTCGCTGTTTTTCCGTCCCGGATCGCACGTCGTGAGCCGCGGGAAGGACGACAACCTAATCCATCACTTATCTGTCACCGGATCCTACGGCACCTTGGGCGAGACAACTTGGCTTCACGTAGAGGCTGGGCCCGCAAACCGAGGGCGTGGCGCTTGGGACCAGGTCTCCGTCGCTCCGGAGCCCATAACTTTTGATCCGCAAGGAGTTACGCGGCCCACAACATACCGTTGGAAAGCTCTCCGAGAGCACTACGATGTGGCAGCTAAGCCCGCTTCGCTGGGCCTTTTTTCGGAGCCCAAAATAGAACGTTTTCATCAGTTTCCGGACACTTTTCTGCCTTTTCGCTGTTTTTCCTTCCCGGATCGCACGTCGTGAGCCGCGGGAAGGACGACAACCTAATCCATCACTTATCTGGCACCGGATCCTACGACAACTTGGGCGATACAACTTCGCTTCACGTAGAGGCTGGGCCCGCAAACCGAGGGCGTGGCGCTTGGGACCAGGTCTCCGTCGCTCCGGAGCCCATAACTTTTGATCCGCAAGGAGTTACGCGGCCCACAGCATACCGTTGGAAAGCTATCCGAGAGCACTACGACGTGGCAGCTAAGCCCGCTTCGCTGGGCCTTTTTTCGGAGCCCAAAATAGCACGTTTTCATCAGTTTCCGGACACTTTTCTGCCTTTTCGCTGTTTTTCCGTCCCGGATCGCACGTCGTGAGCCGCGGTAAGGACGACAACCTAATCCATCACTTATCTGTCACCGGATCCTACGGCACCCTGGGCGAGACAACTTCGCTTCACGTAGAGGCTGGGCCCGCAAACCGAGGGCGTGGCGCTTGGGACCAGGTCTCCGTCGCTCCGGGGCCCATAACTTTTGATCCGCAAGGAGTTACGCGGCCCACAGCATACCGGTGGAAAGCTCTCCGAGAGCACTACGACGTGGCAGCTAAGCACGCTTCGCTGGGCCTTTTTTCGGAGCCCAAAATAGAACGTTTTCATCAGTTTCCGGACACTTTTCTGCCTTTTCGCTGTTTTTTCGTCCCGGATCGCACGTCGTGAGCCGCGGGAAGGACGACAACCTAATCCATCTCTTATCTGTCACCGGATCCTACGGCACCTTGGGCGAGACAACTTCGCTTCACGTAGAGGCTGGGCCCGAAAACCGAGGGCGTGGCGCTTGGGACCAGGTCTCCGTCGCTCCGGAGCCCATAACTTTTGATCCGCAAGGAGTTACGCGGCCCACAGCATACCGTTGGAAAGCACTCCGAGAGCACTAGGACGTGGCAGCTAAGCACGCTTCGCTGGGCCTTTTTTCGGAGCCCAAAATAGAACGTTTTCATCAGTTTCCGGACACTTTTCTGCCTTTTCGCTGTTTTTCCGTCCCGGATCGCACGTCGTGAGCCGCGGGAAGGACGACAACCTAATCCATCACTTATCTGTCACCGGATCCTACGGCACCTTGGGCGAGACAACTTCGCTTCACGTAGAGGCTGGGCCCGCAAACCGAGGGCGTGGCGCTTGGGACCAGGTCTCCGTCGCTCCGGAGCCCATAACTTTTGATCCGCAAGGAGTTACGCGGCCCACAGCATACCGTTGGAAAGCTCTCCGAGACCTCTACGACGAGGCTGGTAAGTCCACTCCCCTGGCCCTTTTTTCGGAGTCCCAAATAGAACGTTTTGATCAGTTTCCGGACACTTTTCTGCCTTTTCGCTGTTTTTCCGTCCCGGATCGCACGTCGTGAGCCGCGGGAAGGACGACAACCTAATCCATCACTTATCTGTCACCGGATCCTACGGCACCTTGGGCGAGACAACTTCGCTTCACGTAGAGGCTGGGCCCGAAAACCGAGGGCATGGCGCTTGGGACCAGGTCTCCGTCGCTCCGGAGCCCATAACTTTTGATCCGCAAGGAGTTACGCGGCCCATAGCATACCGTTGGAAAGCTCTCCGAGAGCACTAGGACGTGGCAGCTAAGCCCGCTTCGCTGGACCTTTTTTCGGAGCCCAAAATAGAACGTTTTCATCAGTTTCCGGACACTTTTCTGCCTTTTCGCTGTTTTTCCTTCCCGGATCGCACGTCGTGAGCCGCGGGAAGGACGACAACCTAATCCATCACTTATCTGGCACCGGATCCTACGACACCTTGGGCGATACAACTTCGCTTCACGTAGAGGCTGGGCCCGCAAACCGAGGGCGTGGCGCTTGGGACCAGGTCTCCGTCGCTCCGGAGCCCATAACTTTTGATCCGCAAGGAGTTACGCGGCCCACAGCATACCGTTGGAAAGCTATCCGAGAGTACTACGACGTGGCAGCTAAGCCCGCTCCGCTGGGCCTTTTTTCGGAGCCCAAAACAGAACGTTTTCATCAGTTTCCGGACACTTTTCTGCCTTTTCGCTGTTTTTCCGTCCCGGATCGCACGTCGTGAGCCGCGGGAAGGACGACAACCTAATCCATCACTTATCAGTCACCGGATCCTACGGCACCTTGGGCGAGACAACTTCGCTTCACGTAGAGGCTGGGCCCGCAAACCGAGGGCGTGGCGCTTGGGACCAGGCCTCCGTCGCTCCGGAGCCCATAACTTTTGATCCGCAAGGAGTTACGCGGCCCACAGCATACCGTTGGAAAGCTCTCCGAGAGCACTACGACGTGGCAGCTAAGCCCGCTTCGCTGGACCTTTTTTCGGAGCCCAAAATAGAACGTTTTCATCAGTTTTCGGACACTTTTCTGCCTTTTCGCCGTTTTTCCGTCCCGGATCGCACGTCGTGAGCCGCGGGAAGGACGACAACCTAATCCATCACTTATCTGTCACCGGATCCTACGGCACCTTGGGCGAGACAACTTCGCTTCACGTAGAGGCTGGGCCCGAAAACCGAGGGCATGGCGCTTGGGACCAGGTCTCCGTCGCTCCGGAGCCCATAACTTTTGATCCGCAAGGAGTTACGCGGCCCACAGCATACCGTTGGAAAGCTCTCCGAGAGCACTACGACGTGACAGCTAAGCCCGCTTCGCTGGGCCTTTTTTCGGAGCCCAAAATAGAACGTTTTCATCAGTTTCCGGACACTTTTCTGCCTTTTCGCTGTTTTTCCGTCCCGGATCGCACGTCGTGAGCCGCGGGAAGGACGACAACCTAATCCATCTCTTATCTGTCACCGGATCCTACGGCACCTTGGGCGAGACAACTTCGCTTCACGTAGAGGCTGGGCCCGAAAACCGAGGGCGTGGCGCTTGGGACCAGGTCTCCGTCGCTCCGGAGCCCATAACTTTTGATCCGCAAGGAGTTACGCGGCCCACAGCATACCGTTGGAAAGCTCTCCGAGAGCACTACGACGTGGCAGCTAAGCCCGCTTCGCTGGGCCTTTTTTCGGAGCCCAAAATAGAACGTTTTCATCAGTTTCCGGACACTTTTCTGCCTTTTCGCTGTTTTTCCGTCCCGGATCGCACGTCGTGAGCCGCGGGAAGGACGACAACCTAATCCATCACTTATCTGTCACCGGATCCTACGGCACCTTGGGCGAGACAACTTCGCTTCACGTAGAGGCTGGGCCCGCAAACCGAGGGCGTGGCGCTTGGGACCAGGCCTCCGTCGCTCCGGAGCCCATAACTTTTGATCCGCAAGGAGTTACGCGGCCCACAGCATACCGTTGGAAAGCTCTCCGAGAGCACTACGACGTGGCAGCTAAGCCCGCTTCGCTGGGCCTTTTTTCGGAGCCCAAAATAGAACGTTTTCATCAGTTTCCGGACACTTTTCTGCCTTTTCGCTGTTTTTCCGTCCCGGATCGCACGTCGTGAGCCGCGGGAAGGACGACAACCTAATCCATCACTTATCTGTCACCGGATCCTACGGCACCTTGGGCGAGACAACTTCGCTTCACGTAGAGGCTGGGCCCGAAAACCGAGGGCATGGCGCTTGGGACCAGGTCTCCGTCGCTCCGGAGCCCATAACTTTTGATCCGCAAGGAGTTACGCGGCCCACAGCATACCGTTGGAAAGCTCTCCGAGAGCACTAGGACGTGGCAGCTAAGCCCGCTTCGCTGGACCTTTTTTCGGAGCCCAAAATAGAACGTTTTCATCAGTTTCCGGACACTTTTCTGCCTTTTCGCTGTTTTTCCTTCCCGGATCGCACGTCGTGAGCCGCGGGAAGGACGACAACCTAATCCATCACTTATCTGGCACCGGATCCTACGACACCTTGGGCGATACAACTTCGCTTCACGTAGAGGCTGGGCCCGCAAACCGAGGGCGTGGCGCTTGGGACCAGGCCTCCGTCGCTCCGGAGCCCATAACTTTTGATCCGCAAGGAGTTACGCGGCCCACAGCATACCGTTGGAAAGCTCTCCGAGAGCACTACGACGTGGCAGCTAAGCCCGCTTCGCTGGACCTTTTTTCGGAGCCCAAAATAGAACGTTTTCATCAGTTTTCGGACACTTTTCTGCCTTTTCGCCGTTTTTCCGTCCCGGATCGCACGTCGTGAGCCGCGGGAAGGACGACAACCTAATCCATCACTTATCTGTCACCGGATCCTACGCCACCCTGGGCGAGACAACTTCGCTTCACGTAGAGGCTGGGCCCGAAACCCGAGGGCGTGGCGCTTGGGACCAGGTCTCCGTCGCTCCGGAGCCCATAACTTTTGATCCGCAAGGAGTTACGCGGCCCACAGCATACCGTTGGAAAGCTCTCCGAGAGCACTACGACGTGACAGCTAAGCCCGCTTCGCTGGGCCTTTTTTCGGAGCCCAAAATAGAACGTTTTCATCAGTTTCCGGACACTTTTCTGCCTTTTCGCTGTTTTTCCGTCCCGGATCGCACGTCGTGAGCCGCGGGAAGGACGACAACCTAATCCATCTCTTATCTGTCACCGGATCCTACGGCACCTTGGGCGAGACAACTTCGCTTCACGTAGAGGCTGGGCCCGAAAATCGAGGGCGTGGCGCTTGGGACCAGGTCTCCGTCGCTCCGGAGCCCATAACTTTTGATCCGCAAGGAGTTACGCGGCCCACAGCATACCGTTGGAAAGCTCTCCGAGAGCACTACGACGTGGCAGCTAAGCCCGCTTCGCTGGGCCTTTTTTCGGAGCCCAAAATAGAACGTTTTCATCAGTTTCCGGACACTTTTCTGCCTTTTCGCTGTTTTTCCGTCCCGGATCGCACGTCGTGAGCTGCGGGAAGGACGACAACCTAATCCATCACTTATCTGTCACCGGATCCTACGGCACCTTGGGCGAGACAACTTCGCTTCATGTAGAGGCTGGGCCCGCAAACTGAGGGCGTGGCGCTTGGGCCCAGGCCTCCGTCGCTCCGGAGCCCATAACTTTTGATCCGCAAGGAGTTACGCGGCCCACAGCATACCGTTGGAAAGCTCTCCGAGAGCACTACGACGTGGCAGCTAAGCCCGCTTCGCTGGACCTTTTTTCGGAGCCCAAAATAGAACGTTTTCATCAGTTTCCGGACACTTTTCTGCCTTTTCGCTGTTTTTCCGTCCCGGATCGCACGTCGTGAGCCGCGGGAAGGACGACAACCTAATCCATCACTTATCTGTCACCGGATCCTACGGCACCTTGGGCGAGACAACTTCGCTTCACGTAGAGGCTGGGCCCGAAAACCGAGGGCGTGGCGCTTGGGACCAGGTCTCCGTCGCTCCGGAGCCCATAACTTTTGATCCGCAAGGAGTTACGCGGCCCACAGCATACCGTTGGAAAGCTCTCCGAGAGCACTACGACGTGGCAGCTAAGCACGCTTCGCTGGGCCTTTTTTCGGAGCCCAAAATAGAACGTTTTCATCAGTTTCCGGACACTTTTCTGCCTTTTCGCTGTTTTTCCGTCCCGGATCGCACGTCGTGAGCCGCGGGAAGGACGACAACCTAATCCATCACTTATCTGTCACCGGATCCTACGGCACCTTGGGCGAGACAACTTCGCTTCACGTAGAGGCTGGGCCCGAAAACCGAGGGCGTGGCGCTTGGGACCAGGTCTCCGTCGCTCCGGAGCCCATAACTTTTGATCCGCAAGGAGTTACGCGGCCCACAGCATACCGTTGGAAAGCTCTCCGAGAGCACTACGACGTGGCAGCTAAGCACGCTTCGCTGGGCCTGTTTTCGGAGGTCAAAAGAGGAGGTTTTCATCAGTTTCCGGACACTTTTCTGCCTTTTCGCAGTTTTTCGGTGCCGGATCGCACGTCGTGAGCCGGGGGGAGGACGACAGCCTAATCCATCACTTATCTGTCACCGGATCCTACGGCACCTTGGGCGAGACAACTTCGCTTCACGTAGAGGCTGGGCCCGCAAACCGAGGGCGTGGCGCTTGGGACCAGGTCTCCGTCGCTCCGGAGCCCAAAACTATTGATCCGCAAGGAGTCACGCGGCCCGCAGCATCCCGTTGGAAAGCTCTCCGAGAGCACTACGACGTGGCAGCTAAGCCCGCTTCGCTGGGCCTTTTTTCGGAGCCAAAAATCGAACGTTTTCATCAGTTTTCGGACACTTTTCTGACTTTTCGCTGTTTTTCCGTCCTGGATCGCACGTCGTGAGCCGCGGGAAGGACGACAACCTAATCCATCACTTATCTGTCACCGGATCCTACGGCACCTTGGGCGAGACAACTTCGCTTCACGTAGAGGCTGGGCCCGAAAACCGAGGGCGTGGCGCTTGGGACCAGGTCTCCGTCGCTCCGGAGCCCATAACTTTTGATCCGCAAGGAGTTACGCGGCCCACAGCATACCGTTGGAAAGCTCTCCGAGAGCACTACGACGTGGCAGCTAAGTACGCTTCGCTGGGCCTTTTTTCGGAGCCCAAAATAGAACGTTTTCATCAGTTTCCGGACACTTTTCTGCCTTTTCGCTGTTTTTCCGTCCCGGATCGCACGTCGTGAGCCGCGGGAAGGACGACAACCTAATCCATCACTTATCTGTCACCGGATCCTACGCCACCTTGGGCCAGACAACTTCGCTTCACGTAGAGGCTGGGCCCGCAAACCGAGGGCGTGGCGCCTGGGACCAGGTCTCCGTCGCTCCGGAGCCCATAACTTTTGATCCGCAAGGAGTTACGCGGCCCACAGCATACCGTTGGAAAGCTCTCCGAGAGCACTACGACGTGGCAGCTAAGCCCGCTTCGCTGGGCCTTTTTTCGGAGCCCAAAATAGAACGTTTTCATCAGTTTCCGGACACTTTTCTGCCTTTTCGCTGTTTTTCCGTCCCGGATCGCACGTCGTGAGCCGCGGGAAGGACGACAACCTAATCCATCACTTATCTGTCACTGGATCCTACGGCACCTTGGGCGAGACAACTTCGCTTCACGTAGAGGCTGGGCCCGCAAACCGAGGGCGTGGCGCTTGGGACCAGGCCTGCGTCGGTCCGGAGCCCTTAACTTTTGATCCGCAAGGAGTTACGCGGCCCACAGCATACCGTTGGAAAGCTCTCCGAGAGCACTACGACGTGGCAGCTAAGCACGCTTCGCTGGGCCTTTTTTCGGAGCCCAAAATAGAACGTTTTCATCAGTTTCCGGACACTTTTCTGCCTTTTCGCTGTTTTTCCGTCCCGGATCGCACGTCGTGAGCCGCGGGAAGGACGACAACCTAATCCATCACTTATCTGTCACCGGATCCTACGGCACCTTGGGCGAGACAACTTCGCTTCACGTAGAGGCTGGGCCCGCAAACTGAGGGCGTGGCGCTTGGGACCAGGCCTCCGTCGCTCCGGAGCCCATAACTTTTGATCCGCAAGGAGTTACGCGGCCCACAGCATACCGTTGGAAAGCTCTCCGAGAGCACTACGACGTGGCAGCTAAGCCCGCTTCGCTGGACCTTTTTTCGGAGCCCAAAATAGAAAGTTTTCATCAGTTTCCTGACACTTTTCTGCCTTTTCGCTGTTTTTCCGTCCCGGATCGCACGTCGTGAGCCGCGGGAAGGACGACAACCTAATCCATCACTTATCTGTCACCGGATCCTACGGCACCTTGGGCGAGACAACTTCGCTTCACGTAGAGGCTGGGCCCGAAAACCGAGGGCGTGGCGCTTGGGACCAGGTCTCCGTCGCTCCGGAGCCCATAACTTTTGATCCGCAAGGAGTTACGCGGCCCACAGCATACCGTTGGAAAGCTCTCCGAGAGCACTACGACGTGGCAGCTAAGCACGCTTTGCTGGGCCTTTTTTCGGAGCCCAAAATAGAACGTTTTCATCAGTTTCCGGACACTTTTCTGCCTTTTCGCTGTTTTTCCGTCCCGGATCGCACGTCGTGAGCCGCGGGAAGGACGACAACCTAATCCATCACTTATCTGTCACCGGATCCTACGGCACCTTGGGCGAGACAACTTCGCTTCACGTAGAGGCTGGGCCCGCAAACCGAGGGCGTGGCGCTTGGGACCAGGTCTCCGTCGCTCCGGAGCCCATAACTTTTGATCCGCAAGGAGTTACGCGGCCCACAGCATACCGTTGGAAAGCTCTCCGTGAGCACTACGACGTGGCAGCTAAGCCCGCTTCGCTGGGCCTTTTTTCGGAGCCCAAAATAGAACGTTTTCATCAGTTTCCGGACACTTTTCTGCCTTTTCGCTGTTTTTCCGTCCCGGATCGCACGTCGTGAGCCGCGGGAAGGACGACAACCTAATCCATCTCTTATCTGTCACCGGATCCTACGGCACCTTGGGCGAGACAACTTCGCTTCACGTAGAAGCTGGGCCCGAAAACCGAGGGCGTGGCGCTTGGGACCAGATCTCCGTCGCTCCGGAGCCCATAACTTTTGATCCGCAAGGAGTTACGCGGCCCACAGCATACCGTTGGAAAGCTCTCCGAGAGCACTACGACGTGGCAGCTAAGCCCGCTTCGCTGGGCCTTTTTTCGGAGCCCAAAATAGAACGTTTTCATCAGTTTCCGGACACTTTTCTGCCTTTTCGCTGTTTTTCCGTCCCGGATCGCACGTCGTGAGCCGCGGGAAGGACGACAACCTAATCCATCACTTATCTGTCACTGGATCCTACGGCACCTTGGGCGAGACAACTTCGCTTCACGTAGAGGCTGGGCCCGCAAACCGAGGGCGTGGCGCTTGGGACCAGGCCTCCGTCGCTCCGGAGCCCATAACTTTTGATCCGCAAGGAGTTACGCGGCCCACAGCATACCGTTGGAAAGCTCTCCGAGAGCACTACGACGTGGCAGCTAAGCCCGCTTCGCTGGACCTTTTTTCGGAGCCCAAAATAGAACGTTTTCATCAGTTTTCGGACACTTTTCTGCCTTTTCGCCGTTTTTCCGTCCCGGATCGCACGTCGTGAGCCGCGGGAAGGACGACAACCTAATCCATCACTTATCTGTCACCAGATCCTACGGCACCTTGGGCGAGACAACTTCGCTTCACGTAGAGGCTGGGCCCGAAAACCGAGGGCGTGGCGCTTGGGACCAGGTCTCCGTCGCTCTGGAGCCCATAACTTTTGATCCGCTAGGAGTTACGTGGCCCACAGCATACCGTTGGAAAGCTCTCTGAGAGCACTACGACGTGGCAGCTAAGCCCGCTTCCCTGGGACTTTTTTCGGAGCAAAAAAATAGAACGTTTTCATCAGTTTACGGACACTTTTCTGCCTTTTCGCTGTTTTTCCGTCCCGGATCGCACGTCGTGAGCCGCGGGAAGGACGACAACCAATTCCATCACTTATCTGTCACCGGATCCTACGGCACCCTGGGCGAGACAACTTCGCTTCACGTAGAGGCTGGGCCCGAAAACCGAGTGCGTGGCGCTTGGGACCAGGTCTCCGTCGCTCCGGAGCCCATAACTTTTGATCCGCAAGGAGTTACGCGGCCCACAGCATACCGTTAGAAAGCTCTCCGAGAGCACTACGATGTGGCTGCTAAGCCCGCTTCGCTAGGCCTTTTTTCGGAGCCCAAAATAGAACGTTTTCATCATTTTCCGGACACTTTTCTGCCTTTTCGCTGTTTTTCCGTCCCGGATCGCACGTCGTGAGCCGCGGGAAGGACGACAACCAAATCCATCACTTATCTGTCACCGGATCCTACGGCACCTTGGGCGAGACAACTTCGCTTCACGTAGAGGCTGGGCCCGCAAACCGAGGGCGTGGCGCTTGGGACCAGGCCTCCGTCGCTCCGGAGCCCATAACTTTTGATCCGCAAGGAGTTACGCGGCCCACAGCATACCGTTGGAAAGCTCTCCGAGAGCACTACGACGTGGCAGCTAAGCCCGCTTCGCTGGACCTTTTTTCGGAGCCCAAAATAGAACGTTTTCATCAGTTTCCGGACACTTTTCTGCCTTTTCGCTGTTTTTCCGTCCCGGATCGCACGTCGTGAGCCGCGGGAAGGACGACAACCTAATCCATCACTTATCTGTCACCGGATCCTACGGCACCTTGGGCGAGACAACTTCGCTTCACGTAGAGGCTGGGCCCGAAAACCGAGGGCGTGGCGCTTGGGACCAGGTCTCCGTTGCTCCGGAGCCCATAACTTTTGATCCGCAAGGAGTTACGCGGCCCACAGCATACCGTTGGAAAGCTCTCCGAGAGCACTACGACGTGGCAGCTAAGCACGCTTCGCTGGGCCTTTTTTCGGAGCCCAAAATAGAACGTTTTCATCAGTTTCCGGACACTTTTCTGCCTTTTCGCTGTTTTTCCGTCCCGGATCGCACGTCGTGAGCCGCGGGAAGGACGACAACCTAATCCATCACTTATCTGTCACCGGATCCTACGGCACCTTGGGCGAGACAACTTCGCTTCACGTAGAGGCTGGGCCCGCAAACCGAGGGCGTGGCGCTTGGGACCGGGTCTCCGTCGCTCCGGAGCCCATAACTTTTGATCCGCAAGGAGTTACGCGGCCCACAGCATACCGTTGGAAAGCTCTCCGAGAGCACTACGACGTGGCAGCTAAGCCCGCTTCGCTGGGCCTTTTTTCGGAGCCCAAAATAGAACGTTTTCATCAGTTTCCGGACACTTTTCTGCCTTTTCGCTGTTTTTCCGTCCCGGATCGCACGTCGTGAGCCGCGGGAAGGACGACAACCTAATCCATCACTTATCTGTCACCGGATCCTACGGCACCTTGGGCGAGACAACTTCGCTTCACGTAGAGGCTGGGCCCGAAAACCGAGGGCATGGCGCTTGGGACCAGGTCTCCGTCGCTCCGGAGCCCATAACTTTTGATCCGCAAGGAGTTACGCGGCCCACAGCATACCGTTGGAAAGCTCTCCGAGAGCACTAGGACGTGGCAGCTAAGCCCGCTTCGCTGGACCTTTTTTCGGAGCCCAAAATAGAACGTTTTCATCAGTTTTCGGACACTTTTCTGCCTTTTCGCTGTTTTTCCTTCCCGGATCGCACGTCGTGAGCCGCGGGAAGGACGACAACCTAATCCATCACTTATCTGGCACCGGATCCTACGACACCTTGGGCGATACAACTTCGCTTCACGTAGAGGCTGGGCCCGCAAACCGAGGGCGTGGCGCTTGGGACCAGGTCTCCGTCGCTCCGGAGCCCATAACTTTTGATCCGCAAGGAGTTACGCGGCCCACAGCATACCGTTGGAAAGCTATCCGAGAGTACTACGACGTGGCAGCTAAGCCCGCTTCGCTGGGCCTTTTTTCAGAGCCCAAAATAGAACGTTTTCATCAGTTTCCGGATACTTTTCTGCCATTTCGCTGTTTTTCCGTCCCGGATCGCACGTCGTGAGCCGCGGGAAGGACGACAACCTAATCCATCTCTTATCTATCACCGGATCCTACGGCACCTTGGGCGAGACAACTTCGCTTCACGTAGAGGCTGGGCCCGAAAACCGAGGGCGTGGCGCTTGGGACCAGGTCTCCGTCGCTCCGGAGCCCATAACTTTTGATCCGCAAGGAGTTACGCGGCCCACAGCATACCGTTGGAAAGCTCTCCGAGAGCACTACGACGTGACAGCTAAGCCCGCTTCGCTGGGCCTTTTTTCGGAGCCCAAAATAGAACGTTTTCATCAGTTTCCGGACACTTTTCTGCCTTTTCGCTGTTTTTCCGTCCCGGATCGCACGTCGTGAGCCGCGGGAAGGACGACAACCTAATCCATCTCTTATCTGTCACCGGATCCTACGGCACCTTGGGCGAGACAACTTCGCTTCACGTAGAGGCTGGGCCCGAAAACCGAGGGCGTGGCGCTTGGGACCAGGTCTCCGTCGCTCCGGAGCCCATAACTTTTGATCCGCAAGGAGTTACGCGGACCACAGCATACCGTTGGAAAGCTCTCCGAGAGCACTACGACGTGGCAGCTAAGCCCACTTCGCTCGGCCTTTTTTCGGAGCCCAAAATAGAACGTTTTCATCAGTTTCCGGACACTTTTCTGCCTTTTCGCTGTTTTTCCGTCCCGGATCGCACGTCGTGAGCCGCGGGAAGGACGACAACCTAATCCATCACTTATCTGTCACCGGATCCTACGGCACCTTGGGCGAGACAACTTCGCTTCACGTAGAGGCTGGGCCCGCAAACCGAGGGCGTGGCGCTTGGGACCAGGCCTCCGTCGCTCCGGAGCCCATAACTTTTGATCCGCAAGGAGTTACGCGGCCCACAGCATACCGTTGGAAAGCTCTCCGAGAGCACTACGACGTGGCAGCTAAGCCCGCTTCGCTGGACCTTTTTTCGGAGCCCAAAATAGAACGTTTTCATCAGTTTCCGGACACTTTTCTGCCTTTTCGCTGTTTTTCCGTCCCGGATCGCACGTCGTGAGCCGCGGGAAGGACGACAACCTAATCCATCACTTATCTGTCACCGGATCCTACGGCACCTTGGGCGAGACAACTTCGCTTCACGTAGAGGCTGGGCCCGAAAACCGAGGGCGTGGCGCTTGGGACCAGGTCTCCGTCGCTCCGGAGCCCATAACTTTTGATCCGCAAGGAGTTACGCGGCCCACAGCATACCGTTGGAAAGCTCTCCGAGAGCACTAGGACGTGGCAGCTAAGCCCGCTTCGCTGGACCTTTTTTCGGAGCCCAAAATAGAACGTTTTCATCAGTTTTCGGACACTTTTCTGCCTTTTCGCTGTTTTTCCTTCCCGGATCGCACGTCGTGAGCCGCGGGAAGGACGACAACCTAATCCATCACTTATCTGGCACCGGATCCTACGACACCTTGGGCGATACAACTTCGCTTCACGTAGAGGCTGGGCCCGCAAACCGAGGGCGTGGCGCTTGGGACCAGGTCTCCGTCGCTCCGGAGCCCATAACTTTTGATCCGCAAGGAGTTACGCGGCCCACAGCATACCGTTGGAAAGCTATCCGAGAGTCCTACGACGTGGCAGCTAAGCCCGCTTCGCTGGGCCTTTTTTCAGAGCCCAAAATAGAACGTTTTCATCAGTTTCCGGATACTTTTCTGCCATTTCGCTGTTTTTCCGTCCCGGATCGCACGTCGTGAGCCGCGGGAAGGACGACAACCTAATCCATCTCTTATCTATCACCGGATCCTACGGCACCTTGGGCGAGACAACTTCGCTTCACGTAGAGGCTGGGCCCGAAAACCGAGGGCGTGGCGCTTGGGACCAGGTCTCCGTCGCTCCGGAGCCCATAACTTTTGATCCGCAAGGAGTTACGCGGCCCACAGCATACCGTTGGAAAGCTCTCCGAGAGCACTACGACGTGACAGCTAAGCCCGCTTCGCTGGGCCTTTTTTCGGAGCCCAAAATAGAACGTTTTCATCAGTTTCCGGACACTTTTCTGCCTTTTCGCTGTTTTTCCGTCCCGGATCGCACGTCGTGAGCCGCGGGAAGGACGACAACCTAATCCATCTCTTATCTGTCACCGGATCCTACGGCACCTTGGGCGAGACAACTTCGCTTCACGTAGAGGCTGGGCCCGAAAACCGAGGGCGTGGCGCTTGGGACCAGGTCTCCGTCGCTCCGGAGCCCATAACTTTTGATCCGCAAGGAGTTACGCGGACCACAGCATACCGTTGGAAAGCTCTCCGAGAGCACTACGACGTGGCAGCTAAGCCCACTTCGCTGGGCCTTTTTTCGGAGCCCAAAATAGAACGTTTTCATCAGTTTCCGGACACTTTTCTGCCTTTTCGCTGTTTTTCCGTCCCGGATCGCACGTCGTGAGCCGCGGGAAGGACGACAACCTAATCCATCACTTATCTGTCACCGGATCCTACGGCACCTTGGGCGAGACAACTTCGCTTCACGTAGAGGCTGGGCCCGCAAACCGAGGGCGTGGCGCTTGGGACCAGGCCTCCGTCGCTCCGGAGCCCATAACTTTTGATCCGCAAGGAGTTACGCGGCCCACAGCATACCGTTGGAAAGCTCTCCGAGAGCACTACGACGTGGCAGCTAAGCCCGCTTCGCTGGACCTTTTTTCGGAGCCCAAAATAGAACGTTTTCATCAGTTTCCGGACACTTTTCTGCCTTTTCGCTGTTTTTCCGTCCCGGATCGCACGTCGTGAGCCGCGGGAAGGACGACAACCTAATCCATCACTTATCTGTCACCGGATCCTACGGCACCTTGGGCGAGACAACTTCGCTTCACGTAGAGGCTGGGCCCGAAAACCGAGGGCGTGGCGCTTGGGACCAGGTCTCCGTCGCTCCGGAGCCCATAACTTTTGATCCGCAAGGAGTTACGCGGCCCACAGCATACCGTTGGAAAGCTCTCCGAGAGCACTACGACGTGGCAGCTAAGCACGCTTCGCTGGGCCTTTTTTCGGAGCCCAAAATAGAACGTTTTCATCAGTTTCCGGACACTTTTCTGCCTTTTCGCTGTTTTTCCGTCCCGGATCGCACGTCGTGAGCCGCGGGAAGGACGACAACCTAATCCATCACTTATCTGTCACCGGATCCTACGGCACCTTGGGCGAGACAACTTCGCTTCACGTAGAGGCTGGGCCCGCAAACCGAGGGCGTGGCGCTTGGGACCAGGTCTCCGTCGCTCCGGAGCCCATAACTTTTGATCCGCAAGGAGTTACGCGGCCCACAGCATACAGTTGGAAAGCTCTCCGAGAGCACTACGACGTGGCAGCTAAGCCCGCTTCGCTGGGCCTTTTTTCGGAGCCCAAAATAGAACGTTTTCATCAGTTTCCGGACACTTTTCTGCCTTTTCGCTGTTTTTCCGTCCCCGATCGCACGTCGTGAGCCGCGGGAAGGACGACAACCTAATCCATCTCTTATCTGTCACCGGATCCTACGGCACCTTGGGCGAGACAACTTCGCTTCACGTAGAGGCTAGGCCTGAAAACCGAGGGCGTGGCGCTTGGGACCAGGTCTCCGTCGCTCCGGAGCCCATAACTTTTGATCCGCAAGGAGTTACGCGGCCCACAGCATACAGTTGGAAAGCTCTCCGAGAGCTCTACGACGTGGCAGCTAAGCCCGCTTCGCTGGGCCGTTTTTCGGAGCCCAAAATAGAACGTTTTCATCAGTTTCCGGACACTTTTCTGCCTTTTCGCTGTTTTTCCGTCCCGGATCGCACGTCGTGAGCCGCGGGAAGGACGACAACCTAATCCATCACTTATCAGTCACCGGATCCTACGGCACCTTGGGCGAGACAACTTCGCTTCACGTAGAGGCTGGGCCCGCAAACCGAGGGCGTGGCGCTTGGGACCAGGCCTCCGTCGCTCCGGAGCCCATAACTTTTGATCCGCAAGGAGTTACGCGGCCCACAGCATACCGTTGGAAAGCTCTCCGAGAGCACTACGACGTGGCAGCTAAGCCCGCTTCGCTGGACCTTTTTTCGGAGCCCAAAATAGAACGTTTTCATCAGTTTTCGGACACTTTTCTGCCTTTTCGCCGTTTTTCCGTCCCGGATCGCACGTCGTGAGCCGCGGGAAGGACGACAACCTAATCCATCACTTATCAGTCACCGGATCCTACGGCACCTTGGGCGAGACAACTTCGCTTCACGTAGAGGCTGGGCCCGAAAACCGAGGGCGTGGCGCTTGGGACCAGGTCTCCGTCGCTCCGGAGCCCATAACTTTTGATCCGCAAGGAGTTACGCGGCCCACAGCATACCGTTGGAAAGCTCTCCGAGAGCACTACGACGTGGCAGCTAAGCCCGCTTCGCTGGGCCTTTTTTCGGAGCCCAAAATAGAACGTTTTCATCAGTTTTCGGACACTTTTCTGCCTTTTCGCTGTTTTTCCGTCCCGGATCGCACGTCGTGAGCCGCGGGAAGGACGACAACCTAATCCATCACTTATCAGTCACCGGATCCTACGGCACCTTGGGCGAGACAACTTCGCTTCACGTAGAGGCTGGGCCCGCAAACCGAGGGCGTGGCGCTTGGGACCAGGCCTCCGTCGCTCCGGAGCCCATAACTTTTGATCCGCAAGGAGTTACGCGGCCCACAGCATACCGTTGGAAAGCTCTCCGAGAGCACTACGACGTGGCAGCTAAGCCCGCTTCGCTGGACCTTTTTTCGGAGCCCAAAATAGAACGTTTTCATCAGTTTTCGGACACTTTTCTGCCTTTTCGCCGTTTTTCCGTCCCGGATCGCACGTCGTGAGCCGCGGGAAGGACGACAACCTAATCCATCACTTATCTGTCACCGGATCCTACGGCACCTTGGGCGAGACAACTTCGCTTCACGTAGAGGCTGGGCCCGAAAACCGAGGGCGTGGCGCTTGGGACCAGGTCTCCGTCGCTCCGGAGCCCATAACTTTTGATCCGCAAGGAGTTACGCGGCCCACAGCATACCGTTGGAAAGCTCTCCGAGAGCACTACGACGTGGCAGCTAAGCCCGCTTCGCTGGGCCTTTTTTCGGAGCCCAAAATAGAACGTTTTCATCAGTTTCCGGACACTTTTCTGCCTTTTCGCTGTTTTTCCGTCCCGGATCGCACGTCGTGAGCCGCGGGAAGGACGACAACCTAATCCATCTCTTATCTGTCACCGGATCCTACGGCACCTTGGGCGAGACAACTTCGCTTCACGTAGAGGCTGGGCCCGAAAACCGAGGGCGTGGCGCTTGGGACCAGGTCTCCGTCGCTCCGGAGCCCATAACTTTTGATCCGCAAGGAGTTACGCGGCCCACAGCATACCGTTGGAAAGCTCTCCGAGAGCACTACGACGTGGCAGCTAAGCCCGCTTTGCTGGGCCTTTTTTCGGAGCCCAAAATAGAACGTTTTCATCAGTTTCCGGACACTTTTCTGCCTTTTCGCTGTTTTTCCGTCCCGGATCGCACGTCGTGAGCCGCGGGAAGGACGACAACCTAATCCATCACTTATCTGTCACCGGATCCTACGGCACCTTGGGCGAGACAACTTCGCTTCACGTAGAGGCTGGGCCCGAAAACCGAGGGCGTGGCGCTTGGGACCAGGTCTCCGTCGCTCCGGAGCCCATAACTTTTGATCCGCAAGGAGTTACGCGGCCCACAGCATACCGTTGGAAAGCTCTCCGAGAGCACTACGACGTGGCAGCTAAGCCCGCTTCGCTGGGCCTTTTTTCGGAGCCCAAAATAGAACGTTTTCATCAGTTTCCGGACACTTTTCTGCCTTTTCGCTGTTTTTCCGTCCCGGATCGCACGTCGTGAGCCGCGGGAAGGACGACAACCTAATCCATCACTTATCAGTCACCGGATCCTACGGCACCTTGGGCGAGACAACTTCGCTTCACGTAGAGGCTGGGCCCGCAAACCGAGGGCGTGGCGCTTGGGACCAGGCCTCCGTCGCTCCGGAGCCCATAACTTTTGATCCGCAAGGAGTTACGCGGCCCACAGCATACCGTTGGAAAGCTCTCCGAGAGCACTACGACGTGGCAGCTAAGCCCGCTTCGCTGGACCTTTTTTCGGAGCCCAAAATAGAACGTTTTCATCAGTTTTCGGACACTTTTCTGCCTTTTCGCCGTTTTTCCGTCCCGGATCGCACGTCGTGAGCCGCGGGAAGGACGACAACCTAATCCATCACTTATCTGTCACCGGATCCTACGGCACCTTGGGCGAGACAGCTTCGCTTCACGTAGAGACTGGGCCCGAAAACCGAGGGCGTGGCGCTTGGGACCAGGTCTCCGTCGCTCCGGAGCCCATAACTTTTGATCCGCAAGGAGTTACGCGGCCCACAGCATACCGTTGGAAAGCTCTCCGAGAGCACTACGACGTGGCAGCTAAGCACGCTTCGCTGGGCCTTTTTTCGGAGCCCAAAATAGAACGTTTTCATCAGTTTCCGGACACTTTTCTGCCTTTTCGCTGTTTTTCCGTCCCGGATCGCACGTCGTGAGCCGCGGGAAGGACGACAACCTAATCCATCACTTATCTGTCACCGGATCCTACGGCACCCTGGGCGAGACAACTTCGCTTCACGTAGAGGCTGGGCCCGCAAACCGAGGGCGTGGCGCTTGGGACCAGGGCTCCGTCGCTCCGGAGACCATAACTTTTGATCCGCAAGGAGTTACGCGGCCCACAGCATACCGTTGGAAAGCTCTCCGAGAGCACTACGACGTGCCAGCTAAGCCCGCTTCGCTGGGCCTTTTTTCGGAGCCCAAAATAGAACGTTTTCATCAGTTTCCGGACACTTTTTTGCCTTTTCGCTGTTTTTCCGTCCCGGATCGCACGTCGTGAGCTGCGGGAAGGCCGACAACCTGGTCCATCTCTTATCTGTCACCGGATCCTACGGCACCTTGGGCGAGACAACTTCGCTTCACGTAGAGGCTGGGCCCGAAAACCGAGGGCGTGGCGCTTGGGACCAGGTCTCCGTCGCTCCGGAGCCCATAACTTTTGATCCGCAAGGAGTTACGCGGCCCACAGCATACCGTTGGAAAGCTCTCCGAGAGCACTACGACGTGGCAGCTAAGCCCGCTTCGCTGGGCCGTTTTTCGGAGCCCAAAATAGAACGTTTTCATCAGTTTCCGGACACTTTTCTGCCTTTTCGCTGTTTTTCCGTCCCGGATCGCACGTCGTGAGCCGCGGGAAGGACGACAACCTAATCCATCACTTATCAGTCACCGGATCCTACGGCACCTTGGGCGAGACAACTTCGCTTCACGTAGAGGCTGGGCCCGCAAACCGAGGGCGTGGCGCTTGGGACCAGGCCTCCGTCGCTCCGGAGCCCATAACTTTTGATCCGCAAGGAGTTACGCGGCCCACAGCATACCGTTGGAAAGCTCTCCGAGAGCACTACGACGTGGCAGCTAAGCCCGCTTCGCTGGACCTTTTTTCGGAGCCCAAAATAGAACGTTTTCATCAGTTTTCGGACACTTTTCTGCCTTTTCGCCGTTTTTCCGTCCCGGATCGCACGTCGTGAGCCGCGGGAAGGACGACAACCTAATCCATCACTTATCAGTCACCGGATCCTACGGCACCTTGGGCGAGACAACTTCGCTTCACGTAGAGGCTGGGCCCGAAAACCGAGGGCGTGGCGCTTGGGACCAGGTCTCCGTCGCTCCGGAGCCCATAACTTTTGATCCGCAAGGAGTTACGCGGCCCACAGCATACCGTTGGAAAGCTCTCCGAGAGCACTACGACGTGGCAGCTAAGCCCGCTTCGCTGGGCCTTTTTTCGGAGCCCAAAATAGAACGTTTTCATCAGTTTTCGGACACTTTTCTGCCTTTTCGCTGTTTTTCCGTCCCGGATCGCACGTCGTGAGCCGCGGGAAGGACGACAACCTAATCCATCACTTATCAGTCACCGGATCCTACGGCACCTTGGGCGAGACAACTTCGCTTCACGTAGAGGCTGGGCCCGCAAACCGAGGGCGTGGCGCTTGGGACCAGGCCTCCGTCGCTCCGGAGCCCATAACTTTTGATCCGCAAGGAGTTACGCGGCCCACAGCATACCGTTGGAAAGCTCTCCGAGAGCACTACGACGTGGCAGCTAAGCCCGCTTCGCTGGACCTTTTTTCGGAGCCCAAAATAGAACGTTTTCATCAGTTTTCGGACACTTTTCTGCCTTTTCGCCGTTTTTCCGTCCCGGATCGCACGTCGTGAGCCGCGGGAAGGACGACAACCTAATCCATCACTTATCTGTCACCGGATCCTACGGCACCTTGGGCGAGACAACTTCGCTTCACGTAGAGGCTGGGCCCGAAAACCGAGGGCGTGGCGCTTGGGACCAGGTCTCCGTCGCTCCGGAGCCCATAACTTTTGATCCGCAAGGAGTTACGCGGCCCACAGCATACCGTTGGAAAGCTCTCCGAGAGCACTACGACGTGGCAGCTAAGCCCGCTTCGCTGGGCCTTTTTTCGGAGCCCAAAATAGAACGTTTTCATCAGTTTCCGGACACTTTTCTGCCTTTTCGCTGTTTTTCCGTCCCGGATCGCACGTCGTGAGCCGCGGGAAGGACGACAACCTAATCCATCTCTTATCTGTCACCGGATCCTACGGCACCTTGGGCGAGACAACTTCGCTTCACGTAGAGGCTGGGCCCGAAAACCGAGGGCGTGGCGCTTGGGACCAGGCCTCCGTCGCTCCGGAGCCCATAACTTTTGATCCGCAAGGAGTTACGCGGCCCACAGCATACCGTTGGAAAGCTCTCCGAGAGCACTACGACGTGGCAGCTAAGCCCGCTTCGCTGGGCCTTTTTTCGGAGCCCAAAATAGAACGTTTTCATCAGTTTCCGGACACTTTTCTGCCTTTTCGCTGTTTTTCCGTCCCGGATCGCACGTCGTGAGCCGCGGGAAGGACGACAACCTAATCCATCACTTATCTGTCACCGGATCCTACGGCACCTTGGGCGAGACAACTTCGCTTCACGTAGAGGCTGGGCCCGAAAACTGAGGGCGTGGCGCTTGGGACCAGGTCTCCGTCGCTCCGGAGCCCATAACTTTTGATCCGCAAGGAGTTACGCGGCCCACAGCATACCGTTGGAAAGCTCTCCGAGAGCACTACGACGTGGCAGCTAAGCCCGCTTCGCTGGGCCTTTTTTCGGAGCCCAAAATAGAACGTTTTCATCAGTTTCCGGACACTTTTCTGCCTTTTCGCTGTTTTTCCGTCCCGGATCGCACGTCGTGAGCCGCGGGAAGGACGACAACCTAATCCATCACTTATCAGTCACCGGATCCTACGGCACCTTGGGCGAGACAACTTCGCTTCACGTAGAGGCTGGGCCCGCAAACCGAGGGCGTGGCGCTTGGGACCAGGCCTCCGTCGCTCCGGAGCCCATAACTTTTGATCCGCAAGGAGTTACGCGGCCCACAGCATACCGTTGGAAAGCTCTCCGAGAGCACTACGACGTGGCAGCTAAGCCCGCTTCGCTGGACCTTTTTTCGGAGCCCAAAATAGAACGTTTTCATCAGTTTCCGGACACTTTTCTGCCTTTTCGCTGTTTTTCCGTCCCGGATCGCACGTCGTGAGCCGCGGGAAGGACGACAACCTAATCCATCACTTATCTGTCACCGGATCCTACGGCACCTTGGGCGAGAAAACTTCGCTTCACGTAGAGGCTGGGCCCGCAAACCGAGGGCATGGCGCTTGGGACCAGGGCTCCGGCGCTCCGGAGCCCATAACTTTTGATCCGCAAGGAGTTACGCGGCACACAGCATACCGTTGGAAAGCTCTCCGAGAGCACTACGACGTGGAAACTAAGCCCGCTTCGCTGGGCCTTTTTTTGGAGCCCAAAATCGAACGTTTTCATCAGTTTCCGGACACTTTTCTGCATTTTCGCTGTTTTTTCGTCCCGGATCGCACGTCGAGAACCGCGGGAAGGACGACAACCTAATCCATCACTTATCTGTCACCAGATCCTACGGCACCTTGGGCGCGACAGCTTCGCCTCACGTAGAGGCTGGGCCCGCAACCCACGGGCGTGGCCCTGGGGTCCGGGCCTCCGTCGCTCCGGAGCCCATACCTTTTCATCCGCAGGGAGTTCCGCGGCCCACAGCATACCGTTGGAAAGCTCTCCGAGAGCACTACGACGTGGCAGCTAAGCCCGCTTCGCTGGACCTTTTTTCGGAGCCCAAAATAGAACGTTTTCATCAGTTTCCGGACACTGTTCTGCCTTTTCGCTGTTTTTCCGTCCCGGATCGCACGTCGTGAGCCGCGGGAAGGACGACAACCTAATCCATCACTTATCTGTCACCGGATCCTACGGCACCTTGGGCGAGACAACTTCGCTTCACGTAGAGGCTGGGCCCGCAAACCGATGGCGTGGCGCTTGGGACCAGGTCTCCGTCGCTCCGGAGCCCATAACTTTTGATCCGCAAGGAGTTACGCGGCCCACAGCATACCGTTGGAAAGCACTCCGAGAGCACTACGACGTGGCAACTAAGCTCGCTTTGCTGGGCCTTTTTTCGGAGCCCAAAATAGAACGTTTTCATCAGTTTCCAGACACTTTTCTGCCTTTTCGCTGTTTTTCCGTCCCGGATCGCACGTCGTGAGCCGCGGGAAGGACGACAACCTAATCCATCACTTATCTGGCACCGGATCCTACGACACCTTGGGCGATACAACATCGCTTCACGTAGACGCTGGGCCCGCAAACCAAGGTCGAGGGGCTTAGGACCAGGTCTTCGTCGCTCCGGGGCCCATAACTTTTGATCCGCAAGGAGTTACGCGGCCCACAGGATACCGTTGGAAAGCTCTCCGAGAGATCTATGACGTGGCAGCTAAGCCCGCTTCGCTGGGCCTTTTTTCGAAGCCCAAAATCTGACGTTTTCATCAGTTTCCGGACACTGTTATGCTTTTGTGCTGTTCTTCCGTCCCTGATCGTACGTCGTGAGCCGCGGGAAGGCCGACAACCTGATCCATCTCTTATCTGTCACCGGATCCTACGGCACCTTGGGCGAGACAACTTCGCTTCACGTAGAGGCTGGGCCCGAAAACCGAGGGCGTGGCGCTTGGGACCAAGTCTCCGCCGCTCAGGAGCCCATAACTTTTGATCCGCAAGGAGTTACGCGGCTCACAGCATACCGTTGGAAAGCTCTACGAGAGCTCTACGACGTGGCAGCTAAGCCCGCTTCGCAGGGCCCTCTTTGATAGCCCAAAATAGAACGTTTTCATCAGTTTCCGGACACTTTTCTGCCTTTTCGCTGTTTTTCCGTCCCGGATCGCACGTCGTGAGCCGCGGGAAGGACGACAACCTAACCCATCACTTATCTGTCACCGGATCCTACGGCACCTTGGGCGAGACAACTTCGCTTCACGTAGAGGCTGGGCCCGAAAACCGAGGGCGTGGCGCTTGGGACCAGGTCTCCGTCGCTCCGGAGCCCATAACTTTTGATCCGCAAGGAGTTACGCGGCCCACAGCATACCGTTGGAAAGCTCTCCGAGAGCACTACGTCGTGGCAGCTAAGCCCGCTTCGCTGGGCCTTTTTTCGGAGCCCAAAATAGAATGTTTTCATCAGTTTCCGGACACTTTTGTGCCTTTTCGCTGTTTTTCCGTCCCGGATCGCACGTCGTGAGCCGCGGGAAGGACGACAACCTAATCCATCTCTTATCTGTCACCGGATCCTACGGCACCTTGGGCGAGACAACTTCGCTTCACGTAGAGGCTGGGCCCGAAAACCGAGGGCGTGGCGCTTGGCACCAGGTCTCCGTCGCTCCGGAGCCCATAACTTTTGATCTGCAAGGAGTTACCCACCCCACAGCATACCGTTGGAAAGCTCTCCGAGAGCGCTACGATGAGGCAGCTAAGCCCGCTTCGCAGGGCCTTTTTTCGGAGCCCAAAATCGAACGTTTTCATCAGTTTTAGGACACTTTTCTGCCTTTTCGCTGTTTTTCCGTCCTGGATCGCACGTCGTGAGCCGCGGGAAGGACGACAACCTAATCCATCACTTATCTGTCACCGGATCCTACGGCACCTTGGGCGAGACAACTTCGCTTCACGTAGAGGCTGGGCCCGAAAACCGAGGGCGTGGCGCTTGGGACCAGGTCTCCGTCGCTCCGGAGCCCATAACTTTTGATCGGCAAGGAGTTACGCGGCCCACAGCATATCGTTAGGAAGCTCTCCGAGAGCACTACGACGTGGCTGCTAAGCCCGCTTCGCTGGGCCTTTTTTCGGAGCCCAAAATAGAACGTTTTCATCAGTTTCCGGACACTGTTCTGCCTTTTCGCTGTTTTTCCGTCCCGGATCGCACGTCGTGAGCCGCGGGAAGGACGACAACCTAATCCATCACTTATCTGTCACCGGATCCTACGGCACCTTGGGCGAGACAACTTCGCTTCACGTAGAGGCTGGGCCCGAAAACCGATGGCGTGGCGCTTGGGACCAGGTCTCCGTCGCTCCGGAGCCCATAACTTTTGATCCGCAAGGAGTTACGCGGCCCACAGCATACCGTTGGAAAGCACTCCGAGAGCACTACGACGTGGCAACTAAGCTCGCTTTGCTGGGCCTTTTTTCGGAGCCCAAAATAGAACGTTTTCATCAGTTTCTGGACACTTTTCTGTCTTTTCGCTGTTTTTCCGTCCCGGATCGCACGTCGTGAGCCGCGGGAAGGACGACAACCTAATCCATCACTTATCTGTAACCGGATCCTACGGCACCTTGGGCGAGACAACTTCGCTTCACGTAGAGGCTGGGCCCGCAAACCGAGGGCGTGGCGCTTGGGACCAGGTCTCCGTCACTCCGGAGCCCATAACTTTTGATCCGTAAGGAGTTACGCGGCCCATAGCATAACGTTGGAAAGCTCTTCGAGAGCTCTACGATGTGGCAGCTAAGCCCACTTCGCTGGGCCTTTTTTCGGAGCCCAAAATAGAACTTTTCATCAGTTTCCGGACACTTTTCTGCCTTTTCGCTGTTTTTCCGTCCCGGATCGCACGTCGTGAGCCGCGGGAAGGACGACAACCTAATCCATCACTTATCTGTCACCGGATCCTACGGCACCTTGGGCGAGACAACTTCGCTTCACGTAGAGGCTGGGCCCGCAAACCGAGGGCGTGGCGCTTGGGACCAGGTCTCCGTCGCTCCGGAGCCCATAACTTTTGATCCGCAAGGAGTTACGCGGCCCACAACATACCGTTGGAAAGCTCTCCGAGAGCACTACGACGTGGCAGCTAAGCCCGCTTTGCTGGACCTTTTTTCGGAGCCCAAAATAGAACGTTTTCATCAGTTTCCGGACACTTTTCTGCCTTTTCGCTGTTTTTCCTTCCCGGATCGCACGTCGTGAGCCGCGGGAAGGACGACAACCTAATCCATCACTTATCTGGCACCGGATCCTACGGCACCTTGGGCGAGACAACTTCGCTTCACGTAGAGGCTGGGCCCGCAAACCGAGGGCGTGGCGCTTGGGACCAGGTCTCCGTCGCTCCGGAGCCCTTAACTTTTGATACGCAAGGAGTTACGAGGCCCACAGCATACCGTTGGAAAGCTCTCCGAGAGCTCTACGACGTGGCAGCTAAGCCCGCTTCACTGGGCCTTTTTTCAGAGCCCAAAATTGAACGTTTTCATTAGTTTCTGGATACTTTTCTGCCATTTCGCTGTTTTTCCGTCCCGGATCGCACGTCGTGAGCCGCGGGAAGGACGACAACCTAGTCCATCTCTTATCTGTCACCGGATCCTACGGCACCTTGGGCGAGACAACTTCGCTTCACGTAGAGGCTGGGCCCGCAAACCGAGGGCGTGGCGCTTGGGACCAGGTCTCCGTCGCTCTGGAGCCCATAACTTTTGATCCGCAAGGAGTTACGCGGCCCACAGCATACCGTTGGAAAGCTCTCCGAGAGCACTACGACGTGGAGGCTAAGCCCGCTTCGCTGGGCCTTTTTTTGGAGCCCAAAATAGAACGTTTTCATCAGTTTCCGGACACTTTTCTGCCTTTTCGCTATTTTTCCGTCCCGGATCGCACGTCGTGAGCCGCGGGAAGGACGACAACCTAATCCATCACTTATCTGTCACCGGATCCTACGGCACCTTGGGCGAGACAACTTCGCTTCACGTAGAGGCTGGGCCCGCAAACCGAGGGCGTGGCGCTTGGGACCAGGCCTCCGTCGCTCCGGAGCCCATAACTTTTGATCCGCAAGGAGTTACGCGGCCCACAGCATACCGTTGGAAAGCTCTCCGAGAGCACTACGACGTGGCAGCTAAGCCCGCTTCGCTGGGCCTTTTTTCGGAGCCCAAAATAGAACGTTTTCATCAGTTTCCGGACACTTTTCTGCCTTTTCGCTGTTTTTCCGTCCCGGATCGCACGTCGTGAGCCGCGGGAAGGACGACAACCTAATCCATCACTTATCTGTCACCGGATCCTACGGCACCTTGGGCGAGACAACTTCGCTTCACGTCGAGGCTGGGCCCGCAAACCGAGGGCGTGGCGCTTGGGACCAGGCCTCCGTCGCTCCGGAGCCCATAACTTTTGATCCGCAAGGAGTTACGCGGCCCACAGCATACCGTTGGAAAGCTCTCCGAGAGCTCTACGACCTGGCAGCGAAGCCCGCTTTGCTGGGCCTTTTTTCGGAGCCCAAAATAGAACGTTTTCATCAGTTTCCGGACACTTTTCTGCCTTTTCGCTGTTTTTCCGTCCCGGATCGCACGTCGTGAGCCGCGGGAAGGACGACAACCTAATCCATCACTTATCTGTCACCGGATCCTACGGCACCTTGGGCGAGACAACTTCGCTTCACGTAGAGGCTGGGCCCGAAAACCGAGGGCGTGGCGCTTGGGACCAGGCCTCCGTCGCTCCGGAGCCCATAACTTTTGATCCGCAAGGAGTTACGCGGCCCACAGCATACCGTTGGAAAGCTCTCCGAGAGCACTACGACGTGGCAGCTAAGCCCGCTTCGCTGGGCCTTTTTTCGGAGCCCAAAATAGAACGTTTTCATCAGTTTCCGGACACTTTTCTGCCTTTTCGCTGTTTTTCCGTCCCGGATCGCACGTCGTGAGCCGCGGGAAGGACGACAACCTAATCCATCACTTATCTGTCACCGGATCCTACGGCACCTTGGGCGAGACAACTTCGCTTCACGTAGAGGCTGGGCCCGCAAACCGAGGGCGTGGCGCTTGGGACCAGGTCCCCGTCGCCCCGGAGCCCATAACTTTTGATCCGCAAGGAGTTACGCGCCCCACAGCATACCGTTGGAAAGCTCTCCGAGAGCTCTACGACGTGGCAGCGAAGCCCGCTTTGCTGGGCCTTTTTTCGGAGCCCAAAATAGAACGTTTTCATCAGTTTCCGGACACTTTTCTGCCTTTTCGCTGTTTTTCCGTCCCGGATCGCACGTCGTGAGCCGCGGGAAGGACGACAACCTAATCCATCACTTATCTGTCACCGGATCCTACGGCACCTTGGGCGAGACAACTTCGCTTCACGTAGAGGCTGGGCCCGAAAACCGAGGGCGTGGCGCTTGGGACCAGGTCTCCGTCGCTCCGGAGCCCATAACTTTTGATCCGCAAGGAGTTACGCGGCCCACAGCATACCGTTGGAAAGCACTCCGAGAGCACTACGACGTGGCAGCTAAGCACGCTTCGCTGGGCCTTTTTTCGGAGCCCAAAATAGAACGTTTTCATCAGTTTCCGTACACTTTTCTGCCTTTTCGCTGTTTTTCCGTCCCGGATCGCACGTCGTGAGCCGCGGGAAGGACGACAACCTAATCCATCACTTATCTGTAACCGGATCCTACGGCACCTTGGGCGAGACAACTTCGCTTCACGTAGAGGCTGGGCCCGCAAACCGAGGGCGTGGCGCTTGGGACCAGGTCTCCGTCGCTCCGGAGCCCATAACTTTTGATCCGCAAGGAGTTACGCGGCCCACAGCATACCGTTGGAAAGCTCTCCGAGAGCACTACGACGTGGCAGCTAAGCCCGCTTCGCTGGGCCTTTTTTCGGAGCCCAAAATAGAACTTTTCATCAGTTTCCGGACACTTTTCTGCCTTTTCCCTGTTTTTTCGTCCCGGATCGCACGTCGTGAGCCGCGGGAAGGACGACAACCTAATCCATCACTTATCTGTCACCGGATCCTACGGCACCTTGGGCGAGACAACTTCGCTTCACATAGAGGCTATGCCCGCAAACCGAGGGCGTGGGGCTTGGGACCAGGTCTCCATCGCTTCGAAGCCCATAACTTTTGATCCGCAAGGAGTTACGCGGCCCACAACATACCGCTGGAAAGCTCTCCGAGAGCTCTACGAATGGGCAGCAAAGCCAGCATAGCTGGGCCTTTTTTTGGAGCCCAAAATAGAACGTTTTCATCAGTTTCCGGACACTTTTCTGCCTTTTCGCTGTTTTTCCTTCCCGGATCGCACGTCGTGAGCCGCGGGAATGACGACAACCTAATCCATCACTTATCTGTCACCGGATCCTACGGCACCTTGGGCGAGACAACTTCGCTTCACGTAGAGGCTGGGCCCGCAAACCGAGGGCGTGGCGCTTGGGACCAGGCCTCCGTCGCTCCGGAGCCCATAACTTTTGATCCGCAAGGAGTTACGCGGCCCACAGCATACCGTTGGAAAGCTCTCCGAGAGCACTACGACGTGGCAGCTAAGCCCGCTTCGCTGGGCCTTTTTTCGGAGCCCAAAATAGAACGTTTTCATCAGTTTTCGGACACTTTTCTGCCTTTTCGCTGTTTTTCCGTCCCGGATCGCACGTCGTGAGCCGCGGGAAGGACGACAACCTAATCCATCACTTATCTGTCACCGGATCCTACGGCACCTTGGGCGAGACAACTTCGCTTCACGTAGAGGCTGGGTCCGCAAACCGAGGGCGTGGCGCTTGGGACCAGGCCTCCGTCGCTCCGGAGCCCATAACTTTTGATCCGCAAGGAGTTACGCGGCCCACAGCATACCGTTGGAAAGCTCTCCGAGAGCACTACGACGTGGCAGCGAAGCCCGCTTCTCTGGGCCTTTTTTCGGAGCCCAAAATAGAACGTTTTCATCAGTTTCCGGACACTTTTCTGCCTTTTCGCTGTTTTTCCGTCCCGGATCGCACGTCGTGAGCCGCGGGAAGGACGACAACCTAATCCATCACTTATCTGTCACCGGATCCTACGGCACCTTGGGCGAGACAACTTCGCTTCACGTAGAGGCTGGGCCCGCAAACCGAGGGCGTGGCGCTTGGGACCAGGCCTCCGTCGCTCCGGAGCCCATAACTTTTGATCCGCAAGGAGTTACGCGGCCCACAGCATACCGTTGGAAAGCTCTCCGAGAGCACTACGACGTGGCAGCTAAGCCCGCTTCGCTGGGCCTTTTTTCGGAGCCCAAAATAGAACGTTTTCATCAGTTTTCGGACACTTTTCTGCCTTTTCGCTGTTTTTCCGTCCCGGATCGCACGTCGTGAGCCGCGGGAAGGACGACAACCTAATCCATCACTTATCTGTCACCGGATCCTACGGCACCTTGGGCGAGACAACTTCGCTTCACGTAGAGGCTGGGTCCGCAAACCGAGGGCGTGGCGCTTGGGACCAGGCCTCCGTCGCTCCGGAGCCCATAACTTTTGATCCGCAAGGAGTTACGCGGCCCACAGCATACCGTTGGAAAGCTCTCCGAGAGCACTACGACGTGGCAGCGAAGCCCGCTTCTCTGGGCCTTTTTTCGGAGCCCAAAATAGAACGTTTTCATCAGTTTCCGGACACTTTTCTGCCTTTTCGCTGTTTTTCCGTCCCGGATCGCACGTCGTGAGCCGCGGGAAGGACGACAACCTAATCCATCACTTATCTGTCACCGGATCCTACGGCACCTTGGGCGAGACAACTTCGCTTCACGTAGAGGCTGGGCCCGCAAACCGAGGGCGTGGCGCTTGGGACCAGGCCTCCGTCGCTCCGGAGCCCATAACTTTTGATCCGCAAGGAGTTACGCGGCCCACAGCATACCGTTGGAAAGCTCTCCGAGAGCACTACGACGTGGCAGCTAAGACCGCTTCGCTGGGCCTTTTTTCGGAGCCCAAAATAGAACGTTTTCATCAGTTTCCGGACACTTTTCTGCCTTTTCGCTGTTTTTCCGTCCCGGATCGAACGTCGTGCGCCGCGGGAAGGAGGGCAACCTAATTCATCACGTATCTGTCACCGAATCCCACGGCACCTTGGGCGAGACAACTTCGCTTCACGTAGAGGCTGGGCCCGCAAACCGAGGTCGAGGGGCTTGGGACCAGGTCTCCGTCGCTCCGGGGCCCATAACTTTTGATCCGCATGGAGTTACGCGGCCCACAGGATACCGTTGGAAAGCTCTCCGAGAGCACTATGACGTGGGAGCTAAGCCTGCATCGCTGGGCCTTTTTTCGGAGCCCAAAATCCAACGTTTTCATCAGTTTTCGGACACTGTTATGCTTTTGTACTGTTTTTCCGTCCCGGATCGTACGTCGTGAGCCGCGGGAAGGACGACAACCTAATCCATCACTTATCTGTCACCGGATCCTACGGCACCTTGGGCGAGACAACTTCGCTTCACGTAGAGGCTGGGCCCGCAAACCGAGGGCGTGGCGCTTGGGACCAGGTCTCCGTCGCTCCGGAGCCCATAACTTTTGATACGCAAGGAGTTACGCGGCCCACAGCATACCGTTGGAAAGCTATCCGAGAGCACTAAGACGTGGCAGCTAAGCCCGCTTCGCTGGGCCTTTTTTCAGAGCCCAAAATAGAACGTTTTCATCAGTTTCTGGATACTTTTCTGCCATTTCGCTGTTTTTCCGTCCCGGATCGCACGTCGTGAGCCGGGGGAAGGCCCACAACCTAATCCATCTCTTATCTGTCACCGGATCCCACGGCACCTTGGGCAAGACAACTTCCCTTCACGTAGAGGCGGGGCCCGCAAACCGATGGCATGGGGCTTGGGACCAGGTCTCCATTGCTCCGAAGCCCATAACTTTTGATCCGCAAGGAGTTACGCGGCCCACAGGATACCGCTGGAAAGCTCTCCGAGAGCTCTACGAATGGACAGATAAGCCCGCTTCGCTAGGCATTTTTTCAGAGCCCAAAATCGAAGATTTTCATCAGTTTCGGGACACTTATATTATTTTCGCTGTTTTTCCGTCCCGGATCGTACGTCGTGAGCCGCGAAAAAGACGACAATCTAATCCAACACTTATCTGTCACCGGATCCTACGGCACCTTGGGCGAGACAACTTCGCTTCACGTAGAGGCTGGGCCCGCAAACATAGGGCGTGGGGCTTGGGACCAGGTCTCCGTCGCTCCGGAGCCCATAACTTTTGATCCGCAAGTAGTTACACGGCCCATAGCATACCGTTGTAAAGCTATCCGAGAGCACTAAGACGTGGCAGCTAAGCCCGCTTCGCTGGGCCTTTTTTCAGAGCCCAAAATAGAACGTTTTCATCAGTTTCTGGATACTTTTCTGCCATTTCGCTGTTTTTCCGTCCCGGATCGCACGTCGTGAGCCGCGGGAAGGACGACAACCTAATCCATCTCTTATCTGTCACCGGATCCTACGGCACCTTGGGCGAGACAACTTCGCTTCACGTAGAGGCTGGGCCCGCAAACCGAGGTCGTGGGGCTTGGGACCAGGTCTCCGTCTCTCCGGGGCCCATAACTTTTGATCCGCAAGGAGTTACGCGGCCCACAGCATACCTTTGGAAAGCTCTCCGAGAGCTCTACGATGTGGAAGCTAAGCCCGCTTCGCTGGGCCTTTTTTTAGAGCCCAAAATTCAACGTTTTCATCAGTTTCCGGACACTTTTCTGCCTTTTCGCTGTTTTTCCGTCCCGGATCGCACGTCGTGAGTCGCGGGAAGGACGACAACCTAATCCATCACTTATCTGTCACCGGATCCTACGGCACCTTGGGCGAGACAACTTCGCTTCACGTAGAGGCTGGGCCCGCAAACCGAGGGCGTGGCGCTTGGGACCAGGTATCCGTCGCTCCGGAGCCCATAACTTTTGATCCGCAAGGAGTTACGCGGCCCACAGCATACCGTTGGAAAGCTCTCCGAGAGCACTACGACGTGGCAGCTAAGCCCGCTTCGCTGGGCCTTTTTTCGGAGCCCAAAATAGAACGTTTTCATCAGTTTTCGGACACATTTCTGACTTTTCGCTGTTTTTCCGTCCCGGATCGCAAGTCGTGAGACGCGGGAAGGACGACAACCTAATCCATCACTTATCTGTCACCGGATCCTACGGCACCATGGGCGAGACAACTTCGCTTCACGTAGAGGCTGGGCCCGAAAACCGAGGGCGTGGCGCTTGGGACCAGGTCTCCGTCGCTCCGGAGCCCATAACTTTTGATCCGCAAGGAGTTACGCGGCCCACAGCATACCGTTGGAAAGCTCTCCGAGAGCACTACGACGTGGCAGCTAAGCCCGCTTTGCTGGACCTTTTTTCGGAGCCCAAAATAGAACGTTTTCATCAGTTTCCGGACACTTTTCTGCCTTTTCGCTGTTTTTCCTTCCCGGATCGCACGTCGTGAGCCGCGGGAAGGACGACAACCTAATCCATCACTTATCTGGCACCGGATCCTACGACACCTTGGGCGATACAACTTCGCTTCACGTAGAGGCTGGGCCCGCAAACCGAGGGCGTGGCGCTTGGGACCAGGTCTCCGTCGCTCCGGAGCCCATAACTTTTGATCCGCAAGGAGTTACGCGGCCCACAGCATACCGTTGGAAAGCTATCCGAGAGCACTACGACGTGGCAGCTAAGCCCGCTTCGCTGGGCCTTTTTTCGGAGCCCAAAATAGAACGTTTTCATCAGTTTCCGGACACTTTTCTGCCTTTTCGCTGTTTTTCCGTCCCGGATCGCACGTCGTGAGCCGCGGGAAGGACGACAACCTAATCCATCACTTATCTGTCACCGGATCCTACGGCACCTTGGGCGAGACAACTTCGCTTCACGTAGAGGCTGGGCCCGCAAACCGAGGGCGTGGCGCTTGGGACCAGGTCTCCGTCGCTCCGGAGCCCATAACTTTTGATACGCAAGGAGTTACGCGGCCCACAGCATACCGTTGGAAAGCTATCCGAGAGCAGTACGACGTGGCAGCTAAGCCTGCTTGGCTGGGCCTTTTTTCGGAGCCCAAAATAGAACGTTTTCATCAGTTTCCGGACACTTTTCTGCCATTTCGCTGTTTTTCCGTCCCGGATCGCACGTCATGAGCCGCGGGAAGGACGACAACCTAATCCATCCCTTATCTGTCACCGGATCCTACGGCACCTTGGGCGAGACAACTTAGCTTCACGTAGAGGCTGGGCCCGCAAACCGAGGGCGTGGCGCTTGGGACCAGGCCTCCGTCGCTCCGGAGCCCATAACTTTTGATCCGCAAGGAGTTACGCGGCCCACAGCATACCGTTGGAAAGCTCTCCGAGAGCACTACGACGTGGCAGCTAAGCCCGCTTCGCTGGGCCTTTTTTCGGAGCCCAAAATAGAACGTTTTCATCAGTTTCCGGACACTTTTCTGCCTTTTCGCTATTTTTTCGTCCCGGATCGCACGTCGTGAGCCGCGGGAAGGACGACAACCTAATCCATCACTTATCTGTCACCGGATCCTACGGCACCTTGGGCGAGAAAACTTCGCTTCACGTAGAGGCTGGGCCCGCAAACCGAGGGCGTGGCGCTTGGGACCAGGTCTCCGTCGCTCTGGAGCCCATAACTTTTGATCCGCAAGGAGTTACGCGGCCCACAGCATACCGTTGGAAAGCTCTCTGAGAGCACTACGACGTGGCAGCTAAGCCCGCTTCGCTGGGCCTTTTTTCGGAGCCCAAAATAGAACGTTTTCATCAGTTTCCGGACACTTTTCTGCCTTTTCGCTGTTTTTCCGTCCTGGATCGCACGTCGTGAGCCGCGCGAAGGACGACAACCTAATCCATCACTTATCTGTCACCGGATCCCACGGCACCTTGGGCGAGACAACTTTGATTCACGTAGAGGCTGGGCCCGCAAACCGAGGGCGTGGCGCTTGGGACCAGGTCTCCGTCGCTCCGGAGCCCATAACTTTTGATCCGCAAGGAGTTACGCGGCCCACAGCATACCGTTGGAAAGCTCTCCGAGAGCACTACGACGTGGTAGCTAAGCCCGCTTCGCTGGGCCTTTTTTCGGAGCCCAAAATAGAACGTTTTCATCAGTTTCCGGACACTTTTCTGCCTTTTCGCTATTTTTTCATCCCGGATCGCACGTCGTGAGCCGCGGGAAGGACGACAACCTAATCCATCACTTATCTGTCACCGGATCCTACGGCACCTTGGGCGAGAAAACTTCGCTTCACGTAGAGGCTGGGCCCGCAAACCGAGGGCGTGGCGCTTGGGACCAGGTCTCCGTCGCTCCGGAGCCCATAACTTTTGATCCGCAAGGAGTTACGCGGCCCACAGCATACCGTTAGAAAGCTCTCCGAGAGCACTACGACGTGGCTGCTAATCCCGCTTCGCTGGGCCTTTTTTCGGAGCCCAAAATAGAACGTTTTCATCAGTTTCCGGACACTTTTCTGCCTTTTCGCTGTTTTTCCGTCCTGGATCGCACGTCGTGAGCCGCCGGAAGGACGACAACCAAATCCATCACTTATCTGTCACCGGATCCTACGGCACCCTGGGCGAGACAACTTCGCTTCACGTAGAGGCTGGGCCCGCAAACCGAGGGCGTGGCGCTTGGGACCAGGTCTCCGTCGCTCCGGAGCCCATAACTTTTGATCCGCAAGGAGTTACGCGGCCCACAGCATACCGTTGGAAAGCTATCCGAGAGCACTACGACGTGGCAGCTAAGCCCGCTTTGCTGGGCCTTTTTTCGGAGCCCAAAATAGAACGTTTTCATCAGTTTCCAGACACTTTTCTGCCTTTTCGCTGTTTTTCCGTCCCGGATCGCACGTCGTGAGCCGCGGGAAGGACGACAACCTAATCCATCTCTTATCTGTCACCGGATCCTACGGCACCTTGGGCGAGACAACTTTGCTTCACGTAGAGGCTGGGCCCGCAAACCGAGGGCGTGGCGCTTGGGACTAGGTCTCTGTCGCTCTGGAGCCCATAACTTTTGATCCGCAAGGAGTTACGCGGCCCACAGCATACCGTTGGAAAGGTCTCCGAGAGCACTACGACGTGCCATCTAAGCCCGCTTCATGGGCCTTTTTTCGGAGCCCAAAATAGAACGTTTTCATCAGTTTCCGGACACTTTTCTGCCTTTTCGCTGTTTTCCCGTCCTGGATCGCCCGTCGTGCGCCGCGGGAAGGCCGACAACCTAATCCATCACTTATCTGTCACCGGATCCTACGGCACCTTGGGCGAGACAACTTCGCTTCACGTAGAGGCTGGGCCCGCAAACCGAGGGCGTGGGGCATGGGACTAGGCCTCCGTCGCTCCGGAGCCCATAACATTCGATCCGTAAGGAGTTACGCGGCCCACAGCATACCGTTGGAAAGCTCTCCGAGAGCACTACGACGTGGCAGCTAAGCCCGCTTCGCTGGGCCTTTTTTCGGAGCCCAAAATAGAACGTTTTCATCAGTTTCCGGACACTCTTCGGCCTTTTCGCTGTTTTTCCGTCCCGGATCGCACGTCGTGAGCCGCGGGAAGGACGACAACCTAATCCATCACTTATCTGTCACCGGATCCTACGGCACCTTGGGCGAGACAACTTCGCTTCACGTAGAGGCTGGGCCCAAAAACCGAGGGCGTGGCGCTTGGGACCAGGTCTCCGTCGCTCCGGAGCCCATAACTTTTGATCCGCAAGGAGTTACGCGGCCCACAGCATACCGTTGGAAAGCTCTCCGAGAGCACTACGACGTGGCAGCAAAGCACGCTTCGCTGGGCCTTTTTTTGGAGCCCAAAATAGAACGTTTTCATCAGTTTCCGGACACTTTTCTGCCTTTTTGCTGTTTTTCCGTCCCGGATCGCACGTCGTGAGCCGCGGGAAGGACGACAACCTAATCCATCACTTATCTGTCACCGGATCCTACGGCACCTTGGGCGAGACAACTTCGCTTCACGTAGAGGCTGGGCCCGCAAACCGAGGGCGTGGCGCTTGGGACCAGGTCTCCGTCGCTCCGGAGCCCATAACTTTTGATCCGCAAGGAGTTACGCGGCCCACAGCATACCGTTGGAAAGCTCTCCGAGAGCACTACGACGTGGCAGCTAAGCCCGCTTCGCTGGGCCTTTTTTCGGAGCCCAAAATAGAACGTTTTCATCAGTTTCCAGACACTTTTCTGCCTTTTCGCTGTTTTTCCATCCCGGATCGCACGTCGTGAGCCGCGGGAAGGACGACAACCTAATCCATCACTTATCTGTCACCGGATCCTACCGCACCTTGGGCGAGACAACTTCGCTTCACGTAGAGGCTGGGCCCGAAAACCGAGGGCGTGGCGCTTGGGACCAGGTCTCCGTCGCTCCGGAGCCCATAACTTTTGATCCGCAAGGAGTTACGCGGCCCACAGCATACCGTTGGAAAGCTCTCCGAGAGCACTACGACGTGGCAGCTAAGCACGCTTCGCTGGGCCTTTTTTCGGAGCCCAAAATAGAACGTTTTCATCAGTTTCCGGACACTTTTCTGCCTTTTCGCTGTTTTTCCGTCCCGGATCGCACGTCGTGAGCCGCGGGAAGGACGACAACCTAATCCATCACTTATCTGTCACCGGATCCTACGGCACCTTGGGCGAGACAACTTCGCTTCACGTAGAGGCTGGGCCCGCAAACCGAGGGCGTGGCGCTTGGGACCAGGTCTCCGTCGCTCCGGAGCCCATAACTTTTGATCCGCAAGGAGTTACGCGGCCCACAGCATACCGTTGGAAAGCTATCCGAGAGCACTACGACGTGGCAACTAAGCCCGCTTCGCTGGGCCTTTTTTCGGAGCCCAAAATAGAACGTTTTCATCAGTTTCCGGACCCTTTTCGCTGTTTTTCCGTCCCGGATCGCACGTCGTGAGCCGCGGGAAGGACGACAACCTAATCCATCACTTATCTGTCACCGGATCCTACGGCACCTTGGGCGAGACAACTTCGCTTCACGTAGAGGCTGGGCCCGCAAACCGAGGCCGTGGGGCTCGGGACCAGGTCTCCGTCGCTCCGGAGCCCATTACTTTTGATCCGCAAGGAGTTACACGGCCCACAGCATACAGTTGGAAAGCTCTCCGAGAGCGCTACGATGGGGTAGCTTAGCCCGCTTCGTTGGGCCTTTTTTCGAAGCCCAAAATCGAACGTTTTCATCAGTTTTCGGACACTTTTCTGCCTTTTCGCTGTTTTTCCGTCCCGGATCGCACGTCGTGAGCCGCGGGAAGGACGACAACCTAATCCATCACTTATCTGTCACCGGATCCTACGGCACCTTGGGCGAGACAACTTCGCTTCACGTAGAGGCTGGGCCCGCAAACCGAAGGCGTGGCGCTTGGGACCAGGCCTCCGTCGCTCCGGAGCCCATAACTTTTGATCCGCAAGGAGTTACGCGGCCCACAGCATACCGTTGGAAAGCTCTCCGAGAGCACTACGACGTGGCAGCTAAGCTCGCTTCGATGGGCCTTTTTTCGGAGCCCAAAATAGACCGTTTTCATCAGTTTCCGGACACTTTTCTGCCTTTTCGCTGTTTTTCCGTCCCGGATCGCACGTCGTGAGCCGCGGGAAGGACGACAACCTAATCCATCACTTATCTGTCACCGGATCCTACGGCACCTTGGGCGAGACAACTTCGCTTCACGTAGAGGCTGGGCCCGCAAACCGAGGGCGTGGCGCTTGGGACCACGTCTCCGTCGCTCCGGAGCCCATAACTTTTGATCCGCAAGGAGTTACGCGGCCCACAGCATACCGTTGGAAAGCTCTCCGAGAGCACTACGACGTGGCAGCTAAGCCCGCTTCGCTGGGCCTTTTTTCGGAGCCCAAAATAGACCGTTTTCATCAGTTTCCGGACACTTTTCTGCCTTTTCGCTGTTTTTCCGTCCCGGATCGCACGTCGTGAGCCGCGGGAAGGACGACAACCTAATCCATCACTTATCTGTCACCGGATCCTACGGCACCTTGGGCGAGACAACTTCGCTTCACGTAGAGGCTGGGCCCGCAAACCGAGGGCGTGGCGCTTGGGACCAGGCCTCCGTCGCTCCGGAGCCCATAACTTTTGATCCGCAAGGAGTTACGCGGCCCACAGCATACCGTTGGAAAGCTCTCCGAGAGCACTACGACGTGGCAGCTAAGCCCGCTTCGCTGGGCCTTTTTTCGGAGCCCAAAATAGAACGTTTTCATCAGTTTCCGGACACTCTTCGGCCTTTTCGCTGTTTTTCCGTCCCGGATCGCACGTCGTGAGCCGCGGGAAGGACGACAACCTAATCCATCACTTATCTGTCACCGGATCCTACGGCACCTTGGGCAAGACAACTTCGCTTCACGTAGAGGCTGGGCCCAAAAACCGAGGACATGGGGCTTGGGTCCAGGTCTCCGTCGCTCCGGAGCCCATAACTTTTGATCCACAAGGAGTTACGCGGCCCACAGCATACCGTTGGAAAGCTCTCCGAGAGCCATACGACAGGGCAGCTAAGCCCGCTTAGCTGGGCCTTTTTTTGGAGCCCAAAATAGAACGTTTTCATCAGTTTCCGGACACTTTTCTGCCTTTTTGCTGTTTTTCCGTCCCGGATCGCACGTCGTGAGCCGCGGGAAGGACGACAACCTAATCCATCACTTATCTGTCACCGGATCCTACGGCACCTTGGGCGAGACAACTTCGCTTCACGTAGAGGCTGGGCCCGCAAACCGAGGGCGTGGCGCTTGGGACCAGGTCTCCGTCGCTCCGGAGCCCATAACTTTTGATCCGCAAGGAGTTACGCGGCCCACAGCATACCGTTGGAAAGCTCTCCGAGAGCACTACGACGTGGCAGCTAAGCCCGCTTCGCTGGGCCTTTTTTCGGAGCCCAAAATAGAACGTTTTCATCAGTTTCCAGACACTTTTCTGCCTTTTCGCTGTTTTTCCATCCCGGATCGCACGTCGTGAGCCGCGGGAAGGACGACAACCTAATCCATCACTTATCTGTCACCGGATCCTACGGCACCTTGGGCGAGACAACTTCGCTTCACGTAGAGGCTGGGCCCGAAAACCGAGGGCGTGGCGCTTGGGACCAGGTCTCCGTCGCTCCGGAGCCCATAACTTTTGATCCGCAAGGAGTTACGCGGCCCACAGCATACCGTTGGAAAGCTCTCCGAGAGCACTACGACGTGGCAGCTAAGCACGCTTCGCTGGGCCTTTTTTCGGAGCCCAAAATAGAACGTTTTCATCAGTTTCCGGACACTTTTCTGCCTTTTCGCTGTTTTTCCGTCCCGGATCGCACGTCGTGAGCCGCGGGAAGGACGACAACCTAATCCATCACTTATCTGTCACCGGATCCTACGGCACCTTGGGCGAGACAACTTCGCTTCACGTAGAGGCTGGGCCCGCAAACCGAGGGCGTGGCGCTTGGGACCAGGTCTCCGTCGCTCCGGAGCCCATAACTTTTGATCCGCAAGGAGTTACGCGGCCCACAGCATACCGTTGGAAAGCTATCCGAGAGCACTACGACGTGGCAACTAAGCCCGCTTCGCTGGGCCTTTTTTCGGAGCCCAAAATAGAACGTTTTCATCAGTTTCCGGACCCATTTCGCTGTTTTTCCGTCCCGGATCGCACGTCGTGAGCCGCGGGAAGGACGACATCCTAATCCATCACTTATCTGTCACCGGATCCTACGGCACCTTGGGCGAGACAACTTCGCTTCACTTAGACGCTGGGCCCTCAAACCGAGGGCGTGGGGCTTGGGACCAGGTCTCCGTCGCTCCGGAACCCATTACTTTTGATCCGCAAGGAGTTACGCGGCCCACAGCATACCGTTGGAAAGCTCTCCGAGAGCTCTACGACGGGGTAGCTAAGCCCGCTTCTTTGGGCCTTTTTTCAGAGTCCAAAATCCAACGTTTTCATCAGTTTCCGGACACTTTTCGCCATTGTGCTGTTTTTTCGTCCCGGATCGTACGTCGTGAGCCGCGGGAAGGACGACAACCTAATCCATCACTTATCTGTCACCGGATCCTACGGCACCTTGGGCGAGACAACTTCGCTTCACGTAGAGGCTGGGCCCGCAAACCGAAGGCGTGGCGCTTGGGACCAGGCCTCCGTCGCTCCGGAGCCCATAACTTTTGATCCGCAAGGAGTTACGCGGCCCACAGCATACCGTTGGAAAGCTCTCCGAGAGCACTACGACGTGGCAGCTAAGCTCGCTTCGCTGGGCCTTTTTTCGGAGCCCAAAATAGACCGTTTTCATCAGTTTCCGGACACTTTTCTGACTTTTCGCTGTTTTTCCGTCCCGGATCGCACGTCGTGAGCCGCGGGAAGGACGACAACCTAATCCATCACTTATCTGTCACCGGATCCTACGGCACCTTGGGCGAGACAACTTCGCTTCACGTAGAGGCTGGGCCCGCAAACCGAGGGCGTGGCGCTTGGGACCACGTCTCCGTCGCTCCGGAGCCCATAACTTTTGATCCGCAAGGAGTTACGCGGCCCACAGCATACCGTTGGAAAGCTCTCCGAGAGCACTACGACGTGGCAGCTAAGCCCGCTTCGCTGGGCCTTTTTTCGGAGCCCAAAATAGACCGTTTTCATCAGTTTCCGGACACTTTTCTGCCTTTTCGCTGTTTTTCCGTCCCGGATCGCACGTCGTGAGCCGCGGGAAGGACGACAACCTAATCCATCACTTATCTGTCACCGGATCCTACGGCACCTTGGGCGAGACAACTTCGCTTCACGTAGAGGCTGGGCCCGCAAACCGAGGGCGTGGCGCTTGGGACCAGGCCTCCGTCGCTCCGGAGCCCATAACTTTTGATCCGCAAGGAGTTACGCGGCCCACAGCATACCGTTGGAAAGCTCTCCGAGAGCACTACGACGTGGCAGCTAAGCTCGCTTCGCTGGGCCTTTTTTCGGAGCCCAAAATAGACCGTTTTCATCAGTTTCCGGACACTTTTCTGCCTTTTCGCTGTTTTTCCGTCCCGGATCGCACGTCGTGAGCCGCGGGAAGGACGACAACCTAATCCATCACTTATCTGTCACCGGATCCTACGGCACCTTGGGCGAGACAACTTCGCTTCACGTAGAGGCTGGGCCCGCAAACCGAGGGCGTGGCGCTTGGGACCACGTCTCCGTCGCTCCGGAGCCCATAACTTTTGATCCGCAAGGAGTTACGCGGCCCACAGCATACCGTTGGAAAGCTCTCCGAGAGCACTACGACGTGGCAGCTAAGCCCGCTTCGCTGGGCCTTTTTTCGGAGCCCAAAATAGACCGTTTTCATCAGTTTCCGGACACTTTTCTGCCTTTTCGCTGTTTTTCCGTCCCGGATCGCACGTCGTGAGCCGCGGGAAGGACGACAACCTAATCCATCACTTATCTGTCACCGGATCCTACGGCACCTTGGGCGAGACAACTTCGCTTCACGTAGAGGCTGGGCCCGCAAACCGAGGGCGTGGCGCTTGGGACCAGGTCTCCGTCGCTCCGGAGCCCATAACTTTTGATCCGCAAGGAGTTACGCGGCCCACAGCATACCGTTGGAAAGCTCTCCGAGAGCACTACGACGTGGCAGCTAAGCTCGCTTCGCTGGGCCTTTTTTCGGAGCCCAAAATAGACCGTTTTCATCAGTTTCCGGACACTTTTCTGCCTTTTCGCTGTTTTTCCGTCCCGGATCGCACGTCGTGAGCCGCGGGAAGGACGACAACCTAATCCATCACTTATCTGTCACCGGATCCTACGGCACCTTGGGCGAGACAACTTCGCTTCACGTAGAGGCTGGGCCCGCAAACCGAGGGCGTGGCGCTTGGGACCAGGTCTCCGTCGCTCCGGAGCCCATAACTTTTGATCCGCAAGGAGTTACGCGGCCCACAGCATACCGTTGGAAAGCTCTCCGAGAGCACTACGACGTGGCAGCTAAGCTCGCTTCGCTGGGCCTTTTTTCGGAGCCCAAAATAGACTGTTTTCATAAGTTTCCGGACACTTTTCTGCCTTTTCGCTGTTTTTCCGTCCCGGATCGCACGTCGTGAGCCGCGGGAAGGACGATAACCTAATCCATCACTTATCTGTCACCGGATCCTACGGCACCTTGGGCGAGACAACTTCGCTTCACGTAGAGGCTGGGCCCGCAAACCGAGGGCGTGGCGCTTGGGACCAGGTCTCCGTCGCTCCGGAGCCCATAACTTTTGATCCGCAAGGAGTTACGCGGCCCACAGCATACCGTTGGAAAGCTCTCCGAGAGCACTACGACGTGGCAGCTAAGTCCGCTTCGCTGGGCCTTTTTTCGGAGCCCAAAATAGACCGTTTTCATCAGTTTCCGGACACTTTTCTGCCTTTTCGCTGTTTTTCCGTCCCGGATCGCACGTCGTGAGCCGCGGGAAGGACGACAACCTAATCCATCACTTATCTGTCACCGGATCCTACGGCACCTTGGGCGAGACAACTTCGCTTCACGTAGAGGCTGGGCCCGCAAACCGAGGGCGTGGCGCTTGGGACCAGGTCTCCGTCGCTCCGGAGCCCATAACTTTTGATCCGTAAGGAGTTACGCGGCCCACAGCATACCGTTGGAACGCTCTCCGAGAGCACTACGACGTGGCAGCTAAGCTCGCTTCGCTGGGCCTTTTTTCGGAGCCCAAAATAGACCGTTTTCATCAGTTTCCGGACACTTTTCTGCCTTTTCGCTGTTTTTCCGTCCCGGATCGAACGTCGTGCACCGCGGGAAGGACGGCAACCTAATTCAACACGTATCTGTCACCGAATCCTACGGCACCATGGGCGAGGCAACTTCGCTTCACGTAGAGGCTGGGCCCGCAAACCGAGGGCGTGGCGCTTGGGCCCAAGCCTCCGTCGCTCCGGAGCCCATAACTTTTGATCCACAAGGAGTTACGCGGCCCACAGCATACCGTTGGAAAGCTCTCCGAGAGCTCTACGACGGGGCAGCTATGCTCGCTTCGCTAGGCCTTTTTCCGGAGCTCAAAATCGAACGTTTTAATCAGTTTCCGGACACTTTTCTGCCTTTTCGCTGTTTTTCCGTCCCGGATCGCACGTCGTGAGCCGCGGGAAGGACGACAACCTAATCCATCACTTATCTGTCACCGGATCCTACGGCACCTTGGGCGAGACAACTTCGCTTCACGTAGAGGCTGGGCCCGCAAACCGAGGGCGTGGCGCTTGGGACCAGGTCTCCGTCGCTCCGGAGCCCATAACTTTTGATCCGCAAGGAGTTACGCGGCCCACAGCATACCGTTGGAAAGCTCTCCGAGAGCACTACGACGTGGCAGCTAAGCTCGCTTCGCTGGGCCTTTTTTCGGAGCCCAAAATAGACCGTTTTCATCAGTTTCCGGACACTTTTCTGCCTTTTCGCTGTTTTTCCGTCCCGGATCGCACGTCGTGAGCCGCGGGAAGGACGACAACCTAATCCATCACTTATCTGTCACCGAATCCTACGGCACCTTGGGCGAGACAACTTCGCTTCACGTAGAGGCTGGGCCCGCAAACCGAGGGCGTGGCGCTTGGGACCAGGTCTCCGTCGCTCCGGAGCCCATAACTTTTGATCCGCAAGGAGTTACGCGGCCCACAGCATACCGTTGGAAAGCTCTCCGAGAGCACTACGACGTGGCAGCTAAGCTCGCTTCGCTGGGCCTTTTTTCGGAGCCCAAAATAGACTGTTTTCATAAGTTTCCGGACACTTTTCTGCCTTTTCGCTGTTTTTCCGTCCCGGATCGCACGTCGTGAGCCGCGGGAAGGACGATAACCTAATCCATCACTTATCTGTCACCGGATCCTACGGCACCTTGGGCGAGACAACTTCGCTTCACGTAGAGGCTGGGCCCGCAAACCGAGGGCGTGGCGCTTGGGACCAGGTCTCCGTCGCTCCGGAGCCCATAACTTTTGATCCGCAAGGAGTTACGCGGCCCACAGCATACCGTTGGAAAGCTCTCCGAGAGCACTACGACGTGGCAGCTAAGTCCGCTTCGCTGGGCCTTTTTTCGGAGCCCAAAATAGACCGTTTTCATCAGTTTCCGGACACTTTTCTGCCTTTTCGCTGTTTTTCCGTCCCGGATCGCACGTCGTGAGCCGCGGGAAGGACGACAACCTAATCCATCACTTATCTGTCACCGGATCCTACGGCACCTTGGGCGAGACAACTTCGCTTCACGTAGAGGCTGGGCCCGCAAACCGAGGGCGTGGCGCTTGGGACCAGGTCTCCGTCGCTCCGGAGCCCATAACTTTTGATCCGCAAGGAGTTACGCGGCCCACAGCATACCGTTGGAAAGCTCTCCGAGAGCACTACGACGTGGCAGCTAAGCTCGCTTCGCTGGGCCTTTTTTCGGAGCCCAAAATAGACCGTTTTCATCAGTTTCCGGACACTTTTCTGCCTTTTCGCTGTTTTTCCGTCCCGGATCGCACGTCGTGAGGTGCGGGAAGGACGACAACCTAATCCATCACTTATCTGTCACCGAATCCTACGGCACCTTGGGCGAGACAACTTCGCTTCACGTAGAGGCTGGGCCCGCAAACCGAGGGCGTGGCGCTTGGGACCAGGTCTCCGTCGCTCCGGAGCCCATAACTTTTGATCCGCAAGGAGTTACGCGGCCCACAGCATACCGTTGGAAAGCTCTCCGAGAGCACTACGACGTGGCAGCTAAGCCCGCTTCGCTGGGCCTTTTTTCGGAGCCCAAAATAGACTGTTTTCATCAGTTTCCGGACACTTTTCTGCCTTTTCGCTGTTTTTCCGTCCCGGATCGCACGTCGTGAGCCGCGGGAAGGACGACAACCTAATCCATCACTTATCTGTCACCTGATCCTACGGCACCTTGGGCGAGACAACTTCGCTTCACGTAGAGGCTGGGCCCGCAAACCGAGGGCGTGGCGCTTGGGACCAGGCCTCCGTCGCTCCGGAGCCCATAACTTTTGATCCGCAAGGAGTTACGCGGCCCACAGCATACCGTTGGAAAGCTCTCCGAGAGCACTACGACGTGGCAGCTAAGCTCGCTTCGCTGGGCCTTTTTTCGGAGCCCAAAATAGACCGTTTTCATCAGTTTCCGGACACTTTTCTGCCTTTTCGCTGTTTTTCCGTCCCGGATCGCACGTCGTGAGCCGCGAGAAGGACGACAACCTAATCCATCACTTATCTGTCACCGGATCCTACGGCACCTTGGGCGAGACAACTTCGCTTCACGTAGAGGCTGGGCCCGCAAACCGAGGGCGTGGCGCTTGGGACCACGTCTGCGTCGCTCCGGAGCCCATAACTTTTGATCCGCAAGGAGTTACGCGGCCCACAGCATACCGTTGGAAAGCTCTCCGAGAGCACTACGACGTGGCAGCTAAGCCTGCTTCGCTGGGCCTTTTTTCAGAGCCCAAAATTGCACGTTTTCATCAGTTTTCGGACACTTTTCTGGCATTTCGCTGTTTTTTTTTCCCGGATCGCACGTCGTGAGCCGCGGGAAGGACGACAACCTAATCCATCACTTATCTGTCACCGGATCCTACGGCACCTTGGGCGAGACAACTTCGCTTCACGTAGAGGCTGGGCCCGCAAACCGAAGGCGTGGCGCTTGGGACCAGGCCTCCGTCGCTCCGGAGCCCATAACTTTTGATCCGCAAGGAGTTACGCGGCCCACAGCATACCGTTGGAAAGCTCTCCGAGAGTTCTACGACGGGGCAGCAAGCTCGCTTCGCTGGGGCTTTTTTCGGAGCCCGAAATAGACCGTTTTCATCAGTTTCCGGACACTTTTCTGCCTTTTCGCTGTTTTTCCGTCCCGGATCGCACGTCGTGAGCCGCGGGAAGGACGACAACCTAATCCATCACTTATCTGTCACCGGATCCTACGGCACCTTGGGCGAGACAACTTCGCTTCACGTAGAGGCTGGGCCCGCAAACCGAGGGCGTGGCGCTTGGGACCAGGCCTCCGTCGCTCCGGAGCCCATAACTTTTGATCCGCAAGGAGTTACGCGGCCCACAGCATACCGTTGGAAAGCTCTCCGAGAGCACTACGACGTGGCAGCTAAGCTCGCTTCGCTGGGCCTTTTTTCGGAGCCCAAAATAGACCGTTTTCATCAGTTTCCGGACACTTTTCTGCCTTTTCGCTGTTTTTCCGTCCCGGATCGCACGTCGTGAGCCGCGGGAAGGACGACAACCTAATCCATCACTTATCTGTCACCGGATCCTACGGCACCTTGGGCGAGACAACTTCGCTTCACGTAGAGGCTGGGCCCGCAAACCGAGGGCGTGGCGCTTGGGACCACGTCTCCGTCGCTCCGGAGCCCATAACTTTTGATCCGCAAGGAGTTACGCGGCCCACAGCATACCGTTGGAAAGCTCTCCGAGAGCACTACGACGTGGCAGCGAAGCCCGCTTCGCTGGGCCTTTTTTCGGAGCCCAAAATAGACCGTTTTCATCAGTTTCCGGACACTTTTCTGCCTTTTCGCTGTTTTTCCGTCCCGGATCGCACGTCGTGAGCCGCGGGAAGGACGACAACCTAATCCATCACTTATCTGTCACCGGATCCTACGGCACCTTGGGCGAGACAACTTCGCTTCACGTAGAGGCTGGGCCCGCAAACCGAGGGCGTGGCGCTTGGGACCAGGTCTCCGTCGCTCCGGAGCCCATAACTTTTGATCCGCAAGGAGTTACGCGGCCCACAGCATACCGTTGGAAAGCTCTCCGAGAGCACTACGACGTGGCAGCTAAGCCCGCTTCGCTGGGCCTTTTTTCGGAGCCCAAAATAGACTGTTTTCATCAGTTTCCGGACACTTTTCTGCCTTTTCGCTGTTTTTCCGTCCCGGATCGCACGTCGTGAGCCGCGGGAAGGACGACAACCTAATCCATCACTTATCTGTCACCTGATCCTACGGCACCTTGGGCGAGACAACTTCGCTTCACGTAGAGGCTGGGCCCGCAAACCGAGGGCGTGGCGCTTGGGACCAGGCCTCCGTCGCTCCGGAGCCCATAACTTTTGATCCGCAAGGAGTTACGCGGCCCACAGCATACCGTTGGAAAGCTCTCCGAGAGCACTACGACGTGGCAGCTAAGCTCGCTTCGCTGGGCCTTTTTTCGGAGCCCAAAATAGACCGTTTTCATCAGTTTCCGGACACTTTTCTGCCTTTTCGCTGTTTTTCCGTCCCGGATCGCACGTCGTGAGCCGCGGGAAGGACGACAACCTAATCCATCACTTATCTGTCACCGGATCCTACGGCACCTTGGGCGAGACAACTTCGCTTCACGTAGAGGCTGGGCCCGCAAACCGAGGGCGTGGCGCTTGGGACCACGTCTCCGTCGCTCCGGAGCCCATAACTTTTGATCCGCAAGGAGTTACGCGGCCCACAGCATACCGTTGGAAAGCTCTCCGAGAGCACTACGACGTGGCAGCTAAGCCTGCTTCGCTGGGCCTTTTTTCAGAGCCCAAAATAGACCGTTTTCATCAGTTTCCGGACACTTTTCTGCCTTTTCGCTGTTTTTCCGTCCCGGATCGCACGTCGTGAGCCGCGGGAAGGACGACAACCTAATCCATCACTTATCTGTCACCGGATCCTACGGCACCTTGGGCGAGACAACTTCGCTTCACGTAGAGGCTGGGCCCGCAAACCGAAGGCGTGGCGCTTGGGACCAGGCCTCCGTCGCTCCGGAGCCCATAACTTTTGATCCGCAAGGAGTTACGCGGCCCACAGCATACCGTTGGAAAGCTCTCCGAGAGCACTACGACGTGGCAGCTAAGCTCGCTTCGCTGGGCCTTTTTTCGGAGCCCAAAATAGACCGTTTTCATCAGTTTCCGGACACTTTTCTGCCTTTTCGCTGTTTTTCCGTCCCGGATCGCACGTCGTGAGCCGCGGGAAGGACGACAACCTAATCCATCACTTATCTGTCACCGGATCCTACGGCACCTTGGGCGAGACAACTTCGCTTCACGTAGAGGCTGGGCCCGCAAACCGAGGGCGTGGCGCTTGGGACCAGGCCTCCGTCGCTCCGGAGCCCATAACTTTTGATCCGCAAGGAGTTACGCGGCCCACAGCATACCGTTGGAAAGCTCTCCGAGAGCACTACGACGTGGCAGCTAAGCTCGCTTCGCTGGGCCTTTTTTCGGAGCCCAAAATAGACCGTTTTCATCAGTTTCCGGACACTTTTCTGCCTTTTCGCTGTTTTTCCGTCCCGGATCGCACGTCGTGAGCCGCGGGAAGGACGACAACCTAATCCATCACTTATCTGTCACCGGATCCTACGGCACCTTGGGCGAGACAACTTCGCTTCACGTAGAGGCTGGGCCCGCAAACCGAGGGCGTGGCGCTTGGGGCCACGTCTCCGCCGCTCCGGAGCCCATAACTTTTGATCCGCAAGGAGTTACGCGGCCCACAGCATACCGTTGGAAAGCTCTCCGAGAGCACTACGACGTGGCAGCTAAGCCTGCTTCGCTGGGCCTTTTTTCAGAGCCCAAAATAGACCGTTTTCATCAGTTTCCGGACACTTTTCTGCCTTTTCGCTGTTTTTCCGTCCCGGATCGCACGTCGTGAGCCGCGGGAAGGACGACAACCTAATCCATCACTTATCTGTCACCGGATCCTACGGCACCTTGGGCGAGACAACTTCGCTTCACGTAGAGGCTGGGCCCGCAAACCGAAGGCGTGGCGCTTGGGACCAGGCCTCCGTCGCTCCGGAGCCCATAACTTTTGATCCGCAAGGAGTTACGCGGCCCACAGCATACCGTTGGAAAGCTCTCCGAGAGCACTACGACGTGGCAGCTAAGCTCGCTTCGCTGGGCCTTTTTTCGGAGCCCAAAATAGACCGTTTTCATCAGTTTCCGGACACTTTTCTGCCTTTTCGCTGTTTTTCCGTCCCGGATCGCACGTCGTGAGCCGCGGGAAGGACGACAACCTAATCCATCACTTATCTGTCACCGGATCCTACGGCACCTTGGGCGAGACAACTTCGCTTCACGTAGAGGCTGGGCCCGCAAACCGAGGGCGTGGCGCTTGGGACCAGGCCTCCGTCGCTCCGGAGCCCATAACTTTTGATCCGCAAGGAGTTACGCGGCCCACAGCATACCGTTGGAAAGCTCTCCGAGAGCACTACGACGTGGCAGCTAAGCTCGCTTCGCTGGGCCTTTTTTCGGAGCCCAAAATAGACCGTTTTCATCAGTTTCCGGACACTTTTCTGCCTTTTCGCTGTTTTTCCGTCCCGGATCGCACGTCGTGAGCCGCGGGAAGGACGACAACCTAATCCATCACTTATCTGTCACCGGATCCTACGGCACCTTGGGCGAGACAACTTCGCTTCACGTAGAGGCTGGGCCCGCAAACCGAGGGCGTGGCGCTTGGGACCACGTCTCCGTCGCTCCGGAGCCCATAACTTTTGATCCGCAAGGAGTTACGCGGCCCACAGCATACCGTTGGAAAGCTCTCCGAGAGCACTACGACGTGGCAGCTAAGCCCGCTTCGCTGGGCCTTTTTTCGGAGCCCAAAATAGACCGTTTTCATCAGTTTCCGGACACTTTTCTGCCTTTTCGCTGTTTTTCCGTCCCGGATCGCACGTCGTGAGCCGCGGGAAGGACGACAACCTAATCCATCACTTATCTGTCACCGGATCCTACGGCACCTTGGGCGAGACAACTTCGCTTCACGTAGAGGCTGGGCCCGCAAACCGAGGGCGTGGCGCTTGGGACCAGGTCTCCGTCGCTCCGGAGCCCATAACTTTTGATCCGCAAGGAGTTACGCGGCCCACAGCATACCGTTGGAAAGCTCTCCGAGAGCACTACGACGTGGCAGCTAAGCTCGCTTCGCTGGGCCTTTTTTCGGAGCCCAAAATAGACCGTTTTCATCAGTTTCCGGACACTTTTCTGCCTTTTCGCTGTTTTTCCGTCCCGGATCGCACGTCGTGAGCCGCGGGAAGGACGACAACCTAATCCATCACTTATCTGTCACCGGATCCTACGGCACCTTGGGCGAGACAACTTCGCTTCACGTAGAGGCTGGGCCCGCAAACCGAGGGCGTGGCGCTTGGGACCAGGTCTCCGTCGCTCCGGAGCCCATAACTTTTGATCCGCAAGGAGTTACGCGGCCCACAGCATACCGTTGGAAAGCTCTCCGAGAGCACTACGACGTGGCAGCTAAGTCCGCTTCGCTGGGCCTTTTTTCGGAGCCCAAAATAGACCGTTTTCATCAGTTTCCGGACACTTTTCTGCCTTTTCGCTGTTTTTCCGTCCCGGATCGCACGTCGTGAGCCGCGGGAAGGACGACAACCTAATCCATCACTTATCTGTCACCGGATCCTACGGCACCTTGGGCGAGACAACTTCGCTTCACGTAGAGGCTGGGCCCGCAAACCGAGGGCGTGGCGCTTGGGACCAGGTCTCCGTCGCTCCGGAGCCCATAACTTTTGATCCGCAAGGAGTTACGCGGCCCACAGCATACCGTTGGAAAGCTCTCCGAGAGCACTACGACGTGGCAGCTAAGCTCGCTTCGCTGGGCCTTTTTTCGGAGCCCAAAATAGACCGTTTTCATCAGTTTCCGGACACTTTTCTGCCTTTTCGCTGTTTTTCCGTCCCGGATCGCACGTCGTGAGCCGCGGGAAGGACGACAACCTAATCCATCACTTATCTGTCACCGAATCCTACGGCACCTTGGGCGAGACAACTTCGCTTCACGTAGAGGCTGGGCCCGCAAACCGAGGGCGTGGCGCTTGGGACCAGGTCTCCGTCGCTCCGGAGCCCATAACTTTTGATCCGCAAGGAGTTACGCGGCCCACAGCATACCGTTGGAAAGCTCTCCGAGAGCACTACGACGTGGCAGCTAAGCTCGCTTCGCTGGGCCTTTTTTCGGAGCCCAAAATAGACTGTTTTCATAAGTTTCCGGACACTTTTCTGCCTTTTCGCTGTTTTTCCGTCCCGGATCGCACGTCGTGAGCCGCGGGAAGGACGATAACCTAATCCATCACTTATCTGTCACCGGATCCTACGGCACCTTGGGCGAGACAACTTCGCTTCACGTAGAGGCTGGGCCCGCAAACCGAGGGCGTGGCGCTTGGGACCAGGTCTCCGTCGCTCCGGAGCCCATAACTTTTGATCCGCAAGGAGTTACGCGGCCCACAGCATACCGTTGGAAAGCTCTCCGAGAGCACTACGACGTGGCAGCTAAGTCCGCTTCGCTGGGCCTTTTTTCGGAGCCCAAAATAGACCGTTTTCATCAGTTTCCGGACACTTTTCTGCCTTTTCGCTGTTTTTCCGTCCCGGATCGCACGTCGTGAGCCGCGGGAAGGACGACAACCTAATCCATCACTTATCTGTCACCGGATCCTACGGCACCTTGGGCGAGACAACTTCGCTTCACGTAGAGGCTGGGCCCGCAAACCGAGGGCGTGGCGCTTGGGACCAGGTCTCCGTCGCTCCGGAGCCCATAACTTTTGATCCGCAAGGAGTTACGCGGCCCACAGCATACCGTTGGAAAGCTCTCCGAGAGCACTACGACGTGGCAGCTAAGCTCGCTTCGCTGGGCCTTTTTTCGGAGCCCAAAATAGACCGTTTTCATCAGTTTCCGGACACTTTTCTGCCTTTTCGCTGTTTTTCCGTCCCGGATCGCACGTCGTGAGCCGCGGGAAGGACGACAACCTAATCCATCACTTATCTGTCACCGAATCCTACGGCACCTTGGGCGAGACAACTTCGCTTCACGTAGAGGCTGGGCCCGCAAACCGAGGGCGTGGCGCTTGGGACCAGGTCTCCGTCGCTCCGGAGCCCATAACTTTTGATCCGCAAGGAGTTACGCGGCCCACAGCATACCGTTGGAAAGCTCTCCGAGAGCACTACGACGTGGCAGCTAAGCTCGCTTCGCTGGGCCTTTTTTCGGAGCCCAAAATAGACTGTTTTCATAAGTTTCCGGACACTTTTCTGCCTTTTCGCTGTTTTTCCGTCCCGGATCGCACGTCGTGAGCCGCGGGAAGGACGATAACCTAATCCATCACTTATCTGTCACCGGATCCTACGGCACCTTGGGCGAGACAACTTCGCTTCACGTAGAGGCTGGGCCCGCAAACCGAGGGCGTGGCGCTTGGGACCAGGTCTCCGTCGCTCCGGAGCCCATAACTTTTGATCCGCAAGGAGTTACGCGGCCCACAGCATACCGTTGGAAAGCTCTCCGAGAGCACTACGACGTGGCAGCTAAGTCCGCTTCGCTGGGCCTTTTTTCGGAGCCCAAAATAGACCGTTTTCATCAGTTTCCGGACACTTTTCTGCCTTTTCGCTGTTTTTCCGTCCCGGATCGCACGTCGTGAGCCGCGGGAAGGACGACAACCTAATCCATCACTTATCTGTCACCGGATCCTACGGCACCTTGGGCGAGACAACTTCGCTTCACGTAGAGGCTGGGCCCGCAAACCGAGGGCGTGGCGCTTGGGACCAGGTCTCCGTCGCTCCGGAGCCCATAACTTTTGATCCGCAAGGAGTTACGCGGCCCACAGCATACCGTTGGAAAGCTCTCCGAGAGCACTACGACGTGGCAGCTAAGCTCGCTTCGCTGGGCCTTTTTTCGGAGCCCAAATTAGAACGTTTTCATCAGTTTCCGGACACTTTTCTGCCTTTTCGCTGTTTTTCCGTCCCGGATTGCACGTCGTGAGCCGCGGGAAGGACGACAACCAAATCCATCACTTATCTGGCACCGAATCCTACGGCACCTTGGGCGAGACAACTTCGCTTCACGTAGAGGCTGGGCCCGCAAACCGAGGGCGTGGCGCTTGGGCCCCGGTCTCCGTCGCACCGGACCCCATAACTTTTGATCCGCAAGGAGTTACGCGGCCCACAGCATACCGTTGGAAAGCTCTCCGTGAGCTCTACGACGTGGCAGCTAAGCCCGCTTCGCTGGGCCTTTTTTCGGAGCCCAAAATAGACTGTTTTCATCAGTTTCCGGACACTTTTCTGCCTTTTCGCTGTTTTTCCGTCCCGGATCGCACGTCGTGAGCCGCGGGAAGGACGACAACCTAATCCATCACTTATCTGTCACCTGATCCTACGGCACCTTGGGCGAGACAACTTCGCTTCACGTAGAGGCTGGGCCCGCAAACCGAGGGCGTGGCGCTTGGGACCAGGCCTCCGTCGCTCCGGAGCCCATAACTTTTGATCCGCAAGGAGTTACGCGGCCCACAGCATACCGTTGGAAAGCTCTCCGAGAGCACTACGACGTGGCAGCTAAGCTCGCTTCGCTGGGCCTTTTTTCGGAGCCCAAAATAGACCGTTTTCATCAGTTTCCGGACACTTTTCTGCCTTTTCGCTGTTTTTCCGTCCCGGATCGCACGTCGTGGGCCGCGGGAAGGACGACAACCTAATCCATCACTTATCTGTCACCGGATCCTACGGCACCTTGGGCGAGACAACTTCGCTTCACGTAGAGGCTGGGCCCGCAAACCGAGGGCGTGGCGCTTGGGACCACGTCTCCGTCGCTCCGGAGCCCATAACTTTTGATCCGCAAGGAGTTACGCGGCCCACAGCATACCGTTGGAAAGCTCTCCGAGAGCACTACGACGTGGCAGCTAAGCCTGCTTCGCTGGGCCTTTTTTCAGAGCCCAAAATAGACCGTTTTCATCAGTTTCCGGACACTTTTCTGCCTTTTCGCTGTTTTTCCGTCCCGGATCGCACGTCGTGAGCCGCGGGAAGGACGACAACCTAATCCATCACTTATCTGTCACCGGATCCTACGGCACCTTGGGCGAGACAACTTCGCTTCACGTAGAGGCTGGGCCCGCAAACCGAAGGCGTGGCGCTTGGGACCAGGCCTCCGTCGCTCCGGAGCCCATAACTTTTGATCCGCAAGGAGTTACGCGGCCCACAGCATACCGTTGGAAAGCTCTCCGAGAGCACTACGACGTGGCAGCTAAGCTCGCTTCGCTGGGCCTTTTTTCGGAGCCCAAAATAGACCGTTTTCATCAGTTTCCGGACACTTTTCTGCCTTTTCGCTGTTTTTCCGTCCCGGATCGCACGTCGTGAGCCGCGGGAAGGACGACAACCTAATCCATCACTTATCTGTCACCGGATCCTACGGCACCTTGGGCGAGACAACTTAGCTTCACGTAGAGGCTGGGCCCGCAAACCGAGGGCGTGGCGCTTGGGACCACGTCTCCGTCGCTCCGGAGCCCATAACTTTTGATCCGCAAGGAGTTACGCGGCCCACAGCATACCGTTGGAAAGCTCTCCGAGAGCACTACGACGTGGCAGCTAAGCCCGCTTCGCTGGGCCTTTTTTCGGAGCCCAAAATAGACCGTTTTCATCAGTTTCCGGACACTTTTCTGCCTTTTCGCTGTTTTTCCGTCCCGGATCGCACGTCGTGAGCCGCGGGAAGGACGACAACCTAATCCATCACTTATCTGTCACCGGATCCTACGGCACCTTGGGCGAGACAACTTCGCTTCACGTAGAGGCTGGGCCCGCAAACCGAGGGCGTGGCGCTTGGGACCAGGCCTCCGTCGCTCCGGAGCCCATAACTTTTGATCCGCAAGGAGTTACGCGGCCCACAGCATACCGTTGGAAAGCTCTCCGAGAGCACTACGACGTGGCAGCTAAGCTCGCTTCGCTGGGCCTTTTTTCGGAGCCCAAAATAGACCGTTTTCATCAGTTTCCGGACACTTTTCTGCCTTTTCGCTGTTTTTCCGTCCCGGATCGCACGTCGTGAGCCGCGGGAAGGACGACAACCTAATCCATCACTTATCTGTCACCGGATCCTACGGCACCTTGGGCGAGACAACTTCGCTTCACGTAGAGGCTGGGCCCGCAAACCGAGGGCGTGGCGCGTGGGACCACGGCTCCGGCGCTCCCGGGCCCATAACTTTTGATCCGCAAGGAGTTACGCGGCCCACAGCATACCGTTGGAAAGCTCTCCGAGAGCACTACGACGTGGCAGCTAAGCCCGCTTCGCTGGGCCTTTTTTCGGAGCCCAAAATAGACCGTTTTCATCAGTTTCCGGACACTTTTCTGCCTTTTCGCTGTTTTTCCGTCCCGGATCGCACGTCGTGAGCCGCGGGAAGGACGACAACCTAATCCATCACTTATCTGTCACCTGATCCTACGGCACCTTGGGCGAGACAACTTCGCTTCACGTAGAGGCTGGGCCCGCAAACCGAGGGCGTGGCGCTTGGGACCAGGCCTCCGTCGCTCCGGAGCCCATAACTTTTGATCCGCAAGGAGTTACGCGGCCCACAGCATACCGTTGGAAAGCTCTCCGAGAGCACTACGACGTGGCAGCTAAGCTCGCTTCGCTGGGCCTTTTTTCGGAGCCCAAAATAGACCGTTTTCATCAGTTTCCGGACACTTTTCTGCCTTTTCGCTGTTTTTCCGTCCCGGATCGCACGTCGTGAGCCGCGGGAAGGACGACAACCTAATCCATCACTTATCTGTCACCGGATCCTACGGCACCTTGGGCGAGACAACTTCGCTTCACGTAGAGGCTGGGCCCGCAAACCGAGGGCGTGGCGCTTGGGACCACGTCTCCGTCGCTCCGGAGCCCATAACTTTTGATCCGCAAGGAGTTACGCGGCCCACAGCATACCGTTGGAAAGCTCTCCGAGAGCACTACGACGTGGCAGCTAAGCTTGCTTAGCTGGGCCTTTTTTCGGAGTCCAAAATAGACCGTTTTCATCAGTTTCCGGACACTTTTCTGCCTTTTCGCTGTTTTTCCGTCCCGGATCGCACGTCGTGAGCCGCGGGAAGGACGACAACCTAATCCATCACTTATCTGTCACCGGATCCTACGGCACCTTGGGCGAGACAACTTCGCTTCACGTAGAGGCTGGGCCCGCAAACCGAGGGCGTGGCGCTTGGGACCAGGTCTCCGTCGCTCCGGAGCCCATAACTTTTGATCCGCAAGGAGTTACGCGGCCCACAGCATACCGTTGGAAAGCTCTCCGAGAGCACTACGACGTGGCAGCTAAGCTCGCTTCGCTGGGCCTTTTTTCGGAGCCCAAAATAGACCGTTTTCATCAGTTTCCGGACACTTTTCTGCCTTTTCGCTGTTTTTCCGTCCCGGATCGCACGTCGTGAGCCGCGGGAAGGACGACAACCTAATCCATCACTTATCTGTCACCGGATCCTACGGCACCTTGGGCGAGACAACTTAGCTTCACGTAGAGGCTGGGCCCGCAAACCGAGGGCGTGGCGCTTGGGACCACGTCTCCGTCGCTCCGGAGCCCATAACTTTTGATCCGCAAGGAGTTACGCGGCCCACAGCATACCGTTGGAAAGCTCTCCGAGAGCACTACGACGTGGCAGCTAAGCCCGCTTCGCTGGGCCTTTTTTCGGAGCCCAAAATAGACCGTTTTCATCAGTTTCCGGACACTTTTCTGCCTTTTCGCTGTTTTTCCGTCCCGGATCGCACGTCGTGAGCCGCGGGAAGGACGACAACCTAATCCATCACTTATCTGTCACCGGATCCTACGGCACCTTGGGCGAGACAACTTCGCTTCACGTAGAGGCTGGGCCCGCAAACCGAGGGCGTGGCGCTTGGGACCAGGCCTCCGTCGCTCCGGAGCCCATAACTTTTGATCCGCAAGGAGTTACGCGGCCCACAGCATACCGTTGGAAAGCTCTCCGAGAGCACTACGACGTGGCAGCTAAGCTCGCTTCGCTGGGCCTTTTTTCGGAGCCCAAAATAGACCGTTTTCATCAGTTTCCGGACACTTTTCTGCCTTTTCGCTGTTTTTCCGTCCCGGATCGCACTTCGTGAGCAGCGGGAAGGACGACAACCTAATCCATCACTTATCTGTCACCGGATCCTACGGCACCTTGGGCGAGACAACTTCGCTTCACGTAGAGGCTGGGCCCGCAACCGGAGGGCGTGGCGCTTGGGACCACGTCTCCGTCGCTCCGGAGCCCATAACTTTTGATCTGTAAGGAGTTACGCGGCCCACAGCATACCGTTGGAAAGCTCTCCGAGAGCACTACGACGTGGCAGCTAAGCCCGCTTCGCTGGGCCTTTTTTCGGAGCCCAAAATAGACCGTTTTCATCAGTTTCCGGACACTTTTCTGCCTTTTCGCTGTTTTTCCGTCCCGGATCGCACGTCGTGAGCCGCGGGAAGGACGACAACCTAATCCATCACTTATCTGTCACCGGATCCTACGGCACCTTGGGCGAGACAACTTCGCTTCACGTAGAGGCTGGGCCCGCAAACCGAGGGCGTGGCGCTTGGGACCAGGCCTCCGTCGCTCCGGAGCCCATAACTTTTGATCCGCAAGGAGTTACGCGGCCCACAGCATACCGTTGGAAAGCTCTCCGAGAGCACTACGACGTGGCAGCTAAGCTCGCTTCGCTGGGCCTTTTTTCGGAGCCCAAAATAGACCGTTTTCATCAGTTTCCGGACACTTTTCTGCCTTTTCGCTGTTTTTCCGTCCCGGATCGCACGTCGTGAGCCGCGGGAAGGACGACAACCTAATCCATCACTTATCTGTCACCGGATCCTACGGCACCTTGGGCGAGACAACTTCGCTTCACGTAGAGGCTGGGCCCGCAAACCGAGGGCGTGGCGCTTGGGACCACGTCTCCGTCGCTCCGGAGCCCATAACTTTTGATCCGCAAGGAGTTACGCGGCCCACAGCATACCGTTGGAAAGCTCTCCGAGAGCACTACGACGTGGCAGCTAAGCCCGCTTCGCTGGGCCTTTTTTCGGAGCCCAAAATAGACCGTTTTCATCAGTTTCCGGACACTTTTCTGCCTTTTCGCTGTTTTTCCGTCCCGGATCGCACGTCGTGAGCCGCGGGAAGGACGACAACCTAATCCATCACTTATCTGTCACCTGATCCTACGGCACCTTGGGCGAGACAACTTCGCTTCACGTAGAGGCTGGGCCCGCAAACCGAGGGCGTGGCGCTTGGGACCAGGCCTCCGTCGCTCCGGAGCCCATAACTTTTGATCCGCAAGGAGTTACGCGGCCCACAGCATACCGTTGGAAAGCTCTCCGAGAGCACTACGACGTGGCAGCTAAGCTCGCTTCGCTGGGCCTTTTTTCGGAGCCCAAAATAGACCGTTTTCATCAGTTTCCGGACACTTTTCTGCCTTTTCGCTGTTTTTCCGTCCCGGATCGCACGTCGTGAGCCGCGGGAAGAACGACACCCTAATCCATCACTTCTCTGTCACCGGATCCTACGGCACCTTGGGCGAGACAACTTCGCTTCACGTAGAGGCTGGGCCCGCAAACCGAGGGCGTGGCGCTTGGGACCACGTCCCCGTCGCTCCGGAGCCCATAACTTTTGATCCACAAGGAGTTACGCGGCCCACAGCATAGCGTTGGAAAGCTCTCCGAGAGCTCTACGACGTGGCAGCTAAGCCCGCTTAGCTGGGCCTTTTTTCGGAGCCCAAAATAGACCGTTTTCATCAGTTTCCGGACACTTTTCTGCCTTTTCGCTGTTTTTCCGTCCCGGATCGCACGTCGTGAGCCGCGGGAAGGACGACAACCTAATCCATCACTTATCTGTCACCGGATCCTACGGCACCTTGGGCGAGACAACTTCGCTTCACGTAGAGGCTGGGCCCGCAAACCGAGGGCGTGGCGCTTGGGACCAGGTCTCCGTCGCTCCGGAGCCCATAACTTTTGATCCGCAAGGAGTTACGCGGCCCACAGCATACCGTTGGAAAGCTCTCCGAGAGCACTACGACGTGGCAGCTAAGCTCGCTTCGCTGGGCCTTTTTTCGGAGCCCAAAATAGACCGTTTTCATCAGTTTCCGGACACTTTTCTGCCTTTTCGCTGTTTTTCCGTCCCGGATCGCACGTCGTGAGCCGCGGGAAGGACGACAACCTAATCCATCACTTATCTGTCACCGGATCCTACGGCACCTTGGGCGAGACAACTTCGCTTCACGTAGAGGCTGGGCCCGCAAACCGAGGGCGTGGCGCTTGGGACCACGTCTCCGTCGCTCCGGAGCCCATAACTTTTGATCCGCAAGGAGTTACGCGGCCCACAGCATACCGTTGGAAAGCTCTCCGAGAGCACTACGACGTGGCAGCTAAGCCCGCTTCGCTGGGCCTTTTTTCGGAGCCCAAAATAGACCGTTTTCATCAGTTTCCGGACACATTTCTGCCTTTTCGCTGTTTTTCCGTCCCGGATCGCACGTCGTGAGCCGCGGGAAGGACGACAACCTAATCCATCACTTATCTGTCACCGGATCCTACGGCACCTTGGGCGAGACAACTTCGCTTCACGTAGAGGCTGGGCCCGCAAACCGAGGGCGTGGCGCTTGGGACCAGGCCTCCGTCGCTCCGGAGCCCATAACTTTTGATCCGCAAGGAGTTACGCGGCCCACAGCATACCGTTGGAAAGCTCTCCGAGAGCACTACGACGTGGCAGCTAAGCTCGCTTCGCTGGGCCTTTTTTCGGAGCCCAAAATAGACCGTTTTCATCAGTTTCCGGACACTTTTCTGCCTTTTCGCTGTTTTTCCGTCCCGGATCGCACGTCGTGAGCCGCGGGAAGGACGACAACCTAATCCATCACTTATCTGTCACCGGATCCTACGGCACCTTGGGCGAGACAACTTCGCTTCACGTAGAGGCTGGGCCCGCAAACCGAGGGCGTGGCGCTTGGGACCACGTCTCCGTCGCTCCGGAGCCCATAACTTTTGATCCGCAAGGAGTTACGCGGCCCACAGCATACCGTTGGAAAGCTCTCCGAGAGCACTACGACGTGGCAGCTAAGCCCGCTTCGCTAGGCCTTTTTTCGGAGCCCAAAATAGACCGTTTTCATCAGTTTCCGGACACTTTTCTGCCTTTTCGCTGTTTTTCCGTCCCGGATCGCACGTCGTGAGCCGCGGGAAGGACGACAACCTAATCCATCACTTATCTGTCACCGGATCCTACGGTACCTTGGGCGAGACAACTTCGCTTCACGTAGAGGCTGGGCCCGCAAACCGAGGGCGTGGCGCTTGGGACCAGGTCTCCGTCGCTCCGGGGCCCAGAACTTTTGATCCGCAAGGAGTTACGCCGCCCGCAGCATACCGTTGGAAAGCTCTCCGAGAGCACTACGACGTGGCAGCTAAGCTCGCTTCGCTGGGCCTTTTTTCGGAGCCCAAAATAGACCGTTTTCATCAGTTTCCGGACACTTTTCTGCCTTTTCGCTGTTTTTCCGTCCCGGATCGCACGTCGTGAGCCGCGGGAAGGACGACAACCTAATCCATCACTTATCTGTCACCGGATCCTACGGCACCTTGGGCGAGACAACTTCGCTTCACGTAGAGGCTGGGCCCGCAAACCGAGGGCGTGGCGCTTGGGACCACGTCTCCGTCGCTCCGGAGCCCATAACTTTTGATCCGCAAGGAGTTACGCGGCCCACAGCATACCGTTGGAAAGCTCTCCGAGAGCACTACGACGTGGCAGCTAAGCCCGCTTCGCTGGGCCTTTTTTCGGAGCCCAAAATAGACCGTTTTCATCAGTTTCCGGACACTTTTCTGCCTTTTCGCTGTTTTTCCGTCCCGGATCGCACGTCGTGAGCCGCGGGAAGGACGACAACCTAATCCATCACTTATCTGTCACCGGATCCTACGGCACCTTGGGCGAGACAACTTCGCTTCACGTAGAGGCTGGGCCCGCAAACCGAGGGCGTGGCGCTTGGGACCAGGTCTCCGTCGCTCCGGAGCCCATAACTTTTGATCCGCAAGGAGTTACGCGGCCCACAGCATACCGTTGGAAAGCTCTCCGAGAGCACTACGACGTGGCAGCTAAGCTCGCTTCGCTGGGCCTTTTTTCGGAGCCCAAAATAGACCGTTTTCATCAGTTTCCGGACACTTTTCTGCCTTTTCGCTGTTTTTCCGTCCCGGATCGCACGTCGTGAGCCGCGGGAAGGACGACAACCTAATCCATCACTTATCTGTCACCGGATCCTACGGCACCTTGGGCGAGACAACTTCGCTTCACGTAGAGGCTGGGCCCGCAAACCGAGGGCGTGGCGCTTGGGACCACGTCTCCGTCGCTCCGGAGCCCATAACTTTTGATCCGCAAGGAGTTACGCGGCCCACAGCATACCGTTGGAAAGCTCTCCGAGAGCACTACGACGTGGCAGCTAAGCCCGCTTCGCTGGGCCTTTTTTCGGAGCCCAAAATAGACCGTTTTCATCAGTTTCCGGACACTTTTCTGCCTTTTCGCTGTTTTTCCGTCCCGGATCGCACGTCGTGAGCCGCGGGAAGGACGACAACCTAATCCATCACTTATCTGTCACCTGATCCTACGGCACCTTGGGCGAGACAACTTCGCTTCACGTAGAGGCTGGGCCCGCAATCCGAGGGCGTGGCGCTTTGGACCACGTCTCCGTCGCTCCGGAGCCCATAACTTTTGATCCGCAAGGAGTTACGCGGCCCACAGCATACCGTTGGAAAGCTCTCCGTGAGCACTACGACGTGGCAGCTAAGCTCGCTTCGCTGGGCCTTTTTTCGGAGCCCAAAATAGACCGTTTTCATCAGTTTTCGGACACTTTTCTGACTTTTCGCTGTTTTTCCGTCCTGGATCGCACGTCGTGAGCCGCGGGAAGGACGACAACCTAATCCATCACTTATCTGTCACCGGATCCTACGGCACCTTGGGCGAGACAACTTCGCTTCACGTAGAGGCTGGGCCCGCAAACCGAGGGCGTGGCGCTTGGGACCAGGTCTCCGTCGCTCCGGAGCCCATAACTTTTGATCCGCAAGGAGTTACGCGGCCCACAGCATACCGTTGGAAAGCTCTCCGAGAGCACTACGACGTGGCAGCTAAGCTCGCTTCGCTGGGCCTTTTTTCGGAGCCCAAAATAGACCGTTTTCATCAGTTTCCGGACACTTTTCTGCCTTTTCGCTGTTTTTCCGTCCCGGATCGCACGTCGTGAGCCGCGGGAAGGACGACAACCTAATCCATCACTTATCTGTCACCGGATCCTACGGCACCTTGGGCGAGACAACTTCGCTTCACGTAGAGGCTGGGCCCGCAAACCGAGGGCGTGGCGCTTGGGACCAGGCCTCCGTCGCTCCGGAGCCCATAACTTTTGATCCGCAAGGAGTTACGCGGCCCACAGCATACCGTTGGAAAGCTCTCCGAGAGCACTACGACGTGGCAGCTAAGCTCGCTTCGCTGGGCCTTTTTTCGGAGCCCAAAATAGACCGTTTTCATCAGTTTCCGGACACTTTTCTGCCTTTTCGCTGTTTTTCCGTCCCGGATCGCACGTCGTGAGCCGCGGGAAGGACGACAACCTAATCCATCACTTATCTGTCACCGGATCCTACGGCACCTTGGGCGAGACAACTTCGCTTCACGTAGAGGCTGGGCCCGCAAACCGAGGGCGTGGCGCTTGGGACCACGTCTCCGTCGCTCCGGAGCCCATAACTTTTGATCCGCAAGGAGTTACGCGGCCCACAGCATACCGTTGGAAAGCTCTCCGAGAGCACTACGACGTGGCAGCTAAGCCCGCTTCGCTGGGCCTTTTTTCGGAGCCCAAAATAGACCGTTTTCATCAGTTTCCGGACACTTTTCTGCCTTTTCGCTGTTTTTCCGTCCCGGATCGCACGTCGTGAGACGCGGGAAGGACGACAACCTAATCCATCACTTATCTGTCACCGGATCCTACGGCACCTTGGGCGAGACAACTTCGCTTCACGTAGAGGCTGGGCCCGCAAACCGAGGGCGTGGCGCTTGGGACCAGGTCTCCGTCGCTCCGGAGCCCATAACTTTTGATCCGCAAGGAGTTACGCGGCCCACAGCATACCGTTGGAAAGCTCTCCGAGAGCACTACGACGTGGCAGCTAAGCTCGCTTCGCTGGGCCTTTTTTCGGAGCCCAAAATAGACCGTTTTCATCAGTTTCCGGACACTTTTCTGCCTTTTCGCTGTTTTTCCGTCCCGGATCGCACGTCGTGAGCCGCGGGAAGGACGACAACCTAATCCATCACTTATCTGTCACCGGATCCTACGGCACCTTGGGCGAGACAACTTCGCTTCACGTAGAGGCTGGGCCCGCAAACCGAGGGCGTGGCGCTTGGGACCAGGTCTCCGTCGCTCCGGAGCCCATAACTTTTGATCCGCAAGGAGTTACGCGGCCCACAGCATACCGTTGGAAAGCTCTCCGAGAGCACTACGACGTGGCAGCTAAGCTCGCTTCGCTGGGCCTTTTTTCGGAGCCCAAAATAGACTGTTTTCATAAGTTTCCGGACACTTTTCTGCCTTTTCGCTGTTTTTCCGTCCCGGATCGCACGTCGTGAGCCGCGGGAAGGACGATAACCTAATCCATCACTTATCTGTCACCGGATCCTACGGCACCTTGGGCGAGACAACTTCGCTTCACGTAGAGGCTGGGCCCGCAAACCGAGGGCGTGGCGCTTGGGACCAGGTCTCCGTCGCTCCGGAGCCCATAACTTTTGATCCGCTAGGAGTTACGCGGCCCACAGCATACCGTTGGAAAGCTCTCCGAGAGCACTACGACGTGGCAGCTAAGTCCGCTTCGCTGGGCCTTTTTTCGGAGCCCAAAATAGACCGTTTTCATCAGTTTCCGGACACTTTTCTGCCTTTTCGCTGTTTTTCCGTCCCGGATCGCACGTCGTGAGCCGCGGGAAGGACGACAACCTAATCCATCACTTATCTGTCACCGGATCCTACGGCACCTTGGGCGAGACAACTTCGCTTCACGTAGAGGCTGGGCCCGCAAACCGAAGGCGTGGCGCTTGGGACCAGGCCTCCGTCGCTCCGGAGCCCATAACTTTTGATCCGCAAGGAGTTACGCGGCCCACAGCATACCGTTGGAAAGCTCTCCGAGAGTTCTACGACGGGGCAGCAAGCTCGCTTCGCTGGGCCTTTTTTCGGAGCCCAAAATAGACCGTTTTCATCAGTTTCCGGACACTTTTCTGCCTTTTCGCTGTTTTTCCGTCCCGGATCGCACGTCGTGAGCCGCGGGAAGGACGACAACCTAATCCATCACTTATCTGTCACCGGATCCTACGGCACCTTGGGCGAGACAACTTCGCTTCACGTAGAGGCTGGGCCCGCAAACCGAGGGCGTGGCGCTTGGGACCAGGCCTCCGTCGCTCCGGAGCCCATAACTTTTGATCCGCAAGGAGTTACGCGGCCCACAGCATACCGTTGGAAAGCTCTCCGAGAGCACTACGACGTGGCAGCTAAGCTCGCTTCGCTGGGCCTTTTTTCGGAGCCCAAAATAGACCGTTTTCATCAGTTTCCGGACACTTTTCTGCCTTTTCGCTGTTTTTCCGTCCCGGATCGCACGTCGTGAGCCGCGGGAAGGACGACAACCTAATCCATCACTTATCTGTCACCGGATCCTACGGCACCTTGGGCGAGACAACTTCGCTTCACGTAGAGGCTGGGCCCGCAAACCGAGGGCGTGGCGCTTGGGACCACGTCTCCGTCGCTCCGGAGCCCATAACTTTTGATCCGCAAGGAGTTACGCGGCCCACAGCATACCGTTGGAAAGCTCTCCGAGAGCACTACGACGTGGCAGCTAAGCCCGCTTCGCTGGGCCTTTTTTCGGAGCCCAAAATAGACCGTTTTCATCAGTTTCCGGACACTTTTCTGCCTTTTCGCTGTTTTTCCGTCCCGGATCGCACGTCGTGAGCCGCGGGAAGGACGACAACCTAATCCATCACTTATCTGTCACCGGATCCTACGGCACCTTGGGCGAGACAACTTCGCTTCACGTAGAGGCTGGGCCCGCAAACCGAGGGCGTGGCGCTTGGGACCAGGTCTCCGTCGCTCCGGAGCCCATAACTTTTGATCCGCAAGGAGTTACGCGGCCCACAGCATACCGTTGGAAAGCTCTCCGAGAGCACTACGACGTGGCAGCTAAGCTCGCTTCGCTGGGCCTTTTTTCGGAGCCCAAAATAGACCGTTTTCATCAGTTTCCGGACACTTTTCTGCCTTTTCGCTGTTTTTCCGTCCCGGATCGCACGTCGTGAGCCGCGGGAAGGACGACAACCTAATCCATCACTTATCTGTCACCGGATCCTACGGCACCTTGGGCGAGACAACTTCGCTTCACGTAGAGGCTGGGCCCGCAAACCGAGGGCGTGGCGCTTGGGACCAGGTCTCCGTCGCTCCGGAGCCCATAACTTTTGATCCGCAAGGAGTTACGCGGCCCACAGCATACCGTTGGAAAGCTCTCCGAGAGCACTACGACGTGGCAGCTAAGCTCGCTTCGCTGGGCCTTTTTTCGGAGCCCAAAATAGACTGTTTTCATAAGTTTCCGGACACTTTTCTGCCTTTTCGCTGTTTTTCCGTCCCGTATCGCACGTCGTGAGCCGCGGGAAGGACGATAACCTAATCCATCACTTATCTGTCACCGGATCCTACGGCACCTTGGGCGAGACAACTTCGCTTCACGTAGAGGCTGGGCCCGCAAACCGAGGGCGTGGCGCTTGGGACCAGGTCTCCGTCGCTCCGGAGCCCATAACTTTTGATCCGCAAGGAGTTACGCGGCCCACAGCATACCGTTGGAAAGCTCTCCGAGAGCACTACGACGTGGCAGCTAAGTCCGCTTCGCTGGGCCTTTTTTCGGAGCCCAAAATAGACCGTTTTCATCAGTTTCCGGACACTTTTCTGCCTTTTCGCTGTTTTTCCGTCCCGGATCGCACGTCGTGAGCCGCGGGAAGGACGACAACCTAATCCATCACTTATCTGTCACCGGATCCTACGGCACCTTGGGCGAGACAACTTCGCTTCACGTAGAGGCTGGGCCCGCAAACCGAGGGCGTGGCGCTTGGGACCAGGTCTCCGTCGCTCCGGAGCCCATAACTTTTGATCCGCAAGGAGTTACGCGGCCCACAGCATACCGTTGGAAAGCTCTCCGAGAGCACTACGACGTGGCAGCTAAGCTCGCTTCGCTGGGCCTTTTTTCGGAGCCCAAAATAGACCGTTTTCATCAGTTTCCGGACACTTTTCTGCCTTTTCGCTGTTTTTCCGTCCCGGATCGCACGTCGTGAGCCGCGGGAAGGACGACAACCTAATCCATCACTTATCTGTCACCGAATCCTACGGCACCTTGGGCGAGACAACTTCGCTTCACGTAGAGGCTGGGCCCGCAAACCGAGGGCGTGGCGCTTGGGACCAGGTCTCCGTCGCTCCGGAGCCCATAACTTTTGATCCGCAAGGAGTTACGCGGCCCACAGCATACCGTTGGAAAGCTCTCCGAGAGCACTACGACGTGGCAGCTAAGCTCGCTTCGCTGGGCCTTTTTTCGGAGCCCAAAATAGACTGTTTTCATAAGTTTCCGGACACTTTTCTGCCTTTTCGCTGTTTTTCCGTCCCGGATCGCACGTCGTGAGCCGCGGGAAGGACGATAACCTAATCCATCACTTATCTGTCACCGGATCCTACGGCACCTTGGGCGAGACAACTTCGCTTCACGTAGAGGCTGGGCCCGCAAACCGAGGGCGTGGCGCTTGGGACCAGGTCTCCGTCGCTCCGGAGCCCATAACTTTTGATCCGCAAGGAGTTACGCGGCCCACAGCATACCGTTGGAAAGCTCTCCGAGAGCACTACGACGTGGCAGCTAAGTCCGCTTCGCTGGGCCTTTTTTCGGAGCCCAAAATAGACCGTTTTCATCAGTTTCCGGACACTTTTCTGCCTTTTCGCTGTTTTTCCGTCCCGGATCGCACGTCGTGAGCCGCGGGAAGGACGACAACCTAATCCATCACTTATCTGTCACCGGATCCTACGGCACCTTGGGCGAGACAACTTCGCTTCACGTAGAGGCTGGGCCCGCAAACCGAGGGCGTGGCGCTTGGGACCAGGTCTCCGTCGCTCCGGAGCCCATAACTTTTGATCCGCAAGGAGTTACGCGGCCCACAGCATACCGTTGGAAAGCTCTCCGAGAGCACTACGACGTGGCAGCTAAGCTCGCTTCGCTGGGCCTTTTTTCGGAGCCCAAAATAGACCGTTTTCATCAGTTTCCGGACACTTTTCTGCCTTTTCGCTGTTTTTCCGTCCCGGATCGCACGTCGTGAGCCGCGGGAAGGACGACAACCTAATCCATCACTTATCTGTCACCGAATCCTACGGCACCTTGGGCGAGACAACTTCGCTTCACGTAGAGGCTGGGCCCGCAAACCGAGGGCGTGGCGCTTGGGACCAGGTCTCCGTCGCTCCGGAGCCCATAACTTTTGATCCGCAAGGAGTTACGCGGCCCACAGCATACCGTTGGAAAGCTCTCCGAGAGCACTACGACGTGGCAGCTAAGTCCGCTTCGCTGGGCCTTTTTTCGGAGCCCAAAATAGACCGTTTTCATCAGTTTCCGGACACTTTTCTGCCTTTTCGCTGTTTTTCCGTCCCGGATCGCACGTCGTGAGCCGCGGGAAGGACGACAACCTAATCCATCACTTATCTGTCACCGGATCCTACGGCACCTTGGGCGAGACAACTTCGCTTCACGTAGAGGCTGGGCCCGCAAACCGAGGGCGTGGCGCTTGGGACCAGGTCTCCGTCGCTCCGGAGCCCATAACTTTTGATCCGCAAGGAGTTACGCGGCCCACAGCATACCGTTGGAAAGCTCTCCGAGAGCACTACGACGTGGCAGCTAAGCTCGCTTCGCTGGGCCTTTTTTCGGAGCCCAAAATAGACCGTTTTCATCAGTTTCCGGACACTTTTCTGCCTTTTCGCTGTTTTTCCGTCCCGGATCGCACGTCGTGAGCCGCGGGAAGGACGACAACCTAATCCATCACTTATCTGTCACCGAATCCTACGGCACCTTGGGCGAGACAACTTCGCTTCACGTAGAGGCTGGGCCCGCAAACCGAGGGCGTGGCGCTTGGGACCAGGTCTCCGTCGCTCCGGAGCCCATAACTTTTGATCCGCAAGGAGTTACGCGGCCCACAGCATACCGTTGGAAAGCTCTCCGAGAGCACTACGACGTGGCAGCTAAGCTCGCTTCGCTGGGCCTTTTTTCGGAGCCCAAAATAGACTGTTTTCATAAGTTTCCGGACACTTTTCTGCCTTTTCGCTGTTTTTCCGTCCCGGATCGCACGTCGTGAGCCGCGGGAAGGACGATAACCTAATCCATCACTTATCTGTCACCGGATCCTACGGCACCTTGGGCGAGACAACTTCGCTTCACGTAGAGGCTGGGCCCGCAAACCGAGGGCGTGGCGCTTGGGACCAGGTCTCCGTCGCTCCGGAGCCCATAACTTTTGATCCGCAAGGAGTTACGCGGCCCACAGCATACCGTTGGAAAGCTCTCCGAGAGCACTACGACGTGGCAGCTAAGTCCGCTTCGCTGGGCCTTTTTTCGGAGCCCAAAATAGACCGTTTTCATCAGTTTCCGGACACTTTTCTGCCTTTTCGCTGTTTTTCCGTCCCGGATCGCACGTCGTGAGCCGCGGGAAGGACGACAACCTAATCCATCACTTATCTGTCACCGGATCCTACGGCACCTTGGGCGAGACAACTTCGCTTCACGTAGAGGCTGGGCCCGCAAACCGAGGGCGTGGCGCTTGGGACCAGGTCTCCGTCGCTCCGGAGCCCATAACTTTTGATCCGCAAGGAGTTACGCGGCCCACAGCATACCGTTGGAAAGCTCTCCGAGAGCACTACGACGTGGCAGCTAAGCTCGCTTCGCTGGGCCTTTTTTCGGAGCCCAAAATAGACCGTTTTCATCAGTTTCCGGACACTTTTCTGCCTTTTCGCTGTTTTTCCGTCCCGGATCGCACGTCGTGAGCCGCGGGAAGGACGACAACCTAATCCATCACTTATCTGTCACTGAATCCTACGGCACCTTGGGCGAGACAACTTCGCTTCACGTAGAGGCTGGGCCCGCAAACCGAGGGCGTGGCGCTTGGGACCAGGTCTCCGTCGCTCCGGAGCCCATAACTTTTGATCCGCAAGGAGTTACGCGGCCCACAGCATACCGTTGGAAAGCTCTCCGAGAGCACTACGACGTGGCAGCTAAGCTCGCTTCGCTGGGCCTTTTTTCGGAGCCCAAAATAGACTGTTTTCATAAGTTTCCGGACACTTTTCTGCCTTTTCGCTGTTTTTCCGTCCCGGATCGCACGTCGTGAGCCGCGGGAAGGACGATAACCTAATCCATCACTTATCTGTCACCGGATCCTACGGCACCTTGGGCGAGACAACTTCGCTTCACGTAGAGGCTGGGCCCGCAAACCGAGGGCGTGGCGCTTGGGACCAGGTCTCCGTCGCTCCGGAGCCCATAACTTTTGATCCGCAAGGAGTTACGCGGCCCACAGCATACCGTTGGAAAGCTCTCCGAGAGCACTACGACGTGGCAGCTAAGTCCGCTTCGCTGGGCCTTTTTTCGGAGCCCAAAATAGACCGTTTTCATCAGTTTCCGGACACTTTTCTGCCTTTTCGCTGTTTTTCCGTCCCGGATCGCACGTCGTGAGCCGCGGGAAGGACGACAACCTAATCCATCACTTATCTGTCACCGGATCCTACGGCACCTTGGGCGAGACAACTTCGCTTCACGTAGAGGCTGGGCCCGCAAACCGAGGGCGTGGCGCTTGGGACCAGGTCTCCGTCGCTCCGGAGCCCATAACTTTTGATCCGCAAGGAGTTACGCGGCCCACAGCATACCGTTGGAAAGCTCTCCGAGAGCACTACGACGTGGCAGCTAAGCTCGCTTCGCTGGGCCTTTTTTCGGAGCCCAAAATAGACCGTTTTCATCAGTTTCCGGACACTTTTCTGCCTTTTCGCTGTTTTTCCGTCCCGGATCGCACGTCGTGAGCCGCGGGAAGGACGACAACCTAATCCATCACTTATCTGTCACCGAATCCTACGGCACCTTGGGCGAGACAACTTCGCTTCACGTAGAGGCTGGGCCCGCAAACCGAGGGCGTGGCGCTTGGGACCAGGTCTCCGTCGCTCCGGAGCCCATAACTTTTGATCCGCAAGGAGTTACGCGGCCCACAGCATACCGTTGGAAAGCTCTCCGAGAGCACTACGACGTGGCAGCTAAGCTCGCTTCGCTGGGCCTTTTTTCGGAGCCCAAAATAGACTGTTTTCATAAGTTTCCGGACACTTTTCTGCCTTTTCGCTGTTTTTCCGTCCCGGATCGCACGTCGTGAGCCGCGGGAAGGACGATAACCTAATCCATCACTTATCTGTCACCGGATCCTACGGCACCTTGGGCGAGACAACTTCGCTTCACGTAGAGGCTGGGCCCGCAAACCGAGGGCGTGGCGCTTGGGACCAGGTCTCCGTCGCTCCGGAGCCCATAACTTTTGATCCGCAAGGAGTTACGCGGCCCACAGCATACCGTTGGAAAGCTCTCCGAGAGCACTACGACGTGGCAGCTAAGTCCGCTTCGCTGGGCCTTTTTTCGGAGCCCAAAATAGACCGTTTTCATCAGTTTCCGGACACTTTTCTGCCTTTTCGCTGTTTTTCCGTCCCGGATCGCACGTCGTGAGCCGCGGGAAGGACGACAACCTAATCCATCACTTATCTGTCACCGGATCCTACGGCACCTTGGGCGAGACAACTTCGCTTCACGTAGAGGCTGGGCCCGCAAACCGAGGGCGTGGCGCTTGGGACCAGGTCTCCGTCGCTCCGGAGCCCATAACTTTTGATCCGCAAGGAGTTACGCGGCCCACAGCATACCGTTGGAAAGCTCTCCGAGAGCACTACGACGTGGCAGCTAAGCTCGCTTCGCTGGGCCTTTTTTCGGAGCCCAAAATAGACCGTTTTCATCAGTTTCCGGACACTTTTCTGCCTTTTCGCTGTTTTTCCGTCCCGGATTGCACGTCGTGAGCCGCGGGAAGGACGACAACCAAATCCATCACTTATCTGTCACCGAATCCTACGGCACCTTGGGCGAGACAAATTCCCTTCACGTAGAGGCTGGGCCCGCAAACCGAGGGCGTGGCGCTTGGGACCAGGTCTCCGTCGCTCCGGAGCCCATAACTTTTGATCCGCAAGGAGTTACGCGGCCCACAGCATACCGTTGGAAAGCTCTCCGTGAGCTCTACGACGTGGCAGCTAAGCCCGCTTCGCTGGGCCTTTTTTCGGAGCCCAAAATAGACTGTTTTCATCAGTTTCCGGACACTTTTCTGCCTTTTCGCTGTTTTTCCGTCCCGGATCGCACGTCGTGAGCCGCGGGAAGGACGACAACCTAATCCATCACTTATCTGTCACCTGATCCTACGGCACCTTGGGCGAGACAACTTCGCTTCACGTAGAGGCTGGGCCCGCAAACCGAGGGCGTGGCGCTTGGGACCAGGCCTCCGTCGCTCCGGAGCCCATAACTTTTGATCCGCAAGGAGTTACGCGGCCCACAGCATACCGTTGGAAAGCTCTCCGAGAGCACTACGACGTGGCAGCTAAGCTCGCTTCGCTGGGCCTTTTTTCGGAGCCCAAAATAGACCGTTTTCATCAGTTTCCGGACACTTTTCTGCCTTTTCGCTGTTTTTCCGTCCCGGATCGCACGTCGTGAGCCGCGGGAAGGACGACAACCTAATCCATCACTTATCTGTCACCGGATCCTACGGCACCTTGGGCGAGACAACTTCGCTTCACGTAGAGGCTGGGCCCGCAAACCGAGGGCGTGGCGCTTGGGACCACGTCTCCGTCGCTCCGGGGCCCATAACTTTTGATCCGCAAGGAGTTACGCGGCCCACAGCATACCGTTGGAAAGCTCTCTGAGAGCTCTACGACTTGGTAACTAAGCCTGCTTCGTTGGGCCTTTTTTCAGAGTCCAAAATCCAACGTTTTCATCAGTTTCCGGACACTTTTCTGCCTTTTCGCTGTTTTTCCGTCCCGGATCGCACGTCGTGAGCCGCGGGAAGGACGACAACCTAATCCATCACTTATCTGTCACCGGATCCTACGGCACCTTGGGCGAGACACCTTCGCTTCACGTAGAGGCTGGGCCCGCAAACCGAAGGCGTGGCGCTTGGGACCAGGCCTCCGTCGCTCCGGAGCCCATAACTTTTGATCCGCAAGGAGTTACGCGGCCCACAGCATACCGTTGGAAAGCTCTCCGAGAGCACTACGACGTGGCAGCTAAGCTCGCTTCGCTGGGCCTTTTTTCGGAGCCCAAAATAGACCGTTTTCATCAGTTTCCGGACACTTTTCTGCCTTTTCGCTGTTTTTCCGTCCCGGATCGCACGTCGTGAGCCGCGGGAAGGACGACAACCTAATCCATCACTTATCTGTCACCGGATCCTACGGCACCTTGGGCGAGACAACTTAGCTTCACGTAGAGGCTGGGCCCGCAAACCGAGGGCGTGGCGCTTGGGACCACGTCTCCGTCGCTCCGGAGCCCATAACTTTTGATCCGCAAGGAGTTACGCGGCCCACAGCATACCGTTGGAAAGCTCTCCGAGAGCACTACGACGTGGCAGCTAAGCCCGCTTCGCTGGGCCTTTTTTCGGAGCCCAAAATAGACCGTTTTCATCAGTTTCCGGACACTTTTCTGCCTTTTCGCTGTTTTTCCGTCCCGGATCGCACGTCGTGAGCCGCGGGAAGGACGACAACCTAATCCATCACTTATCTGTCACCGGATCCTACGGCACCTTGGGCGAGACAACTTCGCTTCACGTAGAGGCTGGGCCCGCAAACCGAGGGCGTGGCGCTTGGGACCAGGCCTCCGTCGCTCCGGAGCCCATAACTTTTGATCCGCAAGGAGTTACGCGGCCCACAGCATACCGTTGGAAAGCTCTCCGAGAGCACTACGACGTGGCAGCTAAGCTCGCTTCGCTGGGCCTTTTTTCGGAGCCCAAAATAGACCGTTTTCATCAGTTTCCGGACACTTTTCTGCCTTTTCGCTGTTTTTCCGTCCCGGATCGCACGTCGTGAGCCGCGGGAAGGACGACAACCTAATCCATCACTTATCTGTCACCGGATCCTACGGCACCTTGGGCGAGACAACTTCGCTTCACGTAGAGGCTGGGCCCGCAAACCGAGGGCGTGGCGCTTGGGACCACGTCTCCGTCGCTCCGGAGCCCATAACTTTTGATCCGCAAGGAGTTACGCGGCCCACAGCATACCGTTGGAAAGCTCTCCGAGAGCACTACGACGTGGCAGCTAAGCCCGCTTCGCTGGGCCTTTTTTCGGAGCCCAAAATAGACCGTTTTCATCAGTTTCCGGACACTTTTCTGCCTTTTCGCTGTTTTTCCGTCCCGGATCGCACGTCGTGAGCCGCGGGAAGGACGACAACCTAATCCATCACTTATCTGTCACCTGATCCTACGGCACCTTGGGCGAGACAACTTCGCTTCACGTAGAGGCTGGGCCCGCAAACCGAGGGCGTGGCGCTTGGGACCAGGCCTCCGTCGCTCCGGAGCCCATAACTTTTGATCCGCAAGGAGTTACGCGGCCCACAGCATACCGTTGGAAAGCTCTCCGAGAGCACTACGACGTGGCAGCTAAGCTCGCTTCGCTGGGCCTTTTTTCGGAGCCCAAAATAGACCGTTTTCATCAGTTTCCGGACACTTTTCTGCCTTTTCGCTGTTTTTCCGTCCCGGATCGCACGTCGTGAGCCGCGGGAAGGACGACAACCTAATCCATCACTTATCTGTCACCGGATCCTACGGCACCTTGGGCGAGACAACTTCGCTTCACGTAGAGGCTGGGCCCGCAAACCGAGGGCGTGGCGCTTGGGACCACGTCTCCGTCGCTCCGGAGCCCATAACTTTTGATCCGCAAGGAGTTACGCGGCCCACAGCATACCGTTGGAAAGCTCTCCGAGAGCACTACGACGTGGCAGCTAAGCTTGCTTAGCTGGGCCTTTTTTCGGAGTCCAAAATAGACCGTTTTCATCAGTTTCCGGACACTTTTCTGCCTTTTCGCTGTTTTTCCGTCCCGGATCGCACGTCGTGAGCCGCGGGAAGGACGACAACCTAATCCATCACTTATCTGTCACCGGATCCTACGGCACCTTGGGCGAGACAACTTCGCTTCACGTAGAGGCTGGGCCCGCAAACCGAGGGCGTGGCGCTTGGGACCAGGTCTCCGTCGCTCCGGAGCCCATAACTTTTGATCCGCAAGGAGTTACGCGGCCCACAGCATACCGTTGGAAAGCTCTCCGAGAGCACTACGACGTGGCAGCTAAGCTCGCTTCGCTGGGCCTTTTTTCGGAGCCCAAAATAGACCGTTTTCATCAGTTTCCGGACACTTTTCTGCCTTTTCGCTGTTTTTCCGTCCCGGATCGCACGTCGTGAGCCGCGGGAAGGACGACAACCTAATCCATCACTTATCTGTCACCGGATCCTACGGCACCTTGGGCGAGACAACTTCGCTTCACGTAGAGGCTGGGCCCGCAAACCGAGGGCGTGGCGCTTGGGACCAGGCCTCCGTCGCTCCGGAGCCCATAACTTTTGATCCGCAAGGAGTTACGCGGCCCACAGCATACCGTTGGAAAGCTCTCCGAGAGCACTACGACGTGGCAGCTAAGCTCGCTTCGCTGGGCCTTTTTTCGGAGCCCAAAATAGACCGTTTTCATCAGTTTCCGGACACTTTTCTGCCTTTTCGCTGTTTTTCCGTCCCGGATCGCACGTCGTGAGCCGCGGGAAGGACGACAACCTAATCCATCACTTATCTGTCACCGGATCCTACGGCACCTTGGGCGAGACAACTTCGCTTCACGTAGAGGCTGGGCCCGCAAACCGAGGGCGTGGCGCTTGGGACCACGTCTCCGTCGCTCCGGAGCCCATAACTTTTGATCCGCAAGGAGTTACGCGGCCCACAGCATACCGTTGGAAAGCTCTCCGAGAGCACTACGACGTGGCAGCTAAGCCCGCTTCGCTGGGCCTTTTTTCGGAGCCCAAAATAGACCGTTTTCATCAGTTTCCGGACACTTTTCTGCCTTTTCGCTGTTTTTCCGTCCCGGATCGCACGTCGTGAGCCGCGGGAAGGACGACAACCTAATCCATCACTTATCTGTCACCGGATCCTACGGCACCTTGGGCGAGACAACTTCGCTTCACGTAGAGGCTGGGCCCGCAAACCGAGGGCGTGGCGCTTGGGACCAGGCCTCCGTCGCTCCGGAGCCCATAACTTTTGATCCGCAAGGAGTTACGCGGCCCACAGCATACCGTTGGAAAGCTCTCCGAGAGCACTACGACGTGGCAGCTAAGCTCGCTTCGCTGGGCCTTTTTTCGGAGCCCAAAATAGACCGTTTTCATCAGTTTCCGGACACTTTTCTGCCTTTTCGCTGTTTTTCCGTCCCGGATCGCACGTCGTGAGCCGCGGGAAGGACGACAACCTAATCCATCACTTATCTGTCACCGGATCCTACGGCACCTTGGGCGAGACAACTTCGCTTCACGTAGAGGCTGGGCCCGCAAACCGAGGGCGTGGCGCTTGGGACCACGTCTCCGTCGCTCCGGAGCCCATAACTTTTGATCCGCAAGGAGTTACGCGGCCCACAGCATACCGTTGGAAAGCTCTCCGAGAGCACTACGACGTGGCAGCTAAGCCCGCTTCGCTGGGCCTTTTTTCGGAGCCCAAAATAGACCGTTTTCATCAGTTTCCGGACACTTTTCTGCCTTTTCGCTGTTTTTCCGTCCCGGATCGCACGTCGTGAGCCGCGGGAAGGACGACAACCTAATCCATCACTTATCTGTCACCTGATCCTACGGCACCTTGGGCGAGACAACTTCGCTTCACGTAGAGGCTGGGCCCGCAAACCGAGGGCGTGGCGCTTGGGACCAGGCCTCCGTCGCTCCGGAGCCCATAACTTTTGATCCGCAAGGAGTTACGCGGCCCACAGCATACCGTTGGAAAGCTCTCCGAGAGCACTACGACGTGGCAGCTAAGCTCGCTTCGCTGGGCCTTTTTTCGGAGCCCAAAATAGACCGTTTTCATCAGTTTCCGGACACTTTTCTGCCTTTTCGCTGTTTTTCCGTCCCGGATCGCACGTCGTGAGCCGCGGGAAGGACGACAACCTAATCCATCACTTATCTGTCACCGGATCCTACGGCACCTTGGGCGAGACAACTTCGCTTCACGTAGAGGCTGGGCCCGCAAACCGAGGGCGTGGCGCTTGGGACCACGTCTCCGTCGCTCCGGAGCCCATAACTTTTGATCCGCAAGGAGTTACGCGGCCCACAGCATACCGTTGGAAAGCTCTCCGAGAGCACTACGACGTGGCAGCTAAGCCTGCTTCGCTGGGCCTTTTTTCAGAGCCCAAAATAGACCGTTTTCATCAGTTTCCGGACACTTTTCTGCCTTTTCGCTGTTTTTCCGTCCCGGATCGCACGTCGTGAGCCGCGGGAAGGACGACAACCTAATCCATCACTTATCTGTCACCGGATCCTACGGCACCTGGGGCGAGGCAACTTCGCTTCACGTAGAGGCTGGGCCCGCAAACCGAAGGCGTGGCGCTTGGGACCAGGCCTCCGTCGCTCCGGAGCCCATAACTTTTGATCCGCAAGGAGTTACGCGGCCCACAGCATACCGTTGGAAAGCTCTCCGAGAGTTCTACGACGTGGCAAGTGAGCCCGCTTCGCTACGCCTTTTTCCGGAGCCCAAAATAGACCGTTTTCATCAGTTTCCGGACACTTTTCTGCCTTTTCGCTGTTTTTCCGTCCCGGATCGCACGTCGTGAGCCGCGGGAAGGACGACAACCTAATCCATCACTTATCTGTCACCGGATCCTACGGCACCTTGGGCGAGACAACTTAGCTTCACGTAGAGGCTGGGCCCGCAAACCGAGGGCGTGGCGCTTGGGACCACGTCTCCGTCGCTCCGGAGCCCATAACTTTTGATCCGCAAGGAGTTACGCGGCCCACAGCATACCGTTGGAAAGCTCTCCGAGAGCACTACGACGTGGCAGCTAAGCCCGCTTCGCTGGGCCTTTTTTCGGAGCCCAAAATAGACCGTTTTCATCAGTTTCCGGACACTTTTCTGCCTTTTCGCTGTTTTTCCGTCCCGGATCGCACGTCGTGAGCCGCGGGAAGGACGACAACCTAATCCATCACTTATCTGTCACCGGATCCTACGGCACCTTGGGCGAGACAACTTCGCTTCACGTAGAGGCTGGGCCCGCAAACCGAGGGCGTGGCGCTTGGGACCAGGCCTCCGTCGCTCCGGAGCCCATAACTTTTGATCCGCAAGGAGTTACGCGGCCCACAGCATACCGTTGGAAAGCTCTCCGAGAGCACTACGACGTGGCAGCTAAGCTCGCTTCGCTGGGCCTTTTTTCGGAGCCCAAAATAGACCGTTTTCATCAGTTTCCGGACACTTTTCTGCCTTTTCGCTGTTTTTCCGTCCCGGATCGCACGTCGTGAGCCGCGGGAAGGACGACAACCTAATCCATCACTTATCTGTCACCGGATCCTACGGCACCTTGGGCGAGACAACTTCGCTTCACGTAGAGGCTGGGCCCGCAAACCGAGGGCGTGGCGCTTGGGACCACGTCTCCGTCGCTCCGGAGCCCATAACTTTTGATCCGCAAGGAGTTACGCGGCCCACAGCATACCGTTGGAAAGCTCTCCGAGAGCACTACGACGTGGCAGCTAAGCCCGCTTCGCTGGGCCTTTTTTCGGAGCCCAAAATAGACCGTTTTCATCAGTTTCCGGACACTTTTCTGCCTTTTCGCTGTTTTTCCGTCCCGGATCGCACGTCGTGAGCCGCGGGAAGGACGACAACCTAATCCATCACTTATCTGTCACCGGATCCTACGGCACCTTGGGCGAGACAACTTCGCTTCACGTAGAGGCTGGGCCCGCAAACCGAGGGCGTGGCGCTTGGGACCAGGCCTCCGTCGCTCCGGAGCCCATAACTTTTGATCCGCAAGGAGTTACGCGGCCCACAGCATACCGTTGGAAAGCTCTCCGAGAGCACTACGACGTGGCAGCTAAGCTCGCTTCGCTGGGCCTTTTTTCGGAGCCCAAAATAGACCGTTTTCATCAGTTTCCGGACACTTTTCTGCCTTTTCGCTGTTTTTCCGTCCCGGATCGCACGTCGTGAGCCGCGGGAAGGACGACAACCTAATCCATCACTTATCTGTCACCGGATCCTACGGCACCTTGGGCGAGACAACTTCGCTTCACGTAGAGGCTGGGCCCGCAAACCGAGGGCGTGGCGCTTGGGACCACGTCTCCGTCGCTCCGGAGCCCATAACTTTTGATCCGCAAGGAGTTACGCGGCCCACAGCATACCGTTGGAAAGCTCTCCGAGAGCACTACGACGTGGCAGCTAAGCCCGCTTAGCTGGGCCTTTTTTCGGAGCCCAAAATAGACCGTTTTCATCAGTTTCCGGACACTTTTCTGCCTTTTCGCTGTTTTTCCGTCCCGGATCGCACGTCGTGAGCCGCGGGAAGGACGACAACCTAATCCATCACTTATCTGTCACCGGATCCTACGGCACCTTGGGCGAGACAACTTCGCTTCACGTAGAGGCTGGGCCCGCAAACCGAGGGCGTGGGGTTTGGGACCAGGTCTCCGTCGCTCCGGAGCCCATAACTTTTGATCCGCAGGGGGTTACGTCGCCCACAGCATACCGTTGGAAAGCTCTCCGAGAGCACTACGACGGGGCAGCTAAGCTCGCTTAGCTGGGCCTTTTTTCGGAGCCCAAAATAGACCGTTTTCATCAGTTTCCGGACACTTTTCTGCCTTTTCGCTGTTTTTCCGTCCCGGATCGCACGTCGTGAGCCGCGGGAAGGACGACAACCTAATCCATCACTTATCTGTCACCGGATCCTACGGCACCTTGGGCGAGACAACTTCGCTTCACGTAGAGGCTGGGCCCGCAAACCGAGGGCGTGGCGCTTGGGACCACGTCTCCGTCGCTCCGGAGCCCATAACTTTTGATCCGCAAGGAGTTACGCGGCCCACAGCATACCGTTGGAAAGCACTCTGAGATCTCTACGACAAGGCACCTAAGCCCGCTTCGCTGGGCCTTTTTTCGCAGCCCAAAATAGACCGTTTTCATCAGTTTCCGGACACATTTCTGCCTTTTCGCTGTTTTTCCGTCCCGGATCGCACGTCGTGAGCCGCGGGAAGGACGACAACCTAATCCATCACTTATCTGTCACCGGATCCTACGGCACCTTGGGCGAGACAACTTCGCTTCACGTAGAGGCTGGGCCCGCAAACCGAGGGCGTGGCGCTTGGGACCAGGCCTCCGTCGCTCCGGAGCCCATAACTTTTGATCCGCAAGGAGTTACGCGGCCCACAGCATACCGTTGGAAAGCTCTCCGAGAGCACTACGACGTGGCAGCTAAGCTCGCTTCGCTGGGCCTTTTTTCGGAGCCCAAAATAGACCGTTTTCATCAGTTTCCGGACACTTTTCTGCCTTTTCGCTGTTTTTCCGTCCCGGATCGCACGTCGTGGGCCGCGGGAAGGACGACAACATACTCCATCACTTATCTGTCACCGGATCCTACGGCACCTTGGGCGAGACAACTTCGCTTCACGTAGAGGCTGGGCCCGCAAACCGAGGGCGTGGCGCTTGGGACCACGTCTCCGTCGCTCCGGAGCCCATAACTTTTGATCCGCAAGGAGTTACGCGGCCCACAGCATACCGTTGGAAAGCTCTCCGAGAGCACTACGACGTGGCAGCTAAGCCCGCTTCGCTGGGCCTTTTTTCGGAGCCCAAAATAGACCGTTTTCATCAGTTTCCGGACACTTTTCTGCCTTTTCGCTGTTTTTCCGTCCCGGATCGCACGTCGTGAGCCGCGGGAAGGACGACAACCTAATCCATCACTTATCTGTCACCGGATCCTACGGTACCTTGGGCGAGACAACTTCGCTTCACGTAGAGGCTGGGCCCGCAAACCGAGGGCGTGGCGCTTGGGACCAGGTCTCCGTCGCTCCGGAGCCCATAACTTTTGATCCGCAAGGAGTTACGCGGCCCACAGCATACCGTTGGAAAGCTCTCCGAGAGCACTACGACGTGGCAGCTAAGCTCGCTTCGCTGGGCCTTTTTTCGGAGCCCAAAATAGACCGTTTTCATCAGTTTCCGGACACTTTTCTGCCTTTTCGCTGTTTTTCCGTCCCGGATCGCACGTCGTGAGCCGCGGGAAGGACGACAACCTAATCCATCACTTATCTGTCACCGGATCCTACGGCACCTTGGGCGAGACAACTTCGCTTCACGTAGAGGCTGGGCCCGCAAACCGAGGGCGTGGCGCTTGGGACCACGTCTCCGTCGCTCCGGAGCCCATAACTTTTGTTCCGCAAGGAGGGACGCGGCCCACAGCATACCGTTGGAAAGCTCTCCGAGAGCACTACGACGTGGCAGCTAAGCCCGCTTCGCTGGGCCTTTTTTCGGAGCCCAAAATAGACCGTTTTCATCAGTTTCCGGACACTTTTCTGCCTTTTCGCTGTTTTTCCGTCCCGGATCGCACGTCGTGAGCCGCGGGAAGGACGACAACCTAATCCATCACTTATCTGTCACCGGATCCTACGGCACCTTGGGCGAGACAACTTCGCTTCACGTAGAGGCTGGGCCCGCAAACCGAGGGCGTGGCGCTTGGGACCAGGTCTCCGTCGCTCCGGAGCCCATAACTTTTGATCCGCAAGGAGTTACGCGGCCCACAGCATACCGTTGGAAAGCTCTCCGAGAGCACTACGACGTGGCAGCTAAGCTCGCTTCGCTGGGCCTTTTTTCGGAGCCCAAAATAGACCGTTTTCATCAGTTTCCGGACACTTTTCTGCCTTTTCGCTGTTTTTCCGTCCCGGATCGCACGTCGTGAGCCGCGGGAAGGACGACAACCTAATCCATCACTTATCTGTCACCGGATCCTACGGCACCTTGGGCGAGACAACTTCGCTTCACGTAGAGGCTGGGCCCGCAAACCGAGGGCGTGGCGCTTGGGACCACGTCTCCGTCGCTCCGGAGCCCATAACTTTTGATCCGCAAGGAGTTACGCGGCCCACAGCATACCGTTGGAAAGCTCTCCGAGAGCACTACGACGTGGCAGCTAAGCCCGCTTCGCTGGGCCTTTTTTCGGAGCCCAAAATAGACCGTTTTCATCAGTTTCCGGACACTTTTCTGCCTTTTCGCTGTTTTTCCGTCCCGGATCGCACGTCGTGAGCCGCGGGAAGGACGACAACCTAATCCATCACTTATCTGTCACCTGATCCTACGGCACCTTGGGCGAGACAACTTCGCTTCACGTAGAGGCTGGGCCCGCAAACCGAGGGCGTGGCGCTTGGGACCACGTCTCCGTCGCTCCGGAGCCCATAAATTTTGATCCGCAAGGAGTTACGCGGCCCACAGCATACCGTTGGAAAGCTCTCCGAGAGCACTACGACGTGGCAGCTAAGCCCGCTTCGCTGGGCCTTTTTTCGGAGCCCAAAATAGACCGTTTTCATCAGTTTCCGGACACTTTTCTGCCTTTTCGCTGTTTTTCCGTCCCGGATCGCACGTCGTGAGCCGCGGGAAGGACGACAACCTAATCCATCACTTATCTGTCACCGGATCCTACGGCACCTTGGGCGAGACAACTTCGCTTCACGTAGAGGCTGGGCCCGCAAACCGAGGGCGTGGCGCTTGGGACCAGGTCTCCGTCGCTCCGGAGCCCATAACTTTTGATCCGCAAGGAGTTACGCGGCCCACAGCATACCGTTGGAAAGCTCTCCGAGAGCACTACGACGTGGCAGCTAAGCTCGCTTCGCTGGGCCTTTTTTCGGAGCCCAAAATAGACCGTTTTCATCAGTTTCCGGACACTTTTCTGCCTTTTCGCTGTTTTTCCGTCCCGGATCGCACGTCGTGAGCCGCGGGAAGGACGACAACCTAATCCATCACTTATCTGTCACCGGATCCTACGGCACCTTGGGCGAGACAACTTCGCTTCACGTAGAGGCTGGGCCCGCAAACCGAGGGCGTGGCGCTTGGGACCACGTCTCCGTCGCTCCGGAGCCCATAACTTTTGATCCGCAAGGAGTTACGCGGCCCACAGCATACCGTTGGAAAGCTCTCCGAGAGCACTACGACGTGGCAGCTAAGCCCGCTTCGCTGGGCCTTTTTTCGGAGCCCAAAATAGACCGTTTTCATCAGTTTCCGGACACTTTTCTGCCTTTTCGCTGTTTTTCCGTCCCGGATCGCACGTCGTGAGCCGCGGGAAGGACGACAACCTAATCCATCACTTATCTGTCACCTGATCCTACGGCACCTTGGGCGAGACAACTTCGCTTCACGTAGAGGCTGGGCCCGCAAACCGAGGGCGTGGCGCTTGGGACCAGGCCTCCGTCGCTCCGGAGCCCATAACTTTTGATCCGCAAGGAGTTACGCGGCCCACAGCATACCGTTGGAAAGCTCTCCGAGAGCACTACGACGTGGCAGCTAAGCTCGCTTCGCTGGGCCTTTTTTCGGAGCCCAAAATAGACCGTTTTCATCAGTTTCCGGACACTTTTCTGCCTTTTCGCTGTTTTTCCGTCCCGGATCGCACGTCGTGAGCCGCGGGAAGGACGACAACCTAATCCATCACTTATCTGTCACCGGATCCTACGGCACCTTGGGCGAGACAACTTCGCTTCACGTAGAGGCTGGGCCCGCAAACCGAGGGCGTGGCGCTTGGGACCACGTCTCCGTCGCTCCGGAGCCCATAACTTTTGATCCGCAAGGAGTTACGCGGCCCACAGCATACCGTTGGAAAGCTCTCCGAGAGCACTACGACGTGGCAGCTAAGCCCGCTTCGCTGGGCCTTTTTTCGGAGCCCAAAATAGACCGTTTTCATCAGTTTCCGGACACTTTTCTGCCTTTTCGCTGTTTTTCCGTCCCGGATCGCACGTCGTGAGCCGCGGGAAGGACGACAACCTAATCCATCACTTATCTGTCACCGGATCCTACGGCACCTTGGGCGAGACAACTTCGCTTCACGTAGAGGCTGGGCCCGCAAACCGAGGGCGTGGCGCTTGGGACCAGGTCTCCGTCGCTCCGGAGCCCATAACTTTTGATCCGCAAGGAGTTACGCGGCCCACAGCATACCGTTGGAAAGCTCTCCGAGAGCACTACGACGTGGCAGCTAAGCTCGCTTCGCTGGGCCTTTTTTCGGAGCCCAAAATAGACCGTTTTCATCAGTTTCCGGACACTTTTCTGCCTTTTCGCTGTTTTTCCGTCCCGGATCGCACGTCGTGAGCCGCGGGAAGGACGACAACCTAATCCATCACTTATCTGTCACCGGATCCTACGGCACCTTGGGCGAGACAACTTCGCTTCACGTAGAGGCTGGGCCCGCAAACCGAGGGCGTGGCGCTTGGGACCAGGTCTCCGTCGCTCCGGAGCCCATAACTTTTGATCCGCAAGGAGTTACGCGGCCCACAGCATACCGTTGGAAAGCTCTCCGAGAGCACTACGACGTGGCAGCTAAGCTCGCTTCGCTGGGCCTTTTTTCGGAGCCCAAAATAGACTGTTTTCATAAGTTTCCGGACACTTTTCTGCCTTTTCGCTGTTTTTCCGTCCCGGATCGCACGTCGTGAGCCGCGGGAAGGACGATAACCTAATCCATCACTTATCTGTCACCGGATCCTACGGCACCTTGGGCGAGACAACTTCGCTTCACGTAGAGGCTGGGCCCGCAAACCGAGGGCGTGGCGCTTGGGACCAGGTCTCCGTCGCTCCGGAGCCCATAACTTTTGATCCGCAAGGAGTTACGCGGCCCACAGCATACCGTTGGAAAGCTCTCCGAGAGCACTACGACGTGGCAGCTAAGCCCGCTTCGCTGGGCCTTTTTTCGGAGCCCAAAATAGACCGTTTTCATCAGTTTCCGGACACTTTTCTGCCTTTTCGCTGTTTTTCCGTCCCGGATCGCACGTCGTGAGCCGCGGGAAGGACGACAACCTAATCCATCACTTATCTGTCACCGGATCCTACGGCACCTTGGGCGAGACAACTTCGCTTCACGTAGAGGCTGGGCCCGCAAACCGAGGGCGTGGCGCTTGGGACCAGGTCTCCGTCGCTCCGGAGCCCATAACTTTTGATCCGCAAGGAGTTACGCGGCCCACAGCATACCGTTGGAAAGCTCTCCGAGAGCACTACGACGTGGCAGCTAAGCTCGCTTCGCTGGGCCTTTTTTCGGAGCCCAAAATAGACCGTTTTCATCAGTTTCCGGACACTTTTCTGCCTTTTCGCTGTTTTTCCGTCCCGGATCGCACGTCGTGAGCCGCGGGAAGGACGACAACCTAATCCATCACTTATCTGTCACCGGATCCTACGGCACCTTGGGCGAGACAACTTCGCTTCACGTAGAGGCTGGGCCCGCAAACCGAGGGCGTGGCGCTTGGGACCAGGTCTCCGTCGCTCCGGAGCCCATAACTTTTGATCCGCAAGGAGTTACGCGGCCCACAGCATACCGTTGGAAAGCTCTCCGAGAGCACTACGACGTGGCAGCTAAGCTCGCTTCGCTGGGCCTTTTTTCGGAGCCCAAAATAGACTGTTTTCATAAGTTTCCGGACACTTTTCTGCCTTTTCGCTGTTTTTCCGTCCCGGATCGCACGTCGTGAGCCGCGGGAAGGACGATAACCTAATCCATCACTTATCTGTCACCGGATCCTACGGCACCTTGGGCGAGACAACTTCGCTTCACGTAGAGGCTGGGCCCGCAAACCGAGGGCGTGGCGCTTGGGACCAGGTCTCCGTCGCTCCGGAGCCCATAACTTTTGATCCGCAAGGAGTTACGCGGCCCACAGCATACCGTTGGAAAGCTCTCCGAGAGCACTACGACGTGGCAGCTAAGCCCGCTTCGCTGGGCCTTTTTTCGGAGCCCAAAATAGACCGTTTTCATCAGTTTCCGGACACTTTTCTGCCTTTTCGCTGTTTTTCCGTCCCGGATCGCACGTCGTGAGCCGCGGGAAGGACGACAACCTAATCCATCACTTATCTGTCACCGGATCCTACGGCACCTTGGGCGAGACAACTTCGCTTCACGTAGAGGCTGGGCCCGCAAACCGAGGGCGTGGCGCTTGGGACCAGGTCTCCGTCGCTCCGGAGCCCATAACTTTTGATCCGCAAGGAGTTACGCGGCCCACAGCATACCGTTGGAAAGCTCTCCGAGAGCTCTACGACGTGGCAGCTGAGCTCGCTTCGCTGGGCCTTTTTTCGGAGCCCAAAATAGACCGTTTTCATCAGTTTCCGGACACTTTTCTGCCTTTTCGCTGTTTTTCCGTCCCGGATCGCACGTCGTGAGCCGCGGGAAGGACGACAACCTAATCCATCACTTATCTGTCACCGAATCCTACGGCACCTTGGGCGAGACAACTTCGCTTCACGTAGAGGCTGGGCCCGCAAACCGAGGGCGTGGCGCTTGGGACCAGGTCTCCGTCGCTCCGGAGCCCATAACTTTTGATCCGCAAGGAGTTACGCGGCCCACAGCATACCGTTGGAAAGCTCTCCGAGAGCACTACGACGTGGCAGCTAAGCTCGCTTCGCTGGGCCTTTTTTCGGAGCCCAAAATAGACTGTTTTCATAAGTTTCCGGACACTTTTCTGCCTTTTCGCTGTTTTTCCGTCCCGGATCGCACGTCGTGAGCCGCGGGAAGGACGACAACCTAATCCATCACTTATCTGTCACCGGATCCTACGGCACCTTGGGCGAGACAACTTCGCTTCACGTAGAGGCTGGGCCCGCAAACCGAGGGCGTGGCGCTTGGGACCAGGTCTCCGTCGCTCCGGAGCCCATAACTTTTGATCCGCAAGGAGTTACGCGGCCCACAGCATACCGTTGGAAAGCTCTCCGAGAGCACTACGACGTGGCAGCTAAGCTCGCTTCGCTGGGCCTTTTTTCGGAGCCCAAAATAGACCGTTTTCATCAGTTTCCGGACACTTTTATGCCTTTTCGCTGTTTTTCCGTCCCGGATCGCACGTCGTGAGCCGCGGGAAGGACGATAACCTAATCCATCACTTATCTGTCACCGGATCCTACGGCACCTTGGGCGAGACAACTTCGCTTCACGTAGAGGCTGGGCCCGCAAACCGAGGGCGTGGCGCTTGGGACCAGGTCTCCGTCGCTCCGGAGCCCATAACTTTTGATCCGCAAGGAGTTACGCGGCCCACAGCATACCGTTGGAAAGCTCTCCGAGAGCACTACGACGTGGCAGCTAAGCTCGCTTCGCTGGGCCTTTTTTCGGAGCCCAAAATAGACCGTTTTCATAAGTTTCCGGACACTTTTCTGCCTTTTCGCTGTTTTTCCGTCCCGGATCGCACGTCGTGAGCCGCGGGAAGGACGACAACCTAATCCATCACTTATCTGTCACCGGATCCTACGGCACCTTGGGCGAGACAACTTCGCTTCACGTAGAGGCTGGGCCCGCAAACCGAGGGCGTGGCGCTTGGGACCAGGTCTCCGTCGCTCCGGAGCCCATAACTTTTGATCCGCAAGGAGTTACGCGGCCCACAGCATACCGTTGAAAAGCTCTCCGAGAGCACTACGACGTGGCAGCTAAGCTCGCTTCGTTTGGCCTTTTTTCGGAGCCCAAAATAGACCGTTTTCATCAGTTTCCGGACACTTTTCTGCCTTTTCGCTGTTTTTTCGTCCCGGATCGCACGTCGTGAGCCGCGGGAAGGACGACAACCTAATCCATCACTTATCTGTCACCGGATCCTACGGCACCTTGGGCGAGACAACTTCGCTTCACGTAGAGGCTGGGCCCGCAAACCGAGGGCGTGGCGCTTGGGACCAGGTCTCCGTCGCTCCGGAGCCCATAACTTTTGATCCGCAAGGAGTTACGCGGCCCACAGCATACCGTTGGAAAGCTCTCCGAGAGCACTACGACGTGGCAGCTAAGCTAGCTTCGCTGGGCCTTTTTTCGGAGCCCAAAATAGACCGTTTTCATCAGTTTCCGGACACTTTTCTGCCTTTTCGCTGTTTTTCCGTCCCGGATCGCACGTCGTGAGCCGCGGGAAGGACGACAACCTAATCCATCACTTATCTGTCACCGGATCCTACGGCACCTTGGGCGAGACAACTTCGCTTCACGTAGAGGCTGGGCCCGCAAACCGAGGGCGTGGCGCTTGGGACCAGGTCTCCGTCGCTCCGGAGCCCATAACTTTTGATCCGCAAGGAGTTACGCGGCCCACAGCATACCGTTGGAAAGCTCTCCGAGAGCACTACGACGTGGCAGCTAAGCTCGCTTCGCTGGGCCTTTTTTCGGAGCCCAAAATAGACCGTTTTCATCAGTTTCCGGACACTTTTCTGCCTTTTCGCTGTTTTTCCGTCCCGGATCGCACGTCGTGAGCCGCGGGAAGGACGACAACCTAATCCATCACTTATCTGTCACCGGATCCTACGGCACCTTGGGCGAGACAACTTCGCTTCACGTAGAGGCTGGGCCCGCAAACCGAGGGCGTGGCGCTTGGGACCAGGTCTCCGTCGCTCCGGAGCCCATAACTTTTGATCCGCAAGGAGTTACGCGGCCCACAGCATACCGTTGGAAAGCTCTCCGAGAGCACTACGACGTGGCAGCTAAGCTCGCTTCGCTGGGCCTTTTTTCGGAGCCCAAAATAGACTGTTTTCATAAGTTTCCGGACACTTTTCTGCCTTTTCGCTGTTTTTCCGTCCCGGATCGCACGTCGTGAGCCGCGGGAAGGACGATAACCTAATCCATCACTTATCTGTCACCGGATCCTACGGCACCTTGGGCGAGACAACTTCGCTTCACGTAGAGGCTGGGCCCGCAAACCGAGGGCGTGGCGCTTGGGACCAGGTCTCCGTCGCTCCGGAGCCCATAACTTTTGATCCGCAAGGAGTTACGCGGCCCACAGCATACCGTTGGAAAGCTCTCCGAGAGCACTACGACGTGGCAGCTAAGCCCGCTTCGCTGGGCCTTTTTTCGGAGCCCAAAATAGACCGTTTTCATCAGTTTCCGGACACTTTTCTGCCTTTTCGCTGTTTTTCCGTCCCGGATCGCACGTCGTGAGCCGCGGGAAGGACGACAACCTAATCCATCACTTATCTGTCACCGGATCCTACGGCACCTTGGGCGAGACAACTTCGCTTCACGTAGAGGCTGGGCCCGCAAACCGAGGGCGTGGCGCTTGGGACCAGGTCTCCGTCGCTCCGGAGCCCATAACTTTTGATCCGCAAGGAGTTACGCGGCCCACAGCATACCGTTGGAAAGCTCTCCGAGAGCACTACGACGTGGCAGCTAAGCTCGCTTCGCTGGGCCTTTTTTCGGAGCCCAAAATAGACCGTTTTCATCAGTTTCCGGACACTTTTCTGCCTTTTCGCTGTTTTTCCGTCCCGGATCGCACGTCGTGAGCCGCGGGAAGGACGACAACCTAATCCATCACTTATCTGTCACCGAATCCTACGGCACCTTGGGCGAGACAACTTCGCTTCACGTAGAGGCTGGGCCCGCAAACCGAGGGCGTGGCGCTTGGGACCAGGTCTCCGTCGCTCCGGAGCCCATAACTTTTGATCCGCAAGGAGTTACGCGGCCCACAGCATACCGTTGGAAAGCTCTCCGAGAGCACTACGACGTGGCAGCTAAGCTCGCTTCGCTGGGCCTTTTTTCGGAGCCCAAAATAGACCGTTTTCATCAGTTTCCGGACACTTTTCTGCCTTTTCGCTGTTTTTCCGTCCCGGATCGCACGTCGTGAGCCGCGGGAAGGACGACAACCTAATCCATCACTTATCTGTCACCGGATCCTACGGCACCTTGGGCGAGACAACTTCGCTTCACGTAGAGGCTGGGCCCGCAAACCGAGGGCGTGGCGCTTGGGACCAGGTCTCCGTCGCTCCGGAGCCCATAACTTTTGATCCGCAAGGAGTTACGCGGCCCACAGCATACCGTTGGAAAGCTCTCCGAGAGCACTACGACGTGGCAGCTAAGCTCGCTTCGCTGGGCCTTTTTTCGGAGCCCAAAATAGACCGTTTTCATCAGTTTCCGGACACTTTTCTGCCTTTTCGCTGTTTTTCCGTCCCGGATCGCACGTCGTGAGCCGCGGGAAGGACGACAACCTAATCCATCACTTATCTGTCACCGGATCCTACGGCACCTTGGGCGAGACAACTTCGCTTCACGTAGAGGCTGGGCCCGCAAACCGAGGGCGTGGCGCTTGGGACCAGGTCTCCGTCGCTCCGGAGCCCATAACTTTTGATCCGCAAGGAGTTACGCGGCCCACAGCATACCGTTGGAAAGCTCTCCGAGAGCACTACGACGTGGCAGCTAAGCTCGCTTCGCTGGGCCTTTTTTCGGAGCCCAAAATAGACTGTTTTCATAAGTTTCCGGACACTTTTCTGCCTTTTCGCTGTTTTTCCGTCCCGGATCGCACGTCGTGAGCCGCGGGAAGGACGATAACCTAATCCATCACTTATCTGTCACCGGATCCTACGGCACCTTGGGCGAGACAACTTCGCTTCACGTAGAGGCTGGGCCCGCAAACCGAGGTCGCGGGGCTTGGGAGCAGGTCTCCGTCGCTCCGGAGCCCATAACTTTTGATCCGCAAGGAGTTACGCGGCCCACAGCATACCGTTGGAAAGCTCTCCGAGAGCGCTACAATGTGGCAGCTAAGCCCCCTTCGTTGGGCCCCTTTTCGGAGCCCAAAATAGACCGTTTTCATCAGTTTCCGGACACTTTTCTGCCTTTTCGCTGTTTTTCCGTCCCGGATCGCACGTCGTGCGCCGCGGGAAGGACGGCAACCTAATTCATCATGTATCTGTCACCGAATCCCACGACAACATGGGCGAGGCACCTTCGCTTCACGTTGAGGCTGGGCCCGCAAACCGAGGTCGCGGGGCTTGGGACCAGGTCTCTGTCGCTCCGGAGCCCATAACTTTTGATCCGCAAGGAGTTACGTGGCCCACAGCATACCGTTGGAAAGCTCTCCGAGAGCACTACGACGTGGCAGCTAAGCTCGCTTCGCTGGGCCTTTTTTCGGAGCCCAAAATAGACCGTTTTCATCAGTTTCCGGACACTTTTCTGCCTTTTCGCTGTTTTTCCGTCCCGGATCGCACGTCGTGAGCCGCGGGAAGGACGACAACCTAATCCATCACTTATCTGTCACCGGATCCTACGGCACCTTGGGCGAGACAACTTCGCTTCACGTAGAGGCTGGGCCCGCAAACCGAGGGCGTGGCGCTTGGGACCAGGTCTCCGTCGCTCCGGAGCCCATAACTTTTGATCCGCAAGGAGTTACGCGGCCCACAGCATACCGTTGGAAAGCTCTCCGAGAGCACTACGACGTGGCAGCTAAGCTCGCTTCGCTGGGCCTTTTTTCGGAGCCCAAAATAGACCGTTTTCATCAGTTTCCGGACACTTTTCTGCCTTTTCGCTGTTTTTCCGTCCCGGATCGCACGTCGTGAGCCGCGGGAAGGACGACAACCTAATCCATCACTTATCTGTCACCGGATCCTACGGCACCTTGGGCGAGACAACTTCGCTTCACGTAGAGGCTGGGCCCGCAAACCGAGGGCGTGGCGCTTGGGACCAGGTCTCCGTCGCTCCGGAGCCCATAACTTTTGATCCGCAAGGAGTTACGCGGCCCACAGCATACCGTTGGAAAGCTCTCCGAGAGCACTACGACGTGGCAGCTAAGCTCGCTTCGCTGGGCCTTTTTTCGGAGCCCAAAATAGACCGTTTTCATCAGTTTCCGGACACTTTTCTGCCTTTTCGCTGTTTTTCCGTCCCGGATCGCACGTCGTGAGCCGCGGGAAGGACGACAACCTAATCCATCACTTATCTGTCACCGGATCCTACGGCACCTTGGGCGAGACAACTTCGCTTCACGTAGAGGCTGGGCCCGCAAACCGAGGGCGTGGCGCTTGGGACCAGGTCTCCGTCGCTCCGGAGCCCATAACTTTTGATCCGCAAGGAGTTACGCGGCCCACAGCATACCGTTGAAAAGCTCTCCGAGAGCACTACGACGTGGCAGCTAAGCTCGCTTCGTTTGGCCTTTTTTCGGAGCCCAAAATAGACCGTTTTCATCAGTTTCCGGACACTTTTCTGCCTTTTCGCTGTTTTTCCGTCCCGGATCGCACGTCGTGAGCCGCGGGAAGGACGACAACCTAATCCATCACTTATCTGTCACCGAATCCTACGGCACCTTGGGCGAGACAACTTCGCTTCACGTAGAGGCTGGGCCCGCAAACCGAGGGCGTGGCGCTTGGGACCAGGTCTCCGTCGCTCCGGAGCCCATAACTTTTGATCCGCAAGGAGTTACGCGGCCCACAGCATACCGTTGGAAAGCTCTCCGAGAGCACTACGACGTGGCAGCTAAGCTCGCTTCGCTGGGCCTTTTTTCGGAGCCCAAAATAGACCGTTTTCATCAGTTTCCGGACACTTTTCTGCCTTTTCGCTGTTTTTCCGTCCCGGATCGCACGTCGTGAGCCGCGGGAAGGACGACAACCTAATCCATCACTTATCTGTCACCGGATCCTACGGCACCTTGGGCGAGACAACTTCGCTTCACGTAGAGGCTGGGCCCGCAAACCGAGGGCGTGGCGCTTGGGACCAGGTCTCCGTCGCTCCGGAGCCCATAACTTTTGATCCGCAAGGAGTTACGCGGCCCACAGCATACCGTTGGAAAGCTCTCCGAGAGCACTACGACGTGGCAGCTAAGCTCGCTTCGCTGGGCCTTTTTTCGGAGCCCAAAATAGACCGTTTTCATCAGTTTCCGGACACTTTTCTGCCTTTTCGCTGTTTTTCCGTCCCGGATCGCACGTCGTGAGCCGCGGGAAGGACGACAACCTAATCCATCACTTATCTGTCACCGGATCCTACGGCACCTTGGGCGAGACAACTTCGCTTCACGTAGAGGCTGGGCCCGCAAACCGAGGGCGTGGCGCTTGGGACCAGGTCTCCGTCGCTCCGGAGCCCATAACTTTTGATCCGCAAGGAGTTACGCGGCCCACAGCATACCGTTGGAAAGCTCTCCGAGAGCACTACGACGTGGCAGCTAAGCTCGCTTCGCTGGGCCTTTTTTCGGAGCCCAAAATAGACTGTTTTCATAAGTTTCCGGACACTTTTCTGCCTTTTCGCTGTTTTTCCGTCCCGGATCGCACGTCGTGAGCCGCGGGAAGGACGATAACCTAATCCATCACTTATCTGTCACCGGATCCTACGGCACCTTGGGCGAGACAACTTCGCTTCACGTAGAGGCTGGGCCCGCAAACCGAGGGCGTGGCGCTTGGGACCAGGTCTCCGTCGCTCCGGAGCCCATAACTTTTGATCCGCAAGGAGTTACGCGGCCCACAGCATACCGTTGGAAAGCTCTCCGAGAGCACTACGACGTGGCAGCTAAGCCCGCTTCGCTGGGCCTTTTTTCGGAGCCCAAAATAGACCGTTTTCATCAGTTTCCGGACACTTTTCTGCCTTTTCGCTGTTTTTCCGTCCCGGATCGCACGTCGTGAGCCGCGGGAAGGACGACAACCTAATCCATCACTTATCTGTCACCGAATCCTACGGCACCTTGGGCGAGACAACTTCGCTTCACGTAGAGGCTGGGCCCGCAAACCGAGGGCGTGGCGCTTGGGACCAGGTCTCCGTCGCTCCGGAGCCCATAACTTTTGATCCGCAAGGAGTTACGCGGCCCACAGCATACCGTTGGAAAGCTCTCCGAGAGCACTACGACGTGGCAGCTAAGCTCGCTTCGCTGGGCCTTTTTTCGGAGCCCAAAATAGACCGTTTTCATCAGTTTCCGGACACTTTTCTGCCTTTTCGCTGTTTTTCCGTCCCGGATCGCACGTCGTGAGCCGCGGGAAGGACGACAACCTAATCCATCACTTATCTGTCACCGGATCCTACGGCACCTTGGGCGAGACAACTTCGCTTCACGTAGAGGCTGGGCCCGCAAACCGAGGGCGTGGCGCTTGGGACCAGGTCTCCGTCGCTCCGGAGCCCATAACTTTTGATCCGCAAGGAGTTACGCGGCCCACAGCATACCGTTGGAAAGCTCTCCGAGAGCACTACGACGTGGCAGCTAAGCTCGCTTCGCTGGGCCTTTTTTCGGAGCCCAAAATAGACCGTTTTCATCAGTTTCCGGACACTTTTCTGCCTTTTCGCTGTTTTTCCGTCCCGGATCGCACGTCGTGAGCCGCGGGAAGGACGACAACCTAATCCATCACTTATCTGTCACCGGATCCTACGGCACCTTGGGCGAGACAACTTCGCTTCACGTAGAGGCTGGGCCCGCAAACCGAGGGCGTGGCGCTTGGGACCAGGTCTCCGTCGCTCCGGAGCCCATAACTTTTGATCCGCAAGGAGTTACGCGGCCCACAGCATACCGTTGGAAAGCTCTCCGAGAGCACTACGACGTGGCAGCTAAGCTCGCTTCGCTGGGCCTTTTTTCGGAGCCCAAAATAGACCGTTTTCATCAGTTTCCGGACACTTTTCTGCCTTTTCGCTGTTTTTCCGTCCCGGATCGCACGTCGTGAGCCGCGGGAAGGACGACAACCTAATCCATCACTTATCTGTCACCGGATCCTACGGCACCTTGGGCGAGACAACTTCGCTTCACGTAGAGGCTGGGCCCGCAAACCGAGGGCGTGGCGCTTGGGACCAGGTCTCCGTCGCTCCGGAGCCCATAACTTTTGATCCGCAAGGAGTTACGCGGCCCACAGCATACCGTTGAAAAGCTCTCCGAGAGCACTACGACGTGGCAGCTAAGCTCGCTTCGTTTGGCCTTTTTTCGGAGCCCAAAATAGACCGTTTTCATCAGTTTCCGGACACTTTTCTGCCTTTTCGCTGTTTTTCCGTCCCGGATCGCACGTCGTGAGCCGCGGGAAGGACGACAACCTAATCCATCACTTATCTGTCACCGAATCCTACGGCACCTTGGGCGAGACAACTTCGCTTCACGTAGAGGCTGGGCCCGCAAACCGAGGGCGTGGCGCTTGGGACCAGGTCTCCGTCGCTCCGGAGCCCATAACTTTTGATCCGCAAGGAGTTACGCGGCCCACAGCATACCGTTGGAAAGCTCTCCGAGAGCACTACGACGTGGCAGCTAAGCTCGCTTCGCTGGGCCTTTTTTCGGAGCCCAAAATAGACCGTTTTCATCAGTTTCCGGACACTTTTCTGCCTTTTCGCTGTTTTTCCGTCCCGGATCGCACGTCGTGAGCCGCGGGAAGGACGACAACCTAATCCATCACTTATCTGTCACCGGATCCTACGGCACCTTGGGCGAGACAACTTCGCTTCACGTAGAGGCTGGGCCCGCAAACCGAGGGCGTGGCGCTTGGGACCAGGTCTCCGTCGCTCCGGAGCCCATAACTTTTGATCCGCAAGGAGTTACGCGGCCCACAGCATACCGTTGGAAAGCTCTCCGAGAGCACTACGACGTGGCAGCTAAGCTCGCTTCGCTGGGCCTTTTTTCGGAGCCCAAAATAGACCGTTTTCATCAGTTTCCGGACACTTTTCTGCCTTTTCGCTGTTTTTCCGTCCCGGATCGCACGTCGTGAGCCGCGGGAAGGACGACAACCTAATCCATCACTTATCTGTCACCGGATCCTACGGCACCTTGGGCGAGACAACTTCGCTTCACGTAGAGGCTGGGCCCGCAAACCGAGGGCGTGGCGCTTGGGACCAGGTCTCCGTCGCTCCGGAGCCCATAACTTTTGATCCGCAAGGAGTTACGCGGCCCACAGCATACCGTTGGAAAGCTCTCCGAGAGCACTACGACGTGGCAGCTAAGCTCGCTTCGCTGGGCCTTTTTTCGGAGCCCAAAATAGACCGTTTTCATCAGTTTCCGGACACTTTTCTGCCTTTTCGCTGTTTTTCCGTCCCGGATCGCACGTCGTGAGCCGCGGGAAGGACGACAACCTAATCCATCACTTATCTGTCACCGGATCCTACGGCACCTTGGGCGAGACAACTTCGCTTCACGTAGAGGCTGGGCCCGCAAACCGAGGGCGTGGCGCTTGGGACCAGGTCTCCGTCGCTCCGGAGCCCATAACTTTTGATCCGCAAGGAGTTACGCGGCCCACAGCATACCGTTGGAAAGCTCTCCGAGAGCACTACGACGTGGCAGCTAAGCTCGCTTCGCTGGGCCTTTTTTCGGAGCCCAAAATAGACTGTTTTCATAAGTTTCCGGACACTTTTCTGCCTTTTCGCTGTTTTTCCGTCCCGGATCGCACGTCGTGAGCCGCGGGAAGGACGATAACCTAATCCATCACTTATCTGTCACCGGATCCTACGGCACCTTGGGCGAGACAACTTCGCTTCACGTAGAGGCTGGGCCCGCAAACCGAGGGCGTGGCGCTTGGGACCAGGTCTCCGTCGCTCCGGAGCCCATAACTTTTGATCCGCAAGGAGTTACGCGGCCCACAGCATACCGTTGGAAAGCTCTCCGAGAGCACTACGACGTGGCAGCTAAGCCCGCTTCGCTGGGCCTTTTTTCGGAGCCCAAAATAGACCGTTTTCATCAGTTTCCGGACACTTTTCTGGATTTCCGCTGTTCTCCCGTCCCGGATCGCACGTCGTGAGCCGCGGGAAGGACGACAACCTAATCCATCACTTATCTGTCACCGAATCCTACGGCACCTTGGGCGAGACAACTTCGCTTCACGTAGAGGCTGGGCCCGCAAACCGAGGGCGTGGCGCTTGGGACCAGGTCTCCGTCGCTCCGGAGCCCATAACTTTTGATCCGCAAGGAGTTACGCGGCCCACAGCATACCGTTGGAAAGCTCTCCGAGAGCACTACGACGTGGCAGCTAAGCTCGCTTCGCTGGGCCTTTTTTCGGAGCCCAAAATAGACCGTTTTCATCAGTTTCCGGACACTTTTCTGCCTTTTCGCTGTTTTTCCGTCCCGGATCGCACGTCGTGAGCCGCGGGAAGGACGACAACCTAATCCATCACTTATCTGTCACCGGATCCTACGGCACCTTGGGCGAGACAACTTCGCTTCACGTAGAGGCTGGGCCCGCAAACCGAGGGCGTGGCGCTTGGGACCAGGTCTCCGTCGCTCCGGAGCCCATAACTTTTGATCCGCAAGGAGTTACGCGGCCCACAGCATACCGTTGGAAAGCTCTCCGAGAGCACTACGACGTGGCAGCTAAGCTCGCTTCGCTGGGCCTTTTTTCGGAGCCCAAAATAGACCGTTTTCATCAGTTTCCGGACACTTTTCTGCCTTTTCGCTGTTTTTCCGTCCCGGATCGCACGTCGTGAGCCGCGGGAAGGACGACAACCTAATCCATCACTTATCTGTCACCGGATCCTACGGCACCTTGGGCGAGACAACTTCGCTTCACGTAGAGGCTGGGCCCGCAAACCGAGGGCGTGGCGCTTGGGACCAGGTCTCCGTCGCTCCGGAGCCCATAACTTTTGATCCGCAAGGAGTTACGCGGCCCACAGCATACCGTTGGAAAGCTCTCCGAGAGCACTACGACGTGGCAGCTAAGCTCGCTTCGCTGGGCCTTTTTTCGGAGCCCAAAATAGACCGTTTTCATCAGTTTCCGGACACTTTTCTGCCTTTTCGCTGTTTTTTCCGTCCCGGATCGCACGTCGTGAGCCGCGGGAAGGACGACAACCTAATCCATCACTTATCTGTCACCGGATCCTACGGCACCTTGGGCGAGACAACTTCGCTTCACGTAGAGGCTGGGCCCGCAAACCGAGGGCGTGGCGCTTGGGACCAGGTCTCCGTCGCTCCGGAGCCCATAACTTTTGATCCGCAAGGAGTTACGCGGCCCACAGCATACCGTTGGAAAGCTCTCCGAGAGCACTACGACGTGGCAGCTAAGCTCGCTTCGCTGGGCCTTTTTTCGGAGCCCAAAATAGACCGTTTTCATCAGTTTCCGGACACTTTTCTGCCTTTTCGCTGTTTTTCCGTCCCGGATCGCACGTCGTGAGCCGCGGGAAGGACGACAACCTAATCCATCACTTATCTGTCACCGGATCCTACGGCACCTTGGGCGAGACAACTTCGCTTCACGTAGAGGCTGGGCCCGCAAACCGAGGGCGTGGCGCTTGGGACCAGGTCTCCGTCGCTCCGGAGCCCATAACTTTTGATCCGCAAGGAGTTACGCGGCCCACAGCATACCGTTGGAAAGCTCTCCGAGAGCACTACGACGTGGCAGCTAAGCTCGCTTCGCTGGGCCTTTTTTCGGAGCCCAAAATAGACCGTTTTCATCAGTTTCCGGACACTTTTCTGCCTTTTCGCTGTTTTTCCGTCCCGGATCGCACGTCGTGAGCCGCGGGAAGGACGACAACCTAATCCATCACTTATCTGTCACCGAATCCTACGGCACCTTGGGCGAGACAACTTCGCTTCACGTAGAGGCTGGGCCCGCAAGCCGAGGGCGTGGCGCTTGGGACCAGGTCTCCGTCGCTCCGGAGCCCATAACTTTTGATCCGCAAGGAGTTACGCGGCCCACAGCATACCGTTGGAAAGCTCTCCGAGAGCACTACGACGTGGCAGCTAAGCTCGCTTCGCTGGGCCTTTTTTCGGAGCCCAAAATAGACTGTTTTCATAAGTTTCCGGACACTTTTCTGCCTTTTCGCTGTTTTTCCGTCCCGGATCGCACGTCGTGAGCCGCGGGAAGGACGACAACCTAATCCATCACTTATCTGTCACCGGATCCTACGGCACCTTGGGCGAGACAACTTCGCTTCACGTAGAGGCTGGGCCCGCAAACCGAGGGCGTGGCGCTTGGGACCAGGTCTCCGTCGCTCCGGAGCCCATAACTTTTGATCCGCAAGGAGTTACGCGGCCCACAGCATACCGTTGGAAAGCTCTCCGAGAGCACTACGACGTGGCAGCTAAGCTCGCTTCGCTGGGCCTTTTTTCGGAGCCCAAAATAGACCGTTTTCATCAGTTTCCGGACACTTTTATGCCTTTTCGCTGTTTTTCCGTCCCGGATCGCACGTCGTGAGCCGCGGGAAGGACGATAACCTAATCCATCACTTATCTGTCACCGGATCCTACGGCACCTTGGGCGAGACAACTTCGCTTCACGTAGAGGCTGGGCCCGCAAACCGAGGGCGTGGCGCTTGGGACCAGGTCTCCGTCGCTCCGGAGCCCATAACTTTTGATCCGCAAGGAGTTACGCGGCCCACAGCATACCGTTGGAAAGCTCTCCGAGAGCACTACGACGTGGCAGCTAAGCTCGCTTCGCTGGGCCTTTTTTCGGAGCCCAAAATAGACCGTTTTCATAAGTTTCCGGACACTTTTCTGCCTTTTCGCTGTTTTTCCGTCCCGGATCGCACGTCGTGAGCCGCGGGAAGGACGACAACCTAATCCATCACTTATCTGTCACCGGATCCTACGGCACCCTGGGCGAGACAACTTCGCTTCACGTAGAGGCTGGGCCCGCAAACCGAGGGCGTGGCGCTTGGGACCAGGTCTCCGTCGCTCCGGAGCCCATAACTTTTGATCCGCAAGGAGTTACGCGGCCCACAGCATACCGTTGAAAAGCTCTCCGAGAGCTCTACGACGTGGCAGCTAAGCTCGCTTCGTTTGGCCTTTTTTCGGAGCCCAAAATAGACCGTTTTCATCAGTTTCCGGACACTTTTCTGCCTTTTCGCTGTTTTTTCGTCCCGGATCGCACGTCGTGAGCCGCGGGAAGGACGACAACCTAATCCATCACTTATCTGTCACCGGATCCTACGGCACCATGGGCGAGACAACTTCGCTTCACGTAGAGGCTGGGCCCGCAAACCGAGGGCGTGGCGCTTGGGACCAGGTATCCGTCGCTCCGGAGCCCATAACTTTTGATCCGCAAGGAGTTACGCGGCCCACAGCATACCGTTGGAAAGCTCTCCGAGAGCACTACGACGTGGCAGCTAAGCTAGCTTCGCTGGGCCTTTTTTCGGAGCCCAAAATAGACCGTTTTCATCAGTTTCCGGACACTTTTCTGCCTTTTCGCTGTTTTTCCGTCCCGGATCGCACGTCGTGAGCCGCGGGAAGGACGACAACCTAATCCATCACTTATCTGTCACCGGATCCTACGGCACCTTGGGCGAGACAACTTCGCTTCACGTAGAGGCTGGGCCCGCAAACCGAGGGCGTGGCGCTTGGGACCAGGTCTCCGTCGCTCCGGAGCCCATAACTTTTGATCCGCAAGGAGTTACGCGGCCCACAGCATACCGTTGGAAAGCTCTCCGAGAGCACTACGACGTGGCAGCAAAGCTCGCTTCGCTGGGCCTTTTTTCGGAGCCCAAAATAGACCGTTTTCATCAGTTTCCGGACACTTTTCTGCCTTTTCGCTGTTTTTCCGTCCTGGATCGCACGTCGTGAGCCGCGGGAAGGACGACAACCTAATCCATCACTTATCTGTCACCGAATCCTACGACACCTTGGGCGAGACAACTTCGCTTCACGTAGAGGCTGGGCCCGCAAACCGAGGGCGTGGCGCTTGGGACCAGGTCTCCGTCGCTCCGGAGCCCATAACTTTTGATCCGCAAGGAGTTACGCGGCCCACAGCATACCGTTGGAAAGCTCTCCGAGAGCACTACGACGTGGCAGCTAAGCTCGCTTCGCTGGGCCTTTTTTCGGAGCCCAAAATAGACCGTTTTCATCAGTTTCCGGACACTTTTCTGCCTTTTCGCTGTTTTTCCGTCCCGGATCGCACGTCGTGAGCCGCGGGAAGGACGACAACCTAATCCATCACTTATCTGTCACCGGATCCTACGGCACCTTGGGCGAGACAACTTCGCTTCACGTAGAGGCTGGGCCCGCAAACCGAGGGCGTGGCGCTTGGGACCAGGTCTCCGTCGCTCCGGAGCCCATAACTTTTGATCCGCAAGGAGTTACGCGGCCCACAGCATACCGTTGGAAAGCTCTCCGAGAGCACTACGACGTGGCAGCTAAGCTCGCTTCGCTGGGCCTTTTTTCGGAGCCCAAAATAGACCGTTTTCATCAGTTTCCGGACACTTTTCTGCCTTTTCGCTGTTTTTCCGTCCCGGATCGCACGTCGTGAGCCGCGGGAAGGACGACAACCTAATCCATCACTTATCTGTCACCGAATCCTACGGCACCTTGGGCGAGACAACTTCGCTTCACGTAGAGGCTGGGCCCGCAAACCGAGGGCGTGGCGCTTGGGACCAGGTCTCCGTCGCTCCGGAGCCCATAACTTTTGATCCGCAAGGAGTTACGCGGCCCACAGCATACCGTTGGAAAGCTCTCCGAGAGCACTACGACGTGGCAGCTAAGCTCGCTTCGCTGGGCCTTTTTTCGGAGCCCAAAATAGACTGTTTTCATAAGTTTCCGGACACTTTTCTGCCTTTTCGCTGTTTTTCCGTCCCGGATCGCACGTCGTGAGCCGCGGGAAGGACGACAACCTAATCCATCACTTATCTGTCACCGGATCCTACGGCACCTTGGGCGAGACAACTTCGCTTCACGTAGAGGCTGGGCCCGCAAACCGAGGGCGTGGCGCTTGGGACCAGGTCTCCGTCGCTCCGGAGCCCATAACTTTTGATCCGCAAGGAGTTACGCGGCCCACAGCATACCGTTGGAAAGCTCTCCGAGAGCACTACGACGTGGCAGCTAAGCTCGCTTCGCTGGGCCTTTTTTCGGAGCCCAAAATAGACCGTTTTCATCAGTTTCCGGACACTTTTATGCCTTTTCGCTGTTTTTCCGTCCCGGATCGCACGTCGTGAGCCGCGGGAAGGACGATAACCTAATCCATCACTTATCTGTCACCGGATCCTACGGCACCTTGGGCGAGACAACTTCGCTTCACGTAGAGGCTGGGCCCGCAAACCGAGGGCGTGGCGCTTGGGACCAGGTCTCCGTCGCTCCGGAGCCCATAACTTTTGATCCGCAAGGAGTTACGCGGCCCACAGCATACCGTTGGAAAGCTCTCCGAGAGCACTACGACGTGGCAGCTAAGCTCGCTTCGCTGGGCCTTTTTTCGGAGCCCAAAATAGACCGTTTTCATAAGTTTCCGGACACTTTTCTGCCTTTTCGCTGTTTTTCCGTCCCGGATCGCACGTCGTGAGCGGCGGGAAGGACCACAACCAAATCCATCACTTATCTGTCACCGGATTCTACGGCACGTTGGGCGAGACAACTTCGCTTCACGTAGAGGCTGGGCCCGCAAACCGAGGGCGTGGCGCTTGGGACCAGGTCTCCGTCGCTCCGGAGCCCCTAACTTTTGATCCACAAGGAGTTACGCGGCCCACAGCATACCGTTGAAAAGCTCTCCGAGAGCACTACGACGGGGCAGCTAAGCTCGCTTCGTTTGGCCTTTTTTCGGAGCCCAAAATAGACCGTTTTCATCAGTTTCCGGACACTTTTCTGCCTTTTCGCTGTTTTTTCGTCCCGGATCGCACGTCGTGAGCCGCGGGAAGGACGACAACCTAATCCATCACTTATCTGTCACCGGATCCTACGGCACCTTGGGCGAGACAACTTCGCTTCACGTAGAGGCTGGGCCCGCAAACCGAGGGCGTGGCGCTTGGGACCAGGTCTCCGTCGCTCCGGAGCCCATAACTTTTGATCCGCAAGGAGTTACGCGGCCCACAGCATACCGTTGGAAAGCTCTCCGAGAGCACTACGACGTGGCAGCTAAGCTAGCTTCGCTGGGCCTTTTTTCGGAGCCCAAAATAGACCGTTTTCATCAGTTTCCGGACACTTTTCTGCCTTTTCGCTGTTTTTCCGTCCCGGATCGCACGTCGTGAGCCGCGGGAAGGACGACAACCTAATCCATCACTTATCTGTCACCGGATCCTACGGCACCTTGGGCGAGACAACTTCGCTTCACGTAGAGGCTGGGCCCGCAAACCGAGGGCGTGGCGCTTGGGACCAGGTCTCCGTCGCTCCGGAGCCCATAACTTTTGATCCGCAAGGAGTTACGCGGCCCACAGCATACCGTTGGAAAGCTCTCCGAGAGCACTACGACGTGGCAGCAAAGCTCGCTTCGCTGGGCCTTTTTTCGGAGCCCAAAATAGACCGTTTTCATCAGTTTCCGGACACTTTTCTGCCTTTTCGCTGTTTTTCCGTCCCGGATCGCACGTCGTGAGCCGCGGGAAGGACGACAACCTAATCCATCACTTATCTGTCACCGAATCCTACGGCACCTTGGGCGAGACAACTTCGCTTCACGTAGAGGCTGGGCCCGCAAACCGAGGGCGTGGCGCTTGGGACCCGGTCTCCGTCGCTCCGGAGCCCATAACTTTTGATCCGCAAGGAGTTACGCGGCCCACAGCATACCGTTGGAAAGCTCTCCGAGAGCACTACGACGTGGCAGCTAAGCTCGCTTCGCTGGGCCTTTTTTCGGAGCCCAAAATAGACTGTTTTCATAAGTTTCCGGACACTTTTCTGCCTTTTCGCTGTTTTTCCGTCCCGGATCGCACGTCGTGAGCCGCGGGAAGGACGACAACCTAATCCATCACTTATCTGTCACCGGATCCTACGGCACCTTGGGCAAGACAACTTCGCTTCACGTAGAGGCTGGGCCCGCAAACCGAGGGCGTGGCGCTTGGGACCAGGTCTCCGTCGCTCCGGAGCCCATAACTTTTGATCCGCAAGGAGTTACGCGGCCCACAGCATACCGTTGGAAAGCTCTCCGAGAGCACTACGACGTGGCAGCTAAGCTCGCTTCGCTGGGCCTTTTTTCGGAGCCCAAAATAGACCGTTTTCATCAGTTTCCGGACACTTTTATGCCTTTTCGCTGTTTTTCCGTCCCGGATCGCACGTCGTGAGCCGCGGGAAGGACGATAACCTAATCCATCACTTATCTGTCACCGGATCCTACGGCACCTTGGGCGAGACAACTTCGCTTCACGTAGAGGCTGGGCCCGCAAACCGAGGGCGTGGCGCTTGGGACCAGGTCTCCGTCGCTCCGGAGCCCATAACTTTTGATCCGCAAGGAGTTACGCGGCCCACAGCATACCGTTGGAAAGCTCTCCGAGAGCACTACGACGTGGCAGCTAAGCTCGCTTCGCTGGGCCTTTTTTCGGAGCCCAAAATAGACCGTTTTCATAAGTTTCCGGACACTTTTCTGCCTTTTCGCTGTTTTTCCGTCCCGGATCGCACGTCGTGAGCCGCGGGAAGGACGACAACCTAATCCATCACTTATCTGTCACCGGATCCTACGGCACCTTGGGCGAGACAACTTCGCTTCACGTAGAGGCTGGGCCCGCAAACCGAGGGCGTGGCGCTTGGGACCAGGTCTCCGTCGCTCCGGAGCCCATAACTTTTGATCCGCAAGGAGTTACGCGGCCCACAGCATACCGTTGAAAAGCTCTCCGAGAGCACTACGACGTGGCAGCTAAGCTCGCTTCGTTTGGCCTTTTTTCGGAGCCCAAAATAGACCGTTTTCATCAGTTTCCGGACACTTTTCTGCCTTTTCGCTGTTTTTTCGTCCCGGATCGCACGTCGTGAGCCGCGGGAAGGACGACAACCTAATCCATCACTTATCTGTCACCGGATCCTACGGCACCTTGGGCGAGACAACTTCGCTTCACGTAGAGGCTGGGCCCGCAAACCGAGGGCGTGGCGCTTGGGATCAGGTCTCCGTCGCTCCGGAGCCCATAACTTTTGATCCGCAAGGAGTTACGCGGCCCACAGCATACCGTTGGAAAGCTCTCCGAGAGCACTACGACGTGGCAGCTAAGCTAGCTTCGCTGGGCCTTTTTTCGGAGCCCAAAATAGACCGTTTTCATCAGTTTCCGGACACTTTTCTGCCTTTTCGCTGTTTTTCCGTCCCGGATCGCACGTCGTGAGCCGCGGGAAGGACGACAACCAAATCCATCACTTATCTGTCACCGGATCCTACGGCACCCTGGGCGAGACAACTTCGCTTCACGTAGAGGCTGGGCCCGCAAACCGAGGGCGTGGCGCTTGGGACCAGGTCTCCGTCGCTCCGGAGCCCATAACTTTTGATCCGCAAGGAGTTACGCGGCCCACAGCATACCGTTGGAAAGCTCTGCGAGAGCTCTTCGACGTGGCAGCAAAGCTCGCTTCGCTGGGCCTTTTTTCGGAGCCCAAAATCGCACGTTTTCATCAGTTTCCGGACACTTTTCTGCCTTTTCGTTGTTTTTCCGTCCCGGATCGCACGTCGTGAGCCGCGGGAAGGACGATAACCTAATCCATCACTTATCTGTCACCGGATCCTACGGCACCTTGGGCGAGACAACTTCGCTTCACGTAGAGGCTGGGCCCGCAAACCGAGGGCGTGGCGCTTGGGACCAGGTCTCCGTCGCTCCGGAGCCCATAACTTTTGATCCGCAAGGAGTTACGCGGCCCACAGCATACCGTTGGAAAGCTCTCCGAGAGCACTACGACGTGGCAGCTAAGCTCGCTTCGCTGGGCCTTTTTTCGGAGCCCAAAATAGACCGTTTTCATAAGTTTCCGGACACTTTTCTGCCTTTTCGCTGTTTTTCCGTCCCGGATCGCACGTCGTGAGCCGCGGGAAGGACGACAACCTAATCCATCACTTATCTGTCACCGGATCCTACGGCACCTTGGGCGAGACAACTTCGCTTCACGTAGAGGCTGGGCCCGCAAACCGAGGGCGTGGCGCTTGGGACCAGGTCTCCGTCGCTCCGGAGCCCATAACTTTTGATCCGCAAGGAGTTACGCGGCCCACAGCATACCGTTGAAAAGCTCTCCGAGAGCACTACGACGTGGCAGCTAAGCTCGCTTCGTTTGGCCTTTTTTCGGAGCCCAAAATAGACCGTTTTCATCAGTTTCCGGACACTTTTCTGCCTTTTCGCTGTTTTTTCGTCCCGGATCGCACGTCGTGAGCCGCGGGAAGGACGACAACCTAATCCATCACTTATCTGTCACCGGATCCTACGGCACCTTGGGCGAGACAACTTCGCTTCACGTAGAGGCTGGGCCCGCAAACCGAGGGCGTGGCGCTTGGGACCAGGTCTCCGTCGCTCCGGAGCCCATAACTTTTGATCCGCAAGGAGTTACGCGGCCCACAGCATACCGTTGGAAAGCTCTCCGAGAGCACTACGACGTGGCAGCTAAGCTAGCTTCGCTGGGCCTTTTTTCGGAGCCCAAAATAGACCGTTTTCATCAGTTTCCGGACACTTTTCTGCCTTTTCGCTGTTTTTCCGTCCCGGATCGCACGTCGTGAGCCGCGGGAAGGACGACAACCTAATCCATCACTTATCTGTCACCGGATCCTACGGCACCTTGGGCGAGACAACTTCGCTTCACGTAGAGGCTGGGCCCGCAAACCGAGGGCGTGGCGCTTGGGACCAGGTCTCCGTCGCTCCGGAGCCCATAACTTTTGATCCGCAAGGAGTTACGCGGCCCACAGCATACCGTTGGAAAGCTCTCCGAGAGCACTACGACGTGGCAGCAAAGCTCGCTTCGCTGGGCCTTTTTTCGGAGCCCAAAATAGACCGTTTTCATCAGTTTCCGGACACTTTTCTGCCTTTTCGCTGTTTTTCCGTCCCGGATCGCACGTCGTGAGCCGCGGGAAGGACGATAACCTAATCCATCACTTATCTGTCACCGGATCCTACGGCACCTTGGGCGAGACAACTTCGCTTCACGTAGAGGCTGGGCCCGCAAACCGAGGGCGTGGCGCTTGGGACCAGGTCTCCGTCGCTCCGGAGCCCATAACTTTTGATCCGCAAGGAGTTACGCGGCCCACAGCATACCGTTGGAAAGCTCTCCGAGAGCACTACGACGTGGCAGCTAAGCTCGCTTCGCTGGGCCTTTTTTCGGAGCCCAAAATAGACCGTTTTCATAAGTTTCCGGACACTTTTCTGCCTTTTCGCTGTTTTTCCGTCCCGGATCGCACGTCGTGAGCCGCGGGAAGGACGACAACCTAATCTATCACTTATCTGTCACCGGATCCTACGGCACCTTGGGCGAGACAACTTCGCTTCACGTAGAGGCTGGGCCCGCAAACCGAGGGCGTGGCGCTTGGGACCAGGTCTCCGTCGCTCCGGAGCCCATAACTTTTGATCCGCAAGGAGTTACGCGGCCCACAGCATACCGTTGAAAAGCTCTCCGAGAGCACTACGACGTGGCAGCTAAGCTCGCTTCGTTTGGCCTTTTTTCGGAGCCCAAAATAGACCGTTTTCATCAGTTTCCGGACACTTTTCTGCCTTTTCGCTGTTTTTTCGTCCCGGATCGCACGTCGTGAGCCGCGGGAAGGACGACAACCTAGTCCATCACTTATCTGTCACCGGATCCTACGGCACCTTGGGCGAGGCAACTTCGCTTCACGAAGGGGCTGGGCCCGCAAACCGAGGGCGTGGCGCTTGGGACCAGGTCTCCGTCGCTCCGGAGCCCATAACTTTTGATCCGCAAGGAGTTACGCGGCCCACAGCATACCGTTGGAAAGCTCTCCGAGAGCACTACGACATGGCAGCTAAGCTAGCTTCGCTGGGCCTTTTTTCGGAGCCCAAAATAGACCGTTTTCATCAGTTTCCGGACACTTTTCTGCCTTTTCGCTGTTTTTCCGTCCCGGATCGCACGTCGTGAGCCGCGGGAAGGACGACAACCTAATCCATCACTTATCTGTCACCGGATCCTACGGCACCTTGGGCGAGACAACTTCGCTTCACGTAGAGGCTGGGCCCGCAAACCGAGGGCGTGGCGCTTGGGACCAGGTCTCCGTCGCTCCGGAGCCCATAACTTTTGATCCGCAAGGAGTTACGCGGCCCACAGCATACCGTTCGAAAGCTCTCCGAGAGCACTACGACGTGGCAGCAAAGCTCGCTTCGCTGGGCCTTTTTTCGGAGCCCAAAATAGACCGTTTTCATCAGTTTCCGGACACTTTTCTGCCTTTTCGCTGTTTTTCCGTCCCGGATCGCACGTCGTGAGCCGCGGGAAGGACGATAACCTAATCCATCACTTATCTGTCACCGGATCCTACGGCACCTTGGGCGAGACAACTTCGCTTCACGTAGAGGCTGGGCCCACAAACCGAGGGCGTGGCGCTTGGGACCAGGTCTCCGTCGCTCCGGAGCCCATAACTTTTGATCCGCAAGGAGTTACGCGGCCCACAGCATACCGTTGGAAAGCTCTCCGAGAGCACTACGACGTGGCAGCTAAGCTCGCTTCGCTGGGCCTTTTTTCGGAGCCCAAAATAGACTGTTTTCATAAGTTTCCGGACACTTTTCTGCCTTTTCGCTGTTTTTCCGTCCCGGATCGCACGTCGTGAGCCGCGGGAAGGACGACAACCTAATCCATCACTTATCTGTCACCGGATCCTACGGCACCTTGGGCAAGACAACTTCGCTTCACGTAGAGGCTGGGCCCGCAAACCGAGGGCGTGGCGCTTGGGACCAGGTCTCCGTCGCTCCGGAGCCCATAACTTTTGATCCGCAAGGAGTTACGCGGCCCACAGCATACCGTTGGAAAGCTCTCCGAGAGCACTACGACGTGGCAGCTAAGCTCGCTTCGCTGGGCCTTTTTTCGGAGCCCAAAATAGACCGTTTTCATCAGTTTCCGGACACTTTTATGCCTTTTCGCTGTTTTTCCGTCCCGGATCGCACGTCGTGAGCCGCGGGAAGAACGATAACCTAATCCATCACTTATCTGTCACCGGATCCTACGGCACCTTGGGCGAGACAACTTCGCTTCACGTAGAGGCTGGGCCCCCAAACCGAGGGCGTGGCGCTTGGGACCAGGTCTCCGTCGCTCCGGAGCCCATAACTTTTGATCCGCAAGGAGTTACGCGGCCCACATCATACCGTTGGGAAGCTCTCCGAGAGCACTACGACGTGGCAGCTAAGCTCGCTTCGCTGGGCCTTTTTTCGGAGCCCAAAATAGACCGTTTTCATAAGTTTCCGGACACTTTTCTGCCTTTTCGCTGTTTTTCCGTCCCGGATCGCACGTCGTGAGCCGCGGGAAGGACGACAACCTAATCCATCACTTATCTGTCACCGGATCCTACGGCACCTTGGGCGAGACAACTTCGCTTCACGTAGAGGCTGGGCCCGCAAACCGAGGGCGTGGCGCTTGGGACCAGGTCTCCGTCGCTCCGGAGCCCATAACTTTTGATCCGCAAGGAGTTACGCGGCCCACAGCATACCGTTGAAAAGCTCTCCGAGAGCACTACGACGTGGCAGCTAAGCTCGCTTCGTTTGGCCTTTTTTCGGAGCCCAAAATAGACCGTTTTCATCAGTTTCCGGACACTTTTCTGCCTTTTCGCTGTTTTTTCGTCCCGGATCGCACGTCGTGAGCCGCGGGAAGGACGACAACCTAATCCATCACTTATCTGTCACCGGATCCTACGGCACCTTGGGCGAGACAACTTCGCTTCGCGTAGAGGCTCGCCCCGCAGACCGAGGGCGTTGAGCTTGGGATCAGGTCTCCGTCGCTCCGGCGCCTATAACTTTTGATCAGCAAGGAGTTACGCGGCCCACAGCATACCGTTGGAAAGCTCTCCGAGAGCACTACGACGTGGCAGCTAAGCTAGCTTCGCTGGGCCTTTTTTCGGAGCCCAAAATAGACCGTTTTCATCAGTTTCCGGACACTTTTCTGCCTTTTCGCTGTTTTTCCGTCCCGGATCGCACGTCGTGAGCCGCGGGAAGGACGACAACCTAATCCATCACTTATCTGTCACCGGATCCTACGGCACCTTGGGCGAGACAACTTCGCTTCACGTAGAGGCTGGGCCCGCAAACCGAGGGCGTGGCGCTTGGGACCAGGTCTCCGTCGCTCCGGAGCCCATAACTTTTGATCCGCAAGGAGTTACGCGGCCCACAGCATACCGTTGGAAAGCTCTCCGAGAGCACTACGACGTGGCAGCAAAGCTCGCTTCGCTGGGCCTTTTTTCGGAGCCCAAAATAGACCGTTTTCATCAGTTTCCGGACACTTTTCTGCCTTTTCGCTGTTTTTCCGTCCCGGATCGCACGTCGTGAGCCGCGGGAAGGACGATAACCTAATCCATCACTTATCTGTCACCGGATCCTACGGCACCTTGGGCGAGACAACTTCGCTTCACGTAGAGGCTGGGCCCGCAAACCGAGGGCGTGGCGCTTGGGACCAGGTCTCCGTCGCTCCGGAGCCCATAACTTTTGATCCGCAAGGAGTTACGCGGCCCACAGCATACCGTTGGAAAGCTCTCCGAGAGCACTACGACGTGGCAGCTAAGCTCGCTTCGCTGGGCCTTTTTTCGGAGCCCAAAATAGACCGTTTTCATAAGTTTCCGGACACTTTTCTGCCTTTTCGCTGTTTTTCCGTCCCGGATCGCACGTCGTGAGCCGCGGGAAGGACGACAACCTAATCCATCACTTATCTGTCACCGGATCCTACGGCACCTTGGGCGAGACAACTTCGCTTCACGTAGAGGCTGGGCCCGCAAACCGAGGGCGTGGCGCTTGGGACCAGGTCTCCGTCGCTCCGGAGCCCATAACTTTTGATCCGCAAGGAGTTACGCGGCCCACAGCATACCGTTGAAAAGCTCTCCGAGAGCACTACGACGTGGCAGCTAAGCTCTCTTCGTTTGGCCTTTTTTCGGAGCCCAAAATAGACCGTTTTCATCAGTTTCCGGACACTTTTCTGCCTTTTCGCTGTTTTTTCGTCCCGGATCGCACGTCGTGAGCCGCGGGAAGGACGACAACCTAATCCATCACTTATCTGTCACCGGATCCTACGGCACCTTGGGCGAGACAACTTCGCTTCACGTAGAGGCTGGGCCCGCAAACCGAGGGCGTGGCGCTTGGGACCAGGTCTCCGTCGCTCCGGAGCCCATAACTTTTGATCCGCAAGGAGTTACGCGGCCCACAGCATACCGTTGGAAAGCTCTCCGAGAGCACTACGACGTGGCAGCTAAGCTAGCTTCGCTGGGCCTTTTTTCGGAGCCCAAAATAGACCGTTTTCATCAGTTTCCGGACACTTTTCTGCCTTTTCGCTGTTTTTCCGTCCCGGATCGCACGTCGTGAGCCGCGGGAAGGACGACAACCTAATCCATCACTTATCTGTCACCGGATCCTACGGCACCTTGGGCGAGACAACTTCGCTTCACGTAGAGGCTGGGCCCGCAAACCGAGGGCGTGGCGCTTGGGACCAGGTCTCCGTCGCTCCGGAGCCCATAACTTTTGATCCGCAAGGAGTTACGCGGCCCACAGCATACCGTTGGAAAGCTCTCCGAGAGCACTACGACGTGGCAGCAAAGCTCGCTTCGCTGGGCCTTTTTTCGGAGCCCAAAATAGACCGTTTTCATAAGTTTCCGGACACTTTTCTGCCTTTTCGCTGTTTTTCCGTCCCGGATCGCACGTCGTGAGCCGCGGGAAGGACGACAACCTAATCTATCACTTATCTGTCACCGGATCCTACGGCACCTTGGGCGAGACAACTTCGCTTCACGTAGAGGCTGGGCCCGCAAACCGAGGGCGTGGCGCTTGGGACCAGGTCTCCGTCGCTCCGGAGCCCATAACTTTTGATCCGCAAGGAGTTACGCGGCCCACAGCATACCGTTGAAAAGCTCTCCGAGAGCACTACGACGTGGCAGCTAAGCTCGCTTCGTTTGGCCTTTTTTCGGAGCCCAAAATAGACCGTTTTCATCAGTTTCCGGACACTTTTCTGCCTTTTCGCTGTTTTTTCGTCCCGGATCGCACGTCGTGAGCCGCGGGAAGGACGACAACCTAATCCATCACTTATCTGTCACCGGATCCTACGGCACCTTGGGCGAGACAACTTCGCTTCACGTAGAGGCTGGGCCCGCAAACCGAGGGCGTGGCGCTTGGGACCAGGTCTCCGTCGCTCCGGAGCCCATAACTTTTGATCCGCAAGGAGTTACGCGGCCCACAGCATACCGTTGGAAAGCTCTCCGAGAGCACTACGACATGGCAGCTAAGCTAGCTTCGCTGGGCCTTTTTTCGGAGCCCAAAATAGACCGTTTTCATCAGTTTCCGGACACTTTTCTGCCTTTTCGCTGTTTTTCCGTCCCGGATCGCACGTCGTGAGCCGCGGGAAGGACGACAACCTAATCCATCACTTATCTGTCACCGGATCCTACGGCACCTTGGGCGAGACAACTTCGCTTCACGTAGAGGCTGGGCCCGCAAACCGAGGGCGTGGCGCTTGGGACCAGGTCTCCGTCGCTCCGGAGCCCATAACTTTTGATCCGCAAGGAGTTACGCGGCCCACAGCATACCGTTCGAAAGCTCTCCGAGAGCACTACGACGTGGCAGCAAAGCTCGCTTCGCTGGGCCTTTTTTCGGAGCCCAAAATAGACCGTTTTCATCAGTTTCCGGACACTTTTCTGCCTTTTCGCTGTTTTTCCGTCCCGGATCGCACGTCGTGAGCCGCGGGAAGGACGATAACCTAATCCATCACTTATCTGTCACCGGATCCTACGGCACCTTGGGCGAGACAACTTCGCTTCACGTAGAGGCTGGGCCCGCAAACCGAGGGCGTGGCGCTTGGGACCAGGTCTCCGTCGCTCCGGAGCCCATAACTTTTGATCCGCAAGGAGTTACGCGGCCCACAGCATACCGTTGGAAAGCTCTCCGAGAGCACTACGACGTGGCAGCTAAGCTCGCTTCGCTGGGCCTTTTTTCGGAGCCCAAAATAGACCGTTTTCATAAGTTTCCGGACACTTTTCTGCCTTTTCGCTGTTTTTCCGTCCCGGATCGCACGTCGTGAGCCGCGGGAAGGACGACAACCTAATCCATCACTTATCTGTCACCGGATCCTACGGCACCTTGGGCGAGACAACTTCGCTTCACGTAGAGGCTGGGCCCGCAAACCGAGGGCGTGGCGCTTGGGACCAGGTCTCCGTCGCTCCGGAGCCCATAACTTTTGATCCGCAAGGAGTTACGCGGCCCACAGCATACCGTTGGAAAGCTCTCCGAGAGCACTACGACGTGGCAGCTAAGCTCGCTTTGCTGGGCCTTTTTTCGGAGCCCAAAATAGACCGTTTTCATCAGTTTCCGGACACTTTTCTGCCTTTTCGCTGTTTTTTCGTCCCGGATCGCACGTCGTGAGCCGCGGGAAGGACGACAACCTAATCCATCACTTATCTGTCACCGGATCCTACGGCACCTTGGGCGAGACAACTTCGCTTCACGTAGAGGCTGGGCCCGCAAACCGAGGGCGTGGCGCTTGGGACCAGGTCTCCGTCGCTCCGGAGCCCATAACTTTTGATCCGCAAGGAGTTACGCGGCCCACAGCATACCGTTGGAAAGCTCTCCGAGAGCACTACGACGTGGCAGCTAAGCTCGCTTCGCTGGGCCTTTTTTCGGAGCCCAAAATAGACCGTTTTCATAAGTTTCCGGACACTTTTCTGCCTTTTCGCTGTTTTTCCGTCCCGGATCGCACGTCGTGAGCCGCGGGAAGGACGACAACCTAATCCATCACTTATCTGTCACCGGATCCTACGGCACCTTGGGCGAGACAACTTCGCTTCACGTAGAGGCTGGGCCCGCAAACCGAGGGCGTGGCGCTTGGGACCAGGTCTCCGTCGCTCCGGAGCCCATAACTTTTGATCCGCAAGGAGTTACGCGGCCCACAGCATACCGTTGGAAAGCTCTCCGAGAGAACTACGACGTGGCAGCTAAGCTCGCTTCGCTGGGCCTTTTTTCGGAGCCCAAAATAGACCGTTTTCATCAGTTTCCGGACACTTTTCTGCCTTTTCACTATTTTTCCGTCCCGGATCGCACGTCGTGAGCCGCGGGAAGGACGACAACCTAATCCATCACTTATCTGTCACCGGATCCTACGGCACCTTGGGCGAGACAACTTCGCTTCACGTAGAGGCTGGGCCCGCAAACCGAGGGCGTGGCGCTTGGGACCACGTCTCCGTCGCTCCGGAGCCCATAACTTTTGATCCGCAAGGAGTTACGCGGCCCACAGCATACCGTTAGAAAGCTCTCCGAGAGCACTATGACGTGGCAGCTAAGCCCGCTATGCTGGGCCTTTTTTCGGAGCCCAAACTCGAACGTCTTCATCAGTTTCCGGACACTTTTCTGCCTTTTCGCTGTTTTTCCGTCCCGGATCGCACGTCGTGAGCCGCGGGAAGGACGACAACCTAATCCATCACTTATCTGTCACCGGATCCTACGGCACCTTGGGCGAGACAACTTCGCTTCACGTAGAGGCTGGGCCCGCAAACCGAGGGCGTGGCGCTTGGGACCAGGTCTCCGTCGCTCCGGAGCCCATAACTTTTGATCCGCAAGGAGTTACGCGGCCCACAGCATACCGTTGGAAAGCTCTCCGAGAGCACTACGACGTGGCAGCAAAGCTCGCTTCGCTGGGCCTTTTTTCGGAGCCCAAAATAGACCGTTTTCATCAGTTTCCGGACACTTTTCTGCCTTTTCGCTGTTTTTCCGTCCCGGATCGCACGTCGTGAGCCGCGGGAAGGACGATAACCTAATCCATCACTTATCTGTCACCGGATCCTACGGCACCTTGGGCGAGACAACTTCGCTTCACGTAGAGGCTGGGCCCGCAAACCGAGGGCGTGGCGCTTGGGACCAGGTCTCCGTCGCTCCGGAGCCCATAACTTTTGATCCGCAAGGAGTTACGCGGCCCACAGCATACCGTTGGAAAGCTCTCCGAGAGCACTACGACGTGGCAGCTAAGCCCGCTTCGCTGGGCCTTTTTTCGGAGCCCAAAATAGACCGTTTTCATAAGTTTCCGGACACTTTTCTGCCTTTTCGCTGTTTTTCCGTCCCGGATCGCACGTCGTGAGCCGCGGGAAGGACGACAACCTAATCCATCACTTATCTGTCACCGGATCCTACGGCACCTTGGGCGAGACAACTTCGCTTCACGTAGAGGCTGGGCCCGCAAACCGAGGGCGTGGCGCTTGGGACCAGGTCTCCGTCGCTCCGGAGCCCATAACTTTTGATCCGCAAGGAGTTACGCGGCCCACAGCATACCGTTGAAAAGCTCTCCGAGAGCACTACGACGTGGCAGCTAAGCTCGCTTCGTTTGGCCTTTTTTCGGAGCCCAAAATAGACCGTTTTCATCAGTTTCCGGACACTTTTCTGCCTTTTCGCTGTTTTTTCGTCCCGGATCGCACGTCGTGAGCCGCGGGAAGGACGACAACCTAATCCATCACTTATCTGTCACCGGATCCTACGGCACCTTGGGCGAGACAACTTCGCTTCACGTAGAGGCTGGGCCCGCAAACCGAGGGCGTGGCGCTTGGGACCAGGTCTCCGTCGCTCCGGAGCCCATAACTTTTGATCCGCAAGGAGTTACGCGGCCCACAGCATACCGTTGGAAAGCTCTCCGAGAGCACTACGACGTGGCAGCTAAGCTAGCTTCGCTGGGCCTTTTTTCGGAGCCCAAAATAGACCGTTTTCATCAGTTTCCGGACACTTTTCTGCCTTTTCGCTGTTTTTCCGTCCCGGATCGCACGTCGTGAGCCGCGGGAAGGACGACAACCTAATCCATCACTTATCTGTCACCGGATCCTACGGCACCTTGGGCGAGACAACTTCGCTTCACGTAGAGGCTGGGCCCGCAAACCGAGGGCGTGGCGCTTGGGACCAGGTCTCCGTCGCTCCGGAGCCCATAACTTTTGATCCGCAAGGAGTTACGCGGCCCACAGCATACCGTTGGAAGGCTCTCCGAGAGCACTACGACATGGCAGCTAAGCTAGCTTCACTGGGCCTTTTTTCGGAGCCCAAAATAGACCGTTTTCATCAGTTTCCGGACACTTTTCTGCCTTTTCGCTGTTTTTCCGTCCCGGATCGCACGTCGTGAGCCGCGGGAAGGACGACAACCTAATCCATCACTTATCTGTCACCGGATCCTACGGCACCTTGGGCGAGACAACTTCGCTTCACGTAGAGGCTGGGCCCGCAAACCGAGGGCGTGGCGCTTGGGACCAGGTCTCCGTCGCTCCGGAGCCCATAACTTTTGATCCGCAAGGAGTTACGCGGCCCACAGCATACCGTTCGAAAGCTCTCCGAGAGCACTACGACGTGGCAGCAAAGCTCGCTTCGCTGGGCCTTTTTTCGGAGCCCAAAATAGACCGTTTTCATCAGTTTCCGGACACTTTTCTGCCTTTTCGCTGTTTTTCCGTCCCGGATCGCACGTCGTGAGCCGCGGGAAGGACGATAACCTAATCCATCACTTATCTGTCACCGGATCCTACGGCACCTTGGGCGAGACAACTTCGCTTCACGTAGAGGCTGGGCCCGCAAACCGAGGGCGTGGCGCTTGGGACCAGGTCTCCGTCGCTCCGGAGCCCATAACTTTTGATCCGCAAGGAGTTACGCGGCCCACAGCATACCGTTGGAAAGCTCTCCGAGAGCACTACGACGTGGCAGCTAAGCTCGCTTCGCTGGGCCTTTTTTCGGAGCCCAAAATAGACCGTTTTCATAAGTTTCCGGACACTTTTCTGCCTTTTCGCTGTTTTTCCGTCCCGGATCGCACGTCGTGAGCCGCGGGAAGGACGACAACCTAATCCATCACTTATCTGTCACCGGATCCTACGGCACCTTGGGCGAGACAACTTCGCTTCACGTAGAGGCTGGGCCCGCAAACCGAGGGCGTGGCGCTTGGGACCAGGTCTCCGTCGCTCCGGAGCCCATAACTTTTGATCCGCAAGGAGTTACGCGGCCCACAGCATACCGTTGGAAAGCTCTCCGAGAGCACTACGACGTGGCAGCTAAGCTCGCTTCGCTGGGCCTTTTTTCGGAGCCCAAAATAGACCGTTTTCATCAGTTTCCGGACACTTTTCTGCCTTTTCGCTGTTTTTTCGTCCCGGATCGCACGTCGTGAGCCGCGGGAAGGACGACAACCTAATCCATCACTTATCTGTCACCGGATCCTACGGCACCTTGGGCAAGACAACTTCGCTTCACGTAGAGGCTGGGCCCGCAAACCGAGGGCGTGGCGCTTGGGACCAGGTCTCCGTCGCTCCGGAGCCCATAACTTTTGATCCGCAAGGAGTTACGCGGCCCACAGCATACCGTTGGAAAGCTCTCCGAGAGCACTACGACGTGGCAGCTAAGCTCGCTTCGCTGGGCCTTTTTTCGGAGCCCAAAATAGACCGTTTTCATCAGTTTCCGGACACTTTTCTGCCTTTTCGCTGTTTTTCCGTCCCGGATCGCACGTCGTGAGCCGCGGGAAGGACGACAACCTAATCCATCACTTATCTGTCACCGGATCCTACGGCACCTTGGGCGAGACAACTTCGCTTCACGTAGAGGCTGGGCCCGCAAACCGAGGGCGTGGCGCTTGGGACCAGGTCTCCGTCGCTCCGGAGCCCATAACTTTTGATCCGCAAGGAGTTACGCGGCCCACAGCATACCGTTGGAAAGCTCTCCGAGAGAACTACGACGTGGCAGCTAAGCTCGCTTCGCTGGGCCTTTTTTCGGAGCCCAAAATAGACCGTTTTCATCAGTTTCCGGACACTTTTCTGCCTTTTCGCTGTTTTTCCGTCCCGGATCGCACGTCGTGAGCCGCGGGAAGGACGACAACCTAATCCATCACTTATCTGTCACCGGATCCTACGGCACCTTGGGCGAGACAACTTCGCTTCACGTAGAGGCTGGGCCCGCAAACCGAGGGCGTGGCGCTTGGGACCACGTCTCTGTCGCTCCGGAGCCCATAACTTTTGATCCGCAAGGAGTTACGCAGCCAACAGCATACCGTTGGAAAGCTCTCCGAGAGCACTACAACGTGGCAGCTAAGCTCGCTTTGCTGGGCCTTTTTTCGGAGCCCAAAATTTAGCGTTTTCATCAGTTTCCGGACACTTTTCTGCCTTTTCGCTGTTTTTCCGTCCCGGATCGCACTTCGTGAGCCGCGGGAAGGACGACAACCTAATCCATCACTTATCTGTCACCGGATCCTACGGCACCTTGGGCGAGACAACTTCGCCTCACGTAGAGGCTGGGCCCGCAAACCGAGGGCGTGGCGTTTGGGACCAGGTCTCCGACGCTCCGGAGCCCATAACTTTTGATCCGCAAGGAGTTACGCGGCCCACAGCATACCGTTGGAAAGCTCTCCGAGAGCACTACGACGTGGCAGCTAAGCTCGCTTCGCTGGGCCTTTTTTCGGAGCCCAAAATAGACCGTTTTCATCAGTTTCCGGACACTTTTCTGCCTTTTCGCTGTTTTTCCGTCCCGGATCGCACGTCGTGAGCCGCGGGAAGGACGACAACCTAATCCATCACTTATCTGTCACCGGATCCTACGGCACCTTGGGCGAGACAACTTCGCTTCACGTAGAGGCTGGGCCCGCAAACCGAGGGCGTGGCGCTTGGGACCAGGTCTCCGTCGCTCCGGAGCCCATAACTTTTGATCCGCAAGGAGTTACGCGGCCCACAGCATACCGTTGGAAAGCTCTCCGAGAGCACTACGACGTGGCAGCTAAGCTCGCTTCGCTGGGCCTTTTTTCGGAGCCCAAAATAGACCGTTTTCATAAGTTTCCGGACACTTTTATGCCTTTTCGCTGTTTTTCCGTCCCGGATCGCACGTCGTGAGCCGCGGGAAGGACGACAACCTAATCCATCACTTATCTGTCACCGGATCCTACGGCACCTTGGGCGAGACAACTTCGCTTCACGTAGAGGCTGGGCCCGCAAACTGAGGGCGTGGCGCTTGGGACCAGGTCTCCGTCGCTCCGGAGCCCATAACTTTTGATCCGCAAGGAGTTACGCGGCCCACAGCATACCGTTGGAAAGCTCTCCGAGAGCACTACGACATGGCAGCTAAGCCCGCTTTGCTGGGCCTTTTTTCGGAGCCCAAAATAGACTGTTTTCATCAGTTTCCGGACACTTTTCTGCCTTTTCGCTGTTTTTCCGTCCCGGATCGCACGTCGTGAGCCGCGGGAAGGACGACAACCTAATCCATCACTTATCTGTCACCGGATCCTACGGCACCTTGGGCGAGACAACTTCGCTTCACGTAGAGGCTGGGCCCGCAAACCGAGGGCGTGGCGCTTGGGACCAGGTCTCCGTCGCTCCGGAGCCCATAACTTTTGATCCGCAAGGAGTTACGCGGCCCACAGCATACCGTTCGAAAGCTCTCCGAGAGCACTACGACGTGGCAGCAAAGCTCGCTTCGCTGGGCCTTTTTTCGGAGCCCAAAATAGACCGTTTTCATCAGTTTCCGGACACTTTTCTGCCTTTTCGCTGTTTTTCCGTCCCGGATCGCACGTCGTGAGCCGCGGGAAGGACGACAACCTAATCCATCACTTATCTGTCACCGGATCCTACGGCACCTTGGGCGAGACAACTTCGCTTCACGTAGAGGCTGGGCCCGCAAACCGAGGGCGTGGCGCTTGGGACCAGGTCTCCGTCGCTCCGGAGCCCATAACTTTTGATCCGCAAGGAGTTACGCGGCCCACAGCATACCGTTGGAAAGCTCTCCGAGAGCACTACGACGTGGCAGCTAAGCTCGCTTCGCTGGGCCTTTTTTCGGAGCCCAAAATAGACTGTTTTCATAAGTTTCCGGACACTTTTCTGCCTTTTCGCTGTTTTTCCGTCCCGGATCGCACGTCGTGAGCCGCGGGAAGGACGACAACCTAATCCATCACTTATCTGTCACCGGATCCTACGGCACCTTGGGCAAGACAACTTCGCTTCACGTAGAGGCTGGGCCCGCAAACCGAGGGCGTGGCGCTTGGGACCAGGTCTCCGTCGCTCCGGAGCCCATAACTTTTGATCCGCAAGGAGTTACGCGGCCCACAGCATACCGTTGGAAAGCTCTCCGAGAGCACTACGACGTGGCAGCTAAGCTCGCTTCGCTGGGCCTTTTTTCGGAGCCCAAAATAGACCGTTTTCATCAGTTTCCGGACACTTTTCTGCCTTTTCGCTGTTTTTCCGTCCCGGATCGCACGTCGTGAGCCGCGGGAAGGACGACAACCTAATCCATCACTTATCTGTCACCGGATCCTACGGCACCTTGGGCGAGACAACTTCGCTTCACGTAGAGGCTGGGCCCGCAAACCGAGGGCGTGGCGCTTGGGACCAGGTCTCCGTCGCTCCGGAGCCCATAACTTTTGATCCGCAAGGAGTTACGCGGCCCACAGCATACCGTTGGAAAGCTCTCCGAGAGCACTACGACGTGGCAGCTAAGCTCGCTTCGCTGGGCCTTTTTTCGGAGCCCAAAATAGACCGTTTTCATCAGTTTCCGGACACTTTTCTGCCTTTTCGCTGTTTTTCCGTCCCGGATCGCACGTCGTGAGCCGCGGGAAGGACGACAACCTAATCCATCACTTATCTGTCACCGGATCCTACGGCACCTTGGGCGAGACAACTTCGCTTCACGTAGAGGCTGGGCCCGCAAACCGAGGGCGTGGCGCTTGGGACCAGGTCTCCGTCGCTCCGGAGCCCATAACTTTTGATCCGCAAGGAGTTACGCGGCCCACAGCATACCGTTGGAAAGCTCTCCGAGAGCACTACGACGTGGCAGCTAAGATCGCTTCGCTGGGCCTTTTTTCGGAGCCCAAAATAGACCGTTTTCATCAGTTTCCGGACACTTTTCTGCCTTTTCGCTGTTTTTTCGTCCCGGATCGCACGTCGTACGCCGCGGGAAGGACGACAACCTAATCCATCACATTTCTTTTACCGAATCCTACGGCACCTTGGGCAAGACAACTTCGCTTCACGTAGAGGCTGGGCCTGCACACCGAGGGCGTGGGGCTTGGGAACAGGTCTCCGTCGCTCCGGAGACCATAACTTTTGATCCGCAAGGAGTTACGCGGCCCACATCATACCGTTGGAAAGCTCTCCGAGAGCTCTACGACGGAGCAGCTAAGCTAGCTTCGCTGGGCCTTTTTTCGGAGCCCAAAATAGACCGTTTTCATCAGTTTCCGGACACTTTTCTGCCTTTTCGCTGTTTTTCCGTCCCGGATCGCACGTCGTGAGCCGCGGGAAGGACGACAACCTAATCCATCACTTATCTGTCACCGGATCCTACGGCACCTTGGGCGAGACAACTTCGCTTCACGTAGAGGCTGGGCCCGCAAACCGAGGGCGTGGCGCTTGGGACCAGGTCTCCGTCGCTCCGGAGCCCATAACTTTTGATCCGCAAGGAGTTACGCGGCCCACAGCATACCGTTGGAAAGCTCTCCGAGAGCACTACGACGTGGCAGCAAAGCTCGCTTCGCTGGGCCTTTTTTCGGAGCCCAAAATAGACCGTTTTCATCAGTTTTCGGACACTTTTCTGCCTTTTCGCTGTTTTTTCATCCCGGATCGCACGTCGTGAGCCGCGGGAAGAACGATAACCTAATCCATCACTTATCTGTCACCGGATCCTACGGCACCTTGGGCGAGACAACTTCGCTTCACGTAGAGGCTGGGCCCCCAAACCGAGGGCGTGGCGCTTGGGACCAGGTCTCCGTCGCTCCGGAGCCCATAACTTTTGATCCGCAAGGAGTTACGCGGCCCACATCATACCGTTGGGAAGCTCTCCGAGAGCACTACGACGTGGCAGCTAAGCCCACTTCGCTGGGCCTTTTTTCGGAGCCCAAAATAGAACGTTTTCATAAGTTTCCGGACACTTTTCTGCCTTTTCGCTGTTTTTCCGTCCCGGATCGCACGTCGTGAGCCGCGGGAAGGACGACAACCTAATCCATCACTTATCTGTCACCGGATCCTACGGCACCTTGGGCGAGACAACTTCGCTTCACGTAGAGGCTGGGCCCGCAAACCGAGGGCGTGGCGCTTGGGACCAGGTCTCCGTCGCTCCGGAGCCCATAACTTTTGATCCGCAAGGAGTTACGCGGCCCACAGCATACCGTTGAAAAGCTCTCCGAGAGCACTACGACGTGGCAGCTAAGCTCGCTTCGTTTGGCCTTTTTTCGGAGCCCAAAATAGACCGTTTTCATCAGTTTCCGGACACTTTTCTGCCTTTTCGCTGTTTTTTCGTCCCGGATCGCACGTCGTGAGCCGCGGGAAGGACGACAACCTAATCCATCACTTATCTGTCACCGGATCCTACGGCACCTTGGGCGAGACAACTTCGCTTCACGTAGAGGCTGGGCCCGCAAACCGAGGGCGTGGCGCTTGGGACCAGGTCTCCGTCGCTCCGGAGCCCATAACTTTTTATCCGCAAGGAGTTACGCGGCCCACAGCATACCGTTGGAAAGCTCTCCGAGAGCACTACGACGTGGCAGCTAAGCTAGCTTCGCTGGGCCTTTTTTCGGAGCCCAAAATAGACCGTTTTCATCAGTTTCCGGACACTTTTCTGCCTTTTCGCTGTTTTTCCGTCCCGGATCGCACGTCGTGAGCCGCGGGAAGGACGACAACCTAATCCATCACTTATCTGTCACCGGATCCTACGGCACCTTGGGCGAGACAACTTCGCTTCACGTAGAGGCTGGGCCCGCAAACCGAGGGCGTGGCGCTTGGGACCAGGTCTCCGTCGCTCCGGAGCCCATAACTTTTGATCCGCAAGGAGTTACGCGGCCCACAGCATACCGTTCGAAAGCTCTCCGAGAGCACTACGACGTGGCAGCAAAGCTCGCTTCGCTGGGCCTTTTTTCGGAGCCCAAAATAGACCGTTTTCATCAGTTTCCGGACACTTTTCTGCCTTTTCGCTGTTTTTCCGTCCCGGATCGCACGTCGTGAGCCGCGGGAAGGACGATAACCTAATCCATCACTTATCTGTCACCGGATCCTACGGCACCTTGGGCGAGACAACTTCGCTTCACGTAGAGGCTGGGCCCGCAAACCGAGGGCGTGGCGCTTGGGACCAGGTCTCCGTCGCTCCGGAGCCCATAACTTTTGATCCGCAAGGAGTTACGCGGCCCACAGCATACCGTTGGAAAGCTCTCCGAGAGCACTACGACGTGGCAGCTAAGCTCGCTTCGCTGGGCCTTTTTTCGGAGCCCAAAATAGACCGTTTTCATAAGTTTCCGGACACTTTTCTGCCTTTTCGCTGTTTTTCCGTCCCGGATCGCACGTCGTGAGCCGCGGGAAGGACGACAACCTAATCCATCACTTATCTGTCACCGGATCCTACGGCACCTTGGGCGAGACAACTTCGCTTCACGTAGAGGCTGGGCCCGCAAACCGAGGGCGTGGCGCTTGGGACCAGGTCTCCGTCGCTCCGGAGCCCATAACTTTTGATCCGCAAGGAGTTACGCGGCCCACAGCATACCGTTGGAAAGCTCTCCGAGAGCACTACGACGTGGCAGCTAAGCTCGCTTCGCTGGGCCTTTTTTCGGAGCCCAAAATAGACCGTTTTCATCAGTTTCCGGACACTTTTCTGCCTTTTCGCTGTTTTTTCGTCCCGGATCGCACGTCGTGAGCCGCGGGAAGGACGACAACCTAATCCATCACTTATCTGTCACCGGATCCTACGGCACCTTGGGCAAGACAACTTCGCTTCACGTAGAGGCTGGGCCCGCAAACCGAGGGCGTGGCGCTTGGGACCAGGTCTCCGTCGCTCCGGAGCCCATAACTTTTGATCCGCAAGGAGTTACGCGGCCCACAGCATACCGTTGGAAAGCTCTCCGAGAGCACTACGACGTGGCAGCTAAGCTCGCTTCGCTGGGCCTTTTTTCGGAGCCCAAAATAGACCGTTTTCATCAGTTTCCGGACACTTTTCTGCCTTTTCGCTGTTTTTCCGTCCCGGATCGCACGTCGTGAGCCGCGGGAAGGACGACAACCTAATCCATCACTTATCTGTCACCGGATCCTACGGCACCTTGGGCGAGACAACTTCGCTTCACGTAGAGGCTGGGCCCGCAAACCGAGGGCGTGGCGCTTGGGACCAGGTCTCCGTCGCTCCGGAGCCCATAACTTTTGATCCGCAAGGAGTTACGCGGCCCACAGCATACCGTTGGAAAGCTCTCCGAGAGAACTACGACGTGGCAGCTAAGCTCGCTTCGCTGGGCCTTTTTTCGGAGCCCAAAATAGACCGTTTTCATCAGTTTCCGGACACTTTTCTGCCTTTTCGCTGTTTTTCCGTCCCGGATCGCACGTCGTGAGCCGCGGGAAGGACGACAACCTAATCCATCACTTATCTGTCACCGGATCCTACGGCACCTTGGGCGAGACAACTTCGCTTCACGTAGAGGCTGGGCCCGCAATCCGAGGGCGTGGCGCTTTGGACCACGTCTCCGTCGCTCCGGAGCCCATAACTTTTGATCCGCAAGGAGTTACGCGGCCCACAGCATACCGTTGGAAAGCTCTCCGTGAGCACTACGACGTGGCAGCTAAGCTCGCTTCGCTGGGCCTTTTTTCGGAGCCCAAAATCGAACGTTTTCATCAGTTTCCGGACACTTTTCTGCCTTTTCGCAGTTTTTCCGTACCGGATCGCACGCCGTGAGCCGCGGGAAGGACGACAACCAAATCCATCACTTATCTGTCACCGGATCCTACGGCACCTTGGGCGAGACAACTTCGCTTCACGTAGAGGCTGGGCCCGCAAACCGAGGGCGCGGCCCTTGGGACCAGCTCTCCGTCGCTCCGGAGCCCATAACTTTTGATCCGCAGGAAGTTACGCGGCCCACAGCATACCGTTGGAAAGCTCTCCGAAAGCACTACGATGTGGCAGCTAAGCTCGCTTTGCTGGGCCTTTTTTCGGAGCCCAAAATCGAACGTTTTCATCAGTTTCCGGACACTTTTCTGCCTTTTCGCTGTTTTTCCGTCCCGGATCGCACTTCGTGAGCCGCGGGAAGGACGACAACCTAATCCATCACTTATCTGTCACCGGATCCTACGGCACCTTGGGCGAGACAACTTCGCTTCACGTAGAGGCTGGGCCCGCAAACCGAGGGCGTGGCGCTTGGGACCAGGTCTCCGTCGCTCCGGAGCCCATAACTTTTGATCCGCAAGGAGTTACGCGGCCCACAGCATACCGTTGGAAAGCTCTCCGAGAGCACTACGACGTGGCAGCTAAGCTCGCTTCGCTGGGCCTTTTTTCGGAGCCCAAAATAGACCGTTTTCATCAGTTTCCGGACACTTTTCTGCCTTTTCGCTGTTTTTCCGTCCCGGATCGCACGTCGTGAGCCGCGGGAAGGACGACAACCTAATCCATCACTTATCTGTCACCGGATCCTACGGCACCTTGGGCGAGACAACTTCGCTTCACGTAGAGGCTGGGCCCGCAAACCGAGGGCGTGGCGCTTGGGACCAGGTCTCCGTCGCTCCGGAGCCCATAACTTTTGATCCGCAAGGAGTTACGCGGCCCACAGCATACCGTTGGAAAGCTCTCCGAGAGAACTACGACGTGGCAGCTAAGCTCGCTTCGCTGGGCCTTTTTTCGGAGCCCAAAATAGACCGTTTTCATCAGTTTCCGGACACTTTTCTGCCTTTTCGCTGTTTTTCCGTCCCGGATCGCACGTCGTGAGCCGCGGGAAGGACGACAACCTAATCCATCACTTATCTGTCACCGGATCCTACGGCACCTTGGGCGAGACAACTTCGCTTCACGTAGAGGCTGGGCCCGCAAACCGAGGGCGTGGCGCTTGGGACCAGGTCTCCGTCGCTCCGGAGCCCATAACTTTTGATCCGCAAGGAGTTACGCGGCCCACAGCATACCGTTGGAAAGCTCTCCGAGAGCACTACGACGTGGCAGCTAAGCTAGCTTCGCTGGGCCTTTTTTCGGAGCCCAAAATAGACCGTTTTCATCAGTTTCCGGACACTTTTCTGCCTTTTCGCTGTTTTTCCGTCCCGGATCGCACGTCGTGAGCCGCGGGAAGGACGACAACCTAATCCATCACTTATCTGTCACCGGATCCTACGGCACCTTGGGCGAGACAACTTCGCTTCACGTAGAGGCTGGGCCCGCAAACCGAGGGCGTGGCGCTTGGGACCAGGTCTCCGTCGCTCCGGAGCCCATAACTTTTGATCCGCAAGGAGTTACGCGGCCCACAGCATACCGTTGGAAAGCTCTCCGAGAGCACTACGACGTGGCAGCTAAGCTCGCTTCGCTGGGCCTCTTTTCGGAGCCCAAAATAGACCGTTTTCATAAGTTTCCGGACACTTTTATGCCTTTTCGCTGTTTTTCCGTCCCGGATCGCACGTCGTGAGCCGCGGGAAGGACGACAACCTAATCCATCACTTATCTGTCACCGGATCCTACGGCACCATGGGCCAGACAACTTCGCTTCACGTAGAGGCTGGGCCCGCAAACTGAGGGCGTGGGGCTTGGGACCAGGTCTCCGTCGCTCCGGAGCCCATAACTTTTGATCCGCAAGTAGTTACGCGGCCCACAGCATACCGTTGGAAAGCTCCCCGAGAGCTCTACGACGGGGCAACTAAGCTCGCTTGGCTGAGCCTTTTCTCGGAGCCCAAAATAGACCGTTTTCATCAGTTTCCGGACACTTTTCTGCCTTTTCGCTGTTTTTTCCGTCCCGGATCGCACGTCGTGAGCCGCGGGAAGGACGACAACCTAATCCATCACTTATCTGTCACCGGATCCTACGGCACCTTGGGCGAGACAACTTCGCTTCACGTAGAGGCTGGGCCCGCAAACCGAGGGCGTGGCGCTTGGGACCAGGTCTCCGTCGCTCCGGAGCCCATAACTTTTGATCCGCAAGGAGTTACGCGGCCCACAGCATACCGTTGGAAAGCTCTCCGAGAGCACTACGACGTGGCAGCTAAGCTCGCTTCGCTGGGCCTTTTTTCGGAGCCCAAAATAGACCGTTTTCATCAGTTTCCGGACACTTTTCTGCCTTTTCGCTGTTTTTCCGTCCCGGATCGCACGTCGTGAGCCGCGGGAAGGACGACAACCTAATCCATCACTTATCTGTCACCGGATCCTACGGCACCTTGGGCGAGACAACTTCGCTTCACGTAGAGGCTGGGCCCGCAAACCGAGGGCGTGGCGCTTGGGACCAGGTCTCCGTCGCTCCGGAGCCCATAACTTTTGATCCGCAAGGAGTTACGCGGCCCACAGCATACCGTTGGAAAGCTCTCCGAGAGCACTACGACGTGGCAGCTAAGATCGCTTCGCTGGGCCTTTTTTCGGAGCCCAAAATAGACCGTTTTCATAAGTTTCCGGACACTTTTATGCCTTTTCGCTGTTTTTCCGTCCCGGATCGCACGTCGTGAGCCGCGGGAAGGACGACAACCTAATCCATCACTTATCTGTCACCGGATCCTACGGCACCTTGGGCGAGACAACTTCGCTTCACGTAGAGGCTGGGCCCGCAAACCGAGGGCGTGGCGCTTGGGACCAGGTCTCCGTCGCTCCGGAGCCCATAACTTTTGATCCGCAAGGAGTTACGCGGCCCACAGCATACCGTTGAAAAGCTCTCCGAGAGCACTACGACGTGGCAGCTAAGCTCGCTTCGTTTGGCCTTTTTTCGGAGCCCAAAATAGACCGTTTTCATCAGTTTCCGGACACTTTTATGCCTTTTCGCTGTTTTTCCGTCCCGGATCGCACGTCGTGAGCCGCGGGAAGGACGACAACCTAATCCATCTCTTATCTGTCACCGGATCCTACGGCACCTTGGGCGAGACAACTTCGCTTCACGTAGAGGCTGGGCCCGCAAACTGAGGGCGTGGCGCTTGGGACCAGGTCTCCGTCGCTCCGGAGCCCATAACTTTTGATCCGCAAGGAGTTACGCGGCCCACAGCATACCGTTGGAAAGCTATCCGAGAGCACTACGACGTGGCAGCTAAGCCCGCTTTGCTGGGCCTTTTTTCGGAGCCCAAAATAGAACGTTTTCATCAGTTTCCGGACACTTTTCTGCCTTTTCGCTGTTTTTCCGTCCCGGATCGCACGTCGTGAGCCGCGGGAAGGACGACAACCTAATCCATCACTTATCTGTCACCGGATCCTACGGCACCTTGGGCGAGACAACTTCGCTTCACGTAGAGGCTGGGCCCAAAAACCGAGGGCGTGGCGCTTGGGACCAGGTCTCCGTCGCTCCGGAGCCCATAACTTTTGATCCGCAAGGAGTTACGCGACCCACAGCATACCGTTGGAAAGCTCTCCGAGAGCACTACGACGTGGCAGCAAAGCACGCTTCGTTGGGCCTTTTTTCGGAGCCCAAAATAGAACGTTTTCATCAGTTTCCGGACACTTTTCTGCCTTTTCGCTGTTTTTCCGTCCCGGATCGCACGTCGTGAGCCGCGGGAAGGACGACAACCTAATCCATCACTTATCTGTAACCGGATCCTACGGCACCTTGGGCGAGACAACTTCGCTTCACGTAGAGGCTGGGCCCGCAAACCGAGGGCGTGGCGCTTGGGACCAGGTCTCCGTCGCTCCGGAGCCCATAACTTTTGATCCGCAAGGAGTTACGCGGCCCACAGCATACCGTTGGAAAGCTCTCCGAGAGCACTACGACGTGGCAGCTAAGCCCGCTTCGCTGGGCCTTTTTTCGGAGCCCAAAATAGAACGTTTTCATCAGTTTCCGGACACTTTTCTGCCTTTTCGCTGTTTTTCCGTCCCGGATCGCACGTCGTGAGCCGCGGGAAGGACGACAACCAAATCCATCACTTATCTGTCACCGGATCCTACGGCACCTTGGGCGAGACAACTTCGCTTCACGTAGAGGCTGGGCCCGCAAACCGAGGGCGTGGCGCTTGGGACCAGGTCTCCGTCGCTCCGGAGCCCATAACTTTTGATCCGCAAGGAGTTACGCGGCCCACAGCATACCGTTGGAAAGCTCTCCGTGAGCACTACGACGTGGCAGCTAAGCTCGCTTCGCTGGGCCTTTTTTCGGAGCCAAAAATCGAACGTTTTCATCAGTTTTCGGACACTTTTCTGCCTTTTCGCTGTTTTTCCGTCCCGGATCGCACTTCGTGAGCCGCGGGAAGGACGACAACCTAATCCATCACTTATCTGTCACCGGATCCTACGGCACCTTGGGCGAGACAACTTCGCTTCACGTAGAGGCTGGGCCCAAAAACCGAGGGCGTGGCGCTTGGGACCAGGTCTCCGTCGCTCCGGAGCCCATAACTTTTGATCCGCAAGGAGTTACGCGACCCACAGCATACCGTTGGAAAGCTCTCCGAGAGCACTACGACGTGGCAGCAAAGCACGCTTCGTTGGGCCTTTTTTCGGAGCCCAAAATAGAACGTTTTCATCAGTTTTCGGACACTTTTCTGCCTTTTCGCTGTTTTTTCGTCCCGGATCGCACGTCGTGAGCCGCGGGAAGAACGAGAACCTAATCCATCACTTATCTGTCACCGGATCCTACGGCACCTTGGGCGAGACAACTTCGCTTCACGTAGAGGCTGGGCCCGCAATCCGAGGGCGTGGCGCTTTGGACCACGTCTCCGTCGCTCCGGAGCCCATAACTTTTGATCCGCAAGGAGTTACGCGGCCCACAGCATACCGTTGGAAAGCTCTCCGTGAGCACTACGACGTGGCAGCTAAGCTCGCTTCGCTGGGCCTTTTTTCGGAGCCAAAAATCGAACGTTTTCATCAGTTTTCGGACACTTTTCTGACTTTTCGCTGTTTTTCCGTCCTGGATCGCACGTCGTGAGCCGCGGGAAGGACGCCAACCTAATCCATCACTTATCTGTCACCGGATCCTACGGCACCTTGGGCGAGACAACTTCGCTTCACGTAGAGGCTGGGCCCGCAAACCGAGGGCGTGGCGCTTGGGACCAGGTCTCCGTCGCTCCGGAGCCCATAACTTTTGATCCGCAAGGAGTTACGCGGCCCACAGCATACCGTTGGAAAGCTCTCCGAGAGCACTACGACGTGGCAGCTAAGCTCGCTTCGCTGGGCCTTTTTTCGGAGCCCAAAATAGACCGTTTTCATCAGTTTCCGGACACTTTTCTGCCTTTTCGCTGTTTTTCCGTCCCGGATCGCACGTCGTGAGCCGCGGGAAGGACGACAACCTAATCCATCACTTATCTGTCACCGGATCCTACGGCACCTTGGGCGAGACAACTTCGCTTCACGTAGAGGCTGGGCCCGCAAACCGAGGGCGTGGCGCTTGGGACCAGGTCTCCGTCGCTCCGGAGCCCATAACTTTTGATCCGCAAGGAGTTACGCGGCCCACAGCATACCGTTGGAAAGCTCTCCGAGAGCACTACGACGTGGCAGCTAAGCTCGCTTCGCTGGGCCTTTTTTCGGAGCCCAAAATAGACCGTTTTCATAAGTTTCCGGACACTTTTATGCCTTTTCGCTGTTTTTCCGTCCCGGATCGCACGTCGTGAGCCGCGGGAAGGACGACAACCTAATCCATCACTTATCTGTCACCGGATCCTACGGCACCTTGGGCGAGACAACTTCGCTTCACGTAGAGGCTGGGCCCGCAAACTGATGGCGTCGGGCTTAGGACCAGGTCTCCGTCGCTACGGAGCCCATAACTTTTGATCCGCAAGTAGTTACGCGGCCCACAGCATACCGTTGGAAAGCTCTCCGAGAGTTCTACGACGGGGAAGCTAAGCCCGCTTCGCTAGGCCTCTTTTCAGAGCCCAAAATAGACCGTTTTCATAAGTTTCCGGACACTTTTATGCCTTTTCGCTGTTTTTCCGTCCCGGATCGCATGTCGTGAGCCGCGGGAAGGACGACAACCTAATCCATCTCTTATCTGTCACCGGATCCTACGGCACCTTGGGCGAGACAACTTCGCTTCACGTAGAGGCTGGGCCCGCAAACCGAGGGCGTGGCGCTTGGGACCAGGTCTCCGTCGCTCTGGAGCCCATAACTTTTGATCCGCAAGGAGTTACGCGGCCCACAGCATACCGTTGGAAAGCTCTCCGAGAGCACTACGACGTGGCAGCTAAGCCCGCTTTGCTGGGCCTTTTTTCGGAGCCCAAAATAGAACGTTTTCATCAGTTTCCGGACACTTTTCTGCCTTTTCGCTGTTTTTCCGTCCTGGATCGCACGTCGTGAGCCGCGGGAAGGACGACAACCTAATCCATCACTTATCTGTCACCGGATCCTACGGCACCTTGGGCGAGACAACTTCGCTTCACGTAGAGGCTGGGCCCAAAAACCGAGGGCGTGGCGCTTGGGACCAGGTCTCCGTCGCTCCGGAGCCCATAACTTTTGATCCGCAAGGAGTTACGCGACCCACAGCATACCGTTGGAAAGCTCTCCGAGAGCACTACGACGTGGCAGCAAAGCACGCTTCGTTGGGCCTTTTTTCGGAGCCCAAAATAGAACGTTTTCATCAGTTTCCGGACACTTTTCTGCCTTTTCGCTGTTTTTCCGTCCCGGATCGCACGTCGTGAGCCGCGGGAAGGACGACAACCTAATCCATCACTTATCTGTAACCGGATCCTACGGCACCTTGGGCGAGACAACTTCGCTTCACGTAGAGGCTGGGCCCGCAAACCGAGGGCGTGGCGCTTGGGACCAGGTCTCCGTCGCTCCGGAGCCCATAACTTTTGATCCGCAAGGAGTTACGCGGCCCACAGCATACCGTTGGAAAGCTCTCCGAGAGCACTACGACGTGGCAGCTAAGCCCGCTTCGCTGGGCCTTTTTTCGGAGCCCAAAATAGAACGTTTTCATCAGTTTCCGGACACTTTTCTGCCTTTTCGCTGTTTTTCCGTCCCGGATCGCACGTCGTGAGCCGCGGGAAGGACGACAACCTAATCCATCACTTATCTGTCACCGGATCCTACGGCACCTTGGGCGAGACAACTTCGCTTCACGTAGAGGCTGGGCCCGCAAACCGAGGGCGTGGCGCTTGGGACCAGGCCTCCGTCGCTCCGGAGCCCATAACTTTTGATCCGCAAGGAGTTACGCGGCCCACAGCATACCGTTGGAAAGCTCTCCGAGAGCACTACGACGTGGCAGCTAAGCCCGCTTCGCTGGGCCTTTTTTCGGAGCCCAAAATAGAACGTTTTCATCAGTTTCCGGACACTCTTCGGCCTTTTCGCTGTTTTTCCGTCCCGGATCGCACGTCGTGAGCCGCGGGAAGGACGACAACCTAATCCATCACTTATCTGTCACCGGATCCTACGGCACCTTGGGCGAGACAACTTCGCTTCACGTAGAGGCTGGGCCCAAAAACCGAGGGCGTGGCGCTTTGGACCAGGTCTCCGTCGCTCCGGAGCCCATAACTTTTGATCCGCAAGGAGTTACGCGGCCCACAGCATACCGTTGGAAAGCTCTCCGAGAGCACTACGACGTGGCAGCAAAGCACGCTTCGCTGGGCCTTTTTTTGGAGCCCAAAATAGAACGTTTTCATCAGTTTCCGGACACTTTTCTGCCTTTTTGCTGTTTTTCCGTCCCGGATCGCACGTCGTGAGCCGCGGGAAGGACGACAACCTAATCCATCACTTATCTGTCACCGGATCCTACGGCACCTTGGGCGAGACAACTTCGCTTCACGTAGAGGCTGGGCCCGCAAACCGAGGGCGGGGCGCTTGGGACCAGGTCTCCGTCGCTCCGGAGCCCATAACTTTTGATCCGCAAGGAGTTACGCGGCCCACAGCATACCGTTGGAAAGCTCTCCGAGAGCACTACACCGTGGCAGCTAAGCTCGCTTCGCTGGGCCTTTTTTCGGAGCCCAAAATAGAACGTTTTCATCAGTTTCCAGACACTTTTCTGCCTTTTCGCTGTTTTTCCATCCCGGATCGCACGTCGTGAGCCGCGGGAAGGACGACAACCTAATCCATCACTTATCTGTCACCGGATCCTACGGCACCTTGGGCGAGACAACTTCGCTTCACGTAGAGGCTGGGCCAGAAAACCGAGGGCGTGGCGCTTGGGACCAGGTCTCCGTCGCTCCGGAGCCCATAACTTTTGATCCGCAAGGAGTTACGCGGCCCACAGCATACCGTTGGAAAGCTCTCCGAGAGCACTACGACGTGGCAGCTAAGCACGCTTGGCTGGGCCTTTTTTCGGAGCCCAAAATAGAACGTTTTCATCAGTTTCCGGACACTTTTCTGCCTTTTCGCTGTTTTTCCGTCCCGGATCGCACGTCGTGAGCCGCGGGAAGGACGACAACCTAATCCATCACTTATCTGTCACCGGATCCTACGGCACCTTGGGCGAGACAACTTCGCTTCACGTAGAGGCTGGGCCCGCAAACCGAGGGCGTGGCGCTTGGGACCAGGTCTCCGTCGCTCCGGAGCCCATAACTTTTGATCCGCAAGGAGTTACGCGGCCCACAGCATACCGTTGGAAAGCTATCCGAGAGCACTACGACGTGGCAACTAAGCCCGCTTCGCTGGGCCTTTTTTCGGAGCCCAAAATAGAACGTTTTCATCAGTTTCCGGACACTTTTCTGCCATTTCGCTGTTTTTCCGTCCCGGATCGCACGTCGTGAGCCGCGGGAAGGACGACAACCTAATCCATCACTTATCTGTCACCGGATCCTACGGCACCTTGGGCGAGACAACTTCGCTTCACTTAGACGCTGGGCCCTCAAACCGAGGGCGTGGGGCTTGGGACCAGGTCTCCGTCGCTCCGGAACCCATTACTTTTGATCCGCAAGGAGGTACGCGGCCCACAGCATACCGTTGGAAAGCTCTCCGAGAGCACTACGACGTGGCAGCTAAGCCCGCTTCGTTGGGCCTTTTTTCGGAGCCCAAAATAGAACGTTTTCATCAGTTTCCGGACACTTTTCTGCCTTTTCGCTGTTTTTCCGTCCCGGATCGCACGTCGTGAGCCGCGGGAAGGACGACAACCTAATCCATCACTTATCTGTCACCGGATCCTACGGCACCTTGGGCGAGACAACTTCTCTTCACGTAGAGGCTGGGCCCGCAAACCGAAGGCGTGGCGCTTGGGACCAGGCCTCCGTCGCTCCGGAGCCCATAACTTTTGATCCGCAAGGAGTTACGCGGCCCACAGCATACCGTTGGAAATCTCTCCGAGAGCACTACGACGTGGCAGCTAAGCCCGCTTCGCTGGGCCTTTTTTCGGAGCCCAAAATAGAACGTTTTCATCAGTTTCCGGACACTTTTCTGCCTTTTCGCTGTTTTTCCGTCCCGGATCGCACGTCGTGAGCCGCGGGAAGGACGACAACCTAATCCATCACTTATCTGTCACCGGATCCTACGGCACCTTGGGCGAGACAACTTCGCTTCACGTAGAGGCTGGGCCCGCAAACCGAGGGTGTGGCGCTTGGGACCAGGTCTCCGCCGCTCCGGAGCCCATAACTTTTGATCCGCAAGGAGTTACGCGGCTCACAGCATACCGTTGGAAAGCTCTCCGAGAGCTCTACGACGTGGCAGCGAAGCCCGCTTAGCAGGGCCTTTTTCCGAATCCCAAAATCGAACGTTTTCATCAGTTTTCGGACACATTTCTTGTTTTGCGCTGTTTTTCGGTCCCGGATCGCGCGTCGTGCGCCGCAAAAAGGACGACAACCTAATCCGTCACATTTCTGTTACCGAATCCCATGGCACCTTGGGCGAGACAACTTCGCTTCACGTAGAGGCTGGGCCCGCAAACCGAAGGCGTGGCGCTTGGCACCAGGCCTCCGTCGCTCCGGGGCCCATAACTTTTGATTCGCAAGGCGTTACGCGGCCCACAGCATACCGTTGGAAAGCTCTCCGAGAGCCCTACGACGAGGCAGCTAAGCCCGCTTCGCTGGGCCTTTTTTCGGAGCCCAAATTCCAACGTTTTCATCAGTTTCCAGACACTGTTCTGCCTTTTCGCTGTTTTTCCGTCCCGGATCGAACGTCGTGCGCCGCGGGAAGGACGGCAACCTAATTCATCACGTATCTGTCACCGAATCCCACGGCACCTTGGGCGAGACAAATTCGCTTCACCTAGAGGCTGGGCCCGCAAACCGAGTGCATGGGGCTTGGGACCAGGCCTCCGTCGCTCCGGAGCCCATAACTTTTGATCCGTAAGGAGTTACGGGGCCGACAGCATACCGTTGGAAAGCTCTCCGAGAGCTCTACGACGTGGCAGCGAAGCCCGCTTCGCTGGGCCTTTTTTCGGAGCCCAAAATAGAACGTTTTCATCAGTTTCCGGACACTTTTCTGCCTTTTCGCTGTTTTTCCGTCCCGGATCGCACGTCGTGAGCCGCGGGAAGGACGACAACCTAATCCATCACTTATCTGTCACCGGATCCTACGGCACCTTGGGCGAGACAACTTCGCTTCACGTAGAGGCTGGGCCCGCAAACCGAGGGCGTGGCGCTTGGGACCAGGCCTCCGTCGCTCCGGAGCCCATAACTTTTGATCCGCAAGGAGTTACGCGGCCCACAGCATACCGTTGGAAAGCTCTCCGAGAGCACTACGACGTGGCAGCAAAGACCGCTTCGCTGGGCCTTTTTTCGGAGCCCAAAATAGAACGTTTTCATCAGTTTCCGGACACTTTTCTGCCTTTTCGCTGTTTTTCCATCCCCGATCGTACGTCGTGAGCCGCGGGAAGGACGGCAACCTAATCCATCACATATCTGTCACCGAATCCCGCGGCACCTTGGGCGAAACAACTTCGGTTCACGTAGCGACTGGGCCCGTAAACCGAGGGCGTGGGGCTTGGGACAAGGTCTCCGTCGCTCCGGAGCCCATAACTTTTGATCCGCAAGGAGTTACGCGGCCCACAGTATACCGTTGGAAAGCTCTCCGAGAGCTCTATGACGTGGCAGGTAAGCCCGCCTCGCGGGGCCCTTTTTCGCAGCCCAAAATAGAACGTTTTCATCAGTTTCCGGACACTTTTCTGCCTTTTTGCTGTTTTTCCGTCCCGGATCGCACGTCGTGAGCCGCGGGAAGGACGACAACCTAATCCATCACTTATCTGTCACCGGATCCTACGGCACCTTGGGCGAGACAACTTCGCTTCACGTAGAGGCTGGGCCCGCAAACCGAGGGCGTGGCGCTTGGGACCAGGTCTCCGTCGCTCCGGAGCCCATAACTTTTGATCCGCAAGGAGTTACGCGGCCCACAGCATACCGTTGGAAAGCTCTCCGAGAGCACTACGACGTGGCAGCTAAGCCCGCTTCGCTGGACCTTTTTTCGGAGCCCAAAATAGAACGTTTTCATCAGTTTTCGGACACTTTTCTGCCTTTTCGCTGTTTTTCCGTCCCGGATCGCACGTCGTGAGCCGCGGGAAGGACGACAACCTAATCTATCACTTATCTGTCACCGGATCCTACGGCACCTTGGGCGAGACAACTTCGCTTCACGTAGAGGCTGGGCCCGCAAACCGAGGGCGTGGCGCTTGGGACCAGGCCTCCGTCGCTCCGGAGCCCATAACTTTTGATCCGCATGGAGTTACGCGGCCCACAGCATACCGTTGGAAAGCTCTCCGAGAGCACTACGACGTGGCAGCCAAGCCCGCTTCGCTGGGCCTTTTTTCTGAGCCCAAAATAGAACGTTTTCATCAGTTTCCGGACCCTTTTCTGCCTTTTCGCTGTTTTTCCGTCCCGGATCGCACGTCGTGAGCCGCGGGAAGGACGACAACCTAATCCATCACTTATCTGTCACCGGATCCTACGGCACCTTGGGCGAGACAACTTCGCTTCACGTAGAGGCTGGGCCCGCAAACCGAGGGCGTGGCGCTTGGGACCAGGTCTCCGTCGCTCCGGAGCCCATAACTTTTGATCCGCAAGGAGTTACGCGGCCCACAGCATACCGTTAGAAAGCTCTCCTAGAGTACTACGACGTGGCAGCTAAGCCCGCTTCGCTGGGCCTTTTTTCAGAGCCCAAAATAGAACGTTTTCATCAGTTTCCGGACACTTTTCTGCCTTTTCGCTGTTTTTCCGTCCCGGATCGCACGTCGTGAGCCGCGGGAAGGACGACAACCTAATCCATCACTTATCTGTCACCGGATCCTACCGCACCTTGGGCGAGACAACTTCGCTTCACGTAGAGGCTGGGCCCGCAAACCGAGGGCATGGCGCTTGGGACCAGGTCTCCGTCGCTCCGGAGCCCATAACTTTTGATCCGCAAGGAGTTACGCGGCCCACAACATACCGTTGGAAAGCTCTCCGAGAGCACTACGACGTGGCAGCTAAGCCCGCTTCACTGGACCTTTTTTCGGAGCCCAAAATAGAACGTTTTCATCAGTTTCCGGACACTTTTCTGCCTTTTCGCTGTTTTTCCGTCCCGGATCGCACGTCGTGAGCCGCGGGAAGGACGACAACCTAATCCATCACTTATCTGGCACCGGATCCTACGTCACCTTGGGCGATACAACTCCACATCACGTGGAGGCTGGGCCCGCAAACCGAGGTCGTGTGGCTTGGGACCAGGTCCCCGTCACTCCGGAGCCCATAACTTTTGATCCGCAAGGGGTTACGCGGCCCCCAGCATACCGTTGGAAAGCTCTTCGAGAGCTCTACGACGAGGCAGCCAAGCCCGCTTCGCTGGGCCTTTTTTCTGAGCCCAAAATAGAACGTTTTCATCAGTTTCCGGACCCTTTTCTGCCTTTTCGCTGTTTTTCCGTCCCGGATCGCACGTCGTGAGCCGCGGGAAGGACGACAACCTAATCCATCACTTATCTGTCACCGGATCCTACGGCACCTTGGGCGAGACAACTTCGCTTCACGTAGAGGCTGGGCCCAAAAACCGAGGGCGTGGCGCTTGGGACCAGGTCTCCGTCGCTCCGGAGCCCATAACTTTTGATCCGCAAGGAGTTACGCGGCCCACAGCATACCGTTGGAAAGCTCTCCGAGAGCACTACGACGTGGCAGCAAAGCACGCTTCGTAGGGCCTTTTTTCGGAGCCCAAAATAGAACGTTTTCATCAGTTTCCGGACACTTTTCTGCCTTTTCGCTGTTTTTCCGTCCCGGATCGCACGTCGTGAGCCGCGGGAAGGACGACAACCTAATCCATCACTTATCTGTCACCGGATCCTACGGCACCTTGGGCGAGACAACTTCGCTTCACGTAGAGGCTGGGCCCGCAAACCGAGGGCGTGGCGCTTGGGACCAGGTCTCCGTCGCTCCGGAGCCCATAACTTTTGATCCGCAAGGAGTTACGCGGCCCACAGCATACCGTTGGAAAGCTCTTCGAGAGCACTACGACGTGGCAGCTAAGTCCGCTTCGCTGGGCCTTTTTTCGGAGCCCAAAATAGAATGGTTTCATCAGTTTCCGGACACTTTTCTGCCATTTCGCTGTTTTTCCGTCCCGGATCGCACGTCGTGAGCCGCGGGAAGGACGACAACCTAATCCATCACTTATCTGTCACCGGATCCTACGGCACCTTGGGCGAGACAACTTCGCTTCACGTAGAGGCTGGGCCCGCAGACCGCGGGCGTGGCGCTTGGGACCAGGCCTCCGTCGCTCCGGAGCCCATAACTTTTGATCCGCAAGGAGTTACGCGGCCCACAGCATACCGTTGGAAAGCTCTCCGAGAGCACTACGACGTGGCAGCTAAGCTCGCTTCGCTGGGCCTTTTTTCGGAGCCCAAAATAGACCGTTTTCATCAGTTTCCGGACACTTTTCTGCCTTTTCGCTGTTTTTCCGTCCCGGATCGCACGTCGTGAGCCGGGGGAAGGCCCACAACCTAATCCATCTCTTATCTGTCACCGGATCCCACGGCACCTTGGGCGAGACAACTTCGCTTCACGTAGAGGCTGGGCCCGCAAACCGAGGGCGTGGCGCTTGGGACCAGGTCTCCGTCGCTCCGGAGCCCATAACTTTTGATCCGCAAGGAGTTACGCGGCCCACAGCATACCGTTGGAAAGCTCTCCGAGAGCACTACGACGTGGCAGCAAAGCTCGCTTCGCTGGGCCTTTTTTCGGAGCCCAAAATAGACCGTTTTCATAAGTTTCCGGACACTTTTATGCCTTTTCGCTGTTTTTCCGTCCCGGATCGCACGTCGTGAGCCGCGGGAAGGACGACAACCTAATCCATCACTTATCTGTCACCGGATCCTACGGCACCTTGGGCGAGACAACTTCGCTTCACGTAGAGGCTGGGCCCGCAAACTGAGGGCGGGGCGCTTGGGACCAGGTCTCCGTCGCTCCGGAGCCCATAACTTTTGATCCGCAAGGAGTTACGCGGCCCACAGCATACCGTTGGAAAGCTCTCCGAGAGCACTACGACGTGGCAGCTAAGCTCGCTTCGCTGGGCCTTTTTTCGGAGCCCAAAATAGACCGTTTTCATAAGTTTCCGGACACTTTTATGCCTTTTCGCTGTTTTTCCGTCCCGGATCGCACGTCGTGAGCCGCGGGAAGGACGACAACCTAATCCATCTCTTATCTGTCACCGGATCCTACGGCACCTTGGGCGAGACAACTTCGCTTCACGTAGAGGCTGGGCCCGCAAACCGAGGGCGTGGCGCTTGGGACCAGGTCTCCGTCGCTCTGGAGCCCATAACTTTTGATCCGCAAGGAGTTACGCGGCCCACAGCATACCGTTGGAAAGCTCTCCGAGAGCACTACGACGTGGCAGCTAAGCCCGCTTTGCTGGGCCTTTTTTCGGAGCCCAAAATAGAACGTTTTCATCAGTTTCCGGACACTTTTCTGCCTTTTCGCTGTTTTTCCGTCCCGGATCGCACGTCGTGAGCCGCGGGAAGGACGACAACCTAATCCATCACTTATCTGTCACCGGATCCTACGGCACCTTGGGCGAGACAACTTCGCTTCACGTAGAGGCTGGGCCCAAAAACCGAGGGCGTGGCGCTTGGGACCAGGTCTCCGTCGCTCCGGAGCCCATAACTTTTGATCCGCAAGGAGTTACGCGACCCACAGCATACCGTTGGAAAGCTCTCCGAGAGCACTACGACGTGGCAGCAAAGCACGCTTCGTTGGGCCTTTTTTCGGAGCCCAAAATAGAACGTTTTCATCAGTTTCCGGACACTTTTCTGCCTTTTCGCTGTTTTTCCGTCCCGGATCGCAAGTCGTGAGCCGCGGGAAGGACGACAACCTAATCCATCACTTATCTGTAACCGGATCCTACGGCACCTTGGGCGAGACAACTTCGCTTCACGTAGAGGCTGGGCCCGCAAACCGAGGGCGTGGCGCTTGGGACCAGGTCTCCGTCGCTCCGGAGCCCATAACTTTTGATCCGCAAGGAGTTACGCGGCCCACAGCATACCGTTGGAAAGCTCTCCGAGAGCACTACGACGTGGCAGCTAAGCCCGCTTCGCTGGGCCTTTTTTCGGAGCCCAAAATAGAACGTTTTCATCAGTTTCCGGACACTTTTCTGCCTTTTCGCTGTTTTTCCGTCCCGGATCGCACGTCGTGAGCCGCGGGAAGGACGACAACCTAATCCATCACTTATCTGTCACCGGATCCTACGGCACCTTGGGCGAGACAACTTCGCTTCACGTAGAGGCTGGGCCCGCAAACCGAGGGCGTGGCGCTTGGGACCAGGTCTCCGTCGCTCCGGAGCCCATAACTTTTGATCCGCAAGGAGTTACGCGGCCCACAGCATACCGTTGGAAAGCTATCCGAGAGCACTACGACGTGGCAACTAAGCCCGCTTCGCTGGGCCTTTTTTCGGAGCCCAAAATAGAACGTTTTCATCAGTTTCCGGACACTTTTCTGCCATTTCGCTGTTTTTCCGTCCCGGATCGCACGTCGTGAGCCGCGGGAAGGACGACAACCTAATCCATCACTTATCTGTCACCGGATCCTACGGCACCTTGGGCGAGACAACTTCGCTTCACTTAGACGCTGGGCCCTCAAACCGAGGGCGTGGGGCTTGGGACCAGGTCTCCGTCGCTCCGGAACCCATTACTTTTGATCCGCAAGGAGTTACGCGGCCCACAGCATACCGTTGGAAAGCTCTCCGAGAGCTCTACGACTTGGCAGCTAAGCCCGCTTCGTTGGGCCTTTTTTCGGAGCCCAAAATAGAACGTTTTCATCAGTTTCCGGACACTTTTCTGCCTTTTCGCTGTTTTTCCGTCCCGGATCGCACGTCGTGAGCCGCGGGAAGGACGACAACCTAATCCATCACTTATCTGTCACCGGATCCTACGGCACCTTGGGCGAGACAACTTCTCTTCACGTAGAGGCTGGGCCCGCAAACCGAAGGCGTGGCGCTTGGGACCAGGCCTCCGTCGCTCCGGAGCCCATAACTTTTGATCCGCAAGGAGTTACGCGGCCCACAGCATACCGTTGGAAATCTCTCCGAGAGCACTACGACGTGGCAGTAAAGGCCGCATCGCTGGGCCTTTTTTCGGAGCCCAAGATAGAACGTTTTCATCAGTTTCCGGACACTTTTCTGCCTTTTCGCTGTTTTTCCGTCCCGGATCGCACGTCGTGAGCCGCAGGAAGGACGACAACCTAATCCATCACTTATCTGTCACCGGATCCTACGGCACCTTGGGCGAGACAACTTCGCTTCACGTAGAGGCTGGGCCCGCAAACCGAGGGCGTGGCGCTTGGGACCAGGTCTCCGTCGCTCCGGAGCCCATAACTTTTGATCCGCAAGGAGTTACGCGGCCCACAGCATACCGTTGGAAAGCTCTCCGAGAGCACTACGACGTGGCAGCTAAGCCCGCTTCGCTGGGCCTTTTTTCGGAGCCCAAAATAGAACGTTTTCATCAGTTTCCGGACACTTTTCTGCCTTTTTGCTGTTTTTCCGTCCCGGATCGCACGTCGTGAGCCGCGGGAAGGACGACAACCTAATCCATCACTTATCTGTCACCGGATCCTACGGCACCTTGGGCGAGACAACTTCGCTTCACGTCGAGGCTGGGCCCGCAAACCGAGGGCGTGGCGCTTGGGACCAGGTCTCCGTCGCTCCGGAGCCCATAACTTTTGATCCGCAAGGAGTTACGCGGCCCACAGCATACCGTTGGAAAGCTCTCCGAGAGCACTACGACGTGGCAGCGAAGCCCACTTCGCTGGGCCTTTTTTCGGAGCCCAAAATAGAACGTTTTCATCAGTTTCCGGACACTTTTCTGCCTTTTCGCTGTTTTTCCGTCCCGGATCGCACGTCGTGAGCCGCGGGAAGGACGACAACCTAATCCATCACTTATCTGTCACCGGATCCTACGGCACCTTGGGCGAGACAACTTCGCTTCACGTAGAGGCTGGGCTCGCAAACCGAGGGCGTGGCGCTTGGGACCAGGCCTCCGTCGCTCCGGAGCCCATAACTTTTGATCCGCAAGGAGTTACGCGGCCCACAGCATACCGTTGGAAAGGTCTCCGAGAGCACTACGACGTGGCAGCTAAGCCCGCTTTGCTGGGCCTTTTTTCGGAGCCCAAAATAGAACGTTTTCATCAGTTTCCGGACACTTTTCTGCCTTTTCGCTGTTTTTCCGTCCCGGATCGCACGTCGTGAGCCGCGGGAAGGACGACAACCTAATCCATCTCTTATCTGTCACCGGATCCTACGGCACCTTGGGCGAGACAACTTCGCATCACGTAGAGGCTGGGCCCGCAAACCGAGGGCGTGGCGCTTGGGACCAGGTCTCCGTCGCTCTGGAGCCCATAACTTTTGATCCGCAAGGAGTTACGCGGCCCACAGCATACCGTTGGAAAGCTCTCCGAGAGCACTACGACGTGGCAGCTAAGCCCGCTTTGCTGGGCCTTTTTTCGGAGCCCAAAATAGAACGTTTTCATCAGTTTCCGGACACTTTTCTGCCTTTTCGCTGTTTTTCCGTCCCGGATCGCACGTCGTGAGCCGCGGGAAGGACGACAACCTAATCCATCACTTATCTGTCACCGGATCCTACGGCACCTTGGGCGAGACAACTTCGCTTCACGTAGAGGCTGGGCCCAAAAACCGAGGGCGTGGCGCTTGGGACCAGGTCTCCGTCGCTCCGGAGCCCATAACTTTTGATCCGCAAGGAGTTACGCGACCCACAGCATACCGTTGGAAAGCTCTCCGAGAGCACTACGACGTGGCAGCAAAGCACGCTTCGTTGGGCCTTTTTTCGGAGCCCAAAATAGAACGTTTTCATCAGTTTCCGGACACTTTTCTGCCTTTTCGCTGTTTTTCCGTCCCGGATCGCAAGTCGTGAGCCGCGGGAAGGACGACAACCTAATCCATCACTTATCTGTAACCGGATCCTACGGCACCTTGGGCGAGACAACTTCGCTTCACGTAGAGGCTGGGCCCGCAAACCGAGGGCGTGGCGCTTGGGACCAGGTCTCCGTCGCTCCGGAGCCCATAACTTTTGATCCGCAAGGAGTTACGCGGCCCACAGCATACCGTTGGAAAGCTCTCCGAGAGCACTACGACGTGGCAGCTAAGCTCGCTTCGCTGGGCCTTTTTTCGGAGCCCAAAATAGACCGTTTTCATAAGTTTCCGGACACTTTTATGCCTTTTCGCTGTTTTTCCGTCCCGGATCGCACGTCGTGAGCCGCGGGAAGGACGACAACCTAATCCATCTCTTATCTGTCACCGGATCCTACGGCACCTTGGGCGAGACAACTTCGCTTCACGTAGAGGCTGGGCCCGCAAACCGAGGGCGTGGCGCTTGGGACCAGGTCTCCGTCGCTCCGGAGCCCATAACTTTTGATCCGCAAGGAGTTACGCGGCCCACAGCATACCGTTGGAAAGCTATCCGAGAGCACTACGACGTGGCAACTAAGCCCGCTTCGCTGGGCCTTTTTTCGGAGCCCAAAATAGAACGTTTTCATCAGTTTCCGGACACTTTTCTGCCATTTCGCTGTTTTTCCGTCCCGGATCGCACGTCGTGAGCCGCGGGAAGGACGACAACCTAATCCATCACTTATCTGTCACCGGATCCTACGGCACCTTGGGCGAGACAACTTCGCTTCACGTAGAGGCTGGGCCCAAAAACCGAGGTTGCGGGGCTTGGGACCAGGTCTCCGTCGCTCGGGAGCCCATTACTTTTGATCCGCAAGGAGTTACGCGGCCCACAGCATACCGTTGGAAAGCTCTCCGAGAGCGCTACGATGGGGTAGCTTAGCCCGCTTCGTTGGGCCTTTTTTCGAAGCCCAAAATCGAACGTTTTCATCAGTTTCCGGACACTCTTCTGCCTTTTCGCTGTTTTTCCGTCCCGGATCGCACGTCGTGAGCCGCGGGAAGGACGACAACCTAATCCATCACTTATCTGTCACCGGATCCTACGGCACCTTGGGCGAGACAACTTCTCTTCACGTAGAGGCTGGGCCCGCAAACCGAAGGCGTGGCGCTTGGGACCAGGCCTCCGTCGCTCCGGAGCCCATAACTTTTGATCCGCAAGGAGTTACGCGGCCCACAGCATACCGTTGGAAATCTCTCCGAGAGCACTACGACGTGGCAGTAAAGGCCGCATCGCTGGGCCTTTTTTCGGAGCCCAAAATAGAACGTTTTCATCAGTTTTCGGACACTCTTCTGCCTTTTCGCTGTTTTTCCGTCCCGGATCGCACGTCGTGAGCCGCGGGAAGGACGACAACCTAATCCATCACTTATCTGTCACCGGATCCTACGGCACCTTGGGCGAGACAACTTCGCTTCACGTAGAGGCTGGGCCCGCAAACCGAGGGCGTGGCGCTTGGGACCAGGCCTCCGTCGCTCCGGAGCCCATAACTTTTGATCCGCAAGGAGTTACGCGGCCCACAGCATACCGTTGGAAAGGTCTTCGAGAGCACTACGACGTGGCAGCGAAGCCCGCTTCGCAGGGCCTTTTTTCGGAGCCCAAAATAGAACGTTTTCATCAGTTTCCGGACACTTTTCTGCTTTTTCGCTGTTTTTCCGTCCCGGATCGCACGTCGTGAGCCGCGGGAAGGACGACAACCTAATCCATCACTTATCTGTCACCGGATCCTACGGCACCTTGGGCGAGACAACTTCGCTTCACGTAGAGGCTGGGCCCGCAAACCGAAGGCGTGGCGCTTGGGACCAGGTCTCCGTCGCTCCGGAGCCCATAACTTTTGATCTGCAAGGAGTTACGCAGCCCACAGCATACCGTTGGAAAGCTCTCCGAGAGCGCTACGACGAGGCAGCTAAGCCCGCTTCGCAGGGCCTTTTTCCGGAGCCCAAAATAGAACGTTTTCATCAGTTTCTGGACACTTTTCTGCCTTTTCGCTGTTTTTCCGTCCCGGATCGAACGTCGTGCGCCGCGGGAAGGACGGCAACCTAATTCATCACGTATCTGTCACCGAATCCCACGGCATCTCGGGCGAGACAAACTCGCTCCACGTAGAGGCTGGGCCCGCAACCCGAGTGCGTGGGGCTCTGGACCAGGCCTCCGTCGCCCCGGAGCCCATACCTTTTGATCCGTAAGGAGTTACGCGGCCGACAGCATACCGTTGGAAAGCTCTCCGAGAGCTCTACGACGGGGCAGCGAAGCCCGCTTTGCTGGGCCTTTTTTCGGAGCCCAAAATAGAACGTTTTCATCAGTTTCCGGACACTTTTCTGCCTTTTCGCTGTTTTTCCGTCCCGGATCGCACGTCGTGAGCCGCGGGAAGGACGACAACCTAATCCATCACTTATCTGTCACCGGATCCTACGGCACCTTGGGCGAGACAACTTCGCTTCACGTAGAGGCTGGGCCCGCAAACCGAGGGCGTGGCGCTTGGGACCAGGCCTCCGTCGCTCCGGAGCCCATAACTTTTGATCCGCAAGGAGTTACGCGGCCCACAGCATACCGTTGGAAAGCTCTCCGAGAGCACCTACGACGGGGCAGCAAAGATCGCTTCGCTGGGCCTTTTTTCGGAGACCAAAATCCAACGTTTGCATCAGTTTTCGGACACTTTTCCGCCTTTTCGCTGTTTTTCCGTCCCGGATCGCACGTCGTGAGCCGCGGGAAGGACGACAACCTAATCCATCACTTATCTGTCACCGGATCCTCCGGCACCTTGGGCGAGACACCTTCGCTTCACGTAGAGGCTGGGCCCGCAAACCGAGGGCGTGGCGCTTGGGACCAGGTCTCCGTCGCTCCGGAGCCCATAACTTTTGATCCGCAAGGAGGTACGCGGCCCACAGCGTACCGGTGGAAAGCTCTCCGAGAGCACCACGACGTGGCAGCTAAGCCCGCTTCGCTGGGCCTTTTTTCGGAGCCCAAAATAGAACGTTTTCATCAGTTTCCGGACTCTGTTCTGCCTTTTCGCTGTTCTTCCGTCCCGGATCGCACGTCGTGAGCCGGGGGAAGGACGACAACCTAATCCATCACTTATCTGTCACCGGAGCCTTCCGCACCTTGGGCGAGACAACTTCGCTTCACGTAGAGGCTGGGCCCGTAAACCGAGGGCGTGGGGCTTGGGACCAGGTCTCCATCCCTCCGGAGCCCATAACTTTTGATCCGCAAGGAGTTACGCGCCCCACAGCATTCCGCTCGAAAGCTCTCCGAGAGCACTACGACGTGGCAGCAAAGCACGCTTCGTTGGGCCTTTTTTCGGAGCCCAAAATAGAACGTTTTCATCAGTTTCCGGACACTTTTCTGCCTTTTCGCTGTTTTTCCGTCCCGGATCGCAAGTCGTGAGCCGCGGGAAGGACGACAACCTAATCTATCACTTATCTGTCACCGGATCCTACGGCACCTTGGGCGAGACAACTTCGCTTCACGTAGAGGCTGGGCCCGCAAACCGAGGGCGTGGCGCTTGGGACCAGGCCTCCGTCGCTCCGGAGCCCATAACTTTTGATCCGCATGGAGTTACGCGGCCCACAGCATACCGTTGGAAAGCTCTCCGAGAGCACTACGACGTGGCAGCCAAGCCCGCTTCGCTGGGCCTTTTTTCTGAGCCCAAAATAGAACGTTTTCATCAGTTTCCGGACCCTTTTCTGCCTTTTCGCTGTTTTTCCGTCCCGGATCGCACGTCGTGAGCCGCGGGAAGGACGACAACCTAATCCATCACTTATCTGTCACCGGATCCTACGGCACCTTGGGCGAGACAACTTCGCTTCACGTAGAGGCTGGGCCCGCAAACCGAGGGCGTGGCGCTTGGGACCAGGTCTCCGTCGCTCCGGAGCCCATAACTTTTGATCCGCAAGGAGTTACGCGGCCCACAGCATACCGTTAGAAAGCTCTCCTAGAGTACTACGACGTGGCAGCTAAGCCCGCTTCGCTGGGCCTTTTTTCAGAGCCCAAAATAGAACGTTTTCATCAGTTTCCGGACACTTTTCTGCCTTTTCGCTGTTTTTCCGTCCCGGATCGCACGTCGTGAGCCGCGGGAAGGACGACAACCTAATCCATCACTTATCTGTCACCGGATCCTACCGCACCTTGGGCGAGACAACTTCGCTTCACGTAGAGGCTGGGCCCGCAAACCGAGGGCATGGCGCTTGGGACCAGGTCTCCGTCGCTCCGGAGCCCATAACTTTTGATCCGCAAGGAGTTACGCGGCCCACAACATACCGTTGGAAAGCTCTCCGAGAGCACTACGACGTGGCAGCTAAGCCCGCTTCACTGGACCTTTTTTCGGAGCCCAAAATAGAACGTTTTCATCAGTTTCCGGACACTTTTCTGCCTTTTCGCTGTTTTTCCGTCCCGGATCGCACGTCGTGAGCCGCGGGAAGGACGACAACCTAATCCATCACTTATCTGGCACCGGATCCTACGTCACCTTGGGCGATACAACTTCGCTTCACGTAGAGGCTGGGCCCGCAAACCGAGGGCGTGGCGCTTGGGACCAGGTCTCCGTCGCTCCGGAGCCCATAACTTTTGATCCGCAAGGAGTTACGCGGCCCACAGCATACCGTTGGAAAGCTCTCCGAGAGCACTACGACGTGGCAGCCAAGCCCGCTTCGCAGGGCCTTTTTTCAGAGCCCAAAATAGAACGTTTTCATCAGTTTCCGGACCCTTTTCTGCCTTTTCGCTGTTTTTCCGTCCCGGATCGCACGTCGTGAGCCGCGGGAAGGACGACAACCTAATCCATCACTTATCTGTCACCGGATCCTACCGCACCTTGGGCGAGACAACTTCACTTCACGTAGAGGCTGGGCCCGCAAACCGAGGGCGTAGGGCTTAGGACCAGGCCTCCACCGCTCTGGCGCCCATAACTTTTGATCTGTAAGGAGTTACGCGGCACACTGCATACCGTTGGAAAGCTCTCCGAGAGCTCTACGACGTGGCAGCTAAGCCCGCTTCGCTGGACCTTTTTTCGGAGCCCAAAATAGAACGTTTTCATCAGTTTTCGGACACTTTTCTGCCTTTTCGCTGTTTTTCCGTCCCGGATCGCACGTCGTGAGCCGCGGGAAGGACGACAACCTAATCTATCACTTATCTGTCACCGGATCCTACGGCACCTTGGGCGAGACAACTTCGCTTCACGTAGAGGCTGGGCCCGCAAACCGAGGGCGTGGCGCTTGGGACCAGGCCTCCGTCGCTCCGGAGCCCATAACTTTTGATCCGCATGGAGTTACGCGGCCCACAGCATACCGTTGGAAAGCTCTCCGAGAGCACTACGACGTGGCAGCCAAGCCCGCTTCGCTGGGCCTTTTTTCTGAGCCCAAAATAGAACGTTTTCATCAGTTTCCGGACCCTTTTCTGCCTTTTCGCTGTTTTTCCGTCCCGGATCGCACGTCGTGAGCCGCGGGAAGGACGACAACCTAATCCATCACTTATCTGTCACCGGATCCTACGGCACCTTGGGCGAGACAACTTCGCTTCACGTAGAGGCTGGGCCCGCAAACCGAGGGCGTGGCGCTTGGGACCAGGCCTCCGTCGCTCCGGAGCCCATAACTTTTGATCCGCAAGGAGTTACGCGGCCCACAGCATACCGTTGGAAAGCTCTCCGAGAGCACTACGACGTGGCAGCAAAGACCGCTTCGCTGGGCCTTTTTTCAGAGCCCAAAATAGAACGTTTTCATCAGTTTCCGGACACTTTTCTGCCTTTTCGCTGTTTTTCCGTCCCGGATCGCACGTCGTGAGCCGCGGGAAGGACGACAACCTAATCCATCACTTATCTGTCACCGGATCCTACGGCACCTTGGGCGAGACAACTTCGCTTCACGTAGAGGCTGGGCCCGCAAACCGAGGGCGTGGCGTTTGGGACCAGGTCTCCGTCGCTCCGGAGCCCATAACTTTTGATCCGCAAGGAGTTACGCGGCCCACAGCATACCGGTGGGAAGCTCTCCGAGAGCAGTACGACGTGGCAGCTAAGCCCGCTTCGCTGGGCCTTTTTTCGGAGCCCAAAATAGAACGTTTTCATCAGTTTCCGGACACTTTTCTGCCTTTTCGCTGTTTTTCCGTCCCGGATTGCACGTCGTGAGCCGCGGGAAGGACGACAACCTAATCCATCACTTATCTGTCACCGGATCCTACCGCACCTTGGGCGAGACAACTTCGCTTCACGTAGAGGCTGGGCCCGCAAACCGAGGGCGTGGCGCTTGGGACCAGGTCTCCGTCGCTCCGGAGCCCATAACTTTTGATCCGCAAGGAGTTACGCGGCCCACAGCATACCGTTGGAAAGCTCTCCGAGAGCACTACGACGTGGCAGCTAAGCCCGCTTCGCTGGACCTTTTTTCGGAGCCCAAAATAGAACGTTTTCATCAGTTTCCGGACACTTTTCTGCCTTTTCGCTGTTTTTCCGTCCCGGATCGCACGTCGTGAGCCGCGGGAAGGACGACAACCTAATCTATCACTTATCTGTCACCGGATCCTACGGCACCTTGGGCGAGACAACTTCGCTTCACGTAGAGGCTGGGCCCGCAAACCGAGGGCGTGGCGCTTGGGACCAGGCCTCCGTCGCTCCGGAGCCCATAACTTTTGATCCGCATGGAGTTACGCGGCCCACAGCATACCGTTGGAAAGCTCTCCGAGAGCACTACGACGTGGCAGCCAAGCCCGCTTCGCTGGGCCTTTTTTCTGAGCCCAAAATAGAACGTTTTCATCAGTTTCCGGACCCTTTTCTGCCTTTTCGCTGTTTTTCCGTCCCGGATCGCACGTCGTGAGCCGCGGGAAGGACGACAACCTAATCCATCACTTATCTGTCACCGGATCCTACGGCACCTTGGGCGAGACAACTTCGCTTCACGTAGAGGCTGGGCCCGCAAACCGAGGGCGTGGCGCTTGGGACCAGGTCTCCGTCGCTCCGGAGCCCATAACTTTTGATCCGCAAGGAGTTACGCGGCCCACAGCATACCGTTAGAAAGCTCTCCTAGAGTACTACGACGTGGCAGCTAAGCCCGCTTCGCTGGGCCTTTTTTCAGAGCCCAAAATAGAACGTTTTCATCAGTTTCCGGACACTTTTCTGCCTTTTCGCTGTTTTTCCGTCCCGGATCGCACGTCGTGAGCCGCGGGAAGGACGACAACCTAATCCATCACTTATCTGTCACCGGATCCTACCGCACCTTGGGCGAGACAACTTCGCTTCACGTAGAGGCTGGGCCCGCAAACCGAGGGCATGGCGCTTGGGACCAGGTCTCCGTCGCTCCGGAGCCCATAACTTTTGATCCGCAAGGAGTTACGCGGCCCACAACATACCGTTGGAAAGCTCTCCGAGAGCACTACGACGTGGCAGCTAAGCCCGCTTCACTGGACCTTTTTTCGGAGCCCAAAATAGAACGTTTTCATCAGTTTCCGGACACTTTTCTGCCTTTTCGCTGTTTTTCCGTCCCGGATCGCACGTCGTGAGCCGCGGGAAGGACGACAACCTAATCCATCACTTATCTGGCACCGGATCCTACGTCACCTTGGGCGATACAACTTCGCTTCACGTAGAGGCTGGGCCCGCAAACCGAGGGCGTGGCGCTTGGGACCAGGTCTCCGTCGCTCCGGAGCCCATAACTTTTGATCCGCAAGGAGTTACGCGGCCCACAGCATACCGTTGGAAAGCTCTCCGAGAGCACTACGACGTGGCAGCCAAGCCCGCTTCGCTGGGCCTTTTTTCAGAGCCCAAAATAGAACGTTTTCATCAGTTTCCGGACCCTTTTCTGCCTTTTCGCTGTTTTTCCGTCCCGGATCGCACGTCGTGAGCCGCGGGAAGGACGACAACCTAATCCATCACTTATCTGTCACCGGATCCTACCGCACCTTGGGCGAGACAACTTCGCTTCACGTAGAGGCTGGGCCCGCAAACCGAGGGCGTGGCGCTTGGGACCAGGTCTCCGTCGCTCCGGAGCCCATAACTTTTGATCCGCAAGGAGTTACGCGGCCCACAGCATACCGTTGGAAAGCTCTCCGAGAGCACTACGACGTGGCAGCTAAGCCCGCTTCGCTGGACCTTTTTTCGGAGCCCAAAATAGAACGTTTTCATCAGTTTTCGGACACTTTTCTGCCTTTTCGCTGTTTTTCCGTCCCGGATCGCACGTCGTGAGCCGCGGGAAGGACGACAACCTAATCTATCACTTATCTGTCACCGGATCCTACGGCACCTTGGGCGAGACAACTTCGCTTCACGTAGAGGCTGGGCCCGCAAACCGAGGGCGTGGCGCTTGGGACCAGGCCTCCGTCGCTCCGGAGCCCATAACTTTTGATCCGCATGGAGTTACGCGGCCCACAGCATACCGTTGGAAAGCTCTCCGAGAGCACTACGACGTGGCAGCCAAGCCCGCTTCGCTGGGCCTTTTTTCTGAGCCCAAAATAGAACGTTTTCATCAGTTTCCGGACCCTTTTCTGCCTTTTCGCTGTTTTTCCGTCCCGGATCGCACGTCGTGAGCCGCGGGAAGGACGACAACCTAATCCATCACTTATCTGTCACCGGATCCTACGGCGCCTTGGGCGAGACAACTTCGCTTCACGTAGAGGCTGGGCCCGCAAACCGAGGGCGTGGCGCTTGGGACCAGGTCTCCGTCGCTCCGGAGCCCATAACTTTTGATCCGCAAGGAGTTACGCGGCCCACAGCATACCGTTAGAAAGCTCTCCTAGAGTACTACGACGTGGCAGCTAAGCCCGCTTCGCTGGGCCTTTTTTCAGAGCCCAAAATAGAACGTTTTCATCAGTTTCCGGACACTTTTCTGCCTTTTCGCTGTTTTTCCGTCCCGGATCGCACGTCGTGAGCCGCGGGAAGGACGACAACCAAATCCATCACTTATCTGTCACCGGATCCTACCGCACCTTGGGCGAGACGACTTCGCTTCACGTTGAGGCTGGGCCCGCAAACCGAGGGCATGGCGCTTGGGACCAGGTCTCCGTCGCTCCGGAGCCCTTAACTTTTGATACGCAAGGAGTTACGCGGCCCACAGCATACCGTTGGAAAGCTCTCCGAGAGCTCTACGACGTGGCAGCTAAGCCCGCTTCACTGGACCTTTTTTCGGAGCCCAAAATTGAACGTTTTCATCAATTTCGGGGCACTTTTCTTCTTTTGCGCTGTTTTTCCGTCCCGTAACGCACGTCGTGAGCCGCGGGAAGGACGACAACCTAATCCATCACTTATCTGGCACCGGATCCTACGTCACCTTGGGCGATACAACTTCGCTTCACGTAGAGGCTGGGCCCGCAAACCGAGGGCGTGGCGCTTGGGACCAGGTCTCCGTCGCTCCGGAGCCCATAACTTTTGATCCGCAAGGAGTTACGCGGCCCACAGCATACCGTTGGAAAGCTCTCCGAGAGCACTACGACGTGGCAGCCAAGCCCGCTTCGCTGGGCCTTTTTTCTGAGCCCAAAATAGAACGTTTTCATCAGTTTCCGGACACTTTTCTGCCTTTTCGCTGTTTTTCCGTCCCGGATCGCACGTCGTGAGCCGCGGGAAGGACGACAACCTAATCCATCACTTATCTGGCACCGGATCCTACGTCACCTTGGGCGATACAACTTCGCTTCACGTAGAGGCTGGGCCCGCAAACCGAGGGCGTGGCGCTTGGGACCAGGTCTCCGTCGCTCCGGAGCCCATAACTTTTGATCCGCAAGGAGTTACGCGGCCCACAGCATACCGTTGGAAAGCTCTCCGAGAGCACTACGACGTGGCAGCTAAGCCCGCTTCACTGGGCCTTTTTTCGGAGCCCAAAATAGAACGTTTTCATCAGTTTCCGGACACTTTTCTGCCTTTTCGCTGTTTTTCCGTCCCGGATCGCACGTCGTGAGCCGCAGGAAGGACGACAACCTAATCCATCACTTATCTGTCACCGGATCCTACGGCACCTTGGGCGAGACAACTTCGCTTCACGTAGAGGCTGGGCCCGCAAACCGAGGGCGTGGCGCTTGGGACCAGGTCTCCGTCGCTCCGGAGCCCATAACTTTTGATCCGCAAGGAGTTACGCGGCCCACAGCATACCGTTGGAAAGCTCTCCGAGAGCACTACGACGTGGCAGCTAAGCCCGCTTCGCTGGGCCTTTTTTCGGAGCCCAAAATAGAACGTTTTCATCAGTTTCCGGACACTTTTCTGCCTTTTTGCTGTTTTTCCGTCCCGGATCGCACGTCGTGAGCCGCGGGAAGGACGACAACCTAATCCATCACTTATCTGTCACCGGATCCTACGGCACCTTGGGCGAGACAACTTCGCTTCACGTCGAGGCTGGGCCCGCAAACCGAGGGCGTGGCGCTTGGGACCAGGTCTCCGTCGCTCCGGAGCCCATAACTTTTGATCCGCAAGGAGTTACGCGGCCCACAGCATACCGTTGGAAAGCTCTCCGAGAGCACTACGACGTGGCAGCGAAGCCCACTTCGCTGGGCCTTTTTTCGGAGCCCAAAATAGAACGTTTTCATCAGTTTCCGGACACTTTTCTGCCTTTTCGCTGTTTTTCCGTCCCGGATCGCACGTCGTGAGCCGCGGGAAGGACGACAACCTAATCCATCACTTATCTGTCACCGGATCCTACGGCACCTTGGGCGAGACAACTTCGCTTCACGTAGAGGCTGGGCTCGCAAACCGAGGGCGTGGCGCTTGGGACCAGGCCTCCGTCGCTCCGGAGCCCATAACTTTTGATCCGCAAGGAGTTACGCGGCCCACAGCATACCGTTGGAAAGGTCTCCGAGAGCACTACGACGTGGCAGATAAGCCCGCTTTGCTGGGCCTTTTTTCGGAGCCCAAAATCAAAGGCTTTCACCAGTTTCGGGATACTTTTATGATTTTCGCTGTTTTTTCGTCCCGGATCACACGTAGTGAGCCGTGGGAAGGACGACAATCTAATCCATCACTTATCTGTCACCGGATCCTACGGCACCTTGGGCGAGACAACTTCGCTTCACGTAGAGGCTGGGCCCGCAAACCGAGGGCGTGGCGCTTGGGACCAGGTCTCCGTCGCTCCGGAGCCCATAACTTTTGATCCGCAAGGAGTTACGCGGCCCACAGCATACCGTTGGAAAGCTATCCGAGAGCACTACGACGTGGCAACTAAGCCCGCTTAGCTGGGCCTTTTTTCGGAGCCCAAAATTGAAAGTTTTCATCAGTTTCCGGACAGTTTGCTGCCTTTTCGCTGTTTTTCCGTCCCGGATCGCACGTCGTGAGCCGCGGGAAGGACGACAACCTAATCCATCACTTATCTGTCACCGGGTCCGACGGCACCTTGGGCGAGACAGCTTCGCTTCACGTAGAGGCCGCGCCCGCAAACAGAGGGCGTGGCGCTTGGGACCAGGTCTCCGTCGCTCTGGAGCGCATAACTTTTGATCCGCAAGGAGTTACGCGGCCCACAGCATACCGTTGGAAAGCTATCCGAGAGCACTACGACGTGGCAGCAAAGCCCGCTTCGCTGGGCCTTTTTTCGGAGCCCAAAATAGAACGTTTTCATCAGTTTCCGGACACTTTTCTGCCTTTTCGCTGTTTTTCCGTCCCGGATCGCACGTCGTGTGCCGCGGGAAGGACGACAACCTAATCCATCACTTATCTGTCACCGGATCCTACGGCACCTTGGGCGAGACAACTTCGCTTCACGTAGAGGCTGCGCCCGCAAACCGAGGGCGTGGCGCTTGGGACCAGGCCTCCGTCGCTCCGGAGCCCATAACTTTTGATCCGCAAGGAGTTACGCGGCCCACAGCATACCGTTGGAAAGCTCTCCGAGAGCACTACGACGTGGCAGCTAAGCCCGCTTTGCTGGGCCTTTTTTCGGAGCCCAAAATAGAACGTTTTCATCAGTTTCCGGACACTTTTCTGCCTTTTCGCTGTTTTTCCGTCCCGGATCGCACGTCGTGAGCCGCGGGAAGGACGACAACCTAATCCATCACTTATCTGTCACCGGATCCTACGGCACCTTGGGCGAGACAACTTCGCTTCACGTAGAGGCTCGGCCCAAAAACCGAGGGCGTGGCGCTTGGGACCAGGTCTCCGTCGCTCCGGAGCCCATAACTTTTGATCCGCAAGGAGTTACGCGGCCCACAGCATACCGTTGGAAAGCTCTCCGAGAGCACTACGACGTGGCAGCAAAGCACGCTTCGTAGGGCCTTTTTTCGGAGCCCAAAATAGAACGTTTTCATCAGTTTCCGGACACTTTTCTGCCTTTTCGCTGTTTTTCCGTCCCGGATCGCACGTCGTGAGCCGCGGGAAGGACGACAACCTAATCCATCACTTATCTGTCACCGGATCCTACGGCACCTTGGGCGAGACAACTTCGCTTCACGTAGAGGCTGGGCCCGCAAACCGAGGGCGTGGCGCTTGGGACCAGGTCTCCGTCGCTCCGGAGCCCATAACTTTTGATCCGCAAGGAGTTACGCGGCCCACAGCATACCGTTGGAAAGCTCTCCGAGAGCACTACGACGTGGCAGCTAAGCCCGCTTCGCTGGGCCTTTTTTCGGAGCCCAAAATAGAACGTTTTCATCAGTTTCCGGACACTTTTCTGCCATTTCGCTGTTTTTCCGTCCCGGATCGCACGTCGTGAGCCGCGGGAAGGACGACAACCTAATCCATCACTTATCTGTCACCGGATCCTACGGCACCTTGGGCGAGACAACTTCGCTTCACGTAGAGGCTGGGCCCGCAAACCGAGGGCGTGGCGCTTGGGACCAGGCCTCCGTCGCTCCGGAGCCCATAACTTTTGATCCGCAAGGAGTTACGCGGCCCACAGCATACCGTTGGAAAGCTCTCCGAGAGCACTACGACGTGGCAGCTAAGCCCGCTTCGCTGGGCCTTTTTTCGGAGCCCAAAATAGAACGTTTTCATCAGTTTCCGGACACTTTTCTGCCTTTTCGCTGTTTTTCCGTCCCGGATCGCACGTCGTGAGCCGCGGGAAGGACGACAACCTAATCCATCACTTATCTGTCACCGGATCCTACGGCACCTTGGGCGAGACAACTTCGCTTCACGTATAGGCTGGGCCCAAAAACCGAGGGCGTGGCGCTTGGGACCAGGTCTCCGTCGCTCCGGAGCCCATAACTTTTGATCCGCAAGGAGTTACGCGGCACACAGCATACCGTTGGAAAGCTCTCCGAGAGCACTACGACGTGGCAGCTAAGCCCGCTTCGCTGGGCCTTTTTTCGGAGCCCAAAATAGAACGTTTTCATCAGTTTCCGGACACTTTTCTGCCTTTTCGCTGTTTTTCCGTCCCAGATCGCACGTCGTGAGCCGCGGGAAGGACGACAACCTAATCCATCACTTATCTGTCACCGGATCCTACGGCACCTTGGGCGAGACAACTTCGCTTCACGTAGAGGGTGGGCCCGCAAACTGAGGGCGTGGCACTTGGGGCCAGGTCTCCGTCGCTTCGGAGCCCATAACTTTTGATCCGCAAGGAGTTACGCGGCCCACAGCATACCATTGGAAAGCTCTCCGAGAGCACTACGACCTGGCAGCTAAGCCCGCTTCGCTGGGCCTTTTTTCGGAGCCCAAAATAGAACGTTTTCATCAGTTTTCGGACACTTTTCTGCCTTTTCGCTGTTTTTCCGTCCCAGATCGCACGTCGTGAGCCGCGGGAAGGACGACAACCTAATCCATCACTTATCTGTCACCGGATCCTACGGCACCTCGGGCAAGCCAACTTCCCTTCCCGTGTAGGTTGGGCCCGCAAGCGGAGGGCGTGGCGCTTGGGACCAGGTCTCTGTCGCTCCGGTGCCCATAACTTTTGATCCGCAAGGAGTTACGCGGCCCACAGCATACCGTTGGAAAGCTCTCCGAGAGCACTACGACGTGGCAGCTAAGCCCGCTTCGCTGGGCCTTTTTTCGGAGCCCAAAATAGAACATTTTCATCAGTTTTCGGACACTTTTCTGGCTTTTCGCTGTTTTTCCGTCTCGGATCGCACGTCGTGAGCCGCGGGAAGGACGACAACCTAATCCATCACTTATCTGTCACCGGATCCTACGGCACCTTGGGCGAGACAACTTCGCTTCACGTAGAGGCTGGGCCCGCAAACCGAGGGCGTGGCGCTTGGGACCAGGCCTCCGTCGCTCCGGAGCCCATAACTTTTGATCCGCAAGGAGTTACGCGGCCCACAGCATACCGTTGGAAAGCTCTCCGAGAGCATTACGACGTGACAGCTAAGCCCGCTTCGCTGGGCCTTTTTTCGGAGCCCAAAATAGAACGTTTTCATCAGTTTCCGGACACTTTTCTGCCTTTTCACTGTTTTTCCGTCCCGGATTGCACGTCGTGAGCCGCGGGAAGGACGACAACCTAATCCATCACTTATCTGTCACCGGATCCTACGGCACCTTGGGCGAGACAACTTCGCTTCACGTAGAGGCTGGGCCCGCAAACCGAGGGCGTGGGGCTTGGGACCAGGTCTCCGTCGCTCCGGAGCCCATAACTTTTGATCCGCAAGGAGTTACGCGGCCCACAACATACCATTGGAAAGCTCTCCGAGAGCTCTACGACGGGGCTGCTAAGCCCGCTTCGCTAGGCCTCTTTACAGAGAAAAAAATAGAACGTTTTCATCAGTTTCGAGACACTTTTCTACCTTTTCGCTGTTTTTCCGTCCCGAATCGTACGTCGTGAGCCGCGAAAAGGACGACAATCTAATCCATCACTTATCTGTCACCGGATCCTACGGCACCTTGGGCGAGACAACTTCACTTCACGTAGAGGCTGGGCCCACAAACCGAGGGCGTGGGGCTTGGGACCAGGTCTCCGTTGATCCGCAGCCCATAACTTTCGACCTGCAAGTAGTTACGCGGCCCACAGCATACCGTTGGAAAGCTCTCCGTGAGCTCTACGACGGGGAAGCTAAGACCGCTTTGCAAGGCCTCTTTTCGGAGCCCAAAATCGAACATTTTCATCTGTTTCCGGACACTTTTCTGCCTTTTCGCTGTTTTTCCGTCCCGGATCGCACGTCGTGAGCCGCGGGAAGGACGACAACCTAATCCATCACTTATCTGTCACCGGATCCTACGGCACCTTGGGCGAGACAACTTCGCTTCACGTAGAGGCTGGGCCCGCAAACCGAGGGCGTGGCGCTTGGGACCAGGTCTCCGTCGCTCCGGAGCCCATAACTTTTGATCCGCAAGGACTTACGCGGCCCACAACATACCGTTGGAAAGCTCTCCGAGAGCACTACGACGTGGCAGCTAAGCCCGCTTCGCTGGACCTTTTTTCGGAGCCCAAAATAGAACGTTTTCATCAGATTTCGGACACTTTTCTGCCTTTTCGCAGTTTTTCCGTCCCGGATCGCACGTCGTGAGCCGCGGGAAGGACGACAACCTAATCCATCACTTATCTGTCACCGGATCCTACGGCACCTTGGGCGAGACAACTTCGCTTCACGTAGAGGCTGGGCCCGCAAACCGAGGGCGTGGCGCTTGGGACCAGGCCTCCGTCGCTCCGGAGCCCATAACTTTTGATCCGCAAGGAGTTACGCGGCCCACAGCATACCGTTGGAAAGCTCTCCGAGAGCACTACGACGTGGCAGCCAAGCCCGCTTCGCTGGGCCTTTTTTCTGAGCCCAAAATAGAACGTTTTCATCAGTTTCCGGACACTTTTCTGCCTTTTCGCTGTTTTTCCGTCCCGGATCGCACGTCGTGAGCCGCGGGAAGGACGACAACCTAATCCATCACTTATCTGTCACCGGATCCTACGGCACCTTGGGCGAGACAACTTCGCTTCACGTAGAGGCTGGGCCCGCAAACCGAGGGCGTGGCGCTTGGGACCAGGCCTCCGTCGCTCCGGAGCCCATAACTTTTGATCCGCAAGGAGTTACGCGGCCCACAGCATACCGTTGGAAAGCTCTCCGAGAGCACTACGACGTGGCAGCAAAGCCCGCTTCGCTGGGCCTTTTTTCGGAGCCCAAAATAGAACGTTTTCATCAGTTTCCGGACACTTTTCTGCCTTTTCACTGTTTTTCCGTCCCGGATCGCACGTCGTGAGCCGCGGGAAGGACGACAACCTAATCCATCACTTATCTGTCACCGGATCCTACGGCACCTTGGGCGAGACAACTTCGCTTCACGTAGAGGCTGGGCCCGCAAACCGAGGGCGTGGCGCTTGGGACCAGGCCTCCGTCGCTCCGGAGCCCATAACTTTTGATCCGCAAGGAGTTACGCGGCCCACAGCATACCGTTGGAAAGCTCTCCGAGAGCACTACGACGTGGCAGCCAAGCCCGCTTCGCTGGGCCTTTTTTCTGAGCCCAAAATAGAACGTTTTCATCAGTTTCCGGACACTTTTATGCCTTTTCGCTGTTTTTCCGTCCCGGATCGCACGTCGTGAGCCGCGGGAAGGACGACAACCTAATCCATCACTTATCTGTCACCGGATCCTACGGCACCTTGGGCGAGACAACTTCGCTTCACGTAGAGGCTGGGCCCGCAAACCGAGGGCGTGGCGCTTGGGACCAGGTCTCCGTCGCTCCGTAGCCCATAACTTTTGATCCGCAAGGAGTTACGCGGCCCACAGCATACCGTTGGAAAGCTCTCCGAGAGCACTACGACGTGGCAACTAAGCCCGCTTCGCTGGACCTTTTTTCGGAGCCCAAAATAGAACGTTTTCATCAGATTTCGGACACTTTTCTGCCTTTTCGCAGTTTTTCCGTCCCGGATCGCACGTCGTGAGCCGCGGGAAGGACGACAACCTAATCCATCACTTATCTGTCACCGGATCCTACGGCACCTTGGGCGAGACAACTTCGCTTCACGTAGAGGCTGGGCCCGCAAACCGAAGGCGTGGCGCTTGGGACCAGGCCTCCGTCGCTCCGGAGCCAATAACTTTTGATCCGCAAGGAGTTTCGCGGCCCACAGCATACCGTTGGAAAGCTCTCCGAGAGCACTACGACGTGGCAGTTAAGCCCGCTTCGCTGGGCCTTTTTTCTGAGCCCAAAATAGAACGTTTTCATCAGTTTCCGGACACTTTTATGCCTTTTCGCTGTTTTTCCGTCCCGGATCGCACGTCGTGAGCCGCGGGAAGGACGACAACCTAATCCATCACTTATCTGTCACCGGATCCTACCGCACCTTGGGCGAGACAACTTCGCTTCACGTAGAGGCTGGGCCCGCAAACCGAGGGCATGGCACTTGGGACCAGGTCTCCGTCGCTCCGGAGCCCATAACTTTTGATCCGCAAGGAGTTACGCGGCCCACAACATACCGTTGGAAAGCTCTCCGAGAGCACTACGACGTGGCAACGAAGCCCGCTTCTCTGGACCTTTTTTCGGAGCCCAAAATAGAACGTTTTCATCAGTTTCCGGACACTTTTCTGCCTTTTCGCAGTTTTTCCGTCCCGGATCGCACGTCGTGAGCCGCGGGAAGGACGACAACCTAATCCATCACTTATCTGGCACCGGATCCTACGGCACCTTGGGCGAGACAACTTCGCTTCACGTAGAGGCTGGGCCCGCAAACCGAGGGCGTGGCGCTTGGGACCAGGTCTCCGTCGCTCCGGAGCCCATAACTTTTGATCCGCAAGGAGTTACGCGAACCACAGCATGCCGTTGGAAAGCTCTCCGAGAGCACTACGACGTGGCTGCTAAGCCCGCTTTGCTGGGCCTTTTTTCCGAGCCAAAATTGAACGTTTTCATCAATTTTCGGACACTTTTCTGCCTTTTCCCTGTTTTTTCATCCCGGATCCCACGTCGTGAGCCGCGGGAAGGACGAAAACCTAATCCATCACTTATCTGTCACCGGATCCTACCGCACCTTGGGCGAGACAACTTCGCTTCACGTAGAGGCTGGGCCCCCAAACCGAGGGCGTGGCGCTTGGGACCAGGTCTCCGTCGCTCCGGAGCCCATAACTTTTGATCCGCAAGGAGTTACGCGGCCCACAACATACCGTTGGAAAGCTCTCCGAGAGCACTACGACGTGGCAACTAAGCCCGCTTCCTTGGACCTTTTTTCGGAGCCCAAAATAGAACGTTTTCATCAGTTTCCGGACACTTTTCTGCCTTTTCGCAGTTTTTCCGTCCCGGATCGCACGTCGTGAGCCGCGGGAAGGACGACAACCTAATCCATCACTTATCTGGCACCGGATCCTACGGCACCTTGGGCGAGACAACTTCGCTTCACGTAGAGGCTGGGCCCGCAAACCGAGGGCGTGGCGCTTGGGACCAGGTCTCCGTCGCTCCGGAGCCCATAACTTTTGATCCGCAAGGAGTTACGCGAACCACAGCATGCCGTTGGAAAGCTCTCCGAGAGCACTACGACGTGGCAGCTAAGCCCGCTTCGCTGGGCCTTTTTTCGGAGCCCAAAATAGAACGTTTTCATCAGTTTCCGGACACTGTTCTGCCTTTTCGCTGTTTTTCCGTCCCGGATCGCACGTCGTGAGCCGCGGGAAGGACGACAACCTAATCCATCACTTATCTGTCACCGGATCCTACGGCACCTTGGGCGAGACAACTTCGCTTCACGTAGAGGCTGGGCCCGCAGACCGAGGGTGTGCCGCTTGTGACCAGGTGCCCCTCGTTCCGGAGCCCCTACCTTTTGATCCGCAAGGAGTTACCCGGCCCACAGCATACCGTTGGAAAGCACTCCGAGAGCACTACGACGTGGCAACTAAGCCCGCTTCGCTGGACCTTTTTTCGGAGCCCAAAATAGAACGTTTTCATCAGATTTCGGACACTTTTCTGCCTTTTCGCTGTTTTTCCGTCCCAGATCGCACGTCGTGAGCCGCGGGAAGGACGACAACCTAATCCATCACTTATCTGTCACCGGATCCTACGGCACCTTGGGCGAGACAACTTCGCTTCACGTAGAGGCTGGGCCCGCAAACCGAGGGCGTGGCGCTTGGGACCAGGCCTCCGTCGCTCCGGAGCCCATAACTTTTGATCCGCAAGGAGTTACGCGGCCCACAGCATACCGTTGGAAAGCTCTCCGAGAGCACTACGACGTGGCAGCCAAGCCCGCTTTGCTGGGCCTTTTTTCTGAGCCCAAAATAGAACGTTTTCATCAGTTTCTGAACACTTTTCTGCCTTTTCGCTGTTTTTCCGTCCCGGATCGCACGTCGTGAGCCGCGGGAAGGACGACAACCTAATCCATCACTTATCTGTCACCGGATCCTACGGCACCTTGGGCGAGACAACTTCGCTTCACGTAGAGGCTGGGCCCGCAAACCGAGGGCGTGGCGCTTGGGACCAGGCCTCCGTCGCTCCGGAGCCCATAACTTTTGATCCGCAAGGAGTTACGCGGCCCACAGCATACCGTTGGAAAGCTCTCCGAGAGCACTACGACGTGGCAGCTAAGCCCGCTTCGCTGGGCCTTTTTTCGGAGCCCAAAATAGAACGTTTTCATCAGTTTCCGGACACTTTTCTGCCTTTTCGCTGTTTTTCCGTCCCGGATCGCACGTCGTGAGCCGCGGGAAGGACGACAACCTAATCCATCACTTATCTGTCACCGGATCCTACAGCACCTTGGGCGAGACAACTTCGCTTCACGTAGAGGCTGGGCCCGCAAACCGAGGGCGTGGCACTTGGGACCAGGTCTCCGTCGCTCCGGAAAGCACAACTGTTGATCCGCAAGGAGTTACGTGGCCCACAGCATACCGTTGGAAAGCTCTCCGAGAGCACTACGACGTGGCAGCTAAGCCCGCTTTGCTGGACCTTTTTTCAGAGCCCAAAATAGAACGTTTTCATCAGTTTTCGGACACTTTTCTGCCTTTTCGCTGTTTTTCCGTCCCGGATCGCACGTCGTGAGCCGCGGGAAGGACGACAACCTAATCCATCACTTATCTGTCACCGGATCCTACGGCACCTTGGGCGAGACAACTTCGCTTCACGTAGAGGCTGGGCCCGCAAACCGAGGGCGTGGCGCTTGGGACCAGGCCCCCGTCGCTCCGGAGCCCATACCTTTTGCTCCGCAAGGAGTTACGCGGCCCCCAGCATACCGTTGGAAAGCTCTCCGAGAGCTCTCCGACGGGGCAGCCAAGCCCGCTTCGCTGGGCCTTTTTTCTGAGCCCAAAATAGAACGTTTTCATCAGTTTCCGGACCCTTTTCTGCCTTTTCGCTTTTTTTCCGTCCCGGATCGCACGTCGTGAGCCGCGGGAAGGACGACAACCTAATCCATCACTTATCTGTCACCGGATCCTACCGCACCTTGGGCGAGACAACTTCGCTTCACGTAGAGGCTGGGCCCGTAAACCGAGGGCATGGCGCTTGGGACCAGGTCTCCGTCGCTCCGGAGCCCATAACTTTTGATCCGCAAGGAGTTACGCGGCCCACAACATACCGTTGGAAAGCTCTCCGAGAGCACTACGACGTGGCAGCTAAGCCCGCTTCGCTGGACCTTTTTTCGGAGCCCAAAATAGAACGTTTTCATCAGTTTTCGGATACTTTTCTGCCTTTTCGCTATTTTTCCGTCCCGGATCGCACGTCGTGAGCCGCGGGAAGGACGACAACCTAATCCATCACTTATCTGGCACCGGATCCTACGGCACCTTGGGCGAGACAACTTCGCTTCACGTAGAGGCTGGGCCCGCAAACCGAGGGCGTGGCGCTTGGGACCAGGCCCCCGTCACTCCGGAGCCCATAACTTTTGATCCGCAAGGGGTTACGCGGCCCCCAGCATACCGTTGGAAAGCTCTTCGAGAGCTCTACGACGAGGCAGCCAAGCCCGCTTCGCTGGGCCTTTTTTCTGAGCCCAAAATCAAACATTTTTATCAGTTTTGGGACACTTTTCTTCTTTTGCGCTGTTATTTCGTCCCAGATCGCGCGTCGTGAGCCGCGAAAAGGATGACAACCTAATCCATCACTTTTCTGTCACCGGATCCTACGGCACCTTGGGCGAGACAACTTCGCTTCACGTAGAGGCTGGGCCCGCAAACCGAGGGCATGGCGCTTGGGACCAGGTCTCCGTCGCTCCGGAGCCCATAACTTTTGATCCGCAAGGAGTTACGCGGCCCACAACATACCGTTGGAAAGCTCTCCGAGAGCACTACGACGTGGTAGCTAAGCACGCTTTGCTGGACCCTTTTTTGGAGCCCAAAATTGAACGTTTTCATTAGTTTTCGGACACTTTTCTGCCTTTTCGCTATTTTTCCGTCCCGGATCGCACGTCGTGAGCCGCGGGAAGGACGACAACCTAATCCATCACTTATCTGGCACCGGATCCTACGGCACCTTGGGCGAGACAACTTCGCTTCACGTAGAGGTTGGGCCCGCAAACCGAGGGCGTGGCGCTTGGGACCAGGTCTCCGTCGCTCCGGAGCCCATAACTTTTGATCCGCAAGGAGTTACGCGGCCCACAGCATACCGTTGGAAAGCTATCCGAGAGCACTACGACGTGGCAGCTAAGCCCGCTTCGCTGGGCCTTTTTTCGGAGCCCAAAATAGAACGTTTTCATCAATTTCTGGACACTTTTCTGCCTTTTCGCTGTTTTTCCGTCCCGGATCGCACGTCGTGAGCCGCGGGAAGGACGACAACCTAATCCATCACTTTTCTGTCACCGGATCCTACGGCACCTTGGGCGAGACAACTTCGCTTCACGTAGAGGCTGGGCCCGCAAACCGAGGGCGTGGCGCTTGGGACCAGGTCTCCGTCGCTCCGGAGCCCATAACTTTTGATCCGCAAGGAGTTACGCGGCCCACAGCATACCGTTGGAAAGCTATCCGAGAGCACTACGACGTGGCAACTAAGCCCGCTTCGCTGGGCCTTTTTTCGGAGCCCAAAATAGAACGTTTTCATCAGTTTCCGGACACTTTTCTACCTTTTCGCTATTTTTCCGTCCCGGATCGCACGTCGTGAGCCGCGGGAAGGACGACAACCTAATCCATCACTTATCTGTCACCGGATCCTACGGCACCTTGGGCGAGACAACTTCGCTTCACGTAGAGGCTGGGCCCGCAAACCGAGGGCGTGGCGCTTGGGACTAGGTCTCCGTCGCTCCGGAGCCCATAATTTTTGATCCGCAAGGAGTTGCGCGGCCCACAACATGCCGTTGGAAAGCTCTCCGAGAGCACTACGACGTGGCAGCTAAGCCCGCTTCGCTGGACCTTTTTTCGGAGCCCAAAATAGAACGTTTTCATCAGATTTCGGACACTTTTCTGCCTTTTCGATGTTTTTCCGTCCCGGATCGCACGTCGTGAGCCGCGGGAAGGACGACAACCTAATCCGTCACATTTCTGTTACCGAATCCCACGGCACCATGGGCAAGGCAAATTCGCTTCACGTGGAGGCTGCGCCCGCAAACAGAGGTCGTGTGGCTTCGGACCAGGTCTCCGTCGCTCCGGAGCCCATAACTATTGATCCGCAAGGAGTTACGCGGCCCACAGCATACTGTTGGAAAGCTCTCCGAGAGCTCTACGATGTGGCAGCCAAGCCTGCTTCGCTTGGCCTTTTTTCTGAGCTCAAAATCGAACGTTTTCTTCAGTTTCGGGATACTTTTCTTCTTCTGCGTTGTTTTTCAGTCCCAGATCGCGCGTCGTGAGCCGCGAAAAGGACGACAACCTAATCCGTCACATTTCTGTTACCGAATCCCACGGTACCTTGGGCAAGGCAACTTCGCTTCACGTAGAGGCTGGGCCCGCAAACCGAGGGCGTGGCGCTTGGGACCAGGTCTCCGTCGCTCCGGAGCCCATAACTTTTGATCCGCAAGGAGTTACGCGGCCCACAGCATACCGTTGGAAAGCTCTCCGAGAGCACTACGACGTGGCAACTAAGCCCGCTTCGCTGGACCTTTTTTCGGAGCCCAAAATAGAACGTTTTCATCAGATTTCGGACACTTTTCTGCCTTTTCGCTGTTTTTCCGTCCCGGATCGCACGTCGTGAGCCGCGGGAAGGACGACAACCTAATCCATCACTTATCTGTCACCGGATCCTACGGCACCTTGGGCGAGACAACTTCGCTTCACGTAGAGGCTGGGCCCGCAAACCGAAGGCGTGGCGCTTGGGACCAGGCCTCCGTCGCTCCGGAGCCCATAACTTTTGATCCGCAAGGAGTTACGCGGCCCACAGCATACCGTTGGAAAGCTCTCCGAGAGCACTACGACGTGGCAGCTAAGCCCGCTTCGCTGGGCCTTTTTTCGGAGCCCAAAATAGAACGTTTTCATCAGTTTCCGGACACTTTTCTGCCTTTTCGCTGTTTTTCCGTCCCGGATCGCACGTCGTGAGCCGCGGGAAGGACGACAACCTAATCCATCACTTATCTGTCACCGGATCCTACCGCACCTTGGGTGAGACAACTTCGCTTCACGTAGAGGCTGGGCCCGCAAACCGAGGTCATGGCGCTTGGGACCAGGTCTCCGTCGCTCCGGAGGCCATAAATTTTGATCCGGATGGAGGTGCGCGGCCCACAACATACCGCTGGAAAGGTCTCCGAGTGCGCTACGACGGGGCAGCTAAGCCCGCTTCGCTGGACCTTTTTTCGGAGCCCAAAATAGAACGTTTTCATCAGTTTCCGGACACTTTTCTGCCTTTTCGCTGTTTTTCCGTCCCGGATCGCACGTCGTGAGCCGCGGGAAGGACGACAACCTAATCCATCACTTATCTGGCACCGGATCCTACGGCACCTTGGGCGATACAACTTCGCTTCACGTAGAGGTTGGGCCCGCAAACCGAGGGCGTGGCGCTTGGGACCAGGTCTCCGTCGCTCCGGAGCCCATAACTTTTGATCCGCAAGGAGTTACGCGGCCCACAGCATACCGTTGGAAAGCTATCCGAGAGCACTACGACGTGGCAGCTAAGCCCGCTTCGCTGGGCCTTTTTTCGGAGCCCAAAATAGAACGTTTTCATCAGTTTCCGGACACTTTTCTGCCTTTTCGCTGTTTTTCCGTCCCGGATCGCACGTCGTGAGCCGCGGGAAGGACGACAACCTAATCCATCACTTATCTGTCACCGGATCCTACGGCACCTTGGGCGAGACAACTTCGCTTCACGTAGAGGCTGGGCCCGCAAACCGAGGGCGTGGCGCTTGGGACCAGGTCTCCGTCGCTCCGGAGCCCATAACTTTTGATCCGCAAGGAGTTACGCGGCCCACAGCATACCGTTGGAAAGCTCTCCGAGAGCACTACGACGTGGCAGCTAAGCCCGCTTCGCTGGGCCTTTTTTCGGAGCCCAAAATAGAACGTTTTCATCAGTTTCCGGACACTTTTCTTCCTTTTCGCTGTTTTTCCGTCCCGGATCGCACGTCGTGAGCCGCGGGAAGGACGACAACCTAATCCATCACTTATCTGTCACCGGATCCTACGGCACCTTGGGCGAGACAACTTCGCTTCACGTAGAGGCTGGGCCCGCAAACCGAAGGCGTGGCGCTTGGGACCAGGCCTCCGTCGCTCTGGAGACCATAAGTTTTGATCCCCCAGGAGTTCCGCGGCCCAGAGCATACCGTTGGAAATCTCTCCGAGAGCACTACGACGGGGCAGCTAAGTCCGCTTCGCTGGGCCTTTTTTCGGAGCCCAAAATAGAACGTTTTCATCAGTTTCTGGACACTTTTCTGCCTTTTCGCTGTATTTTCGTCCCGGATCGCACGTCGTGAGCCGCGGGAAGGACGACAACCTAATCCATCACTTATCTGTCACCGGATCCTACGGCACCTTGGGCGAGACAACTTCGCTTCACGTAGAGGCTGGGCCCGCAAACCGAGGGCGTGGCGCTTGGGACCAGGCCTCCGCCGCTCCGGAGCCCATAACTTTCGACCCGGAAGGAGTTCCGCGGCCCACAGCATACCGTTGCAAAGCTCTCCGAGAGCCCTCCGACGTGGCAGCTAAGCCCGCTTCGCTGGGCCTTTTTTCGGAGCCCAAAATAGAACGTTTTCATCAGTTTCTGGACACTTTTCTGCCTTTTCGCTGTTTTTCCGTCCCGGATCGCACGTCGTGAGCCGCGGGAAGGACGACAACCTAATCCATCACTTATCTGTCACCGGATCCTACGGCACCTTGGGCGAGACAACTTCGCTTCACGTAGAGGCTGGGCCCGCAAACCGAGGGCGTGGCGCTTGGGACCAGGTCTCCGTCGCTCCGGAGCCCATAACTTTTGATCCGCAAGGAGTTACGCGACCCACAGCATGCCGTTGGAAAGCTCTCCGAGAGCACTACGACGTGGCAGCTAAGCCCGCTTCGCTGGGCCTTTTTTCGGAGCCCAAAATAGAACGTTTTCATCAGTTTCCGGACACTTTTCTGCCTTTTCGCTGTTTTTCCGTCCCGGATCGCACGTCGTGAGCCGCGGGAAGGACGACAACCTAATCCATCACTTATCTGTCACCGGATCCTACGGCACCTTGGGCGAGACAACTTCGCTTCACGTAGAGGCTGGGCCCGCAAATCGAGGGCGTGGCTCTTGGGACCAGGTCTCCGCCGCTCCGGAGCCCATTACTTTTCATCCGCAAGGAGTTACGCGGCCCACAGAATACCGTTGGAAAGATCTCCGAGAGCACTACGACGTGGCAGCTAAGCCCGCTTCCTTGGACCTTTTTTCGGAGCCCAAAATAGAACGTTTTCATCAGATATCGGACAATTTTCTGCCCTTTCGCTGTTTTTCCGTCCCGGATCGCACGTCGTGAGCCGCGGGAAGGACGACAACCTAATCCATCACTTATCTGTCACCGGATCCTACGGCACCTTGGGCGAGACAACTTTGCTTCACGTGGTGGCTTGGCCGGCAAACCGAGGTCGCGGGGCTTGGGACCAAGTCTCCGCCGCTCCGGAGCCCATAACTTTTGATCCGCAAGGTGTTACTTGGCCCACAACATACCGTTGGAAAGCTCTCCGAGAGCTCTACGACGGGGCAACTAAGCCCGCGTCGCTAGCCCTTTTTCCGGAGCCTAAAATTGAACGTTTTCATCAGATTTCGGACACTTTTCTTCTTTTGCTCTGTTTTTCCGTCCCGGATCGCGCGTCGTGCGCCGCGAAAAGGACGACAACCTAATCCATCACTTATCTGTCACTGGATCCTACGGCACCTTGGGCGAGACAACTTCGCTTCACGTAGAGGCTGGGCCCGCAAACCGAGGGCGTGGCGCTTGGGACCAGGCCTCCGTCGCTCCGGAGCCCATAACTTTTGATCCGCAAGGAGTTACGCGGCCCACAGCATACCGTTGGAAAGCTCTCCGAGAGCACTACGACGTGGCAGCCAAGCCCGCTTTGCTGGGCCTTTTTTCTGAGCCCAAAATAGAACGTTTTCATCAGTTTCCGAACACTTTTCTGCCTTTTCGCTGTTTTTCCGTCCCGGATTGCACGCCGTGAGCCGCGGGAAGGACGACAACCTAATCCATCACTTATCTGTCACCGGATCCTACGGCACCTTGGGCGAGACAACTTCGCTTCACGTAGAGGCTGGGCCCGAAAACCGAAGGCGTGGCGCTTGGGCCCAGGTCTCAGTCGCTCCGGAGCCCATAACTTTTGATCCGCAAGGAGTTACGCGGCCCACAGCATACCGTTGGAAAGCTCTCCGAGAGCACTACGACGTGGCAGCTAAGCACGCTTTGCTGGGCCTTTTTTCGGAGCCCAAAATAGAACGTTTTCATCAGTTTCCGGACACTTTTCTGCCTTTTCGCTGTTTTTCCGTCCCGGATCGCACGTCGTGAGCCGCGGGAAGGACGACAACCTAATCCATCACTTATCTGTCACCGGATCCTACGGCACCTTGGGCGAGACAACTTCGCTTCACGTAGAGGCTGGGCCCGCAAACCGAGGGCGTGGCGCTTGGGACCAGGTCTCCGTCGCTCCGGAGCCCATAACTTTTGATCCTCAAGGAGTTACGCGGCCCACAGCATACCGTTGGAAAGCTCTCCGAGAGCACTACGACGTGGCAGCTAAGCCCGCTTTGCTGGGCCTTTTTTCGGAGCCCAAAATAGAACGTTTTCATCAGTTTCCGGACACTTTTCTGCCTTTTCGCTGTTTTTCCGTCCCGGATCGCACGTCGTGAGCCGCGGGAAGGACGACAACCTAATCCATCACTTATCTATCACCGGATCCTACGGCACCTTGGTCGAGACAACTTCGCTTCATGTAGAGGCTGGGCCCGCAAACCGAGGGCGTGGTGCTTGGGACCAGGTCTCCGTCGCTCCGGAGCCCATAACTTTTGATCCGCAAGGAGTTATGCGACCCACAGCATGCCGTTGGAAAGCTCTCCGAGAGCACTACGACGTGGCAGCTAAGCCCGCTTCGCTGGGCCTTTTTTCGGGGCCCAAAATAGAACGTTTTCATCAGTTTCCGGACACTTTTCTGCCTTTTCGCTGTTTTTCCGTGCCGGATCGCTCGTCGTGAGCTGCGGGAAGGGGGACAACCTAATCCATCACTTATCTGTCCCCGGATCCTACGGCAGCCTGGGCGAGCCCACTTCGCTCCACGTAGAGGCTGGGCCCGCAAACCGAGGGCGTGGCGCTTGGCACCAGCTCCCCGTCGCTCCGGAGCCCATAACTTTTGATCCGCAAGGAGTTACGCGGCCCACAGCATACCGTTGGAAAGCTCTCCGAGAGCACTACGACGTGGCAGCTAAGCCCGCTTCGCTGGGCCTTTTTTCGGAGCCCAAAATAGAACGTTTTCATCAGTTTCCGGACACTTTTCTGCCTTTTCGCTGTTTTTCCGTCCCGGATCGCACGTCGTGAGCCGCGGCAAGGACGACAACCTAATCCATCACTTATCTGTCACCGGATCCTACGGCACCTTGGGCGAGACAACTTCGCTTCACGTAGAGGCTGGGCCCGCAAACCGAGGGCGTGGCGCTTGGCACCAGGCCTCCGTCGCTCCGGAGCCCATAACTTTTGATCCGCAAGGAGTTACGCGGCCCACAGCATACCGTTGGAAAGCTCTCCGAGAGCACTACGACGTGGCAGCTAAGCCCGCTTCGCTGGGCCTTTTTTCGGAGCCCAAAATAGAACGTTTTCATCAGTTTCCGGACACTTTTCTGCCTTTTCGCTGTTTTTCCGTCCCGGATCGCACGTCGTGAGCCGCGGGAAGGACGACAACCTAATCCATCACTTATCTGTCACCGGATCCTACCGCACCTTGGGCGAGACAACTTCGCTTCACGTAGAGGCTGGGCCCGCAAACCGAGGGCATGGCGCTTGGGACCAGGTCTCCGTCGCTCCGGAGCCCATAACTTTTGATCCGCAAGGAGTTACGCGGCCCACAACATACCGTTGGAAAGCTCTCCGAGAGCACTACGACGTGGCAGCTAAGCCCGCTTCGCTGGACCTTTTTTCGGAGCCCAAAATAGAACGTTTTCATCAGTTTCTGGACACTTTTCTGCCTTTTCGCTGTTTTTCCGTCCCGGATCGCACGTCGTGAGCCGCGGGAAGGACGACAACCTAATCCATCACTTATCTGTCACCGGATCCTATGGCACCTTGGGCGAGACAACTTCGCTTAACGTGGTGGCTGGGCCGGCAAACCGAGGCCGCGGGGCTTGGGACCAGGTCTCCGCCGCTCCGAAGCCCATAACTTTTGATCCGCAAGGAGTTACGCGGCCTACAGCATACCGTTAGAAAGCTCTCCGAGAGCTCTACGACGGTGCAGCTAATCCCGCTTCGCTGGTCCTTTTTTCGGATCCCAAAATAGAACATTCTCATCAGTTTCCGGACACATTTCTTCTTTTGCGCTATTTTTCCGTTCCGGATCGCGCGTCGTGCGCCGCGAAAGGAACGACAACCTAATCCATCACATTCCTATTACCGAATCCCACGGCACCTTGGCCAAGGCAACTTCGCTTCACGTGGCGGCTGGGCCGGTAAACCGAGGTCGCGGGGCTTGGGACCATGTCTCCGTCGCTCCGGAGTCCATAACTTTTGATCCGCAAGGAGTTACGCGGCCCACAGCATACCGTTGGAAAGCTCTCCGAGAGCACTACGACGTGGCAGCTAAGCACGCTTCGCTGGGCCTTTTTTCGGAGCCCAAAATAGAACGTTTTCATCAGTTTTCGGACACTGTTCTGCCTTTTCGCTGTTTTTCCGTCCCGGATCGCACGTCGTGAGCCGCGGGAAGGACGACAACCTAATCCATCACTTATCTGTCACCGGATCCTACGGCACCTTGGGCAAGACAACTTCGCTTCACGTAGAGGCTGGGCCCGCAAACCGAGGGCGTGGCGCTTGGGACCAGGTCTCCGTCGCTCCGGAGCGCATAACTTTTGATCCGCAAGGAGTTACGCGGCCCACAGCATACCGTTGGAAAGCTCTCTGAGAGCACTACGACGTGGCAGCTAAGCCCGCTTTGCTGGGCCTTTTTTCGGAGCCCAAAATAGAACGTTTTCATCAGTTTCTGGACACTTTTCTGCCTTTTCGCTGTTTTTCCGTCCCGGATCGCACGTCGTGAGCCGCGGGAAGGACGACAACCTAATCCATCACTTATCTATCACCGGATCCTACGGCACCTTGGTCGAGACAACTTCGCTTCATGTAGAGGCTGGGCCCGCAAACCGAGGGCGTGGCGCTTGGGACCAGGTCTCCGTCGCTCCGGAGCCCATAACTTTTGATCCGCAAGGAGTTACGCGACCCACAGCATGCCGTTGGAAAGCTCTCCGAGAGCACTACGACGTGGCAGCTAAGCCCGCTTCGCTGGGCCTTTTTTCGGAGCCCAAAATAGAACGTTTTCATCAGTTTCCGGACACTTTTCTGCCTTTTCGCTGTTTTTCCGTCCCGGATCGCACGTCGTGAGCCGCGGGAAGGACGACAACCTAATCCATCACTTATCTGTCACCGGATCCTACGGCACCTTGGGCGAGACAACTTCGGTTCACCTAGGGGCTGGGCCCGCAAACCGAGTGCGTGGGGCTTGGCACCAGGCCTCCGTCGCTCCGAAGCCCATAACTTTTGATCCGCAAGGAGTTACGCGGCCCACAGCATACCGTTGGAAAGCTCTCCGAGAGCACTACGACGTGGCAGCTAAGCCCGCTTCGCTGGGCCTTTTTTCGGAGCCCAAAATAGAACGTTTTCATCAGTTTCCGGACACTTTTCTGCCTTTTCGCTGTTTTTCCGTCCCGGATCGCACGTCGTGAGCCGCGGCAAGGACGACAATCTACTCCATCACTTATCTGTCACCGGATCCTACGGCCCCTTGCGCGAGACAGCTTCGCTTCGCGTAGAGGCTGGGCCCGCAAACCGAGGGCGTGGCGCTTGGCACCAGGCCTCCGTCGCTCCGGAGCCCATAACTTTTGATCCGGAAGGAGTTCCGCGGCCCACAGCATACCGTTGGAAAGCTCTCCGAGAGCACTACGACGTGGCAGCAAAGCCCGCTTCGCTGGGCCTTTTTTCGGAGCCCAAAATAGAACGTTTTCATCAGTTTCCGGACACTTTTCTGCCTTTTCGCTGTTTTTCCGTCCCGGATCGCACGTCGTGAGCCGCGGGAAGGACGACAACCTAATCCATCACTTATCTGTCACCGGATCCTACCGCACCTTGGGCGAGACAACTTCGCTTCACGTAGAGGCTGGGCCCGCAAACCGAGGGCATGGCGCTTGGGACCAGGTCTCCGTCGCTCCGGAGCCCATAACTTTTGATCCGCAAGGAGTTACGCGGCCCACAACATACCGTTGGAAAGCTCTCCGAGAGCACTACGACGTGGCAGCTAAGCCCGCTTCGCTGGACCTTTTTTCGGAGCCCAAAATAGAACGTTTTCATCAGTTTCCGGACACTTTTCTGCCTTTTCGCTGTTTTTCCGTCCCGGATCGCACGTCGTGAGCCGCGGGAAGGACGACAACCTAATCCATCACTTATCTGGCACCGGATCCTACGGCACCTTGGGCGATACAACTTCGCTTCACGTAGAGGTTGGGCCCGCAAACCGAGGGCGTGGCGCTTGGGACCAGGTCTCCGTCGCTCCGGAGCCCATAACTTTTGATCCGCAAGGAGTTACGCGGCCCACAGCATACCGTTGGAAAGCTATCCGAGAGCACTACGACGTGGCAGCTAAGCCCGCTTTGCTGGGCCTTTTTTCGGAGCCCAAAATAGAACGTTTTCATCAGTTTCCGGACACTTTTCTGCCTTTTCGCTGTTTTTCCGTCCCGGATCGCACGTCGTGAGCCGCGGGAAGGACGACAACCTAATCCATCACTTATCTGTTACCGGATCCTACGGCACCTTGGGCGAGACAACTTCGCTTCACGTAGATGTTGGGCCCGCAAACCGAGGTCGTGGCGCTTGGGACCAGGTCTCCGTCGCTCCGGAGCCCATAACTTTTGATCCGCAAGGAGTTACGCGGCCCACAGCATACAGTTGGAAAGCTCTCCGAGAGCACTACGACGTGGCAGCTAAGCCCGCTTCGCTGGGCCTTTTTTCGGAGCCCAAAATAGAACGTTTTCATCAGTTTCCGGACACTTTTCTGCCTTTTCAATGTTTTTCCGTCCCGGATCGCACGTGGTGAGGCGCGGGAAGGACGACAACCTAATCCATCACTTATCTGTCACCGGATCCTACGGCACCTTGGGCGAGACAACTTCGCTTCACGTAGAGGCTGGGCCCGCAAACCGAGGGCGTGGCGCTTGGGACCAGGTCTCCGTCGCTCCGGAGCCCATAACTTTTGATCCGCAAGGAGTTACGCGGCCCACAGCATACCGTTGGAAAGCTCTCTGAGAGCACTACGACGTGGCAGCTAAGCCCGCTTTGCTGGGCCTTTTTTCGGAGCCCAAAATAGAACGTTTTCATCAGTTTCCGGACACTTTTCTGCCTTTTCGCTGTTTTTTCGTCCCGGATCGCACGTCGTGAGCTGCGGGAAGGACGACATCCTAATCCATCACTTATCTGTCACTGGATCCTACGGCACCTTGGGCGAGACAACTTCGCTTCACGTAGAGGCTGGGCCCGCAAACCGAGGGCGTGGCGCTTGGGCCCAGGCCTCCGTCGCTCCGGAGCCCATAACTTTTGATCCGCAAGGAGTTACGCGGCCCACAGCATACCGTTGGAAAGCTCTCTGAGAGCACTACGACGTGGCAGCTAAGCCCGCTTCGCTGGGCCTTTTTTCGGAGCCCAAAATAGAACGTTTTCATCAGTTTCTGGACACTTTTCTGCCTTTTCGCTATTTTTCCGTCCCGGATCACACGTCGTGAGCCGCGGGAAGGACGACACCCTAATCCATCACTTATCTGTCACCGGATCCTACGGCACCTTGGGCGAGACACCTTCGCGTCCCGTAGAGGCAGGGCCCGCAAACCGAGGGCGTGGCGCTGGGGACCAGGTCTCCGTCGCTCCGGAGCCCATAACTTTTGATCCGCAAGGAGTTACGCGACCCACAGCATGCCGTTGGAAAGCTCTACGAGAGCACTACGACGTGGCAGCTATGCCCGCTTCGCTGGGCCTTTTTTCGGAGCCCAAAATAGAACGTTTTCATCAGTTTCCGGACACTTTTCTGCCTTTTCGCTGTTTTTCCGTCCCGGATCGCACGTCGTGAGCCGCGGGAAGGACGACAACCTAATCCATCACTTATCTGTCACCGGATCCTACGGCACCTTGGGCGAGACAACTTCGCTTCACGTAGAGGCTGGGCCCGCAAACCGAGGGCGTGGCGCTTGGGACCAGGTCTCCGTCGCTCCGGAGCCCATAACTTTTGATCCGCAAGGAGTTACGCGGCCCACAGCATACCGTTGGAAAGCTCTCCGAGAGCACTACGACGTGGCAGCTAAGCCCGCTTCCTTGGACCTTTTTTCGGAGCCCAAAATAGAACGTTTTCATCAGATATCGGACACTTTTCTGCCTTTTCGCTGTTTTTCCGTCCCGGATCGCACGTCGTGAGCCGCGGGAAGGACGACAACCTAATCCATCACATTTCCTTTACCGAATCCCACAGCACATTGGGCAAGACAACTTCGCTTCACGTAGAGGCTGGGCCCGCAAACCGAGGACGTGGGGCTTGGGACTAGGTCTACGTCGCTCCGGAGCCCATAACTTTTGATCCACAAGGAGTTACGCGGCCCACAGTATACCGTTGGAAAGCTCTCCGAGAGCTCTACGACGGAGCAATTAAGCCCGCTGCGCTGGCCTTCTTTCGTTGCCCACAACAGAAGGGTTTCATCAGATTTCGGACACTTTTCTGCCTTTTCGCTGTTTTTCCGTCCCGGATCGCACGTCGTGAGCCGCGGGAAGGACGACAACCTAATCCATCACTTATCTGTCACCGGATCCTACGGCACCTTGGGCGAGACAACTTCGCTTCACGTAGAGGATGGGCCTGCAACCCGAGGGCGTGGGGCTTGGGACCAGGCCTCCGTCGCTCCGGAGCCCATAACTTTTGATCCGCAAGGAGTTACGCGGCCCACAGCATACCGTTGGAAAGCTCTCCGAGAGCACTACGACGTGGCAGCCAAGCCCGCTTTGCAGGGCCTTTTTTCTGAGCCCAAAATAGAACGTTTTCATCAGTTTCCGAACACTTTTCTGCCTTTTCGCTGTTTTTCCGTCCCGGATCGCACGTCGTGAGCCGCGGGAAGGACGACAACCTAATCCATCACTTATCTGTCACCGGATCCTACGGCACCTTGGGCGAGACAACTTCGCTTCACGTAGAGGCTGGGCCCGAAAACCGAAGGCGTGGCGCTTGGGACCAGGTCTCAGTCGCTCCGGAGCCCATAACTTTTGATTCGCAAGGAGTTACGCGGCCCACAGCATACCGTTGGAAAGCTCTCCGAGAGCACTACGACGTGGCAGCTAAGCACGCTTCGCTGGGCCTTTTTTCGGAGCCCAAAATAGAACGTTTTCATCAGTTTCCGGACACTTTTCTGCCTTTTCGCTGTTTTTCCGTCCCGGATCGCACGTCGTGAGCCGCGGGAAGGACGACAACCTAATCCATCACTTATCTGTCACCGGATCCTACGGCACCTTGGGCGAGACAACTTCGCTTCACGTAGAGGCTGGGCCCGCAAACCGAGGGCGTGGCGCTTGGGACCAGGTCTCCGTCGCTCCGGAGCCCATAACTTTTGATCCGCAAGGAGTTACGCGGCCCACAGCATACCGTTGGAAAGCTCTTCGAGAGCACTACGACGTGGCAGCTAAGTCCGCTTCGCTGGGCCTTTTTTCGGAGCCCAAAATAGAATGTTTTCATCAGTTTCCGTACACTTTTCTGCCTTTTCGCTGTTTTTCCGTCCCGGATCGCACGTCGTGAGCCGCGGGAAGGACGACAACCTAATCCATCACTTATCTATCACCGGATCCTACGGCACCTTGGGCGAGACAACTTCGCTTCATGTAGAGGCTGGGCCCGCAAACCGAGGGCGTGGCGCTTGGGACCAGGTCTCCGTCGCTCCGGAGCCCATAACTTTTGATCCGCAAGGAGTTACGCGACCCACAGCATGCCGTTGGAAAGCTCTCCGAGAGCACTACGACGTGGCAGCTAAGCACGCTTCGCTGGGCCTTTTTTCGGAGCCCAAAATAGAACGTTTTCATCAGTTTCCGGACACTTTTCTGCCTTTTCGCTGTTTTTCCGTCCCGGATCGCACGTCGTGAGCCGCGGGAAGGACGACAACCTAATCCATCACTTATCTGTCACCGGATCCTACGGCACCTTGGGCGAGACAACTTCGCTTCACGTAGAGGCTGGGCCCGCAAACCGAGGGCGTGGCGCTTGGGACCAGGTCTCCGTCGCTCCGGAGCCCATAACTTTTGATCCTCAAGGAGTTACGCGGCCCACAGCATACCGTTGGAAAGCTCTCCGAGAGCACTACGACGTGGCAGCTAAGTCCGCTTCGCTGGGCCTTTTTTCGGAGCCCAAAATAGAACGTTTTCATCAGTTTCCGGACACTTTTCTGCCTTTTCGCTGTTTTTCCGTCCCGGATCGCACGTCGTGAGCCGCGGGAAGGACGACAACCTAATCCATCACTTATCTATCACCGGATCCTACGGCACCTTGGGCGAGACAACTTCGCTTCATGTAGAGGCTGGGCCCGCAAACCGAGGGCGTGGCGCTTGGGACCAGGTCTCCGTCGCTCCGGAGCCCATAACTTTTGATCCGCAAGGAGTTACGCGACCCACAGCATGCCGTTGGAAAGCTCTCCGAGAGCACTACGACGTGGCAGCTAAGCCCGCTTCGCTGGGCCTTTTTTCGGAGCCCAAAATAGAACGTTTTCATCAGTTTCCGGACACTTTTCTGCCTTTTCGCTGTTTTTCCGTCCCGGATCGCACGTCGTGAGCCGCGGGAAGGACGACAACCTAATCCATCACTTATCTGTCACCGGATCCTACGGCACCTTGGGCGAGACAACTTCGCTTCACGTAGAGGCTGGGCCCGCAAACCGAGGGCGTGGCGCTTGGCACCAGGCCTCCGTCGCTCCGGAGCCCATAACTTTTGATCCGCAAGGAGTTACGCGGCCCACAGCATACCGTTGGAAAGCTCTCCGAGAGCACTACGACGTGGCAGCTAAGCCTGCTTCGCTGGGCCTTTTTTCGGAGCCCAAAATAGAACGTTTTCATCAGTTTCCGGACACTTTTCTGCCTTTTCGCTGTTTTTCCGTCCCGGATCGTACGTCGTGAGCCGCGGCAAGGACGACAACCTAATCCATCACTTATCTGTCACCGGATCCTACGGCACCTTGGGCGAGACAACTTTGCTTCACGTAGAGGCTGGGCCCGCAAACCGAGGGCGTGGCTATTGGGACCAGGTCTCCGTCGCTCCGGAGCCCATAACTTTTGATCCGCAAGGAGTTACGCGACCCACAGCATGCCGTTGGAAAGCTCTCCGAGAGCACTACGACGTGGCAGCTAAGCCCGCTTCGCTGGGCCTTTTTTCGGAGCCCAAAATAGAACGTTTTCATCAGTTTCCGGACACTTTTCTGCCTTTTCGCTGTTTTTCCGTCCCGGATCGCACGTCGTGAGCCGCGGGAAGGACGACAACCTAATCCATCACTTATCTGTCACCGGATCCCACGGCACCTTGGGCAAGACAACTTCGCTTCGCGTAGATGCTGGGCCTGCAAACCGAGGGCATGGGGCTTGGGACCAGGTCTCCATCGCACTGAAGCCCATAACTTTTGATCCGCAAGGAGTTACGCTGCCCACAGCATACCGTTGGAAACCTCTCCGAGAGCTCTACGATGGGGCAGCTAAGCCCGCTTCGCTGGGCCTTTTTTCGGAGCCCAAAATAGAACGTTTTCATCAGTTTCCGGACACTTTTCTGCCTTTTCGCTGTTTTTCCGTCCCGGATCGCACGTCGTGAGCCGCGGGAAGGACGACAACCTAATCCATCACTTATCTGGCACCGGATCCTACGGCACCTTGGGTGAGACAACTTCGCTTCACGTAGAGGCTGGGCCCGTAAACCGAGGGCGTGGCGCTTGGGACCAGGCCTTCATCGCTCCGGAGCCCATAACTTTTGATCCGCAAGGAGTTACGCGGCCCACAGCATACTGTTGGAAAGCTCTCCGAGAGCACTACGACGTGGCAGCTAAGCCCGCTTCGCTGGGCCTTTTTTCTGAGCCCAAAATAGAACGTTTTCATCAGTTTCCGGACACTTTTCTGCCTTTTCGCTGTTTTTCCGTCCCGGATCGCACGTCGTGAGCCGCGGGAAGGACGACAACCTAATCCATCACTTATCTGTCACCGGATCCTACGGCACCTTGGGCGAGACAACTTCGCTTCACGTAGAGGCTGGGCCCGCAAACCGAGGGCGTGGCGCTTGGGACCAGGTCTCCGTCGCTCCGGAGCCCATAACTTTTGATCCGCAAGGAGTTACGCGGCCCACAGCATACCGTTGGAAAGCTCTCCGAGAGCACTACGACGTGGCAGTCAAGCCTGCGTCACTGGGCTTTTTTTCAGAGCCCAAAATAGAACGTTTTCATCAGTTTCCGGACACTTTTATGCCTTTTCGCTATTTTTCCGTCCCGGATCGCACGTCGTGAGCCGCGGGAAGGACGACAACCTAATCCATCACTTATCTGGCACCGGATCCTACGGCACCTTGGGCGAGACAACTTCGCTTCACGTAGAGGCTGGGCCAGCAAACCGAGGCCGTGGCGCTTGGGACCAGGCCTCCGTCGCTCCGGAGCCCATAACTTTTGATCCGCAAGGAGTTACGCGGCCCACAGCATACCGTTGGAAAGCTCTCCGAGAGCACTACGACGTGGCAGCTAAGCCCGCTTCGCTGGGCCTTTTTTCGGAGCCCAAAATAGAACGTTTTCATCAGTTTCCGGACACTTTTCTGCCTTTTCGCTGTTTTTCCGTCCCGGATCGCACGTCGTGAGCCGCGGGAAGGACGACAACCTAATCCATCACTTATCTGTCACCGGATCCTACGGCACCTTGGGCGAGACAACTTCGCTTCACGTAGAGGCTGGGCCCGCAAACCGAGGGCGTGGCTATTGGGACCAGGTCTCCGTCGCTCCGGAGCTCATAACTATTGATCCTCAAGGAGTTACGCGGCCCACAGCATACCGTTGGAAAGCTCTCTGAGAGCTCTACGACGTGGCAGCTAAGCTCGCTTTGCTAGACCATTTTTCGGAGCCCAAAATAGAACGTTTTCATCAGTTTCCGGACACTTTTCTGCCTTTTCGCTGTTTTTCCGTCCCGGATCGCACGTCGTGAGCCGCGGGAAGGACGACAACCTAATCCATCACTTATCTGTCACCGGATCCTACGGCACCTTTGGCGAGACAACTTCGCTTCACGTAGAGGCTGGGCCCGCAAACCGAGGGCGTGGCGCTTGGGACCAGGCCTCCGTCGCTCCGGAGCCCATAACTTTTGATCCGCAAGGAGTTACGCGGCCCACAGCATACCGTTGGAAAGCTCTCCGAGAGCACTACGACGTGGCAGCCAAGCCCGCTTTGCTGGGCCTTTTTTCTGAGCCCAAAATAGAACGTTTTCATCAGTTTCCGGACACTTTTCTGCCTTTTCGCTGTTTTTCCGTCCCGGATCGCACGTCGTGAGCCGCGGGAAGGACGACAACCTAATCCATCACTTATCTGTCACCGGATCCTACGGCACCTTGGGCGAGACAACTTCGCTTCACGTAGAGGCTGGGCCCGCAAACCGAGGGCGTGGCGCTTGGCACCAGGCCTCCGTCGCTCCGGAGCCCATAACTTTTGATCCGCAAGGAGTTACGCGGCCCACAGCATACCGTTGGAAAGCTCTCCGAGAGCACTACGACGTGGCAGCTAAGCCTGCTTAGCTGGGCCTTTTTTCGGAGCCCAAAATAGAACGTTTTCATCAGTTTCCGGACACTTTTCTGCCTTTTCGCTGTTTTTCCGTCCCGGATCGCACGTCGTGAGCCGCGGCAAGGACGACAACCTAATCCATCACTTATCTGTCACCGGATCCTACGGCACCATGGGCGAGACAACTTTGCTTCACGTAGAGGCTGGGCCCGCAAACCGAGGGCGCGGGTCTTGGGACCAGGTCTCCGCGGCTCCGGAGCCCATAACTTTTGATCCGCAAGGTGTTACGCGACCCACAGCATGCCGTTGAAAAGCTTTCCGAGAGCTCTACGACGTGGCGGCAAAGCCCACTTTGCTGGGCCTTTTTTCTGAGCCCAAAATAGAACGTTTTCATCAGTTTCCGGACACTTTTCTGCCTTTTCGCTGTTTTTCCGTCCCGGATCGCACGTCGTGAGCCGCGGCAAGGACGACAACCTAATCCATCACTTATCTGTCACCGGATCCTACGGCACCTTGGGCGAGACAACTTTGCTTCACGTAGAGGCTGGGCCCGCAAACCGAGGGCGTGGCGCTTGGGACCAGGCCTCCGTCGCTCCGGAGCCCATAACTTTTGATCCGCAAGGAGTTACGCGGCCCACAGCATACCGTTGGAAAGCTCTCCGAGAGCACTACGACGTGGCAGCCAAGCCCGCTTTGCTGGGCCTTTTTTCTGAGCCCAAAATAGAACGTTTTCATCAGTTTCCGGACACTTTTCTGCCTTTTCGCTGTTTTTCCGTCCCGGATCGCACGTCGTGAGCCGCGGGAAGGACGACAACCTAATCCATCACTTATCTGTCACCGGATCCTACGGCACCTTGGGCGAGACAACTTCGCTTCACGTAGAGGCTGGGCCCGCAAACCGAGGGCGTGGCGCTTGGCACCAGGCCTCCGTCGCTCCGGAGCCCATAACTTTTGATCCGCAAGGAGTTACGCGGCCCACAGCATACCGTTGGAAAGCTCTCCGAGAGCACTACGACGTGGCAGCTAAGCCTGCTTAGCTGGGCCTTTTTTCGGAGCCCAAAATAGAACGTTTTCATCAGTTTCCGGACACTTTTCTGCCTTTTCGCTGTTTTTCCGTCCCGGATCGCACGTCGTGAGCCGCGGCAAGGACGACAACCTAATCCATCACTTATCTGTCACCGGATCCTACGGCACCTTGGGCGAGACAACTTTGCTTCACGTAGAGGCTGGGCCCGCAAATCGAGGGCGTGGCTATTGGGACCAGGTCTCCGCTGCTCCGGAGCCCATAACCTTTGATCCGCAAGGAGTTACGCGACCCACAGCATGCGGTTGGAAAGCTCTCCGAGAGCTCTACGACGTGGCAGCTAAGCCCGCTTCGCTGGGCCTTTTTTCGGAGCCCAAAATAGAACGTTTTCATCAGTTTCCGGACACTTTTCTGCCTTTTCGCTGTTTTTCCGTCCCGGATCGCACGTCGTGAGCCGCGGGAAGGACGACAACCTAATCCATCACTTATCTGTCACCGGATCCTACGGCACCTTGGGCGAGACAACTTCGCTTCACGTAGAGGCTGGGCCCGCAAACCGAGAGCGTGGCGCTTGGGACCAGGTCTCCGTCGCTCCGGAGCCCATAACTTTTGATCCGCAAGGAGTTACGCGGCCCATAGCATACCGTTGGAAAGCTCTCCGAGAGCACTACGACGTGGCAGCTAAGCCCGCTTCACTGGGCCTTTTTTCGTAGCCCAAAATAGAACGTTTTCATCAGTTTCCGGACACTTTTCTGCCTTTTCGCTGTTTTTCCGTCCCGGATCGCACGTCGTGAGCCGCCGGAAGGACGACAACCTAATCCATCACTTATCTGTCACCGGATCCTACGGCACCTTGGGCGAGACAACTTCGCTTCACGTAGAGGCTGGGCCCGCAAACCGAGGGCGTGGCTATTGGGACCAGGTCTCCGTCGCTCCGGAGCCCATAACTTTTGATCCGCAAGGAGTTACGCGGCCCACAGCATACCGTTGGAAAGCTCTCCGAGAGCACTACGACGTGGCAGCTAAGCTCGCTTCGCTGGGCCTTTTTTCGGAGCCCAAAATAGAACGTTTTCATCAGTTTCCGGACACTTTTCTGCCTTTTCGCTGTTTTTCCGTCCCGGATCGCACGTCGTGAGCCGCGGGAAGGACGACAACCTAATCCATCACTTATCTGTCACCGGGTCCTACGGCACCCTGGGCGAGACAACTTCGCTTCACGTAGAGGCTGGGCCCGCAAACCGAGGGCATGGCGCTTGGGACCAGGTCTCCGTCGCTCCGGAGCCCATAACTTTTGATCCGCAAGGAGTTACGCTGCCCACAGCATACCGTTGGAAAGCCCTCCGAGAGCCCTCCGACATGGCAGCTAAGCCCGCTTCGCTGGGCCTTTTTTCGGAGCCCAAAATAGAACGTTTTCATCAGTTTCCGGACACTTTTCTGCCATTTCGCTGTTTTTCCGTCCCGGATCGCACGTCGTGAGCCGCGGGAAGGACGACAACCTAATCCATCACTTATCTGGCACCGGATCCTATGGCACCTTGGGTGAGACAACTTCGCTTCACGTAGAGGCTGGGCCCGCAAACCGAGGGCGTGGCGCTTTGGACCAGGCCTTCATCGCTCCGGAGCCCATAACTTTTGATCCGCAAGGAGTTACGCGGCCCACAGCATACTGTTGGAAAGCTCTCCGAGAGCACTACGACGTGGCAGCTAAGCACGCTTCGCTGGGCCTTTTTTCGGAGCCCAAAATAGAACGTTTTCATCAGTTTCCGGACACTTTTCTGCCTTTTCGCTGTTTTTCCGTCCCGGATCGCACGTCGTGAGCCGCGGGAAGGACGACAACTTAATCCATCACTTATCTGTCACCGGATCCTACGGCACCTTGGGCGAGACAACTTCGGTTCACGTAGAGGCTGGGCCCGCAAACCGAGGGCGTGGCGCTTGGGACCAGGTCTCCGTCGCTCCGGAGCCCATAACTTTTGATCCGCAAGGAGTTATGCGGCCCACAGCATACCGTTGGAAAGCTCTCCGAGAGCACTACTACGTGGCAGCTAAGCCCGCTTCGCTGGGCCTTTTTTCGGAGCCCAAAATAGAACGTTTTCATCAGTTTCCGGACACTTTTCTGCCTTTTCGCTGTTTTTCCGTCCCGGATCGCACGTCGTGAGCCGCGGGAAGGACGACAACCTAATCCATCACTTATCTGTCACCGGATCCTACGGCACCTTGGGCGAGACAACTTCGCTTCACGTAGAGGCTGGGCCCGCAAACCGAAGGCGTGGCGCTTGGGACCAGGCCTCCGTCGCTCCGGAGCCCATAACTTTTGATCCGCAAAGAGTTACGCGGCCCACAGCATACCGTTGGAAAGCTCTCCGAGAGCACTACGACGTGGCAGCAAAGCCCGCTTCGCTGGGCCTTTTTTCGGAGCCCAAAATGGAACGTTTTCATCAGTTTCCGGACACTTTTCTGCCTTTTCGCTGTTTTTCCGTCCCGGATCGCACGTCGTGAGCCGCGGGAAGGACGACAACCTAATCCTTCACTTATCTGTCACCGGATCCTACGGCCCCTTGGGCGAGACAACTTCGCTTCACGTAGAGGCTGGGCCCGCAAACCGAGGGCGTGGCGCTTGGGACCAGGTCTCCGTCGCTCCGGAGCCCATAACTTTTGATCCGCAAGGAGTTACGCGGCCCACAGCATACCGTTGGAAAGCTCTCCGAGAGCACTACGACGTGGCAGTCAAGCCTGCGTCCTTGGGCCTTTTTTCGGAGCCCAAAATAGAACGTTTTCATCAGTTTCCGGACACTTTTCTGCCTTTTCGCTGTTTTTCCGTCCCGGATCGCACGTCGTGAGCCGCGGGAAGGACGACAACCTAATCCATCACTTATCTGTCACCGGATCCTACGGCACCTTGGGCGAGACAACTTCGCTTCACGTAGAGGCTGGGCCCGAAAACCGAGAGCGTGGCGCTTGGGACCAGGTCTCCGTCGCTCCGGAACCCTTAACTTTTGATACGCAAGGAGTTACGCGGCCCACAGCATACCGTTGGAAAGCTCTCCGAGAGCTCTACGACGTGGCAGCTAAGACCGCTTCACTGGGCCTTTTTCGGAGCCCAAAATTGAACGTTTTCATCAGTTTCCGGACACTTTTCTGCCTTTTCGCTGTTTTTCCGTCCCGGATCGCACGTCGTGAGCCGCGGGAAGGACGACAACCTAATCCATCACTTATCTGTCACCGGATCCTACGGCACCTTGGGCGAGACAACTTCGCTTCACGTAGAGGCTGGGCCCGCAAACCGAGGGCGTGGCGCTTGGGACCAGGTCTCCGTCGCTACGGAGCCCATAACTTTTGATCCGCAAGGAGTTACGCTGCCCACAGCATACCGTTGGAAAGCTCTCCGAGAGCACTACGACGTGGCAGCTAAGCCCGCTTCGCTGGGCCTTTTTTCGGAGCCCAAAATAGAACGTTTTCATCAGTTTCCGGACACTTTTCTGCCTTTTCGCTGTTTTTCCGTCCCGGATCGCACGTCGTGAGCCGCGGGAAGGACGACAACCTAATCCATCACTTATCTGTCACCGGATCCTACGGCACCTTGGGCGAGACAACTTCGCTTCACGTAGAGGCTGGGCCCGTAAACCGAGGGCGTGGCGCTTGGGACCAGGTCTCCGTCGCTCCGGAGCCCATAACTTTTGATCCGCAAGGAGTTATGCGGCCCACAGCATACCGTTGGAAAGCACTCCGAGAGCACTACGACGTGGCAGCTAAGCCCGCTTTGCTGGGCCTTTTTTCGGAGCCCAAAATAGAAAGTTTTCATCAGTTTCCGGACACTTTTCTGCCTTTTCGCTGTTTTTTCGTCCCGGATCGTACGTCGTGAGCCGCGGGAAGGACGACAACCTAATCCATCACTTATCTGTCACCGGATCCTACGGCACCTTGGGCGAGACAACTTCGCTTCACGTAGAGGCTGGGCCCGCAAACCGAGGGCGTGGCGCTTGGGACCAGGCCTCCGTCGCTCCGGAGCCCATAACTTTTGATCCGCAAGGAGTTACGCGGCCCACAGCATATCGTTGGAAAGCTCTCCGAGAGCACTACGACGTGGCAGCAAAGCCCGCTTAGCTGGGCCTTTTTTCGGAGCCCAAAATAGAACGTTTTCATCAGTTTCCGGACACTTTTCTGCCTTTTCGCTGTTTTTCCGTCCCGGATCGCACGTCGTGAGCCGCGGGAAGGACGACAACCTAATCCATCACTTATCTGTCACCGGATCCTACGGCACCTTGGACGAGACAACTTCGCTTCACGTAGAGGCTGGGCCCGCAAACCGAGGGTGTGGCGCTTGGGACCAGGTCTCCGTCGCTCTGGAGCCCATAACTTTTGATCCGCAAGGAGTTACGCGGCCCACAGCATACCGTTGGAAAGCTCTCCGAGAGCACTACGACGTGGCAGTCAAGCCTGCGTCCTTGGGCCTTTTTTCGGAGCCCAAAATAGAACGTTTTCATCAGTTTCCGGACACTTTTCTGCCTTTTCGCTGTTTTTTCGTCCCGGATCGAACGTCGTGAGCCGCGGGAAGGACGACAACCTAATCCATCACTTATCTGTCACCGGATCCTACGGCACCTTGGGCGAGACAACTTCGCTTCACGTAGAGGCTGGGCCCGCAAACCGAGAGCGTGGCGCTTGGGACCAGGTCTCCGTCGCTCCGGAGCCCATAACTTTTGATCCGCAAGGAGTTACGCGGCCCACAGCATACCGTTGGAAAGCTCTCCGAGAGCACTACGACGTTGCAGCTAAGCCCGCTTCACTGGGCCTTTTTTCGGAGCCCAAAATAGAACGTTTTCATCAGTTTCCGGACACTTTTCTGCCTTTTCGCTGTTTTTCCGTCCCGGATCGCACGTCGTGAGCCGCGGGAAGGACGACAACCTAATCCATCACTTATCTGTCACCGGATCCTACGGCACCTTGGGCGAGACAACTTCGCTTCACGTAGAGGCTGGGCCCGCAAACCGAGGGCGTGGCGCTTGGGACCAGGTCTCCGTCGCTCCGGAGCCCATAACTTTTGATCCGCAAGGAGTTACGCTGCCCACAGCATACCGTTGGAAAGCTCTCCGAGAGCACTACGACGTGGCAGCTAAGCCCGCTTCGCTGGGCCTTTTTTCGGAGCCCAAAATAGAACGTTTTCATCAGTTTCCGGACACTTTTCTGCCTTTTCGCTGTTTTTCCGTCCCGGATCGCACGTCGTGAGCCGCGGGAAGGACGACAACCTAATCCATCACTTATCTGTCACCGGATCCTACGGCACCTTGGGCGAGACAACTTCGCTTCACGTAGAGGCTGGGCCCGCAAACCGAGGGCGTGGCGCTTGGGACCAGGTCTCCGTCGCTCCGGAGCCCATAACTTTTGATCCGCAAGGAGTTATGCGGCCCACAGCATACCGTTGGAAAGCTCTCCGAGAGCACTACGACGTGGCAGTCAAGCCTGCGTCGTTGGGCCTTTTTTCGGAGCCCAAAATAGAACGTTTTCATCAGTTTCCGGACACTTTTCTGCCTTTTCGCTGTTTTTCCGTCCCGGATCGTACGTCGTGAGCCGCGGGAAGGACGACAACCTAATCCATCACTTATCTGTCACCGGATCCTACGGCACCTTGGGCGAGACAACTTCGCTTCACGTAGAGGCTGGGCCCGCAAACCGAGAGCGTGGCGCTTGGGACCAGGTCTCCGTCGCTCCGGAGCCCATAACTTTTGATCCGCAAGGAGTTACACGGCCCACAGCATACCGTTGGAAAGCTCTCCGAGAGCACTACGACGTGGCAGCTAATCCCGCTTCGCTGGGCCTTTTTTTGGAGCCCAAAATAGAACGTTTTCATCAGTTTCTGGACACTTTTCTGCCTTTTCGCTGTTTTTCCGTCCCGGATCGCACGTCGTGAGCCGCGGGAAGGACGACAACCTAATCCATCACTTATCTGGCACCGGATCCTACGGCACCTTGGGCGAGACAACTTCGCTTCACGTAGAGGCTGGGCCCGCAAACCGAAGGCGTGGCGCTTGGGACCAGGCCTCCGTCGCTCCGGAGCCCATAACTTTTGATCCGCAAGGAGTTACGCGGCCCACAGCATACCGTTGGAAAGCTCTCCGCGAGCACTACGACGTGGCAGCTAAGCCCGCTTCGCTGGGCCTTTTTTCGGAGCCCAAAATAGAACGTTTTCATCAGTTTCCGGACACTTTTCTGCCTTTTCGCTGTTTTTCCGTCCCGGATCGCACGTCGTGAGCCGCGGGAAGGACGACAACCTAATCCATCACTTATCTGGCACCGGATCCTACGGCACCTTGGGCGAGACAACTTCGCTTCACGTAGAGGCTGGGCCCGCAAACCGAAGGCGTGGCGCTTGGGACCAGGCCTCCGTCGCTCCGGAGCCCATAACTTTTGATCCGCAAGGAGTTACGCGGCCCACAGCATACCGTTGGAAAGCTCTCCGAGAGCACTACGACGTGGCAGCCAAGCCCGCTTCGCTGGGCCTTTTTTCGGAGCCCAAAATAGAACGTTTTCATCAGTTTCCGGACACTTTTCTGCCTTTTCGCTGTTTTTCCGTCCCGGATCGCACGTCGTGAGCCGCGGGAAGGACGACAACCTAATCCATCACTTATCTGTCACCGGATCCTACGGCACCTTGGGCGAGACAACTTCGCTTCACGTAGAGGCTGGGCCCGCAAACCGAGGGCGTGGCTATTGGGACCAGGTCTCCGTCGCTCCGGAGCCCATAACTTTTGATCCGCAAGGAGTTACGCGGCCCACAGCATACCGTTGGAAAGCTCTCCGAGAGCACTACGACGTGGCAGCTAAGCTCGCTTCGCTGGGCCTTTTTTCGGAGCCCAAAATAGAACGTTTTCATCAGTTTCCGGACACTTTTCTGCCTTTTCGCTGTTTTTCCGTCCCGGATCGCACGTCGTGAGCCGCGGGAAGGACGACAACCTAATCCATCACTTATCTGTCACCGGATCCTACGGTACCTTGGGCGAGACAACTTCGCTTCACATAGAGGCTGGGCCCGCAAACCGAGGGCATGGCTCTTGCGACCAGGTCTCCGTCGCTCCGGAGCCCATAACTTTTGATCCGCAAGGAGTTACGCTGCCCACAGCATACGGTTGCAAAGCTCTCCGAGAGCACTACGACGTGGCAGCCAAGCCCGCTTCGCTGGGCCTTTTTTCGGAGCCCAAAATAGAACGTTTTCATCAGTTTCCGGACACTTTTCTGCCTTTTCGCTGTTTTTCCGTCCCGGATCGCACGTCGTGAGCCGCGGGAAGGACGACAACCTAATCCATCACTTATCTGGCACCGGATCCTATGGCACCTTGGGTGAGACAACTTCGCTTCACGTAGAGGCTGGGCCCGCAAACCGAGGGCGTGGCGCTATGGACCAGGCCTTCATCGCTCCGGAGCCCATAACTTTTGATCCGCAAGGAGTTACGCGGCCCACAGCATACTGTTGGAAAGCTCTCCGAGAGCACTACGACGTGGCAGCTAAGCCCGCTTCGCTGGGCCTTTTTTCGGAGCCCAAAATAGAACGTTTTCATCAGTTTCCGGACACTTTTCTGCCTTTTCGCTGTTTTTCCGTCCCGGATCGCACGTCGTGAGCCGCGGGAAGGACGACAACTTAATCCATCACTTATCTATCACCGGATCCTACGGCACCCTGGGCGAGACAACTTCGCTTCACGTAGAGGCTGGGCCCGCAAACCGAGGGCGTGGCGCTTGGGACCAGGTCTCCGTCGCTCCGGAGCCCATAACTTTTGATCCGCAAGGAGTTATGCGGCCCACAGCATACCGTTGGAAAGCTCTCCGAGAGCACTACGACGTGGCAGCTAAGCCCGCTTCGCTGGGCCTTTTTTCGGAGCCTAAAATAGAACGTTTTCATCAGTTTCCGGACACTTTTCTGCCTTTTCGCTGTTTTTCCGTCCCGGATCGCACGTCGTGAGCCGCGAGAAGGACGACAACCTAATCCATCACTTATCTGTCACCGGATCCTACGGCACCTTGGGCGAGACAACTTCGCTTCACGTAGAGGCTGGGCCCGCAAACCGAAGGCGTGGCGCTTGGGACCAGGCCTCCGTCGCTCCGGAGCCCATAACTTTTGATCCGCAAAGAGTTACGCGGCCCAAAACATACCGTTGGAAAGCTCTCCGAGAGCACTACGACGTGGCAGCTAAGTCCGCTTCGCTGGGCCTTTTTTCGGAGCCCAAAATAGAACGTTTTCATCAGTTTCCGGACACTTTTCTGCTTTTTCACTATTTTTCCGTCCCGGATCGCACGTCGTGAGCCGCGGGAAGGACGACAACCTAATCCATCACTTATCTGTCACCGGATCCTACGGCACCTTGGGCGAGACAACTTCGCTTCACGTAGAGGCTGGGCACGCAAACCGAGGTCGTGGCGCTTGGGACCAGGTCTCCGTCGCTCCGGAGCCCATAACTTTTGATCCGCAAGGAGTTACGCGGCCCAAAACATACCGTTGGAAAGCTATCCGAGAGCACTACGACGTGGCAGCTAAGTCCGCTTCGCTGGGCCTTTTTTCGGAGCCCAAAATAGAACGTTTTCATCAGTTTCCGGACACTTTTCTGCCTTTTCGCTGTTTTTCCGTCCCGGATCGCACGTCGTGAGCCGCGGGAAGGACGACAACCTAATCCATCACTTATCTGTCACCGGATCCTACGGCACCTTGGGCGAGACAACTTCGCTTCACGTAGAGGCTGGGCCCGCAAACCGAGGGCGTGGCGCTTGGGACCAGGTCTCCGTCGCTTCGGAGCCCATAACTTTTGATCCGCAAGGAGTTACGCTGCCCACAGCATACCGTTGGAAAGCTCTCCGAGAGCACTACGACGTGGCAGCTAAGCCCGCTTCGCTGGGCCTTTTTTCGGAGCCCAAAATAGAACGTTTTCATCAGTTTCCGGACACTTTTCTGCCTTTTCGCTGTTTTTCCGTCCCGGATCGCACGTCGTGAGCCGCGGGAAGGACGACAACCTAATCCATCACTTATCTGGCACCGGATCCTACGGCACCTTGGGCGAGACAACTTCGCTTCACGTAGAGGCTGGGCCCGCAAACCGAGGGCGTGGCGCTTGGGACCAGGTCTCCGTCGCTCCGGAGCCCATAACTTTTGATCCGCAAGGAGTTACGCGGCCCAAAACATACCGTTGGAAAGCTATCCGAGAGCACTACGACGTGGCAGTCAAGCCTGCGTCGTTGGGCCTTTTTTCGGAGCCCAAAATAGAACGTTTTCATCAGTTTCCGTACACTTTTCTGCCTTTTCGCTGTTTTTCCGTCCCGGATCGCACGTCGTGAGCCGCGGGAAGGACGACAACCTAATCCATCACTTATCTGTCACCGGATCCTACGGCACCTTGGGCGAGACAACTTCGCTTCACGTAGAGGCTGGGCCCGCAAACCGAGAGCGTGGCGCTTAGGACCAGGTCTCCGTCGCTCCGGAGCCCATAACTTTTGATCCGCAAGGAGTTACGCGGCCCACAGCATACCGTTGGAAAGCTCTCCGAGAGCACTACGACGTGGCAGCTAATCCCTCTTCGCTGGGCCTTTTTTTGGAGCCCAAAATAGAACGTTTTCATCAGTTTCCGGACACTTTTCTGCCTTTTCGCTGTTTTTCCGTCCCGGATCGCACGTCGTGAGCCGCGGGAAGGACGACAACCTAATCCATCACTTATCTGGCACCGGATCCTACGGCACCTTGGGCGAGACAACTTCGCTTCACGTAGAGGCTGGGCCCGCAAACCGAAGGCGTGGCGCTTGGGACCAGGCCTCCGTCGCTCCGGAGCCCATAACTTTTGATCCGCAAGGAGTTACGCGGCCCACAGCATACCGTTGGAAAGCTCTCCGCGAGCACTACGACGTGGCAGCTAAGCCCGCTTCGCTGGGCCTTTTTTCGTAGCCCAAAATAGAACGTTTTCATCAGTTTCCGGACACTTTTCTGCCTTTTCGCTGTTCTTCCGTCCCGGATCGCACGTCGTGAGCCGCGGGAAGGACGACAACCTAATCCATCACTTATCTGGCACCGGATCCTACGGCACCTTGGGCGAGACAACTTCGCTTCACGTAGAGGCTGGGCCCGCAAACCGAGGGCGTGGCTATTGGGACCAGGTCTCCGTCGCTCCGGAGCCCATAACTTTTGATCCGCAAGGAGTTACACGGCCCACAGCATACCGTTGGAAAGCTCTCCGAGAGCACTACGACGTGGCAGCTAAGCCCGCTTCGCTGGGCCTTTTTTCAGAAACCAAAATAGAACGTTTTCATCAGTTTTCGGACACTTTTCTGCCTTTTCGCTGTTTTTCCGTCCCGGATCGCACGTCGTGAGCCGCGGGAAGGACGACAACCTAATCCATCACTTATCTGTCACCGGATCCTACGGCACCTTGGGCTAGACAACTTCGCTTCACGTAGAGGCTGGGCCCGCAAACCGAGGCCGTGGCGCTTGGGACCAGGTCTCCGTCGCTCCGGAGCCCATAACTTTTGAACCGTAAGGAGTTACGCGACCCACAGCATACCGTTGGAAAGAACTCCGAGAGATCTACGACGAGGCAGTCAAGCCCGCTTCGCTAGGCCTTTTTTTCGAGCCCAAAATTGAACGTTTTCATTAGTTTCCAGACACTTTTCTGCCTTTTCGCTGTTTTTCCGTCCCGGATCGCACGTCGTGAGCCGCGGGAAGGACGACAACCTAATCCATCACTTATCTGTCACCGGATCCTACGGCACCTTGGGCGAGACAACTTCGCTTCACGTAGAGGCTGGGCCCGCAAACCGAGGGCGTGGCGCTTGGGACCAGGTCTCCGTCGCTCCGGAGCCCATAACTTTTGATCCGCAAGGAGTTACGCTGCCCACAGCATAACGTTGGAAAGCTCTCCGAGAGCACTACGACGTGGCAGCTAAGCCCGCTTCGCTGGGCCTTTTTTCGGAGCCCAAAATAGAACATTTTCATCAGTTTCCGGACACTTTTCTGCCTTTTCGCTGTTTTTCATTCCCGGATCGCACGTCGTGAGCCGCGGGAAGGACGACAACCTAATCCATCACTTATCTGGCACCGGATCCTACGGCACCTTGGGCGAGACTACTTCGCTTCACGTAGAGGCTGGGCCCGCAAACCGAGGGCGTGGCGCTTGGGACCAGGTCTCCGTCGCTCCGGAGCCCATAACTTTTGATCTGCAAGGAGTTACGCGGCCCAAAACATACCGTTGGAAAGCTATCCGAGAGCACTACGACGTGGCAGCTAAGTCGGCTTCGCTGGGCCTTTTTTCGGAGCCCAAAATAGAACGTTTTCATCAGTTTCCGGACACTTTTCTGCTTTTTCACTGTTTTTCCGTCCCGGATCGCACGTCGTGAGCCGCGGGAAGGACGACAACCTAATCCATCACTTATCTATCACCGGATCCTACGGCACCTTGGGCGAGACAACTTCACTTCACGTAGAGGCTGGGCCCGCAAACCGAGGGCGTGGCGCTTGGGACCAGGTCTCCGTCGCTCCGGAGCCCATAACTTTTGATCCGCAAGGAGTTACGCTGCCCACAGCATACCGTTGGAAAGCTCTCCGAGAGCACTACGACGTGGCAGCTAAGCCCGCTTTGCTGGGCCTTTTTTCGGAGCCCAAAATAGAACGTTTTCATCAGTTTCCGGACACTTTTCTGCCTTTTCGCTGTTTTTTCATCCCGGATCGCACGTCGTGAGCCGCGGGAAGGACGACAACCTAATCCATCACTTATCTGGCACCGGATCCTACGGCACCTTGGGCGAGACAACTTCGCTTCACGTAGAGGCTGGGCCCGCAAACCGAGGGCGTGGCGCTTGGGACCAGGTCTCCGTCGCTCCGGAGCCCATAACTTTTGATCCGCAAGGAGTTACGCGGCCCAAAACATACCGTTGGAAAGCTATCCGAGAGCACTACGACGTGGCAGCTAAGTCCGCTTCGCTGGGCCTTTTTTCGGAGCCCAAAATAGAACGTTTTCATCAGTTTCCGGACACTTTTCTGCCTTTTCGCTGTTTTTCCGTCCCGGATCGCACGTCGTGAGCCGCGGGAAGGACGACAACCTAATCCATCACTTATCTGTCACCGGATCCTACGGCACCTTGGGCGAGACAACTTCGCTTCACGTAGAGGCTGGGCCCGCAAACCGAGGGCGTGGCGCTTGGGACCAGGTCTCCGTCGCTACGGAGCCCATAACTTTTGATCCGCAAGGAGTTACGCTGCCCACAGCATACCGTTGGAAAGCTCTCCGAGAGCACTACGACGTGGCAGCTAAGCCCGCTTCGCTGGGCCTTTTTTCGGAGCCCAAAATAGAACGTTTTCATCAGTTTCCGTACACTTTTCTGCCTTTTCGCTGTTTTTCCGTCCCGGATCGCACGTCGTGAGCCGCGGGAAGGATGACAACCTAATCCATCACTTATCTGGCACCGGATCCTACGGCACCTTGGGCGAGACAACTTCGCTTCACGTAGAGGCTGGGCCCGCAAACCGAGGGCGTGGCGCTTGGGACCAGGCCTCCGTCGCTCCGGAGCCCATAACTTTTGATCCGCAAGGAGTTACACGGCCCACAGCATACCGTTGGAAAGCTCTCCGAGAGCACTACGACGTGGCAGCTAAGCCCGCTTCGCTGGGCCTTTTTTTAGAAACCAAAATAGAACGTTTTCATCAGTTTTCGGACACTTTTCTGCCTTTTCGCTGTTTTTCCGTCCCGGATCGCACGTCGTGAGCCGCGGGAAGGACGACAACCTAATCCATCACTTATCTGTCACCGGATCCTACGGCACCTTGGGCTAGACAACTTCGCTTCACGTAGAGGCTGGGCCCGCAAACCGAGGCCGTGGCGCTTGGGACCAGGTCTCCGTCGCTCCGGAGCCCATAACTTTTGATCCGCAAGGAGTTATGCGGCCCACTGCATACCGTTGGAAAGCTCTCCGAGAGCACTACGACGTGGCAGTCAAGCCCGCTTCGCTGGGCCTTTTTTCGGAGCCCAAAATAGAACGTTTTCATCAGTTTCCGGACACTTTTCTGCCTTTTCGCTGTTTTTCCGTCCCGGATCGCACGTCGTGAGCCGCGGGAAGGACGACAACCTAATCCATCACTTATCTGTCACCGGATCCTACGGCACCTTGGGCGAGACAACTTCGCTTCACGTAGAGGCTGGGCCCGCAAACCGAGGGCGTGGCGCTTGGGACCAGGTCTCCGTCGCTCCGGAGCCCATAACTTTTGATCCGCAAGGAGTTATGCGGCCCACAGCATACCGTTTGAAAGCTCTCCGAGAGCACTACGACGTGGCAGTCAAGCCTGCAACGCTGGGCCTTTTTTCGGAGCCCAAAATAGAACGTTTTCATCAGTTTCCGGACACTTTTATGCCTTTTCGCTATTTTTCCGTCCCGGATCGCACGTCGTGAGCCGCGGGAAGGACGACAACCTAATCCATCACTTATCTGTCACCGGATCCTACGGCACCTTGGGCGAGACAACTTCGCTTCACGTAGAGGCTGGGCCCGCAAACCGAGGGCGTGGCGCTTGGGACCAGGTCTCCGTCGCTCCGGAGCCCATAACTTTTGATCCGCAAGGAGTTACGCTGCCCACAGCATAACGTTGGAAAGCTCTCCGAGAGCACTAAGACGTGGCAGTTAAGCCCGCTTCGCTGGGCCTTTTTTCGGAGCCCAAAATAGAACATTTTCATCAGTTTCCGGACACTTTTCTGCCTTTTCGCTGTTTTTCATTCCCGGATCGCACGTCGTGAGCCGCGGGAAGGACGACAACCTAATCCATCACTTATCTGGCACCGGATCCTACGGCACCTTGGGCGAGACTACTTCGCTTCACGTAGAGGCTGGGCCCGCAAACCGAGGGCATGGCGCTTGGGACCAGGTCTCCGTCGCTCCGGAGCCCATAACTTTTGATCCGCAAGGAGTTACGCTGCCCACAGCATACCGTTGGAAAGCTCTCCGAGAGCACTACGACGTGGCAGCTAAGCCCGCTTCGCTGGGCCTTTTTTCGGAGCCCAAAATAGAACGTTTTCATCAGTTTCTGGACACTTTTCTGCCTTTTCGCTGTTTTTTCGTCCCGGATCGCACGTCGTGAGCCGCGGGAAGGACGACAACCTAATCCATCACTTATCTGGCACCGGATCCTACGGCACCTTGGGTGAGACAACTTCGCTTCACGTAGAGGCTGGGCCCGCAAACCGAGGGCGTGGCGCTTTGGACCAGGCCTTCATCGCTCCGGAGCCCATAACTTTTGATCCGCAAGGAGTTACGCGGCCCACAACATACTGTTGGAAAGCTCTCCGAGAGCACTACGACGTGGCAGCTAAGCCCGCTTCGCTGGGCCTTTTTTCGGAGCCCAAAATAGAACGTTTTCATCAGTTTCCGGACACTTTTCTGCCTTTTCGCTGTTTTTCCGTCCCGGATCGCACGTCGTGAGACGCGGGAAGGACGACAACCTAATCCATCACTTATCTGTCACCGGATCCTACGGCACCTTGGGCGAGACAACTTCGCTTCACGTAGAGGCTGGGCCCGCAAACCGAGGGCGTGGCGCTTGGGACCAGGTCTCCGTCGCTCCGGAGCCCATAACTTTTGATCCGCAAGGAGTTACGCGGCCCACAGCATACCGTTGGAAAGCTCTCCGAGAGCACTACGACGTGGCAGTCAAGCCTGCGTCCTTGGGCCTTTTTTCGGAGCCCAAAATAGAACGTTTTCATCAGTTTCCGGACACTTTTCTGCCTTTTCGCTGTTTTTCCGTCCCGGATCGCACGTCGTGAGCCGCGGGAAGGACGACAACCTAATCCATCACTTATCTGTCACCGGATCCTACGGCACCTTGGGCGAGACAACTTCGCTTTACGTAGAGGCTGGGCCCGCAAACCGAGAGCGTGGCGCTTGGGACCAGGTCTCCGTCGCTCCGGAGCCCATAACTTTTGATCCGCAAGGAGTTACGCGGCCCACAGCATACCGTTGGAAAGCTCTCCGAGAGCACTACGACGTGGCAGCTAAGCCCGCTTCACTGGGCCTTTTTTCGGAGCCCAAAATAGAACGTTTTCATCAGTTTCCGGACACTTTTCTGCCTTTTCGCTGTTTTTCTGTCCCGGATCGCACGTCGTGAGCCGCGGGAAGGACGACAACCTAATCCATCACTTATCTGTCACCGGATCCTACGGCACCTTGGGCGAGACAACTTCGCTTCACGTAGAGGCTGGGCCCGCAAACCGAGGGCGTGGCGCTTGGGACCAGGTCTCCGTCGCTCCGGAGCCCATAACTTTTGATCCGCAAGGAGTTACGCTGCCCACAGCATACCGTTGGAAAGCTCTCCGAGAGCACTACGACGTGGCAGCTAAGCCCGCTTCGCTGGGCCTTTTTTCGGAGCCCAAAATAGAACGTTTTCATCAGTTTCCGGACACTTTTCTGCCTTTTCGCTGTTTTTCCGTCCCGGATCGCACGTCGTGAGCCGCGGGAAGGACGACAACCTAATCCATCACTTATCTGGCACCGGATCCTACGGCACCTTGGGTGAGACAACTTCGCTTCACGTAGAGGCTGGGCCAGCAAACCGAGGGCGTGGCGCTTGGGACCAGGCCTTCATCGCTCCGGAGCCCATAACTTTTGATCCGCAAGGAGTTACGCGGCCCACAGCATACTGTTGGAAAGCTCTCCGAGAGCACTACGACGTGGCAGCTAAGCCCGCTTCGCTGGGCCTTTTTTCGGAGCCCAAAATAGAACGTTTTCATCAGTTTCCGGACACTTTTCTGCCTTTTCGCTGTTTTTCCGTCCCGGATCGCACGTCGTGAGCCGCGGGAAGGACGACAACCTAATCCATCACTTATCTGTCACCGGATCCAACGGCACCTTGGGCAAGACAAATTCGCTTCACCTAGAGGCTGGGCCCGCAAACCGAGTGCGTGGGGCTTGGGACCAGGTCTCCGGCGCTCCGGAGCCCATAACCTTTGCTCCGCAAGGAGTTAAGCGGCCCACAGCATACCGTTGGAAAGCTCTCCGAGAGCACTACGACGTGGCAGCTAAGCCTGCTTCGCTGGGCCTTTTTTCGGAGCCCAAAATAGAACGTTTTCATCAGTTTCCGGACACTTTTCTGCCTTTTCGCTGTTTTTCCGTCCCGGATCGCACGTCGTGAGCCGCGGGAAGGACGACAACCTAATCCATCACTTATCTGTCACCGGATCCTACGGCACCTTGGGCGAGACAACTTCGCTTCACGTAGAGGCTGGGCCCGCAAACCGAAGGCGTGGCGCTTGGGACCAGGCCTCCGTCGCTCCGGAGCCCATAACTTTTGATCCGCAAGGAGTTACGCGTCCCACAGCATACCGTTGGAAAGCTCTCTGCGAGCACTACGACGTGGCGGCTAAGCCCGCTTCGCTGGGCCTTTTTTCGTAGCCCAAAATAGAACGTTTTCATCAGTTTCCGGACACTTTTCTGCCTTTTCGCTGTTTTTCCGTCCCGGATCGCACGTCGTGAGCCGCGGGAAGGACGACAACCTAATCCATCACTTATCTGGCACCGGATCCTACGGCACCTTGGGCGAGACAACTTCGCTTCACGTAGAGGCTGGGCCCGCAAACCGAGGGCGTGGCTATTGGGACCAGGTCTCCGTCGCTCCGGAGCCCATAACTTTTGATCCGCAAGGAGTTACGCGGCCCACAGCATACCGTTGGAAAGCTCTCCGAGAGCACTACGACGTGGCAGCTAAGCCCGCTTCGCTGGGCCTTTTTTCAGAGCCCAAAATAGAACGTTTTCATCAGTTTCCGGACACTTTTCTGCCTTTTCGCTGTTTTTCCGTCCCGGATCGCACGTCGTGAGCCGCGGGAAGGACGACAACCTAATCCATCACTTATCTGTCACCGGATCCTACGGCACCTTGGGCGAGACAACTTCGCTTCACGTAGAGGCTGGGCCCGCAAACCGAGGCCGTGGCGCTTGGGACCAGGTCTCCGTCGCTCCGGAGCCCATAACTTTTGATCCGCAAGGAGTTATACGGCCCACAGCATACCGTTGGAAAGCTCTCCGAGAGCACTACGACGTGGCAGTCAAGCCTGCAACGCTGGGCCTTTTTTCGGAGCCCAAAATAGAACGTTTTCATCAGTTTCCGGACACTTTTATGCCTTTTCGCTATTTTTCCGTCCCGGATCGCACGTCGTGAGCCGCGGGAAGGACGACAACCTAATCCATCACTTATCTGTCACCGGATCCTACGGCACCTTGGGCGAGACAACTTCGCTTCACGTAGAGGCTGGGCCCGCAAACCGAGGGCATGGCGCTTGGGACCAGGTCTCCGCTGCTCCGGAGCCCATAACTTTTGATCCGCAAGGAGTTACGCTGCCCACAGCATACCGTTGGAAAGCTCTCCGAGAGCACTACGACGGGGCAGCTAAGCCCGCTTCGCTGGGCCTTTTTTCAGAGCCCAAAATAGAACGTTTTCATCAGTTTCTGGACACTTTTCTGCCTTTTCGCTGTTTTTCCGTCCCGGATCGCACGTCGTGAGCCGCGGGAAGGACGACAACCTAATCCATCACTTATCTGGCACCGGATCCTACGGCACCTTGGGTGAGACAACTTCGCTTCACGTAGAGGCTGGGCCCGCAAACCGAGGGCGTGGCGCTTTGGACCAGGCCTTCATCGCTCCGGAGCCCATAACTTTTGATCCGCAAGGAGTTACGCGGCCCACAGCATACCGTTGGAAAGCTCTCCGAGAGCACTACGACGTGGCAGTCAAGCCTGCGTCCTTGGGCCTTTTTTCGGAGCCCAAAATAGAACGTTTTCATCAGTTTCCGGACACTTTTCTGCCTTTTTGCTGTTTTTCCGTCCCGGATCGCACGTCGTGAGCCGCGGGAAGGACGACAACCTAATCCATCACTTATCTGTCACCGGATCCTACGGCACCTTGGGCGAGACAACTTCGCTTCACGTAGAGGCTGGGCCCGCAAACCGAGGGCGTGGCGCTTGGGACCAGGTCTCTGTCGCTCTGGAGCCCATAACTTTTGATCCGCAAGGAGTTACGCGGCCCACAGCATACAGTTGGAAAGCTCTCCGAGAGCTCTACGATGTGGCAGCTAAGCGCGCTTTGCTGGGCCTTTTTTCGGAGCCCAAAATCGAAAGTTTTCATCAGTTTCCGGACACTTTTCTGCCTTTTCGCTGTTTTTCTGTCCCGGATCGCACGTCGTGAGCCGCGGGAAGGACGACAACCAAATCCATCACTTATCTGTCACCGGATCCTACGGCACCTTGGGCGAGACAACTTCGCTTCACGTAGAGGCTGGGCCCGCAAACCGAGGGCGTGGCGCTTGGGACCAGGTCTCCGTCGCTCTGGAGCCCATAACTTTTGATCCGCAAGGAGTTACGCGGCCCACAGCATACCGTTGGAAAGCTCTCTGAGAGCACTACGACGTGGCAGCTAAGCCCGCTTCGCTGGGCCTTTTTTCGGAGCCCAAAATAGAACGTTTTCATCAGTTTCCGGACACTTTTCTGCCTTTTCGCTGTTTTTCCGTCCCGGATCGCACGTCGTGAGCCGCGGGAAGGACGACAACCTAATCCATCACTTATCTGGCACCGGATCCTACGGCACCTTGGGTGAGACAACTTCGCTTCACGTAGAGGCTGGGCCAGCAAACCGAGGGCGTGGCGCTTGGGACCAGGCCTTCATCGCTCCGGAGCCCATAACTTTTGATCCGCAAGGAGTTACGCGGCCCACAGCATACTGTTGGAAAGCTCTCCGAGAGCACTACGACGTGGCAGCTAAGCCCGCTTCGCTGGGCCTTTTTTCAGAGCCCAAAATAGAACGTTTTCATCAGTTTCCGGACACTTTTCTGCCTTTTCGCTGTTTTTCCGTCCCGGATCGCACGTCGTGAGCCGCGGGAAGGACGACAACCTAATCCATCACTTATCTGTCACCGGATCCTACGGCACCTTGGGCGAGACAACGTCGCTTCACGTAGAGGTTGGGCCCGCAAACCGAGGTCGTGGCGCTTGGGACCAGGTCTCCGTCGCTCCGGAGCCCATAACTTTTGATCCGCAAGGAGTTATACGGCCCACAGCATACCGTTGGAAAGCTCTCCGAGAGCACTACGACGTGGCAGTCAAGCCTGCAACGCTGGGCCTTTTTTCGGAGCCCAAAATAGAACGTTTTCATCAGTTTCCGGACACTTTTATGCCTTTTCGCTATTTTTCCGTCCCGGATCGCACGTCGTGAGCCGCGGGAAGGACGACATCCTAATCCATCACTTATCTGTCACCGGATCCTACGGCACCCTGGGCGAGACAACTTCGCTTCACGTAGAGGCTGGGCCCGAAAACCGAGGGCGTGGCGCTTGGGACCAGGTCTCCGTCGCTCCGGAGCCCATAACTTTTGATCCGCAAGGAGTTACGCGGCCCACAGCATACCGTTAGAAAGCTCTCCGAGAGCACTACGACGTGGCAGCTAAGCCCGCTTCGCTGGGCCTTTTTTCGGAGCCCAAAATAGAACGTTTTCATCAGTTTCCGGACACTTTTCTGCCTTTTCGCTGTTTTTCCATCCCGGATCGCACGTCGTGAGCCGCGGGAAGGATGACAACCAAATCCATCACTTATCTGTCACCGGATCCTCCGGCACCTTGGGCGAGACAACTTCGCTTCACGTAGAGGCTGGGCCCGCAAACCGAGGGCGTGGCGCTTGGGACCAGGTCTCCGCCGCTCCGGAGCCCATATCTTTTGATCCGCAAGGAGTTACGCTGCCCACAGCATACCATTGGAAATCTCACCGAGAGCTCTACGACGGGGCAGCTAAGCCCGCTTCGATGGGCCTTTTTTGGGTGCACAAAATCGAACGTTTTCTTCACTTTCCGGACACATTTCTTCTTTTGCGCTGTTTTTTCATCCCGAATCGCGCGTCGTGCGCCGCGAAAAGGACGACAACCTAATCCGTCACTTATCTGGCACCGGATCCTACGGCACCTTGGGTGAGACAACTTCGCTTCACGTAGAGGCTGGGCCCGCAAACCGAGGGCGTGGCGCTTTGGACCAGGCCTTCATCGCTCCGGAGCCCATAACTTTTGATCCGCAAGGAGTTACGCGGCCCACAGCATACCGTTGGAAAGCTCTCCGAGAGCACTACGACGTGGCAGTCAAGCCTGCGTCCTTGGGCCTTTTTTCAGAGCCCAAAATAGAACGTTTTCATCAGTTTCCGGACACTTTTCTGCCTTTTTGCTGTTTTTCCGTCCCGGATCGCACGTCGTGAGCCGCGGGAAGGACGACAACCTAATCCATCACTTATCTGTCACCGGATCCTACGGCACCTTGGGCAAGACAACTTCGCTTCACGTAGAGGCTGGGCCCGTAAATCGAGGGCGTGGAGCTTGGGACCAGGTCTCCATCGCTCCGAAGCCCATAACTTTTGATCCGCAAGGAGTTACGCTGCCCACACCATACCGCTGGAAAGCTCTCCGAGAGCACTACGACGTGGCAGCTAAGCCCGCTTCGCTGGGCCTTTTTTCGGAGCCCAAAATAGAACGTTTTCATCAGTTTCCGGACACTTTTCTGCCTTTTCGCTGTTTTTCCGTCCCGGATCGCACGTCGTGAGCCGCGGGAAGGACGACAACCTAATCCATCACTTATCTGGCACCGGATCCTACGGCACCTTGGGCGAGACAACTTCGCTTCACGTAGAGGCTGGGCCCGCAAACCGAGGGCGTGGCGCTTGGGACCAGGTCTCCGTCGCTCCGGAGCCCATAACTTTTGATCCGCAAGGAGTTACGCTGCCCACTGCATACCGTTGGAAAGCTCTCCGAGAGCTCTACGACGTGGCAGCTAAGCCCGCTTCGCTAGGCCTTTTTTCGGAGCCCAAAATATAACGTTTTCATCAGTTTCCGGACACTGTTCTGCCTTTTCGCTGTTTTTCCGTCCCGGATCGCACGTCGTGAGCCGCGGGAAGGACGACAACCTAATCCATCACTTATCTGGCACCGGATCCTACGGCACCTTGGGTGAGACAACTTCGCTTCACGTAGAGGCTGGGCCAGCAAACCGAGGGCGTGGCGCTTGGGACCAGGCCTTCATCGCTCCGGAGCCCATAACTTTTGATCCGCAAGGAGTTACGCGGCCCACAGCATACTGTTGGAAAGCTCTCCGAGAGCACTACGACGTGGCAGCTAAGCCCGCTTCGCTGGCCCTTTTTTCGGAGCCCAAAATAGAACGTTTTCATCAGTTTCCGGACACTTTTCTGCCTTTTCGCTGTTTTTCCGTCCCGGATCGCACGTCGTGAGCCGCGGGAAGGACGACAACCTAATCCATCACTTATCTGTCACCGGATCCAACGGCACCTTGGGCGAGACAACTTCGCTTCACGTAGAGGCTGGGCCCGCAAACCGACGGCGTGGCGCTTGGGACCAGGCCTCCGTCGCTCCGGAGCCCATAACTTTCGATCCGCAAGGAGTTACGCGGCCCACAGCATACCGTTCGAAAGCTCTCCGAGAGCTCTACGCCGGGGCAGCTAAGTCCGCTTCGCTGGGCCTTTTTTCGGAGCCCAAAATGGAACATTTTCATCAGTTTCCGGACACATTTCTTCTTTTGCTCTATTTTTCCGTCCCGGATCGCGCGTCGTGGGCCGCGAAAAGGACGACAACCTAATCCATCACTTATCTGTCACCGGATCCTACGGCACCTTGGGCGAGACAACTTCGCTTCACGTAGAGGCTGGGCACGCAAACCGAGGTCGTGGCGCTTGGGACCAGGTCTCCGTCGCTCCGGAGCCCATAACTTTTGATCCGCAAGGAGTTACGCGGCCCAAAACATACCGTTGGAAAGCTATCCGAGAGCACTACGACGTGGCAGCTAAGTCCGCTTCGCTGGGCCTTTTTTCGGAGCCCAAAATAGAACGTTTTCATCAGTTTCCGGACACTTTTCTGCCTTTTCGCTGTTTTTCCGTCCCGGATCGCACGTCGTGAGCCGCGGGAAGGACGACAACCTAATCCATCACTTATCTGTCACCGGATCCTACGGCACCTTGGGCGAGACAACTTCGCTTCACGTAGAGGCTGGGCCCGCAAACCGAGGGCGTGGCGCTTGGGACCAGGTCTCCGTCGCTTCGGAGCCCATAACTTTTGATCCGCAAGGAGTTACGCTGCCCACAGCATACCGTTGGAAAGCTCTCCGAGAGCACTACGACGTGGCAGCTAAGCCCGCTTCGCTGGGCCTTTTTTCGGAGCCCAAAATAGAACGTTTTCATCAGTTTCCGGACACTTTTCTGCCTTTTCGCTGTTTTTCCATCCCGGATCGCACGCCGTGAGCCGCGGGAAGGACGACAACCTAATCCATCACTTATCTGGCACCGGATCCTACGGCACCTTGGGCGAGACAACTTCGCTTCACGTAGAGGCTGGGCCCGCAAACCGAGGGCGTGGCGCTTGGGACCAGGTCTCCGTCGCTCCGGAGCCCATAACTTTTGATCCGCAAGGAGTTACGCGGCCCAAAACATACCGTTGGAAAGCTATCCGAGAGCACTACGACGTGGCAGTCAAGCCTGCGTCGTTGGGCCTTTTTTCGGAGCCCAAAATAGAACGTTTTCATCAGTTTCCGTACACTTTTCTGCCTTTTCGCTGTTTTTCCGTCCCGGATCGCACGTCGTGAGCCGCGGGAAGGACGACAACCTAATCCATCACTTATCTGGCACCGGATCCTACGGCACCTTGGGCGAGACAACTTCGCTTCACGTAGAGGCTGGGCCCGCAAACCGAGAGCGTGGCGCTTAGGACCAGGTCTCCGTCGCTCCGGAGCCCATAACTTTTGATCCGCAAGGAGTTACGCGGCCCACAGCATACCGTTGGAAAGCTCTCCGAGAGCACTACGACGTGGCAGCTAATCCCTCTTCGCTGGGCCTTTTTTTGGAGCCCAAAATAGAACGTTTTCATCAGTTTCCGGACACTTTTCTGCCTTTTCGCTGTTTTTCCGTCCCGGATCGCACGTCGTGAGCCGCGGGAAGGACGACAACCTAATCCATCACTTATCTGGCACCGGATCCTACGGCACCTTGGGCGAGACAACTTCGCTTCACGTAGAGGCTGGGCCCGCAAACCGAAGGCGTGGCGCTTGGGACCAGGCCTCCGTCGCTCCGGAGCCCATAACTTTTGATCCGCAAGGAGTTACGCGGCCCACAGCATACCGTTGGAAAGCTCTCCGCGAGCACTACGACGTGGCAGCTAAGCCCGCTTCGCTGGGCCTTTTTTCGTAGCCCAAAATAGAACGTTTTCATCAGTTTCCGGACACTTTTCTGCCTTTTCGCTGTTCTTCCGTCCCGGATCGCACGTCGTGAGCCGCGGGAAGGACGACAACCTAATCCATCACTTATCTGGCACCGGATCCTACGGCACCTTGGGCGAGACAACTTCGCTTCACGTAGAGGCTGGGCCCGCAAACCGAGGGCGTGGCTATTGGGACCAGGTCTCCGTCGCTCCGGAGCCCATAACTTTTGATCCGCAAGGAGTTACACGGCCCACAGCATACCGTTGGAAAGCTCTCCGAGAGCACTACGACGTGGCAGCTAAGCCCGCTTCGCTGGGCCTTTTTTCAGAATCCAAAATTGGACGTTTGCATCAGTTTTCAGACACTTTTCTGCCTTTTCGCTGTTTTTCCGTCCCGGATCGCACGTCGTGAGCCGCGGGAAGGACGACAACCTAATCCATCACTTATCTGTCACCGGATCCTACGGCACCTTGGGCTAGACAACTTCGCTTCACGTAGAGGCTGGGCCCGCAAACCGAGGTCGTGGGGCTTGGGACCAGGTCTCCGTCGCTCCGGAGCCCATAACTTTTGATCCGCAAGGAGTTATGCGGCCCACAGCATACCGTTGGAAAGCTCACCGAGAGCACTACGACGTGGCAGTCAAGCCCGCTTCGCTGGGCCTTTTTTCGGAGCCCAAAATAGAACGTTTTCATCAGTTTCCGGACACTTTTCTGCCTTTTCGCTGTTTTTCCGTCCCGGATCGCACGTCGTGAGCCGCGGGAAGGACGACAACCTAATCCATCACTTATCTGTCACCGGATCCTACGGCACCTTGGGCGAGACAACTTCGCTTCACGTAGAGGCTGGGCCCGCAAACCGAGGGCGTGGCGCTTGGGACCAGGTCTCCGTCGCTCCGGAGCCCATAACTTTTGATCCGCAAGGAGTTATGCGGCCCACAGCATACCGTTGGAAAGCTCTCCGAGAGCACTACGACGTGGCAGTCAAGCCTGCAACGCTGGGCCTTTTTTCGGAGCCCAAAATAGAACGTTTTCATCAGTTTCCGGACACTTTTATGCCTTTTCGCTATTTTTCCGTCCCGGATCGCACGTCGTGAGCCGCGGGAAGGACGACAACCTAATCCATCACTTATCTGTTACCGAATCCCGCGGCACCTTGGGCGAGAAAAATTCGATTCACGTAGAGGCTGGGCCCGCAAACCGAGGGCGTGGGGCTTGGGACCAGGTCTCCGTCGCTCCGGAGCCCATAACTTTTGATCCGTAAGGATTTACGCTGCCCACAGCATAACGTTGGAAAGCTCTCCGAGAGCTCTACGACGGGGCAGCTAAGCCCGCTTCGCTGGGCCTTTTTTCGGAGCCCAAAATAGAACATTTTCATCAGTTTCCGGACACTTTTCTGCCTTTTCGCTGTTTTTCATTCCCGGATCGCACGTCGTGAGCCGCGGGAAGGACGACAACCTAATCCATCACTTATCTGGCACCGGATCCTACGGCACCTTGGGCGAGACTACTTCGCTTCACGTAGAGGCTGGGCCCGCAAACCGAGGGCGTGGCGCTTGGGACCAGGTCTCCGTCGCTCCGGAGCCCATAACTTTTGATCTGCAAGGAGTTACGCGGCCCAAAACATACCGTTGGAAAGCTATCCGAGAGCACTACGACGTGGCAGCTAAGTCGGCTTCGCTGGGCCTTTTTTCGGAGCCCAAAATAGAACGTTTTCATCAGTTTTCGGACACTTTTCTGCCTTTTCACTATTTTTCCGTCCCGGATCGCACGTCGTGAGCCGCGGGAAGGACGACAACCTAATCCATCACTTATCTGTCACCGGATCCTACGGCACCTTGGGCGAGACAACTTCGCTTCACGTAGAGGCTGGGCCCGCAAACCGAGGGCGTGGCGCTTGGGACCACGTCTCCGTCGCTCCGGAGCCCATAACTTTTGATCCGCAAGGAGTTACGCAGCCCACAGCATACCGTTGGAAAGCTCTCCGAGAGCACTACGACGTGGCTGCTAAGCCCGCTTTGCTGGGCCTTTTTTCCGAGCCAAAATTGAACGTTTTCATCAATTTTCGGACACTTTTCTGCCTTTTCGCTGTTTTTTCATCCCGGATCGCACGTCGTGAGCCGCGGGAAGAACGATAACCTAATCCATCACTTATCTGTCACCGGATCCTACGGCACCTTGGGCGAGACAACTTCGCTTCACGTAGAGGCTGGGCCCCCAAACCGAGGGCGTGGCGCTTGGGACCAGGTCTCCGTCGCTCCGGAGCCCATAACTTTTGATCCGCAAGGAGTTACGCGGCCCAAAACATACCGTTGGAAAGCTATCCGAGAGCACTACGACGTGGCAGCCAAGTCCGCTTCGCTGGGCCTTTTTTCGGAGCCCAAAATAGAACGTTTTCATCAGTTTCCGGACACTTTTCTGCCTTTTCGCTGTTTTTCCGTCCCGGATCGCACGTCGTGAGCCGCGGGAAGGACGACAACCTAATCCATCACTTATCTGTCACCGGATCCTACGGCACCTTGGGCGAGACAACTTCGCTTCACGTAGAGGCTGGGCCCGCAAACCGAGGGCGTGGCGCTTGGGACCAGGTCTCCGTCGCTACGGAGCCCATAACTTTTGATCCGCAAGGAGTTACGCTGCCCACAGCATACCGTTGGAAAGCTCTCCGAGAGCACTACGACGTGGCAGCGAAGCCCGCTTCGCTGGGCCTTTTTTCGGAGCCCAAAATAGAACGTTTTCATCAGTTTCCGTACACTTTTCTGCCTTTTCGCTGTTTTTCCGTCCCGGATCGCACGTCGTGAGCCGCGGGAAGGATGACAACCTAATCCATCACTTATCTGGCACCGGATCCTACGGCACCTTGGGCGAGACAACTTCGCTTCACGTAGAGGCTGGGCCCGCAAACCGAGGGCGTGGCGCTTGGGACCAGGCCTCCGTCGCTCCGGAGCCCATAACTTTTGATCCGCAAGGAGTTACACGGCCCACAGCATACCGTTGGAAAGCTCTCCGAGAGCACTACGACGTGGCAGCTAAGCCCGCTTCGCTGGGCCTTTTTTCAGAAACCAAAATAGAACGTTTTCATCAGTTTTCGGACACTTTTCTGCCTTTTCGCTGTTTTTCCGTCCCGGATCGCACGTCGTGAGCCGCGGGAAGGACGACAACCTAATCCATCACTTATCTGTCACCGGATCCTACGGCACCTTGGGCTAGACAACTTCGCTTCACGTAGAGGCTGGGCCCGCAAACCGAGGCCGTGGCGCTTGGGACCAGGTCTCCGTCGCTCCGGAGCCCATAACTTTTGATCCGCAAGGAGTTATGCGGCCCACAGCATACCGTTGGAAAGCTCTCCGAGAGCACTACGACGTGGCAGTCAAGCCCGCTTCGCTGGGCCTTTTTTCGGAGCCCAAAATAGAACGTTTTCATCAGTTTCCGGACACTTTTCTGCCTTTTCGCTGTTTTTCCGTCCCGGATCGCACGTCGTGAGCCGCGGGAAGGACGACAACCTAATCCATCACTTATCTGTCACCGGATCCTACGGCACCTTGGGCGAGACAACTTCGCTTCACGTAGAGGCTGGGCCCGCAAACCGAGGGCGTGGCGCTTGGGACCAGGTCTCCGTCGCTCCGGAGCCCATAACTTTTGATCCGCAAGGAGTTATGCGGCCCACAGCATACCGTTGGAAAGCTCTCCGAGAGCACTACGACGTGGCAGTCAAGCCTGCAACGCTGGGCCTTTTTTCGGAGCCCAAAATAGAACGTTTTCATCAGTTTCCGGACACTTTTATGCCTTTTCGCTATTTTTCCGTCCCGGATCGCACGTCGTGAGCCGCGGGAAGGACGACAACCTAATCCATCACTTATCTGTCACCGGATCCTACGGCACCTTGGGCGAGACAACTTCGCTTCACGTAGAGGCTGGGCCCGCAAACCGAGGGCGTGGCGCTTGGGACCAGGTCTCCGTCGCTCCGGAGCCCATAACTTTTGATCCGCAAGGAGTTACGCTGCCCACAGCATAACGTTGGAAAGCTCTCCGAGAGCACTACGACGTGGCAGCTAAGCCCGCTTCGCTGGGCCTTTTTTCGGAGCCCAAAATAGAACATTTTCATCAGTTTCCGGACACTTTTCTGCCTTTTCGCTGTTTTTCATTCCCGGATCGCACGTCGTGAGCCGCGGGAAGGACGACAACCTAATCCATCACTTATCTGGCACCGGATCCTACGGCACCTTGGGCGAGACTACTTCGCTTCACGTAGAGGCTGGGCCCGCAAACCGAGGGCATGGCGCTTGGGACCAGGTCTCCGTCGCTCCGGAGCCCATAACTTTTGATCCGCAAGGAGTTACGCTGCCCACAGCATACCGTTGGAAAGCTCTCCGAGAGCACTACGACGTGGCAGCTAAGCCCGCTTCGCTGGGCCTTTTTTCGGAGCCCAAAATAGAACGTTTTCATCAGTTTCTGGACACTTTTCTGCCTTTTCGCTGTTTTTTCGTCCCGGATCGCACGTCGTGAGCCGCGGGAAGGACGACAACCTAATCCATCACTTATCTGGCACCGGATCCTACGGCACCTTGGGTGAGACAACTTCGCTTCACGTAGAGGCTGGGCCCGCAAACCGAGGGCGTGGCGCTTTGGACCAGGCCTTCATCGCTCCGGAGCCCATAACTTTTGATCCGCAAGGAGTTACGCGGCCCACAACATACTGTTGGAAAGCTCTCCGAGAGCACTACGACGTGGCAGCTAAGCCCGCTTCGCTGGGCCTTTTTTCGGAGCCCAAAATAGAACGTTTTCATCAGTTTCCGGACACTTTTCTGCCTTTTCGCTGTTTTTCCGTCCCGGATCGCACGTCGTGAGACGCGGGAAGGACGACAACCTAATCCATCACTTATCTGTCACCGGATCCTACGGCACCTTGGGCGAGACAACTTCGCTTCACGTAGAGGCTGGGCCCGCAAACCGAGGGCGTGGCGCTTGGGACCAGGTCTCCGTCGCTCCGGAGCCCATAACTTTTGATCCGCAAGGAGTTACGCGGCGCACAGCATACCGTTGGAAAGCCCTCCGAGAGCACTACGACGTGGCAGTCAAGCCTGCGTCCTTGGGCCTTTTTTCGGAGCCCAAAATAGAACGTTTTCATCAGTTTCTGGACACTTTTCTGCCTTTTCGCTGTTTTTCCGTCCCGGATCGCACGTCGTGAGCCGCGGGAAGGACGACAACCTAATCCATCACTTATCTGTCACCGGATCCTACGGCACCTTGGGCGAGACAACTTCGCTTTACGTAGAGGCTGGGCCCGCAAACCGAGAGCGTGGCGCTTGGGACCAGGTCTCCGCCGCTCCGGAGCCCATAACTTTTGATACGCAAGGAGTTATGCGGCCCACAGCATACAGTTGGAAAGCACTCCTAGAGGTCTACGACGGGGCAGCTAAGCCCGCTTCGCTGGGCCTTTTTCGGGAGCCCAAAATAGAACGTTTTCATCAGTTTCCGGACACATTTCTGCCTTTTCGCTGTTTTTCATTCCCGGATCGCACGTCGTGAGCCGCGGGAAGGACGACAACCTAATCCATCACTTATCTGGCACCGGATCCTACGGCACCTTGGGCGAGACTACTTCGCTTCACGTAGAGGCTGGGCCCGCAAACCGAGGGCGTGGCGCTTGGGACCAGGTCTCCGTCGCTCCGGAGCCCATAACTTTTGATCTGCAAGGAGTTACGCGGCCCAAAACATACCGTTGGAAAGCTATCCGAGAGCACTACGACGTGGCAGCTAAGTCGGCTTCGCTGGGCCTTTTTTCGGAGCCCAAAATAGAACGTTTTCATCAGTTTCCGGACACTTTTCTGCTTTTTCACTGTTTTTCCGTCCCGGATCGCACGTCGTGAGCCGCGGGAAGGACGACAACCTAATCCATCACTTATCTGTCACCGGATCCTACGGCACCTTGGGCGAGACAACTTCACTTCACGTAGAGGCTGGGCCCGCAAACCGAGGGCGTGGCGCTTGGGACCAGGTCTCCGTCGCTCCGGAGCCCATAACTTTTGATCCGCAAGGAGTTACGCTGCCCACAGCATACCGTTGGAAAGCTCTCCGAGAGCACTACGACGTGGCAGCTAAGCCCGCTTTGCTGGGCCTTTTTTCGGAGCCCAAAATAGAACGTTTTCATCAGTTTCCGGACACTTTTCTGCCTTTTCGCTGTTTTTTCATCCCGGATCGCACGTCGTGAGCCGCGGGAAGGACGACAACCTAATCCATCACTTATCTGGCACCGGATCCTACGGCACCTTGGGCGAGACAACTTCGCTTCACGTAGAGGCTGGGCCCGCAAACCGAGGGCGTGGCGCTTGGGACCAGGTCTCCGTCGCTCCGGAGCCCATAACTTTTGATCCGCAAGGAGTTACGCGGCCCAAAACATACCGTTGGAAAGCTATCCGAGAGCACTACGACGTGGCAGCTAAGTCCGCTTCGCTGGGCCTTTTTTCGGAGCCCAAAATAGAACGTTTTCATCAGTTTCCGGACACTTTTCTGCCTTTTCGCTGTTTTTCCGTCCCGGATCGCACGTCGTGAGCCGCGGGAAGGACGACAACCTAATCCATCACTTATCTGTCACCGGATCCTACGGCACCTTGGGCGAGACAACTTCGCTTCACGTAGAGGCTGGGCCCGCAAACCGAGGGCGTGGCGCTTGGGACCAGGTCTCCGTCGCTACGGAGCCCATAACTTTTGATCCGCAAGGAGTTACGCTGCCCACAGCATACCGTTGGAAAGCTCTCCGAGAGCACTACGACGTGGCAGCTAAGCCCGCTTCGCTGGGCCTTTTTTCGGAGCCCAAAATAGAACGTTTTCATCAGTTTCCGTACACTTTTCTGCCTTTTCGCTGTTTTTCCGTCCCGGATCGCACGTCGTGAGCCGCGGGAAGGATGACAACCTAATCCATCACTTATCTGGCACCGGATCCTACGGCACCTTGGGCGAGACAACTTCGCTTCACGTAGAGGCTGGGCCCGCAAACCGAGGGCGTGGCGCTTGGGACAAGGCCTCCGTCGCTCCGGAGCCTATACCTTTTGATCCGCAAGGAGTTAAACGGCCCACAGCATACCCTTGGAAAGCCCTCCGAGAGCTCTACGGCGGGGCAGCTAAGCCCGCTTCGCAGGGCCTTTTTTCAGAAACCAAAATAGAACGTTTTCATCAGTTTCCGGACACTTTTCTGCCTTTTCGCTGTTTTTCCGTCCCGGATCGCACGTCGTGAGCCGCGGGAAGGACGACAACCTAATCCATCACTTATCTGTCACCGGATCCTACGGCACCTTGGGCTAGACAACTTCGCTTCACGTAGAGGCTGGGCCCGCAAACCGAGGCCGTGGCGCTTGGGACCAGGTCTCCGTCGCTCCGGAGCCCATAACTTTTGATCCGCAAGGAGTTATGCGGCCCACAGCATACCGTTGGAAAGCTCTCCGAGAGCACTACGACGTGGCAGTCAAGCCCGCTTCGCTGGGCCTTTTTTCGGAGCCCAAAATAGAACGTTTTCATCAGTTTCCGGACACTTTTCTGCCTTTTCGCTGTTTTTCCGTCCCGGATCGCACGTCGTGAGCCGCGGGAAGGACGACAACCTAATCCATCACTTATCTGTCACCGGATCCTACGGCACCTTGGGCGAGACAACTTCGCTTCACGTAGAGGCTGGGCCCGCAAACCGAGGGCGTGGCGCTTGGGACCAGGTCTCCGTCGCTCCGGAGCCCATAACTTTTGATCCGCAAGGAGTTATGCGGCCCACAGCATACCGTTGGAAAGCTCTCCGAGAGCACTACGACGTGGCAGTCAAGCCTGCAACGCTGGGCCTTTTTTCGGAGCCCAAAATAGAACGTTTTCATCAGTTTCCGGACACTTTTATGCCTTTTCGCTATTTTTCCGTCCCGGATCGCACGTCGTGAGCCGCGGGAAGGACGACAACCTAATCCATCACTTATCTGTCACCGGATCCTACGGCACCTTGGGCGAGACAACTTCGCTTCACGTAGAGGCTGGGCCCGCAAACCGAGGGCGTGGCGCTTGGGACCAGGTCTCCGTCGCTCCGGAGCCCATAACTTTTGATCCGCAAGGAGTTACGCTGCCCACAGCATAACGTTGGAAAGCTCTCCGAGAGCACTACGACGTGGCAGCTAAGCCCGCTTCGCTGGGCCTTTTTTCGGAGCCCAAAATAGAACATTTTCATCAGTTTCCGGACACTTTTCTGCCTTTTCGCTGTTTTTCATTCCCGGATCGCACGTCGTGAGCCGCGGGAAGGACGACAACCTAATCCATCACTTATCTGGCACCGGATCCTACGGCACCTTGGGCGAGACTACTTCGCTTCACGTAGAGGCTGGGCCCGCAAACCGAGGGCATGGCGCTTGGGACCAGGTCTCCGTCGCTCCGGAGCCCATAACTTTTGATCCGCAAGGAGTTACGCTGCCCACAGCATACCGTTGGAAAGCTCTCCGAGAGCACTACGACGTGGCAGCTAAGCCCGCTTCGCTGGGCCTTTTTTCGGAGCCCAAAATAGAACGTTTTCATCAGTTTCTGGACACTTTTCTGCCTTTTCGCTGTTTTTTCGTCCCGGATCGCACGTCGTGAGCCGCGGGAAGGACGACAACCTAATCCATCACTTATCTAGCACCGGATCCTACGGCACCTTGGGTGAGACAACTTCGCTTCACGTAGAGGCTGGGCCCGCAAACCGAGGGCGTGGCGCTTTGGACCAGGCCTTCATCGCTCCGGAGCCCATAACTTTTGATCCGCAAGGAGTTACGCGGCCCACAGCATACCGTTGGAAAGCTCTCCGAGAGCACTACGACGTGGCAGCTAAGCCCGCTTCGCTGGGCCTTTTTTCGGAGCCCAAAATAGAACGTTTTCATCAGTTTTCGGACACATTTCTGACTTTTCGCTGTTTTTCCGTCCCGGATCGCAAGTCGTGAGACGCGGGAAGGACGACAACCTAATCCATCACTTATCTGTAACCGGAACCTACGGCACCATGGGCGAGACAACTTCGCTTCACGTAGAGGCTGGGCCCGCACACCGAGGGCGTGGCGCTTGGGACCAGGTCTCCGTCGCTCCGGAGCCCATAACTTTTGATCCGCAAGGAGTTACGCGGCCCATAGCATACCGTTAGAAAGCTCTCCGAGAGCACTATGACGTGGCAGTCAAGCCTGCGTCCTTGGGCCTTTTTTCGGAGCCCAAAATAGAACGTTTTCATCAGTTTCCGGACACTTTTCTGCCTTTTCGCTGTTTTTCCGTCCCGGATCGCACGTCGTGAGCCGCGGGAAGGACGACAACCTAATCCATCACTTATCTGTCACCGGATCCTACGGCACCTTGGGCGAGACAACTTCGCTTTACGTAGAGGCTGGGCCCGCAAACCGAGAGCGTGGCGCTTGGGACCAGGTCCCCCTCGCTCCGGAGACCTTAACTTTTGATACGCAAGGAGTCACGCGGCCCACAGCATCCCGTTGGAAAGCTCTCCGAGAGCTCTACGACGTGGCAGCTAAGCCCGCTTCACTGGGCCTTTTTTCGGAGCCCAAAATTGAACGTTTTCATCAGTTTCCGGACACTTTTCTGCCTTTTCGCTGTTTTTCTGTCCCGGATCGCACGTCGTGAGCCGCGGGAAGGACGACAACCTAATCCATCACTTATCTGTCACCGGATCCTACGGCACCTTGGGCGAGACAACTTCGCTTCACGTAGAGGCTGGGCCCGCAAACCGAGGGCGTGGCGCATGGGACCAGCACTCGGTCGCTCCCGAGCCCATAACCTTTGAACCGCAAGGAGTTACGCTGCCCACAGCATACCGTTGGAAAGCTCTCCGAGAGCACTACGACGTGGCAGCTAAGCCCGCTTCGCTGGGCCTTTTTTCGGAGCCCAAAATAGAACGTTTTCATCAGTTTCCGGACACTTTTCTGTCTTTTCGCTGTTTTTCCGTCCCGGATCGCACGTCGTGAGCTGCGGGAAGGACGACAACCTAATCCATCACTTATCTGGCACCGGATCCTACGGCACCTTGGGTGAGACAACTTCGCTTCACGTAGAGGCTGGGCCAGCAAACCGAGGGCGTGGCGCTTGGGACCAGGCCTTCATCGCTCCGGAGCCCATAACTTTTGATCCGCAAGGAGTTACGCGGCCCACAGCATACTGTTGGAAAGCTCTCCGAGAGCACTACGACGTGGCAGCTAAGCCCGCTTCGCTGGGCCTTTTTTCGGAGCCCAAAATAGAACGTTTTCATCAGTTTCCGGACACTTTTCTGCCTTTTCGCTGTTTTTCCGTCCCGGATCGCCCGTCGTGAGCCGCGGGAAGGACGACAACCTAATCCATCACTTATCTGTCACCGGATCCAACGGCACCTTGGGCGAGACAACTTCGCTTCACGTAGAGGCTGGGCCCGCAAACCGAGGGCGTGGCGCTAGGGACCAGGTCTCCGTCGCTCCGGAGCCCATAACTTTTGATCCGCAAGGAGTTAAGCGGCCCACAGCATACCGTTGGAAAGCTCTCCGAGAGCACTACGACGTGGCAGCTAAGCCTGCTTCGCTGGGCCTTTTTTTGGAGCCCAAAATAGAACGTTTTCATCAGTTTCCGGACACTTTTCTGCCTTTTCGCTGTTTTTCCGTCCCGGATCGCACGTCGTGAGCCGCGGGAAGGACGACAACCTAATCCATCACTTATCTGTCACCGGATCCTACGGCACCTTGGGCGAGACAACTTCGCTTCACGTAGAGGCTGGGCCCGCAAACCGAAGGCGTGGCGCTTGGGACCAGGCCTCCGTCGCTCCGGAGCCCATAACTTTTGATCCGCAAGGAGTTACGCGTCCCACAGCATACCGTTGGAAAGCTCTCTGCGAGCACTACGACGTGGCGGCTAAGCCCGCTTCGCTGGGCCTTTTTTCGTAGCCCAAAATAGAACGTTTTCATCAGTTTCCGGACACTTTTCTGCCTTTTCGCTGTTTTTCCGTCCCGGATCGCACGTCGTGAGCCGCGGGAATGACGACAACCTAATCCATCACTTATCTGGCACCGGATCCTACGGCACCTTGGGCGAGACAACTTCGCTTCACGTAGAGGCTGGGCCCGCAAACCGAGGGCGTGGCTATTGGGACCTGGTCTCCGCCGCTCCGGAGCCCATAACTTTTGATCCGCAAGGAGATACACGGCCCACAGTATACCGTTGGAAAGCTCTCCGAGAGCTATACGACGGAGCAATTAAGCCCGCTTCGCTGGGCCTTTTTTCGGAGCCCAAAATAGAAGGGTTTCATCAGTTTTCTGACACTTTTCTGCCTTTTCGCTGTTTTTCCGTCCCGGATCGCACGTCGTGAGCCGCGGGAAGGACGACAACCTAATCCATCACTTATCTGTCACCGGATCCTACGGCACCTTGGGCGAGACAACTTCGCTTCACGTAGAGGCTGGGCCCGCAAACCGAGGCCGTGGCGCTTGGGACCAGGCCTCCGCCCCTCCGGAGCCACTAACTTTTGATCCGCAAGGAGTTATACGGCCCACAGCATACCGTTGGAAAGCTCTCCGAGAGCTCTACGACGTGGCAGTCAAGCCTGCAACGCTGGGCCTTTTTTCGGAGCCCAAAATAGAACGTTTTCATCAGTTTCCGGACACTTTTATGCCTTTTCGCTATTTTTCCGTCCCGGATCGCACGTCTTGAGCCGCGGGAAGGACGACAACCTAATCCATCACTTATCTGTCACCGGATCCTACGGCACCTTGGGCGAGACAACTTCGCTTCACGTAGAGGCTGGGCCCGCAAACCGAGGGCGTGGCGCTTGGGACCAGGTCTCCGTCGCTCCGGAGCCCATAACTTTTGATCCGCAAGGAGTTACGCTGCCCACAGCATACCGTTGGAAAGCTCTCCGAGAGCACTACGACGTGGCAGCTAAGCCCGCTTTGCTGGGCCTTTTTTCGGAGCCCAAAATAGAACGTTTTCATCAGTTTCCGGACACTTTTCTGCCTTTTCGCTGTTTTTCCATCCCGGATCGCACGTCGTGAGCCGCGGGAAGGACGACAACCTAATCCATCACTTATCTGTCACCGGATCCTACGGCACCTTGGGCGAGACAACTTCGCTTCGCGTAGATGCTGGGCCCGCAAACCGAGGGCATGGCGCTTGGGACCAGGTCTCCGTCGCTCCGGAGCCCATAACTTTTGATCCGCAAGGAGTTACGCTGCCCACAGCATACCGTTGGAAACCTCTCCGAGAGCACTACGACGGGGCAGCTAAGCCCGCTTCGCTGGGCCTTTTTTCAGAGCCCAAAATAGAACGTTTTCATCAGTTTCTGGACACTTTTCTGCCTTTTCGCTGTTTTTCCGTCCCGGATCGCACGTCGTGAGCCGCGGGAAGGACGACAACCTAATCCATCACTTATCTGGCACCGGATCCTACGGCACCTTGGGTGAGACAACTTCGCTTCACGTAGAGGCTGGGCCCGCAAACCGAGGGCGTGGCGCTTTGGACCAGGCCTTCATCGCTCCGGAGCCCATAACTTTTGATCCGCAAGGAGTTACGCGGCCCACAGCATACCGTTGGAAAGCTCTCCGAGAGCACTACGACGTGGCAGTCAAGCCTGCGTCCTTGGGCCTTTTTTCGGAGCCCAAAATAGAACGTTTTCATCAGTTTCCGGACACTTTTCTGCCTTTTTGCTGTTTTTCCGTCCCGGATCGCACGTCGTGAGCCGCGGGAAGGACGACAACCTAATCCATCACTTATCTGTCACCGGATCCTACGGCACCTTGGGCGAGACAACTTCGCTTTACGTAGAGGCTGGGCCCGCAAACCGAGAGCGTGGCGCTTGGGACCAGGTCTCCGTCGCTCCGGAGCCCATAACTTTTGATCCGCAAGGAGTTACGCGGCCCACAGCATACCGTTGGAAAGCTCTCCGAGAGCACTACGACGTGGCAGCTAAGCCCGCTTCGCTGGGCCTTTTTTCGGAGCCCAAAATAGAACGTTTTCATCAGTTTCCGGACACTTTTCTGCCTTTTCGCTGTTTTTCTGTCCCGGATCGCACGTCGTGAGCCGCGGGAAGGACGACAACCTAATCCATCACTTATCTGTCACCGGATCCTACGGCACCTTGGGCGAGACAACTTCGCTTCACGTAGAGGCTGGGCCCGCAAACCGAGGGCGTGGCGCTTGGGACCAGGTCTCCGTCGCTCCGGAGCCCATAACTTTTGATCCGCAAGGAGTTACGCTGCCCACAGCATACCGTTGGAAAGCTCTCCGAGAGCACTACGACGTGGCAGCTAAGCCCGCTTCGCTGGGCCTTTTTTCGGAGCCCAAAATAGAACGTTTTCATCAGTTTCCGGACACTTTTCTGCCTTTTCGCTGTTTTTCCGTCCCGGATCGCACGTCGTGAGCCGCGGGAAGGACGACAACCTAATCCATCACTTATCTGGCACCGGATCCTACGGCACCTTGGGTGAGACAACTTCGCTTCACGTAGAGGCTGGGCCAGCAAACCGAGGGCGTGGCGCTTGGGACCAGGCCTTCATCGCTCCGGAGCCCATAACTTTTGATCCGCAAGGAGTTACGCGGCCCACAGCATACTGTTGGAAAGCTCTCCGAGAGCACTACGACGTGGCAGCTAAGCCCGCTTCGCTGGCCCTTTTTTCGGAGCCCAAAATAGAACGTTTTCATCAGTTTCCGGACACTTTTCTGCCTTTTCGCTGTTTTTCCGTCCCGGATCGCACGTCGTGAGCCGCGGGAAGGACGACAACCTAATCCATCACTTATCTGTCACCGGATCCAACGGCACCTTGGGCGAGACAACTTCGCTTCACGTAGAGGCTGGGCCCGCAAACCTAGGGCGTGGCGTTTGGGACCAAGTCTCCGTCGCTCCGGAGCCCATAACTTTTGATCCGCAAGGAGTTACGCGGCCCACAGCATACCGTTAGAAAGGTCTCCGAGAGCACTATGACGTGGCATCTAAGCCCGCTATGCTGGGCCTTTTTTCGGAGCCCAAAATCGAACGTTTTCATCAGTTTTCGGACACTTTTAGGCCTTTTCGCTGTTTTTCCGTCCCGAATCGCACGTCGTGAACCGCGGGAAGGACGACAACCTAATCCATCACTTATCTGTCACCGGATCCTACAGCACCTTGGGCGAGACAAATTCGCTTCACGTAGAGGCTGGGCCCGCAAACCGAGGGCGTGGCGTTTAGGACCAGGCCTCCGTCGCTCCGGAGCCCATAACTTTTGATCCGCAAGGAGTTACGCGGCCCACAGCATAACGTTGGAAAGCTCTCCGAGAGCACTACGACGTGGCAGCAAAGCCCGCTTCGCTGGGCCTTTTTTCGGAGCCCAAAATAGAATGTTTTCATCAGTTTCTGGACACTTTTCTGCCTTTTCGCTGTTTTTCCGTCCCGGATCGCACGTCGTGAGCCGCGGGAAGGACGACAACCTAATCCATCACTTATCTGTCACCGGATCCTACGGCACCTTGGGCGAGACAACTTCGCTTCACGTAGAGGCTGGGCCCGCAAACCGAGGGCGTGGCGCTTGGGACCAGGTCTCCGTCGCTCCGGAGCCCATAACTTTTGATCCGCAAGGAGTTACGCGGCCCACAGCATACCGTTGGAAAGCTCTCCGAGAGCACTACGACGTGGCAGTAAAGCCTGCGTCGTTGGGCCTTTTTTCGTAGCCAAAAATAGAACGTTTTCATCAGTTTCCGGACACTTTTCTGCCTTTTCGCTGTTTTTCCGTCCCGGATCGCACGTCGTGAGCCGCGGGAAGGACGACAACCTAATCCATCACTTATCTGGCACCGGATCCTACGGCACCTTGGGCGAGACAACTTCGCTTCACGTAGAGGCTGGGCCCGCAAACCGAGAGCGTGGCGCTTGGGACCAGGTCTCCGTCGCTCCGGAGCCCATAACTTTTGATCCGCAAGGAGTTACGCGGCCCACAGCATACCGTTGGAAAGCTCTCCGAGAGCACTACGACGTGGTAGCTAATTCCGCTTCGCTGGGCCTTTTTTCGGAGCCCAAAATCGAACGTTTTCATCAGTTTCCGGACACTTTTCTGCCTTTTCGCTGTTTTTCCGTCCCGGATCGCACGTCGTGAGCCGCGGGAAGGACGACAACCTAATCCATCACTTATCTGTCACCGGATCCTACGGCACCTTGGGCGAGACAACTTCGCTTCACGTAGAGGCTGGGCCCGCAAACCGAAGGCGTGGCGCTTGGGACCAGGCCTCCGTCGCTCCGGAGCCCATAACTTTTGATCCGCAAGGAGTTACGCGGCCCACAGCATACCGTTGGAAAGCTCTCCGAGAGCACTACGACGGGGCAGCAAGGCCCGCTTGGCTGGGCCTTTTTTCGGAGGCCAAAATAGAATGTTTTCATCAGTTTCCGGACACTTTTCAGCCTTTTCGTAGTTTTTCCGTCCCGGATCGCACGTCGTGAGCCGCGGGAAGGACGACAACCTAATCCATCACTTATCTGGCACCGGATCCTACGGCACCTTGGGCGAGACAACTTCGCTTCACGTAGAGGCTGGGCCCGCAAACCGAGGGCGTGGCGCTTGGGACCAGGTCTCCGTCGCTCCGGAGCCCATAACTTTTGATCCGCAAGGAGTTACGCGGCCCACAGCATACCGTTGGAAAGCTCTCCGAGAGCACTACGACGTGGCAGTAAAGCCTGCGTCGTTGGGCCTTTTTTCGTAGCCAAAAATAGAACGTTTTCATCAGTTTCCGGACACTTTTCTGCCTTTTCGCTGTTTTTCCGTCCCGGATCGCACGTCGTGAGCCGCGGGAAGGACGACAACCTAATCCATCACTTATCTGGCACCGGATCCTACGGCACCTTGGGCGAGACAACTTCCCTTCACGTAGAGGCTGGGCCCGCAAACCGAGGGCGTGGCTATTGGGACCAGGTCTCCGTCGCTCCGGAGCCCATAACTTTTGATCCGCAAGGAGTTACGCGGCCCACAGCATACCGTTGGAAAGCTCTCCGAGAGCACTACGACGTGGCAGCCAAGCCCGCTTCGCTGGGCCTTTTTTCAGAGCCCAAAATAGAACGTTTTCATCAGTTTCCGGACACTTTTCTGCCTTTTCGCTGTTTTTCCGTCCCGGATCGCACGTCGTGAGCCGCGGGAAAGACGACAACCTAATCCATCACTTATCTGTCACCGGATCCTACGGCACCTTGGGCGAGACAACTTCGCTTCACGTAGAGGCTGGGCCCGCAAACCGAGGCCGTGGCGCTTGGGACCAGGCCTCCGCCGCTCCGGTGCCCGTAACTTTTGATCCGCAAGGAGTTATGCGGCCCACAGCACACGGTTGGAAAGCACTCCGAGAGCACAACGACGGGGCAGCTAAGCCCGCTTCGCTGGGCCTTTTTTCAGAGGCCAAAATAGAACGTTTTCATCAGTTTCCGGACACTTTTCTGCCTTTTCGCTGTTTTTTCGTCCCGGATCGCACGTCGTGAGCCGCGGGAAGGACGACAACCTAATCCATCACTTATCTGTCACCGGATCCTCCGGCACCTTGGGCGAGACAACTTCGCTTCACGTAGAGGCTAGTCCCGCAAACCGAGGGCGTGGCGCTTGGGACCAGGTCTCCGTCGCTCCGGAGCCCATAACTTTTGATCCGCAAGGAGTTATGCGGCCCACAGCATACCGTTGGAAAGCTCTCCGAGAGCACTACGACGTGGCAGTCAAGCCTGCAACGCTGGGCCTTTTTTCGGAGCCCAAAATAGAACGTTTTCATCAGTTTCCGGACACTTTTATGCCTTTTCGCTATTTTTCCGTCCCGGATCGCACGTCGTGAGCCGCGGGAAGGACGACAACCTAATCCATCACTTATCTGTCACCGGATCCTACGGCACCTTGGGCGAGACAACTTCGCTTCACGTAGAGGCTGGGCCCGCAAACCGAGGGCGTGGCGCTTGGGACCAAGTCTCCGTCGCTCCGGAGCCCATAACTTTTGATCCGCAAGGAGTTACGTTGCCCACAGCATACCGTTGGAAAGCTCTCCGAGAGCACTACGACGTGGCAGCTAAGCCCGCTTCGCTGGGCCTTTTTTCGGAGCCCAAAATAGAACATTTTCATCAGTTTCCGGACACTTTTCTGCCTTTTCGCTATTTTTCATTCCCGGATCGCACGTCGTGAGCCGCGGGAAGGACGACAACCTAATCCATCACTTATCTGGCACCGGATCCTACGGCACCTTGGGCGAGACAACTTCGCTTCACGTAGAGGCTGGGCCCGCAAACCGAGGGCGTGGCGCTTGGGACCAGGTCTCCGTCGCTCCGGAGCCCATAACTTTTGATCCGCAAGGAGTTACGCGGCCCAAAACATACCGTTGGAAAGCTATCCGAGAGCACTACGACGTGGCAGCTAAGTCCGCTTTGCTGGGCCTTTTTTCGGAGCCCAAAATAGAACGTTTTCATCAGTTTCCGGACACTTTTCTGCTTTTTCACTGTTTTTCCGTCCCGGATCGCACGTCGTGAGCCGCGGGAAGGACGACAACCTAATCCATCACTTATCTGTCACCGGATCCTACGGCACCTTGGGCGAGACAACTTCGCTTCACGTAGAGGCTGGGCCCGCAAACCGAGGGCGTGGCGCTTGGGACCAGGTCTCCGTCGCTCCGGAGCCCATAACTTTTGATCCGCAAGGAGTTACGCGGCCCACAGCATACCGTTGGAAAGCTCTCCGAGAGCACTACGACGTGGTAGCTAAGCCCGCTTCGCTGGGCCTTTTTTCGGAGCCCAAAATAGAACGTTTTCATCAGTTTCCGGACACTTTTCTGCCTTTTCGCTATTTTTTCGTCCCGGATCGCACGTCGTGAGCCGCGGGAAGGACGACAACCTAATCCATCACTTATCTGGCACCGGATCCTACGGCACCTTGGGCGAGACAAATTTGCTTCACGTAGAGGCTCGGCCCGCAAACCGAGGTCGTGTGGCTTGGGACCAGGTCTCCGTCGCTCCGGAGCCCATAACTTTTAATTCGCAAGGAGTTACGCGGCCCAAAACATACCGTTGGAAAGCTCTCCGAAAGCTCTACGACGTGGCAGCTAAGTCCGCTTCGCTGGGCCTTTTTTCGGAGCCCAAAATAGAACGTTTTCATCAGTTTCCGGACACTTTTCTGCCTTTTCGCTGTTTTTCCGTCCCGGATCGCACGTCGTGAGCCGCGGGAAGGACGACAACCTAATCCATCACTTATCTGTCACCGGATCCTACGGCACCTTGGGCGAGACAACTTCGCTTCACGTAGAGGCTGGGCCCGCAAACCGAGGGCGTGGCGCTTGGGACCAGGTCTACGTCGCTACGGAGCCCATAACTTTTGATCCGCAAGGAGTTACGCTGCCCACAGCATACCGTTGGAAAGCTCTCCGAGAGCACTACGACGTGGCAGCTAAGCCCGCTTCGCTGGGCCTTTTTTCGGAGTCCAAAATAGAACGTTTTCATCAGTTTCCGTACACTTTTCTGCCTTTTCGCTGTTTTTCCGTCCCGGATCGCACGTCGTGAGCCGCGGGAAGGACGACAACCTAATCCATCACTTATCTGGCACCGGATCCTACGGCACCTTGGACGAGACAACTTCGCTTCACGTAGAGGCTGGGCCCGCAAACTGAGGGCGTGGCGCTTGGGACCAGGTCTCCGTCGCTCCGGAGCCCATAACTTTTGATCCGCAAGGAGTTACGCGGCCCAAAACATACCGTTGGAAAGCTATCCGAGAGCACTACGACGTGGCAGCTAAGTCCGCTTCGCTGGGCCTTTTTTCGGAGCCCAAAATAGAACGTTTTCATCAGTTTCCGGACACTTTTCTGCCTTTTCGCTGTTTTTCCGTCCCGGATCGCACGTCGTGAGCCGCGGGAAGGACGACAACCTAATCCATCACTTATCTGGCACCGGATCCTACGGCACCTTAGACGAGACAACTTCGCTTCACGTAGAGACTGGGCCCGCAGACCGTGGGCGTGGGGCTTGGGACCAGGTCTCCGTCGCTACGGAGCCCATAACTTTTGATCTGCAAGGAGTTATGGGGCCCACAGCATACCGTTGGAAAGCCCTCCGAGAGCTCTACGGCGGGGCAGTCAAGCCTGCAACGCTGGGCCTTTTTTCGGAGCCCAAAATAGAACGTTTTCATCAGTTTCCGGACACTTTTATGCCTTTTCGCTATTTTTCCGTCCCGGATCGCACGTCGTGAGCCGCGGGAAGGACGACAACCTAATCCATCACTTATCTGTCACCGGATCCTACGGCACCTTGGGCGAGACAACTTCGCTTCACGTAGAGGCTGGGCCCGCAAACCGAGGGCGTGGCGCTTGGGACCAGGTCTCCGTCGCTCCGGAGCCCATAACTTTTGATCTGCAAGGAGTTACGCTGCCCACAGCATACCGTTGGAAAGCTCTCCGAGAGCACTACAACGTGGCAGCTAAGCTCGCTTCGCTGGGCCTTTTTTCGGAGCCCAAAATAGAACGTTTTCATCAGTTTCCGGACACTTTTCTGCCTTTTCGCTGTTTTTCCGTCCCGGATCGCACGTCGTGAGCCGCGGGAAGGACGACAACCTAATCCATCACTTATCTGGCACCGGATCCTACGGCACCTTGGGCGGGACAACTTCGCTTCACGTAGAGGCTGGGCCCGCAAACCGAAGGCGTGGCGCTTGGGACCAGGCCTCCGTCGCTCCGGAGCCCATAACTTTTGATCCGCAAGGCGTTACGCGGCCCAAAACATACCGTTGGAAAGCTATCCGAGAGCACTACGACGTGGCAGCTAAGTCCGCTTCGCTGGGCCTTTTTTCGGAGCCCAAAATAGAACGTTTTCATCAGTTTCCGGACACTTTTCTGCCTTTTCGCTGTTTTTCCGTCCCGAATCGCACGTCGTGAGCCGCGGGAAGGACGACAACCAAATCCATCACTTATCTGTCACCGGATCCTACGGCACCCTGGGCGAGACAACTTCGCTTCACGTAGAGGCTGGGCCCGCAAACCGAGGGCGTGGCGCTTGGGACCAGGTCTCCGTCGCTCCGGAGCCCATAACTTTTGATCCGCAAGGAGTTACGCGGCCCACAGCATACCGTTGGAAAGCTCTCCGAGAGCACTACGACGTGGCAGCTAATCCCGCTTCGCTGGGCCTTTTTTTCGGAGCCCAAAATAGAACGTTTTCATCAGTTTCCGGACACTTTTCTGCCTTTTCACTGTTTTTTCGTCCCGGATCGCACGTCGTGAGCCGCGGGAAGGACGACAACCTAATCCATCACTTATCTGTCACCGGATCCTACGGCACCTTGGGCGAGACAACATCGCTTCACGTAGAGGCTGGGCCCGCAAACCGAAGGCGTGGCGTGTGGGACCAGGCCTCCGTCGCTCCCGAGCCCATAACTTTTGATCCGCAAGGAGTTACGCGGCCCACAGCATACCGTTGGAAAGCTCTCCGAGAGCACTACGACGTGGCAGCTAAGCCCGCTTCGCTGGGCCTTTTTTCAGAGCCCAAAATAGAACGTTTTCATCAGTTTCCGGACACTTTTCTGCCTTTTCGCTGTTTTTCCGTCCCGGATCGCACGTCGTGAGCCGCGGGAAGGACGACAACCTAATCCATCACTTATCTGTCACCGGATCCTACGGCACCTTGGGCGAGACAACTTCGCTTCACGTAGAGGCTGGGCCCGCAAACCGAGGCCGTGGCGCTTGGGACCAGGTCTCCGTCGCTCCGGAGCCCATAACTTTTGATCCGCAAGGAGTTATGCGGCCCACAGCATACCGTTGGAAAGCTCTCCGAGAGCACTACGACGTGGCAGCTAAGCCCGCTTCGCTGGGCCTTTTTTCAGAGCCCAAAATAGAACGTTTTCATCAGTTTCCGGACACTTTTCTGCCTTTTCGCTGTTTTTCCGTCCCGGATCGCACGTCGTGAGCCGCGGGAAGGACGACAACCTAATCCATCACTTATCTGTCACCGGATCCTACGGCACCTTGGGCGAGACAACTTCGCTTCACGTAGAGGCTGGGCCCGCAAACCGAGGGCGTGGCGCTTGGGACCAGGTCTCCGTCGCTCCGGAGCCCATAACTTTTGATCCGCAAGGAGTTATGCGGCCCACAGCATACCGTTGGAAAGCTCTCCGAGAGCACTACGACGTGGCAGTCAAGCCTGCAACGCTGGGCCTTTTTTCGGAGCCCAAAATAGAACGTTTTCATCAGTTTTCGGACACTTTTATGCCTTTTCGCTATTTTTCCGTCCCGGATCGCACGTCGTGAGCCGCGGGAAGGACGACAACCTAATCCATCACTTATCTGTCACCGGATCCTACGGCACCTTGGGCGAGACAACTTCGCTTCACGTAGAGGCTGGGCCCGCAAACCGAGGGCGTGGCGCTTGGGACCAGGTCTCCGTCGCTCCGGAGCCCATAACTTTTGATCCGCAAGGAGTTACGCTGCCCACAGCATACCGTTGGAAAGCTCTCCGAGAGCACTACGACGTGGCAGCTAAGCCCGCTTCGCTGGGCCTTTTCTGGAGACCAAAATAGAGCGTTTTCATCAGTTTCCGGACATATTTCTTCTTTTACGCTGTTTTTCCGTCCTGGATCGCCCGTCGTGCGCCGCGGGAAGGACGACAACCTAATCCATCACTTATCTGGCACCGGATCCTACGGCACCTTGGGCGAGACAACTTCGCTTCACGTAGAGGCTGGGCCCGCAAACCGAGGGCGTGGCGCTTGGGACCAAGTCTCCACCGCTCCAGAGCCCATAACTTTTGATCCGCAAGGAGTTACGCGGCCCAGAGCATACCGTTTGAAAGCACTCCGAGAGCTCTACGACGGAGCAGCTAAGTCCGCTTCGTAGCGCCTTTTTCGGGAGCCCAAAATCGAACGTTTTCATCAGTTTCCGGACACATTTCTTCTTTTTCGCTGTTTTTCCGTCCCGGATCGCACGTCGTGAGCCGCGGGAAGGACGACAACCTAATCCATCACTTATCTGTCACCGGATCCTACGGCACCTTGGGCGAGGCAACTTCGCTTCACGTAGAGGCTGGGCCCGCAAGCCCAGGGCGTGGCGCTGGGGACCAGGTCTCCGTCGCTCCGGAGCCCATAACTTTTGATCCGCAAGGAGTTACGCTGCCCACAGCATACCGTTGGAAAGCCCTCCGAGAGCACTACGACGTCCCAGCTAAGCCCGCTTCGCTGCGCCTTCTTTCGGAGACCAAAATAGAACGTTTCCCTCAGTTTCCTGCCACTTTTCTGCCTTTTCGCTGTTTTTCCGTCCCGGATCGCACCTCGTGAGCCGCGGGAAGGACGACAACCTAATCCATCACTTATCTGGCACCGGATCCTACGGCACCTTGGGCGAGACAACTTCGCTTCACGTAGAGGCTGGGCCCGCAAACCGAGGGCGTGGCGCTTGGGACCAGGTCTCCGTCGCTCCGGAGCCCATAACTTTTGATCCGCAAGGAGTTACGCGGCCCAAAACATACCGTTGGAAAGCTATCCGAGAGCACTACGACGTGGCAGCTAAGTCCGCTTCGCTGGGCCTTTTTTCGGAGCCCAAAATAGAACGTTTTCATCAGTTTCCGGACACTTTTCTGCCTTTTCGCTGTTTTTTCGTCCCGGATCGCACGTCGTGAGCCGCGGGAAGGACGACAACCTAATCCATCACTTATCTGGCACCGGATCCTACGGCACCTTGGGCGAGACAACTTCGCTTCACGTAGAGGCTGGGCCCGCAAACCGAGGGCGTGGCGCTTGGGACCAGGTCTCCGTCGCTCCGGAGCCCATAACTTTTGATCCGCAAGGAGTTACGCGGCCCAAAACATACCGTTGGAAAGCTATCCGAGAGCACTACGACGTGGCTGCTAAGCCCGCTTCGCTGGGCCTTTTTTCGGAGCCCAAAATAGAACGTTTTCATCAGTTTCCGGACGCTTTTCTGCCTTTTCGCTGTTTTTCCGTCCCGGATCGCACGTCGTGAGCCGCGGGAAGGACGACAACCTAATCCATCACTTATCTGTCACCGGATCCTACGGCACCTTGGGCGAGACAACTTCGCTTCACGTAGAGGCTGGGCCCGCAAACCGAGGGCGTGGCGCTTGGGACCAGGTCTCCGTCGCTCCGGAGCCCATAACTTTTGATCCGCAAGGAGTTATGCGGCCCACAGCATACCGTTGGAAAGCTCTCCTAGAGCACTACGACGTGGCAGTCAAGCCTGCAACGCTGGGCCTTTTTTCGGAGCCCAAAATAGAACGTTTTCATCAGTTTCCGGACACTTTTATGCCTTTTCGCTATTTTTCCGTCCCGGATCGCACGTCGTGAGCCGCGGGAAGGACGACAACCTAATCCATCACTTATCTGTCACCGGATCCTACGGCAGCTTGGGCGAGACAACTTCGCTTCACGTAGAGGCTGGGCCCGCAAACCGAGGGCGTGGCGCTTGGGACCAGGTCTCCGTCGCTCCGGAGCCCATAACTTTTGATCCGCAAGGAGTTACGCTGCCCACAGCATACCGTTGGAAAGCTCTCCGAGAGCACTACGACGTGGCAGCTAAGCCCGCTTCGCTGGGCCTTTTTTCGGAGCCCAAAATAGAACGTTTTCATCAGTTTCCGGACACTTTTCTGCCTTTTCGCTGTTTTTCCGTCCCGGATCGCACGTCGTGAGCCGCGGGAAGGACGACAACCTAATCCATCACTTATCTGGCACCGGATCCTACGGCACCTTGGGCGAGACAACTTCGCTTCACGTAGAGGCTGGGCCCGCAAACCGAGGGCGTGGCGCTTGGGACCAGGTCTCCGTCGCTCCGGAGCCCATAACTTTTGATCCGCAAGGAGTTACGCGGCCCAAAACATACCGTTGGAAAGCTATCCGAGAGCACTACGACGTGGCAGCTAAGTCCGCTTCGTTGGGCCTTTTTTCGGAGCCCAAAATAGAACTTTTTCATCAGTTTCCGGACACTTTTCTGCTTTTTCGCTGTTTTTCCGTCCCGGATCGCACGTCGTGAGCCGCGGGAAGGACGACAACCTAATCCATCACTTATCTGTCACCGGATCCTACGGCACCTTGGGCGAGACAACTTCGCTTCACGTAGAGGCTGGGCCCGCAAACCGAGGGCGTGGCGCTTGGGACCAGGTCTCCGTCGCTCCGGAGCCCATAACTTTTGATCCGCAAGGAGTTATGCTGCCCACAGCATACCGTTGGAAAGCTCTCCGAGAGCCCTACGACGTGGCAGCTAAGCCCGCTTCGCTGGGCCTTTTTTCGGAGCCCAAAATAGAACGTTTTCATCAGTTTCCGGACACTTTTCTGCCTTTTCGCTGTTTTTCCGTCCCGGATCGCACGTCGTGAGCCGCGGGAAGGACGACAACCTAATCCATCACTTATCTGGCACCGGATCCTACGGCACCTTGGGCGAGACAACTTCGCTTCACGTAGAGGCTGGGCCCGCAAACCGAGGGCGTGGCGCTTGGGACCAGGTCTCCGTCGCTCCGGAGCCCATAACTTTTGATCCGCAAGGAGTTACGCGGCCCAAAACATACCGTTGGAAAGCTATCCGAGAGCACTACGACGTGGCAGCTAAGTCCGCTTCGCTGGGCCTTTTTTCGGAGCCCAAAATAGAACGTTTTCATCAGTTTCCGGACACTTTTCTGCCTTTTCGCTGTTTTTCCGTCCCGGATCGCACGTCGTGAGCCGCGGGAAGGATGACAACCTAATCCATCACTTATCTATCACAGGATCCTACGACACCTTGGGCGAGACAACTTCGCTTCACGTAGAGGCTGGGCCCGCAAACCGAGGGAGTGGCGCTTGGGACCAGGTCTCCGTCGCTCCGGAGCCCATAACTTTTGATCCGCAAGGAGTTACGCTGCCCACAGCATACCGTTGGAAAGCTCTCCGAGAGCACTACGACGTGGCAGCTAAGCCCGCTTCGCTGGGCCTTTTTTCGGAGCCCAAAATAGAACGTTTTCATCAGTTTCCGGACGCTTTTCTGCCTTTTCGCTGTTTTTCCGTCCCGGATCGCACGTCGTGAGCCGCGGGAAGGACGACAACCTAATCCATCACTTATCTGTCACCGGATCCTACGGCACCTTGGGCGAGACAACTTCGCTTCACGTAGAGGCTGGGCCCGCAAACCGAGGGCGTGGCGCTTGGGACCAGGTCTCCGTCGCTCCGGAGCCCATAACTTTTGATCCGCAAGGAGTTATGCGGCCCACAGCATACCGTTGGAAAGCTCTCCTAGAGCACTACGACGTGGCAGTCAAGCCTGCAACGCTGGGCCTTTTTTCGGACCCCAAAATAGAACGTTTTCATCAGTTTCCGGACACTTTTATGCCTTTTCGCTATTTTTCCGTCCCGGATCGCACGTCGTGAGCCGCGGGAAGGACGACAACCTAATCCATCACTTATCTGTCACCGGATCCTACGGCACCTTGGGCGAGACAACTTCGCTTCACGTAGAGGCTGGGCCCGCAAACCGAGGGCGTGGCGCTTGGGACCAGGTCTCCGTCGCTCCGGAGCCCATAACTTTTGATCCGCAAGGAGTTACGCTGCCCACAGCATACCGTTGGAAAGCTCTCCGAGAGCACTACGACGTGGCAGCTAAGCCCGCTTCGCTGGGCCTTTTTTCGGAGCCCAAAATAGAACGTTTTCATCAGTTTCCGGACACTTTTCTGCCTTTTCGCTGTTTTTCCGTCCCGGATCGCACGTCGTGAGCCGCGGGAAGGACGACAACCTAATCCATCACTTATCTGGCACCGGATCCTACGGCACCTTGGGCGAGACAACTTCGCTTCACGTAGAGGCTGGGCCCGCAAACCGAGGGCGTGGCGCTTGGGACCAGGTCTCCGTTGCTCCGGAGCCCATAACTTTTGATCCGCAAGGAGTTACGCGGCCCAAAACATACCGTTGGAAAGCTATCCGAGAGCACTACGACGTGGCAGCTAAGTCCGCTTCGCTGGGCCTTTTTTCGGAGCCCAAAATAGAACGTTTTCATCAGTTTCCGGACACTTTTCTGCCTTTTCGCTGTTTTTCCGTCCCGGATCGCACGTCGTGAGCCGCGGGAAGGACGACAACCTAATCCATCACTTATCTGTCACCGGATCCTACGGCACCTTGGGCGAGACAACTTCGCTTCACGTAGAGGCTGGGCCCGCAAACCGAGGGCGTGGCGCTTGGGACCAGGTCTCCGTCGCTCCGGAGCCCTTAACTTTTGATCCGCAAGGAGTTACGCTGCCCACAGCATACCGTTGGAAAGCTCTCCGAGAGCACTACGACGTGGCAGCTAAGCCCGCTTCGCTGGGCCTTTTTTCGGAGCCCAAAATAGAACGTTTTCATCAGTTTCCGGACGCTTTTCTGCCTTTTCGCTGTTTTTCCGTCCCGGATCGCACGTCGTGAGCCGCGGGAAGGACGACAACCTAATCCATCACTTATCTGGCACCGGATCCTACGGCACCTTGGGCGAGACAACTTCGCTTCACGTAGAGGCTGGGCCCGCAAACCGAGGGCGTGGCGCTTGGGACCAGGTCTCCGTCGCTCCGGAGCCCATAACTTTTGATCCGCAAGGAGTTACGCGGCCCAAAACATACCGTTGGAAAGCTATCCGAGAGCACTACGACGTGGCAGCTAAGTCCGCTTCGCTGGGCCTTTTTTCGGAGCCCAAAATAGAACGTTTTCATCAGTTTCCGGACACTTTTCTGCTTTTTCGCTGTTTTTCCGTCCCGGATCGCACGTCGTGAGCCGCGGGAAGGACGACAACCTAATCCATCACTTATCTGGCACCGGATCCTACGGCACCTTGGGCGAGACAACTTCGCTTCACGTAGAGGCTGGGCCCGCAAACCGAGGGCGTGGCGCTTGGGACCAGGTTTCCGTCGCTCCGGAGCCCATAACTTTTGATCCGCAAGGAGTTACGCTGCCCACAGCATACCGTTGGAAAGCTCTCCGAGAGCACTACGACGTGGCAGCTAAGCCCGCTTCGCTGGGCCTTTTTTCGGAGCCCAAAATAGAACGTTTTCATCAGTTTCCGGACACTTTTCTGCCTTTTCGCTGTTTTTCCGTCCCGGATCGCACGTCGTGAGCCGCGGGAAGGACGACAACCTAATCCATCACTTATCTGGCACCGGATCCTACGGCACCTTGGGCGAGACAACTTCGCTTCACGTAGAGGCTGGGCCCGCAAACCGAGGGCGTGGCGCTTGGGACCAGGTCTCCGTTGCTCCGGAGCCCATAACTTTTGATCCGCAAGGAGTTACGCGGCCCAAAACATACCGTTGGAAAGCTATCCGAGAGCACTACGACGTGGCAGCTAAGTCCGCTTCGCTGGGCCTTTTTTCGGAGCCCAAAATAGAACGTTTTCATCAGTTTTCGGACACTTTTCTGCCCTTTCGCTGTTTTTCCGTCCCGGATCGCACGTCGTGAGCCGCGGGAAGGACGACAACCTAATCCATCACTTATCTGTCACCGGATCCTACGGCACCTTGGGCGAGACAACTTCGCTTCACGTAGAGGCTGGGCCAGCAAACCGAGGGCGTCGGGCTTGGGACCAGGTCTCCGTCGCTCCGGAGCCCATAACTTTTGATCCGCAAGGAGTTACGCGGCCCACAGCATGCCGTTGGAAAGCTCTCCGAGAGCTCTACGACGGGGCAGCTAAGCCTACTAAGCTGGGCCTTTTTTCGAAGCCCAAAATCGTACGTTTTCATCAGTTTCCGGACGCTTTTCTGATTTTTCGCTGTTTTTCCGTCCCGGATCGTACGTCGTGAGCCGCGAAAAGGACGACAATCTAATCCATCACTTATCTGGCACCGGATCCTACGGCACCTTGGGCGAGACAACTTCGCTTCACGTAGAGGCTGGGCCCGCAAACCGAGGGCGTGGCGCTTGGGACCAGGTCTCCGTCGCTCCGGAGCCCATAACTTTTGATCCGCAAGGAGTTACGCGGCCCAAAACATACCGTTGGAAAGCTATCCGAGAGCACTACGACGTGGCAGCTAAGTCCGCTTCGCTGGGCCTTTTTTCGGAGCCCAAAATAGAACGTTTTCATCAGTTTCCGGACACTTTTCTGCTTTTTCGCTGTTTTTCCGTCCCGGATCGCACGTCGTGAGCCGCGGGAAGGACGACAACCTAATCCATCACTTATCTGGCACCGGATCCTACGGCACCTTGGGCGAGACAACTTCGCTTCACGTAGAGGCTGGGCCCGCAAACCGAGGGCGTGGCGCTTGGGACCAGGTTTCCGTCGCTCCGGAGCCCATAACTTTTGATCCGCAAGGAGTTACGCTGCCCACAGCATACCGTTGGAAAGCTCTCCGAGAGCACTACGACGTGGCAGCTAAGCCCGCTTCGCTGGGCCTTTTTTCGGAGCCCAAAATAGAACGTTTTCATCAGTTTCCGGACACTTTTCTGCCTTTTCGCTGTTTTTCCGTCCCGGATCGCACGTCGTGAGCCGCGGGAAGGACGACAACCTAATCCATCACTCATCTGTCACCGGATCCTACGGCACCTTGGGCGAGACAACTTCGCTTCACGTAGAGGCTGGGCCCGCAAACCGAGGGCGTGGCGCTTGGGACCAGGTCTCCGTCGCTCCGGAGCCCATAACTTTTGATCCGCAAGGAGTTACGCTGCCCACAGCATACCGTTGGAAAGCTCTCCGAGAGCACTACGACGTGGCAGCTAAGCCCGCTTCGCTGGGCCTTTTTTCGGAGCCCAAAATAGAACGTTTTCATCAGTTTCTGGACGCTTTTCTGCCTTTTCGCTGTTTTTCCGTCCCGGATCGCACGTCGTGAGCCGCGGGAAGGACGACAACCTAATCCATCACTTATCTGTCACCGGATCCTACGGCACCTTGGGCGAGACAACTTCGCTTCACGTAGAGGCTGGGCCCGCAAACCGAGGGCGTGGCGCTTGGGACCAGGTCTCCGTCGCTCCGGAGCCCATAACTTTTGATCCGCAAGGAGTTATGCGGCCCACAGCATACCGTTGGAAAGCTCTCCGAGAGCACTACGACGTGGCAGTCAAGCCTGCAACGCTGGGCCTTTTTTTGGAGCCCAAAATAGAACGTTTTCATCAGTTTCCGGACACTTTTCTGCCTTTTCGCTGTTTTTCCGTCCCGGATCGCACGTCGTGAGCCGCGGGAAGGACGACAACCTAATCCATCACTTATCTGTCACCGGATCCTACGGCACCTTGGGCGAGACAACTTCGCTTCACGTAGAGGCTGGGCCCGCAAACCGAGAGCGTGGCGCTTGGGACCAGGTCTCCGTCGCTCCGGAGCCCATAACTTTTGATCCGCAAGGAGTTACGCGGCCCACAGCATACCGTTGGAAAGCTCTCCGAGAGCACTACGACGTGGCAGCTAATCCCGCTTCGCTGGGCCTTTTTTTCGGAGCCCAAAATAGAACGTTTTCATCAGTTTCCGGAAACTTTTCTGCCTTTTCGCTGTTTTTCCGTCCCGGATCGCACGTCGTGAGCCGCGGGAAGGACGACAACCTAATCCATCACTTATCTGTCACCGGATCCTACGGCACCTTGGGCGAGACAACTTCGCTTCACGTAGAGGCTGGGCCCGCAAACCGAGGGCGTGGCGCTTGGGACCAGGTCTCCGTCGCTCCGGAGCCCATAACTTTTGATCCGCAAGGAGTTACGCGGCCCAAAACATAACGTTGGAAAGCTATCCGAGAGCACTACGACGTGGCACCTAAGTCAGCTTCGCTGGGCCTTTTTTCGGAGCCCAAAATAGAACGTTTTCATCAGTTTCCGGACACTTTTCTGCCTTTTCGCTGTTTTTCCGTCCCGGATCGCACGTCGTGAGCCGCGGGAAGGACGACAACCTAATCCATCACTTATCTGTCACCGGATCCTACGGCACCTTGGGCGAGACAACTTCGCTTCACGTAGAGGCTGGGACCGCAAACCGAGGGCGTGGCGCTTGGGACCAGGTCTCCGTCGCTCCGGAGCCCATAACTTTTGGTCCGCAAGGAGTTACGCTGCCCACAGCATCCCGTTGGAAAGCTCCCCGAGAGCACTACGACGTGGCAGCTAAGCCCGCTTCGCTGGGCCTTTTTTCGGAGCCCAAAATAGAACGTTTTCATCAGTTTCCGGACACTTTTCTGCCTTTTCGCTGTTTTTCCGTCCCGGATCGCACGTCGTGAGCCGCGGGAAGGACGACAACCTAATCCATCACTTATCTGGCACCGGATCCTACGGCACCTTGGGCGAGACAACTTCGCTTCACGTAGAGGCTGGGACCGCAAACCGAGGGCGTGGCGCTTGGGACCAGGTCTCCGTCGCTCCGGAGCCCATAACTTTTGATCCGCAAGGAGTTACGCTGCCCACAGCATACCGTTGGAAAGCTCTCCGAGAGCACTACGACGTGGCAGCTAAGCCCGCTTCGCTGGGCCTTTTTTCGGAGCCCAAAATAGAACGTTTTCATCAGTTTCCGGACACTTTTCTGCCTTTTCGCTGTTTTTCCGTCCCGGATCGCACGTCGTGAGCCGCGGGAAGGACGACAACCTAATCCATCACTTATCTGTCACCGGATCCTACGGCACCTTGGGCGAGACAACTTCGCTTCACGTAGAGGCTGGGCCCGCAAACCGAGGGCGTGGCGCTTGGGACCAGGTCTCCGTCGCTCCGGAGCCCTTAACTTTTGATCCGCAAGGAGTTACGCTGCCCACAGCATACCGTTGGAAAGCTCTCCGAGAGCACTACGACGTGGCAGCTAAGCCCGCTTTGCTGGGCCTTTTTTCGGAGCCCAAAATAGAACGTTTTCATCAGTTTCCGGACACTTTTCTGCCTTTTCGCTGTTTTTCCGTCCCGGATCGCACGTCGTGAGCCGCGGGAAGGACGACAACCTAATCCATCACTTATCTGGCACCGGATCCTACGGCACCTTGGGCGAGACAACTTCGCTTCACGTAGAGGCTGGGCCCGCAAACCGAGGGCGTGGCGCTTGGGACCAGGTCTCCGTCGCTCCGGAGCCCATAACTTTTGATCCGCAAGGAGTTACGCGGCCCAAAACATACCGTTGGAAAGCTATCCGAGAGCACTACGACGTGGCAGCTAAGTCCGCTTCGCTGGGCCTTTTTTCGGAGCCCAAAATAGAACGTTTTCATCAGTTTCCGGACACTTTTCTGCTTTTTCGCTGTTTTTCCGTCCCGGATCGCACGTCGTGAGCCGCGGGAAGGACGACAACCTAATCCATCACTTATCTGGCACCGGATCCTACGGCACCTTGGGCGAGACAACTTCGCTTCACGTAGAGGCTGGGCCCGCAAACCGAGGGCGTGGCGCTTGGGACCAGGTTTCCGTCGCTCCGGAGCCCATAACTTTTGATCCGCAAGGAGTTACGCTGCCCACAGCATACCGTTGGAAAGCTCTCCGAGAGCACTACGACGTGGCAGCTAAGCCCGCTTCGCTGGGCCTTTTTTCGGAGCCCAAAATAGAACGTTTTCATCAGTTTCCGGACACTTTTCTGCCTTTTCGCTGTTTTTCCGTCCCGGATCGCACGTCGTGAGCCGCGGGAAGGACGACAACCTAATCCATCACTTATCTGTCACCGGATCCTACGGCACCTTGGGCGAGACAACTTCGCTTCACGTAGAGGCTGGGCCAGCAAACCGAGGGCGTGGCGCTTGGGACCAGGTCTCCGTCGCTCCGGAGCCCATAACTTTTGATCCGCAAGAAGTTAAGCTGCCCACAGCATACCGTTGGAAAGCTCTCCGAGAGCACTACGACGTGGCAGCTAAGCCCGCTTCGCTGGGCCTTTTTTCGGAGCCCAAAATAGAACGTTTTCATCAGTTTCTGGACGCTTTTCTGCCTTTTCGCTGTTTTTCCGTCCCGGATCGCACGTCGTGAGCCGCGGGAAGGACGACAACCTAATCCATCACTTATCTGTCACCGGATCCTACGGCACCTTGGGCGAGACAACTTCGCTTCACGTAGAGGCTGGGCCCGCAAACCGAGGGCGTGGCGCTTGGGACCAGGTCTCCGTCGCTCCGGAGCCCATAACTTTTGATCCGCAAGGAGTTATGCGGCCCACAGCATACCGTTGGAAAGCTCTCCGAGAGCACTAAGACGTGGCAGTCAAGCCTGCAACGCTGGGCCTTTTTTCGGAGCCCAAAATAGAACGTTTTCATCAGTTTCCGGACACTTTTATGCCTTTTCGCTATTTTTCCGTCCCGGATCGCACGTCGTGAGCCGCGGGAAGGACGACAACCTAATCCATCACTTATCTGGCACCGGATCCTACGGCACCTTGGGCGAGACAACTTCGCTTCACGTAGAGGCTGGGCCCACAAACCGAGGGTGTAGGGCTTGGGACCTGGTATCCGCAGGTCCGGAGCCCATAACTTTTGATCCGCAAGGAGTTACATGGCCCAAAACATACCGTTGGAAAGCTATCCGAGAGTTCTACGATCGGGGCAGCTAAGCCCGCTTCGCTGGGCCTTTTTTTAGAGCCCAAAATAGAACGTTTTCATCAGTTTCCGGACACTTTTCTGCCTTTTCGCTGTTTTTCCGTCCCGGATCGCACGTCGTGAGCCGCGGGAAGGACGACAACCTAATCCATCACTTATCTGTCACCGGATCCTACGGTACCTTGGGCGAGACAACTTCGCTTCACGTAGAGGCTGGGACCGCAAACCGAGGGCGTGGGGCTTGGGACCAGGTCTCCGTCGCTCCGGAGCCCATAACTTTTGATCCGCAAGTAGTTACGCGGCCCACAGCATACCGTTGGAAAGCTCTCCGAGAGCTCTACGACGGGGAAGCTAAGCCCGCTGCGCTAGGCCTCTTTTCAAAGCCCAAAATCGAACGTTTTCATCAGTTTTGGGACACTTTTCTTCTTTTACGGTGATGTTTCGTCCCGGATCGCACGTCGTGAGCCGCGGGAAGGACCACAATCTAATCGATCACATTTCTGTTACCGAATACCTCGGCACCTTGGGCAAGACAACTTCGCTTCACGTAGAGGCTAGGCCAGTAAATCGAGGGCGTGGGGCTTGGGACCAAGTCTCCATCGCTCCGAAGCCCATAACTTTTGATCCGCAAGGAGTTACGCGGCCCACAGCATACCGCTGGAAAGCTATCCGAGAGCACTACGACGTGGCAGCTAAGTCCGCTTCGCTGGGCCTTTTTTCGGAGCCCTAAATAGAACGTTTTCATCAGTTTCCGGACACTTTTCTGCTTTTTCGCTGTTTTTCCGTCCCGGATCGCACGTCGTGAGCCGCGGGAAGGACGACAACCTAATCCATCACTTATCTGTCACCGGATCCTACGGCACCTTGGGCGAGACAACTTCGCTTCACGTAGAGGCTGGGCCCGCAAACCGAGAGCGTGGCGCTTGGGACCAGGTCTCCGTCGCTCCGGAGCCCATAACTTTTGATCCGCAAGGAGTTATGCGGCCCACAGCATACCGTTGGAAAGCTCTCCGAGAGCACTACGACGTGGCAGTCAAGCCTGCAACATTGGGCCTTTTTTCGGAGCCCAAAATAGACCGTTTTCATCAGTTTCCGGACACTTTTATCCCTTTTCGCTATTTTTCCGTCCCGGATCGCACGTCGTGAGCCGCGGGAAGGACGACAACCTAATCCATCACTTATCTGGCACCGGATCCTACGGCACCTTGGGCGAGACAACTTCGCTTCACGTAGAGGCTGGGCCCGCAAACCGAGAGCGTGGCGCTTGGGACCAGGTCTCCGTCGCTCCGGAGCCCATAACTTTTGATCCGCATGGAGTTACGCGGCCCAAAACATACCGTTGGAAAGCTATCCGAGAGCACTACGACGTGGCAGCTAAGTCCGCTTCGCTGGGCCTTTTTTCGGAGCCCAAAATAGAACGTTTTCATCAGTTTCCGGACACTTTTCTGCCTTTTCGCTGTTTTTCCGTCCCGGATCGCACGTCGTGAGCCGCGGGAAGGACGACAACCTAATCCATCACTTATCTGGCACCGGATCCTACGGCACCTTGGGCGAGACAACTTCGCTTCACGTAGAGGCTGGGCCCGCAAACCGAGGGCGTGGCGCTTGGGACCAGGTCTCCGTCGCTCCGGAGCCCATAACTTTTGATCCGCAAGGAGTTACGCGGCCCAAAACATACCGTTGGAAAGCTATCCGAGAGCACTACGACGTGGCAGCTAAGTCCGCTTCGCTGGGCCTTTTTTCGGAGCCCAAAATAGAACGTTTTCATCAGTTTCCGGACACTTTTCTGCTTTTTCGCTGTTTTTCCGTCCCGGATCGCACGTCGTGAGCCGCGGGAAGGACGACAACCTAATCCATCACTTATCTGGCACCGGATCCTACGGCACCTTGGGCGAGACAACTTCGCTTCACGTAGAGGCTGGGCCCGCAAACCGAGGGCGTGGCGCTTGGGACCAGGTTTCCGTCGCTCCGGAGCCCATAACTTTTGATCCGCAAGGAGTTACGCTGCCCACAGCATACCGTTGGAAAGCTCTCCGAGAGCACTACGACGTGGCAGCTAAGCCCGCTTCGCTGGGCCTTTTTTCGGAGCCCAAAATAGAACGTTTTCATCAGTTTCCGGACACTTTTCTGCCTTTTCGCTGTTTTTCCGTCCCGGATCGCACGTCGTGAGCCGCGGGAAGGACGACAACCTAATCCATCACTTATCTGTCACCGGATCCTACGGCACCTTGGGCGAGACAACTTCGCTTCACGTAGAGGCTGGGCCAGCAAACCGAGGGCGTGGCGCTTGGGACCAGGTCTCCGTCGCTCCGGAGCCCATAACTTTTGATCCGCAAGAAGTTAAGCTGCCCACAGCATACCGTTGGAAAGCTCTCCGAGAGCACTACGACGTGGCAGCTAAGCCCGCTTCGCTGGGCCTTTTTTCGGAGCCCAAAATAGAACGTTTTCATCAGTTTCTGGACGCTTTTCTGCCTTTTCGCTGTTTTTCCGTCCCGGATCGCACGTCGTGAGCCGCGGGAAGGACGACAACCTAATCCATCACTTATCTGTCACCGGATCCTACGGCACCTTGGGCGAGACAACTTCGCTTCACGTAGAGGCTGGGCCCGCAAACCGAGGGCGTGGCGCTTGGGACCAGGTCTCCGTCGCTCCGGAGCCCATAACTTTTGATCCGCAAGGAGTTATGCGGCCCACAGCATACCGTTGGAAAGCTCTCCGAGAGCACTAAGACGTGGCAGTCAAGCCTGCAACGCTGGGCCTTTTTTCGGAGCCCAAAATAGAACGTTTTCATCAGTTTCCGGACACTTTTATGCCTTTTCGCTATTTTTCCGTCCCGGATCGCACGTCGTGAGCCGCGGGAAGGACGACAACCTAATCCATCACTTATCTGGCACCGGATCCTACGGCACCTTGGGCGAGACAACTTCGCTTCACGTAGAGGCTGGGCCCGCAAACCGAGGGCGTGGTGCTTGGGACCAGGTCTCCGTCGCTCCGGAGCCCATAACTTTTGATCCGCAAGGAGTTACGCGGCCCAAAACATACCGTTGGAAAGCTATCCGAGAGCACTACGACGTGGCAGCTAAGTCCGCTTCGCTCGGCCTTTTTTCGGAGCCCAAAATAGAACGTTTTCATCAGTTTCCGGACACTTTTCTGCCTTTTCGCTGTTTTTCCGTCCCGGATCGCACGTCGTGAGCCGCGGGAAGGACGACAACCTAATCCATCACTTATCTGTCACCGGATCCTACGGCACCTTGGGCGAGACAACTTCGCTTCACGTAGAGGCTGGGACCGCAAACCGAGGGCGTGGCGCTTGGGACCAGGTCTCCGTCGCTCCGGAGCCCATAACTTTTGATCCGCAAGGAGTTACGCTGCCCACAGCATACCGTTGGAAAGCTCTCCGAGAGCACTACGACGTGGCAGCTAAGCCCGCTTCGCTGGGCCTTTTTTCGGAGCCCAAAATAGAACGTTTTCATCAGTTTTCGGACACTTTTCTGCCTTTTTGCTGTTTTTTCGTCCCGGATCGCACGTCGTGAGCCGCGGGAAGGACGACAACCTAATCCATCACTTATCTGGCACCGGATCCTACGGCACCTTGGGCGAGACAACTTCGCTTCACGTAGAGGCTGGGCCAGCAAACCGAGGGCGTGGCGCTTGGGACCAGGTCTCCGTCGCTCCGGAGCCCATAACTTTTGATCCGCAAGGAGTTACGCGGCCCAAAACATACCGTTGGAAAGCTATCCGAGAGCACTACGACGTGGCAGCTAAGTCCGCTTCGCTGGGCCTTTTTTCGGAGCCCTAAATAGAACGTTTTCATCAGTTTCCGGACACTTTTCTGCTTTTTCGCTGTTTTTCCGTCCCGGATCGCACGTCGTGAGCCGCGGGAAGGACGACAACCTAATCCATCACTTATCTGTCACCGGATCCTACGGCACCTTGGGCGAGACAACTTCGCTTCACGTAGAGGCTGGGCCCGCAAACCGAGAGCGTGGCGCTTGGGACCAGGTCTCCGTCGCTCCGGAGCCCATAACTTTTGATCCGCAAGGAGTTATGCGGCCCACAGCATACCGTTGGAAAGCTCTCCGAGAGCACTACGACGTGGCAGTCAAGCCTGCAACATTGGGCCTTTTTTCGGAGCCCAAAATAGACCGTTTTCATCAGTTTCCGGACACTTTTATCCCTTTTCGCTATTTTTCCGTCCCGGATCGCACGTCGTGAGCCGCGGGAAGGACGACAACCTAATCCATCACTTATCTGGCACCGGATCCTACGGCACCTTGGGCGAGACAACTTCGCTTCACGTAGAGGCTGGGCCCGCAAACCGAGGGCGTGGCGCTTGGGACCAGGTCTCCGTCGCTCCGGAGCCCATAACTAGTCATCCGCAAGGAGTGACGCGGCCCAAAACATACCGTTGGAAAGCTATCCGAGAGCAATACGACGTGGCAGCTAAGTCCGCTTCGCTGGGCCTTTTTTAGGACGCCAAAATCGTACGTTTTCATCACTTTTCGGACACTTTTCTGCCTTTTCGCTGTTTTTTCGTCCCGGATCGCACTTCGTGAGCCGCGGGAAGGACGACAACCTAATCCATCACTTATCTGTCACCGGATCCTACGGCACCTTGGGCGAGACAACTTCGCTTCACGTAGAGGCTGGGCCCGCAAACCGAGAGCGTGGCGCTTTGGACCAGGTCTCCGTCGCTCCGGAGCCCATAACTTTTGATCCGCAAGGAGTTACGCGGCCCACAGCATACCGTTGGAAAGCTCTCCGAGAGCACTACGACGTAGCAGCTAATCCCGCTTCGCTGGGCCTTTTTTTGGAGCCCAAAATAGAACGTTTTCATCAGTTTCCGGACACTTTTCTGCCTTTTCGCTGTTTTTCCGTCCCGGATCGCACGTCGTGAGCCGCGGGAAGGACGACAACCTAATCCATCACTTATCTGGCACCGGATCCTACGGCACCTTGGGCGAGACAACTTCGCTTCACGTAGAGGCTGGGCCCGCAAACCGAAGGCGTGGCGCTTGGGACCAGGCCTCCGTCGCTCCGGAGCCCATAACTTTTGATCCGCAAGGAGTTACGCGGCCCACAGCATACCGTTGGAAAGCTCTCCGCGAGCACTACGACGTGGCAGTCAAGCCTGCAACGCAGGGCCTTTTTTCGGAGCCCAAAATAGAACGTTTTCATCAGTTTTCGGACACTTTTCTGCCTTTTCGCTGTTTTTCCGTCCCGGATCGCACGTCGTGAGCCGCGGGAAGGACGACAACCTAATCCATCACTTATCTGTCACCGGATCCTACGGCACCTTGGGCGAGACAACTTCGCTTCACGTAGAGGCTGGGCCCGCAAACCGAGAGCGTGGCGCTTGGGACCAGGTCTCCGTCGCTCCGGAGCCCATAACTTTTGATCCGCATGGAGTTACGCGGCCCAAAACATACCGTTGGAAAGCTATCCGAGAGCACTACGACGTGGCAGCTAAGTCCGCTTCGCTGGGCCTTTTTTCGGAGCCCAAAATAGAACGTTTTCATCAGTTTCCGGACACTTTTCTGCCTTTTCGCTGTTTTTCCGTCCCGGATCGCACGTCGTGAGCCGCGGGAAGGACGACAACCTAATCCATCACTTATCTGTCACCGGATCCTACGGCACCTTGGGCGAGACAACTTCGCTTCACGTAGAGGCTGGGCCCGCAAACCGAGAGCGTGGCGCTTGGGACCAGGTCTCCGTCGCTCCGGAGCCCATAACTTTTGATCCGCAAGGAGTTACGCGGCCCACAGCATACCGTTGGAAAGCTCTCCGAGAGCACTACGACGTGGCAGCTAATCCCGCTTCGCTGGGCCTTTTTTTGGAGCCCAAAATAGAACGTTTTCATCAGTTTCCGGACACTTTTCTGCCTTTTCGCTGTTTTTCCGTCCCGGATCGCACGTCGTGAGCCGCGGGAAGGACGACAACCTAATCCATCACTTATCTGGCACCGGATCCTACGGCACCTTGGGCGAGACAACTTCGCTTCACGTAGAGGCTGGGCCCGCAAACCGAGGGCGTGGCGCTTGGGACCAGGTCTCCGTCGCTCCGGAGCCCATAACTTTTGATCCGCAAGGAGTTACGCGGCCCAAAACATACCGTTGGAAAGCTATCCGAGAGCACTACGACGTGGCAGCTAAGTCCGCTTCGCTGGGCCTTTTTTCGGAGCCCAAAATAGAACGTTTTCATCAGTTTCCGGACACTTTTCTGCCTTTTCGCTGTTTTTCCGTCCCGGATCGCACGTCGTGAGCCGCGGGAAGGACGACAACCTAATCCATCACTTATCTGTCACCGGATCCTACGGCACCTTGGGCGAGACAACTTCGCTTCACGTAGAGGCTGGGACCGCAAACCGAGGGCGTGGCGCTTGGGACCAGGTCTCCGTCGCTCCGGAGCCCATAACTTTTGATCCGCAAGGAGTTACGCTGCCCACAGCATACCGTTGGAAAGCTCTCCGAGAGCACTACGACGTGGCAGCTAAGCCCGCTTCGCTGGGCCTTTTTTCGGAGCCCAAAATAGAACGTTTTCATCAGTTTTCGGACACTTTTCTGCCTTTTCGCTGTTTTTTCGTCCCGGATCGCACGTCGTGAGCCGCGGGAAGGACGACAACCTAATCCATCACTTATCTGGCACCAGATCCTACGGCACCTTGGGCGAGACAACTTCGCTTCACGTAGAGGCTGGGCCAGCAAACCGAGGGCGTGGCGCTTGGGACCAGGTCTCCGTCGCTCCGGAGCCCATAACTTTTGATCCGCAAGGAGTTACGCGGCCCAAAACATACCGTTGGAAAGCTATCCGAGAGCACTACGACGTGGCAGCTAAGTCCGCTTCGCTGGGCCTTTTTTCGGAGCCCTAAATAGAACGTTTTCATCAGTTTCCGGACACTTTTCTGCTTTTTCGCTGTTTTTCCGTCCCGGATCGCACGTCGTGAGCCGCGGGAAGGACGACAACCTAAACATTCACTTATCTGTCACCGGATCCTACGGCACCTTGGGCGAGACAACTTCGCTTCACGTAGAGGCTGGGCCCGCAAACCGAGAGCGTGGCGCTTGGGACCAGGTCTCCGTCGCTCCGGAGCCCATAACTTTTGATCCGCAAGGAGTTATGCGGCCCACAGCATACCGTTGGAAAGCTCTCCGAGAGCACTACGACGTGGCAGTCAAGCCTGCAATGCTGGGCCTTTTTTCGGAGCCCAAAATAGACCGTTTTCATCAGTTTCCGGACACTTTTATCCCTTTTCGCTATTTTTCCGTCCCGGATCGCACGTCGTGAGCCGCGGGAAGGACGACAACCTAATCCATCACTTATCTGGCACCGGATCCTACGGCACCTTGGGCGAGACAACTTCGCTTCACGTAGAGGCTGGGCCCGCAAACCGAGGGCGTGGCGCTTGGGACCAGGTCTCCGTCGCTCCGGAGCCCATAACTTTTGATCCGCAAGGAGTTACGCGGCCCAAAACATACCGTTGGAAAGCTATCCGAGAGCACTACGACGTGGCAGCTAAGTCCGCTTCGCTGGGCCTTTTTTCGGAGCCCAAAATAGAACGTTTTCATCAGTTTCCGGACACTTTTCTGCCTTTTCGCTGTTTTTCCGTCCCGGATCGCACGTCGTGAGCCGCGGGAAGGACGACAACCTAATCCATCACTTATCTATCACCGGATCCTACGGCACCTTGGGCGAGACAACTTCGCTTCACGTAGAGGCTGGGCCCGCAAACCGAGAGCGTGGCGCTTGGGACCAGGTCTCCGTCGCTCCGGAGCCCATAACTTTTGATCCGCAAGGAGTTACGCGGCCCACAGCATACCGTTGGAAAGCTCTCCGAGAGCACTACGACGTAGCAGCTAATCCCGCTTCGCTGGGCCTTTTTTTGGAGCCCAAAATAGAACGTTTTCATCAGTTTCCGGACACTTTTCTGCCTTTTCGCTGTTTTTCCGTCCCGGATCGCACGTCGTGAGCCGCGGGAAGGACGACAACCTAATCCATCACTTATCTGGCAACGGATCCTACGGCACCTTGGGCGAGACAACTTCGCTTCACGTAGAGGCTGGGCCCGCAAACCGAAGGCGTGGCGCTTGGGACCAGGCCTCCGTCGCTCCGGAGCCCATAACTTTTGATCCGCAAGGAGTTACGCGGCCCACAGCATACCGTTGGAAAGCTCTCCCCGAGCACTACGACGTGGCAGTCAAGCCTGCAACGCTGGGCCTTTTTTCGGAGCCCAAAATAGAACGTTTTCATCAGTTTCCGGACACTTTTCTGCCTTTTCGCTGTTTTTCCGTCCCGGATCGCACGTCGTGAGCCGCGGGAAGGACGACAACCTAATCCATCACTTATCTGGCACCGGATCCTACGGCACCTTGGGCGAGACAACTTCGCTTCACGTAGAGGCTGGGCCCGCAAACCGAGGGCGTGGCGCTTGGGACCAGGTCTCCGTCGCTCCGGAGCCCATAACTTTTGATCCGCAAGGAGTTACGCGGACCAAAACATACCGTTGGAAAGCTATCCGAGAGCACTACGACGTGGCAGCTAAGTCCGCTTCGCTGGGCCTTTTTTCGGAGCCCAAAATAGAACGTTTTCATCAGTTTCCGGACACTTTTCTGCCTTTTCGCTGTTTTTCCGTCCCGGATCGCACGTCGTGAGCCGCGGGAAGGACGACAACCTAATCCATCACTTATCTGTCACCGGATCCTACAGCACCTTGGGCGAGACAACTTCGCTTCACGTAGAGGCTGGGCCCGCAAACCGAGGGCGTGGCGCTTGGGACCAGGTCTCCGTCGCTCCGGAGCCCATAACTTTTGATCCGCAAGGAGTTACGCGGCCCAAAACATACCGTTGGAAAGCTATCCGAGAGCACTACGACGTGGCAGCTAAGTCCGCTTCGCTGGGCCTTTTTTCGGAGCCCAAACTAGAACGTTTTCATCAGTTTCCGGACACTTTTCTGCCTTTTCGCTGTTTTTCCGTCCCGGATCGCACGTCGTGAGCCGCGGGAAGGACGACAACCTAATCCATCACTTATCTGTCACCGGATCCTACGGCACCTTGGGCGAGACAACTTCGCTTCACGTAGAGGCTGGGCCCGCAAACCGAGAGCGTGGCGCTTGGGACCAGGTCTCCGTCGCTCCGGAGCCCATAACTTTTGATCCGCAAGGAGTTATGCGGCCCACAGCATACCGTTGGAAAGCTCTCCGAGAGCACTACGACGTGGCAGTCAAGCCTGCAATGCTGGGCCTTTTTTCGGAGCCCAAAATAGACCGTTTTCATCAGTTTCCGGACACTTTTATCCCTTTTCGCTATTTTTCCGTCCCGGATCGCACGTCGTGAGCCGCGGGAAGGACGACAACCTAATCCATCACTTATCTGGCACCGGATCCTACGGCACCTTGGGCGAGACAACTTCGCTTCACGTAGAGGCTGGGCCCGCAAACCGAGGGCGTGGCGCTTGGGACCAGGTCTCCGTCGCTCCGGAGCCCATAACTTTTGATCCGCAAGGAGTTACGCGGCCCAAAACATACCGTTGGAAAGCTATCCGAGAGCACTACGACGTGGCAGCTAAGTCCGCTTCGCTGGGCCTTTTTTCGGAGCCCAAAATAGAACGTTTTCATCAGTTTCCGGACACTTTTCTGCCTTTTCGCTGTTTTTCCGTCCCGGATCGCACGTCGTGAGCCGCGGGAAGGACGACAACCTAATCCATCACTTATCTGTCACCGGATCCTACGGCACCTTGGGCGAGACAACTTCGCTTCACGTAGAGGCTGGGCCCGCAAACCGAGAGCGTGGCGCTTGGGACCAGGTCTCCGTCGCTCCGGAGCCCATAACTTTTGATCCGCAAGGAGTTACGCGGCCCACAGCATACCGTTGGAAAGCTCTCCGAGAGCACTACGACGTAGCAGCTAATCCCGCTTCGCTGGGCCTTTTTTTGGAGCCCAAAATAGAACGTTTTCATCAGTTTCCGGACACTTTTCTGCCTTTTCGCTGTTTTTCCGTCCCGGATCGCACGTCGTGAGCCGCGGGAAGGACGACAACCTAATCCATCACTTATCTGGCAACGGATCCTACGGCACCTTGGGCGAGACAACTTCGCTTCACGTAGAGGCTGGGCCCGCAAACCGAAGGCGTGGCGCTTGGGACCAGGCCTCCGTCGCTCCGGAGCCCATAACTTTTGATCCGCAAGGAGTTACGCGGCCCACAGCATACCGTTGGAAAGCTCTCCCCGAGCACTACGACGTGGCAGTCAAGCCTGCAACGCTGGGCCTTTTTTCGGAGCCCAAAATAGAACGTTTTCATCAGTTTCCGGACACTTTTCTGCCTTTTCGCTGTTTTTCCGTCCCGGATCGCACGTCGTGAGCCGCGGGAAGGACGACAACCTAATCCATCACTTATCTGGCACCGGATCCTACGGCACCTTGGGCGAGACAACTTCGCTTCACGTAGAGGCTGGGCCCGCAAACCGAGGGCGTGGCGCTTGGGACCAGGTCTCCGTCGCTCCGGAGCCCATAACTTTTGATCCGCAAGGAGTTACGCGGCCCAAAACATACCGTTGGAAAGCTATCCGAGAGCACTACGACGTGGCAGCTAAGTCCGCTTCGCTGGGCCTTTTTTCGGAGCCCAAAATAGAACGTTTTCATCAGTTTCCGGACACTTTTCTGCCTTTTCGCTGTTTTTCCGTCCCGGATCGCACGTCGTGAGCCGCGGGAAGGACGACAACCTAATCCATCACTTATCTGTCACCGGATCCTACGGCACCTTGGGCGAGACAACTTCGCTTCACGTAGAGGCTGGGCCCGCAAACCGAGGGCGTGGCGCTTGGGACCAGGTCTCCGTCGCTCCGGAGCCCATAACTTTTGATCCGCAAGGAGTTACGCGGCCCAAAACATACCGTTGGAAAGCTATCCGAGAGCACTACGACGTGGCAGCTAAGTCCGCTTCGCTGGGCCTTTTTTCGGAGCCCAAAATAGAACGTTTTCATCAGTTTCCGGACACTTTTCTGCCTTTTCGCTGTTTTTCCGTCCCGGATCGCACGTCGTGAGCCGCGGGAAGGACGACAACCTAATCCATCACTTATCTGTCACCGGATCCTACGGCACCTTGGGCGAGACAACTTCGCTTCACGTAGAGGCTGGGCCCGCAAACCGAGGGCGTGGCGCTTGGGACCAGGTCTCCGTCGCTACGGAGCCCATAACTTTTGATCCGCAAGGAGTTACGCTGCCCACAGCATACCGTTGGAAAGCTCTCCGAGAGCACTACGACGTGGCAGCTAAGCCCGCTTCGCTGGGCCTTTTTTCGGAGCCCAAAATAGAACGTTTTCATCAGTTTCCGGACACTTTTCTGCCTTTTCGCTGTTTTTCCGTCCCGGATCGCACGTCGTGAGCCGCGGGAAGGACGACAACCTAATCCATCACTTATCTGGCACCGGATCCTACGGCACCTTGGGCGAGACAACTTCGCTTCACGTAGAGGCTGGGCCCGCAAACCGAGGGCGTGGCGCTTAGGACCAGGTCTCCGTCGCTCCGGAGCCCATAACTTTTGATCCGCAAGGAGTTACGCGGCCCAAAACATACCGTTGGAAAGCTATCCGAGAGCACTACGACGTGGCAGCTAAGTCCGCTTCGCTGGGCCTTTTTTCGGAGCCCAAAATAGAACGTTTTCATCAGTTTCCGGACACTTTTCTGCCTTTTCGCTGTTTTTCCGTCCCGGATCGCACGTCGTGAGCCGCGGGAAGGACGACAACCTAATCCATCACTTATCTGTCACCGGATCCTACGGCACCTTGGGCAAGGCAACTTCGCATCACGTGGAGGCTGGGCTCGTAAACCGAGGTCGTGTGACTTGGGGACAGGTCTCCGATGCTCCGGAGCCCATAACTTTTGATCCGCAAGGAGTTACGCGTCCTACAGCATACCGTTGGAAAGCACTCCGAGAGCTCTACGACGAGGTAGCTATACCCGCTTCATTGGGCCTTTTTTCGGAGCCCAAAATAGAACGTCTTCATCAGTTTCGGGACACTTTTCTTCCTTTGCGCTATTTTTCCATCCCAGATCGCGCGTCCTGAGCTGCGAAAAGGACGACAACCTAATCCGTCACTTATCTGGCACCGGATCCTACGGCACCTTGGGCGAGACAACTTCGCTTCACGTAGAGGCTGGGCCCGCAAACCGAGGGCGTGGCGCTTGGGACCAGGTCTCCGTCGCTCCGGAGCCCATAACTTTTGATCCGCAAGGAGTTACGCGGCCCAAAACATACCGTTGGAAAGCTATCCGAGAGCACTACGACGTGGCAGCTAAGTCCGCTTCGTTGGGCCTTTTTTCGGAGCCCAAAATAGAACTTTTTCATCAGTTTCCGGACACTTTTCTGCCTTTTCGCTGTTTTTCCGTCCCGGATCGCACGTCGTGAGCCGCGGGAAGGACGACAACCTAATCCATCACTTATCTGTCACCGGATCCTACGGCACCTTGGGCGAGACAACTTCGCTTCACGTAGAGGCTGGGCCCGCAAACCGAGGGCGTGGCGCTTGGGACCAGGTCTCCGTCGCTCCGGAGCCCATAACTTTTGATCCGCAAGGAGTTACGCTGCCCACAGCATACCGTTGGAAAGCTCTCCGAGAGCACTACGACGTGGCAGCTAAGCCCGCTTCGCTGGGCCTTTTTTCGGAGCCCAAAATAGAACGTTTTCATCAGTTTCCGGACACTTTTCTGCCTTTTCGCTGTTTTTCCGTCCCGGATCGCACGTCGTGAGCCGCGGGAAGGACGACAACCTAATCCATCACTTATCTGGCACCGGATCCTACGGCACCTTGGGCGAGACAACTTCGCTTCACGTAGAGGCTGGGCCCGCAAACCGAGGGCGTGGCGCTTGGGACCAGGTCTCCGTCGCTCCGGAGCCCATAACTTTTGATCCGCAAGGAGTTACGCGGCCCAAAACATACCGTTGGAAAGCTATCCGAGAGCACTACGACGTGGCAGCTAAGTCCGCTTCGCTGGGCCTTTTTTCGGAGCCCAAAATAGAACGTTTTCATCAGTTTCCGGACACTTTTCTGCCTTTTCGCTGTTTTTCCGTCCCGGATCGCACGTCGTGAGCCGCGGGAAGGACGACAACCTAATCCATCACTTATCTATCACCGGATCCTACGGCACCTTGGGCGAGACAACTTCGCTTCACGTAGAGGCTGGGCCCGCAAACCGAGGGCGTGGCGCTTGGGACCAGGTCTCCGTCGCTCCGGAGCCCATAACTTTTGATCCGCAAGGAGTTACGCTGCCCACAGCATACCGTTGGAAAGCTCTCCGAGAGCACTACGACGTGGCAGCTAAGCCCGCTTCGCTGGGCCTTTTTTCGGAGCCCAAAATAGAACGTTTTCATCAGTTTCCGGACGCTTTTCTGCCTTTTCGCTGTTTTTCCGTCCCGGATCGCACGTCGTGAGCCGCGGGAAGGATGACAACCTAATCCATCACTTATCTGTCACCGGATCCTACGGCACCTTGGGCGAGACAACTTCGCTTCACGTAGAGGCTGGGCCCGCAAACCGAGGGCGTGGCGCTTGGGACCAGGTCTCCGTCGCTCCGGAGCCCATAACTTTTGATCCGCAAGGAGTTATGCGGCCCACAGCATACCGTTGGAAAGCTCTCCGAGAGCACTACGACGTGGCAGTCAAGCCTGCAACGCTGGGCCTTTTTTCGGAGCCCAAAATAGAACGTTTTCATCAGTTTCCGGACACTTTTATGCCTTTTCGCTATTTTTCCGTCCCGGATCGCACGTCGTAAGCCGCGGGAAGGACGACAACCTAATCCATCACTTATCTGTCACCGGATCCTACGGCACCTTGGGCGAGACAACTTCGCTTCACGTAGAGGCTGGGCCCACAAACCGAGGGCGTGGCGCTTGGGACCAGGTCTCCGTCGCTCCGGAGCCCATAACTTTTGATCCGCAAGGAGTTACGCTGCCCACAGCATACCGTTGGAAAGCTCTCCGAGAGCACTACGACGTGGCAGCTAAGCCCGCTTCGCTGGGCCTTTTTTCGGAGCCCAAAATAGAACGTTTTCATCAGTTTCCGGACACTTTTCTGCCTTTTCGCTGTTTTTCCGTCCCGGATCGCACGTCGTGAGCCGCGGGAAGGACGACAACCTAATCCATCACTTATCTGGCACCGGATCCTACGGCACCTTGGGCGAGACAACTTCGCTTCACGTAGAGGCTGGGCCCGCAAACCGAGGGCGTGGCGCTTGGGACCAGGTCTCCGTCGCTCCGGAGCCCATAACTTTTGATCCGCAAGGAGTTACGCGGCCCAAAACATACCGTTGGAAAGCTATCCGAGAGCACTACGACGTGGCAGCTAAGTCCGCTTCGCTGGGCCTTTTTTCGGAGCCCAAAATAGAACGTTTTCATCAGTTTCCGGACACTTTTCTGCTTTTTCGCTGTTTTTCCGTCCCGGATCGCACGTCGTGAGCCGCGGGAAGGACGACAACCTAATCCATCACTTATCTGTCACCGGATCCTACGGCACCTTGGGCGAGACAACTTCGCTTCACGTAGAGGCTGGGCCCGCAAACCGAGGGCGTGGCGCTTGGGACCAGGTCTCCGTCGCTACGCAGCCCATAACTTTTGATCCGCAAGGAGTTACGCTGCCCACAGCATACCGTTGGAAAGCTCTCCGAGAGCACTACGACGTGGCAGCTAAGCCCGCTTCGCTGGGCCTTTTTTCGGAGCCCAAAATAGAACGTTTTCATCAGTTTCCGGACACTTTTCTGCCTTTTCGCTGTTTTTCCGTCCCGGATCGCACGTCGTGAGCCGCGGGAAGGACGACAACCTAATCCATCACTTATCTGGCACCGGATCCTACGGCACCTTGGGCGAGACAACTTCGCTTCACGTAGAGGCTGGGCCCGCAAACCGAGGGCGTGGCGCTTGGGACCAGGTCTCCGTCGCTCCGGAGCCCATAACTTTTGATCCGCAAGGAGTTACGCGGCCCAAAACATACCGTTGGAAAGCTATCCGAGAGCACTACGACGTGGCAGCTAAGTCCGCTTCGCTGGGCCTTTTTTCGGAGCCCAAAATAGAACGTTTTCATCAGTTTCCAGACACTTTTCTGCCTTTTCGCTGTTTTTCCGTCCCGGATCGCACGTCGTGAGCCGCGGGAAGGACGACAACCTAATCCATCACTTATCTCTCACCGGATCCTACGGCACCTTGGGCGAGACAACTTCGCTTCACGTAGAGGCTGGGCCCGCAAACCGAGAGCGTGGCGCTTGGGACCAGGTCTCCGTCGCTCCGGAGCCCATAACTTTTGATCCGCAAGGAGTTACGCGTCCCACAGCATACCGTTGGAAAGCTCTCCGAGAGCACTACGACGTGGCAGCTAAGCACGCTTTGCTGGGCCTTTTTTCGGAGCCCAAAATAGAACGTTTTCATCAGTTTCCGGACACTTTTCTGCCTTTTCGCTGTTTTTCCGTCCCGGATCGCACGTCGTGAGCCGCGGGAAGGACGACAACCTAATCCATCACTTATCTGGCACCGGATCCTACGGCACCTTGGGCGAGACAACTTCGCTTCACGTAGAGGCTGGGCCCGCAAACCGAGGGCGTGGCGCTTGGGACCAGGTCTCCGTCGCTCCGGAGCCCATAACTTTTGATCCGCAAGGAGTTACGCGGCCCAAAACATACCGTTGGAAAGCTATCCGAGAGCACTACGACGTGGCAGCTAAGTCCGCTTCGCTGGGCCTTTTTTCGGAGCCCAAAATAGAACGTTTTCATCAGTTTCCGGACACTTTTCTGCCTTTTCGCTGTTTTTCCGTCCCGGATCGCACGTCGTGAGCCTCGGGAAGGACGACAACCTAATCCATCACTTATCTGTCACCGGATCCTACGGCACCTTGGGCGAGACAACTTCGCTTCACGTAGAGGCTGGGCCCGCAAACCGAGGGCGTGGCGCTTGGGACCAGGTCTCCGTCGCTCCGGAGCCCATAACTTTTGATCTGCAAGGAGTTACGCGGCCTAAAACATACCGTTGGAAAGCTATCCGAGAGCACTACGACGTGGCAGCTAAGTCCGCTTCGCTGGGCCTTTTTTCGGAGCCCAAAATAGAACGTTTTCATCAGTTTCCGGACACTTTTCTGCCTTTTCGCTGTTTTTCCGTCCCGGATCGCACGTCGTGAGCCGCGGGAAGGACGACAACCTAATCCATCACTTATCTGGCACCGGATCCTACGGCACCTTGGGCGAGACAACTTCGCTTCACGTAGAGGCTGGGCCCGCAAACCGAGGGCGTGGCGCTTGGGACCAGGTCTCCGTCGCTCCGGAGCCCATAACTTTTGATCCGCAAGGAGTTACGCGGCCCAAAACATACCGTTGGAAAGCTATCCGAGAGCACTACGACGTGGCAGCTAAGTCCGCTTCGCTGGGCCTTTTTTCGGAGCCCAAAATAGAACGTTTTCATCAGTTTCCGGACACTTTTCTGCCTTTTCGCTGTTTTTCCGTCCCGGATCGCACGTCGTGAGCCGCGGGAAGGACGACAACCTAATCCATCACTTATCTGTCACCGGATCCTACGGCACCTTGGGCGAGACAACTTCGCTTCACGTAGAGGCTGGGCCCGCAAACCGAGGGCGTGGCGCTTGGGACCAGGTCTCCGTCGCTCCGGAGCCCATAACTTTTGATCCGCAAGGAGTTACGCTGCCCACAGCATACCGTTGGAAAGCTCTCCGAGAGCACTACGACGTGGCAGCTAAGCCCGCTTCGCTGGGCCTTTTTTCGGAGCCCAAAATAGAACGTTTTCATCAGTTTCCGGACGCTTTTCTGCCTTTTCGCTGTTTTTCCGTCCCGGATCGCACGTCGTGAGCCGCGGGAAGGACGACAACCTAATCCATCACTTATCTGGCACCGGATCCTACGGCACCTTGGGCGAGACAACTTCGCTTCACGTAGAGGCTGGGCCCGCAAACCGAGGGCGTGGCGCTTGGGACCAGGTCTCCGTCGCTCCGGAGCCCATAACTTTTGATCCGCAAGCAGTTACGCGGCCCAAAACATACCGTTGGAAAGCTATCCGAGAGCACTACGACGTGGCAGCTAAGTCCGCTTCGCTGGGCCTTTTTTCGGAGCCCAAAATAGAACGTTTTCATCAGTTTCCGGACACTTTTCTGCTTTTTCGCTGTTTTTCCGTCCCGGATCGCACGTCGTGAGCCGCGGGAAGGACGACAACCTAATCCATCACTTATCTGTCACCGGATCCTACGGCACCTTGGGCGAGGCAACATCGCTTCACGTAGAGGCTGGGCCCGCAAACCGAGGTCGAGGGGCTTGGGACCAGGTCTCCGTCGCTCCGGGGCCCATAACTTTTGATCCGCAAGGAGTTACGCTGCCCACTGCATACCGTTGGAAAGCTCTCCGAGAGCTCTACGACGTGGCAGTTAGCCCGCTTCGCTGGGCCTTTTTTCAGAGCCCAAAATCCAACGTTTTCATCAGTTTCCGGACACTGTTCTGCTTTTGTGTTGTTTTCCCGTCCCGGATCGTACGTCGTGAGCCGCGGGAAGGCCGACAACCTAATCCATCACTTATCTGGCACCGGATCCTACGGCACCTTGGGCGAGACAACTTCGCTTCACGTAGAGGCTGGGCCCGCAAACCGAGGGCATGGCGGTTGGGACCAGGTCTCCGTCGCTCCGGAGCCCATAACTTTTGATCCGCAAGGAGTCACGCGGCCCAAAACATACCGTTGGAAAGCTATCCGAGAGCACTACGACGTGGCAGCTAAGTCCGCTTCGCTGGGCCTTTTTTCGGAGACCAAAATAGAACGTTTTCATCAGTTTCCGGCCACTTTTATGCCTTTTCGCTGTTTTTCCGTCCCGGATTGCACGTCGTGAGCCGCGGGAAGGACGACAACCTAATCCATCACTTATCTGTCACCGGATCCTACGGCACCTTGGGCGAGACAACTTCGCTTCACGTAGAGGCTGGGCCCGCAAACCGAGAGCGTGGCGCTTGGGACCAGGTCTCCGTCGCTCCGGAGCCCATAACTTTTGATCCGCAAGGAGTTACGCGGCCCACAGCATACCGTTGGAAAGCTCTCCGAGAGCACTACGACGTGGCAGCTAATCCCGCTTCGCTGGGCCTTTTTTTGGAGCCCAAAATAGAACGTTTTCATCAGTTTCTGGACACTTTTCTGCCTTTTCGCTGTTTTTCCATCCCGGATCGCACGTCGTGAGCCGCGGGAAGGACGACAACCTAATCCATCACTTATCTGGCACCGGATCCTACGGCACCTTGGGCGAGACAACTTCGCTTCACGTAGAGGCTGGGCCCGCAAACCGAAGGCGTGGCGCTTGGGACCAGGCCTCCGTCGCTCCGGAGCCCATAACTTTTGATCCGCAAGGAGTTACGCGGCCCACAGCATACCGTTGGAAAGCTCTCCGCGAGCACTACGACGTGGCAGTCAAGCCTGCAACGCTGGGCCTTTTTTCGGAGCCCAAAATAGAACGTTTTCATCAGTTTCCGGACACTTTTCTGCCTTTTCGCTGTTTTTCCGTCCCGGATCGCACGTCGTGAGCCGCGGGAAGGACGACAACCTAATCCATCACTTATCTGGCACCGGATCCTACGGCACCTTGGGCGAGACAACTTCGCTTCACGTAGAGGCTGGGCCCGCAAACCGAGGGCGTGGCGCTTGGGACCAGGTCTCCGTCGCTCCGGAGCACATAACTTTTGATCCGCAAGGAGTTACGCGGCCCAAAACATACCGTTGGAAAGCTATCCGAGAGCACTACGACGTGGCAGCTAAGTCCGCTTCGCTGGGCCTTTTTTCGGAGCCCAAAATAGAACGTTTTCATCAGTTTCCGGACACTTTTCTGCCTTTTCGCTGTTTTTCCGTCCCGGATCGCACGTCGTGAGCCGCGGGAAGGACGACAACCTAATCCATCACTTATCTATCACCGGATCCTACGGCACCTTGGGCGAGACAACTTCGCTTCACGTAGAGGCTGGGCCCGCAAACCGAGGGCGTGGCGCTTGGGACCAGGTCTCCGTCGCTCCGGAGCCCATAACTTTTGATCCGCAAGGAGTTACGCGGCCCAAAACATACCGTTGGAAAGCTATCCGAGAGCACTACGACGTGGCAACTAAGTCCGCTTTGCTGGGCCTTTTTTCGGAGCCCAAAATAGAACGTTTTCATCAGTTTCCGGACACTTTTCTGCCTTTTCGCTGTTTTTCCGTCCCGGATCGCACGTCGTGAGCCGCGGGAAGGACGACAACCTAATCCATCACTTATCTGTCACCGGATCCTACGGCACCTTGGGCGAGACAACTTCGCTTCACGTAGAGGCTGGGCCCGCAAACCGAGAGCGTGGCGCTTGGGACCAGGCCTCCGTCGCTCCGGAGCCCATAACTTTTGATCCGCAAGGAGTTACGCGGCCCACAGCATACCGTTGGAAAGCTCTCCGCGAGCACTACGACGTGGCAGCTAAGCCCGCTTCGCTGGGCCTTTTTTCGGAGCCCAAAATAGAACGTTTTCATCAGTTTCCGGACACTTTTCTGCCTTTTCGCTGTTTTTCCGTCCCGGATCGCACGTCGTGAGCCGCGAGAAGGACGACAACCTAATCCATCACTTATCTGTCACCGGATCCTACGGCACCTTGGGCGAGACAACTTCGCTTCACGTAGAGGCTGGGCCCGCAAACCGAGGGCGTGGCGCTTGGGACCAGGTCTCCGTCGCTCCGGAGTCCATAACTTTTGATCCGCAAGGAGTTATGCGGCCCACAGCATACCGTTGGAAAGCTCTCCGAGAGCACTACGACGTGGTAGTCAAGCCTGCAACGCTGGGCCTTTTTTCGGAGCCCAAAATAGAACGTTTTCATCAGTTTCCGGACACTTTTATGCCTTTTCGCTATTTTTCCGTCCCGGATCGCACGTCGTGAGCCGCGGGAAGGACGACAACCTAATCCATCACTTATCTGGCACCGGATCCTACGGCACCTTGGGCGAGACAACTTCGCTTCACGTAGAGGCTGGGCCCGCAAACCGAGGGCGTGGCGCTTGGGACCAGGTCTCCGTCGCTCCGGAGCCCATAACTTTTGATCCGCAAGGAGTTACGCGGCCCAAAACATACCGTTGGAAAGCTATCCGAGAGCACTACGACGTGGCAACTAAGTCCGCTTTGCTGGGCCTTTTTTCGGAGCCCAAAATAGAACGTTTTCATCAGTTTCCGGACACTTTTCTGCCTTTTCGCTGTTTTTCCGTCCCGGATCGCACGTCGTGAGCCGCGGGAAGGACGACAACCTAATCCATCACTTATCTGGCACCGGATCCTACGGCACCTTGGGCGAGACAACTTCGCTTCACGTAGAGGCTGGGCCCGCAAACCGAGGGCGTGGCTATTGGGACCAGGTCTCCGTCGCTCCGGAGCCCATAACTTTTGATCCGCAAGGAGTTACGCGGCCCACAGCATACCGTTGGAAAGCTCTCCGAGAGCACTACGACGTGGCAGCTAAGCCCGCTTCGCTGGGCCTTTTTTCAGAGCCCAAAATAGAACGTTTTCATCAGTTTCCGGACACTTTTCTGCCTTTTCGCTGTTTTTCCGTCCCGGATCGCACGTCGTGAGCCGCGGGAAGGACGACAACCTAATCCATCACTTATCTGTCACCGGATCCTACGGCACCTTGGGCGAGACAACTTCGCTTCACGTAGAGGCTGGGCCCGCAAACCGAGGCCGTGGCGCTTGGGACCAGGTCTCCGTCGCTCCGGAGCCCATAACTTTTGATCCGCAAGGAGTTATGCGGCCCACAGCATACCGTTGGAAAGCTCTCCGAGAGCACTACGACGTGGCAGCTAAGCCCGCTTCGCTGGGCCTTTTTTCAGAGCCCAAAATAGAACGTTTTCATCAGTTTCCGGACACTTTTATGCCTTTTCGCTATTTTTCCGTCCCGGATCGCACGTCGTGAGCCGCGGGAAGGACGACAACCTAATCCATCACTTATCTGGCACCGGATCCTACGGCACCTTGGGCGAGACAACTTCGCTTCACGTAGAGGCTGGGCCCGCAAACCGAGGGCGTGGCTATTGGGACCAGGTCTCCGTCGCTCCGGAGCCCATAACTTTTGATCCGCAAGGAGTTACGCGGCCCACAGCATACCGTTGGAAAGCTCTCCGAGAGCACTACGACGTGGCAGCTAAGCCCGCTTCGCTGGGCCTTTTTTCGGAGCCCAAAATAGAACGTTTTCATCAGTTTCCGGACACTTTTCTGCCTTTTCGCTGTTTTTCCGTCCCGGATCGCACGTCGTGAGCCGCGGGAAGGACGACAACCTAATCCATCACTTATCTGGCACCGGATCCTACGGCACCTTGGGCGAGACAACTTCGCTTCACGTAGAGGCTGGGCCCGCAAACCGAGGGCGTGGCTATTGGGACCAGGTCTCCGTCGCTCCGGAGCCCATAACTTTTGATCCGCAAGGAGTTACGCGGCCCACAGCATACCGTTGGAAAGCTCTCCGAGAGCACTACAACGTGGCAGCTAAGCCCGCTTCGCTGGGCCTTTTTTCAGAGCCCAAAATAGAACGTTTTCATCAGTTTCCGGACACTTTTCTGCCTTTTCGCTGTTTTTCCGTCCCGGATCGCACGTCGTGAGCCGCGGGAAGGACGACAACCTAATCCATCACTTATCTGTCACCGGATCCTACGGCACCTTGGGCGAGACAACTTCGCTTCACGTAGAGGCTGGGCCCGCAAACCGAGGCCGTGGCGCTTGGGACCAGGTCTCCGTCGCTCCGGAGCCCATAACTTTTGATCCGCAAGGAGTTATGCGGCCCACAGCATACCGTTGGAAAGCTCTCCGAGAGCACTACGACGTGGCAGCTAAGCCCGCTTCGCTGGGCCTTTTTTCAGAGCCCAAAATAGAACGTTTTCATCAGTTTCCGGACACTTTTCTGCCTTTTCGCTGTTTTTCCGTCCCGAATCGCACGTCGTGAGCCGCGGGAAGGACGACAACCTAATCCATCACTTATCTGTCACCGTATCCTACGGCACCTTGGGCGAGACAACTTCGCTTCACGTAGAGGCTGGGCCCGCAAACCGAGGGCGTGGCGCTTGGGACCAGGTCTCCGTCGCTCCGGAGCCCATAACTTTTGATCCGCAAGGAGTTATGCGGCCCACAGCATACCGTTGGAAAGCTCTCCGAGAGCACTACGACGTGGCAGTCAAGCCTGCAACGCTGGGCCTTTTTTCGGAGCCCAAAATAGAACGTTTTCATCAGTTTCCGGACACTTTTATGCCTTTTCGCTATTTTTCCGTCCCGGATCGCACGTCGTGAGCCGCGGGAAGGACGACAACCTAATCCATCACTTATCTGTCACCGGATCCTACGGCACCTTGGGCGAGACAACTTCGCTTCACGTAGAGGCTGGGCCCGCAAACCGAGGGCGTGGCGCTTGGGACCAGGTCTCCGTCGCTCCGGAGCCCATAACTTTTGATCCGCAAGGAGTTACGCGGCCCACAGCATACCGTTGCAAAGCTCTCCGAGAGTACTACGACGTGGCAGCTAAGCCCGCTTCGCTGGGCCTTTTTTCGGAGCCCAAAATTGAACATTTTCATCAGTTTCCGGACACTTTTCTGCCTTTTCGCTGTTTTTCCGTCCCGGATCGCACTTCGTGAGCCGCGGGAAGGACGACAACCTAATCCAGCACTTATGTGGCACCGGATCCTACGGCACCTTGGGGGGGACAACTTCGCTTCACGTAGGGGATGCGCCCGCAAACCGAGGGCGTGGCGCTTGGGACCAGGTCTCCGTCGCTCCGGAGCCCATAACTTTTGATCCGCAAGGAGTTACGCGGCCCAAAACATACCGTTGGAAAGCTATCCGAGAGCACTACGACGTGGCAGCTAAGTCCGCTTCGCTGGGCCTTTTTTCGGAGCCCAAAATAGAACGTTTTCATCAGTTTCCGGACACTTTTCTGCTTTTTCGCTGTTTTTCCGTCCCGGATCGCACGTCGTGAGCCGCGGGAAGGACGACAACCTAATCCATCACTTATCTGTCACCGGATCCTACGGCACCTTGGGCGAGACAACTTCGCTTCACGTAGAGGCTGGGCCCGCAAACCGAGAGCGTGGCGCTTGGGACCAGGTCTCCGTCGCTCCGGAGCCCATAACTTTTGATCCGCAAGGAGTTACGCGGCCCACAGCATACCGTTGGAAAGCTCTCCGAGAGCACTACGACGTAGCAGCTAATCCCGCTTCGCTGGGCCTTTTTTCGGAGCCCAAAATAGAACGTTTTCATCAGTTTCCGGACACTTTTCTGCCTTTTCGCTGTTTTTCCGTCCCGGATCGCACGTCGTGAGCCGCGGGAAGGACGACAACCTAATCCATCACTTATCTGGCACCGGATCCTACGGCACCTTGGGCGAGACAACTTCGCTTCACGTAGAGGCTGGGCCCGCAAACCGAGGGCGTGGCGCTTGGGACCAGGTCTCCGTCGCTCCGGAGCCCATAACTTTTGATCCGCAAGGAGTTACGCGGCCCAAAACATACCGTTGGAAAGCTATCCGAGAGCACTACGACGTGGCAGCTAAGTCCGCTTCGCTGGGCCTTTTTTCGGAGCCCAAAATAGAACGTTTTCATCAGTTTCCGGACACTTTTCTGCCTTTTCGCTGTTTTTCCGTCCCGGATCGCACGTCGTGAGCCGCGGGAAGGACGACAACCTAATCCATCACTTATCTGTCACCGGATCCTACGGCACCTTGGGCGAGACAACTTCGCTTCACGTAGAGGCTGGGCCCGCAAACCGAGGGCGTGGCGCTTGGGACCAGGTCTCCGTCGCTACGGAGCCCATAACTTTTGATCCGCAAGGAGTTACGCTGCCCACAGCATACCGTTGGAAAGCTCTCCGAGAGCACTACGACGTGGCAGCTAAGCCCGCTTCGCTGGGCCTTTTTTCGGAGCCCAAAATAGAACGTTTTCATCAGTTTCTGGACACTTTTCTGCATTTTCGCTGTTTTTCCGTCCCGGATCGCACGTCGTGAGCCGCGGGAAGGACGACAACCTAATCCATCACTTATCTGGCACCGGATCCTACGGCACCTTGGGCGAGACAACTTCGCTTCACGTAGAGGCTGGGCCCGCAAACCGAGGGCGTGGCGCTTGGGACCAGGTCTCCGTCGCTCCGGAGCCCATAACTTTTGATCCGCAAGGAGTTACGCGGCCCAAAACATACCGTTGGAAAGCTATCCGAGAGCACTACGACGTGGCAGCTAAGTCCGCATCGCTGGGCCTTTTTTCGGAGCCCAAAATAGAACGTTTTCATCAGTTTCCGGACACTTTTCTGCCTTTTCGCTGTTTTTCCGTCCCGGATCGCACGTCGTGAGCCGCGGGAAGGACGACAACCTAATCCATCACTTATCTGTCACCGGATCCTACGGCACCTTGGGCGAGACAACTTCGCTTCACGTAGAGGCTGGGCCCGCAAACCGAGAGCGTGGCGCTTGGGACCAGGTCTCCGTCGCTCCGGAGCCCATAACTTTTGATCCGCAAGGAGTTACGCGTCCCACAGCATACCGTTGGAAAGCTCTCCGAGAGCACTACGACGTGGCAGCTAATCCCGCTTCGCTGGGCCTTTTTTTGGAGCCCAAAATAGAACGTTTTCATCAGTTTCCGGACACTTTTCTGCCTTTTCGCTGTTTTTCCGTCCCGGATCGCACGTCGTGAGCCGCGGGAAGGACGACAACCTAATCCATCACTTATCTGGCACCGGATCCTACGGCACCTTGGGCGAGACAACTTCGCTTCACGTAGAGGCTGGGCCCGCAAACCGAGGGCGTGGCGCTTGGGACCAGGTCTCCGTCGCTCCGGAGCCCATAACTTTTGATCCGCAAGGAGTTACGCGGCCCAAAACATACCGTTGGAAAGCTATCCGAGAGCACTACGACGTGGCAGCTAAGTCCGCTTCGCTGGGCCTTTTTTCGGAGCCCAAAATAGAACGTTTTCATCAGTTTCCGGACACTTTTCTGCTTTTTCGCTGTTTTTCCGTCCCGGATCGCACGTCGTGAGCCGCGGGAAGGACGACAACCTAATCCATCACTTATCTGTCACCGGATCCTACGGCACCTTGGGCGAGACAACTTCGCTTCACGTAGAGGCTGGGCCCGCAAACCGAGGGCGTGGCGCTTGGGACCAGGTCTCCGTCGCTCCGGAGCCCATAACTTTTGATCCGCAAGGAGTTACGCGGCCCACAGCATACCGTTGGAAAGCTCTCCGAGAGCACTACGACGTGGCAGCTAAGCCCGCTTCGCTGGGCCTTTTTTCGGAGCCCAAAAAAGAACGTTTTCATCAGTTTCCGGACACTTTTCTGCCTTTTCGCTGTTTTTCCGTCCCGGATCGCACGTCGTGAGCCGCGGGAAGGACGACAACCTAATCCATCACTTATCTGGCACCGGATCCTACGGCACCTTGGGCGAGACAACTTCGCTTCACGTAGAGGCTGGGCCCGCAAACCGAAGGCGTGGCGCTTGGGACCAGGCCTCCGTCGCTCCGGAGCCCATAACTTTTGATCCGCAAGGAGTTACGCGGCCCACAGCATACCGTTGGAAAGCTCTCCGCGAGCACTACGACGTGGCAGCTAAGCCCGCTTCGCTGGGCCTTTTTTTGGAGCCCAAAATAGAACGTTTTCATCAGTTTCCGGACACTTTTCTGCCTTTTCGCTGTTTTTCCGTCCCGGATCGCACGTCGTGAGCCGCGGGAAGGACGACAACCTAATCCATCACTTATCTGGCACCGGATCCTACGGCACCTTGGGCGAGACAACTTCGCTTCACGTAGAGGCTGGGCCCGCAAACCGAGGGCGTGGCTATTGGGAGCAGGTCTCCGTCGCTCCGGAGCCCATAACTTTTGATCCGCAAGGAGTTACGCGGCCCACAGCATACCGTTGGAAATCTCTCCGAGAGATCTACGACGTGGCAGCTAAGCCCGCTTCGCTGGGCCTTTTTTCAGAGCCCAAAATCGAACGCTTTCATCAGTTTCGGGACACTTTTCTGCCTTTTCGCTGTTTTTCCGTCCCGGATCGCACGTCGTGAGCCGCGGGAAGGACGACAACCTAATCCATCACTTATCTGTCACCGGATCCTACGGCACCTTGGGCGAGACAACTTCGCTTCACGTAGAGGCTAGGCCCGCAAACCGAGGCCATGGCGCTTGGGACCAGGTCTCCGTCGCTCCGGAGCCCATAACTTTTGATCCGCAAGGAGTTATGCGGCCCACAGCATACCGTTGGAAAGCTCTCCGAGAGCACTACGACGTGGCAGTCAAGCCTGCATCGCTGGGCCTTTTTTCGGAGCCCAAAATAGAACGTTTTCATCAGTTTTCGGACACTTTTATGCCTTTTCGCTATTTTTCCGTCCCGGATCGCACGTCGTGAGCCGCGGGAAGGACGACAACTTAATCCATCACTTATCTGTCACCGGATCCTACGGCACCTTGGGTGAGACAACTTCGCTTCACGTAGAGGCTGGGCCCGCAAACCGAGGGCGTGGCGCTTGGGACCAGGTCTCCGTCGCTCCGGAGCCCATAACTTTTGATCCGCAAGATGTTACGCGGCCCACAACATACCGTTGGAAAGCTCTCCGAGAGCTCTACGACGGGGCAGCCAAGGCTGCTTTGCCTGGCCTTTTTTCGGAGCCCAAATCCGTACGTTTTTATCAGTTTCGGGACATTTTTCTATATTTTCGTTATTTTTCCGTCCTGGATCGTATGTCGTGAGCCGCGGGAAGGACGACAATCTAATCCATCGCATTTCTATTAACGAATACCTAGGCACCTTGGGTGAGACAACTTCGCTTCACGTAGAGGCTGGGCCCGCAAACCGAGGGCTTGGGGCATGGGACAAGGTCTCCGTCGCTCCAGAGCCCATAACTTTTGATCCGTAAGGAGTTACGCGGCCCACAGCATACCGTTGGAAAGCTCTCCGAGAGCTCTACGACGGGGCAGCTAAGCCTGCTTCGCTGGGCCCTTTTTCGGAGCACAAAATAGAACGTTTTCATCAGTTTCCGGACACTTTTCTGCCTTTTCGCTGTTTTTCCGTCCCGGATCGCACGTCGTGAGCCGCGGGAAGGACGACAACCTAATCCATCACTTATCTGTCACCGGATCCTACGGCACCTTGGGCGAGACAACTTCGCTTCACGTAGAGGCTGGGCCCGCAAACCGAGGCCGTGGCGCTTGGGACCAGGTCTCCGTCGCTCCGGAGCCCATAACTTTTGATCCGCAAGGAGTTACGCGGCCCACAGCATACCGTTGGAAAGCTCTCCGAGAGCACTACGACGTGGCAGCTAAGCCCGCTTCACTGGGCCTTTTTTCCGAGCCCAAAATAGAACGTTTTCATCAGTTTCCGGACACTTTTCTGCCTTTTCGCTATTTTTCCGTCCCGGATCGCACGTCGTGAGCCGCGGGAAGGACGACAACCTAATCCATCACTTATCTGGCACCGGATCCTACGGCACCTTGGGCGAGACAACTTCGCTTCACGTAGAGGCTGGGCCCGCAAACCGAGGGCGTGGCGCTTGGGACCAGGTCTCCGTCGCTCCGGAGCCCATAACTTTTGATCCGCAAGGAGTTACGCGGCCCAAAACATACCGTTGGAAAGCTATCCGAGAGCACTACGACGTGGCAGCTAAGTCCGCTTCGCTGGGCCTTTTTTCGGAGCCCAAAATAGAACGTTTTCATCAGTTTCCGGACACTTTTCTGCCTTTTCGCTGTTTTTCCGTCCCGGATCGCACGTCGTGAGCCGCGGGAAGGACGACAACCTAATCCATCACTTATCTGTCACCGGATCCTACGGCACCTTGGGCGAGACAACTTCGCTTCACGTAGAGGCTGGGCCCGCAAACCGAGGGCGTGGCTATTGGGTCCAGGTCTCCGTCGCTCCGGAGCCCATAACTTTTGATCCAGAAGGAGTTACGCGGCCCACAGCATACCGTTGGAAAGCTCTCCGAGAGCACTACGACGTGGCAGCTAAGCCCGCTTCGCTGGGCCTTTTTTCGGAGCCCAAAATAGAACGTTTTCATCAGTTTCCGGACACTTTTCTGCCTTTTCGCTGTTTTTCCGTCCCGGATCGCACGTCGTGAGCCGCGGGAAGGACGACAACCTAATCCATCACTTATCTGGCACCGGATCCTACGGCACCTTGGGCGAGACAACTTCGCTTCACGTAAAGGCTGGGCCAGCAAACCGAGGCCGTGGCGCTTGGGACCAGGTCTCCGTCGCTCCGGAGCCCATAACTTTTTATCCACAAGGAGTTATGCGGCCCACAGCATACCGTTGGAAAGCTCTCCGAGAGCACTACGACGTGGCTGTCAAGCCTGCATCGCTGGGCCTTTTTTCGGAGCCCAAAATAGAACGTTTTCATCAGTTTCCGGACACTTTTATGCCTTTTCGCTATTTTTCCGTCCCGGATCGCACGTCGTGAGCCGCGGGAAGGACGACAACCTAATCCATCACTTATCTGTCAACGGATCCTACGGCACCTTGGGTGAGACAACTTCGCTTCACGTAGAGGCTGGGCCCGCAAACCGAGGGCGTGGCGCTTGGGACCAGGCCTCCGTCGCTCCGGAGCCCATAACTTTTGATCCGCAAGGAGTTACGCGGCCCACAGCATACCGTTGGAAAGCTCTCCGCGAGCACTACGATGTGGCGGCTAAGCACGCTTTGCTGGGCCTTTTTTCGGAGCCCAAAATAGAACGTTTTCATCAGTTTCCGGACACTTTTCTGCCTTTTCGCTGTTTTTCCGTCCCGGATCGCATGTCGTGAGCCGCGGGAAGGACGACAACCTAATCCATCACTTATCTGGCACCGGATCCTACGGCACCTTGGGCGAGACAACTTCGCTTTACGTAGAGGCTGGGCCCGCAAACCGAGGGCGTGGGTATTGGGACCAGGTCTCCGTCGCTCCGGAACCGATAACTTTTGATCCGCAAGGAGTTGCGGGGCCCACAGCATACCGTTGGAAAGCTCTCCGAGAGCACTACGACGTGGCAGCTAAGCCCGCTTCGCTGGGCCTTTTTTCAGAGCCCAAAATAGAACGTTTTCATCAGTTTCCGGACACTTTTCTGCCTTTTCGCTGTTTTTCCGTCCCGGATCGCACGTCGTGAGCCGCGGGAAGGACGACAACCTAATCCATCACTTATCTGTCACCGGATCCTACGGCACCTTGGGCGAGACAACTTCGCTTCACGTAGAGGCTGGGCCCGCAAACCGAGGCCGTGGCGCTTGGGACCAGGTCTCCGTCGCTCCGGAGCCCATAACTTTTGATCCGCAAGGAGTTATGCGGCCCACAGCATACCGTTGGAAAGCTCTCCGAGAGCACTACGACGTGGCAGTCAAGCCTGCATCGCTGGGCCTTTTTTCGGAGCCCAAAATAGAACGTTTTCATCAGTTTCCGGACACTTTTATGCCTTTTCGCTATTTTTCCGTCCCGGATCGCACGTCGTGAGCCGCGGGAAGGACGACAACCTAATCCATCATTTATCTGTCACCGGATCCTACGGCACCTTGGGCAGGGCAACTTTGCTTCACGTAGAGGCTGGGCCCGCAAACCGAGAGCGCGGGGCTTGGGACCAGGTCTCCGTCGCTCCGGAGCCTATAACTTTTGATCCGCAAGGAGTTACGCTGCCCACAACATACCGTTGGAAAGCTCTCCGAGACCTCTACGAAGGGACAGCTAAGCCTGCTATGCTGGGCCTTTATCCGGAGCCCAAAATCGAACGTTTTCATCAGTTTTCGGGCACTTTTCCGCCTTTGCGCTATTTTTTCGTCCCAGATCGTACGTCGTGAGCCGCCGGATGGACGACAACCTAATCCATCACTTATCTGGCACCGGATCCTACGGCACCTTGGGCGAGACAACTTCGCTTCACGTAGAGGCTGGGCCCGCAAACCGAGGGCGTGGCGCTTGGGACCAGGTCTCCGTCGCTCCGGATCCCATAACTTTTGATCCGCAAGGAGTTACGCGGCCCAAAACATACCGTTGGAAAGCTATCCGAGAGCACTACGACGTGGCAGCTAAGTCCGCTTCGCTGGGCCTTTTTTCGGAGCCCAAAATAGAACGTTTTCATCAGTTTCCGGACACTTTTTTGCTTTTTCGCTGTTTTTCCGTCCCGGATCGCACGTCGTGAGCCGCGGGAAGGACGACAACCTAATCCATCACTTATCTGTCACCGGATCCTACGGCACCTTGGGCGAGACAACTTCGCTTCACGTAGAGGCTGGGCCCGTAAACCGAGGGCGTGGCGCTTGCGACCAGGTCTCCGTCGCTCCGGAGCCCATAACTTTTGATCCGCAAGGAGTTACGCTGCCCACAGCATACCGTTGGAAAGCTCTCCGAGAGCACTACGACGTGGCAGCTAAGCCCGCTTCGTTGGGCCTTTTTTCGGAGCCCAAAATAGAACGTCTTCTTCAGTTTCCGGACACTTTTCTGCCTTTTCGCTGTTTTTCCGTCCCGGATCGCACGTCGTGAGCCGCGGGAAGGACGACAACCTAATCCATCACTTATCTGTCACCGGATCCTACGGCACCTTGGGCGAGACAACTTCGCTTCACGTAGAGGCTGGGCCCGCAAACCGAGGGCGTGGCGCTTGGGACCAGGTCTCCGTCGCTCCGGAGCCCATAACTTTTGATCCGCAAGGAGTTACGCTGCCCACAGCATACCGTTGGAAAGCTCTCCGAGAGCACTACGACGTGGGCGCTAAGCCCGCTTCGCTGGGCCTTTTTTCGGAGCCCAAAATAGAACGTTTTCATCAGTTTCCGGACACTTTTCTGCCTTTTCGCTGTTTTTCCGTCCCGGATCGCACGTCGTGAGCCGCGGGAAGGACGACAACCTAATCCATCACTTATCTGGCACCGGATCCAACGGCACCTTGGGCGAGACAACTTCGCTTCACGTAGAGGCTGGGCCCGCAAACCGAGGGCGTGGCGCTTGGGACCAGGTCTCCGTCGCTCCGGAGCCCATAACTTTTGATCCGCAAGGAGTTACGCGGCCCAAAACATACCGTTGGAAAGCTATCCGAGAGCACTACGACGTGGCAGCTAAGTCCGCTTCGCTGGGCCTTTTTTCGGAGCCCAAAATAGAACGTTTTCATCAGTTTCCGGACACTTTTCTGCCTTTTCGCTGTTTTTCCGTCCCGGATCGCACGTCGTGAGCCGCGGGAAGGACGACAACCTAATCCATCACTTATCTGTCACCGGATCCTACGGCACCTTGGGCGAGACAACTTCGCTTCACGTAGAGGCTGGGCCCGCAAACCGAGGGCGGGGCGCTTGGGACCAGGTCTCCGGCGGTCCGAAGCCCATAACTTTTGATCCGCAAGGAGTTACGCTGCCCACAGCATACCGTTGGAAAGCTCTCCGAGAGCACTACGATGTGAAAGCTTGGCCTGCTTCGCTGGGCCTTTTTTCGGAGCCCAACATAGAACGTTTTCTTCAGTTTCCTGACACTTTTCTGCCTTTTCGCTGTTTTTCCGTCCCGGATCGCACGTCGTGAGCCGCGGGAAGGACGACAACCTAATCCATCACTTATCTGTCACCGGATCCTACGGCACCTTGGGCGAGACAACTTCGCTTCACGTAAAGGCTGGGCCAGCAAACCGAGGCCGTGGCGCTTGGGACCAGGTCTCCGTCGCTCCGGAGCCCATAACTTTTGATCCGCAAGGAGTTATGCGGCCCACAGCATACCGTTGGAAAGCTCTCCGAGAGCACTACGACGTGGCAGTCAAGCCTGCATCGCTGGGCCTTTTTTCGGAGCCCAAAATAGAACGTTTTCATCAGTTTCCGGACACTTTTCTGCCTTTTCGCTGTTTTTCCGTCCCGGATCGCACGTCGTGAGCCGCGGGAAGGACGACAACCTAATCCATCACTTATCTGTCACCGGATCCTACGGCACCTTGGGTGAGACAACTTCGCTTCACGTAGAGGCTGGGCCCGCAAACCGAGGGCGTGGCTATTGGGACCAGGTCTCCGTCGCTCCGGAGCCCATAACTTTTGATCCGCAAGGAGTTACGCGGCCCACAGCATACCGTTGGAAAGCTCTCCGAGAGCACTACGACGTGGCAGCTAAGCACGCTTCGCTGGGCCTTTTTTCGGAGCCCAAAATAGAACGTTTTCATCAGTTTCCGGACACTTTTCTGCCTTTTCGCTGTTTTTCTGTCCCGGATCGCACGTCGTGAGCCGCGGGAAGGACGACAACCTAATCCATCACTTATCTGTCACCGGATCCTACGGCACCTTGGGCGAGACAACTTCGCTTCACGTAGAGGCTGGGCCCGCAAACCGAGGGCGTGGCTATTGGGACCAGGTCTCCGTCGCTCCGGAGCCCATAACTTTTGATCCGCAAGGAGTTACGCGGCCCACAGCATACCGTTGGAAAGCTCTCCGAGAGCACTACGACGTGGCAGCTAGGCCCGCTTAGCTGGGCCTTTTTTCGGAGCCCAAAATAGAACGTTTTCATCAGTTTCCGGACACTTTTCTGCCTTTTCGCTGTTTTTCCGTCCCGGATCGCACGTCGTGAGCCGCGGGAAGGACGACAACCTAATCCATCACTTATCTGTCACCGGATCCTACGGCACCTTGGGTGAGACAACTTCGCTTCACGTAGAGGCTGGGCCCGCAAACCGAGGGCGTGGCGCTTGGGACCAGGCCTCCGTCGCTCCGGAGCCCATAACTTTTGATCCGCAAGGAGTTACGCGGCCCACAGCATACTGTTGGAAAGCTCTCCGAGAGCATTACGACGTGGCAGCTAAGCCCGCTTCGTTGGGCCTTTTTTCGGAGCCCAAAATAGAACGTTTTCATCAGTTTTCGGACACTTTTCTGCCTTTTCGCTGTTTTTCCGTCCCGGATCGCACGTCGTGAGCCGCGGGAAGGACGACAACCTAATCCATCACTTATCTGTCACCGGATCCTACGGCACCTTGGGCGAGACAACTTCGCTTCACGTAGAGGCTGGGCCCGCAAACCGAGGGCGTGGCGCTTGGGACCAGGTCTCCGTCGCTCCGGAGCCCATAACTTTTGATCCGCAAGGAGTTACGCTGCCCACTGCATACCGTTGGAAAGCTCTCCGAGAGCACTACGACGTGGCAGCTAAGCCCGCTTCGCTGGGCCTTTTTTCGGAGCCCAAAATAGAACGTTTTCATCAGTTTCCGGACACTTTTCTGCCTTTTCGCTGTTTTTCCGTCCCGGATCGAACGTCGTGAGCCGCGGGAAGGACGACAACCTAATCCATCACTTATCTGTCACCGGATCCTACGGCACCTTGGGCGAGACAACTTCGCTTCACGTAGAGGCTGGGCCCGCAAACCGAGGGCGTGGCGCTTGGGACCAGGTCTCCGTCGCTCCGGAGCCCATAACTTTTGATCCGCAAGGAGTTACGCTGCCCACTGCATACCGTTGGAAAGCTCTCCGAGAGCACTACGACGTGGCAGCTAAGCCCGCTTCGTTGGGCCTTTTTTCGGAGCCCAAAATAGAACGTTTTCATCAGTTTCCGGACACTTTTCTGCCTTTTCGCTGTTTTTCCGTCCCGGATCGCACGTCGTGAGCCGCGGGAAGGACGACAACCTAATCCATCACTTATCTGTCACCGGATCCTACGGCACCTTGGGCGAGACAACTTCGCTTCACGTAGAGGCTGGGCCCGCAAACCGAGGGCGTGGCTATTGGGACCAGGTCTCCGTCGCTCCGGAGCCCATAACTTTTGATCCAGAAGGAGTTACGCGGCCCACAGCATACCGTTGGAAAGCTCTCCGAGAGCACTACGACGTGGCAGCTAAGCCCGCTTCGCTGGGCCTTTTTTCGGAGCCCAAAATAGAACGTTTTCATCAGTTTCCGGACACTTTTCTGCTTTTTCGCTGTTTTTCCGTCCCGGATCGCACGTCGTGAGCCGCGGGAAGGACGACAACCTAATCCATCACTTATCTGGCACCGGATCCTACGGCACCTTGGGCGAGACAACTTCGCTTCACGTAAAGGCTGGGCCAGCAAACCGAGGCCGTGGCGCTTGGGACCAGGTCTCCGTCGCTCCGGAGCCCATAACTTTTGATCCGCAAGGAGTTATGCGGCCCACAGCATACCGTTGGAAAGCTCTCCGAGAGCACTACGACGTGGCTGTCAAGCCTGCATCGCTGGGCCTTTTTTCGGAGCCCAAAATAGAACGTTTTCATCAGTTTCCGGACACTTTTATGCCTTTTCGCTATTTTTCCGTCCCGGATCGCACGTCGTGAGCCGCGGGAAGGACGACAACCTAATCCATCACTTATCTGTCAACGGATCCTACGGCACCTTGGGTGAGACAACTTCGCTTCACGTAGAGGCTGGGCCCGCAAACCGAGGGCGTGGCGCTTGGGACCAGGCCTCCGTCGCTCCGGAGCCCATAACTTTTGATCCGCAAGGAGTTACGCGGCCCACAGCATACCGTTGGAAAGCTCTCCGCGAGCACTACGATGTGGCGGCTAAGCCCGCTTCGCTGGGCCTTTTTTCGGAGCCCAAAATAGAACGTTTTCATCAGTTTCGGGACACTTTTCTGCCTTTTCGCTGTTTTTCCGTCCCGGATCGCATGTCGTGAGCCGCGGGAAGGACGACAACCTAATCCATCACTTATCTGGCACCGGATCCTACGGCACCTTGGGCGAGACAACTTCGCTTCACGTAGAGGCTGGGCCCGCAAACCGAGGGCGTGGCTATTGGGACCAGGTCTCCGTCGCTCCGGAGCCCATAACTTTTGATCCGCAAGGAGTTACGCGGCCCACAGCATACCGTTGGAAAGCTCTCCGAGAGCACTACGACGTGGCAGCTAAGCCCGCTTCGCTGGGCCTTTTTTCAGAGCCCAAAATAGAACGTTTTCATCAGTTTCCGGACACTTTTCTGCCTTTTCGCTGTTTTTCCGTCCCGGATCGCACGTCGTGAGCCGCGGGAAGGACGACAACCTAATCCATCACTTATCTGTCACCGGATCCTACGGCACCTTGGGCGAGACAACTTCGCTTCACGTAGAGGCTGGGCCCGCAAACCGAGGCCGTGGCGCTTGGGACCAGGTCTCCGTCGCTCCGGAGCCCATAACTTTTGATCCGCAAGGAGTTATGCGGCCCACAGCATACCGTTGGAAAGCTCTCCGAGAGCACTACGACGTGGCAGTCAAGCCTGCATCGCTGGGCCTTTTTTCGGAGCCCAAAATAGAACGTTTTCATCAGTTTCCGGACACTTTTATGCCTTTTCGCTATTTTTCCGTCCCGGATCGCACGTCGTGAGCCGCGGGAAGGACGACAACCTAATCCATCATTTATCTGTCACCGGATCCTACGGCACCTTGGGCGAGACAACTTCGCTTCACGTAGAGGCTGGGCCCACAAACCGAGGGCGTGCCGGTTGGGACCAGGTCTCCGTCGCTCCGGAGCCTATAACTTTTGATCCGCAAGGAGTTACGCTGCCCACAGCATACCGTTGGAAAGCTCTCCGAGAGCACTACGACGTGGCAGCAAAGCCCGCTTCGCTGGGCTTTTTTTCGGAGCCCAAAATAGAACATTTTCATCAGTTTCTGGACACTTTTCTCTCTTTTCGCTGTTTTTCTGTCCCGGATCGCACGTCGTGAGCCGCGGGGAGGACGACAAACTAATCCATCACTTATCTGGCACCGGATCCTACGGCACCTTGGGCGAGACAACTTCGCTTCACGTAGAGGCTGGGCCCGCAAACCGAGGGCGTGGCGCTTGGGACCAGGTCTCCGTCGCTCCGGATCCCATAACTTTTGATCCGCAAGGAGTTACGCGGCCCAAAACATACCGTTGGAAAGCTATCCGAGAGCACTACGACGTGGCAGCTAAGTCCGCTTCGCTGGGCCTTTTTTCGGAGCCCAAAATAGAACGTTTTCATCAGTTTCCGGACACTTTTCTGCTTTTTCGCTGTTTTTCCGTCCCGGATCGCACGTCGTGAGCCGCGGGAAGGACGACAACCTAATCCATCACTTATCTGTCACCGGATCCTACGGCACCTTGGGCGAGACAACTTCGCTTCACGTAGAGGCTGGGCCCGCAAACCGAGGGCGTGGCGCTTGGGACCAGGTCTCCGTCGCTCCGGAGCCCATAACTTTTGATCCGCAAGGAGTTACGCTGCCCACAGCATACCGTTGGAAAGCTCTCCGAGAGCACTACGACGTGGGCGCTAAGCCCGCTTTGCTGGGCCTTTTTTCGGAGCCCAAAATAGAACGTTTTCATCAGTTTCCGGACACTTTTCTGCCTTTTCGCTGTTTTTCTGTCCCGGATCGCACGTCGTGAGCCGCGGGAAGGACGACAACCTAATCCATCACTTATCTGGCACCGGATCCAACGGCACCTTGGGCGAGACAACTTCGCTTCACGTAGAGGCTGGGCCCGCAAACCGAGGGCGTGGCGCTTGGGACCAGGTCTCCGTCGCTCCGGAGCCCATAACTTTTGATCCGCAAGGAGTTACGCGGCCCAAAACATACCGTTGGAAAGCTATCCGAGAGCACTACGACGTGGCAGCTAAGTCCGCTTCGCTGGGCCTTTTTTCGGAGCCCAAAATAGAACGTTTTCATCAGTTTCCGGACACTTTTCTGCCTTTTCGTTGTTTTTCCGTCCCGGATCGCACGTCGTGAGCCGCGGGAAGGACGACAACCTAATCCATCACTTATCTGTCACCGGATCCTACGGCACCTTGGGCGAGACAACTTCGCTTCACGTAGAGGCTGGGCCCGCAATCCGAGGGCGTGGCGTTTGGGACCAGGTCTCCGCCGCTCCGGAGGCCATAACTTTTGATCCGCAAGGAGTTACGCGGCCCATAGCATACCGTTGGAAAGCTCTCCGAGAGCTCTACGACGGGGCAACTAAGCCCACTTCGTTGGGCCTTTTTTCGGAGCCCAAAATTGAACGTTTTCTCTAGTTTCCGGACACATTTCTGCCTTTTCGCTATTTTTCGGTCCCGGATCGCACGTCGTGAGCCGCGGGAAGGACGACAACCTAATCCATCACTTATCTGTCACCGGATCCTACGGCACCTTGGGCGAGACAACTTCGCTTCACGTAAAGGCTGGGCCAGCAAACCGAGGCCGTGGCGCTTGGGACCAGGTCTCCGTCGCTCCGGAGCCCATAACTTTTGATCCGCAAGGAGTTATGCGGCCCACAGCATACCGTTGGAAAGCTCTCCGAGAGCACTACGACGTGGCAGTCAAGCCTGCATCGCTGGGCCTTTTTTCGGAGCCCAAAATAGAACGTTTTCATCAGTTTCCAGACACTTTTCTGCCTTTTCGCTGTTTTTCCGCCCCGGATCGCACGTCGTGAGCCGCGGGAAGGACGACAACCTAATCCATCACTTATCTGGCACCGGATCCTACGGCACCTTGGGCGAGACAACTTCGCTTCACGTAGAGGCTGGGCCCGTAAACCGAGGGCGTGGCGCTTGGGACCAGGTCTCCGTCGCTCCGGAGCCCATAACTTTTGATCCGCAAGGAGTTACGCGGCCCAAAACATACCGTTGGAAAGCTATCCGAGAGCACTACGACGTGGCAGCTAAGTCCGCTTCGCTGGGCCTTTTTTCGGAGCCCAAAATAGAACGTTTTCATCAGTTTCCGGACACTTTTCTGCCTTTTCGCTGTTTTTCCGTCCCGGATCGCACGTCGTGAGCCGCGGGAAGGACGACAACCTAATCCATCACTTATCTGTCACCGGATCCTACGGCACCTTGGGCGAGACAACTTCGCTTCACGTAGAGGATGGGCCCGCAAATCAAGAGCGTGGCGCTTGGGACCAGGTCTCCGTCGCTCCGGAGCCCATAACTTTTGATCCGAAAGGAGTTATGCGGCCCACAGCATACCGTTGGAAAGCTATCCGAGAGCACTACGACGTGGCAGCTAAGTCCGCTTCGCTGGGCCTTTTTTCGGAGCCCAAAATAGAACGTTTTCATCAGTTTCCGGACACTTTTATGCCTTTTCGCTATTTTTCCGTCCCGGATCGCACGTCGTGAGCCGCGGGAAGGACGACAACCTAATCCATCACTTATCTGGCACCGGATCCTATGGCACCTTGGGCGAGACAACTTCGCTTCACGTAGAGGCTGGGCCAGCAAACCGAGGCCGTGGCGCTTGGGACCAGGCCTCCGTCGCTCCGGAGCCCATAACTTTTGATCCGCAAGGAGTTACGCGGCCCACAGCATACCGTTGGAAAGCTCTCCGAGAGCACTACGACGTGGCAGCTAAGCCCGCTTCGCTGGGCCTTTTTTCGGAGCCCAAAATAGAACGTTTTCATCAGTTTCCGGACACTTTTCTGCCTTTTCGCTGTTTTTCCGTCCCGGATCGCACGTCGTGAGCCGCGGGAAGGACGACAACCTAATCCATCACTTATCTGTCACCGGATCCTACGGCACCTTGGGCGAGACAACTTCGCTTCACGTAGAGGCTGGGCCCGGAAACCGAGAGCGTGGCGCTTGGGACCAGGTCTCCGTCGCTCCGGAGCCCATAACTTTTGATCCGCAAGTAGTTACGCGGCCCACAGCATACCGTTAGAAAGCTCTCCGAGAGCACTACGACGTGGCAGCTAAGCCCGCTTCGCTGGGCCTTTTTTTGGAGCCCAAAATAGAACGTTTTCATCAGTTTCCGGACACTTTTCTGCCATTTCGCTGTTTTTCCGTCCCGGATCGCACGTCGTGAGCCGCGGGAAGGACGACAACCTAATCCATCACTTATCTGGCACCGGATCCTACGGCACCTTGGGCGAGACAACTTCGCTTCACGTAGAGGCTGGGCCCGCAAACCGAAGGCGTGGCGCTTGGGACCAGGCCTCCGTCGCTCCGGAGACCATAACTTTTGATCCGCAAGGAGTTACGCGGCCCACAGCATACCGTTGGAAAGCTCTCCGCGAGCACTACGACGTGGCAGCTAAGCCCGCTTCGCTGGGCCTTTTTTAGGAGCCCAAAATAGAACGTTTTCATCAGTTTTCGGACACTTTTATGCCTTTTCGCTGTTTTTCCGTCCCGGATCGCACGTCGTGAGCCGCGGGAAGGACGACAACCTAATCCATCACTTATCTGGCTCCGGATCCTACGGCACCTTGGGCGAGACAACTTCACTTCACGTAGAGGCTGGGCCCGCAAACTGAGGGCGTGGCTATTGGGACCAGGTCTCCGTCGCTCCGGAGCCCATAACTTTTGATCCGCAAGGAGTTACGCGGCCCACAGCATACCGTTGGAAAGCTCTCCAAGAGCACTACGACGTGGCAGCTAAGCCCGCTTCGCTGGGCCTTTTTTCAGAGCCCAAAATAGAACGTTTTCATCAGTTTCCGGACACTTTTCTGCCTTTTCGCTGTTTTTCCGTCCCGGATCGCACGTCGTGAGCCGCGGGAAGGACGACAACCTAATCCATCACTTATCTGTCACCGGATCCTACGGCACCTTGGGCGAGACAACTTCGCTTCACGTAGAGGCTGGGCCCGCAAACCGAGGCCGTGGCGCTTGGGACCAGGTCTCCGTGGCTCTGGAGCCCATAACTTTTGATCCGCAAGGAGTTATGCGGCCCACAGCATACCGTTGGAAAGCTCTCCGCGAGCACTACGACGTGGCAGTCAAGCCTGCGTCGCTGGGCCTTTTTTCGGAGCCCAAAATAGAACGTTTTCATCAGTTTCCGGACACTTTTATGCCTTTTCGCTATTTTTCCGTCCCGGATCGCACGTCGTGAGCCGCGGGAAGGACGACAACCTAATCCATCACTTATCTGTCACCGGATCCTACGGCACCTTGGGTGAGACAACTTCGCTTCACGTAGAGGCTGGGCCCGCAAACCGTGGGCGTGGCGCTTGGGACCAAGTCTCCGTCGCTCCGGAGCCCATAACTTTTGATCCGCAAGGAGTTACGCGGCCCACAGCATACCGTTGGAAAGCTCTCCGAGAGCACTACGACGTGGCAGTCAAGCCTGCGTCGCTGGGCCTTTTTTCGGAGCCCAAAATAGAACGTTTTCATCAGTTTCCGGACACTTTTCTGCCTTTTCGCTGTTTTTCCGTCCCGGATCGCACGTCGTGAGCCGCGGGAAGGACGACAACCTAATCCATCACTTATCTGTCACCGGATCCTACGGCACCTTGGGCGAGACAACTTCGCTTCACGTAGAGGCTGGGCCCGCAAACCGAGGGCGTGGCTATTGGGACCAGGTCTCCGTCGCTCTGGAGCCCATAACTTTTGATCCGCAAGGAGTTATGCGGCCCACAACATACCGTTGGAAAGATCTCCGATAGCTCTACGACGGGGCAGTGAAGCCTACTTGGCTGGACCTTTTTTCGGAGCCCAAAATCCAACATTTTCATCAGTTTCCGGACACTTTTATGCCTTTTCGCTATTTTTCCGTCCCGGATCGCACGTCGTGAGCCGCGGGAAGGACGACAACCTAATCCATCACTTATCTGACACCGGATCCTACGGCACCTTGGGCGAGACAACTTCGCTTCACGTAGAGGCTGGGCCAGCAAACCGAGGCCGTGGCGCTTGGGACCAGGTCTCCGTCGCTCCGGAGCCCATAACTTTTGATCCGCAAGGAGTTATGCGGCCCACAGCATACCGTTGGAAAGCTCTCCGAGAGCACTACGACGTGGCAGTCAAGCCTGCGTCGCTGGGCCTTTTTTCGGAGCCCAAAATAGAACGTTTTCATCAGTTTCCGGACACTTTTATGCCTTTTCGCTATTTTTCCCTCCCGGATCGCACGTCGTGAGCCGCGGGAAGGACGACAACCTAATCCATCACTTATCTGTCACCGGATCCTACGGCACCTTGGGTGAGACAACGTCGCTTCACGTAGAGGCTGGGCCCGCAAACCGAGGGCGTGGCGCTTGGGACCAGGTCTCCGTCGCTCCGGAGCCCATAACTTTTGATCCGCAAGGAGTTATGCGGCCCACAGCATACCGTTGGAAAGCTCTCCGAGAGCACTACGACGTGGCAGTCAAGCCTGCGTCGCTGGGCCTTTTTTCGGAGCCCAAAATAGAACGTTTTCATCAGTTTCCGGACACTTTTCTACCTTTTCGCTGTTTTTCCGTCCCGGATCGCACGTCGTGAGCCGCGGGAAGGACGACAACCTAATCCATCACTTATCTGTCACCGGATCCTACGGCACCTTGGGCGAGACAACTTCGCTTCACGTAGAGGCTGGGCCCGCAAACCGAGGGCGTGGCTATTGGGACCAGGTCTCCGTCGCTCCGGAGCCCATAACTTTTGATCCGCAAGGAGTTACGCGGCCCACAGCATACCGTTGGAAAGCTCTCCGAGAGCACTACGACGTGGCAGCTAGGCCCGCTTCGCTGGGCCTTTTTTCGGAGCCTAAAATAGAACGTTTTCATCAGTTTCCGGACACTTTTCTGCCTTTTCGCTGTTTTTCCGTCCCGGATCGCACGTCGTGAGCCGCGGGAAGGACGACAACCTAATCCATCACTTATCTGTCACCGGATCCTACGGCACCTTGGGTGAGACAACTTCGCTTCACGTAGAGGCTGGGCCCGCAAACCGAGGGCGTGGCGCTTGGGACCAGGTCTCCGTCGCTCCGGAGCCCATAACTTTTGATCCGCAAGGAGTTATGCGGCCCACAGCATACCGTTGGAAAGCTCTCCGAGAGCACTACGACGTGGCAGTCAAGCCTGCGTCGCTGGGCCTTTTTTCGGAGCCCAAAATAGAACGTTTTCATCAGTTTCCGGACACTTTTCTGCCTTTTCGCTGTTTTTCCGTCCCGGATCGCACGTCGTGAGCCGCGGGAAGGACGACAACCTAATCCATCACTTATCTGTCACCGGATCCTACGGCACCTTGGGTGAGACAACTTCGCTTCACGTAGAGGCTGGGCCCGCAAACCGAGGGCGTGGCTATTGGGACCAGGTCTCCGTCGCTCCGGAGCCCATAACTTTTGATCCGCAAGGAGTTACGCGGCCCACAGCATACCGTTGGAAAGCTCTCAGAGAGCTCTACAACGTGGCAGCTAAGCACGCCTTGCTGGGGCTTTTTTCGGAGCCCAAAATCGAACGTTTTCATCAGTTTCCGGACACTTTTTTGCCTTTTCGCTGTTTTTCTGTCCCGGATCGCACGTCGTGAGCCGCGGGAAGGACGACAACCTAATCCATCACTTATCTGTCACCGGATCCTACGGCACCTTGGGCGAGACAACTTCGCTTCACGTAGAGGCTGGGCCCGCAAACCGAGGGCGTGGCTATTGGGACCAGGTCTCCGTCGCTCCGGAGCCCATAACTTTTGATCCGCAAGGAGTTACGCGGCCCACAGCATACCGTTGGAAAGCTCTCTGAGAGCACTACGACGTGGCAGCTAGGCCCGCTTTGCTGGGCCTTTTTTCGGAGCCCAAAATAGAACGTTTTCATCAGTTTCTGGACACTTTTCTGCCTTTTCGCTGTTTTTCCGTCCCGGATCGCACGTCGTGAGCCGCGGGAAGGACGACAACCTAATCCATCACTTATCTGTTACCGAATCCCACGGCACCTGGGGTGAGACAACTTCGCTTCACGTAGAGGCTGGGCCCGAAAACCGAGGTCGTGGCGCTTGGGACCAGGTCTCCGTCGCTCCGGGGCCCATAACTTTTGATCCGCAAGGAGTTACGCGGCCCACAGCATACCGTTGGAAAGCTCTCCGAGAGCTCTACGACGCGGCAGCTAAGCCCGCTTCGCTGGGCCTTTTTTCGGAGCCCAAAATAGAACGTTTTCATCAGTTTTCGGACACTTTTCTGCCTTTTCGCTGTTTTTCCGTCCCGGATCGCACGTCGTGAGCCGCGGGAAGGACGACAACCTAATCCATCACTTATCTGTCACCGGATCCTACGGCACCTTGGGCGAGACAACTTCGCTTCACGTAGAGGCTGGGCCCGCAAACCGAGGGCGTGGCGCATGGGACCAGGTCTCCGTCGCTCCGGAGCCCATAACTTTTGATCCGCAAGGAGTTACGCTGCCCACAGCATACCGTTGGAAAGCTCTCCGAGAGCACTACGACGTGGCAGCTAAGCCCGCTTCGTTGGGCCTTTTTTCGGAGCCCAAAATAGAACGTTTTCATCAGTTTTCGGACACTTTTCTGCCTTTTCGCTGTTTTTCCGTCCCGGATCGCACGTCGTGAGCCGCGGGAAGGACGACAACCTAATCCATCACTTATCTGTCACCGGATCCTACGGCACCTTGGGCGAGACAACTTCGCTTCACGTAGAGGCTGGGCCCGCAAACCGAGGGCGTGGCTATTGGGACCAGGTCTCCGTCGCTCCGGAGCCCATAACTTTTGATCCAGAAGGAGTTACGCGGCCCACAGCATACCGTTGGAAAGCTCTCCGAGAGCACTACGACGTGGCAGCTAAGCCCGCTTCGCTGGGCCTTTTTTCGAAGCCCAAAATAGAACGTTTTCATCAGTTTCCGGACACTTTTCTGCCTTTTCGCTGTTTTTCCGTCCCGGATCGCACGTCGTGAGCCGCGGGAAGGACGACAACCTAATCCATCACTTATCTGGCACCGGATCCTACGGCACCTTGGGCGAGACAACTTCGCTTCACGTAAAGGCTGGGCCAGCAAACCGAGGCCGTGGCGCTTGGGACCAGGTCTCCGTCGCTCCGGAGCCCATAACTTTTGATCAGCAAGGAGTTATGCGGCCCACAGCATACCGTTGGAAAGCTCTCCGAGAGCACTACGACGTGGCAGCTAAGCCCGCTTCGCTGGGCCTTTTTTCAGAGCCCAAAATAGAACGTTTTCATCAGTTTCCGGACACTTTTCTGCCTTTTCGCTGTTTTTCCGTCCCGGATCGCACGTCGTGAGCCGCGGGAAGGACGACAACCTAATCCATCACTTATCTGTCACCGGATCCTACGGCACCTTGGGCGAGACAACTTCGCTTCACGTAGAGGCTGGGCCCGCAAACCGAGGCCGTGGCGCTTGGGACCAAGTCTCCGTCGCTCCGGAGCCCATAACTTTTGATCCGCAAGGAGTTATGCGGCCCACAGCATACCGTTGGAAAGCTCTCCGAGAGCACTACGACGTGGCAGTCAAGCCTGCATCGCTGGGCCTTTTTTCGGAGCCCAAAATAGAACGTTTTCATCAGTTTCCGGACACTTTTATGCCTTTTCGCTATTTTTCCGTCCCGGATCGCACGTCGTGAGCCGCGGGAAGGACGACAACCTAATCCATCACTTATCTGTCACCGGATCCTACGGCACCTTGGGTGAGATAACTTCGCTTCACGTAGAGGCTGGGCCCGCAAACCGAGGGCGTGGCGCTTGGGACCACGCCTCCGTCGCTCCGGGGCCCATAACTTTTGATCCGCAAGGAGTTACGCGGCCCACAGCATACTATTGGAAAGCTCTCCGAGAGCACTACGACGTGGTAGCTAAGCCCACTTCGCTGGGCCTTTTTTCGGAGCCCAAAATAGAACGTTTTCATCAGTTTCCGGACATTTTTCTGCCTTTTCGCTGTTTTTCCGTCCCGGATCGCACGTCGTGAGCCGCGGGAAGGACGACAACCTAATCCATCACTTATTTGTCACCGGATCCTACGGCACCTTGGGCGAGACAACTTCGCTTCACGTAGAGGCTGGGCCCGCAAACCGAGGGCGTGGCGCTTGGGACCAGGTCTCCGTCGCTCCGGAGCCCATAACTTTTGATCCGCAAGGAGTTACGCTGCCCACAGCTTACCGTTGGAAAGCTCTCCGAGAGCACTACGACGTGGCAGCTAAGCCCGCTTCGCTGGGCCTTTTTTCGGAGCCCAAAATAGAACGTTTTCATCAGTTTCCGGACACTTTTCTGCCTTTTCGCTGTTTTTCCGTCCCGGATCGCACGTCGTGAGCCGCGGGAAGGACGACAACCTAATCCATCACTTATCTGGCACCGGATCCTACGGCACCTTGGGCGAGACAACTTCGCTTCACGTAGAGGCTGGGCCCGCAAACCGAGGGCGTGGCGCTTGGGACCAGGTCTCCGTCGCTCCGGAGCCCATAACTTTTGATCCGCAAGGAGTTACGCGGCCCAAAAAATACCGTTGGAAAGCTATCCGAGAGCACTACGACGTGGCAGCTAAGTCCGCTTCATTGGGCCTTTTTTCGGAGCCCAAAATAGAACGTTTTCATCAGTTTCCGGACACTTTTCTGCATTTTCGCTGTTTTTCCATCCCGGATCGCACGTCGTGAGCCGCGGGAAGGACGACAACCTAATCCATCACTTATCTGTCACCGGATCCTACGGCACCTTGGGCGAGACAACTTCGCTTCACGTAGAGGCTGGGCCCGAAAACCGAGGGCGTGGCGCTTGGGACCAGGTCTCCGTCGCTCCGGAGCCCATAACTTTTGATCCGCAAGGAGTTACGCTGCCCACAGCATACCGTTGGAAAGCTCTCCGAGAGCACTACGACGTGGCAGCTAAGCCCGCTTCGCTGGGCCTTTTTTCGGAGCCCAAAATAGAACGTTTTCATCAGTTTCCGGACATTTTTCTGCCTTTTCGCTGTTTTTCCGTCCCGGATCGCACGTCGTGAGCCGCGGGAAGGACGACAACCTAATCCATCACTTATCTGTCACCGGATCCTACGGCACCTTGGGCGAGACAACTTCGCTTCACGTAGAGGATGGGCCCGCAAACCGAGGGCGTGGCTATTGGGACCAGGTCTCCGTCGCTCCGGAGCCCATAACTTTTGATCCGCAAGGAGTTACGCGGCCCACAGCATACCGTTGGAAAGCTCTCCGAGAACACTACGACGTGGCAGCTAGGCCCGCTTTGCTGGGCCTTTTTTCGGAGCCCAAAATAGAACGTTTTCATCAGTTTCTGGACACTTTTCTGCCTTTTCGCTGTTTTTCCGTCCCGGATCGCACGTCGTGAGCCGCGGGAAGGACGACAACCTAATCCATCACTTATCTGTCACCGGATCCTACGGCACCTTGGGTGAGACAACTTCGCTTCACGTAGAGGCTGGGCCCGCAAACCGAGGGCGTGGCGCTTGGGACCAGGCCTCCGTCGCTCCGGAGCCCATAACTTTTGATCCGCAAGGAGTTACGCTGCCCACAGCATACCGTTGGAAAGCTCTCCGAGAGCACTACGACGTGGCAGCAAAGCCCGCTTCGCTGGGCCTTTTTTCGGAGCCCAAAATAGAACGTTTTCATCAGTTTCCGGACACTTTTCTGCCTTTTCGCTGTTTTTCAGTCCCGGATCGCACGTCGTGAGCCGCGGGAAGGACGACAACCTAATCCATCACTTATCTGTCACCGAATCCTACGGCACCTTGGGCGAGACAACTTCGCTTCACGTAGAGGCTGGGCCCGAAAACCGAGGGCGTGGCGCTTGGGACCAGGTCTCCGTCGCTCCGGAGCCCATAACTTTTGATCCGCAAGGAGTTACGCTGCCCACAGCATACCGTTGGAAAGCTCTCCGAGAGCACTACGACGTGGCAGCTAAGCCCGCTTCGCTGGGCCTTTTTTCGGAGCCCAAAATAGAACGTTTTCATCAGTTTTCGGACACTTTTCTGCCTTTTCGCTGTTTTTCCGTCCCGGATCGCACGTCGTGAGCCGCGGGAAGGACGACAACCTAATCCATCACTTATCTGTCACCGGATCCTACGGCACCTTGGGCGAGACAACTTCGCTTCACGTAGAGGCTGGGCCCGCAAACCGAGGGCGTGGCGCATGGGACCAGGTCTCCGTCGCTCCGGAGCCCATAACTTTTGATCCGCAAGGAGTTACGCTGCCCACAGCATACCGTTGGAAAGCTCTCCGAGAGCACTACGACGTGGCAGCTAAGCCCGCTTCGTTGGGCCTTTTTTCGGAGCCCAAAATAGAACGTTTTCATCAGTTTTCGGACACTTTTCTGCATTTTCGCTGTTTTTCCGTCCCGGATCGCACGTCGTGAGCCGCGGGAAGGACGACAACCTAATCCATCACTTATCTGTCACCGGATCCTACGGCACCTTGGGCGAGACAACTTCGCTTCACGTAGAGGCTGGGCCCGCAAACCGAGGGCGTGGCTATTGGGACCAGGTCTCCGTCGCTCCGGAGCCCATAACTTTTGATCCAGAAGGAGTTACGCGGCCCACAGCATACCGTTGGAAAGCTCTCCGAGAGCACTACGACGTGGCAGCTAAGTCCGCTTCGCTGGGCCTTTTTTCGGAGCCCAAAATAGAACGTTTTCATCAGTTTCCGGACACTTTTCTGCCTTTTCGCTGTTTTTCCGTCCCGGATCGCACGTCGTGAGCCGCGGGAAGGACGACAACCTAATCCATCACTTATCTGGCACCGGATCCTACGGCACCTTGGGCGAGACAACTTCGCTTCACGTAGAGGCTGGGCCCGCAAACCGAGGGCGTGGCGCATGGGACCAGGTCTCCGTCGCTCCGGAGCCCATAACTTTTGATCCGCAAGGAGTTACGCTGCCCACAGCATACCGTTGGAAAGCTCTCCGAGAGCACTACGACGTGGCAGCTAAGCCCGCTTCGTTGGGCCTTTTTTCGGAGCCCAAAATAGAACGTTTTCATCAGTTTTCGGACACTTTTCTGCCTTTTCGCTGTTTTTCCGTCCCGGATCGCACGTCGTGAGCCGCGGGAAGGACGACAACCTAATCCATCACTTATCTGTCACCGGATCCTACGGCACCTTGGGCGAGACAACTTCGCTTCACGTAGAGGCTGGGCCCGCAAACCGAGGGCGTGGCTATTGGGACCAGGTCTCCGTCGCTCCAGAGCCCATAACTTTTGATCCAGAAGGAGTTACGCGGCCCACAGCATACCGTTGGAAAGCTCTCCGAGAGCACTACGACGTGGCAGCTAAGCCCGCTTCGCTGGGCCTTTTTTCGAAGCCCAAAATAGAACGTTTTCATCAGTTTCCGGACACTTTTCTGCCTTTTCGCTGTTTTTCCGTCCCGGATCGCACGTCGTGAGCCGCGGGAAGGACGACAACCTAATCCATCACTTATCTGGCACCGGATCCTACGGCACCTTGGGCGAGACAACTTCGCTTCACGTAAAGGCTGGGCCAGCAAACCGAGGCCGTGGCGCTTGGGACCAGGTCTCCGTCGCTCCGGAGCCCATAACTTTTGATCAGCAAGGAGTTATGCGGCCCACAGCATACCGTTGGAAAGCTCTCCGAGAGCACTACGACGTGGCAGTCAAGCCTGCATCGCTGGGCCTTTTTTCGGAGCCCAAAATAGAACGTTTTAATCAGTTTCCGGACACTTTTATGCCTTTTCGCTATTTTTCCGTCCCGGATCGCACGTCGTGAGCCGCGGGAAGGACGACAACCTAATCCATCACTTATCTGTCACCGGATCCTACGGCACCTTGGGTGAGACAACTTCGCTTCACGTAGAGGCTGGGCCCGCAAACCGAGGGCGTGGCGCTTGGGACCAGGCCTCCGTCGCTCCGGAGCCCATAACTTTTGATCCGCAAGGAGTTACGCGGCCTACAGCATACCGTTGGAAAGCTCTCCGCGAGCACTACGATGTGGCGGCTAAGCCCGCTTCGCTGGGCCTTTTTTCGGAGCCCAAAATAGAACGTTTTCATCAGTTTCCGGACACTTTTATGCCTTTTCGCTATTTTTCCGTCCCGGATCGCATGTCGTGAGCCGCGGGAAGGACGACAACCTAATCCATCACTTATCTGGCACCGGATCCTACGGCACCTTGGGCGAGACAACTTCGCTTCACGTAGAGGCTGGGCCCGCAAACCGAGGGCGTGGCTATTGGGACCAGGTCTCCGTCGCTCCGGAGCCCATAACTTTTGATCCGCAAGGAGTTACGCGGCCCACAGCATACCGTTGGAAAGCTCTCCGAGAGCACTACGACGTGGCAGCTAAGCCCGCTTCGCTGGGCCTTTTTTCAGAGCCCAAAATAGAACGTTTTCATCAGTTTCCGGACACTTTTCTGCCTTTTCGCTGTTTTTCCGTCCCGGATCGCACGTCGTGAGCCGCGGGAAGGACGACAACCTAATCCATCACTTATCTGTCACCGGATCCTACGGCACCTTGGGCGAGACAACTTCGCTTCACGTAGAGGCTGGGCCCGCAAACCGAGGCCGTGGCGCTTGGGACCAAGTCTCCGTCGCTCCGGAGCCCATAACTTTTGATCCGCAAGGAGTTATGCGGCCCACAGCATACCGTTGGAAAGCTCTCCGAGAGCACTACGACGTGGCAGTCAAGCCTGCATCGCTGGGCCTTTTTTCGGAGCCCAAAATAGAACGTTTTCATCAGTTTCCGGACACTTTTATGCCTTTTCGCTATTTTTCCGTCCCGGATCGCACGTCGTGAGCCGCGGGAAGGACGACAACCTAATCCATCACTTATCTGTCACCGGATCCTACGGCACCTTGGGTGAGATAACTTCGCTTCACGTAGAGGCTGGGCCCGCAAACCGAGGGCGTGGCGCTTGGGACCACGCCTCCGTCGCTCCGGAGCCCATAACTTTTGATCCGCAAGGAGTTACGCGGCCCACAGCATACTATTGGAAAGCTCTCCGAGAGCACTACGACGTGGTAGCTAAGCCCACTTCGCTGGGCCTTTTTTCGGAGCCCAAAATAGAACGTTTTCATCAGTTTCCGGACATTTTTCTGCCTTTTCGCTGTTTTTCCGTCCCGGATCGCACGTCGTGAGCCGCGGGAAGGACGACAACCTAATCCATCACTTATTTGTCACCGGATCCTACGGCACCTTGGGCGAGACAACTTCGCTTCACGTAGAGGCTGGGCCCGCAAACCGAGGGCGTGGCGCTTGGGACCAGGTCTCCGTCGCTCCGGAGCCCATAACTTTTGATCCGCAAGGAGTTACGCTGCCCACAGCTTACCGTTGGAAAGCTCTCCGAGAGCACTACGACGTGGCAGCTAAGCCCGCTTCGCTGGGCCTTTTTTCGGAGCCCAAAATAGAACGTTTTCATCAGTTTCCGGACACTTTTCTGCCTTTTCGCTGTTTTTCCGTCCCGGATCGCACGTCGTGAGCCGCGGGAAGGACGACAACCTAATCCATCACTTATCTGGCACCGGATCCTACGGCACCTTGGGCGAGACAACTTCGCTTCACGTAGAGGCTGGGCCCGCAAACCGAGGGCGTGGCGCTTGGGACCAGGTCTCCGTCGCTCCGGAGCCCATAACTTTTGATCCGCAAGGAGTTACGCGGCCCAAAAAATACCGTTGGAAAGCTATCCGAGAGCACTACTACGTGGCAGCTAAGTCCGCTTCATTGGGCCTTTTTTCGGAGCCCAAAATAGAACGTTTTCATCAGTTTCCGGACACTTTTCTGCATTTTCGCTGTTTTTCCATCCCGGATCGCACGTCGTGAGCCGCGGGAAGGACGACAACCTAATCCATCACTTATCTGTCACCGGATCCTACGGCACCTTGGGCGAGACAACTTCGCTTCACGTAGAGGCTGGGCCCGAAAACCGAGGGCGTGGCGCTTGGGACCAGGTCTCCGTCGCTCCGGAGCCCATAACTTTTGATCCGCAAGGAGTTACGCTGCCCACAGCATACCGTTGGAAAGCTCTCCGAGAGCACTACGACGTGGCAGCTAAGCCCGCTTCGCTGGGCCTTTTTTCGGAGCCCAAAATAGAACGTTTTCATCAGTTTCCGGACATTTTTCTGCCTTTTCGCTGTTTTTCCGTCCCGGATCGCACGTCGTGAGCCGCGGGAAGGACGACAACCTAATCCATCACTTATCTGTCACCGGATCCTACGGCACCTTGGGCGAGACAACTTCGCTTCACGTAGAGGCTGGGCCCGCAAACCGAGGGCGTGGCTATTGGGACCAGGTCTCCGTCGCTCCGGAGCCCATAACTTTTGATCCGCAAGGAGTTACGCGGCCCACAGCATACCGTTGGAAAGCTCTCCGAGAGCACTACGACGTGGCAGCTAGGCCCGCTTTGCTGGGCCTTTTTTCGGAGCCCAAAATAGAACGTTTTCATCAGTTTCTGGACACTTTTCTGCCTTTTCGCTGTTTTTCCGTCCCGGATCGCACGTCGTGAGCCGCGGGAAGGACGACAACCTAATCCATCACTTATCTGTCACCGGATCCTACGGCACCTTGGGTGAGACAACTTCGCTTCACGTAGAGGCTGGGCCCGCAAACCGAGGGCGTGGCGCTTGGGACCAGGCCTCCGTCGCTCCGGAGCCCATAACTTTTGATCCGCAAGGAGTTACGCTGCCCACAGCATACCGTTGGAAAGCTCTCCGAGAGCACTACGACGTGGCAGCAAAGCCCGCTTCGCTGGGCCTTTTTTCGGAGCCCAAAATAGAACGTTTTCATCAGTTTCCGGACACTTTTCTGCCTTTTCGCTGTTTTTCAGTCCCGGATCGCACGTCGTGAGCCGCGGGAAGGACGACAACCTAATCCATCACTTATCTGTCACCGAATCCTACGGCACCTTGGGCGAGACAACTTCGCTTCACGTAGAGGCTGGGCCCGAAAACCGAGGGCGTGGCGCTTGGGACCAGGTCTCCGTCGCTCCGGAGCCCATAACTTTTGATCCGCAAGGAGTTACGCTGCCCACAGCATACCGTTGGAAAGCTCTCCGAGAGCACTACGACGTGGCAGCTAAGCCCGCTTCGCTGGGCCTTTTTTCGGAGCCCAAAATAGAACGTTTTCATCAGTTTTCGGACACTTTTCTGCCTTTTCGCTGTTTTTCCGTCCCGGATCGCACGTCGTGAGCCGCGGGAAGGACGACAACCTAATCCATCACTTATCTGTCACCGGATCCTACGGCACCTTGGGCGAGACAACTTCGATTCACGTAGAGGCTGGGCCCGCAAACCGAGGGCGTGGCGCATGGGACCAGGTCTCCGTCGCTCCGGAGCCCATAACTTTTGATCCGCAAGGAGTTACGCTGCCCACAGCATACCGTTGGAAAGCTCTCCGAGAGCACTACGACGTGGCAGCTAAGCCCGCTTCGTTGGGCCTTTTTTCGGAGCCCAAAATAGAACGTTTTCATCAGTTTTCGGACACTTTTCTGCATTTTCGCTGTTTTTCCGTCCCGGATCGCACGTCGTGAGCCGCGGGAAGGACGACAACCTAATCCATCACTTATCTGTCACCGGATCCTACGGCACCTTGGGCGAGACAACTTCGCTTCACGTAGAGGCTGGGCCCGCAAACCGAGGGCGTGGCTATTGGGACCAGGTCTCCGTCGCTCCGGAGCCCATAACTTTTGATCCAGAAGGAGTTACGCGGCCCACAGCATACCGTTGGAAAGCTCTCCGAGAGCACTACGACGTGGCAGCTAAGTCCGCTTCGCTGGGCCTTTTTTCGGAGCCCAAAATAGAACGTTTTCATCAGTTTCCGGACACTTTTCTGCCTTTTCGCTGTTTTTCCGTCCCGGATCGCACGTCGTGAGCCGCGGGAAGGACGACAACCTAATCCATCACTTATCTGGCACCGGATCCTACGGCACCTTGGGCGAGACAACTTCGCTTCACGTAAAGGCTGGGCCAGCAAACCGAGGCCGTGGCGCTTGGGACCAGGTCTCCGTCGCTCCGGAGCCCATAACTTTTGATCCGCAAGGAGTTATGCGGCCCACAGCATACCGTTGGAAAGCTCTCCGAGAGCACTACGACGTGGCAGTCAAGCCTGCATCGCTGGGCCTTTTTTCGGAGCCCAAAATAGAACGTTTTAATCAGTTTCCGGACACTTTTATGCCTTTTCGCTATTTTTCCGTCCCGGATCGCACGTCGTGAGCCGCGGGAAGGACGACAACCTAATCCATCACTTATCTGTCACCGGATCCTACGGCACCTTGGGTGAGACAACTTCGCTTCACGTAGAGGCTGGGCCCGCAAACCGAGGGCGTGGCGCTTGGGACCAGGTCTCCGTCGCTCCGGAGCCCATAACGTTTGATCCGCAAGGAGTTACGCGGCCTACAGCAGACCGGGGGAAAGCTCTCCGCGAGCACTACGATGTGGCGGCTAAGCCCGCTTCGCTGGGCCTTTTTTCGGAGCCCAAAATAGAACGTTTTCATCAGTTTCCGGACACTTTTATGCCTTTTCGCTATTTTTCCGTCCCGGATCGCATGTCGTGAGCCGCGGGAAGGACGACAACCTAATCCATCACTTATCTGGCACCGGATCCTACGGCACCTTGGGCGAGACAACTTCGCTTCACGTAGAGGCTGGGCCCGCAAACCGAGGGCGTGGCTATTGGGACCAGGTCTCCGTCGCTCCGGAGCCCATAACTTTTGATCCGCAAGGAGTTACCCGGCCCACAGCATACCGTTGGAAAGCTCTCCGAGAGCACTACGACGTGGCAGCTAAGGCCGCTTCGCTGGGCCTTTTTTCAGAGCCCAAAATAGAACGTTTTCATCAGTTTCCGGACACTTTTCTGCCTTTTCGCTGTTTTTCCGTCCCGGATCGCACGTCGTGAGCAGCGGGAAGGACGACAACCTAATCCATCACTTATCTGTCACCGGATCCTACGGCACCTTGGGCGAGACAACTTCGCTTCACGTAGAGGCTGGGCCCGCAAACCGAGGCCGTGGCGCTTGGGACCAAGTCTCCGTCGCTCCGGAGCCCATAACTTTTGATCCGCAAGGAGTTATGCGGCCCACAGTATACCGTTGGAAAGCTCTCCGAGAGCACTACGACGTGGCAGTCAAGCCTGCATCGCTGGGCCTTTTTTCGGAGCCCAAAATAGAACGTTTTCATCAGTTTCCGGACACTTTTATGCCTTTTCGCTATTTTTCCGTCCCGGATCGCACGTCGTGAGCCGCGGGAAGGACGACAACCTAATCCATCACTTATCTGTCACCGGATCCTACGGCACCTTGGGTGAGACAACTTCGCTTCACGTAGAGGCTGGGCCCGCAAACCGAGGGCGTGGCGCTTGGGACCACGCCTCCGTCGCTCCGGAGCCCATAACTTTTGATCCGCAAGGAGTTACGCGGCCCACAGCATACTGTTGGAAAGCTCTCCGAGAGCACTACGACGTGGTAGCTAAGCCCACTTCGCTGGGCCTTTTTTCGGAGCCCAAAATAGAACGTTTTCATCAGTTTCCGGACATTTTTCTGCCTTTTCGCTGTTTTTCCGTCCCGGATCGCACGTCGTGAGCCGCGGGAAGGACGACAACCTAATCCATCACTTATCTGTCACCGGATCCTACGGCACCTTGGGCGAGACAACTTCGCTTCACGTAGAGGCTGGGCCCGCAAACCGAGGGCGTGGCGCTTGGGACCAGGTCTCCGTCGCTCCGGAGCCCATAACTTTTGATCCGCAAGGAGTTACGCTGCCCACAGCTTACCGTTGGAAAGCTCTCCGAGAGCACTACGACGTGGCAGCTAAGCCCGCTTCGCTGGGCCTTTTTTCGGAGCCCAAAATAGAACGTTTTCATCAGTTTCCGGACACTTTTCTGCCTTTTCGCTGTTTTTCCGTCCCGGATCGCACGTCGTGAGCCGCGGGAAGGACGACAACCTAATCCATCACTTATCTGGCACCGGATCCTACGGCACCTTGGGCGAGACAACTTCGCTTCACGTAGAGGCTGGGCCCGCAAACCGAGGGCGTGGCGCTTGGGACCAGGTCTCCGTCGCTCCGGATCCCATAACTTTTGATCCGCAAGGAGTTACGCGGCCCAAAACATACCGTTGGAAAGCTATCCGAGAGCACTACGACGTGGCAGCTAAGTCCGCTTCGCTGGGCCTTTTTTCGGAGCCCAAAATAGAACGTTTTCATCAGTTTCCGGACACTTTTCTGCTTTTTCGCTGTTTTTCCGTCCCGGATCGCACGTCGTGAGCCGCGGGAAGGACGACAACCTAATCCATCACTTATCTGTCACCGGATCCTACGGCACCTTGGGCGAGACAACTTCGCTTCACGTAGAGGCTGGGCCCGCAAACCGAGAGCGTGGCGCTTGGGACCAGGTCTCCGTCGCTCCGGAGCCCATAACTTTTGATCCGCAAGGAGTTATGCGGCCCACAGCATACCGTTGGAAAGCTCTCCGAGAGCACTACGACGTGGCAGTCAAGCCTGCATCGCTGGGCCTTTTTTCGGAGCCCAAAATAGAACGTTTTCATCAGTTTCCGGACACTTTTATGCCTTTTCGCTATTTTTCCGTCCCGGATCGCACGTCGTGAGCCGCGGGAAGGACGACAACCTAATCCATCACTTATCTGGCACCGGATCCTACGGCACCTTGGGCGAGACAACTTCGCTTCACGTAGAGGCTGGGCCAGCAAACCGAGGCCGTGGCGCTTGGGACCAGGTCTCCGTCGCTCCGGAGCCCATAACTTTTGATCCGCAAGGAGTTATGCGGCCCACAGCATACCGTTGGAAAGCTCTCCGAGAGCACTACGACGTGGCAGTCAAGCCTGCGTCGCTGGGCCTTTTTTCGGAGCCCAAAATAGAACGTTTTCATCAGTTTCCGGACACTTTTATGCCTTTTCGCTATTTTTCCCTCCCGGATCGCACGTCGTGAGCCGCGGGAAGGACGACAACCTAATCCATCACTTATCTGTCACCGGATCCTACGGCACCTTGGGTGAGACAACTTCGCTTCACGTAGAGGCTGGGCCCGCAAACCGAGGGCGTGGCGCTTGGGACCAGGTCTCCGTCGCTCCGGAGCCCATAACTTTTGATCCGCAAGGAGTTATGCGGCCCACAGCATACCGTTGGAAAGCTCTCCGAGAGCACTACGACGTGGCAGTCAAGCCTGCGTCGCTGGGCCTTTTTTCGGAGCCCAAAATAGAACGTTTTCATCAGTTTCCGGACACTTTTCTGCCTTTTCGCTGTTTTTCCGTCCCGGATCGCACGTCGTGAGCCGCGGGAAGGACGACAACCTAATCCATCACTTATCTGTCACCGGATCCTACGGCACCTTGGGCGAGACAACTTCGCTTCACGTAGAGGCTGGGCCCGCAAACCGAGGGCGTTGCTATTGGGACCAGGTCTCCGTCGCTCCGGAGCCCATAACTTTTGATCCGCAAGGTGTTACGCGGCCCACAGCATACCGTTGGAAAGCTCTCCGAGAGCACTACGACGTGGCAGCTAGGCCCGCTTCGCTGGGCCTTTTTTCGGAGCCTAAAATAGAACGTTTTCATCAGTTTCTGGACACTTTTCTGCCTTTTCGCTGTTTTTCAGTCCCGGATCGCACGTCGTGAGCCGCGGGAAGGACGACAACCTAATCCATCACTTATCTGTCACCGGATCCTACGGCACCTTGGGTGAGACAACTTCGCTTCACGTAGAGGCTGGGCCCGCAAACCGAGGGCGTGGCGCTTGGGACCAGGCCTCCGTAGCTCCGGAGCCCATAACTTTTGATCCGCAAGGAGTTACGCGGCCCACAGCATACTGTTGGAAAGCTCTCCGAGAGCACTACGACGTGGCAGCTAAGCCCGCTTCGTTGGGCCTTTTTTCGGAGCCCAAAATAGAACGTTTTCATCAGTTTCCGGACACTTTTCTGCCTTTTCGCTGTTTTTCCGTCCCGGATCGCACGTCGTGAGCCGCGGGAAGGACGACAACCTAATCCATCACTTATCTGTTACCGGATCCTACGGCACCTTGGGCGAGACAACTTCGCTTCACGTAGAGGCTGGGCCCGCAAACCGAGGGCGTGGCGCTTGGGACCAGGTCTCCGTCGCTCCGGAGCCCATAACTTTTGATCCGCAAGGAGTTACGCTGCCCACAGCATACCGTTGGAAAGCTCTCCGAGAGCACTACGACGTGGCAGCTAAGCCCGCTTCGCTGGGCCTTTTTTTGGAGCCCAAAATAGAACGTTTTCATCAGTTTCCGGACACTTTTCTGCCTTTTCGCTTTTTTTCCGTCCCGGATCGCACGTCGTGAGCCGCGGGAAGGACGACAACCTAATCCATCACTTATCTGTCACCGGATCCTACGGCACCTTGGGCGAGACAACTTCGCTTCACGTAGAGGCTGGGCCAGCAAACCGAGGGCGTGGCGCTTGGGACCAGGTCTCCGTCGCTCCGGAGCCCATAACTTTTGATCCGCAAGGAGTTACGCTGCCCACAGCATACCGTTGGAAAGCTCTCCGAGAGCACTACGACGTGGCAGCTAAGCCCGCTTCGCTGGACCTTTTTTCGGAGCCCAAAATAGAACGTTTTCATCAGTTTCCGGACACTTTTCTGCCTTTTCGCTGTTTTTCCGTCCCGGATCGCACGTCGTGAGCCGCGGGAAAGACGACAACCTAATCCATCACTTATTTGTCACCGGATCCTACGGCACCTTGGGCGAGACAACTTCGCTTCACGTAGAGGCTGGGCCCGCAAACCGAGGGCGTGGCGCTTGGGACCAGGTCTCCGTCGCTCCGGAGCCCATAACTTTTGATCCGCAAGGAGTTACGCTGCCCACAGCATACCGTTGGAAAGCGCTCCGAGAGCACTCCGACGTGGCAGCTAAGCCCGCTTCGCTGGGCCTTTTTTCGGAGCCCAAAATAGAACGTTTTCATCAGTTTCCGGACACTTTTCTGCCTTTTCGCTGTTTTTCCGTCCCGGATCGCACGTCGTGAGCTGCGGGAAGGACGACAACCTAATCCATCACTTATCTGGCACCGGATCCTACGGCACCTTGGGCGTGACAACTTCGCTTCACGTAGAGGCTGGGCCAGCAAACCGAGGCCGTCGCGCTTGGAACCAGGTCTCCGTCGCTCCGGAGCCCATAACTTTTGATCCGCAAGGAGTTATGCGGCCCACAGCATACCGTTGGAAAGCTCTCCGAGAGCACTACGACGTGGCAGTCAAGCCTGCATCGCTGGGCCTTTTTTCGGAGCCCAAAATAGAACGTTTTCATCAGTTTCCGGACACTTTTATGCCTTTTCGCTATTTTTCCGTCCCGGATCGCACGTCGTGAGCCGCGGGAAGGACGACAACCTAATCCATCACTTATCTGTCACCGGATCCTACGGCACCTTGGGTGAGACAACTTCGCTTCACGTAGAGGTTGGGCCCGCAAACCGAAGGCGTGGCGCTTGGGACCAGGCCTCCGTCGCTCCGGAGCCCATACCTTTTGATCCGCAAGGAGTTACGCGGCCCACAGCATACTGTTGGAAAGCTCTCCGAGAGCACTACGACGTGGCAGCTAAGCCCGCTTTGCTGGGCCTTTTTTCGGAGCCCAAAATAGAACATTTTCATCAGTTTCCGGACACTTTTCTGCCTTTTCGCTGTTTTTCCGTCCCGGATCGCACGTCGTGAGCCGCGGGAAGGACGACAACCTAATCCATCACTTATCTGTCACCGGATCCTACGGCACCTTGGGCGAGACAACTTCGCTTCACGTAGAGGCTGGGCCCGCAAACCGAGGGCGTGGCTATTGGGACCAGGTCTCCGTCGCTCCGGAGCCCATAACTTTTGATCCGCAAGGAGTTACGCGGCCCACAGCATACCGTTGGAAAGCTCTCCGAGAGCACTACGACGTGGCAGCTAAGCCCGCTTCGCTGGGCCTTTTTTCGGAGCCCAAAATAGAACGTTTTCATCAGTTTCCGGACACTTTTCTGCCTTTTCGCTGTTTTTCCGTCCCGGATCGCACGTCGTGAGCCGCGGGAAGGACGACAACCTAATCCATCACTTATCTGTCACCGGATCCTACGGCACCTTGGGCGAGACAACTTCGCTTCACGTAGAGGCTGGGCCCGCAAACCGAGGGCGTGGCGCTTGGGACCAGGTCTCCGTCGCTCCGGAGCCCATAACTTTTGATCCGCAAGGAGTTACGCTGCCCACAGCATACCGTTGGAAAGCGCTCCGAGAGCACTACGACGTGGCAGCTAAGCCTGCTTCGCTGGGCCTTTTTTCGGAGCCCAAAATAGAACGTTTTCATCAGTTTCCGGACACTTTTCTGCCTTTTCGCTGTTTTTCCGTCCCGGATCGCACGTCGTGAGCTGCGGGAAGGACGACAACCTAATCCATCACTTATCTGGCACCGGATCCTACGGCACCTTGGGCGTGACAACTTCGCTTCACGTAGAGGCTGGGCCAGTAAACCGAGGCCGTCGCGCTTGGGACCAGGTCTCCGTCGCTCCGGAGCCGATAACTTTTGATCCGCAAGGAGTTATGCGGCCCACAGCATACCGTTGGAAAGCTCTCCGAGAGAACTACGACGTGGCAGTCAAGCCTGCATCGCTGGGCCTTTTTTCGGAGCCCAAAATAGAACGTTTTCATCAGTTTCCGGACACTTTTATGCCTTTTCGCTATTTTTCCGTCCCGGATCGCACGTCGTGAGCCGCGGGAAGGACGACAACCTAATCCATCACTTATCTGTCACCGGATCCTACGGCACCTTGGGTGAGACAACTTCGCTTCACGTAGAGGTTGGGCCCGCAAACCGAAGGCGTGGCGCTTGGGACCAGGCCTCCGTCGCTCCGGAGCCCATACCTTTTGATCCGCAAGGAGTTACGCGGCCCACAGCATACTGTTGGAAAGCTCTCCGAGAGCACTACGACGTGGCAGCTAAGCCCGCTTTGCTGGGCCTTTTTTCGGAGCCCAAAATAGAACGTTTTCATCAGTTTCCGGACACTTTTCTGCCTTTTCGCTGTTTTTCCGTCCCGGATCGCACGTCGTGAGCCGCGGGAAGGACGACAACCTAATCCATCACTTATCTGTCACCGGATCCTACGGCACCTTGGGCAAGGCAACTTCGCATCACGTGGAGCCTGGGCCCGCAAACCGAGGTCGTGTGGCTTGGGACCAGGTCTCCGACGCTCCGGAGCCCATAACTATTTATCCGCAAGGAGTTACGTGGCCCACAGCATACTGTTGGAAAGCTCTCCGAGAGTTCTACAACGGGCAGCTAAGCCCGCTTTGCTGGGCCTTTTTTAGGAGCCCAAAATCGAACGTTTTCATTAGTTTTGGGACACTTTTCTTCTTTTGCGATGTGTTTCCGTCCCAGATCGCGCGTCGTGAGCTGCGAAAAGGACGACAACCTAATCCATCACTTATCTGTCACCGGATCCTACGGCACCTTGGGCGAGACAACTTCGCTTCACGTAGAGGCTGGGCCCGCAAACCGAGGGCGTGGCGCTTGGGACCAGGTCTCCGTCGCTCCGGAGCCCATAACTTTTGATCCGCAAGGAGTTACGCTGCCCACAGCATACCGTTGGAAAGCGCTCCGAGAGCACTACGACGTGGCAGCTAAGCCCGCTTCGCTGGGCCTTTTTTCGGAGCCCAAAATAGAACGTTTTCATCAGTTTCCGGACACTTTTCTGCCTTTTCGCTGTTTTTCCGTCCCGGATCGCACGTCGTGAGCCGCGGGAAGGACGACAACCTAATCCATCACTTATCTGGCACCGGATCCTACGGCACCTTGGGCGTGACAACTTCGCTTCACGTAGAGGCTGGGCCAGCAAACCGAGGCCGTCGCGCTTGGGACCAGGTCTCCGTCGCTCCGGAGCCCATAACTTTTGATCCGCAAGGAGTTATGCGGCCCACAGCATACCGTTGGAAAGCTCTCCGAGAGCACTACGACGTGGCAGTCAAGCCTGCATCGCTGGACCTTTTTTCGGAGCCCAAAATAGAACGTTTTCATCAGTTTCCGGACACTTTTATGCCTTTTCGCTATTTTTCCGTCCCGGATCGCACGTCGTGAGCCGCGGGAAGGACGACAACCTAATCCATCACTTATCTGTCACCGGATCCTACGGCACCTTGGGTGAGACAACTTCGCTTCACGTAGAGGCTGGGCCCGCAAACCGAAGGCGTGGCGCTTGGGACCAGGCCTCCGTCGCTCCGGAGCCCATACCTTTTGATCAGCAAGGAGTTACGCGGCCCACAACATACTGTTGGAAAGCTCTCCGAGAGCTCTACGACAGGGCAGCCAAGCCCGGTATACTGGGCCATTTTTCGGAGCCCAAAATCGAACGTTTTCATCAGTTTCCGGACACTTTTCTGCCTTTTCGCTGTTTTTCCGTCCCGGGTCGCACTTCGTGAGCAGCGGGAGGGACGACGACCTAATCCATCACTTATCTGTCACCGGGTCCTACGGCAGCTTGGGCGGGACAACTTCGCTTCACGTAGAGGCTGGGCCCGCAAACCGAGGGCGTGGCGCTTGGGACCAGGTCTCCGTCGCTCCGGAGCCCATAACTTTTGATCCGCAAGGAGTTACGCTGCCCACAGCATACCGTTGGAAAGCGCTCCGAGAGCACTACGACGTGGCAGCTAAGCCCGCTTCGCTGGGCCTTTTTTCCGAGCCCAAAATAGAACGTTTTCATCAGTTTCCGGACACTTTTCTGCCTTTTCGCTGTTTTTCCGTCCCGGATCGCACGTCGTGAGCCGCGGGAAGGACGACAACCTAATCCATCACTTATCTGGCACCGGATCCTACGGCACCTTGGGCGTGACAACTTCGCTTCACGTAGAGGCTGGGCCAGCAAACCGAGGCCGTCGCGCTTGGGACCAGGTCTCCGTCGCTCCGGAGCCCATAACTTTTGATCCGCAAGGAGTTATGCGGCCCACAGCATACCGTTGGAAAGCTCTCCGAGAGCACTACGACGTGGCAGTCAAGCCTGCATCGCTGGGCCTTTTTTCGGAGCCCAAAATAGAACGTTTTCATCAGTTTCCGGACACTTTTATGCCTTTTCGCTATTTTTCCGTCCCGGATCGCACGTCGTGAGCCGCGGGAAGGACGACAACCTAATCCATCACTTATCTGTCACCGGATCCTACGGCACCTTGGGTGAGACAACTTCGCTTCACGTAGAGGCTGGGCCCGCAAACCGAAGGCGTGGCGCTTGGGACCAGGTCCCCGTTCCTCCGGAGCCCATACCTTTTGATCCGCAAGCAGTTACGCGGACCACAGCATACTGTTGGAAAACTTTCCGAGAGCGCTACGATGGGGCAGCTAGGCCCGCTTATTTGGGACTTTTTCCGGAGCCCAAAATCGAACGTTTTCATCAGTTTCCGGACACTTTTCTGCCTTTTCGCTGTTTTTCCGTCCCGGATCGCACGTCGTGAGCCGCGGGAAGGACGACAACCTAATCCATCACTTATCTGTCACCGGATCCTACGGCACCTTGGGCGAGACAACTTCGCTTCACGTAGAGGCTGGGCCCGCAAACCGAGGGCGTGGCTATTGGGACCAGGTCTCCGTCACTCCGGAGCCCATAACTTTTGATCCGTAAGGAGTTACGCGGCCCATAGCATAACGTTGGAAAGCTCTTCGAGAGCTCTACGATGTGGCAGCTAAGCCCACTTCGCTGGGCCTTTTTCGTAGCCAAAAATCTAACGTTTTCATCAGTTTTGGGACACTTTTCTTCTTTTTCACCATTTTTGTGTCCCGGATCGCTCGTCGTGCGCCGCGAAAAGGACGACAACCTAATCCGTCACATTTCTGTTACCAGATCCTACGGCACCTTGGGCGAGACAACTTCGCTTCAAGTAGAGGATGGGCCCGCAAACCGAGGGCGTGGCTATTGGGACCAGGTCTCCGTCGCTCCGGAGCCCATAACTTTTGATCCGCAAGGAGTTACGCGGCCCACAGCATACCGTTGGAAAGCTCTCCGAGAGCACTACAACGTGGCAGGTAAGCCCGCTTCGCTGGGCCTTTTTTCGGAGCCCAAAATAGAACGTTTTCATCAGTTTCCGGACACTTTTCTGCCTTTTCGCTGTTTTTCCGTCCCGGATCGCACGTCGTGAGCCGCGGGAAGGACGACAACCTAATCCATCACTTATCTGTCACCGGATCCTACGGCACCTTGGGCGAGACAACTTCGCTTCACGTAGAGGCTGGGCACGCAAACCGAGGCCGTGGCGCTTGGGACCAGGTTTTTGTCGCTCCGGAGCCCATAACTTTTGATCCGCAAGGAGTTACGCTGCCTCCAGCATACCGTTGGAAAGCTCTCCGAGAGCTCTACGACGGGGCATCTAAGCCCGCTTCGCTTGGCCTTTTTTCGGAGCCCAAAATTGAACGTTTTCATCAGTTTCCGGACACTTTTCTGCCTTTTCGCTGTTTTTCCGTCCCGGATCGCACGTCGTGAGCCGCGGGAAGGACGACAACCTAATCCATCACTTATCTGTCACCGGATCCTACGGCACCTTGGGCGAGACAACTTCGCTTCACGTAGAGGCTGGGCACGCAAACCGAGGCCGTGGCGCTTGGGACCAGGTCTCCGTCGCTCCGGAGCCCATAACTTTTGATCCGCAAGGAGTTACGCTGCCCACAGCATACCGTTGGAAAGCTCTCCGAGAGCACTACGACGTGGCAGCTAAGCCCGCTTCGCTGGGCCTTTTTTCGGAGCCCAAAATAGAACGTTTTCATCAGTTTCCGGACACTTTTCTGCCTTTTCGCTGTTTTTCCGTCCCGGATCGCACGTCGTGAGCCGCGGGAAGGACGACAACCTAATCCATCACTTATCTGGCACCGGATCCTACGGCACCTTGGACGAGACAACTTCGCTTCACGTAGAGGCTGGGCCCGCAAACCGAGGGCGTGGGGCTTCGAAACAGGTCTCCGTCGGTCCGGAGACCATAACTTTTGATCCGCAAGTAGTTACACTGCCCACAGCATACCGCTGGAAAGCTCTCCGAGAGCACTACGACGTGGCAGCTAAGCCCTCTTTGCTGGGCCTTTTTTCGGAGCCCAAAATAGAACGTTTTCATCAGTTTTCGGACACTTTTCTGCCTTTTCGCTGTTTTTCCGTCCCGGATCGCACGTCGTGAGACGCGGGAAGGTCGACAACCTAATCCATCACTTATCTGTCACCGGATCCTACGGCACCTTGGGCGAGACAATTTCCCTTCACGTAGAGGCTGGGCCCGCAAACCGAGGGCGTGGGGCTTGGGACCAGGTCTCCGTCGCTACGGAGCCCATAACATTTGATCCGCAAGTAGTTACGCGGCCCACAGCATACCGTTGGAATGCTCTCCGAGAGCACTACGACGTGGCAGCTAAGCCTGCTTCGCTGGGCCTTTTTTCGGAGCCCAAAATAGAACGTTTTCATCAGTTTCCGGACACTTTTCTGCCTTTTCGCTGTTTTTCCGTCCCGGATCGCACGTCGTGAGCCGCGGGAAGGACGACAACCTAATCCATCACTTATCTGTCACCGGATCCTACGGCACCTTGGGCGAGACAACTTCGCTTCACGTAGAGGCTGGGCACGCAAACCGAGGGCGTGGCGCTTGGGACCAGGTCTCCGTCGCTCCGGAGCCCATAACTTTTGATCCGCAAGGAGTTACGCTGCCCACAGCATACCGTTGGAAAGCTCTCCGAGAGCACTACGACGTGGCAGCTAAGCCTGCTTCGCTAGGCCTTTTTTCGGATCCCAAAATAGAACGTTTTCATCAGTTTCCGGACACTTTTCTGCCTTTTCGCTGTTTTTCCGTCCCGGATCGCACGTCGTGAGCCGCGGGAAGGACGACAACCTAATCCATCACTTATCTGGCACCGGATCCTACGGCACCTTGGGCGAGACAACTTCGCTTCACATTGAGGCCGGGCCCGCAAACCGAGGTCGCGGGGATTGGGACCAGGTCTACGTCGCTCCGGAGCCCATAACTTTTGATCCGCAAGGAGTTACGCTGCCCACAGCATACCGTTGGAAAGCTCTCCGAGAGCGCTACGATGGGAAAGCTTGGCCTGCTTCGCTGGGCCTTTTTCCGAAGCCCAAAATCGAACGTTTTCATTAGTTTCCGGACACTTTTCTGCCTTTTCGCTGTTTTTCCGTCCCGGATCGCACGTCGTGAGCCGCGGGAAGGACGAAAACCTAATCCATCACTTATCTGGCACCGGATCCTACGGCACCTTGGGCGAGACAACTTCGCTTCACGTAGAGGCTGGGCCAGCAAACCGAGGCCGTGGCGCTTGGGACCAGGTCTCCGACGCTCCGGAGCCCATAACTTTTGATCCGCAAGGAGTTACGCGGCCCACAGCATACCGTTGGAAAGCTTTTCGAGAGCTCTTCGGCGGGGCAGGCAAGCCCGCTTCGCTTGCCCTTTTTCCGGAGCCCAAAATCGAACGTTTTCATCAGTTTTCGGACACTTTTCTTCTTTTGCGCTGTTTTTTCGTCCCAGATCGCGCGTCGTGCGCCGCGAAAAGGACGACAACCTAATCCGTCACATTTCTGTTACCGAATCCCACGGCACCTTGGCCAAGGCAACTTCGCTTCACGTGGTGGCTGGGCCGGCAAACCGAGGTCGCGGGGCTTGGGACCAGGTCTCCGCCGCTCCGGAGCCTATAACTTTTGATCCGCAAGGAGTTACGCGGCCCACAGCATACCGTTGGAAAGCTCTCCGAGAGCTCTACGACGGGGCAGCTAAGCCCGCTTTGCTGGGCCTTTTTCTGGAGCCGAAAATCGAACGTTTTCATCAGTTTCCGGACACTATTCTTCTTTTGCGCTGTTTTTCTGTCCCGGATCACGAGTCGTGGGCCGCGAAAAGAACGACAACCTAATCCAACACATTTCTGTTACCGAATCCCACGGCACCTTCGCCAAGGCAACTTCGCTTCACGTTGTGGCTGGGTCGGCAAACCGAGGCCGTGGGGCCTGGGACCAGGTCTCCGCCGCTCCGGAGCCCATAACTTTTGATCTGCAAGGAATTACGCGGCCCACATCATGCCGTTGGAAAGCTCTCCGAGAGCTCTACGACGGGGCAGCTAAGCTCGCTTTGCTGGGCCTTTTCTCGGAGCCCAAAATCGAACGTTTTCATCTGTTTTGAGACACTTTTCTTCTTTTGCGCTATTTTTCCGTATCAGATTGCGCGTCGTGAGCCCTGAAAAGGACGACAACCTAATCCGTAACATTTCTTTTACCGAATCCCACGGCACCTTGGCCAAGGCAACTTCGCATCACGTGGAGCCTGGGCCCGCAAATCGAGGTCGTGTGGCTTGGGACCAGGTCTCCGACGCTCCGGAGCCCATAACTTTTGATCCGCAAGGAGTTACGCTGCCCACAGCATACCGTTGGAAAGCTCTTCGAGAGCTCTACGGCGGGGCAGCTAAGCCCGCCTCTCTGGGCCTTTTTCGGAGCCGAAAATTGAACGTTTTCATCAGTTTCGGGACACTTTTCTACTTTTGTGCTGTTTCTCCGTCCCAGATCGCGCGTCGTGAGTCGCGAAAAGGATGACAACCTAATCCGTCACATTTCTGTTACCGAATCTCACGGCACCTTGGCAAAGGCAACTTCGCATCACGTGGAGGCTGGGCCCGCAAATCGAGGTCTTGTGGCTTGGGACCAGATCTCCGACGCTCCGGAGCCCATAACTTTTGATCCGCAAGGAGTTACGCGGCCCACAGCATACCGTTGGAGAGATCTCCGAGAGCTCTACAACGGGGCAGTTAAGCCCGCTTCGCTGGGCCTTTTTTCGGAGCCCAAAATCGAACTTTTTCATCAGTTTCGGGACACTTTTCTTCATTTAAGCTATTTTTCCGTCCCAGATCGAGCGTCGTAAGCCGCGAAAAGGACGACAACCTAATTCGTCACATTTCTATTACCGAATCCCACGGTACCTTGGCCAAGGCAACTTTGCTTCACGTGGTGGCTGGGCCGGAAAACCGAGGTCGCGGGGCTAGGTACCAGGTCTCCGCCGCTCCGGAGCCCATAACTTTTGACCCGCAAGGAGTTACGCGGCCCACAGCATACCGTTGGAAAGCTCTCCGAGAGATCTACAACGGGGCAGCAAGCTCGCTTCGCTGGGCCTTTTCTCGGAGCCCAAAATCGAACGTGTTCATCTGTTTTGAGAGACTTTTCTTCTTTTGCGCTATTTTTCCGTAACAGATCGCGCATCGTGCGCCATGAAAAGGACGACAACCTAATCCGTCACATTTCTGTTACCGAATCCCACGGCACCTTGGCCAAGGCAACTTCGCTTCACGTGGTGGCTGGGCCGGCAAACCGAGGTCGCGGGGCTTGGGACCAGGTCTCCGCCGCTCCGGAGCCCATAACTTTTGATCCGCAAGGAGTTACGCGGCCCACAGCATACCGTTGGAAAGCTCTTCGAGAGCTCTACGATGGGGCAGCTAAGCCCGCTTCGCTGGGCCTTTTTCTGGAGCCCAAAATCGAACGTTTTCATCAGTTTCCGGACACTTTTCTTCTTTTGCGCTGTTTTTCCGTCCCGGATCGCGCGTCGTGCGCCGCGAAAAGGACGACAACCTAATCCGTCACATTTCTGTTACCGAATCCCACAGCACCTTGGCCAAGGCAACTTCGCTTCACGTGGTGGCTGGGCCGGCAAACCGAGGTCGCGGGGCTTGGGACCAGGTCTCCGCCGCTCCGGAGCCCATAACTTTTGATCCGCAAGGAGTTACGCGGCCCACAGCATACCGTTGGAAAGCTCTCCGAGAGCTCTACGACGGGGCAGCTGAGCACGCTGAGCTGGGCCTTTTCTCCGAGACCAAAATCGAACGTTTTCATCAATTTCTGGACATTTTTCTTCTTTTGCGTTGTTTTTCCATCCCGGATCACGGGTCGTGGGCCGCGAAAAGGACGACAACCTAATCCATCACATTTCTGGTACCGAATCCCATGGTACCTTGGACAAGGAAACTTAGGATCACGTGGAGGCTGGGCCCGTAAACCGAGGGCGTGGAGCTTGGGACCAGGTTTCCGTCGCTCCGGAGCCCATAACTTTTGATCCGTACGGAGTTACGTGGCGCACAGCATACCGTTGGAAAGCTCTCCAAGAGCTCTACGACGAGGGGCAGCCAAGCTCGCTGCGCTGGGCTTGTTTTCGGAGCCCAAAATCGAACGTTTTCATCTGTTTTGGGATACTTTTCTTCTTTTGCGCTGTTTTTTCGTCCCAGATCGCGCGTCGTGAGCCGCGAAAAGGACGACATCATAATCCGTAACATTTCTGTTACCGAATCCCACGGCACCATGGGAAAGGCAACTTCGCATCACGTGTAGCCTGGGCCCGCAAACCGAGGTAGTGTGGCTTGGGACCAGGTCTCCGTCGCTCCGGAGCCCATAACTTTTGATCCGCAAGGAGTTACGCATCCCACAGCATACCGTTGGAAAGCACTCCGAGAGCTCTACGACGGGGCAGCTAAGCCCGCTTTGCTGGGCCTTTTTTCAGGGCCCAAAATCTAACATTTTCATCAGTTTTGGGACACTTTTCTTCTTTTGCGCTGTTTTTCCGTCCCAGATCGCGCTTCGTGAGCCGCGAAAAGGACGACAACCTAATCCGTCACATTTCTGTTACCGAATCCCATGGCACCTTGGGCAAGGCAACTTCGCATCACGTGGAGGCTGGGCCCGTAAACCGAGGTCGTGTGGCTTGGGGCCAGGTCTCCGATGCTCCGGAGCCCATAACTTTTGATCCGCAAGGAGTTACGCGTCCCACAGCATACCGTTGGAAAGCACTCCGAGAGCTCTACGATGGGGCAGCTGAGCCCGCTGAGCTGGACCTTTTTTCTGTTCCCAAAATCGAACGTTTTCATAAATTTCGGGATACTTTTCTTCTTTTTCGCTGTTTTTCCATCCCAGATCGCGCGTCGTGAGCCGCAAAAACGACGACAACCTAATCCATCACATTTCTGTTACCGAATCCCATTGCACCTTGGGCAATGCAACTTCGCATCACGTGGAGGCTGGGCCCGCAAACCGAGGTCGTGTGGCTAGGAACCAGGTCTCCGACGCTCCGGAGACCATAACTTTTGATCCGCAACGAGTTACGCATCCCACAGCATACCGTTGGAAAGCACTCCGAGAGCTCTACGACCGGGCTGCAAAGCCCGCTTCGCTTGGCCTTTTTTCGTAGCCCTAAATCGAACGTTTTCATCAGTTTCGGGACACTTTTCTTCTTCTGCGCTGTTTTTCCGTCCCAGATCGCGCGTCTTGAGCCGCGAAAGGGACGAAAACCTAATCCGTCACATTTCTGTTACTGAATCCCACGGCACCATAGGCAAGGCAACTTCGCATCACGTGGAGGCTGGGCCCGCAAACCGAGGTCGTGTGGCTTGTGACCAGGTCTCCGTCGCTCCCGAGCCCATAACTTTTGATCCGCAAGGAGTTACGCGGCCCACAGCATACCGTTGGAAAGCTCTTCGAGAGATCTACGGCGGGGCAGCTAAGCACGCTTCCCTGGGCCTTTTTTTCGAGCCCAAAATCGAACGTTTTCATCAGTTTCGGGACACTTTTCTTCTTTTGCGCTGTTTTTCCGTCCCAGATCGCGCGTCGTGAGCCGCGAAAAGGACGACAACCTAATCCGTCACATTTCTGTTATCGAATCTCACGGCACCTTGGCAAAGGCAACTTCGCATCACGTGGAGGCTGGGCCCGCAAACCGAGGTCTTGTGGCTTGGGACCAGATCTCCGACGCTCCGGAGCCCATAACTTTTGATCCGCAAGGAGTTATGCGGCCCACAGCATACCGTTGGAAAGCTCTCCGAGAGCTCTACGGCAGGACAGCTAAGCGCGCTTTGCTGGGCCATTTTTCCGAGCACAAAATCGAACGTTTTCATCACTTTTGGGACACTTTTCTTCTTTTGCGCTATTTTTCCGTCCCAGATCGCACGTCGTGAGCCGCGAAAAGGACGACAACCTAATCCGTCACATTTCTGTTACAGAATCCCACGGCACCTTGGCAAAGGCAACTTCGCATCACGTGGAGGCTGGGCCCGCAAACCGAGGTCGTGTGGCTTGGGACCAGGTCTCCGACGCTCCGGAGCCCATAACTTTTGATCCGCAAGGAGTTACGCGGCCCACAGCATACCGTTGGAAAGCTCTTCGAGAGCTCTACAGCGGGGCAGCAAAGCCCCTTTCGCTGGGCCTTTTTTTCGAGCCCAAAATCGAACGTTTTCATCAGTTTCGGGACACTTTTCTTCTTTTGCGCTATTTTTTCGTCCCGGATCGCGCATCGTGCGCCTCGAAAAGGACGACAACCTAATCCGTCACATTTCTATTACCGAATCCCACGGTACCTTGGCCAAGGCAACTTCGCTTCACGTGGTGGCTGGGCCGGCAAACCTAGGTCGCGGGGCTTGGGACCAGGTCTCCGACGCTCCGGAGCCCATAACTTTTTATCCGCAAGGAGTTACGCGGCCCACAGCATACAGTTGGAAAGCTCTCCGAGAGCTCTACGGTGGGGCAGCTAAGCTCTCTTCGCTGGGCCTTTTCTCGGAGCCCAAAATCGAACGTTTTCATCTGTTTTGAGACACTTTTCTTCTTTTGCGCTATTTTTCCGTAACAGATCGCGCATCGTGCGCCGTGAAAAGGACGACAACCTAATCCGTCACATTTCTGTTACCGAATCCCACGGCACCTTGGCCAAGGCAACTTCGCATCACGTGGAGGCTGGGCCCGCAAACCGAGGTCGTGTGGCTTGGGACCAGGTCTCCGACGCTCCGGAGCCCATAACTTTTGATCCGCAAGGAGTTACGCGGCCCACAGCATACCGTTGGAAAGCTCTTCGAGAGCTCTACGGCGGGGCAGCTAAGCCCGCTTCGCTGGGCCTTTTTTCGGAGCCCAAAATCGAACGTTTTCATCAGTTTCGGGACACTTTTCTTCTTTTGCGCTGTTTTTCCGTCCCAGATCGCGCGTCGTGAGCTGCGAAAAGGACGACAACCTAATCCGTCACATTTCTGTTACCGAATCCCACGGCACCTTGGGCAAGGCAACTTCGCATCACGTGGAGGCTGGGCCCGCAAACCGAGGTCGTGTGGCTTGGGACCAGGTCTCCGACGCTCCGGAGCCCATAACTTTTGATCAGCAAGGAGTTATGCGGCCCACAGCATACCGTTGGAAAGCTCTCCGAGAGCTCTACGGCAGGACAGCCAAGCGCGCTTCGCTGGGCCTTTTTTCAGAGCCCAAAATTGAACGTTTTCTTTAGTTTCAGGACACTTTTCTTCTTTTGTACTATTTTTTCGCCCCAGATCGCGCGTCGTGAGCCGCGAAAAGGATGACAACCTAATCCGTCTCATTTCTGTTACCGAATCCCACGGTACCTTTGGCAAGGCGACTTCGCATCACGTGGAGGCTGGGCCCGCAAACCGAGGTCGTGTGGCTTGGGACCAGGTCTCCGTCGCTCCGGAGCCCATAACTTTTGATCCGCAAGGAGTTACGCGGCCCCCAGCATACCGTTGGAAAGCTCTCCGAGAGCTCTACGGCAGGACAGCTAAGCGCGCTTCGCTGGGCCTTTTTTCCGAGCCCAAAATCGAACGTTTTCATCAGTTTCGGGACACTTTTCTTCTTTTGCGCTGTTTTTCCGTCCCAGATCGCGCGTCGTGAGCCGCGAAAAGGATGACAACCTAATCCGTCACATTTCTGTTACCGAATCGCATGGTACCTTTTCCAAGGCAACTTCACTTCAAGTGGTGGCTGGGCCGGCAAACCGAGGTCGCGGGGCTTGGGACCAGGTCTCCGCCGCTCCAAAGCCCATAACTTTTGATCCGCAAGGAGTTACGCGGCCCACAGCATACAGTTGGAAAGCTCTCCGAGAGCTCTACAGCGGGTCAGCTAAGCCCACTTCGCTGGGCATTTTACCGGAGCCCAAAATCGAACGTTTTCTCTAGTTTTCGGACACATTTCTTCTTTTGCGATGTTTTTCTGTCCCGGATCGCGCGTCGTGCGCCGCGAAAAGGACGACAACCTAATCCGTCACATTTCTGTTACCAAATCCCACGGCACCTTGGCCAAGGCAACTTCATTTCACGTGGTGGCTGGGCCGGCAAATCGAGTTCGCGGGGATTGGGACCAGGTCTCTGCCGCTCCGGAGCCCATAACTTTTGATCCGCAAGGAGTTACGCGGCCCACAGCATACCGTTGGAAAGCTCTCCGAGAGCTCTACGACGATGCAGCTAAGCCCGCTTTGCTGGGCCTTTTTTCGGAGCCCAAAATCGAACGTTTTCGTCAGTTTCGGGACACGTTTCTTCTTTTGTACTGTTTTTCCATCCCAGATCGCGCGTCGTGTGCCGCGAAAAGGACGACAACCTAATCCGTCACATTTCTGTTACCGAATCTCACGGCACCTTGGCAAAGGCAACTTCGCATCACGTGGAGGCTGGGCTCGCAAACCGAGGTCTTGTGTCTTGGGACCAGATCTCCGACGCTCCGAAGCCCATAACTTTTGATCCGCAAGGAGTTACGCGGCCCACAGCATACCGTCGGAAAGCTCTCCGAGAGCTCTACGGCGGGGCAGCTAAGCTCGCTTCACTGGGCCTTTTCTCGGAGCCCAAAATAGAACGTTTTCATCAGTTTCCGGACATATTTCTTCTTTTACGCTGTTTTTCCGTCCTGGATCGCGCGTCGTGCGCCGCGAAAAGGACGACAACCTATTCCGTCACATTTCTGTTACCGAATCCCACGGTACCTTGGCCAAGGCAACTTCGCTTCACGTTGTGGCTAGGCCGGCAAACCAAGGTCGCGGGGCTTGGGACCAGGTCTCCGCCGCTTCGGAGCCCATAACTTTTGATCTGCAAGGAGTTACGCCGCCCACAGCATACCGTTGGAAAGCTCTCCGAGAGCTCTACGGCGGGGCAGTGAAGCCCGCTTCGCTTGGCCTTTTTCGGGAGCCCAAAATTGAACGTTTTCATCAGTTTCTGGACACATTTCTTCTTTTGCGCTGTTTTTTCGTCCCGGATCTTGAGTCGTGCGCCGCGAAAAGGACAACAACCTAATCCGTCACATTTCTGTTACCGAATCCCACAAAACCTTGGCCAAGGCAACTTCGCTTCACGTGATGGCTGGGCCGGCAAACCGAGGTCGTGTGGCTTGGGACCAGGTCTCCGACGCTCCGGAGCCCATAACTTTTGATCCGCAAGGAGTTACGCGTCCCATAGCATACCGTTGGAAAGCTCTCCGAGAGCTCTACGGCGGGGCTGCTAAGCTCGCTTCGCTGGGCCTTTTCTCGGAGCCCAAAATCGAACGTTTTCATCTGTTTTGAGACACTTTTCTTCTTTTGCGCTATTTTTCCGTATCAGATCGCGCGTCGTGAGCCCTGAAAAGGGCGACAACCTAATCCGTAACATTTCTGTTACCGAAGCCCACAGAACCTTGGCCAAGGCAACTTCGCTTCACGTGATGGCTGGGCCGGCAAACCGAGGTCGTGTGGCTTGGGACCAGGTCTCCGACGCTCCGGAGCCCATAACTTTTGATCCGCAAGGAGTTACGCGGCCCACAGCATACCGTTGGAAAGCTCTTCGAGAGCTCTTCGGCGGGGCAGGTAAGCCCGCTTAGCAGGGCCTTTTTTCGGAGCCCAAAATCGAACGTTTTCATCAGTTTCCGGACACATTTCTTCTTTTGCGCTGTTTTTCCGTCCCGGATCGCGCGTCGTGCGCCGCGAAAAGGACGACAACCTAATCCGTCACATTTCTGTTACCGAATCCCACAGCACCTTGGCCAAGGCAACTTCGCTTCACGTGGTGGCTGGGCCGGCAAACCGAGGTCGCGGGGCTTGGGACCAGGTCTCCGCCGCTCCGGAGCCCATAACTTTTGATCCGCAAGGAGTTACGCGGCCCACAGCATACCGTTGGAAAGCACTCCTAGAGGTCTACGACGGGGCAGCTAAGCCCGCTTCGCTGGGCCTTTTTTCAGAGACCAAAATCAAACATTTTCATCAGTTTCAGGACACTTTTATTCTTTTGCGCTATTTTTCAATCCCAGATCGCGCGTCGTGAGCCGCGAAAAGGACGACAACCTAACCTGTCACATTTTTGTTACCGAATCCCCCTGCACCTTGGGCAAGTCAACTTCGCATCACGTGGAGGCTGGGCCCGTAAACCGAGGTCGTGTGGCTAGGGACCAGGTCTCCGACGCTCCGTAGCCCATAACTTTTGATCTGGAGGGAGTTCCGCGCCCCCCAGCATACCGTTGGACAGCTCTCCGAGCGCTCTACGGCGCGGCAGCTAATCTCGCTTCGCTGGGCCTTTTCTCGGAGCCCAAAATCGAACGTTTTCATCAATTTCGGGACACTTTTCTTCTTTTGCGCTGTTTTTCCGTCCCAGATCGTGCGTCGTGAGCTGCAAAAGGACTACAACCAAAACCGTCACATTTCTGTTACCGAATCCCACGGCACCTTGGGCAAGGAAACTTCGCATCATGTGGAGGCTGGGCCCGCAAACCGAGGTCGTGTGGCTTGGGACCAGGTCTCCGACGCTCCGGAGCCCATAACTTTTGATCCGCAAGGAGTTACGCATCCCACAGCATACCGTTGGAAAGCACTCCGAGAGCTCTACGACGGGGCAGCTAAGCCCGCTTTGCTGGGCCTTTTTTCAGGGCCCAAAATCGAACGTTTTCATCAGTTTCGGGACACTTTTCTTCTTTTGCGCTGTTTTTCCGTCCCAGATCGCGCTTCGTGAGCCGCGAAAAGGACGACAACCTAATCCGTCACATTTCTGTTACCGAATCCCACGGCACCTTGGGCAAGGCAACTTCGCATCACGTGGAGGCTGGGCCCGCAAACCGAGGTCGTGTGGCTTGGGACCAGGTCTCCGACGCTCCGGAGCCCATAACTTTTGATCCGCAAGGAGTTACGCGTCCCACAGCATACCGTTGGAAAGCACTCCGAGAGCTCTACGACGGGGCAGCTGAGCCCGCTGAGCTGGACCTTTTTTCTGTTCCCAAAATCGAACGTTTTCATAAATTTCGGGATACTTTTCTTCTTTTGCGCTGTTTTTCCATCCCAGATCGCGCGTCGTGAGCCGCGAAAAGGACGACAACCTAATCCGTCACATTTCTGTTACCGAATCCCATGGCACCTTGGGCAAGGCAACTTCGCATCACGTGGAGGCTGGGCCCGCAAACCGAGGTCGTGTGGCTTGGGACCAGGTCTCCGACGCTCCGGAGCCCATAACTTTTGATCCGCAAGGAGTTACGCATCCCACAGCATACCGTTGGAAAGCTCTTCGAGAGCTCTACGACGGGGCAGTTAAGCCCGCTTCGCTGGGCCTTTTTTCGGAGCCCAAAATCGAACGTTTTCATCAATTTCGGGACACTTTTCTTCTTCTGGGCTGTATTTCCGTCCCATATCGCGCGTCGTGAGCCGCGAAAAGGACAACAACCAAATCCGTCACATTTCTGTTACCGAATCCCACGGCAACTTGGGCAAGGCAACTTCGCATCACGTGGAGGCTGGGCCCGCAAACCGAGGGCGTGTGGCTTGGGACCAAATCTCCGACGCTCCGGAGCCCTTAACTTTTGATCCGCAAGGAGTTACGCGGCCCACAGCATACCGTTGGAAAGCTCTTCGAGAGCTCTACAGCGGGGTAACAAAGCCCCTTTCGCTGGGCCTTTTTTTCGAGCCCAAAATCGAACGTTTTCATCAGTTTCGGGACACTTTTCTTCTTTTGCGCTGTTTTTCCGTCCCAGATCGCGCGTCGTGAGCCGCGAAAAGGACGACAACCTAATCCGTCACATTTCTGTTACCGAATCTCACGGCACCTTGGCAAAGGCAACTTCGCATCACGTGGAGGCTGGGCCCGCAAACCGAGGTCTTGTGGCTTGGGACCAGATCTCCGACGCTCCGGAGCCCATAACTTTTGATCCAAAAGGAGTTACGCAGCCCGCAGTATACCGTTGGAAAGCTCTTCGAGAGCTCTACGGCGGGACAGCTAAGCTAGCTTTGCTGGGCCTTTTTTCTTAGCCCAAAATCGAACGTTTTCATCAGTTTCGGAACACTTTTCTTCTTTTGCACTGTTTTTCCGTCCCATATCGCGCGTCGTGAGCCGCGAAAAGGACAACTACCTAATCCGTCACATTTCTGTTACCGAATCCCACGGCACCTTGGGAAAGGCAACTTCGCATCACGTGGAGGCTGGGCCCGCAAACCGAGGTCGTGTGGCTTGGGACCAGGTCTTCGACGCTCCGGAGCCCATAACTTTTGATCCGCAAGGAGTTACACGTCCCACAGCATACCGTTGGAAAGCACTCCGAGAGCTCTACGGCGGGGCAGTTAAGCCCGCTTCGCTGGGCCTTTTTTTCGAGCCCAAAATCGAACGTTTTCATCAGTTTCGGGACACTTTTCCTCATTTGCGCTGTTTTTCCGTCCCGGATCGCGCGTCGTGCGCCGCGAAAAGGACGACAACCTAATCCTTCACATTTCTATTACCGAATCCCACGGTACCTTGGCCAAGGCAACTTTGCTTCACTTGGTGGCTGGGCCGGAAAACCGAGGTCGCGGGGCTTGGGACCAGGTCTCCGCCGCTCCGGAGCCAATAACTTTTGATCCGCAAGGCGTTACACGGGCCACAGCATACCGTTGGAAAGCTCTCCTAGAGCTCTACGACGGGGCAGCAAGCCCGCTTCGCTGGGCCTTTTTCCGGAGCCCAAAATCGAATGTTTTCATCTGTTTTGAGACACATTTCTTCTTTTGCGCTGTTTTTCCGTCGCGGATCTTGCATCGTGCGCCGTGAAAAGGACGACAACCTAATCCGTCACATTTCTGTTACCGAATCCCACGGCACCTTGGCCAAGGCAACTTCGCTTCACGTGGTGGCTGGGCCGGCAAACCGAGGTCGCGGGGCTTGGGACCAGGTCTCCGCCGCTCCGGAGCCCATAACTTTTGATCCGCAAGGAGTTACGCGGCCCACAGCATACCGTTGGAAAGCTCTCCGAGAGCTCTACGGCAGGGCAGCGAAGCTTGCTTCGCTGGGCCTTTTATCGGGGCCCAAAATCGAACGTTTTCATCAGTTTCCGGACACATTTCTTCTTTTGCGCTATTTTTCCGTCCCGGATCGCGCGTCGTGCGCTGCGAAAAGGACGACAACCTAATCCGTCACATTTCTGTTACCGAATCCCACGGCACCTTGGCCAAGGCAACTTCGCTTCACGTGGTGGCTGGGCCGGCAAACCGAGGTCGCGGGGCTTGGGACCAGGTCTCCGCCGCTCCGGTGCCCATAACTTTTGATCCGCAAGGAGTTATGCGGCCCACAGCATACCATTGGAAAGCTCTCCGAGAGCTCTACGGTAGGGCAGCTAAGCGCGCTTCGCTGGGCCTTTTTTCCGAGCACAAAATCGAATGTTTTCATCAGTTTCGGGACACTTTTCTTCTTTTGCGCTGTTTTTCCGTCCCAGATCGCGCGTCGTGAGCCGCGAAAAGGAAGACAACCTAATCCGTCACATTTCTGTTACCGAATCCCACGGTACCTTGGCCAAGGCAACTTCGATTCACGTGGAGGCTGGGCCCGCAAACCGAGGTCGTGTGGCTTGGGACCAAGTCTCCGACGCTCCGGAGCCCATATCTTTTGATCCGCAAGGAGTTACGCGGCCCACAGCATACCGTTGGAAAGCTCTCCGAGAGCTCTACGGCAGGACAGCTAAGCGCGCTTCGCTGGGCCTTTTTTCCGAGCCCAAAATCGAACGTTTTCATCAGTTTCGGGACACTTTTCTTCTTTTGCGCTGTTTTTCCGTCCCAGATCGCGCGTCGTGAGCCGCGAAAAGGACGACAACCTAATCCGTCACATTTCTGTTACCGAATCCCACGGTACCTTGGCCAAGGCAACTTCGCATCACGAGGTGGCAGGGCCGGCAAACCGTGGGCGCGGGGCTTGGGGCCAGGTCTCCGCCGCTCCGGAGCCCATAACTTTTGATCCGCAAGGAGTTACGCGGCACACAACATACAGTTGGAAAGCTCTCCGAGAGCTCTACAGCGGGTCAGCTAAGCTCGCTTCGCTGGGCATTTTCTCGGAGCCCAAAATCGAACGTTTTCATCTGTTTTGAGACACTTTTCTTCTTTTGCGCTATTTTTCTGTATCAGATCTCGCGTCGTGAGCCTTGAAAAGGACGACAACCGAATCCGTCACATTTCTGTTAGCAAATCCCACGGCACCTTGGCCAAGGCAACTTCGTTTCACGTGGTGGCTGGGCCGACAAATCGAGGTCGTATGGCTTGGGACCAGGTCTCCGACGCTCCGGAGCCCATAACTTTTGATCCGCAAGGAGTTACGCGGCCCACAGCATACCGTTGGAAAGCTCTTCGAGAGCTCTACGGCGGGGCAGCCAAGCCCGCTTCGCTGGGCCTTTTTTTGGAGCCCAAAATCGAACGTTTTCATCAGTTTCGGGACACTTTTCTTCTTTTGCGCTGTTTTTCCGTCCCAGATCGCGCGTCGTGAGCCGCAAAAAGGACGACAACCTAATCCGTCACATTTCTGTTACCGAATCTCACGGCACCTTGGCAAAGGCAACTTCGCATCACGTGGAGGCTGGGCTCGCAAACCGAGGTCTTGTGGCTTGGGACTAGATCTCCGACGCTCCGGAGCCCATAACTTTTGATCCGCAAGGAGTTACGCGGCCCACAGCGTACTGTAGGAAAGATCTCCGAGAGCTCTACGATGGGACAGCTAATCCCACTTTGCTAGGCCTTTTTTGGAGACCAAAATCGAACGTTTTCATCAGTTTTCGGACATATTTCTTCTTTTACGCTGTTTTTCCGTCCCGGATCGCGCGTTGTGCGCCGCGAAAAGGACGACAACCTAATCCGTCACATTTCTGTTACCGAATCCCACGGCACCTTGGCCAAGGCAACTTCGCTTCACGTGGTGGCTGGGCCGGCAAACCGAGGTCGCGGGGCTTGGGACCAGGTCTCCGCCGCTCCGGAGCCCATAACTTTTGATCCGCAAGGAGTTACGCGGCCCACAGCATACCGTTGGAAAGCTCTCCGAGAGCTCTACTACGGGGCAGCAATGCCCGCTTTGCAGGGCCTTTTTCCAGATTTCAAAATCAAACGTTTTCATCAGTTTCTGGACACATTTCTTCTTTTGCGCTGTTTTTCCGTCCCAGATCGCGCGTCGTGCGCCGTGAAAAGGACGACAACCTAATCCATCACATTTCTGTTACCGAATCCCACGGCACCTTGGCCAAGGCAACTTCGCTTCACGTGGTGGCTGGGCCGGCAAACCGAGGTCGCGGGGCTTGGGACCAGGTCTCCGACGCTCCGAAGCCCATAACTTTTGATCCGCAAGGAGTTACGCGTCCCACAGCATACCGTTGGAAAGCTCTCCAAGAGCTCTACAACGGGGCAGCTAAGCTAGCTTAGCTGGGCCTTTTTTCGGGGACCAAAATCGAACGTTTTCATCTGTTTTGAGACACTTTTCTTCTTTTGCGCTATTTTTCCGTATCAGATCGCGCGTCGTGAGCCCTGAAAAGGGCGACAACCTAATCCGTAACATTTCTGTTACCGAAGCCCACAGCACCTTGGCCAAGGCAACTTCGCATCACGTGGAGGTTGGGCCCGCAAATCGAGGTCGTGTGGCTTGGGACCAGGTCTCCGCTGCTCCGGAGCCCATAGCTTTTGATCCGCAAGGAGTTACGCAGCCCACAGCATACCATTGGAAATCTCTCCGAGAGCTCTACGACGGGGCAGCTAAGCCCGCTTCGCTGGGCCTTTTTCGGGAGCCCAAAATCGAACGTTTTCATCAGTTTCTGGACACATTTCTTCTTTTGCGCTGTTTTTCCGTCCCGGATCGCGCGTCGTGCGCCGCGAAAAGGACGACAACCTAATCCGTCACATTTCTGTTACCGAATCCCACAGCACCTTGGCCAAGGCAACTTCGCTTCACGTGGTGGCTGGGCCGGCAAACCGAGGTCGCGGGGCTTGGGACCAGGTCTCCGCCGCTCCGGAGCCCATAACTTTTGATCCGCAAGGAGTTACGCGGCCCACAGCATACCGTTGGAAAGCTCTTCGAGAGCTCTACGACGGGGCAGCTAAGCCGGCTTTGCTGGGCCTTTTTTCGGAGCCCAAAATCGAACGTTTTCATCCGTTTCGGGACACTTTTCTTCTTTTAAGCTGTTTTTCCATCCCAGATCGCGCGTCATGAGCCGCGAAAAGGACGACAACCTAATCCGTCACATTTCTGTTACCGAATCCCACGGCACCTTGGGCAAGACAACTTCGCATCACGTGGAGGCTGGGCCCGCAAACCGAGGTCGTGTGGCTAGGGACCAGGTCTCCGACGCTCCGTAGCCCATAACTTTTGATCCGCAAGGAGTTACGCGGCCCACAGCATACCGTCGGAAAACTCTCCGAGACCTCTACAGCGGGGCAGCTAAGATCGCTTCGCTGGGCCTTTTCTCGGAGACCAAAATCGAACGTTTTCATCTGTTTTGAGACACTTTTCTTCTTTTTCGCTATTTTTCCGTATCAGATCGCGTGTCGTGAGCTCCGAAAAGGACGACATCCTAATCCGTCACATTTCTGTTACCGAATCCCATGGCACCTTGGGCAAGGCAACTTTGCATCACGTGGAGGCTGGGCCCGCACACCGAGGTCGTGTGGCTTGGGACGAGGTCTCCGACGCTCCGTAGCCCATAACTTTTGATCCGCAAGGAGTTACGCATCCCACAGCATACCGTTGGAAAGCTCTCCGAGAGCTCTACGACGGGGCAGCTAAGCCAGCTATGCTGGGCCTTTTTTCGGGGCCCAAAATCTAACGTTTTCATCAGTTTCGGGACACTTTTCTTCTTTTGCGCTGTTTTTCCGTCCCAGATCGCGCTTCGTGAGCCGCGAAAAGGACGACAACCTAATCCGTCACATTTCTGTTACCGAATCCCACGGCACCTTGGGCAAGGCAACTTCGCATCACGTGGAGGCTGGGCCCGCAAACCGAGGTCGTGTGGCTTGGGACCAGGTCTCCGACGCTCCGGAGCCCATAACTTTTGATCCGCAAGGAGTTACGCGTCCCACAGCATACCGTTGGAAAGCACTCCGAGAGCTCTACGACGGGGCAGCTGAGCCCGCTTTGCTGGGCCTTTTTTCGGGGCCCAAAATCGAACATTTTCATCCGTTTTGGGACACTTTTCTTCTTTTGCGCTGTTTTTCCGTCCCAGATCGTGCGTCGTGAGCCGCGAAAAGGACGACAACCTAATCCTTCACATTTCTGTTACCGAATCCCACGGCACCTTGGGCAAGGCAACTTCGCATCACGTGGAGGCTGGGCCTGCAAACTGAGGTCGTGTGGCTTGGGACCAGGTCTCCGACGCTCCGGAGCCCATAACTTTTGATCCGCAAGGAGTTACGCTGCCTACAGCATACCGTTGGAAAGCTCTTCGAGAGCTCTACGACGGGGCAGCTAAGCCCGCTTCGCTGGGCCATTTTTTGGAACCCAAAATTGAACATTTTCATCAGTTTCGGGTCACTTTTCTTCTTTTGCGCTGTTTTTCCGTCCCAGATCGCGCTTCGTGAGCCGCGAAAAGGACGAAAATATAATCCGTCACATTTCTGTTACAAAATCCCACGGCACCTTGGGCAAGGAAAGTTCGCATCACGTGGAGGCTGGGCCCGCAAACCGAGGCCGTGTGGCTTGGTACCAGGTCTACGTCGCTCCGGAGCCCATAATTTTTGATCCGCAAGGAGTTAGGTGGCCCACAGCATACCGTTGGAAAGCTCTTCGAGAGCACTACGGCGGGGCCGCAAAGCCTCCTTTGCTGGGCCTTTTTTTCGAGCCCAAAATCGAACCTTTTCATCAGTTTTGGGACACTTTTCTTCTTTTGCGCTGTTTTTCCGTCCCAGATCGCGCGTCGTGAGCCGCGAAAAGGACGACAACCTAATCCGTCACATTTCTGTTATCGAATCTCACGGCACCTTGGCAAAGGCAACTTCGCATCACGTGGAGGCTGGGCCCGCAAACCGAGGTCTTGTGGCTTGGGACCAGATCTCCGACGCTCCGGAGCCCATAACTTTTGATCCGCAAGGAGTAATGCGGCCCACAGCATACCGTTGGAAAGCTCTCCGAGAGCTCTACGATGGGGCAGCTAACCCTGCTTCACTGAGCCTTTTTCGGGAGTCCAAAATCGAACGTTTTCATCAATTTTTGGACACATTTCTTCTTTTGCGCTGTTTTTCCGTCCCAGATCGCGCGTCGTGAGCTGCGAAAAGGACGACAACCTAATCCGTCACATTTCTGTTACCGAATCCCACGGCACCTTGGCCAAGGCAACTTCGCATCACGTGGAGGCTGGGCCCGCAAACCGAGGTCGTGTGGCTTGGGACCAGGTCTCCGACGCTCCGGAGCCCATAACTTTTGATCCGCAAGGAGTTACGCGGCCCACAGCATACCGTTGGAAAGCTCTTCGAGAGCTCTACGGCGGGGCAGCAAAGCCCCCTTCGCTGGGCCTTTTTTTCGAGCCCAAAATCGAACGTTTTCATCAGTTTCGGGACACTTTTCTTCTTTTGCGCTGTTTTTCCGTCCCAGATCGCGCGTCGTGAGCCGCGAAAAGGACGACAACCTAATCCGTCACATTTCTGTTATCGAATCTCACGGCACCTTGGCAAAGGCAACTTCGCATCACGTGGAGGCTGGGCCCGCAAACCGAGGTCTTGTGGCTTGGGACCAGATCTCCGACGCTCCGGAGCCCATAACTTTTGATCCGCAAGGAGTTACGCGGCCCACAGCATACCGTCGGAAAGCTCTCCGAGAGCTCTACGGTGGGTCAGGGAAGCTCGCTTCGCTGGGCCTTTTTTCGTAGCCCAAAATCGAACGTTTTCATCAGTTTCGGGACACTTTTCTTCTTTTGCGCTGTTTTTCCGTCCCATATCGCGCGTCGTGAGCCGCGAAAAGGACGACAACCTAATCCGTCACATTTCTGTTACCGAATCCCACGGCACCTTGGGCAAGGAAACTTTGCATCACGTGGAGGCTGGGCCCGCAAACCGAGGTCGTGTGGCTTGGGACCAGGTCTCCGACGCTCCGGAGCCCATAACTTTTGATCCGCAAGGAGTTACGCGGCCCACAGCATACCGTTGGAAAGCTCTTCGAGAGCTCTACGGCGGGGCAGCAAAGCCCCCTTCGCTGGGCCTTTTTTTCGAGCCCAAAATCGAACGTTTTCATCAGTTTCGGGACACTTTTCTTCTTTTGCGCTGTTTTTCCGTCCCAGATCGCGCGTCGTGAGCCGCGAAAAGGACGACAACCTAATCCGTCACATTTCTGTTATCGAATCTCACGGCACCTTGGCAAAGGCAACTTCGCATCACGTGGAGGCTGGGCCCGCAAACCGAGGTCTTGTGGCTTGGGACCAGATCTCCGACGCTCCGGAGCCCATAACTTTTGATCCGCAAGGAGTTATGCGGCCCACAGCATACCGTCGGAAAGCTCTCCGAGAGCTCTACGATGGGACAGCTAAGCTCGCTTCGCTGGGCCTTTTTCTGGAGCCCAAAATCGAACGTTTCCATCAATTTTCGGACACTATTCTTCTTTTGCGCTGTTTTTCTGTCCCGGATAGCGAGTCGTGGGCCGCGAAAAGGATGACAACCTAATCCGTCACATTTCTGTTACCGAATCCCACGGTACCTTGGCCAAGGCAACTTCGCTTCACGTGGTGGCTGGGCTGGCCAACCGAGCTCGCGGGGCTTGGGACCAGGTCTCCGCCGCTCCGGAGCCCATAACTTTTGATCCGCAAGGTGTTACTTGGCCCACAGCATACCGTTGGAAAGCTCTCCGAGAGCTCTACGACGGGGCAGCTAAGCCTGCTTTGCTGGGCCTTTTTCCAGAGCCCAAAATTGAACGTTTTCATCAGTTTTCGGACACTTTTCTTCTTTTGCGCTGTTTTTCCGTCCCGGATCGCGCGTCGTGCGCCGCGAAAAGGACGACAACCTAATCCGTCACATTTCTGTTACCGAATCCCACGGTACCTTGGCCAAGGCAACTTCGCTTCACGTGGTGGCTGGGCCGGCAAACCGAGGTCGCGGGGCTTGGGACCAAGTCTCTGCCGCTCCGGAGCCCATAACTTTTGATCCGCAAGGAGTTACGCGGCCCACAACATACCGTTTGAAAGCTCTGCGAGAGCTCTACGGCGGGGCAGTTAAGCGCGCTTTGCTGGGCCTATTTTTCAAACACAAAATCGAACGTTTTCATCAGTTTCCGGACACTTTTCTTCTTTTGCGCTGTTTTTCCGTCCCGGATAGCGCGTCGTGCGCCGCGAAAAGGACGACATCCTAATCCGTCACATTTCTGTTACCGAATCCCACGACACCTTGGCCAAGGCAACTTCGCTTCACGTGGTGGCTGGGCCGGCAAACCGAGGTCGCGGGGCTTGGGTCCAGGTCTCCGCCTTTCCGGAGCCCATAACTTTTGATCTGCAAGGAGTTACGCGGCCCACAGCATACCGTTGGAAAGCTCTTCGAGAGCTCTACGGCGGGGCAACTAAGCCTGCTATGCTGGGCCTTTTTTTCGAGCCCAAAATTGAACGTTTTCATCAGTTTCGGGACACTTTTCTTCTTTTGCGCTGTTTTTCCGTCCCAGATCGCGCGTCGTGAGCCGCGAAAAGGACGACAACCTAATCCGTCACATTTCTGTTACCGAATCTCACGGCACCTTGGCAAAGGCAACTTCGCGTCACGTGGAGGCTGGGCCAGCAAATCGAGGTCTTGTGGCTTGGGACCAGATCTCCGACGCTCCGGAGCCCATAACTTTTGAACTGCAAGGAGTTACGCGGGCCACAGCATACAGTTGGAAAGCTCTCCGAGAGCTCTACGGTGGGGCAGCTAAGCTCTCTTCGCTGGGCCTTTTCTCGGAGCCCAAAATCGAACGTTTTCATCTGTTTTGAGACACTTTTCTTCTTTTGCGCTATTTTTCCGTATCAGATCGCGCGTCGTGAGCCCTGAAAAGGACGACAACCTAATCCGTAACATTTCTTTTACCGAATCCCACGGCACCTTGGGCAAGGAAACTTCGCATCATGTGGAGGCTGGGCCCGCAAACCGAGGTCGTGTGGCTTGGGACCAGGTCTCCGACGCTCCGGAGCCCATAACTTTTGATCCACAAGGAGTTACGCGGCCCACAGCATACCGTTGGAAAGCTCTCCGAGAGCTCTACGACGGGGCAGCCAAGCCCGCCTTGCATGGCCTTTTTTCAGGGACCAAAATCGAACATTTTCATCAGTTTCGAGACACTTTTCTTCTTTTGCTCTATTTTTCCGTCCCAGAACGCGCTTCGTGAGCCGCGAAAAAGACGAAAACCCAATCCGTCACATTTCTGGTACCGATTCCCACGGCACCTTGGCAAAGGCAACTTCGCATCACGTGGAGGCTGGGCCCGCAAACCGAGGTCTTGTGGCTTGGGACCAGATCTCCGACGCTCCGGAGCCCATAACATTTGATCGGCAAGGAGGTACGCGGGCCACTGCATACCGTTGGAAAGTTCTCCGAGAGCTCTACGACAGGGCAGCCAAGCCCGCTTTGCTTGGCCTTTTTTATGAGCCCAAAATCGAACATTTTCATCAGTTTCGGGATACTTTTCTTCATTTGCGCTGTTTTTCAGTCCCAGATCGCGCGTCGTGAGCCGCGAAAAGGACGACAACCTAATCCGTCACATTTCTGTTACCGAATCCCACGGTACCTTGGCCAAGGCAACTTCGATTCACGTGGTGGCTGCGCCGGCAAACCGAGGTCGCGGGGCTCGGGACCAGGTCTCCGCCGCTCCGGAGCCCATAACTTTTGATCCGCAAGGAGTTACGCGGCCCACAGCATACCGTTGGAAAGCTCTCCGAGAGATCTACGGCGGGCCAGCTAAGCGTGCTTCGCTAGCCCTTTTTTTGGATCCCAAAATCGAACGTTTTCATCAATTTTCGGACACATTTCTTCTTTTGCGCTGTTTTTTCATCCCGGATCGCGCGTCGTGCGCCTCGAAAGGACGACAACCTAATCCGTCACATTTCTGTTACCGAATCCAACGACACCTTGGCCAAGGCAACTTCGCTTCACGTGGTGGGTGGGCCCGCAAACCGAGGTCGTGTGGCTAGGGACCAGGTCTCCGACTCTCCGGAGCCCATAACTTTTGATCCGCAAGGAGTTACGCGGCCCACAGCATTCCGTTGGAAAGCTCTCCAAGATCTCTACGACGGGGCAGCTAAGGCCGCTTTGCTGGGCCTTTTTTCAGAGCCCAAAATCGAACGTTTTCATCAGTTTTCAGACACTTTTCTTCTTTTGCGCTGTTTTTCCGTCCCGGATCGCGCGTCGTGCGCCGCGAAAAGGACGACAACCTAATCCGTCACATTTCTGTTACCGAATCCCACGGTACCTTGGCCAAGGCAACTTCGCTTCACGTGGTGGCTGGGCCGGCAAACCGAGGTCGCGGGGCTTGGGACCAAGTCTCCGCCGCTCCGGAGCCCATAACTTTTGATCCGCAAGGAGTTACGCGGCCCACAGCATACCGTTGGAAAGCTCTTCGAGAGCTCTACGACGGGGCAGTTAAGCGCGCTTTGCTGGGCCTATTTTTCAAACACAAAATCGAACGTTTTCATCAGTTTTCGGACACTTTTCTTCTTTTGCGCTGTTTTTCCGTCCCGGATCGCGCGTCGTGCGCCGCGAAAAGGACGACAACCTAATCCGTCACATTTCTGTTACCGAATCCCACGGCACCTTGGCCAAGGCAACTTCGCTTCACGTGGTGGCTGGGCCGGCAAACCGAGGTCGCGGGGCTTGGGACCAGGTCTCAGCCTCTCCGGAGCCCATAACTTTTGATCCGCAAGGAGTTACGCGGCCCACAGCATACCGTTGGAAAGCTCTCAGAGAGCTCTACGACGGAGCAGCTAAGCTCGCTTTGCTGGGCCTTTTTTCGGAGCCCAAAATCGAACGTTTTCATCAGTTTTGGGACACTTTTCTTCTTTTGCGGTGTTTTTCTGTCTCAGATCGCGCGTCGTGAGCCGCGAAAAGGACGACAACCTAATCCGTCACATTTATGTTACCGAATCCCACGGTACCTTGGCCAAGGCAACTCAGCATCACGTGGAGGCTAGGCCCGCTAACCGAGGTCATGTGGCTTGGGACCAGTTCTCCGACGCTCCGGATTCCATAACTTTTGATCCGCAAGGAGTTACGCGTCCCACAGCATACCGTTGGAAATCACTCCGAGAGCTCTACGACGGGGCAGCTAAGCCCGCTTTACTGGGCCTTTTTTTTGAACACAAAATCGCACGTTTTCATCAGTTTTCAGACAATTTTCTTATTTTGCGGTGTTTTTCCGTCCTGGATCGCTCGTCGTGCGCCGCGAAAAGGACGACAACCTAATCTGTCACATTTCTGTTACCGAATCCCACGGCACCTTGGCCAAGGCAACTTCGCTTCACGTGGTGGCTGGGCCGGCAAACCGAGGTCGCGGGGCTTGGGACCAGGTCTCCGCCGCTCCGGAGCCCATAACTTTTGATCCGCAAGGAGTTATGCGGCCCACAGCATACCGTTGGAAAGCTCTCCGAGAGCTCTACGGCAGGACAGCTAAGCGCGCTTCGCTGGGCCTTTTTTCGGAGCCCAAAATCGAACGTTTTCATCTGTTTTGAGACACTTTTCTTCTTCTGCGCTATTTTTCCGTATCAGATCGCGCGTCGTGAGCCCTGAAAAGGACGACAAGCTAATCCGTAACATTTCTGTTACTGAATCCCACGGCACCTTGGCCAAGGCAACTTCGCATCACGTGGAGGCTGGGCACGCAAACCGAGGTCGTTTGGCTTGGGACTAGGTCTCCGACGCTCCGGAGCCCATAACTTTTGATCCGCAAGGAGTTACGCGGCCCACAGCATACCGTTGGAAAGCTCTCCGAGAGCTCTACGGCGGGGCAGTTAAGCGCGCTTTGCTGGGCCTTTTTTCGGATCACAAAATCGAATGTTTTCATCAGTTTCTGGACACATTTCTTCTTTTACGCTGTTTTTCCGTCCCGGATCGCGCGTCGTGCGCCGCGAAAAGGACGACAACCTAATCCGTCACATTTCTGTTACCGAATCCCACGGCACCTTGGCCAAGTCAACTTCGCTTCACGTGGTGGCTGGGCCGCCAAACCGAGGTCGCGGGGCTTGGGACCAGGTCTCTGCCGCTCCGGAGCCCATAACTTTTGATCCGCAAGGAGTTACGCGGCCCACAGCATAGCGTCGGAAAGCTCTCCGAGAGCTCTACGGCGGGACAGCTAAGCTTGCTTCGCTGGGCCTTTTCTCGGAGCCCAAAATCGAACGTTTTCATGTGTTTTGAGACACTTTTCTTCAACTGCGCTATTTTTCCGTATCAGATCGCGCGTCGTGAGCCCCGAAAAAGACGACAACCTAATCCGTCACATTTCTATTACCGAATCCCACGGCACCTTGCCCAAGGCAACTTCGCAACACGTGGAGGCTGGGCCCGCAAACCGAGGTCGTGTGGCTTGGGACCAGGTCTCCGACGATCCGGAGCCCATAACTTTTGATCCGCAAGGAGTTACGTGGCCCACAGCATACCGTTGGAAAGCTCTCCGAGAGCTCTACGGCGGCGCAGCAAAGCCCGCTTTGCTGGGCCTTTTTTTCGAGCCCAAAATCGAACGTTTTCATCAGTTTCGGGACACTTTTCTTCTTTTGCGCTGTTTTTCCGTCCCAGATCGCCCGTCGTGAGCCGCGAAAAGGACAACAACCTAATCCGTCACATTTCTGTTACCGAATCTCACGGCACCTTGGCAAAGGCAACTTCGCATCACGTGGAGGCTGGGCCCGCAAACCGAGGTCTTATGGCTTGGGACCAGATCTCCGACGCTCCGGAGCCCATAACTTTTGATCAGCAAGGAGTTATGCGGCCCACAGCATACCGTTGGAAAGCTCTCCGAGAGCTCTGCGGCAGGACAGCTAAGCGCACTTCGCTAGGCCTTTTTTCCGAGCCCAAAATCGAACGTTTTCATTAGTTTCCGGACACATTTCTTCTTTTGCGCTGTTTTTCCGTCCTGGATCGCGCGTCGTGTGCCGCGAAAAGGACGACAACCTAATCCGTCACATTTCTGTTACCGAATCCCACGGCACCTTGGCCAAGGCAACTTCGCTTCACGTGGTGGCTGGGCTGGCAAACCGAGGTCGCGGGGCTTGGGACCAGGTCTCCGCCGCTCCGGAGCCCATAACTTTTGATCCGCAAGGAGTTATGCGGCCCACAGCATACCGTTGGAAAGCTCTCCGAGAGCTCTACGGCGGGGCAGGCAAGCTCGCTTCGCAGGGCCTTTTCTCGGAGCCCAAAATCGAACGTTTTCATCTGTTTTGAGACACTTTTCTTCTTTTGCGCTATTTTTCCGTATCAGATCGCGCGTCGTGAGCCCCGAAAAGGACGACAACCTAATCCGTCACATTTCTGTTACCGAATCCCACGGCACCTTGGCCAAGGCAACTTCGCATCACGTGGAGGCTGGGCCCGCAAACCGAGGTCGTGTGGCTTGGGACCAGGTCTCCGACGCTCCGGAGCCCATAACTTTTGATCCGCAAGGAGTTACGCGGCCCACAGCATACCGTTGGAAAGCTCTCCGAGAGCTCTACGGCGGGGCAGCTAAGCTCGCTTTGCTGGGCCTTTTTTTTGAGCCCAAAATCGAACGTTTTCATCAGTTTCGGGACACTTTTCTTCTTTTGCGCTGTTTTTCCGTCCCAGATCGCGCGTCGTGAGCCGCGAAAAGGACGACAACCTAATCCGTCACATTTCTGTTATCGAATCTCACGGCACCTTGGCAAAGGCAACTTCGCATCACGTGGAGGCTGGGCCCGCAAACCGAGGTCTTGTGGCTTGGGACCAGATCTCCGACGCTCCGGAGCCCATAACTTTTGATCCGCAAGGAGTTATGCGGCCCGCAGCATACCGTCGGAAAGCTCTCCGAGAGCTCTACGGCGGGGCAGCTAAGCTCGCTTCGCTGGGCCTTTTCTCGGAGCCCAAAATCGAACGTTTTCATGTGTTTTGAGACACTTTTCTTCAACTGCTCTATTTTTCCGTATCAGATCGCGCGTCGTGAGCCCCGAAAAAGACTACAACCTAATCCGTCACATTTCTGTTACCGAATCCCACGGCACCTTGCCCAAGGCAACTTCGCAACACGTGGAGGCTGGGCCCGCAAACCGAGGTCGTGTGGCTTGGGACCAGGTCTCCGACGATCCGGAGCCCATAACTTTTGATCCGCAAGGAGTTACGCGGCCCACAGCATACCGTTGGAAAGCTCTTCGAGAGCTCTACGGCGGGTCAACCAAGCTCGATTCGCTGGGCCTTTTCTCGGAGCCCAAAATCGAACGTTTTCATCTGTTTTGAGACACTTTTCTTTTTTTGAGCTATTTTTCCGTATCAGATCGCGCGTCGGTAGCCGCGAAAAGGACGACAACCTAATCCGGCACATTTCTGTTACCGAATCCCACGGCACCTTGGCCAAGGCAACTTCGCATCACGTGGAGGCTGGGCCCGCAAACCGAGGTCGTGTGGCTTGGGACCAGGTCTCCGACGCTCCGGAGCCCATAACTTTTGATCCGCAAGGAGTTACGCGGCCCACAACATACCGTTGGAAAGCTCTCCGAGAGCTCTACGGCGGTGCAGCTAAGCACGCTTTGCTGGGACTTTTTTTCGAGCCCAAAATCGAACGTTTTCATCAGTTTCGGGACACTTTTCTTCTTTTGCGCTGTTTTTCCGTCCCAGATCGCGCGTCGTGAGCCGCGAAAAGGACGACAACCTAATCCGTCACATTTCTGTTACCGAATCTCACGGCACCTTGGCAAAGGCAACTTCGCATCACGTGGAGGCTGGGCCCGCAAACCGAGGTCTTGTGGCTTGGGACCAGATCTCCGACGCTCCGGAGCCCATAACTTTTGATCAGCAAGGAGTTATGTGGCCCACAGCATACCGTTGGAAAGCTCTCCGAGAGCTCTACGGCAGGGCAGCTAAGCGCGCTTTGCTGGGCCTTTTTTCGGAGCCCAAAATTGAACATTTTCATCAGTTTTTGAACACTTTTCTTCCTTTGCGTTGTTTTTCCGTGCCAGATCGCGCGTCGTGCGCCGTGGAAAGGACGACAACCTAATCCGTCACATTTCTGTAACCAAATCCCACGGCACCTTGGCCAAGGCAACTTCGCTTCACGTGGAGGCTGGGCCCGCAAACCGAGGTCGTGTGGCTAGGAACCAGGTCTCCGACGCTCCGGAGCCCATAACTTTTGATCCGCAAGGAGTTACGCGGCCCACAGCATACCGTTGGAAAGCTCTCCGAGAGCTCTACGACGGGGCAGCTAAGCGCGCTTCGCTGGGCCTTTTTCCCGAGCCCAAAATCGAACGTTTTCATCAGTTTCGGGACTCTTTTCTTCTTTTGCGCTGTTTTTCCGTCCCAGATCGGGCGTCGTAAGCCGCGAAAAGGACGACAACCTAATCCGTCACATTTCTGTTACCGAATCCCACGGTACCTTGGCCAAGGCAACTTCGGATCACGTGGAGGCTGGGCCCGCAAACCGAGGTCGTGTGGCTAGGGACCAGGTCTCCGACGTTCCGAAGCCCATAAATTTTGATCCGCAAGGAGTTACGCGGCCCACAGCATACCGTTGGAAAGCTCTCCGAGAGCTCTACGGTGGGGCAGCGAAGCTCGCTTCGCTGGGCCTTTTCTCGGAGCCCAAAATCGAACGTTTTCATCTGTTTTGAGACACTTTTCTTCTTTTGCGCTATTTTTCCGTATCAGATCGCGCGTCGTGAGCCGCGAAAAGGACGACAACCTAATCCGTCACATTTCTGTTACCGAATCCCACGGTACCTTGGCCAAGGCAACTTCGCATCACGTGGAGGCTGGGCCCGCAAATCGAGGTCGTGTGGCTTGGGACCAGGTCTCCGACACTCCGAAGCCCATAACTTTTGATCCGCAAGGAGTTACGCGGCCCACAGCATACCGTTGGAAAGCACTCCGAGAGCTCTACGACGGGGCAGCTTAGCCTGCTTTGCTGGGCCTTTTTTCGGGTCCCAAAATCGAACGTTTTCATCAGTTTCGGGACACTTTTCTTCTTTTGCGCTGTTTTTCCGTCCCAGATCGCGCGTCGTGAGCCGCGAAAAGGACGACAACCTAATCCGTCACATTTCTGTTACCGAATCCCACGGTACCTTGGCCAAGGCAACTTCGCTTCACGTGGTGGCTGGGCCGGCAAACCGAGGTCGCGGGGCTTGGGACCAGGTCTCCGCCGCTCCGGAGCCCATAACTTTTGATCCGCAAGGAGTTACGCGGCGCACAGCATACCGTTGGAAAGTTCTCTGAGAGCTCTACGATGGGGGTAGCCAAGCTCGCTCTGCTGGGCCTTTTCTCGTAGCCCAAAATTGAACATTTTCATCAGTTTTGAGACACTTTTCTTCTTTTGCGCTATTTTTCAGTATCAGATCGCACGACGTGAGCCGCGAAAAGGATGACAACCTAATCCGTCACATTTCTGTTACCGAATCTCACGGCACCTTGGCAAAGGCAACTTCGCATCACGTGGAGGCTGGGCCCGCAAACCGAGGTCTTGTGGCTTGGGACCAGATCTCCGACGCTCCGAAGCCCATAACTTTTGATCAGCAAGGAGTTACGCGGCCCACAGCATACCGTTGGAAAGCTCTTCGAGAGCACTACGGCGGGGCAGCAAAGCCCCCTTCGCTGGGCCTTTTTCTGGATCCCAAAATCGAACGTTTTCACCAGTTTTCGGTCACTTTTCTTCTTTTGCGCTATTTTTCCATCTCGGATCGCGCGTCGTGCGCCGCGAAAAGGACGACAACCTAATCCGTCACATTTCTGTTACCGAATCCCACGGCACCTTGGCCAAGGCAACTTCGCTTCACGTGGTGGCTGGGCCGGCAAACCGAGGTCGTGGGGCTTGGGACCAGGTCTCCGCCGCTCCGGAGCCCATAACTTTTGATCCGCAAGGAGTTACGCGGCCCACAGCATACCGTTGGAAAGCTCTCCGAGAGCTCTACGACGGGGCAGCTAAGCTCGCTTCGCTGGGCCTTTTTTTTGAGCCCAAAATCGAACATTTTCATCAATTCGGTACACTTTTCTTCTTTTGCGCTGTTTTTCTGTCCCAGATCGCGCGTCGTGAGCCGTGAAAAGGACGACAACCTAATCCGTCACATTTATGTTATCGAATCTCACGGCACCTTGGCAAAGGCAACTTCGCATCACGTGGAGGCGGGGCCCGCAAACCGAGGTCTTGTGGGTTGGGACCAGATCTCCGACGCTCCGGAGCCCACAACTTTTGATCCGCATGGAGTTATGCGGCCCACAGCATACCGTCGGAAAGCTCTCCGAGAGCTCTACGGCTGGGCAGCTAAGATCGCTTCGCTGGGCCTTTTCTCGGATCCCAAAATCGAAAGTTTTCATCTGTTTTGAGACACTTTTCTTCTTTTGCACTATTTTTCCGTCCCGGATCGGGCGTCGTGCGCCGCGAAAAGGACGACAACCTAATCCGTCACATTTCTGTTACCGAATCCCACGGCACCTTGGCAAAGGCAACTTCGCTTAACGTGGTGGCTGGGCCGGCAAACAGAGTTCGCGGGGCTTGGGACCAGGTCTCCGCCGCTCCGGAGCCCATAACTTTTGATCCGCAAGGAGTTACGCGGCCCACAGCATACCGTTGGAAAGCTCTCCGAGAGCTCTACGGCGGGACAGCGAAGCTTGCTTCGCTGGGCCTTTTTTCGTAGCCCAAAATCGAACGTTTTCATCAGTTTCGGGACACTTTTCTTCTTTTGCGCTGTTTTTCCGTCCCAGATCGCGCGTCTTGAGCCGCGAAAAGGACGACAACCTAATCCGTCACATTTCTGTTACCGAATCCCACGGCACCTTGGGCAAGGCAACTTCGCATCACGTCGAGGCTGGGCCCGCAAACCGAGGTCGTGTGGCTTGGGACCAGGTCTCCGTCTCTCCGGAGCCCATAACTTTTGATCAGCAAGGAGTTATGCGGCCCACAGCATACCGTTGGAAAGCTCTCCGAGAGCTCTACGGCAGGACAACTAAGCGCGCTTCGCTGGGCCTTTTTTCCGAGCCCAAAATCGAACGTTTTCATCAATTTTCGGACACTTTTATTCTTTTGCGCTGTTTTTCCGTCCCGAATCACGCGTCGTGCGCCGCAAAAAGGGCGACAACCTAATCCATCACATTTCTGCTACCGAATCCCACGGTACCTTGGCCAAGGCGACTTCGCTTCACGTGGTGGCTGGGCCGGCAAAACGAGGTCGCATGGCTTGGGACCAGTTGTCCGCCGCTCCGGAGCCCATAACTTTTGATCCGCAAGGAGTTACGCGGCCCACAGCATACCGTTGGAAAGCTCTTCGAGAGCTCTATGACTGGACAGCTAAGCCCGCTTCGCTGGTTCTTTTTTTGGAGCCCAAAATTGAAAGTTTTCATCAGTTTCGGGGCACTTTTCTTCTTTTGCGCTGTTTTTCCGTCCCGGATCGCGCGTCGTGCGCCTCGAAAAGGACGACAACCTAATCCGTCACATTTCTGTTACCGAATCCCACGGCACCTTGGCCAAGGCAACTTCGCTTCACGTGGTGGCTGGGCCGCCAAACCGAGGTCACGTGGCTTGGGACCAGGTCTCCGTTGCTCCGGAGCCCATAACTTTTGATCCGCAAGGAGTTAGGCGGCCCACAGAATACCGTTGGAAAGCTCTCCGAGAGCTCTACGACGGGACAGCCAAGCCCGCTTTGCTGGGCCTTTTCTCGGAGCCCAAAATCGAACGTTTTCATCTGTTTTGAGACACTTTTCTACTTTTGCGCTATTTTTTCGTGGCAGATCGCTCGTGGTCAGCCGCGAAAAGGACGACAACCTAATCCGTCGCATTTCTGTTACCGAATCCCACGGCACCTTGGGCAAGGCAACTTCGCATCACGTGGAGGCTGGTCCCGCAAACCGAGGTCGTGTGGCTTCGGACCAGGTCTCCGACGCTCTTGAGCCCATAACTTTTGATCCGCAAGGAGCTACGCGTCCCACAGCATACCATTGGAAAGCAATTCGAGAGCTCTACGGCGGGCCAGCCAAGTCCGCTTTGCTAGGCCTTTTTTCCGAACCCAAAATCGAACATTTTCATCAGTTTCGGGATACTTTTCTTCTTTTGCGCTGTTTTTCTGTCCCAGATCGCACGTCGTGAGCCGCGAAAAGGACGACAACCTAATCCGTCACATTTCTGTTACAGAATCCCACGGCACCTTGGCCAAGGCAACTTCGCATCTCGTGGAGGTTGGGCCCGCAAACCGAGGTCGTGTGGCTTGGGACCAGGTCTCCGAAGCTCCGGAGCCCATAACTTTTGATCCGCAAGGAGTTACGCGGCCCACAGCATACCGTTGGAAAGCTCTCCGAGAGCTCTACAGCAAAGCAGCTAAGCTCGCTTCGCTGGGCCTTTTCTCGTAGCCCAAAATCGAACGTTTTCATCTGTTTTGAGACACTTTTCTTCTTTTGCGCTATTTTTCAGTATCAGATCGCACGACGTGAGCCGCAAAAAGGATGACAACCTAATCCGTCACATTTCTGTTACCGAATCTCACGGCACCTTGGCAAAGGCAACTTCGCATCACGTGGAGGCTGGGCTCGCAAACCGAGGTCTTGTGTCTTGGGACCAGGTCTCCGACGCTCCGGAGCCCATAACTTTTGATACGCAAGGAGTTACGCGGCCCACAGCATACCGTTGGAAAGCTCTTCGAGAGCACTACGGCGGGGCAGCAAAGCCCCCTTCGCTGGGCCATTTTCTCGAGCACAAAATCGAACGTTTTCATCTGTTTTGAGACACTTTTCTTCTTTTGCGCTATTTTTCCGTATCAGATCGCGCGTCGTGAGCCGCGAAAAGGACGACAACATAATCCGTCACATTTCTGTTACCGAATCCCACGGCACCTTGGCCAAGGCAACTTCGCTTAACGTGGAGGCTGGGCCGGCAAACCGAGGTCGCGGGGCTTGGTACCAGGTCTCCGCCATTCTGGAGCTCATAACTTTTGATCCGCAAGGAGTTACGCGGCCCACAGCATACAGTTGGAAAGCTCTCCGAGAGCTCTACGATGGGGCAGCTAAGTCTGCTTTGCTGGGCCTTTTTTCAGAGCATAAAATCGAACGTTTTCATCACTTTTCGGACACATTTCTTCTTTTGCGCTGTTTTTTCATCCCGGATCGCGCGTCGTTCGACGCGAAAAGGAGGACAACCTAATCCGTCACATTTATGTTACCGAATCCCACAGCACCTTGGCCAAGGCAACTTCGCTTCACGTGGTGGCTGGGCCAGCAAACCGAGGTCGCGGGTCTTTGGACCAGGTCTCCGCCGCTCCGGAGCCCATAACTTTTGATCCGCAAGGAGTTACGCGGCCCACAGCATACCGTTGGAAAGCTCTTCGAGAGCTCTACGGCGGGGCAGCAAAGCCCCCTTCGCTGGGCCTTTTTTTTGAACCCAAAATCGAACGTTTTCATCAGCTTCCGGACATTTTTCTTCTTTTGCTTTGTTTTTTCGTCCCAGATCGCGCGTCGTGCGCCGCGAAAAGGACGACAACCTAATCCGTCACATTTCTGTTACCGAATCCCACGGCACCTTGGCCAAGGCAACTTCGCTTCACGTGGTGGCTGGGCCGGCAAACCGAGGTCGCGGGGCTTGGGACCAGGTCTCCGCCGCTCCGGAGCCCATAACTTTTGATCCGCAAGGAGTTACACGGCCCACAGCATACCGTTGGAAAGCTCTCCGAGAGCTCTACGACGGGGCAGCTAAGCCCGCTTCGTTAGGCCTTTTTTTGGAGCCCAAAATCGAACGATTTCAATAGTTTCGGGACACTTTTCTTCTTTTGCGCTGTTTTTCTGTCCCAGATCGCGCGTCGTGAGCCGCGAAAAGGATGACAACCTAATCCGTCACATTTCTGTTATCGAATCTCACGGCACCTTGGCAAAGGCAACTTCGCATCACGTGGAGGCTGGGCCCGCAAACCGAGGTCTTGTGGCTTGGGACCAGATCTCCGACGCTCCGGAGCCCATAACTTTTGATCCGCAAGGAGTTATGCGGCCCACAGCATACCGTCGGAAAGCTCTCCGAGAGCTCTACGGCGGGGCAGCTAAGCTCGCTTCGCTGGGCCTTTTCTCGGAGCCCAAAATCGAACGTTTTCATCTGTTTTGAGACACTTTTCTTCTTTTGCGCTATTTTTCCGTATCAGATCGCGCGTCGTGAGCCCCGAAAAGGACGACAACCTAATCCGTCACATTTCTGTTACCGAATCCCACAGCACCTTGGCAAAGGCAACTTCGCATCACGTGGAGGCTGGGCCCGCAAACCGAGGTCGTGTGGCTTGGGACCAGGTCTCTGTCCCTCTGGAGCCCATAACTTTTGATCTGCAAGGAGTTACGCAGCCCACAGCATACCGTTGGAAAGCTCTCCGAGAGCTCTATGGCGGGACAGCGAAGCTTGCTTAGCTGGGCCTTTTTTCCGAGCCCAAAATCGAACGTTTTCATCAGTTTCGGGACACTTTTCTTCTTTTGCGCTGTTTTTCCGTCCCAGATCGCGCGTCGTGAGCCGCGAAAAGGACGACAACCTAATCCGTCACATTTCTGTTATCGAATCTCACGGCACCTTGGCAAAGGCAACTTCGCATCACGTGGAGGCTGGGCCCGCAAACCGAGGTCTTGTGGCTTGGGACCAGATCTCCGACACTCCGGAGCCCATAACTTTTGATCAGCAAGGAGTTATGCGTCCCACAGCATACCGTTGGAAAGTTCTACGAGAGCTCTACGGCAGGACAGCTAAGCGCGCTTCGCTGGTCCTTTTTTCCGAGCCCAAAATCGAACGTTTTCATCAGTTTCGGGACACTTTTTTTCTTTTGCGCTGTTTTTCCGTCCCAGATCGCGCGTCGTGAGCCGCAAAAAGGACGACAACCTAATCCATCACATTTTTGTTACCGAATCCCACGGTACCTTGGCCAAGGCAATTTTGGATCACGTGGAGGCTGGGCCCGCAAACGGAGGTCGTGTGGCTTGGGACCAGGTCTCCGACGATCCGGAGCCCATAACTTTTGATCCGCAAGGAGTTACGCGGCCCACAGCATACCGTTGGAAAGCTCTTCGAGAGCTCTATGGCGGGGCAGCTAAGCCCGCTTTGCTGGGCCTTTTTTTCGAACCCAAAATCTAACGTTTTTATCAGTTTCGGGACACTTTTCTTCTTTTACGCTGTTTTTCCGTCCCAGATCGCACGTCGTGAGCCGCAAAAAGGACGACAACCTAATCCCTCACATTTCTGTTATCGAATCTCACGGCACCTTGGCCAAGGCAACTTCGCATCACGTGGAGGCTGGGCCCGCAAACCGAGGTCGTGTGGCTTGGGACCAGGTCTCCGACGCTCCGGAGCCCATAACTTTTGATCCGCAAGGAGTTACGCGGCCCACAGCATACCGTTGGAAAGCTCTTCGAGAGATCTACGGCGGGGCAGCCAAGCTCGCTTCGCTGGGCCTTTTCTCGAAGCCCAAAATCGAACGTTTTCATCTGTTTTGAGACACTTTTCTTCTTTTGCGCTATTTTTCCGTATCAGATCGCGCGTCGTCGGCCGCGAAAAGGACGACAACCTAATCCGTCACATTTATGTTACCGAATCCCACGACACCTTGGCCAAGATAACTTCGCTTCACGTGGTGGCTGGGCCGGCAAACCGAGGTCGTGGGGCTTGGGACCAGGTCTCCGCCGCTCCGGAGCCCATAACTTTTGATCCGCAAGGAGTTACGCGACCTACAGCATACCGTTGGAAAGCTCTCCGAGAGCTCTACGGCGAACCAGCCAAGTCCGCTTTGCTGGGCCTTTTTTTCGAACCCAAAATCGAACGTTTTCATCAATTTCTGGACACATTTCTTCTTTTGCACTGTTTTTCTTTCCCGGATCGCGCGTCGTGCGCCGCGCAAAGGACGACAACCTAATCCGCCACATTTCTGTTACCGAATCCCACGGCACCTTGGCCAAGGGAACTTCGCTTCACGTGGTGGTTGGGCCGGCAAACCGAGGTCGCGGGGCTTTGGACCAGGTCTCCGCAGCTCCGGAGCCCATAACTTTTGATCCGCAAGGAGTTACGTGGCCCACAGCATACCGTTGGAAAGCTCTCCGAGAGCTCTACAGCGGGGCAGCAAAGCTCGCTTCGCTGGGCCTTTTCTCGGAGCCCAAAATCGAACGTTTTCATCTGTTTGGAGACACTTTTCTTCTTTTGCGCTATTTTTCCGTATCAGATCGCGCATCGTGAGCGTCGAAAAGGACGACAACCTAATCCGTCACATTTCTGTTACCGAATCTCACGGCACCTTTGCAAAGGCAACTTCGCATCACGTGCAGGCTGGGCCCGCAAACCGAGGTCTTATGGCTTGGGACCAGGTCTCCGACGCTCCGGAGCCCATAACTTTTGATCCGCAAGGAGTTACGCGGCCCACAGCATACCGTTGGAAAGCTCTCCGAGAGCTCTACGGCGGGTCAGCCAAGCTCGCTACGCTGGGCCTTTTCTCGGATCCCAAAATCGAACGTTTTCATCTGTTTTGAAACACTTTTTTCTTTTGCGCTGTTTTTCCGTCCCAGATCGCGCGTCGTGAGCCGCGAAAAGGACGACAACCAAATCCGTCACATTTCTGTTACCGATTCTCACGGCACCTTGGGCAAGGCAACTTCGCATCACGTAGAGACTGGGCCCGCAAACCGAGGTCGTGTGGCCTTGGACCAGGTCTCTGTCCCTCCGGAACTCATAACTTTTGATCCACAAGGAGTTACGTGGCCCAAAGCATACCGTTGGAAAGTTCTCCGAGAGTTCTACGGCGGGACAGCGAAGCCTGCTTAGCTGGGCCTTTTTTTGGAGCCCAAAATCGAACGTTTTCATCAGTTTTGGGACACTTTTCTTCCTTTGCGCTGTTTTTCCGTCCCAGATCGCGCGTCGTGAGCCGTGAAAAGGACGACAACCTAATCCGTCACATTTCTGTTACTGAATCTCACGGCACCTTGGCAAAGGCAACTTCGCGTCACGTGGAGGCTGGGCCCGCAAATCGAGGTCTTGTGGCTTGGGACCAGGTCTCCGACGATCCGGAGCCCATAACTTTTGATCCGCAAGGAGTTACGTGGGCCACAGCATACCGTTGGAAAGCTCTTCGGGAGCTCTACGGCGAGACAGCTAAGCCCGCTTCGCTGGGCCTTTTTTCGAGCCCAAAATCGAACGTTTTCATCAGTTTCGGGACTCTTTTCTACTTTTGAACTGTTTTTTCGTCCCAGATCGCGCGTCGTGAGCTGCGAAAAGGACGACAACCTAATCCGTCACATTTCTGTTACCGAATCCCACAGTACCTTGGCAAAGGCAACTTCGCAACACGTGGAGGATGGGCCCGCAAACCGAGGTCTTGTGGCTTGGGACTAGATCTCCGACGCTCCGGAGCCCATAACATTTGATCCGTAAGGAGTTACGCGGCCCACAGCATACCGTTGGAAAGCTCTTCGAGAGCTCTATGGCGGGACAGCGAAGCTTCCTTCGCTGGGCCTTTTTTCGTAGCCCAAAATCGAACGTTTTCATCAGTTTCGGGACACTTTTCTTCTTTTGCGTTGTTTTTCCGTCCCAGATCGCGCGTCTTGAGCAGCGAAAGGGACGACAACCTAATCCGTCACATTTTTGTTATCGAATCTCACGGCACCTTGGCAAAGGCAACTTCGCATCACGTGGAGGCTGGGCCCGCAAACCGAGTTCTTGTGGCTTGGGAGCAGATCTCCGACGCTCCGGAGCCCATAACTTTTGATCCGCAAGGAGTTATGCGGCCCACAGCATACCGTCGGAAAGCTCTCCGAGAGCTCTACGGCATGGCAGCTAATCGCGCTTCGCTGGGCCTTTTTTTCGAGCCCAAAATCGAACGTTTTCATCAGTTTCGGGACACTTTTAATCTTTTCCGCTATTTTTCCGTACCAGATCGCGCGTCGTGAGCCGCGAAAAGGACGACTACCTAATCCGTCACATTTCTGTTACCGAATCCCATGGCACCATGGGCAAGGCAACTTCGCATCACGTGGAGGCTGGGCCCGTAAACCGAGGTCAAGTGGCTAGGGACCAGGTCTCCTACCCTCCGGAGCGCATAACTTTTGATCCGCAGGGAGTTACGCGGCCCCCAGCATACCGTTGGAAAGCTCATCGAGAGCTCTACGGCGTGGCAGCTAAGGCCGCTTTGCTGGGCCTTTTTTCAGAGCCCAAAATCGAACGTTTTCATCAGTTTTCAGACACTTTTCTTCTTTTGCGCTGTTTTTCTGTCCCGGATCGCGCGTCGTGCGCCGCGAAAAGGACGACAATCTAATCCGTCACATTTCTGTTACCGAATCCCACGGCACCTTGGCCAAGGCAACTTCGCTTCACGTGGTGGCTGGGCCGGCAAACCGAGGTCGCGGGGCTTGGGACCAAGTCTCCGCCGCTCCGGAGCCCATAACTTTTGATCCGCAAGGAGTTATGCGGCCCACAGCATACCGTTGGAAAGCTCTCCGAGAGCTCTACGGCGGGGCAGGCAAGCTCGCTTCGCAGGGCCTTTTCTCGGAGCCCAAAATCGAACGTTTTCATCTGTTTTGAGACACTTTTCTTCTTTTGCGCTATTTTTCCGTATCAGATCGCGCGTCGTGAGCCGCGAAAAGGACGACAACCTAATCCGTCACATTTCTGTTATCGAATCTCACGGCACCTTGGCAAAGGCAACTTCGCATCACGTGGAGGCTGGGCCCGCAAACCGAGGTCTTGTGGCTTGGGACCAGATCTCCGACGCTCCGGAGCCCATAACTTTTGATCCGCAAGGAGTTACGCGGCCCACAGCATACCGTCGGAAAGCTCTCCGAGAGCTCTACGGCGTGGCAGCTAAGCTCGCTTTGCTGGGGCTTTTCTCGGAGCCCAAAATCGAACGTTTTCATCTGTTTTGAGACACTTTTCTTCTTTTGCGCTATTTTTCCGTATCAGATCGCGCGTCGTGAGCCCCGAAAAGGACGAAAACCTAATCCGTCACATTTCTGTTACCGAATCCCACGGCACCTTGGCCAAGGCAACTTCGCATCACGTGGAGGCTGGGCCCGCAAACCGAGGTCTTGTGGCTTGGGACCAGGTCTCCGACGCTCCGGAGCCCATAACTATTGATCCGCAAGGAGTTACGCGGCCCACAGCATACTGTTGGAAAGCTCTCCGACAGCTCTACGACGGGGCAGCTAAGCTCGCTTTGCTGGGCCTTTTTTCGGAGCCCAAAATCGAAAGTTTTCATCAGTTTTCAGACTCTGTTCTTCTTTTGCGCAATTTTTTCGTATCAGATCACGCGTCGTGAGCCGCGAAAAGGACGACAACCTAATCCATTGCATTTCTGTTACCGAATCCGACAGCACCTTGGCCAAGGCAACTTCGCATCACGTGGAGGCTGGGCCCGCAAACCGAGGTCGTGTGGCTTTGGATTAGGTCTCCGTCGCTCCGGAGCCCATAACTTTTGATCCGCAAGGAGTTAGGTGGCCCACAGCATACCGTTGGAAAGCTCTCCGAGAGCTCTACGACGGGACAGCAAAGCATGCTTTGCTTGGCCTTTTTTCGGTTCCCAAAATTGAACGTTTTCATCAGTTTCGGGACACGTTTCTTCTTTTGCGCTGTTTTTCCGTCCCAGATCGTACGTCGTGAGCCGCGAAAAGGACGACAACCTAATCTGTCACATTTCTGTTACCGAATCCCATGGCACCTTGGGCAAGGCAACTTCGCATCACGTGGAGGCTGGGCCCGCAAACCGAGGTCGTATGGCTTGGGACCAGGTCTCCGACACTCCGGAGCCCATAACTTTTGATCCGCAAGGAGTTACGCATCCCACAGCATACCGTTGGAAAGCCCTCCGAGAGCTCTACGACGGGGCAGCTAAGCTCGCTTCGCTGGGCCTTTTCTCGGAGCCCAAAATCGAACGTTTTCATCTGTTTGGAGATACTTTTCTTCTTTTGCGCTGTTTTTCCGTCCCAGATCGCGCGTGTTGAGCTGCGAAAGGGACGACAACCTAATCCATCACATTTCAGTTACCGAATCCCACGGCACCTTGGGCAAGGCAACTTCGTATCACGTGAAGGCTGGGCCCGCAAACCGAGGTCGTGTGGCTTGGGACCAGGTCTCCGCCGCTCCGGAGCCCATAACTTTTGATCCGCAAGGAGTTACGCGGCCCACAGCATACCGTTGGAAAGCTCTCCGAGAGCTCTACGGCGGGGCAGCTAAGCTCGCTTCGCTGGGCCTTTTCTCGGAGCCCAAAATCGAACGTTTTCATCTGTTTTGAGACACTTTTCTTCTTTTGCGCTATTTTTCCGTATCAGATCGCGCGTCGTGAGCCCCGAAAAGGACGACAACCTAATCCGTCACATTTCTGTTACCGAATCCCACAGCACCTTGGCAAAGGCAACTTCGCATCACGTGGAGGCTGGGCCCGCAAACCGAGGTCGTGTGGCTTGGGACCAGGTCTCCGACGCTCCGGAGCGCATAACTTTTGATCCGCAAGGAGTTACGCGGCCCACAACATACTGTTGGAAAGCTCTCCGAGAGCTCTACGGCGTGGCAGCTAAGCCTCCTTTGCTGGGCCTTTTTTCCGAACCCAAAATCGAACGTTTTCATCTGTTTCGGGACACTTTTCTTCTTTTGCGCTGTTTTTTCGTCCCAGATCGCACGTCGTGAGCCGCGAAAAGGACGACAACCTAATCCGTCACATTTCTGTTACAGAATCCCACGGCACCTTGGCCAAGGCAACTTCGCATCACGTGGAGGCTGGGCCCGCAAACCGAGGTCGTGTGGCTTGGGACCAGGTCTCCGACGCTCCGGAGCCCATAACTTTTGATCCGCAAGGAGTTACGCGGCCCACAGCATACCGTTGGAAAGCTCTTCGAGAGCTCTACGGCGGGGCAACAAAGCCCCCTTCGCTCGGCCTTTTTTTTGAGCCCAAAATCGAACATTTTCATCAGTTTCTGGACACTTTTCTTCTTTTGCGCTGTTTTTCCGTCCCATATCGCGCGTCGTGAGCCGCGAAAAGGACGACAACCTAATCCGTCACATTTCTATTACAGAATCCCACGGCACCTTGGCCAAGGCAACTTCGCATCACGTGGAGGCTGGGCCCGCAAACCGAGGTCGTGTGGCTTGGGACCAGGTCTCCGCCGCTCCGGAGCCCATAACTTTTGATCCGCAAGGAGTTACGCGGCCCACAGCATACCGTTGGAAAGCTCTCCGAGAACTCTACGATGGGGCTGCTAAGCCCGCTTTGCTGGACCTTTTTCTGGAGCCCAAAATCGAACGTTTCCATCTGTTTTGAGACACTTTTCTACTTTTGCGCTATTTTTTCGTCCCGCATCACGAGTCGTGGGCCGCGAAAAGGACGACAACCTAATCCGTCACATTTCTGTTACCGAATCCCACGGCACCTTGGCCAAGGCAACTTCTCTTCACATGGTGGTTGGGCCGGCAAACCGAGGTTGCGTGGCTTGGGACCAGGTCTCCGCCGCTCCGGAGCCCATAACTTTTGATCCGTAAGGAGTTACGCGGCCCACAGCATACCATTGGAAAGCTCTCCGAGAGCTCTACGGCGGGCCAGCCAAGTCCGCTTTGCTGGGCCTTTTTTTCGAACCCAAAATCGAACGTTTTCATCAGTTTCGGGACACTTTTCTTCTTTTGCGCTGTTTTTCCGTCCCAGATCTCATGTCGTGAGCCGCGAAAAGGACGACAACCTAATCCGTCACATTTCTGTTACAGAATCCCACGGCACCTTGGCCAAGGCAACTTCGCATCACGTGGAGGTTGGGCCCGCAAACCGAGGTCGTGTGGCTTGGGACCAGGTCTCCGAAGCTCCGGAGCCCATAACTTTTGATCCGCAAGGAGTTACGCGGCCCACAGCATACCGTTGGAAAGCTCTCCGAGAGCTCTACAGCAATGCAGCTAAGCTCGCTTCGCTGGGCCTTTTCTCGTAGCCCAAAATCGAACGTTTTCATCTGTTTTGAGACACTTTTCTTCTTTTGCGCTATTTTTCAGTATCAGATCGCACGACGTGAGCCGCGAAAAGGATGACAACCTAATCCGTCCCATTTCTGTTACCGAATCTCACGGCACCTTGGCAAAGGCAACTTCGCATCACGTGGAGGCTGGGCCCGCAAATCGAGGTCTTGTGTCTTGGGACCAGATCTCCGACGCTCCGAAGCCCATAACTTTTGATCCGCAAGGAGTTACGCGGCCCACAGCATACCGTCTGAAAGCTCTCCGAGAGCTCTACGGCGGGGCAGCAAAGCTCGCTTCGCTGGGCCTTTTTCTCGGAGCCCAAAATCGAACGTATTCATCTGTTTTGAGACACTTTTCTTCTTTTGCGCTATTTTTCCGCATCAGATCGCGCGTCGTGAGCCGGGAAAAGGACGACAACCTAATCTGTCACATTTCTGTTACCGAATCCCACGGCACCTTGGCCAAGGCAACTTCGCATCACGTGGAGGCTGGGCCCGCAAACCGAGGGTGTGGGGCTTGGGACCAACTCTCCGTCGCTCCAGAGCCCGTAACTCTTGATCCGCAAGGAGTTACGCGGCCCACAGCATACCGTTGGAAAGCCCTCCTAGAGCTCTACGGCGGGGCAGGAAAGGTAGCATTGCTGGGCCTTTTTTCAGAGCCCAAAATCGAACGTTTTCATCAGTTTCGGGACACTTTTCTACTTTTGCACTATTTTTTCATCCCGGATCGCCCGTCGTGCGCCGCGAAAAGGACGACAACCTAATCCGTCACATTTCTGTTACCGAATCCCACAGCACCTTGGCCAAGGCAACTTCGCTTCAAGTGGTGGCTGGGCCGGCAAACCGAGGTCGTGTGGCTAGGGACCAGGTCTCCGACGCTCCAGAACCCATAACTTTTGATCCGCAAGGAGTTACGCGGCCCACAGCATACCGTTGGAAAGCTCTTCGAGAGCTCTATGGCGGGGCAGCTAAGCCCGCTTCGCTGGGCCTTTTTTTTCGAACACAAAATCGAACGTTTTCATCAGTTTCGGGACACTTTTCTTCTTTTGCTCTGTTTTTCCGTCCCAGATCGCACGTCGTGAGCCGCGAAAAGGACGACAACCTAATCCGTCACATTTTTGTTACCGAATCCCACGGCACCTTGGCCAAGGCAACTTCGCAGCACGTGGAGGTTGGGCCCGCAAACCGAGGTCATGTGGCTCGGGGCCAGGTCTCCGTCGCTCCCGAGCCTAAAACTTTTGATCCGCAAGGAGTTACGCAGCCCACACCATACCGTTGGAAAGCTCTCCGAGAGCTCTACGGCGGGGCAGCTAAGCTCGCTTCGCTGGGCCTTTTCTCGGAGCCCAAAATCGAACGTTTTCATTAGTTTTCGGACACATTTCTTCTTTTGCACTATTTTTCCGTATCAGATCGCGCATCGTGAGCGTCGAAAAGGACGACAACCTAATCCGTCACATTTCTGTTACCGAATCTCACGGCACCTTGGCAAAGGCAAGTTCGCATCAGGTGGAGGCTGGGCCCGCAAACCGAGGTCTTGTGGCTTGGGACCAGATCTCCGCCGCTCCAGAGCCCATAACTTTTGATCCGCAAGGAGTTACGCGGCCCACAGCATACAGTTGGAAAGCTCTCCGAGAGCTCTACGACGGGGCAGCTAAGCCCGCTTTGATGGGCCTTTTTCGTTAGCCCAAAATCGAACGTTTTCATCAGTTTTCGGACACTTTTCTTCTTTTGCGCTGTTTTTCCGTCCCGGATCGCGCGTCGTGGGCCGCGAAAAGGACGACAACCTAATCCGTCACATTTCTGTTACCGAATCCCACGGCACCTTGGCCAAGGCAACTTCGCTTCACGTGGTGGCTGGGCCGGCAAACCGAGCTCGCGGGGCTTGGGACCAGGTCTCCGCCGCTCCGGAGCCCATAACTTTTGATCCGCAAGGAGTTACGCGGCCCACAGCATACCGTTGGAAAGCTCTCCGAGTGCTATACGACGGGCCAGCCAAGCCCGCTTTGCTGGGCCTTTTTTTCGAACCCAAAATCGAACGTTTTCATCAGTTTCGGGACACTTTTATTCTTTTGCGATGTTTTTTCAGCCCAGATCGGGCGTCGTGATCCGCGAAAAGGATGACAACCTAATCCGTCACATTTCTGGTACCGAATCCCAAGGCACCGTGGCCAAGGCAACTTCGCATCACGTGGAGGTTGGGCCAGCAAACCGAGGTCGTGTGGCTTGGGACCAGGTCTCCGATGCTCCGGAGCCCATAACTTTTGATCCGCAAGGAGTTACGCGGCCCACAGTGTACCGTTGGAAAGCTCTCCGAGAGCTCTACGGCGGGGCAGCTAAGCTCGCTTTGCTGGGCCTTTTCTCGGAGCCCAAAAACCAACGTTTTCATCTGTTTTGAGACACTTTTCTTCTTTTGCGCTATTTTTCAGTATCAGATCGCGCGACGTGAGCCGCGAAAAGGACGACAACCTAATCCGTCACATTTCTGTTATCGAATCTCACGGCACCTTGGCAAAGGCAACTTCGCATCACGTGGAGGCTGGGCCCGTAAACCGAGGTCTTGTGGCTTGGGACCAGATCTCCGACGCTCCGGAGCCCATAACTTTTGATCCGCAAGGAGTTACGCGGCCCACAGCATACCGTTGGAAAGCTCTCCGAGAGCTCTACGACGGGGCAGCCAAGTCCGCTTCGCTGGGCCTTTTTCCTGAGCCCAAAATCGAACGTTTTCATCTATTTTGAGACACTTTTCTTCTTTTGCCCTATTTTTCCGTATCAGATCGCGCGTCATACGCCGCGAAAAGGACGACAACCTAATCCGTCACATTTCTGTTACCGAATCCCACGGCACCTTGGCCAAGGCAACTTCGCTTCACGTGGTGGCTGGGCTGGCAAACCGAGGTCCCGGGGCTTGGGACCAGGTCTCCGCCGCTCCGGAGCCCATAACCTTTGATCCGCTAGGAGTTACGCGGCCCACAGCATACCGTTGGAAAGCTCTCCGAGAGCTCTTCGGCGGGCCAGCTAAGTTCACTTCGATGGGCCTTTTTCCGGAGTCCAAAATTGAACGTTTTCATCAGTTTTCGGACACATTTATTCTTTTTCGCTATTTTTTCGTCCCAGTTCGCGCGTCGTGCGCCGCGAAAAGGACGACAACCTAATCCGTCACATTTCTGTTACCGAATCCCACAGCACCTTGGCCAAGGCAACTTCGCTTCACGTGGTGGCTGGGCCGGTTAACCGAGGTCGCGGGGCTTGGAACCAGGTCTCCGCCCCTCCGGAGCCCATAACCTTTGATCCGCATGGAGTTACGCGGCCTACAGCATACCGTTGGAAAGCTCTCCGAGACCTCTACGGCGGGGCAGCAAAGCTCGCTTTCTGGGCCTTTTTTCGTAGTCCAAAATCGAACGTTTTCATCAGTTTCTGGACACTTTTCTTCTTTTGCGCTATTTTTTCGTCCCAGATCGCGAGTCGTGAGCCGCGAAAAGGACGACAATCTAATCCGTCACATTTTTGTTACTGAATCCCACGGCACCTTGGCCAAGGCAACTTCGCATCACGTGGAGGCTGGGCCCGCAAACCGAGGTCGTGTGGGTTGGGACCAGGTCTCCGTCGTTCCGGAGCCCATAACTTTTGATCCGCAAGGAGTTACGCGGCCCACAGCATACTGTTGGAAAGCTCTCCGAGAGCTCTACGGCGGGGCAGCTAAGCCTGCTTTGCTGCGCCTTTTTGTCGAACCCAAAATCTAACGTTTTCATCAGTTTCGGGACACTTTTCTTCTTTTGCGCTGTTTTTCCGTCCCAGATCGCACGTCGTGAGCCGCGAAAAGGACGACAACCTAATCCGTCACATTTCTGTTACAGAATCCCACGGCACCTTGGCCAAGGCAACTTCGCATCACGTGGAGGGTGGGCCCGCAAATCGAGGTCGTGTTGCTTCGGACCAGGTCTCCGACGCTCCGGAGCCCATAACTTTTGATCCGCAAGGAGTTACGCGGCCCACAGCATACCGTTGGAAAGCTCTCCGAGAGCTCTATGGCGGGGCAACTGAGCTCGCTTCGCTGGGCCTTTTCTCGTAGCCCAAAATCGAACGTTTTCATCTGTTTTGAGACACTTTTCTTCTTTTGCGCTATTTTTCCGTATCAGATCGCGCGTCGTGAGCCGCGAAAAGGACGACAACCTAATCCGTCACATTTCTGTTACCAAATCCCACGGTACCTTGGGCAAGGCAACTTCGCATCACGTGGAGGTTGGGCCCGCAAACCGAGGTCGTGTGGCTTGGGACAAGGTCTCCGTCACTTCGGAGCCATAACTTTTGATCCGCAAGGAGTTAGGCGGCCCACAGCATACCGTAGGAAAGCTTTCTGAGAGCTCTACGGCGGGGTAGCTAAGCCCTCTTTGCTGCGCCTTTTTGTCGAACCCAAAATCGAACGTTTTCATCAGTTTCGGGACACTTTTCTTCTTTTGCGCTGTTTTTCCGTCCCAGATCGCGCGTCGTGAGCCGCGAAAAGGACGATAACCTAATCCGTCACATTTCTGTTACAAAATCCCACGGCACCTTGGCCAAGGCAGCTTCGCATCACGTGGAGGCTGGGCCCGCAAACCGAGGTCGTGTTGCTTGGGACCAGGTCTCCGACGCTCCAGAGCCCATAACTTTTGATCCGCAAGGAGTTACGCGGCCCATAGCATACCGTTGGAAAGCTCTTCGAGAGCTCTACGGCGTGGCAGCTAAGCCCGCTTTGCTGGGCCTTTTTTTCGAACCCAAAATCGAACGTTTTAATCAGTTTCTGGACACATTTCTTCTTTTACGCTGTTTTTCCGTCCCAGATCGCGCGTCGTTCGACGCGAAAAGGAGGACAACCTAATCCATCACATTTCTGTTACCGAATCCCACAGCACCTTGGCCAAGGCAACTTCGCTTCACATGGTGGATGGGCCGGCAAACCGAGGTCGCGGGGCTTTAGACCAGGTCTCCGCCGCTCCGGAGCCCATAACTTTTGATCCGCAAAGAGTTACGCGGCCCACAGCATACCGTTGGAAAGCTCTCCGAGAGCTCTACGACGGGGCAGCTAAGTCCGCTTCGGTGGGCCTTTTCGGGAGCCCAAAATCGAACATTTTCATCAGTTTTTGGACACATTACTTCTTTTGCGCGGTTTTTTCGTCCCGGATTGCGCGTCGTGCGCCGCGAAAAGGACGACAACCTAATCCGTCACATTTCTGTTACCGAATCCCACAGCACCTTGGCCAAGGCAACTTCGCTTCACGTGGTGGCTGGGCCGGCAAACCGAGGTCGCGGGGCTTGGGACCAGGTCTCCGCCGCTCCAGAGCCCATAACTTTTGATCCGCAAGGAGTTACGCGGCCCACAGCATACCGTTGGAAAGCTCTTCGAGAGCTCTACGGCGGGGCAGCAAAGCCCCCTTCGCTGGGCCTTTTTTTCGAGCCCAAAATCGAACGTTTTCATCAGTTTCGGGACACTTTTCTTCTTTTGCGCTGTTTTTCCGTCCCAGATCGCGCGTCGTGAGCCGCGAAAAGGACGACAACCTAATCCGTCACATTTCTGTTACCGAATCCCACGGCACCTTGGGCAAGGCAACTTCGCATCACGTGGAGGTTGGGCCCGCAAACCGAGGTCGTGTGGCTTGGGACCAGGTCTCCGACGCTCCGGAGCCCATAACTTTTGATCCGCAAGGAGTTACGCGGCCCACAGCATACCGTTGGAAAGCTCTCCGAGAGCTCTACGGCGGGGCAGCTAAGCCCGCTTTGCTGGGCCTTTTTTCAGGGCCCAAAATCTAACATTTTCATCAGTTTTGGGACACTTTTCTTCTTTTGTGCTATTTTTTCGTCCCAGATCGCGCTTCGTGAGCCGCGAAAAGGACGACAACCTAATCCGTCACATTTCTGTTACCGACTCCCACGGTACCTTGGACAAGGCAACGTCGCATCACGTGGAGGCTGGGCCCGCAAACCGAGGTCGTGTGGCTTGGGACCAGGTCTCCGTCGCTTCGGAGCCCATAACTTTTGATCCGCAAGGAGTTAGGCGGCCCACAGCATACCGTTGGAAAGCTCTCCGAGAGCTCTACGGCGTGGCAGCTAAGCTTGCTTTGCTGGGCCTTTTTTCCGAACCCAAAATCGAACGTTTTCATCAGTTTTGGGACACTTTTCTTCTTTTGCGCTGTTTTTCCGTCCCAGATCGCACGTCGTGAGCCGCGAAAAGGACGACAACCTAATCCGTCACATTTCTGTTACAGAATCCCATGGCACCTTGGCCAAGGCAACTTCGCATCACGTGGAGGCTGGGCCCGCAAACCGAGGTCGTGTGGCTTGGGACCAGGTCTCCGACGCTCCGGAGCCCATAACTTTTGATCCGCAAGGAGTTACGCGGCCCACAGCATACCGTTGGAAAGCTCTCCGAGAGCTCTACGGCGGGGCAGCTAAGCCCTCTTTGCTGCGCCTTTTTGTCGAACCCAAAATCGAACGTTTTCATCAGTTTCGGGACACTTTTCTTCTTTTGCGCTGTTTTTCCGTCCCAGATCGCACGTCGTGAGCCGCGAAAAGGACGACAACCTAATCCGTCACATTTCTGTTACAGAATCCCACGGCACCTTGGCCAAGGCAACTTCGCATCACGTGGAGGCTGAGCCCGCAAACCGAGGTCGTGTGGCTTGGGACCAGGTCTCCGACGCTCCGGAGCCCATAACTTTTGATCCGCAAGGAGTTACGCGGCCAACAGCATACTGTTGGAAAGCTCTTCGAGAACTCTACGACGGGGCAGCTAAGCTCGCTTCGCTGGGCCTTTTCTCGGAACCCAAAATCGAACGTTTTCATCTGTTTTGAGACATTTTTCTTCTTTTGCGCTATTTTTCGGTATCAGATCGCGCGTCGTGAGCCGCTAAAAGGACGACAACCTAATCCGTCACATTTTTGTTACCGACTCCCACGGCACCTTGGCCAAGGCAACTTCGCATCACGTGGAGGCTGGGCCCGCAAACCGAGGTCGTGTGGCTTGGGACCAGGTCTCCGACGCTCCGGAGCCCATAACTTTTGATCAGCAAGGAGTTATGCGGCCCACAGCATACCGTTGGAAAGCTCTCCGAGAGCTCTACGGCAGGGCAGCTAAGCGCGCTTTGCTGGGCCTTTTTCCGAGCCCAAAATTGAACGTTTTCATCACTTTCGGGACACTTTTCTTCTTTTGCGCTGTTTTTCCGTCCCAGATCGCGCGTCGTGAGCCACGAAAAGGAAGACAACCTAATCCGTCACATTTCTGTTACCGAATCCCACAGCACCTTGGCCATGGCAACTTCGGATCACGTGGAGGCTGGGCCCGTAACCCGAGGTCGTGTGGCTTGGGACCAGGTCTCCGACGCTCCGGAGCCCATAACTTTTGATCCGCAAGGAGTTACGCGGCCCACAGCATACCGTTGGAAAGCTCTTCGAGAGATCTACGGCGGGGCAGCCAAGCTCGCTTCGCTGGGCCTTTTCTCGAAGCCCAAAATCGAACGTTTTCATCTGTTTTGAGACACTTTTCTTCTTTTGCGCTATTTTTCCGTATCAGATCGCGCGTCGTGAGCCCCGAAAAGGACGACAACCTAATCCGTCACATTTCTGTTACAGAATCCCACGGCACCTTGGCCAAGGCAACTTCGCATCACGTGGAGGCTGGGCCCGCAAACCGAGGTCGTGGGGCTTGGGAGGAGGGCTCCGACGCTCCGGAGCCCATAACTTTTGATCCGCAAGGAGTTATGCGGCCCACAGCATTAAGTTGGAAAGCTCTCCGAGAGCTCTACGGCGGGGAAGCTAAGCTCGCTTCGCTGGGCCTTTTCTCGGAGCCCAAAATCGAACGTTTTCATCTATTTTGAGACACTTTTCTTCTTTTGTGCTATTTTTCCGTATCAGATCGCGCGTCGTGAGCCGCGAAAAGGACGACAACCTAATCCGTCACATTTCTGTTACCGAATCCCACGACACCTTGCCCAAGGCAACTTCGCATCACGTGGAGGCTGGGCCCGCAAACCGAGGTCGTGTGGCTTGGGACCAGGTCTCCGACGCTCCGGAGCCCATAACTTTTGATCCGCAAGGAGTTACGCGGCCCACAGCATTAGGTTGGAAAGCTCTCCGAGAGCTCTACGGCGGGGCAGCTAAGCTCGCTTCGCTAGGCCTTTTCTCGGAGCCCAAAATCGAATGTTTTCATCAGCTTCAGGACATTTTTCTTCTTTTGCGCTGTTTTTTCGTCCCAGATCGCGAGTCGTGAGCTGGGAAAAGGACGACAACCTAATCCGTCACATTTTTGTTACCGAATCCCACGGCACCTTGGACAAGGCAACTTCGCATCACGTGGAGGCTTGGCCCGCAAACCGAGGTCGTGTGGCTTGGGACCAGGTCTCCGACGCTCCGGAGCCCATAACTTTTGATCCGCAAGGAGTTACGCGGCCCACAGCATACCGTTGGAAAGCTCTCCGAGAGCTCTACGGCGTGGCAGCTAAGCCTGCTTTGCTGGGCCTTTTTTCCGAACCCAAAATCGAACGTTTTCATCAGTTTCGGTACACTTTTCTTCTTTTGCGCTGTTTTTCCATCCCAGATCGCGCGTCGTGAGCCGCGAAAAGGACGACAACCTATTCCGTCACATTTCTGTTACCGAATCCCAAAGCACCTTGGCAAAGGCAACTTCGCATCACGTGGAGGTTGGGCCCGTAAACCGAGGTCGTGTGGCTTGGGACCAGGTCTCCGTCGCTCCCGAGCCTATAACTTTTGATCCGCAAGGAGTTACGCGGCCCACAGCATACTGTTGGAAAGCTCTCTGAGAGCTCTACGACGGGGCAACTATGCCCGCTTTGCTGGGCCTTTTTGTCGAACCCAAAATAGAACGTTTTCATCAGTTTCGGGACACTTTTCTTCTTTTGCGCTGTTTTTCCGGCCCAGATCGCACGTTGTGAGCCGCGAAAAGGACGACAACCTAATCCGTCACATTTCTGTTACAGAATACCACGGCACCTTGGCCGAGGGAACTTCGCATCACGTGGAGGGTGGGCCCGGAAACCGAGGTCGTGTGGCTTGGGACAAGGTCTCCGACGCTCCGGAGCCCATAACTTTTGATCCGCAAGGAGTTACGCGGCCCACAGCATACTGTCGGAAAGCTCTCCGAGAGCCCTACGACGGGGCAGCTAAGCCCGCTTCGCTGGGCCTTTTTCGAGAGCCCAAAATCGAACGTTTTCATCAGTTTCCGGACACATTTCTTCTTTTGCGCTGTTTTTTCGTCTCAGATCGTGCGTCGTGCGCCGCAAAAAGGACGACAACCTAATCCGTCACATTTCTGTTACCGAATCCCACGGCACCTTGGCCAAGGCAACTTCGCTTCACGTGGTGGCTGGGCCGGCAAACCGAGGTCGCGGGGCTTGGGACCAGGTCTCCGCCGCTCCGGAGCCCATAACTTTTGATCCGCAAGGAGTTATGCGGCCCACAGCATACCGTTGGAAAGCTCTCCGAGAGCTCTACGATGGGGCAGCTAAGCCTGCTTCGCTGAGCCTTTTTCTGGAGCCCAAAATCGAACGTTTTCATCAGTTTTCGGACACTATTCTTCTTTTGCACTGTTTTTCCGTCCCGGATCGCGCGTCGTGCGCCGCGAAAAGGACGACAACCTAATCCGTCACATTTCTGTTACCGAATCCCACGGTACCTTGGCCAAGGCAACTTCGCTTCACGTGGTGGCTGGGCCGGCAAACCGAGGTCGCGGGGCTTGGGACCAGGTCTCCGCCGCTCCGGAGCCCATAACTTTTGATCCGCAAGGAGTTACGCGGCCCACAGCATACCGTTGGAAAGCTCTCCGAGAGCTCTACGATGGGGCTACTAAGTCCTCTTCGTTGGGCCTTTTTCCGGAGCCAAAAATCTAACATTTTCATCAGTTTTCGGACACATTTCTTCTTTTGCGCTATTTTTCTGTGTCGGATCGCGCGTCGTGCGCCGCCAAAAGGACGACAACCTAATCCGTCACATTTCTGTTACCGAATCCCATGGCACCTTGGCCAAGGCAACTTCGCTTCACGTGGTGGCTGGGCCGGCAAACCGAGGTCGCGGGGCTTGGGACCAGGTCTCCGCCGCTCCGGAGCCCATAACTTTTGATCCGCAAGGAGTTACGCGGCCCACAGCATACCGTTGGAAAGCTCTCCGAGAGCTCTACGACAGGGCAGCTAAGCCCGCTTCGCTGGGACTTTTTTCGGAGCCCAAAATCGAATGTTTTCATTAGTTTCCGGACACTATTCTTCCTTTGAGCTGTTTTTCAATCCCGGATCGAGCGTCGTGGGCCGCAAAAAGGACGACAACCGAATCCGTCACATTTCTGTTACCGAATCCCACGACACCTTGGCCAAGGCAACTTCGCTTCACGTCGTGGCTGGGCCGGCAAACCGAGGTCTTGTGGCTTGGGACCAGGTCTCCGACGCTCCGGAGCCCATAACTTTTGATCAGCAAGGAGTTATGCGGCCCACAGCATACCGTTGGAAAGCTCTCCGAGAGTTCTACGGCAGGACAGCTAAGCGCGCTTCGCTGGGACTTTTTTCTGAGCCCAAAATCGAACGTTTTCATCAGTTTCGGGACACTTTTCTTCTTTTGCGCTAATTTTCCATCCCAGATCGCGCGTCGTGAGCCGCGAAAAGGACGACAACCTAATCCGTCACATTTCTGTTACCGAATCCCACGGTACCTTGGCCAAGGCAACTTCGATTCACGTGGTGGCTGGGCCCGCAAACCGAGGTCGTGTGGCTAGGGACCAGGTCTCCGACGCTCCGGAGCCCATAACTTTTGATCCGCAAGGAGTTACGCGGTCCACAGCATACCGTTGGAAAGCTCTCCGAGAGCTCTACGACGGGGCAGATAAGCTAGCTCTACTAGGCCTTTTTTTGGGGGCTAAAATCGAACGTTTTCATCAGTTTCGGGACACTTTTCTTCTTTTGAGCTGTCTTACCGTCCCAGATCGCGCTTCGTGAGCCGCGAAAAGGACGACAACCTAATCCGTCACATTTTTGTTACCGAATCCCACGGCACCTTGGGCAAGGCAACTTCACATAACGTGGAGGCTGGGCCCGCAAACCGAGGTCGTGAGGCTTGGGACCAGGTCTCCGATGCTCCGGAGCCCATAACTTTTGATCCGCACAGAGTTACGCGCCCCACAGCATACCGTTGGAAAGCACTACGAGAGATCTACGACGGGACAGCAAACACCGCTTCGCTGGGCCGTTTTTCGGAGCCCAAAATTGAAAGTTTTCATCAGTTTTCAGACATTTTTCTTCTTTTACGCTGTTTTTCAGTCCCGGATCGCGCGTCGTGCGCCGCGAAAAGGACGACAACCTAATCCGTCACATTTCTGTTACCGAATCCCACGGCACCTTGGCCAAGGCAACTTCGCTTAACGTGGAGGCTGGGCCGGCAAACCGAGGTTGTGTGGGTTGAGACCAGGTCTCCGACGCTCCGGAGCCCATAATTTTTGATCCGAAATGAGTTACGCGGCCTACAGCATACTGTTGGAAAGCCCTCCGAGAGCTCTACGGCGGGGCAGGTAAGCTCGCTTCGCTGGGCCTTTTCTCGGAGCCCAAAATCGAACGTTTTCATCTGTTTTGAGACACTTTTCTTCTTTTGCGCTATTTTACCGTATCACATCGCGCGTTGTGAGCCGCGAACAGGACGACATCCTAATCCGTCACATTTCTGTTACCGAATCCCACGGCACCTTGGCCAAGGCAACTTCGCATCACGTGGAGGCTGGGCCCGCAAACCGAGGTCTTGTGGCTTGGGACCAGGTCTCCGACGCTCCGGAGCCCATAACTTTTGATCCGCAAGGAGTTACGCGGCCCACAGCATACCGTTGGAAAGCTCTCCGAGAGCTCTACGACTGGGCAGCTAAGTCCGCTTCGGTGGGCCTTTTTTGGGAGCCCAAAGTCGAACGTTTTCATCAGTTTCTAGACACATTTCTTCTTTTGCGCTATTTTTCCGTCTCGGATCGCGCATCGTGCGCAGCGAAAAGGACGACAACCTAATCAGTCACATTTCTGTTACCGAATCCCACAGCACCTTGGCCAAGGCAACTTCGCTTCACGTGGTGGATGGGCCGGCAAACCGAGGTCGCGGGGCTTGGGACCAGGTCTCCGCCGCTCCGGAGCCCATAACTTTTGATCCGCAAGGAGTTACGCGGCCCACAGCATACCGTTGGAAAGCTCTCCGAGTGCTCTACGACGGGGCAGCTAAGCTCGCTTTCCTGGGTCTTTTCTCGGAGCACAAAATCGAACGTTTTCATCTGTTTGGAGACACTTTTCTTCTTTTGCACTATTTTTCCGTATCAGATCGCGCATCGTGTGCCGCGAAAAGGACGACAACCTAATCCGTCACATTTCTGTTACCGAATCCCACGGCACCTTGGCCAAGGTAACTTCGCTTCACGTGGTGGCTGGGCCGGCAAACCGAGGTCGCGGGGCTTGGGACCAGGTCCCCGCCGCTCCGGAGCCCATAACTTTTGATCCGCAAGGAGTTACGCGGCCTAGAGCATACTGTTGGAAAGCTCTCCGAGAGCTCTACAACGGGGCAGCTAAGCCCGCTTTGCTGGGCCTTTTTCGGGAGCCCAAAATCGAATGTTTTCATCTGTTTTGATACACTTTTCTTCTTTTGCGCTATTTTTCCGTATCAGATCGCTCGTCGTGAGCCGCGAAAAGGAAGACAACCTAATCCGTCACATTTCTGTTACAGAATCCCACGGCACCTTGGCAAAGGCAACTTCGCATCACGTGGAGGCTGGGCCCGCAAACCGAGGTCGTGTGGCTTGGGACCAGGTCTCCGACGCTCCAGAGCCCATAACTTTTGATCCGCAAGGAGTTACGCGGCCCACAGCATACCGTCGGAAAGCTCTCCGAGAGCTCTACGGCGGGGAAGCTAAGCTCGCTTCGCTGGGCCTTTTCTCGGAGCCCAAAATCGAACGTTTTCATCTGTTTTGAGACACTTTTCTTCTTTTGCGCTATTTTTCCATATCAGATCGCGCGTCGTGAGCCGCGAAAAGGACGACAACCTAATCCGTCACATTTCTGTAATCGAATCTCACGGCACCTTGGCAAAGGCAACTTCGCATCACGTGGAGGCTGGGCCCGCAAACCGAGGTCGTGTGGCTTGGGACCAGGTCTCCGACGCTCCGGAGCGCATAACTTTTGATCCGCAAGGAGTTACGCGGCCCACAACATACCGTTGGAAAGCTCTCCGAGAGCTCTACGGCGTGGCAGCTAAGCCTCCTTTGCTGGGCCTTTTTTCCGAACCCAAAATCTAACGTTTTCATCAGTTTCGGGACACTTTTCTTCTTTTGCGCTGTTTTTCCGTCCCAGATCGCACGTCGTGAGCCGCGAAAAGGACGACAACCTAATCCGTCACATTTCTGTTACCGAATCCCACGGTACCTTGGCCAAGGCAACTTCGCATCACGTGGAGGCTGGGCCCGCAAACCGAGGTCGTGTGGCTTGGGACCAGGTCTCCGACGCTCCGGAGCCCATAACTTTTGATCCGCAAGGAGTTACGCGGCCCACAGCATACCGTTGGAAAGCTTTCCGAGAGCTCTACAACGGGGCAACGAAGACCGCTTTTCTGGGCCTTTTTTCGGAGCCCAAAATCGAACGTTTTCATCTGTTTTGAGACACTTTTCTTCTTTTGCGCTGTTTTTTCGTATCGGATCGCGCGTCGTGCGCCGCGAAAAGGACGACAACCTAATCCGTCACATTTCTGTTGCCGAATCCCACGGCACCTTGGCCAAGGCAACTTCGCTTCACGTGGTGGCTGGGCCGGCAAACCGAGGTCGTGAGGCTTGGGACCAGGTCTCCCACGCTCCGGAGCCCATAACTTTTGATCCGCAAGGACTTACGCGGCCCACAGCATACCGTTGGAAAGCTCTCCGAGAGCTCTACAGCGCGGCAGCTAAGCCCCCTTCGCTGGGCCTTTTTTTCGAGCCCAAAATCGAACGTTTTCATCAGTTTCGGGACACTTTTCTTCTATTGCGCTGTTTTTCCGTCCCAGATCGCGCGTCTTGAGCCGCGAAAGGGACGACAACCTAATCTGTCACATTTCTGTTACCGAATCCCACAGTACCTTGGGCAAGGCAACTTCGCATCACGTGGAGGCTGGGCCCACAAACTGAAGTCGTGTGGCTTGGGACCAGGTCTCCGACGCTCCGGAGCCCATAACTTTTGATCCGCAAGGAGTTACGCGGCCCACAGCATTAGGTTGGAAAGCTCTCCGAGAGCTCTACGGCGGGGCAGCTAAGCTCGCTTCGCTGGGCCTTTTCTCGGAGCCCAAAATCGAACGTTTTCATCTGTTTTGAGACACTTTTCTTCTTTTGCGCTATTTTTCCGTATCAGATCGCGCGTCGTGAGCCGCGAAAAGGACGACAACCTAATCCGTCACATTTCTGTTATCGAATCTCACGGCACCTTGGCAAAGGCAACTTCGCATCACGTGGAGGCTGGGCCCGCAAACCGAGGTCTTGTGGCTTGGGACCAGATCTCCGACGCTCCGGAGCCCATAACTTTTGATCCGCAAGGAGTTACGCGGCCCACAGCATACCGTCGGAAAGCTCTCCGAGAGCTCTACGGCGGGGCAGCCAAGCTCGCTTCGCTGGGCCTTTTCTCGGAGCCCAAAATCGAACGTTTTCATCTGTTTTGAGACACTTTTCTTCTTTTGCGCTATTTTTCCGTATCAGATCGCGCGTCGTGAGCCCCGAAAAGGACGACAACCTAATCCGTCACATTTCTGTTACCGAATCCCACAGCACCTTGGCAAAGGCAACTTCGCATCACGTGGAGGCTGGGCCCGCAAACCGAGGTCGTGTGGCTTGGGACCAAGTCTCCGCCGCTCCAGAACCCATAACTTTTGATCCGCATGGAGTTACGCGGCCCACAGCATACCGTTGGAAAGCTCTCCGAGAGCTCTACGGCGTGGCAGCTAAGCCTGCTTTGCTGGGCCTTTTTTTCGAACCCAAAATCGAACGTTTTCATCAGTTTCGGGACACTTTTCTTCTTTTGCGCTGTTTTTCCGTCCCAGATCGCACGTCGTGAGCCGCGAAAAGGACGACAACCTAATCCGTCACATTTCTGTTACAGAATCCCACGGCACCTTGGCCAAGGCAACTTCGCATCACGTGGAGGCTGGGCCCGCAAACCGAGGTCGTGTGGCTTGGGACCAGGTCTCCGACGCTCCGGAGCCCATAACTTTTGATCCGCAAGGAGTTACGCGGCCCACAGCATACCGTTGGAAAGCTCTCCAAGAGCTCTACGGCGGGGCAGCTAAGCTCTCTTCGCTGGGTCTTTTCTCGGAGCTCAAAATCGAACGTTTTCATCAGTTTTCGGACATTATTCTTCATTTGCGCTGTTTTTCCGTCCCGGATCGTGAGTCGTGGGACGCGAAAAGGACGACAACCTAATCCGTCACATTTCTGTTACCGAATCCCACGGCACCTTGGCCAAGGTAACTTCGCTTCACGTGGCGGCTGGGCCGGCAAACCGAGGCCGCGGGGCTTGGGACCAGGTCTCCGCCGCTCCGGAGCCCATAACTTTTGATCCGCAAGGAGTTACGCGGCCTAGAGCATACTGTTGGAAAGCTCTCCGAGAGCTCTACGACGGGGCAGCTAATCCCGCCTCGCAGGACCTTTTCCGGGGCCCAAAATCGAACGTTTTCATCTGTTTTGATACATTTTTCTTCTTTTGCGCTGTTTTTCTGTCCCAGATCGCGCGTCGTGAGCCGCGAAAAGGAAGACAACCTAATCCGTCACATTTCTGTCACCGAATCCCACTGCACGTTGGGCAAGGCAACTTCGCAGCACGTGGAGGCTGGCCCCGCAAAGCGAGGTCGTTTGGCTTGGGACCAGGTCTCCGACGCTCCGGAGCCCATAACTTTTGATCCACAAGGAGTTACGTGTCCCAAATCATACCGTTGGAAAGCTCTTCGAGAGCTCTACGGCGGGGCAGCTAAGCTCGCTTCGCTGGGCCTTTTCTCGGAGCCCAAAATCGAACGTTTTCATCTGTTTTGAGACACTTTTCTTCTTTTACGCTATTTTTTCATATCAGAACGCGCGTCGTGAGCCGCGAAAAGGACGACAACCTAATCCGTCACATTTCTATTACCAAATCCCAAGGCACCTTGGCCAAGGCAACTTCGCTTCACGTGGAGGCTGGGCCCGCAAACCGAGGTCGTGTGGCTTGGTACCAGGTCTTCGACGCTCCGGAGCCCATAACTTTTGATCCGCAAGGAGTTATGCGGCCCACAGCATACCGTTGGAAAGCTCTCCGAGAGCTCTACGGCGTGGCAGCTAAGCTTGCTTTGCTGGGCCTTTTTTCTGAACCCAAAATCGAACGGTTTCATCCGTTTTGGGACATTTTTATTCTTTTGCGCTATTTTTCCGTCCCAGATCGCACGTCGTGAACTGCGAAAAGGATGACAACCTAATCCGTCACATTTCTGTTACCGAATCCCACGGCACCTTGGGCAAGGCAACTTCGCATCACGTGGAGGCTGGGCCCGCAAACCGAGGTCGTGTGGCATTGGACCAGGTCTCCGCCGCTCCGGAGCCCATAACTTTTGATCCGCAAGGAGTTACGTGGCCCACAGCATACCGTTGGAAAGCTCTCCGAGAGCTCTACGACGGGGCAATTAAGCCCGCTTTGCTGGGCCTTTTTCTGGAGCCCAAAATCGAACGTTTTCATCTGTTTCCGGACACTATTCTTCTTTTGCGCTATTTTTTCGTCCCGGATCGCGCGTCGTGGGCCGCGAAAAGGACGACAACCTAATCCGTCACATTTCTGTTACCGAATCCCACGGCACCTTGGCCAAGGCAACTTCGCTTCACGTGGTGGCTGGGCCGGCAAACCGAGGTCGCGGGGCTTGGGACCAGGTCTCCGACGCTCCGGAGCCCATAACTTTTGATCAGCAAGGAGTTATGCGGCCCACAGCATACCGTTGGAAAGCTCTCCGAGAGCTCTACGGCAGGACAGCCAAGCGCGCTTCGCTGGGCCTTTTTTTCGAGCCCAAAATCGAACGTTTTCATCAGTTTCGGGACTCTTTTCTTCTTTTGCGCTGTTTTTCCGTCCCAGATCGAGCGTCGTGAGCCGCGAAAAGGACGACAACCTAATCCGTCACATTTCTGTTACCGAAACCCACAGCACCTTGGCAAAGGGAACTTCGCATCACTTGGAGTCCGGGCCCGCAAACCGAGGTCGTGTGGCTTGGGACCAGGTCTCCGACGCTCCGGAGCCCATAAATTTTGATCCGCAAGGAGTTACGCGGCCCACAGCATACCGTTGGAAAGCTCTCCGAGAGCTCTACGGCGCGGCAGCTAAGCTCGCTTCGCTGGGCCTCTTCTCAGAGCCCAAAATCGAACGTTTTCATCTGTTTTGAGACACTTTTCTTCTTTTGCGCTATTTTTCCGTATCAGATCGCGCGTCGTGAGCCGCAAAAAGGATGACAACCTAATCCGTCACATTTCTGTTACCGAATCTCACGGGACCTTGGCAAAGGCAACTTCGCATCACGTGGAGGCTGGGCCCGCAAACCGAGGTCGTGTGGCTTGGGACCAGGTCTCCGACGCTCCGGAGCCCATAACTTTTGATCCGCAAGGAGTTACGCGGCCCACAGCATACCGTTGGAAAGCTCTTCGAGAGCTCTACGGCGGGGCAGCTAAGCCCGCTTTGCTGGTCCTTTTTTTTGAGCCCAAAATCGAACGTTTTCATCAGTTTCGGGACACTTTTCTTCTTTTGCGCTGTTTTTCCGTCCCAGATCGCGCGTCGTGAGCCGCGAAAAGGACGACAACCTAATCCGTCACATTTCTGTTATCGAATCTCACGGCACCTTGGCAAAGGCAACTTCGCATCACGTGGAGGCTGGGCCCGCAAACCGAGGTCTTGTGGCTTGGGACTAGATCTCCGACGCTCCGGAGCCCATAACTTTTAATCCGCAAGGAGTTACGCGGCCCACAGCATACCGTTGGAAAGCTCTCCGAGAGCTCTACGGCGGGGCAGCTAAGTGCGATTCGCTGGGCCTTTTTTACGAGCCCAAAATCGAACATTTTCAACAGTTTCGGGACACTTTTCTTCTTTTGCGCTGTTTTTCCGTCCCAGATCGCGCGTCGTGAGCCACGAAAAGGACGACAACCTAATCCGTCACATTTCTGTTACCGAATCCCACAGCACCTTGGCAAAGGCAACTTCGCATCACGTGGAGGCTTCGCTCGCAAACCGAGGTCATGTGGCTTGGGACCAGGTCTCCGACGCTCCGGAGCCCATAACTTTTGATCTGCAAGGAGTTACGTGGCCTACAGCATACCGTTGGAAAGCTCATCGAGAGCTCTACGGCGTGCCAGCTAAGCTTGCTTTGCTGGGACTTTTTTCCGAACCCAAAATCGAACGTTTTCATCTGTTTCTGGACACTATTCTTCTTTTGCGCTGTTTTTTCGTCCCGGATCGCGAGTCGTCGGCCGCGAAAAGGACGACAACCTAATCCGTCACATTTCTGTTACAAAATCCCACGGCACCTTGGCCAAGGCAACTTCTCTTCACGTGGTGGCTGGGCTGGCAAACCGAGCTCGCGGGGCTTGTAACCAGGTCTCCGCCGCTCCGGAGCCCATAACTTTTGATCCGCATGGAGTTACGCGGCCCACAGCATACCGTTGGAAAGCTCTCCGAGAGCTTTACGACGGGACAGCTAAGTCCGCTTCGCTGGGCCTTTTTCTGGAGCCCAAAATCAAACGTTTTCATCTGTTTTGAGACACTTTTCTTCTTTTGCGCTATTTTTCCGTATCAGATCGCGCGTCGTGAGCCGCGAAAAGGAAGACAACCTAATCCGTCACATTTCTGTTACCGAATCCCACAGCACCTTGGCAAAGGCAACTTCGCATCACGTGGAGGCTGGGCCCGCAAACCGAGGTCGTGTGGCTTGGGACCAGGTCTCCGACGCTCCGGAGCGCATAACTTTTGATCCGCAAGGAGTTACGCGGCCCACAACATACCGTTGGAAAGCTCTCCGAGAGCTCTACGGCGTGGCAGCTAAGCCTCCTTTGCTGGGCCTTTTTTCCGAACCCAAAATCTAACGTTTTCATCAGTTTCGGGACACTTTTCTTCTTTTGCGCTGTTTTTCCGTCCCAGATCGCACGTCGTGAGCCGCGAAAAGGACGACAACCTAATCCGTCACATTTCTGTTACAGAATCCCACGGCACCTTGGCCAAGGCAACTTCGCATCACGTGGAGGCTGGGCCCGCAAACCGAGGTCGTGTGGCTTGGGACCAGATCTCCGACGCTCCAGAGCCCATAACTTTTGATCCGCAAGGAGTTACGCGGCCCACAGCATACCGTCGGAAAGCTCTCCGAGAGCTCTACGGCGGGGCAGCTAAGCTCGCTTCGCTGGGCCTTTTCTCGGAGCCCAAAATCGAACGTTTTCATCTGTTTTGAGACACTTTTCTTTTTTTGAGCTATTTTTCCGTATCAGAACGCGCGTCGTGAGCCGCGAAAAGGACGACAACCTAATCCGTCGCATTTCTATTACCAAATCCCAAGGCACCTTGGCAAAGGCAACTTCGCATCACGTGGAGGCTGGGCCCGCAAACCGAGGTCGTGTGGCTTGGGACCAGGTCTTCGACGCTCCGGAGCCCATAACTTTTGATCCGCAAGGAGTTACGCGGCCCACAACATACCGTTGGAAAGCTCTCCGAGAGCTCTACGGCGTGGCAGCTAAGCCTCCTTTGCTGGGCCTTTTTGCGGAGCCCAAAATCGAACGTTTTCATCAGTTTCTGGGCACTTTTCTTCTTTTACGCTGTTTTTCTGTCCCAGATCGCGCGTCGTGCGCCGCAAAAAGGACGACAACCTAATCTGTCACATTTCTGTTACCGAATCCCACGGTACCTTGGCCAAGGAAACTTCGCTTCACGTGGAGGTTGGGCCCGCAAACCGAGGTCGTGTGGCTTGGGACCAGGTCTCCGCCGCTCCGGAGCCCATAACTTTTGATCCGCAAGGAGTTACGCGGCCCACAGCATACCGTTGGAAAGCTCTCCGAGAGCTCTACAACGGGGCAACGAAGCCCGCTTTTCTGGGCCTTTTTTCGGAGCCCAAAATCGAACGTTTTCATCTATTTTGAGACACTTTTATTCTTTTGCGCTATTTTTTCGTATCAGATCGCGCGTCGTGAGCCGCGAAAAGGACGACAACCTAATCCGTCACATTTCTGTTACCGAATCCCACGGCACCTTGGCCAAGGCAACTTCGCTTCACGTGGTGGCTGGGCTGGCAAACCGAGGTCGTGTGGCTTGGGACCAGGTCTCCGACGCTCCGGAGCCCATAACTTTTGATCAGCAAGGAGTTATGCGGCCCACAGCATACCGTTGGAAAGCTCTCCGAGAGCTCTACGGCGGGGCAGCTAAGCGCGCTTCGCTGGGCCTTTTTTTCGAGCCCAAAATCGAACGTTTTCATCACTTTCGGGACACTTTTCTTCTTTTGCGCTGTTTTTTCGTCCCAGATCGCGCGTCGTGAGCCGCGAAAAGGAAGACAACCTAATCCGTCACATTTCTGTTACCGAATCCCACAGCACCTTGGCAAAGGCAACTTCGCATCACGTGGAGGCTGGGCCCGCAAACCGAGGTCGTGTGGCTTGGGACCAGGTCTCCGACGCTCCGGAGCCCATAACTTTTGATCCGCAAGGAGTTACGCGGCCCACAGCATACCGTTGGAAAGCTCTCCGAGAGCTCTACGGCGGGGCAGCTAAGCTCGCTTCGCTGGGCCTTTTCTCGGAGCCCAAAATCGAACGTTTTCATCTGTTTTGAGACACTTTTCTTCTTTTGCGCTATTTTTCCGTATCAGATCGCGCGTCGTGAGCCGCGAAAAGGACGACAACCTAATCCGTCACATTTCTGTTATCGAATCTCACGGCACCTTGGCAAAGGCAACTTCGCATCACGTGGAGGCTGGGCCCGCAAACCGAGGTCTTGTGGCTTGGGACCAGATCTCCGACGCTCCGGAGCCCATAACTTTTGATCCGCAAGGTGTTACGCGGCCCACAGCATACCGTTGGAAAGCTCTTCGAGAGCTCTACGGCGGGGCAGCTAAGCCCGCTTTGCTGGGCCTTTTTTTTGAGCCCAAAATCGAACGTTTTCATCAGTTTCGGGACACTTTTCTTCTTTTGCGCTGTTTTTCTGTCCCAGATCGCGCGTCGTGAGCCGCGAAAAGGATGACAACCTAATCCGTCACATTTCTGTTATCGAATCTCACGGCACCTTGGCAAAGGCAACTTCGCATCACGTGGAGGCTGGGCCCGCAAACCGAGGTCTTGTGGCTTGGGACCAGATCTCCGACGCTCCGGAGCCCATAACTTTTGATCCGCAAGGAGTTACGCGGCCCACAGCATACCGTTGGAAAGCTCTCCGAGAGCTCTACGGCGGGGCAGCTAAGTGCGATTCCCTGGGCCTTTTTTCCGAGCCCAAAATCGAACATTTTCAACAGTTTCGGGACACTTTTCTTCTTTTGCGCTGTTTTTCCGTCCCAGATCGCGCGTCGTGAGCCACGAAAAGGACGACAACCTAATCCGTCACATTTCTGTTACCGAATCCCACAGCACCTTGGCCAAGGCAACTTCGGATCACGTGGAGGCTGGGCCCGCAAACCGAGGTCGTGTGGCTAGGGACCAGGTCTCCGACGCTCCGGAGCCCATAACTTTTGATCCGCAAGGAGTTACGCGGCCCACAGCATACCGTTGGAAAGCTCTTCGAGAGCTCTAAGGCGGGCCAGCCAAGTCCGCTTCGCTGGGCCTTTTTTTTGAACCCAAAATCTAACGTTTTCATCAGTTTTCTGACACTTTTCTTCTTTTGCGCTGTTGTTTTATCCCGGATCGCACGTCGTGTGACGCGAAAAGGACGACAACCTAATCCGTCACATTTTTGTTACAGAATCCCACGGTACCTTGCCCAAGGCAACTTCATTTCAAGTGGTGGCTGGGCCGGCAAACCGAGGTCGCGGGGTTTGGGACCAGGTCTCCGCCCCTCCGGAGCCCATAACTTTTGATACGCAAGGAGTTACGCGGCCCACAGCATACCGTTGGAAAGCTCTCCGAGAGATCTACGGCGGGGCAGCCAAGCTCGCTTCGCTGGGCCTTTTCTCGAAGCCCAAAATCGAACGTGTTCATCTGTTTTGAGACACTTTTCTTCTTTTACGCTATTTTTCAGTATCAGATCGCGCGACGTGAGCCGCGAAAAGGACGACAACCTAATCCGTCACATTTCTATTACCGAATCCCAAGGCACCTTGGCCAAGGCAACTATGCATCACGTGGAGGCTGGGCCCGCAAACCGAGGTCGTGTGGCTTGGGACCAGGTCTCCGACGCTCCGGAGCCCATAACTTTTGATCCGCAAGGAGTTACGCGGCCCACAGCATACCGTTGGAAAGCTCTCCGAGAGCTCTACGGCGTGGCAGCTAAGCCTGCTTTGCTGGGCCTTTTTTCCGAACCCAAAATCGAACGTTTTCATCAGTTTCGGGACACTTTTCTTCTTTTGCGCTGTTTTTCCGTCCCAGATCGCACGTCGTGAGCCGCGAAAAGGACGACAACCTAATCCGTCACATTTCTGTTACAGAATCCCACGGTACCTTGGCCAAGGCAACTTCGCATCATGTGGAGGCTGGGCCCGCAAACCGAGGTCGTGTGGCTTGGGACCAGGTCTCCGACGCTCCGGAGCCCATAACTTTTGATCCGCAAGGAGTTACGCGGCCCACAGCATACCGTTGGAAAGCTCTCCGAGAGCTCTACGGCGGGGCAGCTAAGCTCGCTTCTCTGGGCCTTTTCTCGGAGCCCAAAATCGAACGTTTTCATCTGTTTTGAGACATTTTTCTTCTTTTGCGCTATTTTTTCGTCCCAGATCGTGCGTCGTGCGCCGCGAAAAGGACGACAACCTAATCCGTCACATTTCTGTTACCGAATCCCACGGCACCTTGGCCAAGGCAACTTCGCAACACGTGGAGGCTGGGCCCGCAAACCGAGGTCGTGTGGCTTGGGACCAGGTCTCCGACGCTCCGGAGCCCATAACTTTTGATCAGCAAGGAGTTATGCGGCCCACAGCATACCGTTGGAAAGCTCTCCGAGAGCTCTACGGCAGGACAGCTAAGCGCGCTTCGCTGGGCCTTTTTTCCGAGCCCAAAATCGAACGTTTTCATCAGTTTCGGGACACTTTTCTTCTTTTGCGCTGTTTTTTCGTCCCAGATCGCGCGTCGTGAGCCGCGAAAAGGACGACAACCTAATCCGTCACATTTCTGTTACCGAATCCCACGATACCTTGGCCAAGGCAACTTCGTTTCACTTGGTGGCTGGGCCCGCAAACCGAGGTCTTGTGGCTTGGGACCAGATCTCCGACGCTCCGGAGCCCATAACTTTTGATCCGCAAGGAGTTATGCGGCCCGTAGCATACTGTCGGAAAACTCTCCGAGACCTCTACAGCGGGGCAGCTAAGATCGCTTCGCTGGGCCTTTTCTCGGAGACCAAAATCGAACGTTTTCATCTGTTTTGAGACACTTTTCTTCTTTTTCGCTATTTTTCCGTATCAGATCGCGTGTCGTGAGCTCCGAAAAGGACGACATCCTAATCCGTCACATTTCTGTTACCGAATCCCATGGCACCTTGGCCAAGGCAACTTCGCAACACGTGGAGGCTGGGCCCGCAAACCGAGGTCGTGTGGCTTGGGACCAGGTCTCCGACGCTCCGGAGCCCATAACTTTTGATCCGCAAGGAGTTACGCGGCCCACAGCATACCGTTGGAAAGCTCTTCGAGAGCTCTACGGCGGGGCAGCTAAGCCCGCTTTGCTGGGCCTTTTTTTTGAGCCCAAAATCGAACGTTTTCATCAGTTTCGGGACACTTTTCTTCTTTTGCGCTGTTTTTCCGTCCCAGATCGCACGTCGTGAGCCGCGAAAAGGACGACAACCTAATCCGTCACATTTCTGTTACAGAATCCCACGGCACCTTGGCCAAGGCAACTTCGCATCACGTGGAGGTTGGGCCCGCAAACCGAGGTCGTGTGGCTTGGGACCAGGTCTCCGACGATCCGGAGCCCATAACTTTTGATCCGCAAGGAGTTACGCGGCCCACAGCATACCGTTGGAAAGCTCTTCGAGAGCTCTACGGCAAGACAGTTAAGCCCGCTTCGCTGGGCCTTTTTTTCGAGCCCAAAATCGAACGTTTTCATCAGTTTCGGGACTCTTTTCTTCTTTTGAGCTGTTTTTCCGTAACAGATCGCGCGTCGTGAGCCGCGAAAAGGACGACAACCTAATCCGTCACATTTCTGTTACAGAATCCCACGGTACCTTGGCCAAGGCAACTTCGCATCACGTGGAGGCTGGGCCCGCAAACCGAGGTCGTGTGGCTTGGGACCAGGTCTCCGACGCTCCGGAGCCCATAACTTTTGATCCGCAAGGAGTTACGCGGCCCACAGCATACCGTTGGAAAGCTCTCTGAGAGTTCTACGACGGGGCAGCTAAGCCCGCTTCGCTGGGACTTTTTTTCGAGCCAAAAATCGAACGTTTTCATCAGTTTCGAGACACTTTTTTTCTTTTGCGCTGTTTTTCCGTCCCAGATCGCGCGTCGTGAGCCGCGAAAAGGACGACAACCTAATCCGTCACATTTCTGTTATCGAATCTCACGGCACCTTGGCAAAGGCAACTTCGCATCACGTGGAGGCTGGGCCCGCAAACCGAGGTCTTGTGGCTTGGGACCAGATCTCCGACGCTCCGGAGCCCATAACTTTTGATCCGCAACGAGTTACGCGGCCCACAGCATACCGTTGGAAAGCTCTTCGAGAGCTCTACGGCGGGGCAGCTAAGCCCGCTTCGCTGGACCTTTTTTTTGAGCCCAAAATCGAACGTTTTCATCAGTTTCGGGACACTTTTCTTCTTTTGCGCTGTTTTTCCGTCCCAGATCGCGCGTCGTGAGCCGCGAAAAGGACGACAACCTAATCCGCCAAATTTCTGTTATCGAATCTCACGGCACCTTGGCAAAGGCAACTTCGCATCACGTGGAGGCTGGGCCCGCAAACCGAGGTCTTGTGGCTTGGGACCAGATCTCCGACGCTCCGGAGCCCATAACTTTTGATCCGCAAGGAGTTATGCGGCCCACAGCATACCGTTGGAAAGCTCTCCGAGAGCTCTACGGCATGACAGCTAAGCGCGCTTCGCTGGGCCTTTTTTCCGAGCCCAAAATCGAACGTTTTCATCACTTTCGGGACATTTTTCTTCTTTTACGCTGTTTTTCCGTCCCAGATCGCACGTCGTGAGCCGCGAAAAGGACGACAACCTAATCCGTCACATTTCTGTTACAGAATCCCACGGCACCTTGGCCAAGGCAACTTCGCATCACGTGGAGGCTGGGCCCGCAAACCGAGGTCGTGTGGCTTGGGACCAGGTCTCCGACGCTCCGGAGCCCATAACTTTTGATCCGCAAGGAGTTACGCGGCCCACAGCATACCGTTGGAAAGCTCTCCGAGAGCTCTACGGCGGGGCAGCTAAGCTCGCTTCGCTGGGCCTTTTCTCGGAGCCCAAAATCGAACGTTTTCATCTGTTTTGAGACACTTTTCTTCTTTTGCGCTATTTTTCCGTATCAGATCGCGCGTCGTGAGCCGCGAAAAGGACGACAACCTAATCCGTCACATTTCTGTTACCGAATCTCACAGCACCTTGGCAAAGGCAACTTCGCATCACGTGGAGGCTGGGCCCGCAAACCGAGGTCTTGTGGCTTGGGACCAGATCTCTGACGCTCCGGAGCCCATAACTTTTGATCCGCAAGAAGTTACACGGCCCACAGCATACCGTTGGAAAGCTCTGCGAGAGCTCTACGGCGGGGCAGCTAAGCCCGCTTCGCTGGGCCTTTTCTCAGAGCCCAAAATCGAACGTTTTCATCTATTTTGAGACACTTTTATTATTTTGCGCTGTTTTTCCGTCCCAGATCGCACGTCGTGAGCCGCGAAAAGGACGACAACCTAATCCGTCACATTTCTGTTACAGAATCCCACGGCACCTTGGCAAAGGCAACTTCGCATCACGTGGAGGCTGGGCCCGCAAACCGAGGTCGTGTGGCTTGGGACCAGGTCTCCGACGCTCCGGAGCGCATAACTTTTGATCCGCAAGGAGTTACGCGGCCCACAACATACCGTTGGAAAGCTCTCCGAGAGCTCTACGGCGTGGCAGCTAAGCCTCCTTTGCTGGGCCTTTTTTCCGAACCCAAAATCTAACGTTTTCATCAGTTTCGGGACACTTTTCTTCTTTTGCGCTGTTTTTCCGTATCGGATCGCGCGTCGTGCGCCGCAAAAAGAACGACAACCTAATCCATCACATTCCTGTTACCGAATCCCACGGCACCTTGGCCAAGGCAACTTCGCTTCACGTGGCGGCTAGGCCGGTAAACCGAGGTCTTGTGGGTTGGGACCAGGTCTCCGACGCTCCGGAGCGCATAACTTTTGATCCGCAAGGAGTTTCGCGGCCCATAACATACCGTTGGAAAGCTCTCCGAGAGCTCTACGGCGGGGCAGCTAAATTCGCTTCGCTGGGCCTTTTCTCGGAGTCCAAAATCGAACGTTTTCATCAGTTTCCGGACACATTTCTTCTTTTGCGCTATTTTTTCGTCTCGGATCGTCTGTCGTGCGCCGCAAAAAGGACGACAACCTGATCCGTCACATTTCTGTTACCGAATCCCACAGCACCTTGGCCAAGGCAACTTCGCATCACGTGGAGGCTAGGCCCGCAAACCGAGGTCGTGTGGCTTGGGACCAGGTCTCCGACGCTACAGAGCCCATAACTTTTGATCCGCAAGGAGTTACGCGGCCCACAGCATACCGTTGGAAAGCTCATCGAGAGCTCTACGGCGGGGCAGCTAAGCCTGCTTTGCTGGGCCTTTTTTCCGAACCCAAAATCGAACGTTTTCATCAGTTTGGGGACACTTTTCTTCTTTTGCGCTGTTTTTCCGTCCTAGATCGCACGTCGTGAGCCGCGAAAAGGGCGACAACCTAATCCGTCACATTTCTGTTATAGAATCCCACGGCACCTTGGCCAAGGCAACTTCGCATCACGTGGAGGCTTGGCCCGCAAACCGATGTTGTGTGGCTTGGGACCAGGTCTCCGACGCTCCGGAGCCCATAACTTTTGATCCGCAAGGAGTTACGCGGCCCACAGCATACCGTTGGAAAGCTCTCCGAGAGCTCTACGGCGGGGCAGCTAAGCTCTCTTCGCTGGGCCTTTTTTCCGAACCCAAAATCTAACGTTTTCATCAGTTTCGGGACACTTTTCTTCTTTTGCGCTGTTTTTCCGTCCCAGATCGCACGTCGTGAGCCGCGAAAAGGACGACAACCTAATCCGTCACATTTCTGTTATCGAATCTCACGGCACCTTGGCCAAGGCAACTTCGCATCACGTGGAGGCTGGGCCCGCAAACCGAGGTCGTGTGGCTTGGGACCAGATCTCCGACGCTCCAGAGCCCATAACTTTTGATCCGCAAGGAGTTACGCGGCCCACAGCATACCGTCGGAAAGCTCTCCGAGAGCTCTACGGCGGGGCAGCTAAGCTCGCTTCGCTGGGCCTTTTCTCGGAGCCCAAAATCGAACGTTTTCATCTGTTTTGAGACACTTTTCTTCTTTTGCGCTATTTTTCCGTATCAGATCGCGCGTCGTGAGCCCCGAAAAGGACGACAACCTAATCCGTCACATTTCTGTTACCGAATCCCACGGCACCTTGGCCAAGGCAACTTCGCTTCACGTGGTGGCTGGGCCGGCAAACCGAGGTCGTGTGGCTTGGGACCAGGTCTCCGCCGCTCTGGAGCCCATAACTTTTGATCCGCAAGGAGTTACGCGGCCCCCACCATACGGTTGGAAAGCTGCCCGAGCGGTCTACGGCGTGGAATACAACCCTCCTTTGCTGGGCCTTTTTTCGGAGCCCAAAATTGAACGTTTTCATCAGTTTTCGGACACTTTTCTATTTTTGCGCTGTTTTTCCGTCCGGGATCGCGCGTCGTGCGGCGCGAAAAGGACGACAACCTAAACAGTCACATTTCTGTTACTGAATCCCACGGCTCCTTGGCCAAGGCAACTTTGCTTCACGTGGTGGCTGGGCCGCCAAACCGAGGTCGCGGGGCTTTGGACCAGGTCTCCGCCGCTCCGGACACCATAACTTTTGATCCGCAAGGAGTTACGCGGCCCACAGCATACCGTTGGAAAGCTCTCCGAGAGCTCTACAACGGGGCAGCTAAGCCCGCTTCGGTGGGCCTTTTTTCAGAGCCCAAAATCGAACGTTTTCATCAGTTTCTGGACACTATTCTTCTTTTGCTCTGTTTTTTCATCCCGGATCGCGAGTCGTGCACCGCGAAAAGGACGACAACCTAATCCGTCACATTTCTGTTACCGAATCCCACGGCACCTTGGCCAAGGCAACTTCGCTTCACGTGGTGGCTGGGCCCGCAAACCGAGGTCGTGTGGCTTGGGACCAGGTCTCCGACGCTCCGGAGCCCATAACTTTTGATCCGCAAGGAGTTACGCGGCCCACAGCATACCGTTGGAAAGCTCTCCGAGAGCTCTACGGCGTGGCAGCTAAGCCTGCTTTGCTGGGCCTTTTTTCCGAACCCAAAATCGAACGTTTTCATCAGTTTCGGGACACTTTTCTTCTTTTGCGCTGTTTTTCCGTCCCAGATCGCACGTCGTGAGCCGCGAAAAGGACGACAACCTAATCCGTCACATTTCTGTTACAGAATCCCACGGCACCTTGGCCAAGGCAACTTCGCATCACGTGGAGGCTGGGCCCGCAAACCGAGGTCGTGTGGCTTGGGACCAGGTCTCCGCCGCTCCGGAGCCCATAACTTTTGATCCGCAAGGAGTTACGCGGCCCACAGCATACCGTTGGAAAGCTCTCCGAGAGCTCTACGGCGGGGCAGCTAAGCTCGCTTTGTTGGGCCTTTTCTCGGAGCCCAAAATCGAACGTTTTCATCTGTTTTGAGACACTTTTCTTCTTTTGCGCTATTTTTCCGTATCAGATCGCGCGTCGTGAGCCGCGAAAAGGACGACAACCTAATCCGTCACATTTCTGTTACCGAATCCCACGGCACCTTGGCCAAGGCAACTTCGCTTCACGTGGAGGTTGGGCCCGCAAACCGAGGTCGTGTGGCTTCGGACCACGTCTCCGAGGCTCCGGAGCCCATAACTTTTGATCCGCAAGGAGTTACGCGGCCCACAGCATACCGTTGGAAAGCTCTCCGAGAGGTCTACGACGGGGCAGCCATGCCCGCTTCGCTAGGCCTTTTTCCGGAGACTAAAATCGAACATTTTCATCAGTTTCTGAACACTTTTCTTCTTTTGCGCTGTTTTATCGTCCCAGATCGCGCGTCGTGCGCCGCGAAAAGCACGACAGCCTAATCCGTCACATTTCTGTTACCGAATGCCATGGCACCTTGGCCAAGGCAACATCGCTTAACGTGGTGGCTGGGCCGGCAAACCGAGTTCGCGGGGCTTGGGACCAGGTCTCCGCCGCTCCGGAGCCCATAACTTTTGATCCGCAAGGAGTTACGCGGGGCAGCTAAGTGCGCTTCGCTGGGCCTTTTTTCGGAGCCCAAAATTGAACGTTTTCGTCAGTTTTCAGACACTTTTCTTCTTTTGCGCTATTTTTTCGTCCCGGATCGCGCGTCGTGCGCCGCGAAAAGGACGACAACCTAATCCGTCACATTTCTGTTACTGAATCCCACGGCACCTTGGCCAAGGCAACTTCGCTTCACGTGGTGGCTGGGCCGGCAAACCGAGGTCGCGGGGCTTGGGACCAGGTCTCCGCCGCTCCGGAGCCCATAACTTTTGATCCGCAAGGAGTTACGCGGCCCACAGCATACCGTTGGAAAGCTCTCCGAGAGCTCTACGACGGGGCAGCTAAGCCCGCTTCGCTGGGCCTTTTTCTGGAGCCCAAAATCGAACGTTTTCATCAGTTTCCGGACACTATTCTTCTTTTGCGCTGTTTTTCCGTCCCGGATCGCGCGTCGTGCGCCGCGAAAAGGACGACAACCTAATCCGTCACATTTCTGTTACCGAATCCCACGGCACCTTGGCCAAGGCAACTTCGCTTCACGTGGTGGCTGGGCCGGCAAACCGAGGTCGCGGGGCTTGGGACCAGGTCTCCGCCGCTCCGGAGCCCATAACTTTTGATCCGCAAGGAGTTACGCGGCCCACAACATACCGTTGGAAAGCTCTCCGAGAGCTCTACGACGGGGCAGCTAAGCCCGCTTCGCTGGGCCTTTTTCCGGAGCCCAAAATCGAACGTTTTCATCAGTTTTCAGACACATTTCTTCTTTTACAATATTTTTCCGTATCAGATCGCACGTCGTGAGCCGCGAAAAGGACGACAACCTAATCCGTCACATTTCTGTTACCGAATCCCACGGCACCTTGGCCAAGGCAACTTCGCTTCACGTGGAGGCTGGGCCCGCAAACCGAGGTCGTGTGGCTTGGGACCAGATCTCCGACGCTCCAGAGCCCATAACTTTTGATCCGCAAGGAGTTACGCGGGGCAGCTAACCCCGCTTCGCTGGGCCTTTTCCCGGAGCCCAAAATCGAACGTTTTCATCTGTTTTGAGACACTTTTCTTCTTTTGCGCTATTTTTCCATATCAGATCGCACGTCGTACGCCGCGAAAAGGACGACAACCTAATCCGTCACATTTCTGTTACCGAATCCCACGGCACCTTGGCCAAGGCAACTTCGCTTCACGTGGTGGCTGGGCCGGCAAACCGAGGTCGCGGGGCTTGGGACCAGGTCTCCGCCGCTCCGGAGCCCATTACTTTTCATCCGCAAGGAGTTACGCGGCCCACAACATACCGTTGGAAAGCTCTCCGAGAGCTCTACCACGGGGCAATTAAGTCCGCTTTGCTGGGCCTTTTTCTGGAGCCCAAAATCGAACGTTTTCATCAGTTTTCGGACACTTTTCTTCTTTTGCGCTGTTTTTCCGTCCCGGATCGCGCGTCGTGCGCCGCGAAAAGGACGACAACCTAATCCGTCACATTTCTGTTACCGAATCCCACGGCACCTTGGCCAAGGCAACTTCGCTTCTCGTGGAGGTTGGGCCCGCAAACCGAGGTCGTGTGGCTTGGGACCAGGTCTCCGACGCTCCGGAGCCCATAACTTTTGATCCTCAAGGAGTTACGCGGCCCACAGCATACCGTTGGAAAGCTCTCCGAGAGCTCTACGGCGTGGCAGCTAAGCCTGCTTTGCTGGGCCATTTCCAAACCCAAAATCGAACGTTTTCATCAGTTTTCAGACACCTTTCTTCTTTTGCGCTGTTTTTCTGTCCCGGATCGCTCGTCGTGCGCCGTAAAAAGGACGACAATCTAATCCGTCACATTTCTGTTAAAGAATCCCACGGCACCTTGGCCAAGGTAACTTCGCTTCACGTTGTGGTTGTGCCGGCAAACCGAGGTCACGGGTCTTGGGACCAGGTGTCCGCCGCTCCGGAGCCCATAACTTTTGATCCGCAAAGAGTTACGCAGCCCGCAGCATACTGTTGTAAAGCTCTCCGAGAGCTCTACGGCGGGGCAGCTAAGCTCGCTTCGCTGGGCCTTTTCTCGGAGCCCAAAATTGAACGTTTTCATCTGTTTTGAGACACTTTTCTTCTTTTGCGCTATTTTTTCGTCCCAGATCGTGCGTCGTGCGCCGCGAAAAGGACGACAACCTAATCCGTCACATTTCTGTTACCGAATCCCACGGCACCATTTCCAAGGCAACTTCGCTTCACGTGGTGGCTGGGCCGACAAACCAAGGTCGCGGGGCTTGGGACCTGGTCTCCGCCGCTCCAAAGCCCATAACTTTTGATCCGCAAGGAATTACGCGGCCCACAGCATACCGTTGGAAAGCTCTTCGAGAGCTCTACGGCGGGGCAGCTAAGCCTGCTTCGCTGGGCCTTTTTTTGGAGCCCAAAATCGAACGTTTTCATCAGTTTCGGGACACTTTTCTTCTTTTGCGCTGTTTTTCCGTCCCAGATCGCTAGTCGTGAGCCGTAAAAAGGACGACAACCTAATCCGTCACATTTCTGTTACCGAATCTCACGGCACCTTGGCCAAGGCAACTTCGCATCACGTGGAGGCTGGGCCCGCAAACCGAGGTCGTGTGGCTAGGGACCAGGTCTCCGACGCTCCGGAGCCCATAACTTTTGATCCGTTAGGAGTTACGCGGCCCACAGCATACCGTTGGAAAGCTCTTCGAGAGCTCTACGGCGGGGCAGCGAAGCCCGCTTCGCTGGGCCTATTTTTGAAGCCCAAAATCGAACGTTTTCATCAGTTTCGGGACACTTTTCATCTTTTGTGCTGTTTTTCCGTCCCAGCTCGCGTGTCGTGAGCCGCGAAAAGGACGACAACCTAATCCGTCACATTTCTGTTACCGAATCCCACGGCACCTTAGGCAAGGCAACTTCGCATCACGTGGAGGCTGGGGCCCGCAAACCGAGGTCGTGTGGCTTGGGACCAGGTCTCCGATGCTCCGGAGCACATAACTTTTGATTCGCAAGGAGTTGCGCGTCCCACAGCATACCGTTGGAAAGCTTTCCGAGAGCTCTACGACGGGGCAGCCAAGCCCGCTTCGCTTGGCCTTTTCTCGAAGCCCAAAATCGAACGTTTTCATCTGTTTTGAGACACTTTTCTTCTTTTGCGCTATTTTTCCGTATCAGATCGCGCGTCGTGAGCCCCGAAAAGGACGACAACCTAATCCGCCACATTTCTGTTACCGAATCCCACGGCACCTTGGCCAAGGCAACTTCGCTTCACGTGGTGGCTGGGCCGGCAAACCGAGGTCGTGTGGCTTGGGACCAGGTCTCCGACGCTCCGGAGCCCATAACTTTTGATCCGCAAGGAGTTACGTGGCCCACAGCATACCGTTGGAAAGCTCATCGAGAGCTCTACGGCGTGGCAGCTAAGCCTGCTTTGCTGGGCCTTTTTTTCAAACCCAAAATCGAACGTTTTCATCAGTTTCGGGACACTTTTCTTCTTTTGCGCTGTTTTTCCGTCCCAGATCGCGCGTCGTGAGCTGCGAAAAGGACGACAACCTAATCCGTCACAATTCTGTTATCGAATCCCACGGCACCTTGGCCAAGGCAACTTCGCTTCACGTGGTGGCTGGGCCGGCAAACCGAGGTCGTGTGGCTTGGGACCAGGTCTCCGATGCTCCGGAGCCCATAACTTTTGATCCGCAAGGAGTTACGCGGCCCACAGCATACCGTTGGAAAGCTCTCCGAGAGCTCTACGGCGTGGCAGCTAAGCCTGCTTTGCTGGGCCTTTTTTCCGAACCCAAAATCGAACGTTTTCATCAGTTTTTGGACACATTTCTTCTTTTGCGCTGTTTTTCCGTCCCGGATCGCACGTCGTGCTCCGCGAAAAGGACGACAACCTAATCCCTCACATTTCTGTTACCGGATCCCACGCCACCTTCGCCAAGGCAACTTCGCATCACGTGGAGGTTGGGCCCGCAAACCGAGGTCTTGTGGCTTGGGACCAGGTCTCCGTCGCTCCGGAGCCCATAACTTTTGATCCGCAAGGGGTTACGCGGCCCCCAGTATACCGTTGGAAAGCTTTCCGAGAGCTTTACGGTGGGACAGCGAAGCTCGCTTGGCTGGGCCTTTTTTCGTAGCCCAAAATCGAATGTTTTCATCTGTTTCGGGACACTTTTCTTCTTTTACGCTATTTTTTCGTATCAGATCGCGCGTCTCGAGCCGCAACAAGGACGACAACCAATCCCCTCACATTTCTGTTACCGACTCCCACGGCACCTTGGGCAAGGCAACTTCGCATCACGTGGAGGCTGGGCCCGTAAACCGAGGTCGTGTGGCTTGGGACCAGGTCTCGGCCGCTCTGGAGCCCATAACTTTTGATCCGCAAGGAGTTACGCGGCCCACAGCATACCGTTGGAAAGCTCCCCGAGAGCTCTACGACGGGGCATCTAAGCCCGCTTTGCTGGGCCTTTTTATGGAGCCCAAAATCGAACGTTTTCATCAGTTTCCGGACACATTTCTTCTTTTGCACTGTTTTTTCATCCCGGATCGCGCGTCGTGCCTCGCGAAAAGGACGACAACCTAATCCGTCACATTTCTGTTACGGAATCCCACGGCACCTTGGCCAAGGCAACTTCTCTTCACGTGGTGGCTGGGCCGGCAAACCGAGGTCGCGGGGCTTGGGACCAGGTCTCCGCCGCTCTTGAGCCCATATCTTTTGATCCGCAAGGAGTTATGCGGCCCACAGCATATCGTTGGAAAGCTCTCCGTGAGCTCTGCGGCGGGGCAGCTAAGCTCGCTTCGCTGGGCCTTTTCTCGGAGCCCAAAATCGAACGTTTTCATCTGTTTAGAGACACTTTTCTTCTTTTGCGCTATTTTTCCGTATCAGATCGCGCATCGTGAGCCGCGAAAAGGACGACAACCTAATCCGTCACATTTCTGTTACCGAATCTCATGGCACCTTGGCCAAGGCAACTTCGCATCACGTGGAGGCTGGGCTCGCAAACCGAGGGTGTGTGGCTTGGGACCAGGTCTCCGACGCTCCGGAGCCCATAACTTTTGATCCGCAAGGAGTTACGCGGCCCACAGCATACCGTTGGAAAGCTCTCCGAGAGCTCTACGGCGGGGCAGCTAAGCTCGCTTCGCTGGGCCTTTTCTCGGAGCCCAAAATCGAACGTTTTCAACTGTTTGGAGACACTTTTCTTCTTTTGCGCTATTTTTCCGTATCAGATCGCGCGTCGTGAGCCGCGAAAAGGACGACAACCTAATCCATCACATTTCTGTTATCGAATCTCATGTTACCTTGGCCAAGGCAACTTCGCATCACGTGGAGGCTGGGCCCGCAAACCGAGGTCGTGTGGCTTGGGACCAGGTCTCCGACGCTCCGGAGCCCATAACTTTTGATCCGCAAGGAGTTATGCGGCCCACAGCATACCGTTGGAAAGCTCTCCGAGAGCTCTACGGCGGGGCAGCTAAGCTCGCTTCGCTGGGCCCTTTCTCGGAGCCCAAAATCGAACGTTTTCATCTGTTTTGAGACACTTTTCTTCTTTTGCGCTATTTTTCCGTATCAGATCGCGCGTCGTGAGCCCCGAAAAGGATGACAACCTAATCCGTCACATTTCTTTTACCGAATCCCACGGCACCTTGGCCAAGGCAACTTCGCAACACGTGGAGGTTGGCCCCGCAAACCGAGGTCGTGTGGCTTGGGACCAGGTCTCCGACGCTCCGGAGCCCATAACTTTTGATCCGCAAGGAGTTCGGCGCCCCACACCATACGGTTGGAAAGCTCTTCGAGAGATCTATGGCGGGGCAGCTAAGCACGCTTCCCTGGGCCTTTTTTTCGAGCCCAAAATCGAACGTTTTCATCAGTTTTCGGACACTTTTCTTCTTTTGCGCTGATTTTTATCCCGGATCGCTCGTCGTACGCCGCGAAAAGGACAACAACCTAATCCGTCACATTTCTGTTACCGAATCCCACGGCACCTTGGCCAAGGCAACTTCGCTTCGCGTGGTGGCTGGGCCGGCAAACCGAGGTCGTGTGGCTAGGGACCAGGTCTCCGACGCTCCGGAGCCCATAACTTTTGATCCGCAAGGAGTTACGCGGCCCACAGCATACCGTTGGAAAGCTCTCCTAGATCTCTACGGCGGGGAAGCGAAGCTCGCTTCGCTGGGCCTTTTCTCGGAGCCCAAAATCGAACGTTTTCATCTGTTTTGAGACACTTTTCTTCTTTTGCGCTATTTTTCCGTATCAGATCGCGCGTCGCGCCCCGCGAAAAGGACAACAACCTAATCTGTCGCATTTCTGTTACCGAATCCCACTGCACCTTGGCCAATGCAACTTCGCTTCACGTGGTGGCTAGGCCGGCAAACCGAGGTCGCGGGGCTTGGGACCAGGTCTCCGCCGCTCCGGAGCCCATAACTTTTGATCCGCAAGGAGTTACGTGGCCCACAGCATACCGTTGGAAAGCTCATCGAGAGCTCTACTGCGTGGCAGCTAAGCCCGCTTAGCTGGGCCTTTTTCTGGAGCCCAAAATCGAACGTTTTCACCAATTTTCGGACACTTTTATGCTTTTACGCTGTTTTTCAGTCCCAGATCGCGCGTCGTGCGCCGCGAAAAGGACGACAACCTAATCCTTCACATTTCTGTTACCGAATCCCACGTCACCTTGGCCAAGGCAACTTCGCTTCACGTGGTGGCTTGGCCGGCAAACCGAGGTCGTGGGGCCTGGGACCAGGTCTCTGCCACTCCGGAGCCCATAACTTTTGATCCGTAAGGAGTTACGCGGCCCACAACATACCGTTGGAAAGCTCTCCGAGAGCTCTACGGCGTGGCAGCTAAGCCTCCTTTGCTGGGCCTTTTTTTCGAACCCAAAATCTAACGTTTTCATCAGTTTCGGGACACTTTTCTTCTTTTGCGCTGTTTTTCCGTCCCAGATCGCACGTCGTGAGCCGCGAAAAGGACGACAACCTAATCCGTCACATTTCTGTTATCGAATCTCACGGCACCTTGGCCAAGGCAACTTCGCATCACGTGGAGGCTGGGCCCGCAAACCGAGGTCGTGTGGCTTGGGACCAGGTCTCCGACGCTCCGGAGCCCATAACTTTTGATCCGCAAGGAGTTACGCGGCCCACAGCATACCGTTGGAAAGCTCTCCGAGAGCTCTACGACGGGGGAATTAAGCCTGCTTTGCTGGGCCTTTTTCTGGAGCCCAAAATCGAACGTTTTCACCAGTTTTCGGACACTTTTCTTCTTTTGTGCTATTTTTTCATCTCGGATCGCGCGTCGTGCGCCGTGAAAAGAACGACAACCTAATCCGTCACATTTCTGTTACAGAATCCCACGGCACCTTGGCCAAGACAACTTCGCTTCACGTGGTGGCTTGGCCGGCAAACCGAGGTCGCGGGGCTTGGGACCAGGTCTCCGCCGCTCCGCAGCCCATAACTTTTGATCCGCAAGGAGTTACGCGGCCCACAGCATACCGTTGGAAAGCTCTTCGAGAGCTCTACGACGGGGCAGTTAAGCTCGCTTCGCTGGGCCTTTTTCTGGAGCCCAAAATCGAACGTTTTCATCAGTTTCCGGACACTATTCTTCTTTTGCGCTATTTTTCCGTCACGGATCGCGCATCGTGGGCCGCGAAAAGGACGACAACCTAATCCGTCACATTTCTGTTACCGAATCCCATGGCACCTTGGCCAAGGCAACTTCGCTTCACGTGGTGGCTGGGCCGGCAAACCGAGGTCGCGGGGCTTGGGACCAGGTCTCCGCCGCTCCGGAGCCCATAACTTTTGATCCGCAAGGAGTTACGCGGCCCACAGCATACCGTTGGAAAGCTCTCCGAGAGCTCTACGGCGGGGCAGCTAAGCTTGCTTCGCTGGGCCTTTTCTCGGAGCCCAAAATCAAACGTTTTCATCTGTTTTGAGACACTTTTCTTCTTTTGCGCTATTTTTTCGTATCAGATCGCGCGTCGTGAGCCGCGAAAAAGATGACAACCTAATCCGTCACATTTCTGTTACCGAATCCCATGGCACCTTGGCCAAGGCAACTTCGCATCACGTGGAGGCTGGGCCCGCAAACCGAGGTCGTGTGGCTTGGGACCAGGTCTCCGCCGCTCCGGAGCCCATAACTTTTGATCCGCAAGGAGTTACGCGGCCCACAGCATACCGGTGGAAAGCTCTCCGAGAGCTCTATGGCGGGGCAGCGAAGCTCGCTTTGCTGGGCCTTTTTTCGGAGCCCAAAATCGAACGTTTTCATCAGTTTCCGACACTATTCTTCTTTGGCGCTATTTTTCTGTATCGGATCGCGCGTCGTACGCTGCGAAAAGGACGACAACCTAATCCGTCACATTTCTGTTACCGAATCCCACGGCACCTTGGCCAAGGCAACTTCGCTTCACGTGGTGGCTGGGCCGGCAAACCGAGGTCGCGGGGCTTGGGACCAGGTCTCCGCCGCTCCGGAGCCCATAACTTTTGATCCACAAGGAGTTACGCTGCCCACAGCATACCGTTAGAAAGCTCTTCGAGAGCTCTACGGCGGGGCAGCCAAGCCCGCTTCGCTGGGCCTTTTTTCGGTGCCCAAAATCGAACGTTTTCATCAGTTTCGGGACACTTTACTTCTTTTGCGCTATTTTTCCGTCCCAGATCGCGCGTCGTGAGACGCAAAAGGAAAACAACCGAATCCGTCACATTATGTTATAGAATCCCACGGCACCTTGGGTAAGGAAACTTCGCATCACGTGGAGGCTGGGCCCATAAACCGAGGTCGTGTGGCTTGGGACCAGGTCTCCGACGCTCCGGAGCCCATAACTTTTGATCCGCAAGGAGTTATGCGTCCTACAGCATACCGTTGGAAAGCACTCCGAGAGCTCTACGTCGGTGCAGCTAAGCCCGCTTCATTGGGCCTTTTTTCGGAGCCCAAAATCGAACGTTTTCATCAATTTCGGGACACTTTTATTCTTTTGCGCTATTTTTCCATCCCAGATCGTGCCTCGTTAGCTGCGAAAAGGACGACAACCTAATCCGTCACATTTCTGTTACCGAATCCCACGACACCTTGGGCAAGGCAACTTCGCATCACGTGGAGGCTGGGCCCGCAAACCAAGGTCGTGTGGCTTGGGACCAGGTCTCCGTCGCTCCGGAGCCCATAACTTTTGATCCACAAGGAGTTACGAGGCCCACAGCATACCATTGGAAAGCACTCCGAGAGCTCTATGGCGGGGCAACTGAGCTCGCTTCGCTGGGCCTTTTCTCGTAGCCCAAAATCGAACATTTTAATCATTTTCGGGACACTTTTCTTTTTTTGCGCTGTTTTTTAGTCCCGGATCGTTCGTCGTGCATCGCGAGAAGGACACGTGGAGGTTGGGCCCGCAAACCGAGGTCGCGGGCCTTGTGTCCAGGTCTCCGTCACTCCAGACCCCATAACTTTTGATCATTAAGGAGTTACGCGGCCCACAGCATACCGTTGGAAAGCTCTTCGAGAGCACTACGACGGGGCAGCCAAGCTTCGCTTCGCTGGGCCTTTTTTCGGAGCCCAAAATCGATCGTTTTAATCAGTTTCGGGACACTTATCATCTTTTGCACTATTTTTCAGTCCCAGATCGTGCGTCGTGCGTCGCGAGAAGGACACGTGGAGGCTGAGCCCGCAAACCGAGATCGCGGGCCTTGGGACCAGGTCTCCGTCGCCCCGCAGCCCATAACTTTTGATCCGCAAGGAGTTACGCGGCCCACAGCATACCGTTGGAAAGCTCTCTGAGAGCTCTACGACGGGGCAGGTTAGCTTCTCTTCGCTGTGCCTTTTTTCGGAGCCCAAAATCGAACGTTTTAATCAGTTTCGGGACACCTTTCTTCTTTTGGGCTGTTTTCCAGTCCCGGATCGTGCGTCGTGCATTGCGAGAAGGACACGTGGAGGCTGGGCCTGCAAACCGAGATCGCGGGCCTTGGGACCAGGTCTCCGTCACTCCGGACCCCATAACTTTTGATCCTTAAGGAGTTACGCGGCCCACAGCATACCGTTGGAAAGCTCTCCGAGAGCTCTACGACGGGGCAGCCAAGCATTGCTTTGCTGGGCCTTTTTTCGGAGCCCAAAATCAAACGTTTTAATAAGTTTCGGGACACTTTTCCTCTTTAACGCTATTTTTCAGTCCCGGATCGTGCGTCGTGCATCGCGAGAAGGACACGTGGAGGTTGGGCCCTCAAACCGAGGTCGCGGGCCTTGTGACAAGGTCTCCGTCACTCCGGACCCCATAACTTTTGATCATTAAGGAGTTACGCGGCCCACAGCATACCGTTGGAAAGCTTTCCGAGAGCTCTACGACGCGACAGCTAAGCTTTGCTTCGCTGGGCCTTTTTTCGGAGCCCAAAATCAAACATTTTAATCAGTTTCGGGACACTTTTCTTTTTTTACGCTATTTTTTAGTCCCGGATCGTGCGTCGTGCATCGCGAGAAGGACACGTGGAGGCTGGGCCCGCAAACCGAGGTCGCGGGCCTTGTGACCAGGTCTCCGTCACTCCGGACCCCATAAATTTTGATCATTAAGGAGTTACGCGGCCCACAGCATACCGTTGGAAAGCTCTCCGAGAGCTCTACGACGGGGCCGCAAAGCTTTGCGTCGCTGGGCCTTTTTTCGGAGCCCAAAATTGAACGTTTTAATCAGTTTCGGGACACTTTTCTTCTTTTGCGCTGTTTTTCAGTCCCGGATCGTGCGTCGTGCATCGCGAGAAGGACACGTGGAGGCTGGGCCCGCAAACGGAGGTCGCGGGCCTTGTGAAAGGGTCTCCGTCACTCCGGACCCCATAAGTTTTGATCATTAACGAGTTACGCGGCCCACAGCATACCGTTGGAAAGCTCTCCGAGAGCTCTACGACGGGGCAGCTTAGCTTCGCTTCGCTGGGCCTTTTTTCGGAGCCCAAAATCGAACGTTTTAATCAGTTTCGGGACACTTTTCTTGTTTTGCGCTGTTTTTCAGTCCCGGATCGTGCGTCGTGCATCTTGAGAAGGACACGTGGAGGATGGGCCCGCAAACCGAGGTCGCGGGCCTTGTGACCAGGTCTCCGTCACTCCGGACCCCATAACTTTTGATCATTAAGGAGTTACGCGGCCCACAGCATACCGTTGGAAAGCTCTCCGAGAGCTCTACGACGGGGCAGCTTAGCTTCGCTTCGCTGGGCCTTTTTTCGGAGCCCAAAATCGAACGTTTTAATCAGTTTCGGGACACTTTTCTTCTTTTGCGCTGTTTTCCAATCCCGGATCGTGCGTCGTGCATCGCGAGAAGGACACGTGGAGGCTGGGCCCGCAAACCGAGGTCGCGGGCCTTGTGACCAGGTCTCCGTCACTCCAGACCCCATAACTTTTGATCATTAAGGAGTTACGCGGCCCACAGCATACCGTTGGAAAGCTCTCCGAGAGCTCTACGACGGGGCAGCTAAGCTTTGCTTCGCTGGGCCTTTTTTCGGAGCCCAAAATCGAACGTTTTAATCAGTTTCGGGACACTTTTCTTTTTTTGCGCTGTTTTCCAGTCCCGGATCGTGCGTCGTGCATCGCTAGAAGGACACGTGGAGGCTGGGCCAGCAAACCGAGGTCGCGGGCCTTGGGACCAGGTCTCCGTCATTTCGTAGCCCATAACTTTTGATCCGCAAGGAGTTACGCGGCCCACAGCATACCTTTGGAAAGCTCTCCGAGAGCTCTACGACGCGGCAGCCAAGCTTTGCTTCGCTGGGCCTTTTTTCGGAGCCCAAAATCGAACGTTTTAATCAGTTTCGGGACATTTTTCTTAGTTTGCACAGTTTTTCAGTCCCGGATCGTGCGTCGTGCATCATGAGAAGGACACGTGGAGGCTGGGCCCGCAAACCGAGGTCGCGGGCCTTGTGACTAGGTCTCCGTCACTCCTGACCCCATAACTTTTGATCATTAAGGAGTTACGCGGCCCACAGCATACCGTTGGAAAGCTCTCCGAGAGCTCTACGACGGGGCAGCCAAGCTTCGCTTCGCTGGGCCTTCTTTCGGAGCCCAAAATCGATCGTTTTAATCAGTTTCGGGACACTTTTCATCTTTTGCACTGTTTTTCAGTCCCAGATCGTGCGTCGTGCATCGCGAGAAGGACACATGGAGGCTGGGCCAGCAAACCTAGGTCGCAGGCCTTGGGACCAGGTCTCCGTCACTTCGGAGCCCATAACTTTTGATCCGCAAGGAGTTACGTGGCCCACAGCATACCGTTGGAAAGCTCTCCGAGAGCTCTACGACGCTGCAGTAAAGCTTTATTTCGCTGGGCCTTTTTTCGGAGCCCAAAATCGAACGTTTTAATCAGTTTCGGGACATTTTTCTCAGTTTGCACAGTTTTTCAGTCCCGGATCGTGCGTCGTGCATCGTGAGAGGGACACGTGGAGGCTGGGCCCGCAAACCGAGGTCGCGGGCCTAGTGACTAGGTCTCCGTCACTCCGGACCCCATAACTTTTGATCATTAAGGAGTTACGCGGCCCACAGCATACCGTTGGAAAGCTCTCCGAGAGCTCTACGACGGGGCAGCCAAGCTTTGCTTCGCTGGGCCTTTTTTCGGAGCCCAAAATTGAACGTTTTAATCAGTTTCGGGACACTTTTCTTCTTTTGCGATGTTTTTCAGTCCCGGATCGTTCGTCGTGCATCGCGAGAAGGACACGTGGAGGCTGGGCCCGCAAACCGAGGTCGCGGGCCTTGTGACCAGGTCTCCGTCACTCCAGACCCCATAACTTTTGATCATTAAGGAGTTACGCGGCCCACAGCATACCGTTGGAAAGCTCTTCGAGAGCACTACGACGGGGCAGCCAAGCTTCGCTTCGCTGGGACTTTTTCGGAGCATAAAATCGATCGTTTTAATCAGTTTCGGGACACTTTTCATCTTTTGCACTGTTTTTCAGTCCCAGATCGTGCGTCGTGCGTCGTGAGAAGGACACGTGGAGGCTGGGCCCACAAACCGAGGTCGCGGGCCTTGTCACTAGGTCTCTGTCACTCCGGACCCCATAACTTTTGATCATTAAGGAGTTACGCGGCCCACAGCATACCATTGGAAAGCTCTCCGAGAGCTCTACGACGGGGCAGCCAAGCTTTGCTTCGCTGGGCCTTTTTTTGGAGCCCAAAATCGAACGTTTTAATCAGTTTCGGGACACTTTTCTTCTTTTGCGCTGTTTTTCAGTCCCGGATCGTGCGTCGTGCATCGCGAGAAGGACACGTGGAGGCTGGGCCCGCAAACCTAGGTCGCGGGCCTTGTGACCAGGTCTCCGTCACTCCAGACCCCATAACTTTTGATCATTAAGGAGTTACGCGGCCCACAGCATACCGTTGGAAAGCTCTTCGAGAGCTCTACGACGGGGCAGCCAAGCTTCGCTTCGCTGGGCCTTTTTTCGGAGCCCAAAATCGATCGTTTTAATCAGTTTCGGGACACTTTTCATCTTTTGCACTGTTTTTCAGTCCCAGATCGTGCGTCGTGCGTCGCGAGAAGGACACGTGGAGGCTGAGCCCGCAAACCGAGATCGCGGGCCTTGGGACCAGGTCTCCGTCGCCCCGGAGCCCATAACTTTTGATCCGCAAGGAGTTACGCGGCCCACAGCATACCGTTGGAAAGCTCTCTGAGAGCTCTACGACGGGGCAGGTTAGCTTCTCTTCGCTGGGCCTTTTTTCGGAGCCCAAAATCGAACGTTTTAATCAGTTTCGGGACACCTTTCTTCTTTTGCGCTGTTTTCCAGTCCCGGATCGTGCGTCGTGCATCGCGAGAAGGACACGTGGAGGCTGGGCCCGCAAACCGAGATCGCGGGCCTTGGGACCAGGTCTCCGTCACTCCGGACCCCATAACTTTTGATCCTTAAGGAGTTACGCGGCCCACAGCATACCGTTGGAAAGCTCTCCGAGAGCTCTACGACGGGGCAGCCAAGCATTGCTTCGCTGGGCCTTTTTTCGGATCCCAAAATCAAACGTTTTAATAAGTTTCGGGACACTTTCCCTCTTTAACGCTATTTTTCAGTCCCGGATCGTGCGTCGTGCATCGCGAGAAGGACACGTGGAGGTTGGGCCCTCAAACCGAGGTCGCGGGCCTTGTGACAAGGTCTCCGTCACTCCGGACCCCATAACTTTTGATCATTAAGGAGTTACGCGGCCCACAGCATACCGTTGGAAAGCTCTCCGAGAGCTCTACGACGCGGCAGCTAAGCTTTGCTTCGCTGGGCCTTTTTTCGGAGCCCAAAATCGAACGTTTTAATCAGTTTCGGGACACTTTTCTTCTTTTGCGCTGTTTTTCAGTCCCGGATCGTGCGTCGTGCATCGCGAGAAGGACACATGGAGGCTGGGCCCGCAAACCGAGGTCGCGGGCCTTGTGACCAGGTCTCCGTCACTCCGGACCCCATAAATTTTGATCATTAAGGAGTTACGCGGCCCAGAGCATACCGTTGGAAAGCACTCCGAGAGCTCTACGACGAGGCCGCAAAGCTTTTCTTCGCTGGGCCTTTTTTCAGAGCCTAAAATCGAACGTTTTAATCAGTTTCGAGACACTTTTCTTCTTTTGCGCTGTTTTTCAGTCCCGGATCGTGCGTCGTGCATCGCGAGAAGGACACGTGGAGGCTGGGCCCGCAAACGGAGGTCGCGGGCCTTGTGACAGGGTCTCCGTCACTCCGGACCCCATAACTTTTGATCATTAACGAGTTACGCGGCCCACAGCATACCGTTGGAAAGCTCTCCGAGAGCTCTACGACGGGGCAGCTTAGCTTCGCTTCGCTGGGCCTTTTTTCGGAGCCCAAAATCGAACGTTTTAATCATTTTCGGGACACTTTTCTTCTTTTGCGCTGTTTTTCAGTCCCGGATCGTGCGTCGTGCATCGCGAGAAGGACACGTGGAGGCTGGGCCAGCAAACCGAGGTCGCGGGCCTTGTGACCAGGTCTCCGTCACTCCGGACCCCATAACTTTTGATCATTAAGGAGTTACGCGGCCCACAGTATACCGTTGGAAAGCTCTCCGAGAGCTCTACGACAGGGCAGCTTAGCTTCGCTACTCTGGGCCTTTTTTCGGAGCCCAAAATCGAACGTTTCAATCAGTTTCGGGACACTTTTCTTCTTTTGCACTGTTTTCAAGTCCCGGATCGTGCGACGTGCATCGCGAGAAGGACACGTGGAGGCTGGGCCCGCAAACCGAGGTCGCGGGCCTTGTGACCAGGTCTCCGTCACTCCGGACCCCATAACTTTTGATCATTAAGGAGTTACGCGGCCCACAGCATACCGTTGGAAAGCTCTCCGAGAGCTCTACGACGGGGCAGCTAAGCTTTGCTTCGCTGGGCCTTTTTTCGGAGCCCAAAATCGAACGTTTTAATCAGTTTCGGGACACTTTTCTTCTTTTGCGCTGTTTTCCAGTCCCGGATCGTGCGTCGTGCATCGCGAGAAGGACACGTGGAGGCTGGGCCAGCAAACCGAGGTCGCGGGCCTTGGGACCAGGTCTCCGTCACTTCGGAGCCCATAACTTTTGATCCGCAAGGAGTTACGCGGCCCACAGCATACCGTTGGAAAGCTCTCCGAGAGCTCTACGATGCGGCAGCTAAGCTTTGCTTCGCTGGGCCTTTTTTCGGAGCCCAAAATCGAACGTTTTAATCAGTTTCGGGACACTTTTCTGCTTTTGCGCTGTTTTCCAGTCCCGGATCGTGCGTCGTGCATCGTGAGAAGGACACGTGGAGGCTGGGCCCGCAAACCGAGGTCGCGGGCCTTGTGACTAGGTCTCCGTCACTTCGAACCCCATAACTTTTGATCATTAAGGAGTTATGCGGCCCACAGCATACCGTTGGAAAGCTCTCCGAGAGCTCTACGTCGAGGCAGCCAAGCTTTGCTTCGCTGGGCCTTCTTTCGGAGCCCAAAATCGATCGTTTTAATCAGTTTCGGGACACTTTTCATTTTTTGCACTGTTTTTCAGTCCCAGATCGTGCGTCGTGCGTCGCGAGAAGGACACGTGGAGGGTGGGCCCGCAAACCGAGGTGGCGGGCCTTGGGACCTTGTCTCCGTCGCTCCGGAGCCCATAACTTTTGATCCGCAAGGAGTTACGCGGCCCACAGCATACCGTTGGAAAGCTCTCCGAGAGCTCTACGACGCTGCAGTAAAGCTTTATTTCGCTGGGCCTTTTTTCGGAGCCCAAAATCGAACGTTTTAATCATTTTCGGGACATTTTTCTTCTTTTGCGCTGTTTTTCAGTCCCGGATCGTGCGTCGTGCATCGCGAGAAGGACACATGGAGGCTGGGCCCGCAAACCGAGGTCGCGGGCCTTGTGACCAGGTCTCCGTCACTCCGGACCCCATAAATTTTGATCATTAAGGAGTTACGCGGCCCACAGCATACCGTTGGAAAGCTCTCCGAGAGCTCTACGACGGGGCCGCAAAGCTTTGCGTCGCTGGGCCTTTTTTCGGAGCCCAAAATCGAATGTTTTAATCAGTTTCGGGACACTTTTCTTCTTTTGCGCTGTTTTTCAGTCCCGGATCGTGCGTCGTGCATCGCGAGAAGGACACATGGAGGCTGGGCCCGCAAACCGAGGTCGCGGGCCTTGTGACCAGGTCTCCGTCACTCCGGACCCCATAAATTTTGATCATTAAGGAGTTACGCGGCCCACAGCATACCGTTGGAAAGCTTTCCGAGAGCTCTACGACGGGGCAGCCAAGCTTCGCTTCGCTGGGACTTTTTCGGAGCATAAAATCGATCGTTTTAATCAGGTTCGGGGCACTTTTCATCTTTTGCACTGTTTTTCAGTCCCAGATCGTGCGTCGTGCGTCGTGAGATGGACACGTGGAGGCTGGGCCCACAAACCGAGGTCGCGGGCCTTGTCACTAGGTCTCCGTCACTCCGGACCCCATAACTTTCGATCATTAAGGAGTTACGCGGCCCACAGCATACCGTTGGAAAGCTCTCCGAGAGCTCTACGACGGGGCAGCCAAGCTTTGCCTCGTTGGGGCTTTTTTTGGAGCCCAAAATCGAACATTTTCATCAGTTTCAGGACACTTTTCTACTCTTGCGCTGTTTTCCAGTCCCGGATCGTGCGTCGTGCATCGCGAGAAGGACACGTGGAGGCTGGGCCCGCAAACCTAGGTCGCGGGCCTTGTGACCAGGTCTCCGTCACTCCAGACCCCATAACTTTTGATCATTAAGGAGTTACGCGGCCCACAGCATACCGTTGGAAAGCTCTTCGAGAGCTCTACGACGGGGCAGCCAAGCTTCGCTTCGCTGGGCCTTTTTTCGGAGCCCAAAATCGATCGTTTTAATCAGTTTCGGGACACTTTTCATCTTTTGCACTGTTTTTCAGTCCCAGATCGTAAGTCGTGCGTCGCGAGAAGGACACGTGGAGGCTGAGCCCGCAAACCGAGATCGCGGGCCTTGGGACCAGGTCTCCGTCGCCCCGGAGCCCATAACTTTTAATCCGCAAGGAGTTACGCGGCCCACAGCATACCGTTGGAAAGCTCTCTGAGAGCTCTACGACGGGGCAGGTTAGCTTCTCTTCGCTGGGCCTTTTTTCGGAGCCCAAAATCGAACGTTTTAATCAGTTTCGGGACACCTTTCTTCTTTTGCGCTGTTTTCCAGTCCCGGATCGTGCGTCGTGCATCGCGAGAAGGACACGTGGAGGCTGGGCCCGCAAACCGAGATCGCGGGCCTTGGGACCAGGTCTCCGTCACTCCGGACCCCATAACTTTTGATCCTTAAGGAGTTACGCGGCCCACAGCATACCGTTGGAAAGCTCTTCGAGAGCTCTACGACGGGGCAGCCAAGCTTTGCTTCGCTGGGCCTTTTTTCGGAGCCCAAAATCGAACGTTTTAATCAGTTTCGGGACACTTTTCTTCTTTTGCGCTGTTTTTCAGTCCCGGATCGTGCGTCGTGCATCGCGAGAAGGACACGTGGAGGCTGAGCCCACAAACCGAGATCGCGGGCCTTGGGACCAGGTCTCCGTCGCCCCGCAGCCCATAACTTTTGATCCTTAAGGAGTTACGCGGCCCACAGTATACCGTTGGAAAGATTTTCGAGAGCTCTACGACGGGGCAGCCAAGATTTGCTTCGCTGGTCCTTTTTTCGGAGCCCAAAATCGAACGTTTTAATCAGTTTCGGGACACTTTTATTCTTTTGCGCTGTTTTTCAATCCCGGATCGTGCGTCGTGCATCGCGAGAAGGACACGTGGAGGCTGGGCCCGCAAACTGAGGTCGCGGGCCTTGTGACCAGGTCTCCGTCACTCCGGATCCCATAACTTTTGATCATTAAGGAGTTACGCGGCCCACAGCATACCGTTGGAAAGCTCTCCGAGAGCTCTACGACGCGTCAGCCAAGATTTGCTTCGCTGGGCCTTTTTTCGGAGCCCAAAATCGAACGTTTTAATCAGTTTCGGGACATTTTTCTTAGTTTGCGCTGTTTTTCAGTCCCGGATCGTGCGTCGTGCATCGTGAGAAGGACACGTGGAGGCTGGGCCCGCAAACCGAGGTCGCGGGCCTTGTGACTAGGTCTCCGTCACTCTGGACCCCATAAATTTTGATCATTAAGGAGTTACGCGGCCCACAGCATACCGTTGGAAAGCTCTCCGAGAGCTCTACGACGGGGCAGCCAAGCTTTGCTTCGCTGGGCCTTTTTTCGAAGCCCAAAATCGAACGTTTTAATCAGTTTCGGGACACTTTTCTTCTTTTGCGCTGTTTTTCAGTCCCGGATCGTGCGTCGTGCATCGCGAGAAGGACACGTGGAGGCTGGGCCCGCAAACGGAGGTCGCGGGCCTTGTGACAGGGTCTCCGTCACTCCGGACCCCATAACTTTTGATCATTAACGAGTTACGCGGCCCACAGCATACCGTTGGAAAGCTCTCCGAGAGCTCTACGACGGGGCAGCTTAGCTTCGCTTCGCTGGGCCTTTTTTCGGAGCCCAAAATCGAACGTTTTAATCATTTTCGGGACACTATTCTTCTTTTGCGCTGTTTTTCAGTCCCGGATCGTGCGTCGTGCATCGCAATAAGGACACGAAGAGGATGGGCCCGCAAACCGAGGTCGCGGGCCATGTGACCAGGTCTCCGTCACTCCGGACCCCATAAATTTTGATCATTAAGGAGTTACGCGGCCCACAGCATACCGTTGGAAAGCTCTCCGAGAGCTCTACGACGGGGCAGCTTAGCTTCGCTTCGCTGGGCCTTTTTTCGGAGCCCAAAATCGAACGTTTTAATCAGTTTCGGGACACTTTTCTTCATTTGCGCTGTTTTTCAGTCCCGGATCGTGCGTCGTGCATCGCGATAAGGACACGAGGAGGATGGGCCCGCAAACCGAGGTCGCGGGCCTTGTGACCAGGTCTCCGTCACTCCGGACCCCATAACTTTTGATCATTAAGGAGTTACGCGGCCCACAGCATACCGTTGGAAAGCTCTCCGAGAGCTCTACGACGCGGCAGCCAAGCTTCGCTTCGCTGGGCCTTTTTTCGGAGCCCAAAATCGAACGTTTTAATCAGTTTCGGGACACTTTTCTTCTTTTGCGCTGTTTTTCAGTCCCGGATCGTGCGTCGTGCATCGCGAGAAGGACACGTGGAGGTTGGGCCCGCAAACCGAGGTCGCGGGCCTGGGGACCAGGTCTCCGTCACTCCGGACCCCATAACTTTTGATCCTTAAGGAGTTACGCGGCCCACAGCATACCGTTGGAAAGCTCTCCGAGAGCTCTACGACGGGGCAGCCAAGCTTTGCTTCGCTGGGCCTTTTTTCGGAGCCCAAAATCGAACGTTTTAATCAGTTTCGGGACACTTTTCTTCTTTTGCGCTGTTTTCCAGTCCCGGATCGTGTGTCGTGCATCGCGAGAAGGACACGTGGAGGCTGGTCCCACAAACCGAGGTCGCGGGCCTTGTGACCAGGTCTCCGTCACTTCGGAGCCCATAACTTTTGATCCGCAAGGAGTTATGCGGCCCACAACATACCATTGGAAAGCTCTCCGAGAGCTCTACGACGCGCAAGCTAAGCTTTGCTTCGCTGGGCCTTTTTTCAGAGCCCAAAATCGAACGTTTTAATCAATTTCGGGACATTTTTCTAATTTTGCGCTGTTTTTCAGTCCCGGATCGTGCGTCGTGCATCGTGAGAAGGACACGTGGAGGATGGGCCCGCAAACCGAGGTCGCGGGCCTTGTGACCAGGTCTCCGTCACTCCGGAACCCATAACTTTTGATCATTAAGGAGTTACGCGGCCCACAGCATACCGTTGGAAAGCTCTCCGAGAGCTCTACGACGGGGCAGCTTAGCTACGCTTCGCTGGGCCATTTTTCGGAGCCCAAAATCGAACGTTTTAATCAGTTTTGGGACACTTTTCTTCTTTTGCTCTGTTTTCCAGTCCCGGATCGTGCGTTGTGCATCGCGAGAAGGACACGTGGAGGCTGGGCCCGCAAACCGAGGTCGCGGGCGTTGTGACCAGGTCTCCGTCACTCCAGACCCCATAACTTTTGATCATTAAGGAGTTACGCGGCCCACAGCATACCGTTGGAAAGCTCTTCGAGAGCTCTACGACGGGGCAGCCAAGCTTTGCTTCGCTGGGACTTTTTTCGGAGCCCGAAATCGAACGTTTTAATCAGTTTCGGGACACTTTTCTTTTTTTGCTCTGTTTTCCAGTCTCGGATCGTACGTCGTGCATCGCTAGAAGGACACGTGGAGGCTGGGCCAGCAAACCGAGGTCGCGGGACTTGGGACCAGGTCTCCGTCACTTCGGAGCCCATAACTTTTGATCCGCAAGGAGTTACGCGGCCCACAACATACCGTTGGAAAGCTGTCCGAGGGCTCTACGACGCGGCAGCCAAGCTTTGCTTCGCTTGGCCTTTTTTCGGAGGTGAAAATCGAACGTTTTAATCAGTTTCGGGACATTTTTCTTAGTTTGCACTGTATTTCAGTCCCGGATCGTGCGTCGTGCATCGTGAGCAGGACACGTGGAGGCTGGGCCCGCAAACCGTGGTCGCGGGCCTTGTGACTTGGTCTCCGTCACTCCCGACCCCATAACTTTTGATCATTAAGGAGTTACGCGGCCCACAGCATACCGTTGGAAAGCTCTCCGAGAGCTCTACGACGGGGCAACCAAGCTTTGCTTCGCTGGGCCTTTTTTCGGAGCCCAAAATCGAACGTTTTAATCAGTTTCGGGACACTTTTCTTCTTTTGCGCTGTTTTTCAGTCCCGGATCGTGCGTCGTGCATCGCGAGAAGGACACGTGGAGGCTGGGCCCGCAAACCGAGGTCGCGGGCCTTGTGACCAGGTCTCCGTCACTCCAGACCCCATAACTTTTGATCATTAAGGAGTTACGCGGCCCACAGCATACCGTTGGAAAGCTCTTCGAGAGCACTACGACGGGGCAGCCAAGCTTTGCTTCGCTGGGCCTTTTTTCGGAGCCCAAAATCGATCGTTTTAATCAGTTTCGGGACACTTTTCATCTTTTGCACTGTTTTTCAGTCCCAGGTCGTGCGTCGTGCGTCGCGAGAAGGACACGTGGAGGCTGAGCCCGCAAACCGAGATCGCGGGCCTTGGGACCAGGTCTCCGTCGTCCCGCAGCCCATAACTTTTGATCCGCAAGGAGTTACGCGGCCCACAGCATACCGTTGGAAAACTCTCTGAGAGCTCTACGACGGGGCAGGTTAGCTTCTCTTCGCTGTGCCTTTTTTCGGAGCCCAAAATCGAACGTTTTAATCAGTTTCGGGACACCTTTCTTCTTTTGCGCTGTTTTCCAGTCCCGGATCGTGCGTCGTGCATCGCGAGAAGGACACGTGGAGGCTGGGCCCGCAAACCGAGATCGCGGGCCTTGGGACCAGGTCTCCGTCACTCCGGACCCCATAACTTTTGATCCTTAAGGAGTTACGCGGCCCACAGCATACCGTTGGAAAGCTCTCCGAGAGCTCTACGACGGGGCAGCCAAGCATTGCTTTGCTGGGCCTTTTTTCGGAGCCCAAAATCAAACGTTTTAATAAGTTTCGGGACACTTTTCCTCTTTAACGCTATTTTTCAGTCCCGGATCGTGCGTCGTGCATCGCGAGAAGGACACGTGGAGGTTGGGCCCTCAGACCGAGGTCGCGGGCTTTGTGACAAGGTCTCCGTCACTCCGGACCCCATAACTTTTGATCATTAAGGAGTTACGCGGCCCACAGCATACCGTTGGAAAGCTCTCCGAGAGCTCTACGACGGGGCAGCTTAGCTTCGCTTCGCTGGGCCTTTTTTCGGAGCCCAAAATCGAACGTTTTAATCAGTTTCGGGACACTTTTCTTCTTTTGCGCTGTTTTCCAGTCCCGGATCGTGCGTCGTGCATCGCGAGAAGGACACGTGGAGGCTGGGCCAGCAAACCGAGGTCGCGGGCCTTGGGACCAGGTCTCCGTCACTTCGGAGCCCATAACTTTTGATCCGCAAGGAGTTACGCGGCCCACAGCATACCGTTGGAAAGCTCTCCGAGAGCTCTACGACGCGGCAGCCAAGCTTTGCTTCGCTGGGCCTTTTTTCGGAGCCCAAAATCGAAAGTTTTAATCAGTTTCGGGACATTTTTCTTTTGCACTGTTTTTCAGTCCCGGATCGTGCGTCGTGCATCGCGAGAAGGAAACGTGGAGGCTGGGCCCGCAAACCGAGGTCGCGGGCCTTGTGACTAGGTCTCCGTCACTCCGGACCCCATAACTTTTGATCATTAAGGAGTTACGCGGCCCACAGCATACCGTTGGAAAGCTCTCCGAGAGCTCTACGACGCGGCAGCCAAGCTTTGCTTCACTGGGCCTTTTTTCGGAGACCAAAATCGAACGTTTTAATCAGTTTCGGGACATTTTTCTTCATTTGCGCTGTTTTCCAGTCCCGGATTGTTCGTCGTGCATCGCGAGAAGGACATGTGGAGGCTGGGCCCGCAAACGGAGGTCGCGGGCCTTGTGAAAGGGTCTCCGTCACTCCGGACCCCATAACTTTTGATCATTAACGAGTTACGCGGCCCACAGCATACCGTTGGAAAGCTCTCCGAGAGCTCTACGACGCGGCAGCTTAGCTTCGCATCGCTGGGCCTTTTTTCGGAGCCCAAAATCGAACGTTTTAATTAGTTTCGGGACACTTTTCTTCTTTTACGTTGTTTTTCAATCCCGGATCGTGCGTCGTGCATCGCGAGAAGGACATGTGGAGGCTGGGCTCGCAAACCGAGGTCGCGGGCCTTGTGACCAGGTCTCCGTCACTCCGGACCCCATAAATTTTGATCATTAAGGAGTTACGCGGCCCACAGCATACCGTTGGAAAGCTCTCCGAGAGCTCTACGACGGGGTAGCTTAGCTTCGCTTCGCTGGGCCTTTTTTCGGAGCCCAAAATCGAACGTTTTAATCAGTTTCGGGACACTTTTCTTCTTTTGCGCTGTTTTCCAGTCCCGGATCGTGCGTCGTGCATCGCGAGAAGGACACGTGGAGGCTGGGCCCGCAAACCGAGGTCGCGGGCCTTGTGACCAGGTCTCCGTCACTCCAGACCCCATAACTTTTGATCATTAAGGAGTTACGCGGCCCACAGCATACCGTTGGAAAGCTCTTCGAGAGCTCTACGACGGGGCAGCCAAGCTTTGCTTCGCTGGGCCTTTTTTCGGAGCCCAAAATCGAACGTTTTAATCAGTTTCGGGACACTTTTCTTTTTTTGCGCTGTTTTCCAGTCCCGGATCGTGCGTCGTGCATCGCTAGAAGGACACGTGGAGGCTGGGCCAGCAAACCGAGGTCGCGGGCCTTGGGACCAGGTCTCCGTCACTTCGGAGCCCATAACTTTTGATCCGCAAGGAGTTACGCGGCCCACAGCATACCGTTGGAAAGCTCTCCGAGAGCTCTACGACGCGGCAGCCAAGCTTTGCTTCGCTGGGCCTTTTTTCGGAGCCCAAAATCGAACGTTTTAATCAGTTTCGGGACATTTTTCTTAGTTTGCACAGTTTTTCAGTCCCGGATCGTGCGTCGTGCATCGTGAGAAGGACACGTGGAGGCTGGGCCCGCAAACCGAGGTCGCGGGCCTTGTGACTAGGTCTCCGTCACTCCGGACCCCATAACTTTTGATCATTAAGGAGTTACGCGGCCCACAGCATACCGTTGGAAAGCTCTCCGAGAGCTCTACGACGGGGCAGCCAAGCTTTGCTTCGCTGGGCCTTTTTTCGGAGCCCAAAATCGAACGTTTTAATCAGTTTCGGGACACTTTTCTTCTTTTGCGCTGTTTTTCAGTCCCGGATCGTTCGTCGTGCATCGCGAGAAGTACACGTGGAGGCTGGGCCCGCAAACCGAGGTCGCGGGCCTTGTGACCAGGTCTCCGTCACTCCAGACCCCATAACTTTTGATCATTAAGGAGTTACGCGGCCCACAGCATACCGTTGGAAAGCTCTTCGAGAGCACTACGACGGGGCAGCCAAGCTTCGCTTCGCTGGGCCTTTTTTCGGAGCCCAAAATCGATCGTTTTAATCAGTTTCGGGACACTTTTCATCTTTTGCACTGTTTTTCAGTCCCAGATCGTGCGTCGTGCGTCGCGAGAAGGACACGTGGATGCTGGGCTCGCAAACCGAGGTCGCGGGCCTTGGGACCAGGTCTCCGTCACTTCGGAGCCCATAACTTTTGATCCGCAAGGAGTTACGCGGCCCACAGCATACCGTTGGAAAGCTCTCCGAGAGCTCTACGACGCGGCAGCCAAGCTTTGCTTCGCTGGGCCTTTTTTCGGAGCCCAAAATCGAACGTTTTAATCAGTTTCGGGACATTTTTCTTAGTTTGCACAGTTTTTCAGTCCCGGATCGTGCGTCGTGCATCATGAGAAGGACACGTGGAGGCTGGGCCCGCAAACCGAGGTCGCGGGCCTTGTGACTAGGTCTCCGTCACTCCTGACCCCATAACTTTTGATCATTAAGGAGTTACGCGGCCCACAGCATACCGTTGGAAAGCTCTCCGAGAGCTCTACGACGGGGCAGCCAAGCTTTGCTTCGCTGGGCCTTTTTTCGGAGCCCAAAATCGAACGTTTTAATCAGTTTCGGGACACTTTTCTTCTTTTGCGCTGTTTTTCAGTCCCGGATCGTGTGTCGTGCATCGCGAGAAGGACACGTGGAGGCTGGGCCCGCAAACCGAGGTCGCGGGCCTTGTGACCAGGTCTCCGTCACTCTAGACCCCATAACTTTTGATCATTAATGAGTTACGCGGCCCACAGCATACCGTTGGAAAGCTCTTCGAGAGCTCTACGACGGGGCAGCCAAGCTTTGCTTCGCTGGGACTTTTTTTGGAGCCCAAAATCGATCGTTTTAATCAGTTTCGGGACACTTTTCATCTTTTGCACTGTTTTTCAGTCCCAGATCGTGCGACGTGCGTCGCGAGAAGGACACGTGGAGGCTGAGCCCGCAAATCGAGATCGCGGGCCTTGGGACCAGGTCTCCGTCGCCCCGCAGCCCATAACTTTTGATCCGCAAGGAGTTACGCGGCCCACAGCATACCGTTGGAAAGCTCTCTGAGAGCTCTACGACGGGGCAGGTTAGCTTCTCTTCGCTGGGCCTTTTTTCGGAGCCCAAAATCGAACGTTTTAATCAGTTTCGGGACACTTTTCTTCTTTTGCGCTGTTTTCCAGTCCCGGATCGTGCGTCGTGCATCGCGAGAAGGACACGTGGAGGCTGGGCCCGCAAACCGAGGTCGCGGGCCTTGGGACCAGGTCTCCGTCACTCCGGACCCCATAACTTTTGATCCTTAAGGAGTTACGCGGCCCACAGCATACCGTTGGAAAGCTCTCCGAGAGCTCTACGACGGGGCAGCTAAGCTTTGCTTCGCTGGGCCTTTTTTCGGAGCCCAAAATCAAACGTTTTAATCAGGTTCGGGACACTTTTCTTCTTTAACGCTATTTTTCAGTCCCGGATCGTGCGTCGTGCATCGCGAGAAGGACACGTGGAGGCTGGGCCCGCAAACCGAGGTCGCGGGCCTTGGGACCAGGTCTCCGTCACTCCGGACCCCATAACTTTTGATCATTAAGGAGTTACGTGGCCCACAGCATACCGTTGGAAAGCTCTCCGAGAGCTCTATGACGAGGCAGCTTAGCTTCGCTTTGCTGGGCCTTTTTTCGGAGCCCAAAATCGAACGTTTTAATCATTTTCGGGACACTTTTCTTCTTTTGCGCTATTTTTCAGTCCCGGATCGTGCGTCGTGCATCGCGAGAAGGACACGTGGAGGTTGGGCCCGCAAACCGAGGTCGCGGGCCTTGTGACCAGGTCTCCGTCACTCCGGACCCCATAACTTTTGATCATTAAGGAGTTACGCGGCCCACAGCATACCGTTGGAAAGCTCTCCGAGAGCTCTACGACGGGGCAGCTAAGCTTCGCTTCGCTGGGCCTTTTTTCGGAGCCCAAAATCGAACGTTTTAATCTGTTTCGGGACACTTTTCTTCTTTTGCGCTGTTTTCCAGTCCCGGATCGTGCGTCGTGCATCGCGAGAAGGACACGTGGAGGCTGGGCCCGCAAACCGAGGTCGCGGGCCTTGGGACCAGGTCTCCGTCACTCCGGACCCCATAACTTTTGATCCTTAAGGAGTTACGCGGCCCACAGCATACCGTTGGAAAGCTCTCCGAGAGCTCTACGACGGGGCAGCCAAGCTTTGCTTCGCTGGGCCTTTTTTCGGAGCCTAAAATCGAACGTTTTAATCAGTTTCGGGACACTTTTCTTCTTTTGCGCTGTTTTCCAGTCCCGGATCGTGCGTCGTGCATCGCGAGAAGGACACGTGGAGGCTGGGCCCGCAAACCGAGGTCGCGGGCCTTGTCACTAGGTCTCCGTCACTCCGGACCCCATAACTTTTGATCATTAAGGAGTTACGCGGCCCACAGCATACCATTGGAAAGCTCTCCGAGAGCTCTACGACGGGGCAGCCAAGCTTTGCTTTGCTGGGCCTTTTTTTGGAGCCCAAAATCGAACGTTTTAATCAGTTTCGGGACACTTTTCTTCTTTTACGCTATTTTTCAGTCCCGGATCGTGCGTCGTGCATCGCGAGAAGGACACGTGGAGGCTGGGCCCGCAAACCTAGGTCGCGGGCCTTGTGACCAGGTCTCCGTCACTCCAGACCCCATAACTTTTGATCATTAAGGAGTTACGCGGCCCACAGCATACCGTTGGAAAGCTCTTCGAGAGCTCTACGACGGGGCAGCCAAGCTTCGCTTCGCTGGGCCTTTTTTCGGAGCCCAAAATCGATCGTTTTAATCAGTTTCGGGACACTTTTCATCTTTTGCACTGTTTTTCAGTCCCAGATCGTACGTCGTGCGTCGCGAGAAGGACACGTGGAGGCTGAGCCCGCAAACCAAGATCGCGGGCCTTGGGACCAGCTCTCCGTCGCCCCGGAGCCCATAACTTTTAATCCGCAAGGAGTTATGCGGCCCACAGCATACCGTTGGAAAGCTCTCTGAGAGCTCTACGACGGGGCAGGTTAGCTTCTCTTCGCTGGGCCTTTTTTCGGAGCACAAAATCGAACGTTTAATCAGTTTCGGGACACTTTTCTTTTTTTGCACTGTTTTCCAGTCCCGGATTGTGCGTCGTGCATCGCGAGAAGGACACGTGGAGGCTGGGCCCCCAAACCGAGGTCGCGGGCCTTGTGACCAAGTCTCCGGCACTCCGGACGCCACAACCTTTGATCCTTAAGGAGTTACGCGGCCCACAGCATACCGTTGGAAAGCTCTCCGAGAGCTCTACGATGGGGCAGCAAAGCTTCGCTTCGCTGGGCCTTTTTTCGGAGCCCAAAATCGAACGTTTTAATCTGTTTCGGGACACTTTTCTTCTTTTGCGCTGTTTTCCAGTCCCGGATCGTGCGTCGTGCATCGCGAGAAGGACACGTGGTGGTTGGGCCCGCAAACCGAGGTCGCGGGCCTTGGGACCAGGTCTCCGTCACTCCGGACCCCATAACTTTTGATCCTTAAGGAGTTACGCGGCCCACAGCATACCGTTGGAAAGCTCTCCGAGAGCTCTACGACGGGGCAGCTAAGCTTTGCTTCGCTGGGCCTTTTTTCGGAGCCCAAAATCGAACGTTTTAATCTGTTTCGGGACACTTTTCTTCTTTTGCGCTGTTTTCCAGTCCCGGATCGTGCGTCGTGCATCGCGAGAAGGACACGTGGAGGCTGGGCCCGTAAACCGAGGTCGCGGGCCTTGTGACCAGGTCTCCGTCACTTCGGAGCCCATAACTTTTGATCCGCAAGGAGTTACGCGGCCCACAGCATACCGTTGGAAAGCTCTCCGAGAGCTCTACGACGTGCAAGCTAAGCTTTGCTTCGCTGGGCCTTTTTTCAGAGCCAAAAATTGAACGTTTTAATCAGTTTCGGGACATTTTTCTAATTTTGCGCTGTTTTCCAATCCCGGATCGTGCGTCGTGCATCGCGAGAAGGACACGTGGAGGCTGGGCCCCCAAACCGAGGTCACGGGCCTTGTGACCAGGTCTCCGTCACTCTAGACCCCATAACTTTTGATCATTAAGGAGTTACGCGGCCCACAGCATACCGTTGGAAAGCTCTCCGAGAGCTCTACGACGGGGCAGCTTAGCTTTGCTTCGCTGGGCCTTTTTTCGGAGCCCAAAATCGAACGTTTTAATCAGTTTCGGGACACTTTTCTTTTTTTGCGCTGTTTTCCAGTCCCGGATCGTGCGTCGTGCATCGCGAGAAGGACACGTGGAGGCTGGGCCCGCAAACCGAGGTCGCGGGCCTTGGGACCAGGTCTCCATCACATCGGAGCCCATAACTTTTGATCCGCAAGGAGTTACGCGGCCCACAGCATACCGTTGGAAAGCTCTCCGAGAGCTCTACGACGCGTCAGCCAAGCTTTGCTTCGCTGGGCCATTTTTCGGAGCCCAAAATCGAACGTTTTAATCAGTTTCGGGACATTTTTCTTAGTTTGCGCTATTTTTCAGTCCCGGATCGTGCGTCGTGCATCGTGAGAAGGACACATGGAGGCTGGGCCCGTAAACCGAGGTCGCGGGCCTTGTGACCAGGTCTTCGTCACTCCGGACCCCATAAATTTTGATCATTAAGGAGTTACGCGGCCCACAGCATACCGTTGGAAAGCTCTCCGAGAGCTCTACGACGGGGCAGCCAAGATTTGCTTCGCTGGGCCTTTTTTCGGAGCCCAAAATCGAACGTTTTAATCAGTTTCGGGACACTTTTCTTCTTTTGCGCTGTTTTTCAGTCCCGGATCGTGCGTCGTGCATCGCGAGAAGGACACATGGAGGTTGGGCCCGCAAACCGAGGTCGCGGGCCTTGTGACCAGGTCTCCGTCACTCCGGACCCCATAACTTTTGATCATTAAGGAGTTACGCGGCCCACAGCATACCGTTGGAAAGCTCTCCGAGAGTTCTACGACGGAGCAGCTTAGCTACGCTTAGCTGGGCCTTTTTTCGGAGCCCAAAATCGAACGTTTTAATCAGTTTCGAGACACTTTTCTTCATTTGCGCTGTTTTCCAGTCCCGGATCGTGCGTCGTGCATCGCGAGAAGGACACGTGGAGGCTGGGCCAGCAAACCGAGGTCGCGGGCCTTGGGACCAGGTCTCCGTCACTTCGGAGCCCATAACTTTTGATCCGCAAGGAGTTACGCGGCCCACAGCATACCGTTGGAAAGCTCTCCGAGAGCTCTACGACGGGGCAGCCAAGCTTTGCTTCGCTGGGCCTTTTTTCGGAGCCCAAAATCGAACGTTTTAATCAGTTTCGGGACACTTTTCTACTTTTGCGCTGTTTTCCAGTCCCGGATCGTGCGTCGTACATCGCGAGAAGGACACGTGGAGGCTTGGCCCGCAAACCGAGGTCGCGGGCCTTGTGACAAGGTCTCCGTCACTCCGGACCCCATAACTTTTCATCATTAACGAGTTACGCGGCCCACAGCATACCGTTGGAAAGCTCTCCGAGAGCTCTACGACGGGCAGCTTAACCTCGCTTCGCTGGGCATTTTTTCGGAGCCCAAAATCGAACGTTTTAATCATTTTCGGGACACTTTTCTTCTTTTGCGCTGTTTTTCAGTCCCGGATCGTGCGTCGTGCATCGCGAGAAGGACACGTGGAGGATGGGCCCGCAAACCGAGGTCGCGGGCCTTGTGACCAGGTCTCCGTCACTCCGGACCCCATAAATTTTGATCATTAAGGAGTTACGCGGCCCACAGCATACCGTTGGAAAGCTCTCCGAGAGCTCTACGACGGGGCAGCTTAGCTTCGCTTCGCTGGGCCTTTTTTCGGAGCCCAAAATCGAACGTTTTAATCAGTTTCGGGACACTTTTCTTCTTTTGCGCTATTTTTCAGTCCCGGATCGTGCGTCGTGCATCGCGAGAAGGACACGTGGAGGTTGGACCCGCAAACCGAGGTCGCGGGCCTTGGGACCAGGTCTCCGTCACTTCGGACCCCATAACTTTTGATCCTTAAGGAGTTACGCGGCCCACAGCATACCGTTGGAAAGCTCTCCGAGAGCTCTACGACGGGGCAGCCAAGCTTTGCTTCGCTGGGCCTTTTTTCGGAGCCCAAAATCGAACGTTTTAATCAGTTTCGGGACACTTTTCTTCTTTTGCACTGTTTTCCAGTCCCGGATCGTGCGTCGTGCATCGCGAGAAGGACACGTGGAGGCTGGGCCCGCAAACCGAGGTCGCGGGCCTTGTGACCAGGTCTCCGTCACTTCGGAGCCCATAACTTTTGATCCGCAAGGAGTTACGCGGCCCACAGCATACCGTTGGAAAGCTCTCCGAGAGCTCTACGACGCGCAAGCTAAGCTTTCCTTCGCTGGGCCTTTTTTCAGAGCCCAAAATCGAACGTTTTAATCAATTTCGGGACATTTTTCTTGTTTTGCGCTGTTTTTCAGTCCCGGATCGTGCGTCGTGCATCGTGAGAAGGACACGTGGAGGATGGGCCCGCAAACCGAGGTCGCGGGCCTTGTGACCAGGTCTCCGTCACTCCGGACCCCATAACTTTTGATCATTAAGGAGTTACGCGGCCCACAGCATACCGTTGGAAAGCTCTCCGAGAGCTCTACGACGGGGCAGCTTAGCTTCGTTTCGCTGGGGCTTTTTTCGGAGCCCAAAATCGAACGTTTTAATCAGTTTCGGGACACTTTTCTTCTTTTGCGCTGTTTTCCAGTCCCGGATCGTGCGTCGTGCATCGCGAGAAGGACACGTGGAGGCTGGGCCCGCAAACCGAGGTCGCGGGCCTTGTGACCAGGTCTCCGTCACTCCAGACCCCATAACTTTTGATCATTAAGGAGTTACGCGGCCCACAGCATACCGTTGGAAAGCTCTTCGAGAGCTCTACGACGGGGCAGCCAAGCTTTGCTTCGCTGGGCCTTTTTTCGGAGCCCAAAATCGAACGTTTTAATCAGTTTCGGGACACTTTTCTTCTTTTACGCTATTTTTCAGTCCCGGATCGTGCGTCGTGCATCGCGAGAAGGACACGTGGAGGTTGGGCCCTCAGACAGAGGTCGCGGGCCTTGTGACCAGGTCTCCGTCACTCCGGACCCCATAACTTTTGATCCTTAAGGAGTTACGCGGCCCACAGCATACCGTTGGAAAGCTCTCCGAGAGCTCTACGACGGGGCAGCTAAGCTTTGCTTCGCTGGGCCTTTTTTCGGAGCCCAAAATCGAACGTTTTAATCAGTTTCGGGACACTTTTCTTTTTTTGCGCTGTTTTCCAGTCCCGGATCGTGCGTCGTGCATCGCGAGAAGGACACGTGGAGGCTGGGCCAGCAAACCGAGGTCGCGGGCCTTGGGACCAGGTCTCCGTCACTTCGGAGCCCATAACTTTTGATCCGCAAGGAGTTACGCGGCCCACAGCATACCGTTGGAAAGCTCTCCGAGAGCTCTACGACGCGGCAGCCAAGCTTTGCTTCGCTGGGCCTTTTTTCGGAGCCCAAAATCGAACGTTTTAATCAGTTTCGGGACATTTTTCTTAGTTTGCACTGTTTTTCAGTCCCGGATCGTGCGTCGTGCATCGTGAGAAGGACACGTGGAGGCTGGGCCCGCAAACCGAGGTCGCGGGCCTTGTGACTAGGTCTCCGTCACTCCGGACCCCATAACTTTTGATCATTAAGGAGTTACGCGGCCCACAGCATACCGTTGGAAAGCTCTCCGAGAGCTCTACGACGGGGCAGCCAAGCTTTGCTTCGCTGGGCCTTTTTTCGGAGCCCAAAATTGAACGTTTTAATCAGTTTCGGGACACTTTTCTTCTTTTGCGATGTTTTTCAGTCCCGGATCGTTCGTCGTGCATCGCGAGAAGGACACGTGGAGGCTGGGCCCGCAAACCGAGGTCGCGGGCCTTGTGACCAGGTCTCCGTCACTCCAGACCCCATAACTTTTGATCATTAAGGAGTTACGCGGCCCACAGCATACCGTTGGAAAGCTCTTCGAGAGCACTACGACGGGGCAGCCAAGCTTCGCTTCGCTGGGACTTTTTCGGAGCATAAAATCGATCGTTTTAATCAGTTTCGGGACACTTTTCATCTTTTGCACTGTTTTTCAGTCCCAGATCGTGCGTCGTGCGTCGCGAGAAGGACACGTGGAGGCTGAGCCCGCAAACCGAGATCGCGGGCCTTGGGACCAGGTCTCCGTCGCCCTGCAGCCCATAACTTTTGATCCGCAAGGAATTACGCGGCCCACAGCATACCGTTGGAAAGCTCTCTGAGAGCTCTACGACGGGGCAGCTAAGCTTTGCTTCGCTGGGCCTTTTTTCGGAGCCCAAAATCGAACGTTTTAATCTGTTTCGGGACACTTTTCTTCTTTTGCGCTGTTTTCCAATCCCGGATCGTGCGTCGTGCATCGCGAGAAGGACACGTGGAGGCTGGGCCCGCAAACCGAGGTCGCGGGCCTTGGGACCAGGTCTCCGTCACTCCGGACCCCATAACTTTTGATCCTTAAGGAGTTACGCGGCCCACAGCATACCGTTGGAAAGCTCTCCGAGAGCTCTACGACGGGGCAGCTAAGCTTTGCTTCGCTGGGCCTTTTTTCGGAGCCCAAAATCAAACGTTTTAATCTGTTTCGGGACACTTTTCTTCTTTTGCGCTGTTTTCCAGTCCCGGATCGTGCGTCGTGCATCGCGAGAAGGACACGTGGAGGCTGGGCCCGCAAACCGAGGTCGCGGGCCTTGGGACCAGGTCTCCGTCACTCCAGACCCCATAACTTTTGATCCTTAAGGAGTTACGCGGCCCACAGCATACCGTTGGAAAGCTCTCCGAGAGCTCTACGATGGGGCAGCTAAGCTTCGCTTCGCTGGGCCTTTTTTCGGAGCCCAAAATCGAACGTTTTAATCTGTTTCGGGACACTTTTCTTCTTTTGCGCTATTTTCCAATCCCGGATCGTGCGTCGTGCATCGCGTGAAGGACGCGTGGAGGGTGGGCCGGCAAGCCGAGGTCGCGGGCCTGGTGACCAGGTCCCCCCCACTTCGGAGCCCATAACTTTTCATCCCCAAGGAGCAACGCGGCCCACAGCATCCCGTTGGAAAGCTCTCCGAGAGCTCTACGACGGGGCAGCTAAGCTTTGCTTCGCTGGGCCTTTTTTCGGAGCCCAAAATCGAACGTTTTAATCAGTTTCGGGACATTTTTCTTATTTTGCGCTCTTTTTCAGTCCCGGATCGTGCGTCGTGCATCGCGAGAAGGACACGTGGAGGCTGGGCCCGCAAACCGAGGTCGCGGGCCTTGTGACAAGGTCTCCGTCACTCCGGACCCCATAACTTTTGATCATTAAGGGGTTACGCGACCCACAGCATACCGTTGGAAAGCTCTCCGAGAGCTCTACGACGGGGCAGCCTAGCTTCGCTTCGCTGGGCCTTTTTTCAGAGCCCAAAATCGAACGTTTTAATCATTTTCGGGACACTTTTCTTCTTTTGCGCTATTTTTCAGTCCCGGATCGTGCGTCGTGCATCGCGAGAAGGACACGTGGAGGATGGGCCCGCAAACCGAGGTCGCGGGCCTTGTGACCAGGTCTCCGTCACTCCGGACCCCATAACTTTTGATCATTAAGGAGTTACGCGGCCCACAGCATACCGTTGGAAAGCTCTCCGAGAGCTCTATGACGGGACAGCTTAGCTTTGCTTTGCTGGGCCTTTTTTCAGAGCCTAAAATTGAACGTTTTAATTAGTTTCGGGACACTTTTCTTCTTTTGCGCTGTTTTTCAGTCCTGGATCGTCCGTCGTGCATCGCGAGAAGGACACGTGGAGGTTGGGCCCGCAAACCGAGGTCGCGGGCCTTGGGACCAGGTCTCCGTCACTCCGGACCCCATAACTTTTGATCCTTAAGGAGTTACGCGGCCCACAGCATACCGTTGGAAAGCTCTCCGAGAGCTCTACGACGGGGCAGCCAAGCTTTGCTTCGCTGGGCCTTTTTTCGGAGCCCAAAATCGAACGTTTTAATCAGTTTCGGGACACTTCTCTTCTTTTGCGCTATTTTCCAGTCCCGGATCGTGCGTCGTGCATCGCGAGAAGTACACGTGGAGTCTGGGCCCGCAAACCGAGGTCGCAGGCCTTGTGACAAGGTCTCCGTCACTTCAGAGCCCATAACTTTTGATCCGCAAAGAGTTACGCGGCCCACAGCATACCATTGGAAAGCTCTCCGAGAGGTCTACGACGCGGCAGCTAAGCTTTGCTTCGCTGGACCTTTTTTTAGAGCCCAAAATCGAACGTTTTAATCAGTTTCAGGACATTTTTCTTATTTTGCACTGTTTTCCAGTCTTGGATCATGCGTCGTGCATCGCGAGAAGGACACGTGGAGGTTGGGTCCGCAAACCGAGGTCGCGGGCCTTGTGACTAGGTCTCCGTCACTCCGGACCCCATAACTTTTGATCATTAAGGAGTTACGCGGCCCACAGCATACCGTTGGAAAGCTCTCCGAGAGCTCTACGACGGAGCAGCCAAGCTTTGCTTCGCTGGGCCTTTTTTCGGAGCCCAAAATCGAACGTTTTAATCAGTTTCGGGACACTTTTTTTCTTTTGCGCTGTTTTTCAGTCCCGGATCGTGCGTCGTGCATCGCGAGAAGGACACGTGGAGGCTGGGCCCGCAAACCGAGGTCGCGGGCCTTGTGACCAGGTCTCCGTCACTCCAGACCCCATAACTTTTGATCATTAAGGAGTTACGCGGCCCACAGCATACCGTTGGAAAGCTCTTCGAGAGCTCTACGACGGGGCAGCCAAGCTTCGCTTCGCTGGGCCTTTTTTCGGAGCCCAAAATCGATCGTTTTAATCAGTTTCGGGACACTTTTCATCTTTTAAACTGTTTTTCAGTCCCAGATCGTGCGTCGTGCGTCGCGAGAAGGACACGTGGAGGCTGAGCCCGCAAACCGAGATCGCGGGCCTTGGGACCAGGTCTCCGTCGCCCCGGAGCCCATAACTTTTGATCCGCAGGGAGTTACGCGGCCCACAGCATACCGTTGGAAAGCTCTCTGAGATCTCTACGACGGGGCAGGTTAGCTTCTCTTCGCTAGGCCTTTTTTCGGAGCCCAAAATTGATCGTTTTAATCAGTTTCGGGACACTTTTCATCTTTTAAACTGTTTTTCAGTCCCAGATCGTGCGTCGTGCGTCGCGAGAAGGACACGTGGAGGCTGAGCCCGCAAACCGAGATCGCGGGCCTTAGGACCAGGTCTCCGTCACTCCGGACCCCATAACTTTTGATCCTTAAGGATTTACGCGGCCCACAGCATACCGTTGGAAAACTCTCCGAGAGCTTTACGACGGGGCAGCCAAGCTTTGTTTCGCTGGGCCTTTTTTCGGAGACCAAAATCGAACGTTTTAATCAGTTTCGGGACACTTTTCTTTTTTAACGCTGTTTTTCAGTCCCGGATCGTGCGTCGTGCATCGCGAGAAGGACACGTGGAGGCTGGGCCCACAAACCGAGGTCGCGGGCCTTGTGACAAGGTCTCCGTCACTCCGGACCCCATAACTTTTGATCATTAAGGAGTTACGCGGCCCACAGCATACCGTTGGAAAGCTCTCCGAGAGCTCTACGACGAGGCAGCTTAGCTTCGCTTGGCTGGGCCTTTTTTCGGAGCCCAAAATCGAACGTTTCAATCAGTTTTGGGACACTTTTCTTCTTTTGCGCTGTTTTCCAGTCCCGGATCGTGCGTCGTGCATCGCGATAAGGACACGTGGAGGATGGGCCCACAAACCGAGGTCGCGGGCCTTGTGACCAGGTCTCCGTCACTCCGGACCCCATAACTTTTGATCATTAAGGAGTTACGCGGCCCACAGCATACCGTTGGAAAGCTCTCCGAGAGCTCTACGACGGGGCAGCTTAGCTTCGCTTCGCTGGGCCTTTTTTCGGAGCCCAAAATCGAACGTTTTAATCAGTTTCGGGACACTTTTCTTCTTTTGCGCTGTTTTCCAGTCCCGGATCGTGCGTCGTGCATCGCGAGAAGGACACGTGGAGGCTGGGCCCGCAAACCGAGGTCGCGGGCCTTGGGACCAGGTCTCCGTCACTCCGGACCCCATAACTTTTGATCCTTAAGGAGTTACGCGGCCCACAGCATACCGTTGGAAAGCTCTCCGAGAGCTCTACGACGGGGCAGCTAAGCTTTGCTTCGCTGGGCCTTTTTTCGGAGCCCAAAATCGAACGTTTTAATCTGTTTCGGGACACTTTTCTTCTTTTGCGCTGTTTTCCAGTCCCGGATCGTGCGTCGTGCATCGCGAGAAGGACACGTGGAGGCTGGGCCCGCAAACTGAAGTCGCGGGCCTTGTGACGAGGTCTCCGTCACATCGGAGCCCATAACTTTTGATCCGCAAGGAGTTACGCGGCCCACAGCATACAATTGGAAAGTTCTCCGAGAGCTCTACGACGCGGCAGCTAAGCTTTGCTTCGCTGGGCCTTTTTTCAGAGCCCAAAATCGAACGTTTTAATCAGTTTCGGGACATTTTTCTTATTTTGCGCTGTTTTTCAGTCCCGGATCGTGCGTCGTGCATCGTGAGAAGGACACGTGGAGGCTGGGCCCGCAAACTGAGGTCGCGGGCCTTGTGACTAGGTCTCCGTCACTCCGGACCCCATAACTTTTGATCATTAAGGAGTTACGCGGCCCACAGCATACCGTTGGAAAGCTCTCCGAGAGCTCTACGACGGAGCAGCCAAGCTTCGCTTCGCTGGGCCTTTTTTCGGAGCCCAAAATCGAACGTTTTAATCAGTTTCGGCACACTTTTCTTCTTTTGCGCTGTTTTTCAGTCCCGGATCGTGCGTCGTGCATCGCGAGAAGGACACGTAGAGGCTGGGCCCGCAAATCGAGGTCGCGGGCCTTTGGACCAGGTCTCGGTCGCTCCGGAGCCCAGAAGTTTTGTTCCGCAAGGAGTTACGCGGCCCACAGCATACCATTGGAAAGCTCTCTGAGAGCTCTACGACGGGGCAGGTTAGCTTCTCTTCGCTGGGCCTTTTTTCGGAGACCAAAATCGAACGTTTTAATCAGTTTCGGGACATTTTTCTTCATTTGCGCTGTTTTCCAGTCCCGGATTGTTCGTCGTGCATCGCGAGAAGGACATGTGGAGGCTTGGCCCGCAAACCGAGATCGCAGGCCTTGGGACAATGTCTCCGTCGCTCCGGAGCCCATAACTTTTGATCCGCAAGGAGTTACGCGGCCCACAGCATACCGTTGGAAAGCTCTCCGAGAGCTCTACGACGGGGCAGCTTAGCTTTGCTTCGCTGGGCCTTTTTTCGGAGCCCAAAATCGAACGTTTTAATCATTTTCGGGACACTTTTCTTCTTTTGCGCTGTTTTTCAGTCCCGGATCGTGCGTCGTGCATCGCGATAAGGACACGTGGAGGATGGGCCCACAAACCGAGGTCGCGGGCCTTGTGACCAGGTCTCCGTCACTCCGGACCCCATAACTTTTGATCCTTAAGGAGTTACGCGGCCCACAGCATACCGTTGGAAAGCTCTCCGAGAGCTCTACGACGGGGCAGCTAAGCTTCGCTTCGCTGGGCCTTTTTTCGGAGCCCAAAATCGAACGTTTTAATCTGTTTCGGGACACTTTTCTTCTTTTGCGCTGTTTTCCAGTCCCGGATCGTGCGTCGTGCATCGCGAGAAGGACACGTGGAGGCTGGGCCCGCAAACCGAGGTCGCGGGCCTTGGGACCAGGTCTCCGTCACTCCGGACCCCATAACTTTTGATCCTTAAGGAGTTACGCGGCCCACAGCATACCGTTGGAAAGCTCTCCGAGAGCTCTACGACGGGGCAGCTAAGCTTTGCTTCGCTGGGCCTTTTTTCGGAGCCCAAAATCGAACGTTTTAATCAGTTTCGGGACACTTTTCTTCTTTTGCGCTGTTTTCCAGTCCCGGATCGTGCGTCGTGCATCGCGAGAAGGACACGTGGAGGCTGGGCCAGCAAACTGAGGTCGCGGGCGTTGTGACCAGGTCTCCGTCACTTCGGAGCCCATAACTTTTTATCCGCAAGGAGTTACGCGGCCCACAGCATACCATTGGAAAGCTCTCCGAGAGCTCTACGACGGTGCAGCCAAGCTTTGCTTTGCTAGGCCTTTTTTCGGAGCCCAAAATCAAACGTTTTAATAAGTTTCGGGACACTTTTCTTATTTTGCGCTGTTTTTCAGTCCCGGATCGTGCGTCATGCATCGTGAGAAGGACACGTGGAAGCTGGGCCCGCAAACTGAGGTCGCGGGCCTTGTGACTAGGTCTCCGTCACTCCGGACCCCATAACTTTTGATCATTAAGGAGTTACGCGGCCCACAGCATACCGTTGGAAAGCTCTCCGAGAGCTCTACGACGGAGCAGCCAAGCTTTGCTTCGCTGGGTCTTTTTTCGGAGCCCAAAATCGAACGTTTTAATCAGTTTCAGGACACTTTTCTTCTTTTGCGCTATTTTTCAGTCCCGGATCGTGTGTCGTGCTTCGCGAGAAGGACACGTAGAGGCTGGGCCCGCAAATCGAGGTCGCGGGCCTTTGGACCAGGTCTCCGTCGCTCCGGAGCCCATAACTTTTGATCCGCAAGGAGTTACGCGGCCCACAGCATACCGTTGGAAAGCTCTCCGAGAGCTCTACGACGGGGCAGGTTAGCTTCTCTTCGCTGGGCCTTTTTTCGGAGCCCAAAATCGAACGTTTTAATCAGTTTCGGGACACCTTTCTTCTTTTGCGCTGTTTTCCAGTCCCGGATCGTGCGTCGTGCATCGCGAGAAGGACACGTGGAGGCTGGGCCCGCAAACCGAGATCGCGGGCCTTGGGACCAGGTCTCCGTCACTCCGGACCCCATAACTTTTGATCCTTAAGGATTTACGCGGCCCACAGCATACCGTTGGAAAGCTCTTCGAGAGCTCTACGACACGGCAACTAAGCTTCGCTTCGCTGGGCCTATTTTCGGAGCCCAAAATCGAACGTTTTAATCAGTTTCGGGACACTTTTCTTCCTTTGCGCTGTTTTTCAGTCCCGGATCGTGCGTCGTGCATCGCGAGAAGGACACGTGGAGGATGGGCCCGCAAACCGAGGTCGCGGGCCTTGTGACCAGGTCTCCGTCACTCCGGACCCCATAACTTTTGATCATTAAGGAGTTACGCGGCCCACAGCATACCGTTGGAAAGCTCTCCGAGAGCTCTACGACGGGGCAGCTTAGCTTCGCTTCGCTGGGCCTTTTTTCGGAGCCCAAAATCAAACGTTTTAATCAGTTTCGGGACACTTTTCTTCTTTTGCGCTGTTTTCCAGTCCCGGATCGTGCGTCGTGCATCGCGAGAAGGACACGTGGAGGTTGGGCCCGCAAACCGAGGTCGCGGGCCTTGAGACCAGGTCTCCGTCACTCCGGACCCCAGAACTTTTGATCCTTAAGGAGTTACGCGGCCCACAGCATACCGTTGGAAAGCTCTCCGAGAGCTCTACGTCGCGACAGCCAAGCTTCACTTTGCTGGGCCTTTTTTCAGAGCCCAAAATCGAACGTTTTAATTAGTTTCAGGGCAGTTTTCTTCTTTTGCGCTATTTTTCAATCCCGTATCGTGCGTCGTGCATCGCGAGAAGGACACGTGGAGGCTGGGCCCGCAAACTGAGGTCGCGGGCCTTGTGACTAGGTCTCCGTCACTCCGGACCCCATAACTTTTGATCATTAAGGAGTTACGCGGCCCACAGCATACCGTTGGAAAGCTCTCCGAGAGCTCTACGACGGAGCAGCCAAGCTTTGCTTCGCTGGGCCTTTTTTCGGAGCCCAAAATCGAACGTTTTAATCAGTTTCGGGACACTTTTTTTCTTTTGCGCTGTTTTTCAGTCCCGGATCGTGCGTCGTGCATCGCGAGAAGGACACGTGGAGGCTGGGCCCGCAAACCGAGGTCGCGGGCCTTGTGACCAGGTCTCCGTCACTCCAGACCCCATAACTTTTGATCATTAATGAGTTACGCGGCCCACAGCATACCGTCGGAAAGCTCTTCGAGAGCTCTACCACGGCGCGGCCAAGCTTTGCTTCGCTGGCATTTTTTCGGAGCCCAAAATCGATCGTTTTAATCAGTGTCGGGACACTTTTCATCTTTTAAACTGTTTTTCAGTCACAAATCGTGCGTCGTGCATCGCGAGAAGGACACGAGGAGGCTGAGCCCGCAAACCGAGATCGCGGGCCTTGGGACCAGGTCTCCGTCACTTCGGAGCCCATAACTTTTGATCTGCAAGGAGTTACGCGGCCCACAGCATACCATTGGAAAGCTCTCTGAGATCTCTACGACGGGGCAGGTTAGCTCCTCTTCGCTGGGCCTTTTTTCGGAGACCAAAATCGAACGTTTTAATCAGTTTCGGGACACCTTTCTTCTTTTGCGCTGTTTTCCAGTCCCGGATCGTGCGTCGTGCATCGAGAGAAGGACACGTGGAGGCTGGGCCCGCAAACCGAGATCGCGGGCCTTGGGGCCAGGTCTCCGTCACCCCGCACCCCATAACTTTTGATCCTTAAGGATTTACGCGGCCCACAGCATACCGTTGGAAAGCTCTCCGAGAGCTCTACGACGGGGCAGCCAAGCTTTGCTTCGCTGGGCCTTTTTTCGGAGCCCATAATTGAACGTTTTAATCAGTTTCGGGACACTTTCTTTCTTTTGCGCTATTTTTCAGTCCCGGATCGTGCGTCGTGCATCACGAGAAGGACACGTGGAGGCTGGGCCCGCAAACCGAGGTCGCAGGCCTTGTGACCAGGTCTCCGTCACTCCGGACCCCATGACTTTTGATCTTTAAGGAGTTACGCGGCCCACAGCATACCGTTGGAAAGCTCTCCGAGAGCTCTACGACGGGGCAGCCAAGCTTCGCTTCGCTGGGCCTTTTTTCGAAGCCCAAAATCGAACGTTTTAATCAGTTTCAGGACACTTTTCTTCTTTTGCGCTATTTTCCAGTACCGGATCGTGCGTCGTGCATCGCGAGAAGGACACGTGGAGGCTGGGCCAGCAAACCGAGGTCGCGGGCCATGGGACCAGGTCTCTGTCACTTCGGAGCCCATAACTTTTGATCCGCAAGGAGTTACGCGGCCCACAGCATGCCGTTGGAAAGCTCTCCGAGAGCTCTAAGACGTGGCAGCTAAGTTTTGCTTCGCTGGGCCTTTTTTCGGAGCCCAAAATCGAACGTTTTAATCAGTTTCGGTACACTTTTATTCTTCAACGCTGTTTTTCAGTCCCGGATCGTGCGTCGTGCATCGCGAGAAGGACACGTGGAGGCTGGGCCCGCAAACCGAGGTCGCGGGCCTTGTGACAAGGTCTCCGTCACTCCGGACCCCATAACTTTTGATCATTAAGGAGTTACGCGGCCCACAGCATACCGTTGGAAAGCTCTCCGAGAGCTCTACGACGGGGCAGCTTAGCTTCGCTTCGCTGGGCCTTTTTTCAGAGCCCAAAATCGAACGTTTTAATCATTTTCGGGACACTTTTCTTCTTTTGCGATGTTTTTCAGTCCCGGATCGTGCGTCGTGCATCGCGAGAAGGACACGTGGAGGATGGGCCCGCAAACCGAGGTCGCGGGCCTTGTGACCAGGTCTCCGTCACTCCGGACCCCATAACTTTTGATCATTAAGGAGTTACGCGGCCCACAGCATACCGTTGGAAAGCTCTCCGAGAGCTCTATGACGGGGCAGCTTAGCTTGGCTTCGCTGGGCCTTTTTTCGGTGCCCAAAATCGAACGTTTTAATCAATTTCGGGACACTTTTCTTCTTTTGCGCTGTTTTCCAGTCCTGAATCGTGCGTCGTGCATCGCGAGAAGGACACGTGGAGGTTGGGTCCGCAAACCGAGGTCGCGGGCCTTGGGACCAGGTCTCCGTCACTCCGGACCCCATAACTTTTGATCCTTAAGGAGTTACGCGGCCCACAGCATACCGTTGGAAAGCTCTCCGAGAGCTCTACTACGGGGCAGCTTAGCTTTGCTTCGCTGGGCCTTTTTTCGGAGCCCAAAATCGAACGTTTTAATCAGTTTCGGGACACTTTTCTTCTTTTGCGCTGTTTTCCAATCCCGGATCGTACGTCGTGCATCGCGAGAAGGACACGTGGAGGCTGGGCCCGCAAACCGAGGTCGCGGGCCTTGTGACCAGGTCTCCGTCACTTCGGAGCCCATAACTTTTGATCCGCAAGGAGTTACGCGGCCCACAGCATACCTTTGGAAAGCTCTCCGAGAGCTCTACGACGGGGCCGCAAAGCCTCGCTGGGCCTTTTTTCGGAGCCCAAAATCAAACGTTTTAATCAGTTTCAGGGCATTTTTCTTCTTTTGCGCTGTTTTTCAGTCCCGGATCGTGCGTCGTGCATCGTGAGAAGGACAAGTGGAGGCTGGGCCCACAAACTGAGGTCGCGGGCCTTGTGACTAGGTCTCCGTCACTCCGGACCCCATAACTTTTGATCATTAAGGAGTTACGCGGCCCACAGCATACCGTTGGAAAGCTCTTCGAGAGCTCTACGACGGGGCAGCCAAGCTTTGCTTCGCTGGGCCTTTTTTCGGAGCCCAAAATCGAACGTTTTAATCAGTTTCGGGACACTTTTTATCTTTTGCGCTGTTTTTCAGTCCCGGATCGTGCGTCGTGCATCGCGAGAAGGACACGTGGAGGCTGGGCCCGCAAACCGAGGTTGCGGGCCTTGTGACCAGGTCTCCGTCACTCCAGACCCCATAACTTTTGATCATCAAGGAGCTACGCGGCCCACAGCATACCGTTGGAAAGCTCTTCGAGAGCTCTACGACGGGGCAGCCAAGCTTTGCTTCGCTGGGCCTTTTTTCGGAGCCCAAAATCGATCGTTTTAATCAGTTTCGGGACACTTTTCATCTTTTGCACTGTTTTTCAGTCCCAGATCGTGCGTCGTGCGTCGCGAGACGGACACGTGGAGGCTGAGCCCGCAAACCGAGATCGCGGGCCTTGGGACCAGGTCTCCGTCGCCCCGGAGCCCATAACTTTTGATCCGCAAGGAGTTACGCGGCCCACAGCATACCGTTGGAAAGCTCTCTGAGATCTCTACGACGGGGCAGGTTAGCTTCTCTTCGCTGGGCCTTTTTTCGGAGACCAAAATCGAACGTTTTAATCAGTTTCGGGACACCTTTCTTTTTTAACGCTGTTTTCCAGTCCCGGATCGTGCGTCGTGCATCGCGAGAAGGACACGTGGAGGCTGGGCCCGCAAACCGAGATCGCGGGCCTTGGGACCAGGTCTCCGTCACTCCGGACCCCATAACTTTTGATCCTTAAGGATTTACGCGGCCCACAGCATACCGTTGGAAAGCTCTCCGAGAGCTCTACGACGGGGCAGCCAAGCTTTGCTTTGCTGGGCCTTTTTTCAGAGACCAAAATCGAACGTTTTAATCAGTTTCGGGACACTTTTCTTTTTTTACGCTATTTTTTAGTCCCGGATCGTGCGTCGTGCATCGCGAGAAGGACACGTGGAGGCTGGGCCCACAAACCGAGGTCGCGGGCCTTGTGACCAGGTCTCCGTCACTCCGGACCCCATAACTTTTGATCATTAAGGAGTTACGCGGCCCACAGCATACCGTTGGAAAGCTCTCCGAGAGCTCTACGACGAGGCAGCTTAGCTTTGCTTCGCTGGGCCTTTTTTCGGAGCCCAAAATCGAACGTTTTAATCAGTTTCGGGACACTTTTCTTCTTTTGCGCTGTTTTTCAGTCCCGGATCGTGCGTCGTGCATCGCGATAAGGACACGTGGAGGATGGGCCCACAAACCGAGGTCGCGGGCCTTGTGACCAGGTCTCTGTCACTCCAGACCCCATAACTTTTGATCATTAAGGAGTTACGCGGCCCACAGCATACCGTTGGAAAGCTCTTCGAGAGCTCTACGACGGGGCAGCTTAGCTTCGCTTCGTTGGGCCTTTGTTCGGAGCCCAGAATCAAACGTACTAATCAGTTTCGGGACACCTTTCTACTTTTGCACTATTTTTTAGTCCCGGATCGTGCGTCGTGCATCGCGAGAAGGACACGTGGAGGCTGGGCCCGCAAACTGAGGTCGCGGGCCTTGGGACCAGGTCTCCGTCACTCCGGACCCCATAACTTTTGATCCTTAAGGAGTTACGCGGCCCACAGCATACCGTTGGAAAGCTCTCCGAGAGCTCTACGACGGGGCAGCCAAGCTTTGCTTCGCTGGGCCTTTTTTCGGAGCCCAAAATCGAACGTTTTAATCAGTTTCGGGACACTTTTCTTCTTTTGCGCTGTTTTCCAGTCCCGGATCGTGCGTCGTGCATCGCGAGAAGGACACGTGGAGGCTGGGCCCGCAAACCGAGGTCGCGGGCCTTGTGACCAGGTCTCCGTCACTTCGGAGCCCATAACTTTTGATCCGCAAGGAGTTACGCGGCCCACAGCATACAGTTGGAAAGCTCTCCGAGAGCTCTACGACGCGGCAGCTAAGCTTTGCTTCGCTGGGCCTTTTTTCGGAGCCCAAAATTGAACGTTTTAATCAGTTTCGGGACACTTTTCTTCTTTTGCGATGTTTTTCAGTCCCGGATCGTGCGTCATGCATCGTGAGAAGGACACGTGGAGGCTGGGCCCGCAAACTGAGGTCGCGGGCCTTGTGACTAGGTCTCCGTCACTCCGGACCCCATAACTTTTGATCATTAAGGAGTTACGCGGCCCACAGCATACCGTTGGAAAGCTCTCCGAGAGCTCTACGACGGAGCAGCCAAGCTTTGCTTCGCTGGGCCTTTTTTCGGAGCCCAAAATCGAACGTTTTAATCAGTTTCGGGACACTTTTCTTCTTTTGCGCTGTTTTTCAGTCCCGGATCGTGCGTCGTGCATCGCGAGAAGGACACGTGGAGGCTGAGCCCGCAAACCTAGATCGCGGGCCTTGGGACCAGGTCTCCGTCGCCCCGGAGCCCATAACTTTTGATCCGCAAGGAGTTACGTGGCCCACAGCATACCGTTGGAAAGCTCTCTGAGAGCTCTACGACGGGGCAGGTTAGCTTCTCTTCGCTGGGCCTTTTTTCGGAGCCCAAAATCGAACGTTTTAATCAGTTTCGGGACACCTTTCTTCTTTTGCGCTGTTTTCCAGTCCCGGATCGTGCGTCGTGCATCGCGAGAAGGACACGTGGAGGCTGGGCCCGCAAACCGAGATCGCGGGCCTTGGGACCAGGTCTCCGTCACTCCGGACCCCATAACTTTTGATCCTTAAGGATTTACGCGGCCCACAGCATACCGTTGGATAGCTCTCCGAGAGCTCTACGACGGGCAGCTTAGCCTCGCTTCGCTGGGCATTTTTTCGGAGCCCAAAATCGAACGTTTTAATCATTTTCGGGACACTTTTCTTCTTTTGCGCTGTTTTTCAATCCCGGATCGTGCGTCGTGCATCGGGAGAAGGACACGTTGAGGATGGGCCCGCAAACCGAGGTCGCGGGCCTTGTGACCAGGTCTCCATCACTCCGGACCCCATAACTTTTGATCATTAAGGAGTTACACGGCCCACAGCATACCGTTGGAAAGCTCCCCGAGAGCTCTACGACGGGGCAGCTTAGCTTCGCTTCGCTGGGCCTTTTTTCGGAGCCCAAAATCGAACGTTTTAATCAGTTTCGGGACAATTTTCTTCTTTTGCGCTGTTTTCCAGTCCCGGATCGTGCGTCGTGCATCGCGAGAAGGACACGTGGAGGTTGGGCCCGCAAACCGAGGTCGCGGGCCTTGTGACCAGGTCTCCGTCACTTCGGAGCCCATAACTTTTGATCAGCAAGGAGTTACGCGGCCCACAGCATACCGTTGGAAAGCTCTCCGAGAGCTCTACGACGAGGCAGCCAAGCTTTGCTTCGCTGGCATTTTTTCGGAGCCCAAAATCGATCGTTTTAATCAGTGTCGGGACACTTTTCATCTTTTAAACTGTTTTCCAGTCCCGGATCGTGCGTCGTGCATCGCGAGAAGGACACGTGGAGGTTGGGCCCGCAAACCGAGATCGCGGGCCTTGGGACCAGGTCTCCGTCGCTCCGGAGCCCATAACTTTTGATCCGCAAGGAGTTACGCGGCCCACAACATACCGTTGGAAAGCTCTCCGAGAGCTCTACGACGGGGCAGGTTAGCTTCTCTTCGCTGGGCCTTTTTTCGGAGCCCAAAATCGAACGTTTTAATCAGTTTCGGGACACCTTTCTTCTTTTGCGCTGTTTTCCAGTCCCGGATCGTGCGTCGTGCATCGCGAGAAGGACACGTGGAGGCTGGGCCCGCAAACCGAGATCGCGGGCCTTGGGACCAGGTCTCCGTCACTCCGGACCCCATAACTTTTGATCCTTAAGGATTTACGCGGCCCACAGCATACCGTTGGAAAGCTCTCCGAGAGCTCTACGACGGGGCAGCCAAGCTTTGCTTCGCTGGGCCTTTTTTCGGAGACCAAAATCGAACGTTTTAATCAGTTTCGGGACACTTTTCTTTTTTAACGCTGTTTTTCAGTCCCGGATCGTGCGTCGTGCATCGCGAGAAGGACACGTGGAGGCTGGGCCCACAAACCGAGGTCGCGGGCCTTGTGACAAGGTCTCCGTCACTCCGGACCCCATAACTTTTGATCATTAAGGAGTTACGCGGCCCACAGCATACCGTTGGAAAGCTCTCCGAGAGCTCTACGACGGGGCAGCTTAGCTTTGCTTCGCTGGGCCTTTTTTCGGAGCCCAAAATCGAACGTTTTAATCATTTTTGGGACACTTTTCTTCTTTTGCGCTGTTTTTCAGTCCCGGATCGTGCGTCGTGCATCGCGATAAGGACACGTGGAGGATGGGCCCACAAACCGAGGTCGCGGGCCTTGTGACCAGGTCTCCGTCACTCCGGACCCCATAACTTTTGATCATTAAGGAGTTACGCGGCCCACAGCATACCGTTGGAAAGCTCTCCGAGAGCTCTACGACGGGGCAGCTTAGCTTCGCTTCGCTGGGCCTTTTTTCGGAGCCCAAAATCGAACGTTTTAATCAGTTTCGGGACACTTTTCTTCTTTTGCGCTGTTTTCCAGTCCCGGATCATGCGTCGTGCATCGCGAGAAGGACACGTGGAGGTTGGGCCCGCAAACCGAGGTCGCGGGCCTTGGGACCAGGTCTCCGTCACTCCGGACCCCATAACTTTTGATCCTTAAGGAGTTACGCGGCCCACAGCATACCGTTGGAAAGCTCTCCGAGAGCTCTACGACGGGGCAGCCAAGCTTTGCTTCGCTGGGCCTTTTTTCGGAGCCCAAAATCGAACGTTTTAATCAGTTTCGGGACACTTTTCTTCTTTTGCGCTGTTTTCCAGTCCCGGATCGTGCGTCGTGCATCGCGAGAAGGACACGTGGAGGCTGGGCCCGCAAACCGAGGTCGCGGGCCTTGTGACCAGGTCTCCGTCACTTCGGAGCCCATAACTTTTGATCCGCAAGGAGTTACGCGGCCCACAGCATACCGTTGGAAAGCTCTCCGAGAGCTCTACGACGCGGCAGCCAAGCTTCGCTTCGCTGGGCCTTTTTTCAGAGCCCAAAATCGAACGTTTTAATCAATTTCGGGACATTTTTCTTGTTTTGCGCTGTTTTTCAGTCCCGGATCGTGCGTCGTGCATCGTGAGAAGGACACGTGGAGGCTGGGCCCGCAAACCGAGGTCGCGGGCCTTGTGACTAGGTCTCCGTCACTCCGGACCCCAGAACTTTTGATCATTAACGAGTGAGGCGGCCCACAGCAGACGATTGGAAAGCTCTCCGAGAGCTCTACGACGGGGCTGCCAAGCTTTGCTTCGCTGGGCCTTTTTTCGGAGCCCAAAATAGAATGTTTTAATCAGTTTTGGGACACTTTTCTTCTTTTGCGCTGTTTTTCAGTCCCGGATCGTGCGTCGTGCATCGCGAGAAGGACACGTGGAGGCTGGGCCCGCAAACCGAGGTCGCGGGCCTTGTGACCAGGTCTCCGTCACTCCAGACCCCATAACTTTTGATCATTAAGGAGTTACGTGGCCCACAGCATACCGTTGGAAAGCTCTTCGAGAGCTCTACGACGGGGCAGCCAAGCTTCGCTTCACTGGGCCTTTTTTCGGAGCCCAAAATCGATCGTTTTAATCAGTTTCGGGACACTTTTCTTCTTTTGCGCTGTTTTCCAGTCCCGGATCGTGCGTCGTGCATCGCGAGAAGGACACGTGGAGGCTGGGCCCGCAAACCGAGGTCGCGGGCCTTGTGACCAGGTCTCCGTCACTCCAGACCCCATAACTTTTGATCATTAAGGAGTTACGCGGCCCACAGCATACCGTTGGAAAGCTCTTCGAGAGCTCTACGACGGGGCAGCCAAGCTTTGCTTCGCTGGGCCTTTTTTCGGAGCCCAAAATCGAACGTTTTAATCAGTTTCGGGACACTTTTCTTTTTTTGCGCTGTTTTCCAGTCCCGGATCGTGCGTCGTGCATCGCGAGAAGGACACGTGGAGGCTGGGCCAGCAAACCGAGGTCGCGGGCCTTGGGACCAGGTCTCCGTCACTTCGGAGCCCATAACTTTTGATCCGCAAGGAGTTACGCGGCCCACAGCATACCGTTGGAAAGCTCTCCGAGAGCTCTACGACGCGGCAGCCAAGCTTTGCTTCGCTGGGCCTTTTTTCGGAGCCCAAAATCGAACGTTTTAATCAGTTTCGGGATACTTTTCTTCTTTTGCACTATTTTTCAGTCCCGGATCGTGCGTCGTGCATCGTGAGAAGGACACATGGAGGCTGGGCCCGCAAACCGAGGTCGCGGGCCTTGTGACTAGGTCTCCGTCACTTCGAACCCCATAACTTTTGATCATTAAGGAGTTACGCGGCCCACAGCATACCGTTGGAAAGCTCTCCGGGAGCTCTACGACGGGGCAGCCTAGCTTCTCTTTGCTGTGTCTTTTTTCGGAGCCCAAAATCGAAAGTTTTAATCAGTTTCGGGACACTTTTCTTCTTTTGCGCTGTTTTCCAGTCCCGGATCGTGCGTCGTGCATCGCGAGAAGGACACGTGGAGGCTGGGCCCGCAAACCGAGGTCGCGGGCCTTGGGACCAGGTCTCCGTCACTCCGGACCCCATAACTTTTGATCCTTAAGGAGTTACGCGGCCCACAGCATACCGTTGGAAAGCTCTCCGAGAGCTCTACGACGGGGCAGCTAAGCTTTGCTTCGCTGGGCCTTTTTTCGGAGCCCTAAATCACACGTTTTAATAAGTTTGGGGGCACTTTTCCTCTTTAACGCTATTTTTCAGTCCCGGATCGTGCGTCGTGCATCGCGAGAAGGACACGTGGAGGTTGGGCCCTCAAACCGAGGTCGCGGGCCTTGTGACAAGGTCTCCGTCACTCCGGACCCCATAACTTTTGATCATTAAGGAGTTACGCGGCCCACAGCATACCGTTGGAAAGCTCTCCGAGAGCTCTACGACGGGGCAGCTTAGCTTCGCTTCGCTGGGCCTTTTTTCGGAGCCCAAAATCGAACGTTTTAATCATTTTCGGGACACTTTTCTTCTTTTGCGCTGTTTTTCAGTCCCGGATCGTGCGTCGTGCATCGCGAGAAGGACACGTGGAGGATGGGCCCGCAAACCGAGGTCGCGGGCCTTGTGACCAGGTCTCCGTCACTCCGGACCCCATAACTTTTGATCATTAAGGAGTTACGCGGCCCACAGCATACCGTTGGAAAGCTCTCCGAGAGCTCTACGACGGGGCAGCTTAGCTTCGCTTCGCTGGGCCTTTTTTCGGAGCCCAAAATCAAACGTTTTAATCAGTTTCGGGACACTTTTCTTCTTTTGCGCTGTTTTCCAGTCCCGGATCGTGCGTCGTGCATCGCGAGAAGGACACGTGGAGGCTGGGCCCGCAAACCGAGGTCGCGGGCCTTGGGACCAGGTCTCCGTCACTCCGGACCCCATAACTTTTGATCCTTAAGGAGTTACGCGGCCCACAGCATACCGTTGGAAAGCTCTCCGAGAGCTCTACGACAGGGCAGCCAAGCTTTGCTTCGCTGGGCCTTTTTTCGGAGCCCAAAATCGAACGTTTTAATCAGTTTCGGGACACTTTTCTTCTTTTGCGCTGTTTTCCAGTCCCGGATCGTGCGTCGTGCATTGCGAGAAGGACACGTGGAGGCTGGGCCCGCAAACCGAGGTCGCGGGCCTTGTGACCAGGTCTCCGTCACTTCGGAGCCCATAACTTTTGATCCGCAAGGAGTTACGCGGCCCACAGCATACCGTTGGAAAGCTCTCCGAGAGCTCTACGACGCGTCAGCCAAGCTTTGCTTCGCTGGGCCTTTTTTCGGAGCCCAAAATCGAACATTTTAATCAATTTCGGGACACTTTTCTTCTTTTGCGCTATTTTTTAGTCCCGGATCGTTCGTCGTGCATCGCGAGAAGGACAAGTGGTGGCTGGGCCCGCAAACCGAGGTCGCGGGCCTTGTGACCAGGTCTCCATCACTTCGGAGCCCATAACTTTTGATCCTTAAGGAGTTACGCGGCCCACAGCATACCGTTGGAAAGCTCTCCGAGAGCACTACGACGGGGCAGCCAAGCTTCGCTTCGCTGGGCATTTTTTCGGAGCCCAAAATCGATCGTTTTAATCAGTTTTGGGACACTATTCATCTTTTGCACTGTTTTTCAGTCCCAGATCGTGCGTCGTGCGTCGCGAGAAGGACACGTGGAGGCTGAGCCCGCAAACCGAGATCGCGGGCCTTTGGACCAGGTCTCCGTCTCCCCGTAGCCCATAACTTTTGATCCGCAAGGAGTTACGCGGGCCACAGCATACCGTTGGAAAGCTCTCTGAGAGCTCTACGACGGGGCAGGTTAGTTTCTCTTCGCTGTGCCTTTTTTCGGAGCCCAAAATCGAACGTTTTAATCAGTTTCGGGACACTTTTCTTCTTTTGCGCTGTTTTTCAGTCCCGGATCGTGCGTCGTGCATCGCGAGAAGGACACGTGGAGGTTAGGCCCTCAAACCGAGGTCGCGGGCCTTGTGACAAGGTCTCCGTCACTCCGGACCCCATAACTTTTGATCATTAAGGAGTTACGCGGCCCACAGCATACCGTTGGAAAGCTCTCCGAGAGCTCTACGACGGGGCAGCTTAGCTTCGCTTCGCTGGGCCTTTTTTCGGAGCCCAAAATCGAACGTTTTAATCATTTTCGGGACACTTTTCTTCTTTTGCGCTGTTTTTCAGTCCCGGATCGTGCGTCGTGCATCGCGATAAGGACACGTGGAGGATGGGCCCGCAAACCGAGGTCGCGGGCCTTGTGACCAGGTCTCCGTCACTCCGGACCCCATAACTTTTGATCATTAAGGAGTTACGCGGCCCACAGCATACCGTTGGAAAGCTCTCCGAGAGCTCTACGACGGGGTAGCTTAGCTTCGCTTCGCTGGGCCTTTTTTCGGAGCCCAAAATCGAACGTTTTAATCAGTTTCGGGACACTTTTCTTCTTTTGCGCTGTTTTCCAGTCCCGGATCGTGCGTCGTGCATCGCGAGAAGGACACGTGGAGGCTGGGCCCGCAAACCGAGGTCGCGGGCCTTGGGACCAGGTCTCCGTCACTCCGGACCCCATAACTTTTGATCCTTAAGGAGTTACGCGGCCCACAGCATACCGTTGGAAAGCTCTCCGAGAGCTCTACGACGGGGCAGCTAAGCTTTGCTTCGCTGGGCCTTTTTTCGGAGCCCAAAATCGAACGTTTTAATCAGTTTCGGGACACTTTTCTTTTTTTGCGCTGTTTTCCAGTCCCGGATCGTGCGTCGTGCATCGCGAGAAGGACACGTGGAGGCTGGGCCCGCAAACCGAGGTCGCGGGCCTTGTGACCAGGTCTCCGTCACTTCGGAGCCCATAACTTTTGATCCGCAAGGAGTTACGCGGCCCACAGCATACCATTGGAAAGCTCTCCGAGAGCTCTACGACGCGGCAGCTAAGCTTTGCTTCGCTGGGCCTTTTTTCAGAGCCCAAAATCGAACGTTTTAATCAGTTTCGGGACATTTTTCTTATTTTGCGCTGTTTTTCAGTCCCGGATCGTGCGTCGTGCATCGTGAGAAGGACACGTGGAGGCTGGGCCCACAAACCGAGGTCGCGGGCCTTGTCACTAGGTCTCCGTCACTCCGGACCCCATAACTTTTGATCATTAAGGAGTTACGCGGCCCACAGCATACCATTGGAAAGCTCTCCGAGAGCTCTACGACGGGGCAGCCAAGCTTTGCTTCGCTGGGCCTTTTTTTGGAGCCCAAAATCGAACGTTTTAATCAGTTTCGGGACACTTTTCTTCTTTTGCGCTGTTTTTCAGTCCCGGATCGTGCGTCGTGCATCGCGAGAAGGACACGTGGAGGCTGGGCCCGCAAACCTAGGTCGCGGGCCTTGTGACCAGGTCTCCGTCACTCCAGACCCCATAACTTTTGATCATTAAGGAGTTACGCGGCCCACAGCATACCGTTGGAAAGCTCTTCGAGAGCTCTACGACGGGGCAGCCAAGCTTCGCTTCGCTGGGCCTTTTTTCGGAGCCCAAAATCGATCGTTTTAATCAGTTTCGGGACACTTTTCATCTTTTGCACTGTTTTTCAGTCCCAGATCGTGCGTCGTGCGTCGCGAGAAGGACACGTGGAGGCTGAGCCCGCAAACCGAGATCGCGGGCCTTGGGACCAGGTCTCCGTCGCCCCGGAGCCCATAACTTTTAATCCGCAAGGAGTTACGCGGCCCACAGCATACCGTTGGAAAGCTCTCTGAGAGCTCTACGACGGGGCAGGTTAGCTTCTCTTCGCTGGGCCTTTTTTCGGAGCACAAAATCGAACGTTTTAATCAGTTTCGGGACAACTTTCTTCTTTTGCACTGTTTTCCAGTCCCGGATCTTGCGTCGTGCATCGCGAGAAGGACACGTGGAGGCTGGGCCCGCAAACCGAGATCGCGGGCCTTGGGACCAAGTCTCCGTCACTCCGGACCCCATAACTTTTGATCCTTAAGGAGTTACGCGGCCCACAGTATACCGTTGGAAAGCTTTTCGAGAGCTCTACGACGGGGCAGCCAAGCTTTGCTTCGCTGGTCCTTTTTTCAGAGCCAAAAATTGAACGTTTTAATCAGTTTTGGGACACTTTTCTACTTTTGCGCTGTTTTCCAGTACCGGATCGTGCGTCGTGCATCGCGAGAAGGACACGTGGAGGCTGGGCCCGCAAACCGAGGTCGCGGGCCTTGTGACCTGGTCTCCGTCGCTCCGGAGCCCATAACTTTTGATCCGCAAGGAGCTACGCGGCCCACAGCATACCGTTGGAAAGCTCTCCGAGAGCTCTACGACGCGGCAGCCAAGTTTCGCTTCGCTGGGCCTTCTTTCGGAGCCCAAAATCGAACGTTTTAATCAGTTTCGGGACACTTTTATTCTTTTGCGCTGTTTTTCAGTCCCGGATCGTGCGTCGTGCATCGCGAGAAGGACACGTGGAGGCTGGGCCCGCAAACCGAGGTCGCGGGCCTTGTGACCAGGTCTCCGTCACTCCGGACCCCATAACTTTTGATCATTAAGGAGTTACGCGGCCCACAGCATACCGTTGGAAAGCTCTCCGAGAGCTCTACGACGCGTCAGCCAAGCTTTGCTTCGCTGGGCCTTTTTTCGGAGCCCAAAATCGAACGTTTTAATCAGTTTCGGGACATTTTTCTTAGTTTGCGCTATTTTTCAGTCCCGGATCGTGCGTCGTGCATCGTGAGAAGGACACGTGGAGGCTGGGCCCGCAAACCGAGGTCGCGGGCCTTGTGACTAGGTCTCCGTCACTCCGGACCCCATAAATTTTGATCATTAAGGAGTTACGCGGCCCACAGCATACCGTTGGAAAGCTCTCCGAGAGCTCTACGACGGGGCAGCCAAGCTTTGCTTCGCTGGGCCTTTTTTCGGAGCCCAAAATCGAACGTTTTAATCAGTTTCGGGACACTTTTCTTCTTTTGCGCTGTTTTTCAATCCCGGATCGTGCGTCGTGCATCGCGAGAAGGACACGTGGAGGCTGGGCCCGCAAACCGAGGTCGCGGGCCTTGTGACCAGGTCTCCGTCACTCCAGACCCCATAACTTTTGATCATTAAGGAGTTACGCGGCCCACAGCATACCGTTGGAAAGCTCTTCGAGAGCTCTACGACGGGGCAGCCAAGCTTTGCTTCGCTGGGCCTTTTTTCGGAGCCCAAAATCGAACGTTTTAATCAGTTTCGGGACACTTTTCTTCTTTTGCGCTGTTTTCCAGTCCCGGATCATGCGTCGTGCATCGCGAGAAGGACACGTGGAGGCTGGGCCCGCAAACCGAGGTCGCGGGCCTTGTGACCAGGTCTCTGTCACTTCGGAGCCCATAACTTTTGATCCGCAAGGAGTTACGCGGCCCACAGCATACCGTTGGAAAGCTCTCCGAGAGCTCTACGACGCGGCAGCCAAGCTTCGCTTCGCTGGGCCTTTTTTCGGAGCCCAAAATCGAACGTTTTAATCAATTTCGGGACACTTTTCTTCTTTTGCGCTATTTTTCAGTCCCAGATCGTGCGTCGTGCATCGTGAGAAGGACACATGGAGGCTGGGCCCGCAAACCGAGGTCGCGGGCCTTGTGACTAGGTCTCCGTCACTCCGGACCCCATAAATTTTGATCATTAAGGAGTTACGCGGCCCACAGCCTACCGTTGGAAAGCTCTCCGAGAGCTCTACGACGGGGCAGTTTAGCTTTGCTTCGCTGGGCCTTTTTTCGGAGCCCAAAATCGAACGTTTTAATCAGTTTCGGGACACTTTTCTTCTTTTACGCTATTTTTTAGTCCCGGATCGTGCGTCGTGCATCGCGAGAAGGACACGTGGAGGCTGGGCCCGGAAACCGAGATCGCGGGATTTGTGACCAGGTCTCCGTCACTCCGGACCCTATAACTTTTGATCATTAAGGAGTTACGCGGCCCACAGCATACCGTTGGAAAGCTCTCCGAGAGCTCTACGACGGGGCAACTTAGCTTCGCTTCGCTGGGCCTTTTTTCGGAGCCCAAAATCGAACGTTTTAATCTGTTTCGGGACACTTTTCTTCTTTTGCGCTGTTTTCCAGTCCCGGATCGTGCGTCGTGCATCGCGAGAAGGACACGTGGAGGCTGGGCCCGCAAACCGAGGTCGCGGGCCTTGGGACCAGGTCTCCGTCACTCCGGACCCCATAACTTTTGATCCTTAAGGAGTTACGCGGCCCACAGCATACCGTTGGAAAGCTCTCCGAGAGCTCTACGACGGGGCAGCTAAGCTTTGCTTCGCTGGGCCTTTTTTCGGAGCCCAAAATCGAACGTTTTAATCAGTTTCGGGACACTTTTCATCTTTTGCACTGTTTTTCAGTCCCAGATCGTGCGTCGTGCGTTGCGAGAAGGACACGTGGAGGCTGAGCCCGCAAACCGAGATCGTGGGCCTTGGGACCAGGTCTCCATCGCTCCGAAGCCCATAACTTTTGATCCGCAAGGAGTTACGCGGCCCACAGCATACCGTTGGAAAGCTCTCTGCGAGCTCTACGACGGGGCAGGTTAGCTTCTCTTCGCTGGGCCTTTTTTCGGAGCCCAAAATCGAATGTTTTAATCAGTTTCGTTACACCTTTCTTCTTTTGCGCTGTTTTCCAGTCTTGGATCGTGCGTCATGCATCGCGAGAAGGACACGTGGAGGCTGGGCCCGCAAACCGAGATCGCGGGCCTTGGGACCAGGTCTCCGTCACTCCGGACCCCATAACTTTTGATCCTTAAGGAGTTACGCGGCCCACAGCATACCGTTGGAAAGCTCTCCGAGAGCTCTACGACGGGGCAGCGAAGCTTTGCTTTGCTAGGCCTTTTTTCGGAGCCCAAAATCAAACGTTTTAATAAGTTTCGGGACACTTTTCCTCTTTAACGCTATTTTTCAGTCCCGGATTGTGCGTCGTGCATCGCGAGAAGGACACGTGGAGGTTGGGCCCTCAAACCGAGGTCGCGGGCCTTGTGACAAGGTCTCCGTCACTCCGGACCCCATAACTTTTGATCATTAAGGAGTTACGCGGCCCACAGCATACCGTTGGAAAGCTCTCCGAGAGCTCTACGACGGGGCAGCTTAGCTTCGCTTCGCTGGGCCTTTTTTCGGAGCCCAAAATCGAACGTTTTAATCATTTTCGGGACACTTTTCTTTTTTTACGCTATTTTTTAGTCCCGGATCGTGCGTCGTGCATCGCGAGAAGGACACGTGGAGGCTGGGCCCGCAAACCGAGGTCGCGGGCCTTGTGACCAGGTCTCCGTCACTCCGGACCCCATAACTTTTGATCATTAAGGAGTTACGCGGCCCACAGCATACCGTTGGAAAGCTCTCCGAGAGCTCTACGACGGGGCAGCTTAGCTTCGCTTCGCTGCGCCTTTTTTCGGAGCCCAAAATCGAACGTTTTAATCAGTTTCGGGACACTTTTCTTCTTTTGCGCTGTTTTCCAGTCCCGGATCGTGCGTCGTGCATCGCGAGAAGGACACGTGGAGGTTGGGCCCGCAAACCGAGGTCGCGGGCCTTGGGACCAGGTCTCCGTCACTCCGGACCCCATAACTTTTGATCCTTAAGGAGTTACGCGGCCCACAGCATGCCGTTGGAAAGCTCTACGAGAGCTCTATGACAGGGCAGCCATGCTTTGCTTCGCTGGGCCTTTTTTCGGAGCCCAAAATCGAACGTTTTAATCAGTTTGTGGACAATTTTCTTCTTTTGCGCTGTTTTCCAGTCCCGGATCGTGCGTCGTTCATCACGAGAATGACACGTGGTGGCTGGGCCCGCAAACCGAGGTCGCGGGCCATGTGACCAGGTCTCCTTCACTTCGGAGCCCATAACTTTTGATCCGCAAGGAGTTACGCGGCCCACAGCATACCGTTGGAAAGCTCTCCGAGAGCTCTATGACGCGGCAGCTAAGCTTTGCTTCATTGGGCCTTTTTTTAGAGCCCAAAATCGAACGTTTTAATCAGTTTCGGGACACTTTTCTACTTTTGCGCTGTTTTCCAGTCCTGGATCGTGCGTCGTGCATCGCGAGAAGGACACGTGGAGGCTGGGCCCGCAAACCGAGGTCGCGGGCCTTGTGACTAGGTCTCCGTCACTCCGGACCCCATAACTTTTGATCATTAAGGAGTTACGCGGCCCACAGCATACCGTTGGAAAGCTCTCCGAGAGCTCTACGACGGGGCAGCCAAGCTTTGCTTCGCTGGGCCTTTTTTCGGAGCCCAAAATCGTGCGTTTTAATCAGTTTCGGGCCACTTTTCATCTTTTGCACTGTTTTTCAGTCCCAGATCGTGCGTCGTGCGTCGCGAGAAGGACACGTGGAGGCTGAGCCCGCAAACCGAGATCGCGGGCCTTGGGACCAGGTCTCCGTCGCCCTGCAGCCCATAACTTTTGATCCGCAAGGAATTACGCGGCCCACAGTATACCGTTGGAAAGCTCTCTGAGAGCTCTACGACGGGGCTGGTTAGCTTCTCTTCACTGTGCCTTTTTTCGGAGCCCAAAATCGAACGTTTTAATCAGTTTCGGGACACCTTTCTTGTTTTACGCTGTTTTCCAGTCCCGGATCGTGCGTCGTGCACTGCGAGAAGGACACGTGGAGGCTGGGCCCGCAAACCGAGATCGCGGGCCTTGGGACCAGGTCTCCGTCACTCCGGACCCCATAACTTTTGATCCTTAAGGAGTTACGCGGCCCACAGCATACCGTTGGAAAGCTCTCCGAGAGCTCTACGACGGGGCAGCCAAGCTTTGCATCGCTAGGCCTTTTTTCGGAGCCCAAAATCAAACGTTTTAATAAGTTTCGGAACACTTTTCCTCTTTAACGCTATTTTTCAGTCCCGGATCGTGCGTCGTGCATCGCGAGAAGGACACGTGGAGGTTGGGCCCTCAAACCGAGGTCGCGGGCCTTGTGACAAGGTCTCCGTCACTCCGGACCCCATAACTTTTGATCATTAAGGAGTTACGCGGCCCACAGCATACCGTTGGAAAGCTCTCCGAGAGCTCTACGACGGGGCAGCTTAGCTTCGCTTCGCTGGGCCTTTTTTCGGAGCCCAAAATCGAACGTTTTAATCATTTTCGGGACACTTTTCTTCTTTTGCGCTGTTTTTCAGTCCCGGATCGTGCGTCGTGCATCGCGAGAAGGACACGTGGAGGATGGGCCCGCAAACCGAGGTCGCGGGCCTTGTGACCAGGTCTCCGTCACTCCGGACCCCATAACTTTTGATCATTAAGGAGTTACGCGGCCCACAGCATACCGTTGGAAAGCTCTCCGAGAGCTCTACGACGGGGCAGCTTAGCTTCGCTTCGCTGCGCCTTTTTTCGGAGCCCAAAATCGAACGTTTTAATCAGTTTCGGGACACTTTTCTTCTTTTGCGCTATTTTCCAGTACCGGATCGTGCGTCGTGCATCGCGAGAAGGACACGTGGAGGCTGGGCCAGCAAACCGAGGTCGCGGGCCTTGGGACCAGGTCTCCGTCACTCCGGAGCCCATAAATTTTGATCATTAAGGAGTTACACGGCCCACAGCATACCGTTGGAAAGCTCTCCGAGAGCTCTACGACGGGGCAGTTTAGCTTCGCTTCGCTGGGCCTTTTTTCGGAGCCCAAAATCGAACGTTTTAATCAGTTTCGAGACACTTTTCTTCTTTTGCGCTGTTTTCCCGTCCCGGATCGTGCGTCGTGCATCGCGAGAAGGACACGTGGAGGCTGGGCCCGCAAACCGAGGTCGCGGGCCTTGTGACCATGTCTCCGTCACTTCGGAGCCCATAACTTTTGATCAGCAAGGAGTTACGCGGCCCACAACATACCGTTGGAAAGCTCTCCGAGAGCTCTACGACGCGGCAACTAAGCTTCGCTTCGCTGGGCCTATTTTCGGAGCTCAAAATCGAACGTTTTAATCAGTTTTGGGACACTTTTCTTCTTTTGCGCTGTTTTTCAGTCCCGGATCGTGCGTCGTGCATCGCGAGAAGGACACGTGGAGGCTGGGCCCGCAAACCGAGGTCGCGGGCCTTGTGACCAGGTCTCCGTCACTCCGGACCCCATAACTTTTGATCATTAAGGAGTTACGCGGCCCACAGCATACCGTTGGAAAGCTCTCCGAGAGCTCTACGACGCGGCAGCTAAGCTTTGCTTCGCTGGGCCTTTTTTCGGAGCCCAAAATCGAACGTTTTAATCAGTTTCGGGACACTTTTCTTCTTTTGCGATGTTTTTCAATCCCGGATCGTGCGTCGTGCATCGCGAGAAGGACACGTGGAGGCTGGGCCCCCAAACCGAGGTCGCGGGCCTTGTGACCAGGTCTCCGTCACTCCAGACCCCATAACTTTTGATCATTAAGGAGTTACGCGGCCCACAACATACCGTTGGAAAGCTCTTCGAGAGCTCTACGACGGGGCAGCCAAGCTTCGCTTCGCTGGGCCTTTTTTCGGAGCCCAAAATCGAACGTTTTAATCAGTTTCGGGACACTTTTCTTCTTTTGCGCTATTTTCCAGTCCCGGATCGTGCGTCGTGCATCGCGAGAAGGACACGTGGAGGCTGGGCCAGCAAACCGAGGTCGCGGGCCTTGGGACCAGGTCTCCGTCACTTCGGAGCCCATAACTTTTGATCCGCAAGGAGTTACGCGGCCCAAAGCATACCGTTGGAAAGCTCTCCGAGAGCTCTACGACGCGGCAACTAAGCATTGCTTTGCTGGGCCTTTTTTCGTAGCCCAAAATCGAACGTTTTAATCAGTTTCGGGACACTTTTCTTCTTTAACGCTGTTTTTCAGTCTCGGATCTTGCGTCATGCATCGTGAGAAGGACACGTGGAGGCTGGGCCTGCAAACCGAGGTCGCGGGCCTTGTGACAAGGTCTCCGTCACTCCGGACCCCATAACTTTTGATCATTAAGGAGTTACGCGGCCCACAGCATACCGTTGGAAAGCTCTCCGAGAGCTCTACGACGGGGCAGCTTAGCTTCGCTTCGCTGGGCCTTTTTTCGGAGCCCAAAATCGAACGTTTTAATCATTTTCGGGACACTTTTCTTCTTTTGCGCTATTTTTCAGTCCTGGATCGTGCGTCGTGCATCGCGATAAGGACACGTGGAGGATGGGCCCGCAAACCGAGGTCGCGGGCCTTGTGACCAGGTCTCCGTCACTCCGGATCCCATAACTTTTGATCATTAAGGAGTTACGCGGCCCACAGCATACCGTTGGAAAGCTCTCCGAGAGCTCTATGACGGGGCAGCTTAGCTTCGCTTCGCTGGGCCTTTTTTCGGAGCCCAAAATCAAACGTTTTAATCAGTTTCGGGACACTTTTCTTCTTTTGCACTGTTTTCCAGTCCCGGATCGTGCGTCGTGCATCGCGAGAAGGACACGTGGAGGCTGAGCCCGCAAACCGAGATCGCGGGCCTTGGGACCAGGTCTCCGTCGCCCCGGAGCCCATAACTTTTGATCCGCAAGGAGTTACGCGGCCCACAACATACCGTTGGAAAGCTCTCTGAGATCTCTACGACGGGGCAGGTTAGCTTCTCTTCGCTGGGCCTTTTTTCGGAGCCCAAAATCGAACGTTTTAATCAGTTTTGGGACACCTTTATTCTTTTGCGCTGTTTTCCAGTCCCGGATCATGCGTCGTGCATCGCGAGAAGGACACGTGGAGGCTGGGCCCGCAAACCGAGATCGCGGGCCTTGGGACCAGGTCTCCGTCACTCCGGACCCCATAACTTTTGATCCTTAAGGATTTACGCGGCCCACAGCATACCGTTGGAAAGCTCTCCGAGAGCTCTACGACGGGGCAGCCAAGCTTTGCTTCGCTGGGCCTTTTTTCAGAGACCAAAATCGAACGTTTTAATCAGTTTCGGGACACTTTTCTTTTTTAACGCTGTTTTTCAGTCCCGGATCGTGCGTCGTGCATCGCGAGAAGGACACGTGGAGGCTGGGCCCACAAACCGAGGTCGCGGGCCTTGTGACAAGGTCTCCGTCACTCCGGACCCCATAACTTTTGATCATTAAGGAGTTACGCGGCCCACAGCATACCGTTGGAAAGCTCTCCGAGAGCTCTACGACGGGGCAGCTTAGCTTTGCTACGCTGGGCCTTTTTTCGGAGCCCAAAATCGAACGTTTTAATCATTTTTGGGACACTTTTCTTCTTTTGCGCTGTTTTTCAGTCCCGGATCGTGCGTCGTGCATCGCGATAAGGACACGTGGAGGATGGGCCCACAAACCGAGGTCGCGGGCCTTGTGACCAGGTCTCCGTCACTCCGGACCCCATAACTTTTGATCATTAAGGAGTTACGCGGCCCACAGCATACCGTTGGAAAGCTCTCCGAGAGCTCTACGACGGGGCAGCTTAGCTTCGCTTCGCTGGGCCTTTTTTCGGAGCCCAAAATCAAACGTTTTAATCAGTTTCGGGACACTTTTCTTCTTTTGCGCTGTTTTCCAGTCCCGGATCATGAGTCGTGCATCGCGAGAAGGACACGTGGAGGTTGGGCCCGCAAACCGAGGTCGCGGGCCTTGGGACCAGGTCTCCGTCACTCCGGACCCCATAACTTTTGATCCTTAAGGAGTTACGCGGCCCACAGCATACCGTTGGAAAGCTCTCCGAGAGCTCTACGACGGGGCAGCCAAGCTTTGCTTCGCTGGGCCTTTTTTCGGAGCCCAAAATCGAACGTTTTAATCAGTTTCGGGACACATTTCTTCTTTTGCGCTGTTTTCCAGTCCCGGATCGTGTGTCGTGCATCGCGAGAAGGACACGTGGAGGCTGGGCCCGCAAACCGAGGTCGCGGGCCTTGTGACCAGGTCTCCGTCACTTCGGAGCCCATAACTTTTGATCCGCAAGGAGTTACGCGGCCCACAGCATACCATTGGAAAGCTCTCCGAGAGCTCTACGACGCGGCAGCTAAGCTTTGCTTCGCTGGGCCTTTTTTCAGAGCCCAAAATCGAACGTTTTAATCAGTTTCGGGACATTTTTCTTATTTTGCGCTGTTTTTCAGTCCCGGATCGTGCGTCGTGCATCGTGAGAAGGACACGTGGAGGCTGGGCCCGCAAACTGAGGTCGCGGGCCTTGTGACTAGGTCTCCGTCACTCCGGACCCCATAACTTTTGATCATTAAGGAGTTACGCGGCCCACAGCATACCGTTGGAAAGCTCTCCGAGAGCTCTACGACGGAGCAGCCAAGCTTTGCTTCGCTGGGCCTTTTTTCGGAGCCCAAAATCGAACGTTTTAATCAGTTTCGGGACACTTTTCTTCTTTTGCGCTGTTTTTCAGTCCCGGATCGTGCGTCGTGCATCGCGAGAAGGACACGTGGAGGCTGAGCCCGCAAACCTAGATCGCGGGCCTTGGGACTAGGTCTCCGTCGCCCCGGAGCCCATAACTTTTGATCCGCAAGGAGTTACGTGGCCCACAGCATACCGTTGGGAAGCTCTCTGAGAGCTCTACGACGGGGCAAGTTAGCCTCTCTTCGCTGGGCCTTTTGTCGGAGCCCAAAATCGAACGTTTTAATCTATTTCGGGACACTTTTCTTCTTTTGCGCTGTTTTCCAATCCCGGATCGTGCGTCGTGCATCGCGAGAAGGACACGTGGAGGCTGGGCCCGCAAACCGAGGTCGCGGGCCTTGGGACCAGGTCTCCGTCACTCCGGACCCCATAACTTTTGATCCTTAAGGATTTACGCGGCCCACAGCATACCGTTGGAAAGCTCTCCGAGAGCTCTACGACGGGGCAGCCAAGCTTTGCTTCGCTGGGCCTTTTTTCGGAGACCAAAATCGAACGTTTTAATCAGTTTCGGGATACTTTTCTTTTTTAACGCTGTTTTTCAGTCCCGGATCGTGCGTCGTGCATCGCGAGAAGGACACGTGGAGGCTGGGCCCGCAAACCGAGGTCGCGGGCCTTGTGACAAGGTCTCCGTCACTCCGGACCCCATAACTTTTGATCATTAAGGAGTTACGCGGCCCACAGCATACCGTTGGAAAGCTCTCCGAGAGCTCTACGACGGGGCAGCTTAGCTTCGCTTCGCTGGGCCTTTTTTCGGAGCCCAAAATCGAACGTTTTAATCAGTTTCGGGACACTTTTCTTCTTTTGCGCTGTTTTTCAGTCCCGGATCGTGCGTCGTGCATCGCGAGAAGGACACGTGGAGGCTGGGCCCGCAAACCGAGGTCGCGGGCCTTGTGACCAGGTCTCCGTCACTCCAGACCCCATAACTTTTGATCATTAAGGAGTTACGCGGCCCACAGCATACCGTTGGAAAGCTCTTCGAGAGCTCTACGACGGGGCAGCCAAGCTTCGCTTCGCTGGGCCTTTTTTTGGAGCCAAAATCGATCGTTTTAATCAGTTTCGGGACACTTTTCATCTTTTGCACTATTTTTCAGTCCCAAATCGTGCGTCGTGCGTCGCGAGAAGGACACGTGGAGGCTGAGCCCGCAAACCGAGATCGCGGGCCTTGGGACCAGGTCTCCGTCGCCCCGGAGCCCATAACTTTTAATCCGCAAGGAGTTACGCGGCCCACAGCATACCGTTGGAAAGCTCTCTGAGAGCTCTACGACGCGGCAGCTAAGCTTTGCTTCGTTGGGCCTTTTTTCAGAGCCCAAAATCAAACATTTAATCAGTTTCGGGACACTTTTCTTTTTTTACGCTATTTTTTAGTCCCGGATCGTGCGTCGTGCATCGCGAGAAGGACACGTGGAGGCTGGGCCCGCAAACCGAGATCGCGGGCCTTGGGACCAGGTCTCCGTCACTCCGGACCCCATAACTTTTGATCCTTAAGGAGTTACGCGGCCCACAGCATACCGTTGGAAAGCTCTCCGAGAGCTCTACGACGGGGCAGCCAAGCTTTGCTTCGTTCGGCCTTTTTTCGGAGCCCAAAATCGAACGTTTTAATCAGTTTCGGGACACTTTTCTTCTTTAACGCTATTTTTCAGTCCCGGATCGTGCGTCGTGCATCGCGAGAAGGACACGTGGAGGCTGGGCCCGCAAACCGAGGTCGCGGGCCTTGTGACAAGGTCTCCGTCACTCCGGACCCCATAACTTTTGATCATTAAGGAGTTACGCGGCCCACAGCATACCGTTGGAAAGCTCTCCGAGAGCTCTACGACGGGGCAGCTTAGCTTCGCTTCGCTGGGCCTTTTTTCGGAGCCCAAAATCGAACGTTTTAATCATTTTCGGGACACTTTTCTTCTTTTGCGCTGTTTTTCAGTCCCGGATCGTGCGTCGTGCATCGCGATAAGGACATGTGGAGGATGGGCCCGCAAACCGAGGTCGCGGGCCTTGTGACCAGGTCTCCGTCACTCTGGACCCCATAACTTTTGATCATTAAGGAGTTACGCGGCCCACAGCATACCGTTGGAAAGCTCTCCGAGAGCTCTACGACGGGGCAGCTTAGCTTTGCTTCGCTGGGCCTTTTTTCGGAGCCCAAAATCGAACGTTTTAATCAGTTTCGGGACACTTTTCTTCTTTTGCGCTGTTTTCCAGTCCCGGATCGTGCGTCGTGCATCGCGAGAAGGACACGTGGAGGTTGGGCCCGCAAACCGAGGTCGCAGGCCTTGGGACCAGGTCTCCGTCACTCCGGACCCCATAACGTTTGATCCTTAAGGAGTTACGCGGCCCACAGCATACCGTTGGAAAGCTCTCCGAGAGCTCTACGACGGGGCAGCCAAGCTTTGCTTCGCTGGGCCTTTTTTCGGAGCCCAAAATCGAACGTTTTAATCAGTTTCGGGACACTTTTCTTCTTTTGCGCTGTTTTCCAGTCCCGGATCGTGCGTCGTGCATCGCGAGAAGGACACGTGGAGGCTGGGCCCGCAAACCGAGGTCGCGGGCCTTGTGACCAGGTCTCCGTCACTTCGGAGCCCATAACTTTTGATCAGCAAGGAGTTACGCGGCCCACAGCATACCGTTGGAAAGCTCTCCGAGAGCTCTACGACGGGGCAGCTTAGCTTCGCTTTGCTGGGCCTTTTTTCAGAGCCAAAAATTGAACGTTTTAATCAGTTTCGGGACATTTTTCTTCTTTTGCACTGTTTTTCAGTCCCGGATAGTGCGTCGAGCATCGCGATAAGGACATGTGGAGGATGGGCCCGCAAACCGAGGTCGCGGGCCTTGTGACCAGGTCTCCGTCACTCTGGACCCCATAACTTTTGATCATTAAGGAGTTACGCAGCCCACAGCATACCGTTGGAAAGCTCTCCGAGAGCTCTACGACGGAGCAGCAAAGCTTTGCTTCTCTGGGCCTTTTTTCGGAGCCCAAAATCGAACGTTTTAATCATTTTCGGGACACTTTTCTTCTTTTGCGCTGTTTTCCAGTCCCGGATCGTGCGTCGTGCATCGCGAGAAGGACACGTGGAGGTTGGGCCCGCAAACCGAGGTCGCGAGCCTTGGGACCAGGTCTCCGTCACTCCGGACCCCATAACTTTTGATCCTTAAGGAGTTACGCGGCCCACAGCATACCGTTGGAAAGCTCTCCGAGAGCTCTACGACGGGGCAGCCAAGCTTTGCTTCACTGGGCCTTTTTTCGGAACCCAAAATCAAACGTTTTAATCAGTTTCGGGACACTTTTCTTCTTTTGCGCTGTTTTTTAGTCTCGGATAGTTCGTCGTGCATCGCGAGAAGGACACGTGGTGGCTGGGCCCGCAAACCGAGGTCGCGGGCCTTGTGACCAGGTCTCCGTCACTTCGGAGCCCATAACTTTTGATCCGCAAGGAGTTACGTGGCCCACAGCATACCATTGGAAAGCTCTCCGAGAGCTCTACGACGGGGCAGCTTAGCTTCGCTTCGCTGGGCCTTTTTTCGGAGCCCAAAATCGAACGTTTTAATCATTTTCGGGACACTTTTCTTTTTTTGCGCTGTTTTTCAGTCCCGGATCGTGCGTCGTGCATCGCGATAAGGACATGTGGAGGATGGGCCCGCAAACCGAGGTCGCGGGCCTTGTGACCAGGTCTCCGTCACTCTGGACCCCATAACTTTTGATCATTAAGGAGTTACGCGGCCCACAGCATACCGTTGGAAAGCTCTCCGAGAGCTCTACGACGGGGCAGCTTAGCTTCGCTTCGCTGGGCCTTTTTTCGGAGCCCAAAATCGAACGTTTTAATCAGTTTCGGGACACTTTTCTTCTTTTGCGCTGTTTTTCAGTCCCGGATCGTGCGTCGTGCATCGCGAGAAGGACACGTGGAGGCTGGGCCCGCAAACCGAGGTCGCGGGCCTTGTGACCAGGTCTCCGTCACTCTGGACCCCATAACTTTTGATCATTAAGGAGTTACGCGGCCCACAGCATACCGTTGGAAAGCTCTCCGAGAGCTCTACGACGGGGCAGCTTAGCTTCGCTTCGCTGGGCCTTTTTTCGGAGCCCAAAATCGAACGTTTTAATCAGTTTCGGGACACTTTTCTTCTTTTGCGCTGTTTTCCAGTCCCGGATCGTGCGTCGTTCATCGCGAGAAGGACACGTGGAGGCTGGGCCCGCAAACCTAGGTCGCGGGCCTTGTGACCAGGTCTCCGTCACTCCAGACCCCATAACTTTTGATCATTAATGAGTTACGCGGCCCACAGCATACCGTTGGAAAGCTCTTCGAGAGCTCTACGACGGGGCAGCCAAGCTTCGCTTCGCTGGGCCTTTTTTTGGAGCCAAAATCGATCGTTTTAATCAGTTTCGGGACACTTTTCATCTTTTGCACTATTTTTCAGTCCCAAATCGTGCGTCGTGCGTCGCGAGAAGGACACGTGGAGGCTGAGCCCGCAAACCGAGATCGCGGGCCTTGGGACCAGGTCTCCGTCGCCCCGGAGCCCATAACTTTTAATCCGCAAGGAGTTACGCGGCCCACAGCATACCGTTGGAAAGCTCTCTGAGAGCTCTACGACGGAGCAGCCAAGCTTTGCTTCGCTGGGCCTTTTTTCGGAGCCCAAAATCGAACGTTTTAATCAATTTCGGGATACTTTTCTTTTTTAACGCTGTTTTTTAGTCCCGGATCGTGCGTCGTGCATCGCGAGAAGGACACGTGGAGGCTGGGCCCGCAAACCGAGATCGCGGGCCTTGGGACCAGGTCTCCGTCACTCCGGACCCCATAACTTTTGATCCTTAAGGATTTACGCGGCCCACAGCATACCGTTGGAAAGCTCTCCGAGAGCTCTACGACGGGGCAGCCAAGCTTTGCTTCGCTGGGCCTTTTTTCGGAGACCAAAATCGAACGTTTTAATCAGTTTCGGGATACTTTTCTTTTTTAACGCTGTTTTTCAGTCCCGGATCGTGCGTCGTGCATCGCGAGAAGGACACGTGGAGGCTGGGCCCGCAAACCGAGGTCGCGGGCCTTGTGACAAGGTCTCCGTCACTCCGGACCCCATAACTTTTGATCATTAAGGAGTTACGCGGCCCACAGCATACCGTTGGAAAGCTCTCCGAGAGCTCTACGACGGAGCAGCCAAGCTTCGCTTCGCTGGGCCTTTTTTCGGGGCCCAAAATCGAACGTTTTAATCTGTTTCAGGATACTTTTCTTTTTTTTCACTGTTTTCTAGTCCCGGATCGTGCGTCGTGCATCGCGAGAAGGACACGTGGAGGCTGGGCCCGCAAACCGAGGTCGCGGGCCTTGGGACCAGGTCTCCGTCACTCCGGACCCCATAACTTTTGATCCTTAAGGAGTTACGCGGCCCACAGCATACCGTTGGAAAGCTCTCCGAGAGCTCTACGACGGGGCAGCCAAGCTTTGCTTCGCTGGGCCTTTTTTCGGAGCCCAAAATCGAACGTTTTAATCAGTTTCGGGACACTTTTATTTTTTTACGCTGTTTTTCAGTCCCGGATCGTGCGTCGTGCATCGCGAGAAGGACACGTGGTGGTTGGGCCCGCAAACCGAGGTCGCGGGCCTTGGGACCAGGTCTCCGTCACTCCGGACCCCAGAACTTTTGATCCTTAAGGAGTTACGCGGCCCACAGCATACCGTTGGAAAGCTCTCCGAGAGCTCTACGACGGGGCAGCCAAGCTTTGCTTCGCTGGGACTTTTTTTGGAGCCCAAAATCGATCGTTTTAATCAGTTTCGGGACACTTTTCATCTTTGCGCTATTTTTCAGTCCCAGATCGTGCGTCGTGCGTCGTGCGTCGCGAGAAGCACCCGTGGAGGGTGAGCCCGCAAACCGAGGTCGCGGGCCTTGGGACCAGGTCTCCGTCGCCCCGGAGCCCATAACTTTTAATCCGCAAGGAGTTACGCGGCCCACAGCATACCGTTGGAAAGCTCTCTGAGAGCTCTACGACGGGGCAGGTTAGCTTCTCTTCGCTGGGCCTTTTTTCGGAGCCCAAAATCGAACGTTTTAATCAATTTTGGGACACCTTTCTTCTTTTGCACTGTTTTCCAGTCCCGGATCGTGCGTCGTGCATCGCGAGAAGGACACGTGGAGGCTGGGCCCGCAAACCGAGATCGCGGGCCTTGGGACTAGGTCTCCGTCACTCCGGACCCCATAACTTTTGATCCTTAAGGAGTTACGCGGCCCACAGTATACCGTTGGAAAGCTTTTCGAGAGCTCTACGACGGGGCAACCAAGCTTTGCTTCGCTGGGCCTTTTTTCGGAGCCCAAAATCGAACGTTTTAATCAGTTTCGGGACACTTTCCTTTTTTTGCGCTATTTTCCAGTCCCGGATCGTGCGTCGTGCATCACGAGAAGGACACGTGGAGGCTGGGCCCGCAAACCGAGATCGCGGGCCTTGGGACCAGGTCTCCGTCACTCCGGACCCCATAACTTTTGATCCTTAAGGATTTACGCGGACCAAAGCATACCGTTGGAAAGCTCTCCGAGAGCTCTACGACGGGGCAGCCAAGCTTTGCTTCGCTGGGCCTTTTTTCGGAGACCAAAATTGAACGTTTTAATTAGTTTCGGGATACTTTTCTTTTTTAACGCTGTTTTTCAGTCCCGGATCGTGCGTCGTGCATCGCGAGAAGGACACGTGGAGGCTGGGCCCGCAAACCGAGGTCGCGGGCCTTGTGACCAGGTCTCCGTCACTCCGGACCCCATAACTTTTGATCATTAAGGAGTTACGCGGCCCACAGCATACCGTTGGAAAGCTCTCCGAGAGCTCTACGACGGGGCAGCTTAGCTTCGCTTCGCTGGGCCTTTTTTCGGAGCCCAAAATCGAACGTTTTAATCAGTTTCGGGACACTTTTCTTCTTTTGCGCTGTTTTCCAGTCCCGGATCGTGCGTCGTGCATCGCGAGAAGGACACGTGGAGGCTGGGCCCGCAAACCGAGGTCGCGGGCCTTGGGACCAGGTCTCCGTCACTCCGGAGCCCATAACTTTTGATCCGCAAGGAGTTACGCGGCCCACAGCATACCGTTGGAAAGCTCTCCGAGAGCTCTACGACGCGGCAGCCAAGTTTCGCTTCGCTGGGCCTTTTTTCGGAGCCCAAAATCGAACGTTTTAATTAGTTTCGGGACACTTTTCTTCTTTTGCGCTGTTTTTCAGTCCCGGATCGTGCGTCGTGCATCGCGAGAAGGACACGTGGAGGCTGGGCCCGCAAACCGAGGTCGCGGGCCTTGTGACCAGGTCTCCGTCACTCCGGACCCCATAACTTTTGATCATTAAGGAGTTACGCGGCCCACAGCATACCGTTGGAAAGCTCTCCGAGAGCTCTACGACGGGGCAGCTTAGCTTCGCTTCGCTGGGCCTTTTTTCGGAGCCTAAAATTGAACGTTTTAATCAGTTTCGGGACACTTTTCTTCTTTTGCGCTGTTTTTCAGTCCCGGATCGTGCGTCGTGCATCGCGAGAAGGACACGTGGAGGCTGGGCCCGCAAACCGAGGTCGCGGGCCTTGTGACCAGGTCTCCGTCACTCCGGACCCCATAACTTTTGATCATTAAGGAGTTACGCGGCCCACAGCATACCGTTGGAAAGCTCTTCGAGAGCTCTACGACGGGGCAGCTTAGCTTCGCTTCGCTGGGGCTTTTTTCGGAGCCCAAAATCGAACGTTTTAATCAGTTTCGGGACACTTTTCTACTTTTGCGCTGTTTTCCAGTCCCGGATCGTGCGTCGTACATCGCGAGAAGGACACGTGGAGGCTGGGCCCGCAAACCGAGGTCGCGGTCCTTGTGACCAGGTCTCCGTCACTTCGGAGCCCATAACTTTTGATCCGCAAGGAGTTACGCGGCCCACAGTATACCGTTGGAAAGCTCTCCGAGAGCTCTACGACGCGGCTGCTAAGCTTTGCTTCGCTGGGCCTTTTTTCGGAGCCCAAAATCGAACGTTTTAATCAGTTTCGGGACACTTTTCTTCTTTTGCGCTGTTTTTCAGTCCCGGATCGTGCGTCGTGCATCGCGAGAAGGACACGTGGAGGCTGGGCCCGCAAACCGAGGTCGCGGGCCTTGTGACCAGGTCTCCGTCACTCCGGACCCCATAACTTTTGATCATTAAGGAGTTACGCGGCCCACAGCATACCGTTGGAAAGCTCTCCGAGAGCTCTACGACGGGGCAGCTTAGCTTCGCTTCGCTGGGCCTTTTTTCGGAGCCCAAAATCGAACGTTTTAATCAGTTTCGGGACACTTTTCTTCTTTTGCGCTATTTTTCAGTCCCGGATCGTGCGTCGTGCATCGCGAGAAGGACACGTGGAGGCTGGGCCCGCAAACCTAGGTCGCGGGCCTTGTGACCAGGTCTCCGTCACTCCAGACCCCATAACTTTTGATCATTAAGGAGTTACGCGGCCCACAGCATACCGTTGGAAAGCTCTTCGAGAGCTCTACGACGGGGCAACCAAGCTTCGCTTCGCTGGGCCTTTTTTCTGAGCCCAAAATCGATCGTTTTAATCTGTTTCGGGATACTTTTCATCTTTTGCACTGTTTTTCAGTCCCAGATCGTGCGTCGTGCGTCGCGAGAAGGACACGTGGAGGCTGAGCCCGCAAACCGAGATCGCGGGCCTTGGGACCAGGTCTCCGTCACCCCGGAGCCCATAACTTTTAATCCGCAAGGAGTTACGCGGCCCACAGCATACCGTTGGAAAGCTCTTTGAGAGCTCTACGACGGGGCCGGTTAGCTTCTCTTCGCTGGGTCTTTTTTCGGAGCCCAAAATCGAACGTTTTAATCAGTTTCGGGACACCTTTCTTATTTTGCACTGTTTTCCAGTCCCGGATCGTGCGTCGGGCATCGCGAGGAGGACACGTGGAGGCTGGGCCCGCAAACCGAGATCGCGGGCCTTGGGACCAGGTGTCCGTCACTCCGGACCCCATAACTTTTGATCCTTAAGGAGTTACGCGGCCCACAGTATACCGTTAGAAAGCTTTTCGAGAGCTCTACGACGGGGCAGCCAAGCTTTGCTTCGCTGGTCCTTTTTTCGGAGCCAAAAATTGAACGTTTTAATCAGTTTCGGGACACTTTTCTACTTTTGCGCTGTTTTCCAGTACCGGATCGTGCGTCGTGCATCGCGAGAAGGACACGTGGAGGCTGGGCCCGCAAATCGAGGTCGCGGGACTTGTGACCAGGTCTCCGTCACTCCGAACCCCATAACTTTTGATCATTAAGGAGTTACGCGGCCCACAGCATACCGTTGGAAAGCACTCCGAGAGCTCTACGACGGGGCAGCTTAGCTTCGCTTCGCTGGGCCTTTTTTCGGAGCCCAAAATTGAACGTTTTAATCAGTTTCGGGACACTTTTCTTCTTTTGCGCTATTTTTCAGTCCCGGATCGTGCGTCGTGCATCGCGAGAAGGACACGTGGAGGCTGGGCCCGCAAACCGAGGTCGCGGGCCTTGTGACCAGGTCTCCGTCACTCCGGACCCCATAACTTTTGATCATTAAGGAGTTACGCGGCCCACAGCATACCGTTGGAAAGCTCTCCGAGAGCTCTACGACGGGGCAGCTTAGCTTCGCTTCGCTGGGCCTTTTTTCGGAGCCCAAAATCAAACGTTTTAATCAGTTTCGGGACACTTTTCTTCTTTTGCGCTATTTTCCAGTCCCGGATCGTGCGTCATGCATCGCGAGAAGGACACGTGGTGGTTGGGCCCGCAAACCGAGGTCGCGGGCCATGGGACCAGGTCTCCGTCACTCCGGACCCCAGAACTTTTGATCCTTAAGGAGTTACGCGGCCCACAGCATACAGCTGGAAAGCTCTCCGAGAGCTCTACGACGGGGCAGCCAAGCTTTGCTTCGCTGGGCCTTTTTTCGGAGCCCAAAATCGATCGTTTTAATCAGTTTCGGGACACTTTTCATCTTTTGCACTGTTTTTCAGTCCCAGATCCTGCGTCGTGCGTCGCGAGAAGGACACGTGGAGGCTGAGCCCGCAAACCGAGGTCGCGGGCCTTGGGACCAGGTCTCCGTCGCCCCGGAGCCCATAACTTTTAATCCGCAAGGAGTTACGCGGCCCACAGCATACCGTTGGAAAGCTCTCTGAGAGCTCTACGACGGGGCAGGTTAGCTTCTCTTCGCTGGGCCTTTTTTCGGAGCCCAAAATCGAACGTTTTAATCAATTTTGGGACACCTTTCTTCTTTTGCACTGTTTTCCAGTCCCGGATCGTGCGTCGTGCATCGCGAGAAGGACACGTGGAGGCTGGGCCCGCAAACCGAGATCGCGGGCCTTGGGACCAGGTCTCCGTCACTCCGGACCCCATAACTTTTGATCCTTAAGGAGTTACGCGGCCCATAGTATACCGTTGGAAAGCTTTTCGAGAGCTCTACGACGGGGCAGCCAAGCTTTGCTTCGCTGGTCCTTTTTTCGGAGCCAAAAATTGAAAGTTTTAATCAGTCTCGGGACACTTTTCTACTTTTGCGTTGTTTTCCAGTACCGGATCGTGCGTCGTGCATCGCGAGAAGGACACGTGGAGGTTGGGCCCGCAAACCGAGGTCGCGGGCCTTGTGACCTGGTCTCCGTCGCTCCGGAGCCCATAACTTTTGATCCGCAAGGAGCTACGCGGCCCACAGCATACCGTTGGAAAGCTCTCCGAGAGCTCTACGACGCGGCAGCTAAGCATTGCTTCGCTGGGCCTTTTTTCAGAGCCCAAAATCGAACGTTTTAATCAGTTTCGGGACATTTTTCTTATTTTGCGCTGTTTTTCAGTCCCGGATCGTGCGTCGTGCATCGTGAGAAGGACACGTGGAGGCTGGGCCCGCAAACTGAGGTCGCGGGCCTTGTGACTAGGTCTCCGTCACTCCGGACCCCATAACTTTTGATCATTAAGGAGTTACGCGGCAAACAGCATACCGTTGGAAAGCTCTCCGAGAGCTCTACGACGGGGCAGCCAAGCTTTGCTTCGCTGGGCCTTTTTTCGGAGCCCAAAATCGAACGTTTTAATTAGTTTCGGGACACTTTTCTTCTTTTGTGCTATTTTTCAGTCCCGGATCGTGCGTCGTGCATCGCGAGAAGGACACGTGGAGGCTGAGCCCGCAAACCTAGATCGCGGGCCTTGGGACCAGGTCTCCGTCGCCCCGGAGCCCATAACTTTTGATCCGCAAGGAGTTACGTGGCCCACAGCATACCGTTGGAAAGCTCTCTGAGAGCTCTACGACGGGGCAGGTTAGCTTCTCTTCGCTGGGCCTTTTTTCGGAGCCCAAAATCGAACGTTTTAATCAGTTTCGGGACACCTTTCTTCTTTTGCGCTGTTTTCCAGTCCCGGATCGTGCGTCGTGCATCGCGAGAAGGACACGTGGAGGCTGGGCCCGCAAACCGAGATCGCGGGCCTTGGGACCAGGTCTCCGTCACTCCGGACCCCATAACTTTTGATCCTTAAGGATTTACGCGGCCCACAGCATACCGTTGGAAAGCTCTCCGAGAGCTCTACGACGGGGCAGCCAAGCTTTGCTTCGCTGGGCCTTTTTTCGGAGACCAAAATCGAACGTTTTAATCAGTTTCGGGATACTTTTCTTTTTTAACGCTGTTTTTCAGTCCCGGATCGTGCGTCGTGCATCGCGAGAAGGACACGTGGAGGCTGGGCCCGCAAACCGAGGTCGCGGGCCTTGTGACAAGGTCTCCGTCACTCCGGACCCCATAACTTTTGATCATTAAGGAGTTACGCGGCCCACAGCATACCGTTGGAAAGCTCTCCGAGAGCTCTACGACGGGGCAGCTTAGCTTCGCTTCGCTGGGCCTTTTTTCGGAGCCCAAAATCGAACGTTTTAATCAGTTTCGGGACACTTTTCTGCTTTTGCGCTGTTTTCCAGTCCCGGATCGTGCGTCGTGCATCGCGAGAAGGACACGTGGAGGCTGGGCCCGTAAACCGAGGTCGCGGGCCTTGGGACCAGGTCTCCGTCACTCCGGAGCCCATAACTTTTGATCATTAAGGAGTTACGCGGCCCACAGCATACCGTTGGAAAGCTCTCCGAGAGCTCTACGACGGGGCAGCCAAACTTTGCCTCGCTGGACCTTTTTTCGGAGCCCAAAATCGAACGTTTTAATCAGTTTCGGGACACTTTTTTTCTTTTGCGCTGTTTTTCAGTCCCGGATCATGCGTCGTGCAACGTGAGAAGGACACGTTGAGGCTGGGCCCGCAAACCGAGGTCGCGGGCCTTGTGACCAGGTCTCCGTCACTCCAGACCCCATAACTTTTGATCATTAAGGAGTTACGCGGCCCACAGCATACCGTTGGAAAGCTCTCCGAGAGCTCTACGACGGGGCAGCCAAGCTTTGCTTCGCTGGGCCTTTTTTCGGAGCCCAAAATCGAACGTTTTAATCAGTTTCGGGACACTTTTCTGCTTTTGCGCTGTTTTCCAGTCCCGGATTGTGTGTCGTGCATCGCGAGAAGGACACGTGGAGGCTGGGCCCGCAAACCGAGGTCGCGGGCCTTGGGACCAGGTCTCCGTCACTTCGGAGCCCATAACTTTTGATCCGCAAGGAGTTACGCGGCCCACAGCATACCGTTGGAAAGCTCTCCGAGAGCTCTACGATGCGGCAGCTAAGCTTTGCTTCGCTGGGCCTTTTTTCGGAGCCCAAAATCGAACGTTTTAATCAGTTTCGGGACACTTTTCTGCTTTTGCGCTGTTTTCCAGTCGCGGATGGTGCGTCGTGCATCGCGAGAAAGACACGTGGAGGCTGGGCCCGTAAACCGAGGTCGCGGGCCTTGGGACCAGGTCTCCGTCACTCCGGAGCCCATAACTTTTGATCTTTAAGGAGTTACGCGGCCCACAGCATACCTTTGGAAAGCTCTCCGAGAGCTCTACGACGGGGCAGCCAAACTTTGCCACGCTGGGCCTTTTTTCGGAGCCCAAAATCGAACGTTTTAATCAGTTTCGGGACACTTTTTTTCTTTTGCGCTGTTTTTCAGTCCCGGATCGTGCGTCGTGCAACGCGAGAAGGACACGTGGAGGCTGGGCCCGCAAACCGAGGTCGCGGGCCTTGTGACCAGGTCTCCGTCACTCCAGACCCCATAACTTTTGATCATTAAGGAGTTACACGGCCCACAGCATACCGTTGGAAAGCTCTTCGAGAGCTCTACGACGGGGCAGCCAAGCTTTGCTTCGCTGGGCCTTTTTTCGGAGCCCAAAATCGATCGTTTTAATCAGTTTCGGGACACTTTTCATCTTTTGCACTGTTTTTCAGTCCCAGATCGTGCGTCGTGCGTCGCGAGAAGGACACGTGGAGGCTGAGCCCGCAAACCGAGATCGCGGGCCTTGGGACCAGGTCTCCGTCGCTCCGGAGCCCATAACTTTTGATCCGCAAGGAGTTACGCGTCCCACAGCATACCGTTGGAAAGCTCTCTGAGAGCTCTACGACGGGGCAGGTTAGCTTCTCTTCGCTGGGCCTTTTATCGGAGCCCAAAATCGAACGTTTTAATCAGTTTCGGGACACTTTTCTGCATTTGCACTGTTTTCCAGTCCCGGATCGTGCGTCGTGCATCGCGAGAAGGACACGTGGAGGCTGGGCTCGCAAACCGAGGTCGCGGGCCTTGGGACCAGGTCTCCGTCACTTCGGAGCCCATAACTTTTGATCCGCAAGGAGTTACGCGGCCCACAGCATACCGTTGGAAAGCTCTCCGAGAGCTCTACGACGGGGCAGCCAAGCTTTGCTTCGCTGGGCCTTTTTTCGGAGCCCAAAATCGAACGTTTTAATCAGTTTTGGGACACTTTTCTTCTTTTGCGCTATTTTCCAGTCCCGGATCTCGCGTCGTGCATCGCGAGAAGGACACGTGGAGGCTGGGCCAGCAAACCGAGGTCGCGGGCCTTGGGACCAGGTCTCCGTCACTTCGGAGCCCATAACTTTTGATCCGCAAGGAGTTACGCGGCCCACAACATACCGTTGGAAAGCTCTCCGAGAGCTCTACGACGGGGCAGCCAAGCATTGCTTCGCTGGGCCTTTTTTCGGAGCCCAAAATCGAACGTTTTAATCAGTTTCGGGACACTTTTCTACTTTTGCGCTGTTTTCCAGTCCCGGATTGTGTGTCGTGCATCGCGAGAAGGACACGTGGAGGCTGGGCCCGCAAACCGAGGTCGCGGGCCTTGGGACCAGGTCTCCGTCACTTCGGAGCCCATAACTTTTGATCCGCAAGGAGTTACGCGGCCCACAGCATACCGTTGGAAAGCTCTCCGAGAGCTCTACGACGGGGCAGCCAAGCTTTGCTTCGCTGGGCCTTTTTTCGGAGCCCAAAATCGAACGTTTTAATCAGTTTCGGGACACTTTTCTGCTTTTGCACTGTTTTCCAGTCCCGGATCGTGCGTCGTGCATCGCGAGAAGGACACGTGGAGGCTGGGCCCGCAAACCGAGGTCGCGGGCCTTGGGACCAGGTCTCCGTCACTTCGGATCCCATAACTTTTGATCCACAAGGAGTTACGCGGCCCACAGCATACCGTTGGAAAGCTCTCCGAGAGCTCTACTACGCGGTAGCCAAGCTTTGCTTCGCTGGGCCTTTTTTCGGAGCCCAAAATCGAACGTTTTAATCAGTTTCGGGACACTTTTCTTCTTTAACGCTGTTTTTTAGTCCCGGATCGTGCGTCGTGCATCGCGAGAAGGACACGTGGAGGCTGGGCCCGCAAACCGAGGTTGCGGGCCTTGTGACAAGGTCTCCGTCACTACGGACCCCATAACTTTTGATCATTAAGGAGTTACGCGGCCCACAGCATACCGTTGGAAAGCTCTCCGAGAGCTCTACGACGGGGCAGCTTAGCTTCGCTTCGCTGGGCCTTTTTTCGGAGCCCAAAATCGAACGTTTTAATCAGTTTCGGGACACTTTTCTTCTTTTACGCTGTTTTTCAGTCCCGGATCGTGCGTCGTGCATTGCAAGAAGGACACGTGGAGGCTGGGCCCGCAAACCGAGGTCGCGGGCCTTGGGACCAGGTCTCCGTCGCTCCGGAGCCCATAACTTTTGATCCGCAAGGAGTTACGCGGCCCACAGCATACCATTGGAAAGCTCTCCGAGAGCTCTACGACGCGGCTGCCAAGCTTCGCTTCGCTGGGCCTTTTTTCGGAGCCCAAAATCGAATGTTTTAATTAGTTTCGGGACACTTTTCTTCTTTTGCGCTGTTTTTCAGTCCCGGATCGTGCGTCGTGCATCACGAGAAGGACACGTGGAGGCTGGCCCCGCAAACCGAGGTCGCGGGCCTTGTGACCAGGTCTCCGTCACTCCGGACCCCATAACTTTTGATCATTAAGGAGTTACGCGGCCCACAACATACCGTTGGAAAGCTCTCCGAGAGCTCTACGACGGGGCAGCCAAGCATTGCTTCAATGGGCCTTTTTTCGGAGCCCAAAATCGAACGTTTTAATCAGTTTCGGGACACTTTTCTACTTTTGCGCTGTTTTCCAGTCCCGGATTGTGTGTCATGCATCGCGAGAAGGACACGTGGAGGCTGGGCCCGCAAACCGAGGTCGCGGGCCTTGTGACCAGGCCTCCGTCACTCCAGACCCCATAACTTTTGATCATTAAGGAGTTACACGGCCCACAGCATACCGTTGGAAAGCTCTTCGAGAGCTCTACGACGGGGCAGCCAAACTTTGCTTCGCTGGGCCTTTTTTCGGAGCCCAAAATCGATCGTTTTAATCAGTTTCGGGACACTTTTCTTCTTTTGCACTGTTTTTCAGTCCCGGATCGTGCGTCGTGCATCGCGAGAAGGACACGTGGAGGCTGGGCCCGCAAACCGAGGTAGCGGGCCTTGGGACCAGGTCTCCGTCGCTCCGGAGCCCATAAATTTTGATCATTAAGGAGTTACGCGGCCCACAGCATACCGTTGGAAAGCTCTCCGAGAGCTCTACGACGGGGCAGCCAAACTTTGCCTTGCTGGGCCTTTTTTCGGAGCCCAAAATCGAACGTTTTAATCAGTTTCGGGACACTTTTTTTCTTTTGCGCTGTTTTTCAGTCCCGGATCGTGCGTCGTGCAACGCGAGAAGGACACGTGGAGGCTGGGCCCGCAAACCGAGGTCGCGGGCCTTGTGACCAGGTCTCCGTCACTCCAGACCCCATAACTTTTGATCATTAAGGAGTTACACGGCCCACAGCATACCGTTGGAAAGCTCTTCGAGAGCTCTACGACGGGGCAGCCAAGCTTTGCTTCGCTGGGCCTTTTTTCGGAGCCCAAAATCGATCGTTTTAATCAGTTTCGGGACACTTTTCATCTTTTGCACTGTTTTTCAGTCCCAGATCGTGCGTCGTGCGTCGCGAGAAGGACACGTGGAGGCTGAGCCCGCAAACCGAGATCGCGGGCCTTGGGACCAGGTCTCCGTCGCTCCAGAGCCCATAACTTTTGATCCGCAAGGAGTTACGCGTCCCACAGCATACCGTTGGAAAGCTCTCTGAGAGCTCTACGACGGGGCAGGTTAGCTTCTCTTCGCTGGGCCTTTTATCGGAGCCCAAAATCGAACGTTTTAATCAGTTTCTGGACACTTTTCTGCATTTGCACTGTTTTCCAGTCCCGGATCGTGCGTCGTGCATCGCGAGAAGGACACGTGGAGGCTGGGCTGGCAAACCGAGGTCGCAGGCCTTGGGACCAGGTCTCCGTCACTTCAGAGCCCATAACTTTTGATCAGCAAGGAGTTACGCAGCCCACAGCATACCGTTGGAAAGCTCTCCGAGAGCTCTACGACGGGGCAGCCAAGCTTTGCTTCGCTGGGCCTTTTTTCGGAGCCTAAAATCGAACGTTTTAATCAGTTTTGGGACACTTTTCTTCTTTTGCGCTATTTTCCAGTCCCGGATCTCGCGTCGTGCATCGCGAGAAGGACACATGGAGGCTGGGCCAGCAAACCGAGGTCGCGGGCCTTGGGACCAGGTCTCCGTCACTTCGGAGCCCATAACTTTTGATCCGCAAGGAGTTACGCGGCCCACAACATACCGTTGGAAAGCTCTCCGAGCGCTCTACGACGGGGCAGCCAAGCATTGCTTCGCTGGGCCTTTTTTCGGAGCCCAAAATCGAACGTTTTAATCAGTTTCGGGACACTTTTCTGCTTTTGCGCTGTTTTCCAGTCCCGGATTGTGTGTCGTGCATCGCGAGAAGGACACGTGGAGGCTGGGCCCGCAAACCGAGGTCGCGGGCCTTGGGACCAGGTCTCCGTCACTTCGGAGCCCATAACTTTTGATCCGCAAGGAGTTACGCGGCCCACAGCATACCGTTGGAAAGCTCTCCGAGAGCTCTACGACGGGGCAGCCAAGCTTTGCTTCGCTGGGCCTTTTTTCGGAGCCCAAAATCGAACGTTTTAATCAGTTTCGGGACACTTTTCTGCTTTTGCGCTGTTTTCCAGTCCCGGATCGTGCGTCGTGCATCGCGAGAAGGACACGTGGAGGCTGGGCCCGCAAACCGAGGTCGCGGGCCTTGGGACCAGGTCTCCGTCACTTCAGAGCCCATAACTTTTGATCCGCAAGGAGTTACGCGGCCCACAACATACCGTTGGAAAGCTCTCCGAGAGCTCTACGACGGGGCAGCCAAGCTTTGCTTCGCTGGGCCTTTTTTCGGAGCCCAAAATCGAACGTTTTAATCAGTTTCGGGACACTTTTCTTCTTTAACGCAGTTTTTCAGTCCCGGATCGTGCGTCGTGCATCGCGAGAAGGACATGTGGAGGTTGGGCCCCCAAACCGAGGTCGCGGGCCTTGTGACCAGGTCTCCGTCACTCCGGACCCCATAACTTTTGATCATTAAGGAGTTACGCGGCCCACAGCATACCGTTGGAAAGCTCTCCGAGAGCTCTATGACGGGGCAACTTAGCTTCGCTTCGCTGGGTCTTTTTTCGGAGCCCAAAATCGAACGTTTTAATCTGTTTCGGGACACTTTTCTACTTTTGCGCTGTTTTCTAGTCCCGGATCGTTTTTCGTACATCGCGAGAAGGACACGTGGTGGCTGGGCCCGCAAACCGAGGTCGCGGTCCTTGTGACCAGGTCTCCGTCACTTCGGAGCCCATAACTTTTGATCCGCAAGGAGTTACGCGGCCCACAGCATACCGTTGGAAAGCTCTCCGAGAGCTCTACGACGCGGCTGCCAAGCTTCGCTTCACTGGGCCTATTTTCAGAGCCCAAAATCGAACGTTTTAATCAGTTTCGGGACACTTTTCTTCTTTTGCGCTGTTTTCCAGTCCCGGATTGTGCGTCGTGCAATGTGAGAAGGACACGTGGAGGCTGGGCACTCAAACCGAGGTCGCGGGCCTTGTGACCAAGTCTCCGTCACTCTAGACCCCATAACTTTTGATCATTAAGGAGTTACGCAGCCCACAGCATACCGTTGGAAAGCTCTCCGTGAGCTCTACGACGGGGCTGCCAAGCTTTGCTTCGCTGGACCTTTTTTCGGAGCCTAAAATAGAACGTTTTAATCAGTTTCGGGACACTTTTCTTCTTTTGCGCTATTTTTTAGTCCCGAATCGTGCGTCGTGCATCGCAAGAAGGACAAGTGGAGGCTGGGCCCGCAAACCGAGATCGTGGGCCTTGTGACCAGGTCTTCGTCACTCCGGACCCCATAACTTTTGATCATTAAGGAGTTACGCGGCCCACAGCATACCGTTGGAAAGCTCTCCAAGAGCTCTACGACGCGGCTTAGCTTCGCTTTGCTGGGCCTTTTTTCGGAGCCTAAAATTGAACGTTTTAATCAGTTTCGGGACACTTTTCTTCTTTTGCCCTGTTTTTCTGTCCCGGATCGTGCGTCGTGCATCGCGAGAAGGACACGTGGAGGCTGGGCCCGCAAACCGAGGTCGCGGGCCTTGTGACCAGGTCTCCGTCACTCCGGACCCCATAAATTTTGATCATTAAGGAGTTACGCGGCCCACAGCATACCGTTGGAAAGCTCTTCGAGAGCTCTACGACGGGGCAGCTTAGCTTCGCTTCGCTGGGGCTAATTTCGGAGCCCAAAATCGAACGTTTTATTCAGTTTCGGGACACTTTTCTGCTTTTGCGCTATTTTCCAGTCCCGGATCGTGCGTCGTACATCGCGAGAAGGACACGTGGAGGCTGGGCCCGCAAACCGAGGTCGCGGTCCTTGTGACCAGGTCTCCGTCACTTCGGAGCCCATAACTTTTGATCCGCAAGGAGTTACGCGGCCCACAACATACCGTTGGAAAGCTCTCCGAGAGCTCTCCGAGGCGGCTCCTAAGCATTGCTTCGCTGGGCCTTTTTTCGGAGCCCAAAATCGAACGTTTTAATCAGTTTCGGGACACTTTTCTTCTTTTGCGCTATTTTTCAGTCCCGGATCGTGCGTCGTGCATCGCGAGAAAGACACGTGGAGGCTGGGCCCGCAAACCGAGGTCGCGGGCCTTGTGACAAGGTCTCCGTCACTCCGGACAACATAACTTTTGATCATTAAGGAGTTACGCGGCCCACAGCATACCGTTGGAAAGCTCTTCGAGAGCTCTACGACGGGGCAGCTTAGCTTCGCTTCGTTGGGACTTTTTTCGGAGCCTAAAATTCAACATTTTAATCGGTTTCGGGACACTATTCTTCTTTTGCGCTGTTTTTCAGTCCCGGATCGTGCGTCGTGAATCGCGACAAGGACACGTGGAGGCTGGGCCCGCAAACCGAGATCGCGGGTCTTGGGACCAGGTCTCCGTCACTCCAGACCCCATAACTTTTGATCATTAAGGAGTTACGCGGCCCACAGCATACCGTTGGAAAGCTCTTCGAGAGCTCTACGACGGGGCAGCCAAGCTTCGCTTCGCTGGGCCTTTTTTCGGAGCCCAAAATCGATCGTTTTAATCAGTTTCGGGACACTTTTCATCTTTTGCACTGTTTTTCAGTCCCAGATCGTGCGTCGTGCGTCGCGAGAAGGACACGTGGAGGCTGAGCCCGCAAACCGAGATCGCGGGCCTTGGGACCAGGTCTCCGTCGCCCCGCAGCCCATAACTTTTGATCCGCAAGGAATTACGCGGCCCACAGTATACCGTTGGAAAGCTCTCTGAGAGCTCTACGACGGGGCTGGTTAGCTTCTCTTCACTGTGCCTTTTTTCGGAGCCCAAAATCGAACGTTTTAATCAGTTTCGGGACACCTTTCTTGTTTTACGCTGTTTTCCAGTCCCGGATCGTGCGTCGTGCACTGCGAGAAGGACACGTGGAGGCTGGGCCCGCAAACCGAGATCGTGGGCCTTGGGACCAGGTCTCCGTCACTCCGGACCCCATACCTTTTGATCCTTAAGGAGTTACGCGGCCCACAGCATACCGTTGGAAAGCTCTCCGAGAGCTCTACGACGGGGCAGCTTAGCTTCGCTTCGCTGGGCCTATTTTCGGAGCCCAAAATCGAACGTTTTAATCAGTTTTGGGACACTTTTCTTCTTTTGCGCTGTTTTCCAGTCCCGGATCGTGCGTCGTTCATCACGAGAATGACACGTGGAGGCTGGGCCCGCAAACCGAGGTCGCGAGCCTTGTGACCAGGTCTCCGTCACTTCGGAGCCCATAACTTTTGATCCGCAAGGAGTTACGCGGCCCAAAGCATACCGTTGGAAAGCTCTCCGAGAGCTCTACGACGCGGCAGTTAAGCTTTGCTTTGCTGGGCCTTTTTTCGTAGTCCAAAATCGAACGTTTTAATCAGTTTCGGGACACTTTTCTTCTTTAACGCTATTTTTCAGTCCCGGATCGTGCGTCGTGCATCGCGAAAAGGACACGTGGAGGTTGGGCCCGCAAACCGAGGTCGCGGCCCTTGTGACAAGGTCTCCGTCACTCCGGACAACATAACTTTTGATCATTAAGGAGTTACGCGGCCCACAGCATACCGTTGGAAAGCTCTCCGAGAGCTCTACGACGGGGCAGCTTAGCTTCGCTTTGCTAGGCCTTTTTTCGGAGCCCAAAATCGAACGTTTTAATCAGTTTCAGGACACTTTTCTTCTTTTGTGCTGTTTTTCAGTCCCGGATCGTGCGTCGTGCATCGCGAGAAGGGCGACAACCCAATCCGTCCCATATCTGTTACCGAATCCTGCGGCACCTTGGGCGAGACAGCTTCGCTTCACGTAGAGGCTGGGCCCGCAAATCGAGGTCGCGGGCCTTGGGACCAGGTCTCCGTCGCTCCGGAGCCCATAACTTTTGATCCGCAAGGAGTTACGCGGCCCACAGCATACCGTTGGAAAGCTCTCCGAGAGCTCTACGACGCGGCAGCTAAGCTTTGCTTCGCTGGGCCTTTTTTCGGAGCCCAAAATCGAACGTTTTAATCAGTTTCGGGACACTTTTCTTCTTTTGCGCTGTTTTTCAGTCCCGGATCGTGCGTCGTGCATCGCGAGAAGGACACGTGGAGGCTGGGCCCGCAAACCGAGGTCGCGGGCCTTGTGACCAGGTCTCCGTCACTCCGGACCCCATAACTTTTGATCATTAAGGAGTTACGCGGCCCACAGCATACCGTTGGAAAGCTCTCCGAGAGCTCTACGACGGGGCAGCTTAGCTTCGCTTCGTTGGGATTTTTTTCGGAGCCTAAAATTCAACGTTTTAATCAGTTTCGGGACACTTTTCTTCTTTTGCGCTATTTTTCAGTCCCGGATCGTGCGTCGTGCATCGCGAGAAGGACACGTGGAGGCTGGGCCCGCAAACCGAGGTCGCGGGCCTTGTGACCAGGTCTCCATCACTCTGGACCCCATAACTTTTGATCATTAAGGAGTTACGCGGCCCACAGCATACCGTTGGAAAGCTCTTCGAGAGCTCTACGACGGGGCAGCTTAGCTTCGCTTCGCTGGGGCTTTTTTCGGAGCCCAAAATCGAACGTTTTAATCAGTTTCGGGACACTTTTCTACTTTTGCGCTGTTTTCCAGTCCCGGATCGTGCGTCGTTCATCGCGAGAAGGACACGTGGAGGCTGGGCCAGCAAACCAAGGTCGCGGTCCTTGTGACCAGGTCTCCGTCACTCCAGACCCCATAACTTTTGATCATTAAGGAGTTACGCGGCCCACAGCATACCGTTGGAAAGCTCTTCGAGAGCTCTACGACGGGGCAGCCAAGCTTTGCTTCGCTGGGCCTTTTTTCGGAGCCCAAAATCGAACGTTTTAATCAGTTTTGGGACACTTTTCTTCTTTTGCGCTGTTTTCCAGTCCCGGATTGTGCGTCGTGCATCGCGAGAAGGACACGTGGAGGCTGGGCCCGCAAACCGAGGTCGCGGGCCTTGGGACCAGGTCTCCGTCACTTCGGAGCCCATAACTTTTGATCCGCAAGGAGTTACGCGGCCCACAGCATACCGTTGGAAAGCTCTCTGAGAGCTCTACGACGGGGCAGGTTAGCTTCTCTTCGCTGGGCCTTTTATCGGAGCCCAAAATCGAACGTTTTAATCAGTTTCGGGACACTTTTCTGCATTTGCACTGTTTTCCAGTCCCGGATCGTGCGTCGTGCATCGCGAGAAGGACACGTGGAGGCTGGGCTCGCAAACCGAGGTCGCGGGCCTTGGGACCAGGTCTCCGTCACTTCGGAGCCCATAACTTTTGATCCGCAAGGAGTTACGCGGCCCACAGCATACCGTTGGAAAGCTCTCCGAGAGCTCTACGACGGGGCAGCCAAGCTTTGCTTCGCTGGGCCTTTTTTCGGAGCCCAAAATCGAACGTTTTAATCAGTTTCGGGACACTTTTCTTCTTTTGCGCTATTTTCCAGTCCCGGATCGTGCGTCGTGCATCGCGAGAAGGACACGTGGAGGCTGGGCCAGCAAACCGAGGTCGCGGGCCTTGGGACCAGGTCTCCGTCACTTCGGAGCCCATAACTTTTGATCCGCAAGGAGTTACGCGGCCCACAGCATACCGTTGGAAAGCTCTCCGAGAGCTCTACGACGGGGCAGCCAAGCTTTGCTTCGCTGGGCCTTTTTTCGGAGCCCAAAATCGAACGTTTTAATCAGTTTCGGGACACTTTTCTTCTTTTGCGCTGTTTTCCAGTCCCGGATTGTGCGTCGTGCATCGCGAGAAGGACACGTGGAGGCTGGGCCCGCAAACCGAGGTCGCGGGCCTTGGGACCAGGTCTATGTCACTTCGGAGCCCATAACTTTTGATCCGCAAGGAGTTACGCGGCCCACAGCATACCGTTGGAAAGCTCTTCGAGAGCTCTACGACACGGCAGCCAAGCTTTGCTTCGCTGGGCCTTTTTTCGGAGCCCAAAATCGAACGTTTTAATCAGTTTCGGGACACTGTTCTTCTTTAACGCTGTTTTTCAGTCCCGGATCGTGCGTCGTGCATCGCGAGAAGGACACGTGGAGGTTGGGCCCCCAAACCGAGGTCGCGGGCCTTGTGACAAGGTCTCCGTCACTCCGGACCCCATAACTTTTGATCATTAAGGTGTTACGCGGCCCACAGCATACCGTTGGAAAGCTCTCCGAGAGCTCTACGACGGTGCAGCTTAGCTTCGCTTCGCTGGGCCTTTTTTCGGAGCCCAAAATCGAACGTTTTAATCATTTTCGGGACACTTTTCTTCTTTTGCGCTGTTTTTCAGTCCCGGATCGTGCGTCGTGCATCGCGATAAGGACACGTGGAGGATGGGCCCGCAAACCGAGGTCGCGGGCCTTGTGACCAGGTCTCCGTCACTCCGGACCCCATAACTTTTGATCATTAACGAGTTACGCGGCCCACAGCATACTGTTGGAAAGCTCTCCGATAGCTCTACGACGGGGCAGCTTAGCTTCGCTTCGCTGGGCCTTTTTTCGGAGCCCAAAATCGAACGTTTTAATTAGTTTCGGGACACTTTTCTTCTTTTGCGCTGTTTTCCAGTCCCGGATCGTGCGTCGTGCATCGCGAGAAGGACACGTGGAGGTTGGGCCCGCAAACCGAGGTCGCGGGCCTTGGGACCAGGTATCCGTCACTCCGGACCCCATAACTTTTGATCCTTAAGGAGTTACGCGGCCCACAGCATACCGTTGGAAAGCTCTTCGAGAGCTCTACGATGGGGCAGCCAAGCTTTGCTTCGCTGGGCCTTTTTTCGGAGCCCAAAATCGAACGTTTTAATCAGTTTCGGGACACTTTTCTTCTTTTGCACTGTTTTCCAGTCCCGGATCGTGTGTCGTGCATCGCGAGAAGGAGATGTGGAGGTTGGGCCCGCAAACCGAGGTCGCGGGCCTTGTGACCAGGTCTCCGTCACTTCGGAGCCCATAACTTTTGATCCGCAAGGAGTTACGCGGCCCACAACATACCATTGGAAAGCTCTCCGAGAGCTCTACGACGCGGCAGCTAAGCTTTGCTTCACTTGGCCTTTTTTCAGAGCCCAAAATCGAACGTTTTAATCAGTTTTGGGACATTTTTCTTGTTTTGCGCTGTTTTTCAGTCCCGGCTCGTGCGTCGTGCATCGCGAGAAGGACACGTGGAGGCTGGGCCCGCAAACCGAGGTCGCGGGCCTTGTGACCAGGTCTCCGTCACTCCGGACCCCATAACTTTTGATCATTAAGGAGTTACGCGGCCCCCCGCATACCGTTGGAAAGCTCTCCGAGAGCTCTACGACGGGGCAGCCAAGCTGTGCTTCGCTGGGCCTTTTTTCGGAGCCCAAAATCGAACGTTTTCATCAGTTTCGGGACACCTTTCTTCTTTTGGCCTGTTTTTCCGTACCGGATCGTGCGTCGTGCATCGCGAGAAGGACACGTGGAGGCTGGGCCCGCAAACCGAGGTCGCGGGCCTTGTGACCAGGTCTCCGTCACTCCAGACCCCATAACTTTTGATCATTAAGGAGTTACGCGGCCCACAGCATACCGTTGGAAAGCTCTTCGAGAGCTCTACGACGGGGCAGCCAAGCTTTGCTTCGCTGGGCCTTTTTTCGGAGCCCAAAATCGATCGTTTTAATCAGTTTCGGGACACTTTTCATCTTTTGCACTGTTTTTCAGTCCCAGATCGTGCGTCGTGCGTCGCGAGAAGGACACGTGGAGGCTGAGCCCGCAAACCGAGATCGCGGGCCTTGGGACCAGGTCTCCGTCGCCCCGGAGCCCATAACTTTTGATCCGCAAGGAGTTACGCGGCCCACAGCATACCGTTGGAAAGCTCTCTGAGATCTCTACGACGGGGCAGGTTAGCTTCTCTTCGCTGGGCCTTTTTTCGGAGCCCAAAATCGAACGTTTTAATCAGTTTCGGGACACCTTTATTCTTTTGCGCTGTTTTCCAGTCCCGAATCATGCGTCGTGCATCGCGAGAAGGACACGTGGAGGCTGGGCCCGCAAACCGAGATCGCGGGCCTTGGGACCAGGTCTCCGTCACTCCGGACCCCATAACTTTTGATCCTTAAGGAGTTACGCGGCCCACAGTATACTGTTGGAAAGCTTTTCGAGAGCTCTACGACGCGGCAGCTAAGCTTTGCTTCACTTGGCCTTTTTTCAGAGCCCAAAATCGAACGTTTTAATCAGTTTTGGGACATTTTTCTTGTTTTGCGCTGTTTTTCAGTCCCGGCTCGTGCGTCGTGCATCGCGAGAAGGACACGTGGAGGCTGGGCCCGCAAACCGAGGTCGCGGGGCTTGTGACAAGCTCTCTGTCGCTCCGGAGCCCATAACTTTTGATCCGCAAGGAGCTACGCGGGCTACAGCATACCGTTGGAAAGCTCTCCGAGAGCTCTACGACGCGGCAGCCAAGTTTCGCTTCGCTGGGCCTTTTTTCGGAGCCCAAAATCGAACGTTTTAATCAGTTTTGGGACACTTTTATTCTTTTTCGCTGTTTTTCAGTCCCGGATCGTGCGTCGTGCATCGCGAGAAGGACACGTGGAGGCTGGGCCCGCAAACCGAGGTCGCGGGCCTTGTGACCAGGTCTCCGTCACTCCGGACCCCATAACTTTTGATCATTAAGGAGTTACGCGGCCCACAGCATACCGTTGGAAAGCTCTCCGAGAGCTCTACGACGGGGCAGCTTAGCTTCGCTTCGTTGGGCCTTTTTTCGGAGCCTAAAATTGAACGTTTTAATCAGTTTCGGGCCACTTTTCTCCTTTTGCGCTCTTTTTCAGTCCCGGATCGTGCGTCGTGCATCGCGAGAAGGACACGTGGAGGCTGGGCCCGCAAACCGAGGTCGCGGGCCTTGTGACCAGGTCTCCGTCACTCCGGACCCCATAACTTTTGATCATTAAGGAGTTACGCGGCCCACAGCATACCGTTGGAAAGCTCTTCGAGAGCTCTACGACGGGGCAGCTTAGCTTCGCTTCGCTGGGGCTTTTTTCGGAGCCCAAAATCGAACGTTTTAATCAGTTTCGGGACACTTTTCTACTTTTGCGCTATTTTCCAGTCCCGGATCGTGCGTCGTACATCGCGAGAAGGACACGTGGAGGCTGGGCCCGCAAACCGAGGTCACGGTCCTTGTGACCAGGTCTCCGTCACTTCGGAGCCCATAACTTTTGATCCGCAAGGAGTTACGCGGCCCACAGTATACCATTGGAATGCTCTCTGAGAGCTCTACGACGCGGCTGCTAAGCATTGCTTCGCTGGTCCTTTTTTTGGATCCCAAAATCGAACGTTTTAATCAGTTTCGGGACACTTTTCTTCTTTTGCGCAGTTTTTCAGTCCCGGATCGTGCGTCGTGCATCGCGAGAAGGACACGTGGAGGCTGGGCCCGCAAACTGAGGTCGCGGGCCTTGTGACCAGGTCTCCGTCACTCCGGACCCCATAACTTTTGATCATTAAGGAGTTACGCGGCCCACAGCATACCGTTGGAAAGCTCTCCGAGAGCTCTACGACGGGGCAGCTTAGCTTCGCTTAGTTGGGCCTTTTTTCGGAGCCTAAAATTGAACGTTTTAATCAGTTTCGGGACACTTTTCTGCTTTTACGCTGTTTTCCAGTCCCGGATCGTGCGTCGTGCATCGCGAGAAGGACACGTGGAGGTTGGGCCCGCAAACCGAGGTCGCGTGCCTTGGGACCAGGTCTCCGTCACTCCGGAGCCCATAAGTTTTGATCCTTAAGGAGTTACGCGGCCCACTGCATACCGTTGGAAAGCTCTCCGAGAGCTCTACGACGGAGCAGCTTATATTCGATTCGCTGGGCCTTTTTTCGGAGCCCAAAATCAAACGTTTTAAACAGTTTCGGGACACTTTTCTGTTTTTGCGCTGTTTTCCAGTCCCGGATCGTGCGTCGTGCATCGCAAGAAGGACACGTGGAGGCTGGGCTCCAAAACCGAGGTCGCGGGCCTTGGGGCCAGGTCTCCGTCACTCCGGAGCCCATAAGATTTGATCCTTAAGGAGTTACGCGGCCCATAGCATACCGTTGGAAAACTCTCCGAGAGCTCTACGACGGAGCAGCTTAGCTTCGCTTCCCTGGGCCTTTTTTCGGAGCCCAAAATCGAACGTTTTATTCATTTTCGGGATACTTTTCTTCTTTTGCGCTATTTTTCAGTCTCGGATCGTGCGTTGTGCATCGCGAGAAGGACACGTGGAGGCTGGGCCCGCAAACCGAGGTCGCGGGCCTTGTGACCAGGTCTCCGTCACTCCGGACCCCATAACTTTTGATCCTTAAGGAGTTACGCGGCCCACAGCATACCGTTGGGAAGCTCTCCGAGAGCTCTACGACGCGGCAGCCAAGCTTCGCTTCGCTGGGCCTTTTTTCGGAGCCCAAAATCGAACGTTTTAATCAGTTTCGGGACACCTTTCTTCTTTTGCGCTATTTTCCAGTCCCGGATCATGCGTCGTGCATCGCGAGAAGGACACGTGGAGGCTGGGCCTGCAAACCGAGGTCGCGGGCCTTGTGACCAGGTCTCCTTCACTTCGGAGCCCATAACTTTTGATCCGCAAGGAGTTACGCGGCCAACAGCATACCGTTGGAAAGCTCTCCGAGTGCTCTACGACGGGGCAACTTAGCATCGCTTAGTTGGGCCTTTTTTCGGAGCCTAAAATTGAACGTTTTAATCAGTTTATGGACACTTTTCTTCTTTTGCGCTGTTTTTCAGTCACGGATCATGCGTCGTGCATCGCGAGAAGGACACGTGGAGGCTGGGCCCGCAAACCGAGGTCGCGGGCCTTGTGACCATGTCTCCGTCACTCCGGACCCCATAACTTTTGATCATTAAGTAGTTACGGGGCCGACAGCATACCGTTGGAAAGCTCTCCGAGAGCTCTACGATGGGGCAGCAAAGCTAAGCTTCGCTGGGCCTTTTTTCGGAGCCCAAAATCGAACGTTTTAATCAGTTTTGGGACACTTTTCTTCTTTTGCGCTGTTTTCCTGTCCCGGATCGTGCGTCATGCATCGCGAGAAGGACACGTGGAGGTTGGGACCGCAAACCGAGGTCGCGGGCCTTGGGACCAGGTCTCCGTCACTCTGGACCCCATAACTTTTGATCCTTAAGGAGTTTCGCGGCCCACAGCATACCGTTGGAAAGCTCTCCGAGAGCTCTACGACGCGGCTGCTAAGCTTTGCTTCGCTGGGCCTTTTTTCGGAGCCCAAAATCGAACGTTTTAATCAGTTTCGGGACACTTTTCTACTTTTGCGCTGTTTTCCAATCCCGTAACGTGCGTCGTGCATCGCGAGAAGGACACGTGGAGGTTGGGCCCGTAAACCGAGGTCGCGAGCCTTGGGACCAGGTCTCCGTCACTCCGGAGCCCATAACTTTTGATCCGCAAGGAGTTACGCGGCCCACAGTATACCGTTGGAAAGCTCTCCGAGAGCTCTACGACGCGGCTGCTAAGCTTTGCTTTGCTGGGCCTTTTTTCGGAGTTCAAAATCGAACGTTTTAATCAGTTTCGGGACACTTTTCTACATTTGCGCTGTTTTCCAGTCCCGGATCGTGCGTCGTACATCGCGAGAAGGACACGTGGAGGCTGGGCTGGCAAACCGAGGTCGCGGGCCTTGTGACCAGGTCTCCGTCACTTCGGAGCCCATAAGTTTTGATCCGCAAGGAGTTACGCGGCGCACAGTATACCGTTGGAAAGCTCTCCGAGAGCTCTACGACGCGGCTGCTAAGCTTTGCTTCGCTGGGCCTTTTTTCAGAGCCCAAAATCGAACGTTTTAATCAGTTTCGGGATACTTTTCTTCTTTTACGCTATTTTTCAGTCCCGGATCGTGCGTCGTGCATCGCGAGAAGGACACGTGGAGGCTGGGCCCGCAAACCAAGGTCGCGGGCCTTGTGACCAGGTCTCCGTCACTTCGGAGCCCATAACTTTTGATCCGCAAGGAGTTACGCGGCCCACAGCATACCGTTGGAAAGCTCTCCGAGAGCTCTACGACGGGGCAGCCAAGCTGTGCTTCGCTGGGCCTTTTTTCGGAGCCCAAAATCGAACGTTTTAATCAGTTTCGGGACACTTTTCTGCTTTTGCGCTGTTTTCCAGTCCCGGATCGTGCGTCGTACATCGCGAGAAGGACACGTGGAGGCTGGGCCCGCAAACCGAGGTCGCGGTCCTTGTGACCAGGTCTCCGTCACTTCGGAGCCCATAACTTTTGATCCGCAAGGAGTTACGCGGCCCACAGTATACCGTTGGAAAGCTCTCCGAGAGCTCTACGACGCGGCTGCTAAGCTTTGCTTTGCTGGGCCTTTTTTCGATGCCCAAAATCGAACGTTTTAATCAGTTTCGGGACACTTTTCTTCTTTTGCGCTATTTTTCAGTCCCGGATCGTGCGTCGTGCATCGCGAGAAGGACACGTGGAGGCTGGGCCCGCAAACCGAGGTCGCAGGCCTTGTGACCAGGTCTCCGTCACTCCGGACCCCATAACTTTTGATCATTAAGGAGTTACGCGACCCACAGCATACCGTTGAAAAGCTCTCCGAGAGCTCTACGACGGGGCAGCTTAGCTTCGCTTCGCTGGGCCTTTTTTCGGAGCCCAAAATCGAACGTTTTAATCCGTTTCGGGACACTTTTCTACTTTTGCGCTGTTTTCCAGTCCCGGATCGTGCGTCGTGCATCGCGAGAAGGACACGTGGAGGCTGGGCCCGCAAACCGAGGTCGCGGGCCTTGGGACCAGGTCTCCGTCACTCCGGACCCCATAACTTTTGATCCTTAAGGAGTTACGCGGCCCACAGCATACCGTTGGAAAGCTCTCCGAGAGCTCTACGACGGGGCAGCTAAGCTTCGCTTCGCTGGGCCTTTTTTCGGAGCCCAAAATCGAACGTTTTAATCTGTTTCGGGACACTTTTCTTCTTTTGCGCTGTTTTCCAGTCCCGGATCGTGCGTCGTGCATCGCGAGAAGGACACGTGGAGGCTGGGCCCGCAAACCGAGGTCGCGGGCCTTGTGACCAGGTCTCCGTCACTCCGGACCCCATAACTTTTGATCATTAAGGAGTTACGCGGCCCACAGCATACCGTTGGAAAGCTCTCCGAGAGCTCTACGACGGGGCAGCTTAGCTTCGCTTCGCTGGGCCTTTTTTCGGAGCCCAAAATCGAACGTTTTAATCAGTTTCGGGACACTTTTCTTCTTTTGCGCTGTTTTCCAGTCCCGGATCGTGCGTCGTGCATCGCGAGAAGGACACGTGGAGGCTGGGCCCGCAAACCGAGGTCGCGGGCCTTGGGACCAGGTCTCCGTCACTCCGGACCCCATAACTTTTGATCCTTAAGGAGTTACGCGGCCCACAGCATACTGTTGGAAAGCTCTCCGAGAGCTCTACAACGGGGCAGCCAAGCTTTGCTTCGCTGGGACTTTTTTCGGAGCCCAAAATCGAACGTTTTAATCAGTTTCGGGACACTTTTCTTTTTTGCGCTGTTTTCCAGTCCCGGATCGTGCGTCGTGCATCGCGAGAAGGACACGTGGAGGCTGGGCCCGCAAACCGAGGTCGCGGGCCTTGTGACCATGTCTCCGTCACTTCGGAGCCCATAACTTTTGATCCGCAAGTAATTACGCGGCACACAGTATACCGTTGGAAAGCTCTCCGAGAGCTCTATGACGCGGCTGCTAAGCTTTGCTTCGCTGGGCCTTTTTTCGGAGCCCAAAATTGAACGTTTTAATCAGTTTCGGGACACTTTTCTGCTTTTGCACTGTTTTCCAGTCCCGGATCGTGCGTCGTACATCGCGAGAAGGACACGTGGAGGCTTGGCCCGCAAACCGAGGTCGCGGTCCTTGTGACCAGGTCTCCGTCACTTCGGAGCCCATAACTTTTGATCCGCAAGGAGTTACGCGGCCCACAGTATACCGTTGGAAAGCTCTCCGAGAGCTCTACGACGCAGCTGCTAAGCTTTGCTTCACTGTGCCTTTTTTCGGAGCCCAAAATCGAACGTTTTAATCAATTTTGGGACACTTTTCTACTTTTGCACTGTTTTCCAGTCCCGGATCGTGCGTCGTACATCGCGAGAAGGACACGTGGAGGCTGGGCCCGCAAACCGAGGTCGCGGTCCTTGTGACCAGGTCTCCGTCACTTCGGAGCCCATAACTTTTGATCCGCAAGGAGCTACGCGGCCCACCGTATACCGTTGGAAAGCTCTCCGAGAGCTCTACGACGCGGCAGCCAAGTTTTGCTTTGCTGGGCCTTTTTTCGGAGCCCAAAATCGAACGTTTTAATCAGTTTCGGGACACTTTTCTTCTTTTGCACTGTTTTTCAGTCCCGGATCGTGCGTCGTGCATCGCGAGAAGGACACGTGGAGGCTGGGCCCGCAAACCGAGGTCGCGGGCCTTGTGACCAGGTCTCCGTCACTCCGGACCCCATAACTTTTGATCATTAAGGAGTTACGCGGCCCACAGCATACCGTTGGAAAGCTCTCCGAGAGCTCTACGACGGGGCAGCTTAGCTTCGCTTCGCTGGTCCTTTTTTCGGAGCCCAAAATCGAACGTTTTAATCAGTTTCGGGACACTTTTCTGCTTTTGCGCTGTTTTCCAGTCCCGGATCGTGCGTCGTGCATCGCGAGAAGGACACGTGGAGGCTGGGCCCGCAAACCGAGGTCGCGGGCCTTGGGACCAGGTCTCCGTCACTTCGGAGCCCATAACTTTTGATCCGCAAGGAGTTACGCGGCCCACAGCATACCGTTGGAAAGCTCTCCGAGAGCTCTACGACGGGGCAGCCAAGCTTTGCTTCGCTGGGCCTTTTTTCGGAGCCCATAATCGAACTTTTTAATCAGTTTCGGGACACTTTTCTTCTTTTGCGCTATTTTCCAGTCCCGAATCGTGCGTCGTGCATCGCGAGAAGGACACGTGGAGGCTGGGCCAGCAAACCGAGGTCGCGGGCCTTGGGACCAGGTCTCCGTCACTTCGGAGCCCATAACTTTTGATCCGCAAGGAGTTACGCGGCCCACAGCATACCGTTGGAAAGCTCTCCGAGAGCTCTACGACGGGGCATCTAAGCCCGCTTAGCTGGGCCCTTTTTCGGAGCCCAAAATCGAACGTTTTCATCAGTTTCCGGACACTTTTCTGCATTTGTAATGTTTTTCCGTTCCGAATCGTACGTCGTGCGCCGCGGGAAGGCCGGCAACCTAATCCATCACATTTCTGTTACCGAATTCCACGGCACCTTGGGCGAGACAAATTCGCTTCACGTAGAGGCTGGGCCCGCAAACAGAGGTCGCGCGGCTTGGGACCAGGTCTCCGTCGCTCCGGAGCCCATAACTTTTGATTCGTAAGGAGTTACGCGGCCCACAGCATACCGTTGGAAAGCTCTCCGAGAGCTCTACGACGGTCCAGCTAAGCCCGCTTCGCTGGGCCTTTTTTCGGAGCCCAAAATCGAACGTTTTAATCAGTTTCGGGACACTTTTCTTCTTTAACGCTATTTTTCAGTCCCGGATCGTGCGTCGTGCATCGCGAGAAGGACACGTGGAGGCTGGGCCCGCAAACCGAGGTCGCGGGCCTTGTGACAAGGTCTCCGTCACTCCGGACCCCATAACTTTTGATCATTAAGGAGTTACGCGACCCACAGCATACCGTTGGAAAGCTCTCCGAGAGCTCTACGACGGGGCAGCTTAGCTTCGCTTCGCTAGGCCTTTTTTTGGAGCACAAAATCGAACGTTTTAATCAGTTTCGGGACACTTTTCTTCTTTTGCGCTGTTTTTCAATCCCGGAACGTGCGTCGTGCATCGCGAGAAGGGCGACAACCCAATCCGTCCCATTTCTGTTACCGAATCCTACGGCACCTTGGGCTAGACAGCTTCGCTTCACGTGGAGGCTGGGCCCGCCAACCGAGGTCGCAGGCCTTGTGACCAGGTCTCCGTCACTCCGGACCCCATAACTTTTGATCATTAAGGAGTTACGCGGCCCACAGCATACCGTTGGAAAGCTCTCCGAGAGCTCTACGACGGGGCAGCTTAGCTTCGCTTCGTTGGGATTTTTTTCGGAGCCTAAAATTCAACGTTTTAATCAGTTTCGGGACACTTTTCTTCTTTTGCGCTGTTTTTCAGTCCCGGATCGTGCGTCGTGCATCGCGAGAAGGACACGTGGAGGCTGGGCCCGCAAACCGAGGTCGCGGGCCTTGTGACCAGGTCTCCGTCACTCCGGACCCCATAACTTTTGATCATTAAGGAGTTACGCGGCCCACAGCATACCGTTGGAAAGCTCTTCGAGAGCTCTACGACGGGGCAGCTTAGCTTCGCTTCGCTGGGGCTTTTTTCGGAGCCCAAAATCGAACGTTTTAATCAGTTTCGGGACACTTTTCTTCTTTTGCGCTGTTTTCCAGTCCCGGATCGTGCGTCGTGCATCGCGAGAAGGACACGTGGAGGCTGGGCCCACAAAACGAGGTCGCGGGCCTTGTGACCAGGTCTCCGTCACTGCGGAGCCCATAACTTTTGATCCGGAAGGTGTTACGCGGCCCACAGCATACCGTTGGAAAGCTCTCCGAGAGCTCTACGATGCGGCATCTAAGCTTTGCTTCGCTGGGCCTTTTTTCGGAGCCCAAAATCGAACATTTTAATCAGTTTCGGGACACTTTTCTTCTTTTGCGCTGTTTTTTAGTCCCGGATCGTTGGTTGTGCATCGCGAGAAGGACACGTGGTGGCTGGGTCCGCAAACCGAGGTCGCGGGCCTTGTGACCAGGTCTCCGTCACTTCGGAGCCCATAACTTTTGACCCGCAAGGAGTTACGTGGCCCACAGCATACCGTTGGAAAGCTCTCCGAGAGCTCTACGACGGGGCAGCTAAGCTTAGCTTCGCTGGGGCTTTTTTCAGAGCCCAAAATCGAACGTTTTAATCAATTTCGGGACACTTTTCTATTTTTGCGCTGTTTTCCAGTCCCGGATTTTGCGTCGTGCATCGCGAGAAGGACACGTGGTGGCTGGGTCCGCAAACCGAGGTCGCGGGCCTTGTGACCAGGTCTCCGTCACTTCGGAGCCCATAACTTTTGATCCGCAAGGAGTTACGTGGCCCACAGCATACCGTTGGAAAGCTCTCCGAGAGCTCTACGACGGGGCCGCAAAGCTTTGCTTCGCTGGGCCTTTTTTCGGAGCCCAAAATCGAACGTTTTAATCAGTTTCAGGACACTTTTCTTCTTTTGCGCTGTTTTTCAGTCCCGGATCGTGCGTCGTGCATCGCGAGAAGGACACGTGGAGGCTGGGCCCGCAAACCGAGGTCGCGGGCCTTGTGACCAGGTCTCCGTCACTCCGGACCCTATAACTTTTGATCATTAAGGAGTTACGCGGCCCACAGCATACCGTTGGAAAGCTCTCCGAGAGCTCTACGACGGGGCAACTTAGCTTCGCTTCGCTAGGCCTTTTTTTGGAGCACAAAATCGAACGTTTTAATCAGTTTCGGGACACTTTTCTTCTTTAACGCTGTTTTTCAGTCCCGGATCGTGCGTCGTGCATCGCGAGAAGGACACGTGGAGGCTGGGCCCGCAAACCGAGGTCGCGGGCCTTGTGACAAGGTCTCCGTCACTCCGGACCCCATAACTTTTGATCATTAAGGAGTTACGCGGCCCACAGCATACCGTTGGAAAGCTCTCCGAGAGCTCTACGACGGGGCAGCTTAGCCTCGCTTCGCTGGGCCTTTTTTCAGAGCCCAAAATCGAACGTTTTAATCAGTTTCGGGACACTTTTATTCTTTTGCGCTGTTTTTTAGTCACGGATCGTGCGTCGTGCATCGCGAGAAGGACACGTGGAGGCTGGGCCTGCAAACCGAGGTCGCGGGCCTTGTGACCAGGTCTCCGTCAATCCGGACCCCATAACTTTTGATATTTAAGGAGTTACGCGGCCCACAACATACCGTTGGAAAGCTCTCCGAGTGCTCTACGACGGGGCAGCTTAGCTTCGTTTCGCTGGGGCCTTGTTCAGAGCCTAAAATGGAACGTTTTAATCAGTTTCAGGACACTTTTCTTCTTTTGCACTATTTTTCAGTCCCGGATCGTGCGTCGTGCATCGCGAGAGGGACACGTGGAGGCTGGGCCCGCAAACCGAGGTCGCGGGCCTTGTGACCAGGTCTCCATCACTTCGGAGCCCATAACTTTTGATCCGCAAGGAGTTACGCGGCCCACAGCATACCGTTGGAAAGCTCTCCGAGAGCTCTACGACGCAGCATCCAAGCTTCGCTTTGCTGGGCCTTTTTTTGGAGCCCAAAACCGAACGTTTTAATTAGTTTCGGGACACTTTTCTTCTTTTGCGCTGTTTTTCAGTCCCGGATCGTGCGTCGTGCATCGCGAGAAGGACACGTGGAGGCTGGGCCCGCAAACCGAGGTCGCGGGCCTTGTGACCAGGTCTCCGTCACTCTGGACCCCATAACTTTTGATCATTAAGGAGTTACGCGGCCCACAGCATACTGTTGGAAAGCTCTTCGAGAGCTCTACGACGGGGCAGCTTAGCTTCGCTTCGCTAGGTTTTTTTTCGGAGCCCAAAATTGAACGTTTTAATCAGTTTCGGGACACATTTCTTCTTTAACACTGTTTTTCAGTCCCGGATCGTGCGTCGTGCATCGCGAGAAGGACACGTGGAGGCTGGGCCCGCAAACCGAGGTCGCGGGCCTTGTGACAAGGTCTCCGTCACTCCGGACCCCATAACTTTTGATCATTAAGGAGTTACGCGGCCCACAGCATACCGTTGGAAAGCTCTCCGAGAGCTCTACGACGGGGCAGCTTAGCCTCGCTTCGTTGGGCCTTTTTTCGTAGCCCAAAATCGAACGTTTTAATCAGTTTCGGGACATTTTTATTCTTTTGCGCTATTTTTTAGTCACGGATCGTGCGTCGTGCATCGCGAGAAGGACACGTGGAGGCTGGGCCCCCAAACCGAGGTCGCGGGCCTTGTGACCAGGTCTCCGTCACTCCAGACCCCATAACTTTTGATCATTAAGGAGTTACGCGGCCCACAACATACCGTTGAAAAGCTCTCCGAGAGCTCTACGACGGGGCAGCTTAGCTTCGTTTCGCTGGGGCTTTTTTCGGAGCCTAAAATGGAACGTTTTAATCAGTTTCGGGACACTTTTCTTCTTTTGCGCTATTTTTCAATCCCGGATCGTGCGTCGTGCATCGCGAGAAGGACACGTGGAGGCTGGGCCCGCAAACCGAGGTCGCGGGCCTTGGGACCAGGTCTCCGTCACTCCGGACCCCATAACTTTTGATCCTTAAGGAGTTACGCGGCCCACAGCATACCGTTGGAAAGCTCTCCGAGAGCTCTACGACGGGGCAGCCAAGCTTTGCTTCGCTGGGCCTTTTTTCGGAGCCCAAAATCGAACGTTTTAATCAGTTTCGGGACACTTTTCTTCTTTTGCGCTGTTTTCCAGTCCCGGATCGTGCGTCGTGCATCGCGAGAAGGACACGTGGAGGCTGGGCCCGCAAACCGAGGTCGCGGGCCTTGGGACCAGGTCTCCGTCACTCCGGACCCCATAACTTTTGATCCTTAAGGAGTTACGCGGCCCACAGCATACCGTTGGAAAGCTCTCCGAGAGCTCTACGACGGGGCAGCTAAGCTTTGCTTCGCTGGGCCTTTTTTCGGAGCCCAAAATCGAACGTTTTAATCTGTTTCGGGACACTTTTCTTCTTTTGCGCTGTTTTCCAGTCCCGGATCGTGCGTCGTGCATCGCGAGAAGGACACGTGGAGGCTGGGCCCGCAAACCGAGGTCGCGGGCCTTGGGACCAGGTCTCCGTCACTCCGGACCCCATAACTTTTGATCATTAAGGAGTTACGCGGCCCACAGCATACCGTTGGAAAGCTCTCCGAGAGCTCTACGACGGGGCAGCTAAGCTTCGCTTCGCTGGGCCTTTTTTCGGAGCCCAAAATCGAACGTTTTAATCTGTTTCGGGACACTTTTCTTCTTTTGCGCTGTTTTCCAGTCCCGGATCGTGCGTCGTGCATCGCGAGAAGGACACGTGGAGGCTGGGCCCGCAAACCGAGGTCGCGGGCCTTGGGACCAGGTCTCCGTCACTCCGGACCCCATAACTTTTGATCCTTAAGGAGTTACGCGGCCCACAGCATACCGTTGGAAAGCTCTCCGAGAGCTCTACGACGGGGCAGCTAAGCTTTGCTTCGCTGGGCCTTTTTTCGGAGCCCAAAATCGAACGTTTTAATCAGTTTCCAGACAATTTTCTTCTTTTGCGCTGTTTTTCAGTCCCGGATCGTTCGTCGTGCATCGCGAGAAGGGCGACAACCCTATCCGTCCCATTTCTGTTACCGAATCCTGCGTCACCTTGGGCGAGACAGCTTCGCTTCACGTAGAGGCTGGGCCCGCAAACCGAGGTCGCGGGCCTTGGGACCAGGTGTCCGTCGCTCCGGAGCCCATAACTTTTGATCCGCAAGGAGTTATGCAGCCCACAGCATACCGTTGGAAAGCTCTCGGAGAGCTCTACGACGGGGCAGCTTAGCTTCGTTTCGCTGGGGCTTTTTTCAGAGCCTAAAATGGAACGTTTTAATCTATTTCAGGACACTTTTCTATTTTTGCGCTGTTTTCCAGTCCCGGATCTTGCGTCGTACATTGCGAGAAGGAAACGTGGACGCTGGGCCCGCAAACCGAGGTCGCGGGCCTTGGGACCAGGTGTCCGTCGCTCCGGAGCCCATAACTTTTGATCCGCAAGGAGTTATGCAGCCCACAGCATACCGTTGGAAAGCTCTCGGAGAGCTCTACGACGCGGCAGCGAAGCATTGCTTCGATGGGCCTTTTTTCGGAGCCCAAAATTGATCATTTTAATCAGTTTCGGGATACTTTTCATCTTTTGCACTGTTTTTCAGTACCAGATCGTGCGTCGTGCGTCGCGAGAAGGACACGTGGAGGCTGAGCCCGCAAACCGAGATCGCGGGCCTTAGGACCAGGTCTCTGTCGCTCCGGAGCCCATAACTTTTGATCCGCAAAGAGTTACGCGGCCCAAAGCATACAGTTGGAAAGCTCTCTGAGAGCTCTACGACGGGGCAGGTTAGCTTCTCTTCACTGGGCCTTTTTTCGGAGCCCAAAATCGAACGTTTTAATCAGTTTCGGGATACCTTTCTTCTTTTGCGCTGTTTTTCCAGTCCCGGATCATGCGTCGTGCATCGCGAGAAGGACACGTGGAGGCTGGGCCCGCAAAACGAGATCGCGGGCCTTGGGACCAGGTCTCCGTCACTCCGGACCACATAACTTTTGATCCTTAAGGAGTTACGCGGCCCACAGCATACCGTTGGAAAGGTCTTCGAGAGCTCTACGACGGGGCAGCCAAGCTTTGCTTCGCTGGCCTTTTTTTCGGAGCCCAAAATCGAATGTTTTAATCAGTTTCGAGACACTTTTCTTCTTTCACGCTGTTTTTCAGTCCCGGATCGTGCGTCGTGCATCGCGAGAAGGACACGTGGAGGCTGGGCCCGCAAATCGAGGTCGCGGGCCTTGTGACCAGGTCTCCGTCACTCCGGACCCCATAACTTTTGATCATTAAGGAGTTACGCGGCCCACAGCATACCGTTGGGAAGCTCTCCGAGAGCTCTACGACGGGGCAGTTTAGCTTCGCTTCGCTGGGCCTCTTTTCGGAGCCCAAAATCGAACGTTTTAATCAGTTTCGGGACACTTTTCTTCTTTTGCGCTATTTTTCAGTCCCGGATCGTGCGTCGTGCATCGCGAGAAGGACACGTGGAGGCTGGGCCCGCAAACCGAGGTCGCGGGCCTTGTGACCAGGTCTCCGTCACTCCGGACCCCATAACTTTTGATCATTAAGGAGTTACGCGGCCCACAGCATACCGTTGGAAAGCTCTCCGAGAGCTCTACGACGGGGCAGCTTAGCTTCGCTTTGCTGGGCCTTTTTTCGGAGCCCAAAATCGAACGTTTTAATCAGTTTCGGGACACTTTTCTTCTTTTGCGCTGTTTTCCAGTCCCAGATCGTGCGTCGTGCATCGAGAGAAGGACACGTGGAGGTTGGGCCCGCAAACCGAGGTCGCGGGCCTTGGGACTAGGTCTCCGTCACTCCGAACCCCATAACTTTTGATCCTTAAGGAGTTATGCGGCCCACAGCATACCGTTGGAAAGCTCTCCGAGAGCTCTACGACGGGGCAGCCAAGCTTTGCTTCGCTGGGCCTTTTTTCGGAGCCCAAAATCGAACGTTTTAATCTATTTCGGGACACTTTTCTTCTTTTGCGCTATTTTCCAATCCCGGATCGTGCGTCGTGCATCGCGAGAAGGACACGTGGAGGCTGGGCCCGCAAACCGAGGTCGCGGGCCTTGGGACCAGGTCTCCGTCGCTCCGGAGCCCATAACTTTTGATCCAGAACGAGTTACGCGGCCCACAGCATACCGTTGGAAAGCTCTCTGAGAGCTCTACGACGGGGCAGGTTAGCTTCTCTTCGCTGGGCCTTTTTTCGGAGCCCAAAATCGAACGTTTTAATCTGTTTCGGGACACTTTTCTTCTTTTGCGCTGTTTTCCAGTCCCGGATCGTGCGTCGTGCATCGCGAGAAGGACACGTGGAGGCTGGGCCCGCAAACCGAAGTCGCGGGCCTTGTGACCAGGTCTCCGTCACTCTAGACCCCATAACTTTTGATCCTTAAGGAGTTACGCGGCCCACAGCATACCGTTGGAAAGCTATTCGAGAGCTCTACGACGGGGCAGCCAAGCTTTGCTTCGCTGGGCCTCTTTTCGGAGTCCAAAATAAAACATTTTAATCAGTTTCGGGACACTTTTCTTCTTTTGCGCTGTTTTTCAGTCCCGGAACGTGCGTCGTGCATCGCGAGAAGGGCGACAACCCAATCCGTCCCATTTCTGTTACCGAATCCTACGGCACCTTGGGCGAGACAGCTTCGCTACACGTAGAGGCTTGGCCCGCAAATCGAGGTCGCGGGCCTTGGGACCAGGTCTCCGTCGCTCCGGAGCCCATAACTTTTGATCCGCAAGGAGCTACGCGGCCCACAGCATACCGTTGGAAAGCTCTCCGAGAGCTCTACGACACGGCAACCAAGCTTCGCTTCGCTGGGCCTTTTTTCGGAGCCCAAAATCGAACGTTTTAATCAGTTTCAGGACACTTTTATTCTTTTGCGCTGTTTTTCAGTCCCGGATCGTGCGTCGTGCATCGCGAGAAGGACACGTGGAGGCTGGGCCCGCAAACCGAGGTCGCGGGCCTTGTGACCAGGTCTCCGTCACTCCGGACCCCATAACTTTTGATCATTAAGGAGTTACGCGGCCCACAGCATACCGTTGGAAAGCTCTCCGAGAGCTCTACGACGGGGCAGCTTAGCTTCGCTTCGTTGGGCCTTTTTTCGGAGCCTAAAATTGAACGTTTTAATCAGTTTCGGGACACTTTTCTTCTTTTGCACTGTTTTTAAGTCCCGGATCGTGCGTCGTGCATCGCAAGAAGGACACGTGGAGGCTGGGCCCGCAAACCGAGGTCACGGGCGTTGTGACCAGGTCTCCGTCACTCCGGACCCCATAACTTTTGATCATTAAGGAGTTACGCGGCCCACAGCATACCGTTGGAAAGCTCTTTGAGAGCTCTACGACGGGGCATCTTAGCTTCGCTTCGTTGGGGCTTTTTTCGGAGCCCAAAATCGAACGTTTTAATCAGTTTCGGGACACTTTTCTGCATTTGCGCTGTTTTCCAGTCCAGGATCGTGCGTCGTACATCGCGAGAAGGACACGTCGAGGCTGGGCCCGCAAACCGAGGTCGCGGTCCTTGTGACCAGGTCTCCGTCAATTCGGAGAACATAACTTTTGATCCGCAAGGAGTTACGCGGCCCACAGTATACCGTTGGAAAGCTCTCCGAGAGCTCTACGACGCGGCTGCTAAGCTATGCTTCGCTGGGCCTTTTTTCGGAGCCCAAAATCGAACGTTTTAATCAGTTTCGGGACACTTTTCTTCTTTTGCACTGTTTTCCAGTCCCGGATCGTGCGTCGTGCATCGCGAGAAGGACACGTGGAGGTTGGGCCCGCAAACCGAGGTCGCGGGCCTTGGGACCAGGTCTCCGTCACTCCGGACCCCATAACTTTTGATCCTTAAGGAGTTACGCGGCCCACAGCATACCGTTGGAAAGCTCTCCGAGAGCTCTACGACGGGGCAACCAAGCTTTGCTTCGCTGGGCCTTTTTTCGGAGCCCAAAATCGAACGTTTTAATCAGTTTCGGGACACTTTTCTTCTTTTGCGCTGTTTTTCAGTCCCGGATCGTGCTTCGTGCATCGCGAGAAGGACACGTGGAGGTTGGGCCCGCAAACCGAGGTCGCGGGCCTGGGGACCAGGTCTCCGTCGCTCAAGAGCCCATAACTTTTGATCGGCAAGGAGTTACGCGGCCCACAGCATACCGTTGGAAAGCTCTCCGAGAGCTCTACGACGGGTCAACCAAGCTTTGCTTCGCTGGGCCTTTTTTCGGAGACCAAAATCGAACGTTTTAATCAGTTTCGGGATACTTTTCATCTTTTGCGCTATTTTTCAGTCCCGGATCGTGCGTCGTGCATCGCGAGAAGGACACGTGGAGGCTGGGCCCGCAAACCGAGGTCGCGGGCCTTGTGACCAGGTCTCCGTCACTTCGGAGCCCATAACTTTTGATCCGCAAGGAGTTACGCGGCCCACAGCATACCGTTGGAAAGCTCTCTGAGAGCTCTACGTCGCGACAGCTAAGCTTTGCTTTGCTGGGCCTTTTTTCGGAGCCCAAAATCGAACGTTTTAATCAGTTTTGGGACACTTTTCTTCTTTTGCACTGTTTTCCAGTCCCGGATCGTGCGTCGTGCATCGCGAGAAGGACACGTGGAGGTTGGGCCCGCAAACCGAGGTCACGGGCCTTGGGACCAGGTCTCCGTCACTCCGGACCCCATAACTTTTGATCCTTAAGGAGTTACGCGGCCCATAGCATACCGTTGGAAAGCTCTCCAAGAGCTCTACGACGGGGCAGCCAAGCTTTGCTTCGCTGGGCCTTTTTTCGGAGCCCAAAATCGAACGTTTTAATCAGTTTCGGGACACATTTCTTCTTTTGCGCTATTTTCCATTCCCGGATCGTGCGTCGTGCATCGCGAGAAGGACACGTGGATGCTGAGCCCGTAAACCGAGATCGCGGGCCTTAGGACCAGGTCTCCGTCGCTCCGGAGCCCATAAATTTTGATCCGCAAAGAGTTACGCGGCCCACAGCATACCGTTGGAAAGCTCTCTGTGAGCTCTACGACGGGGCAGGTTAGCTTCTCTTCGCTGGGCCTTTTTTCGAAGCCCAAAATCGAACGTTTTAATCAGTTTCGGGACACCTTTCTTCTTTTGCGCTGTTGTCCAGTCCCGGATCGTGCGTCGTGCATCGCGAGAAGGACACGTGGAGGCTGGGCCTGCAAACCGAGGTCGCGGGCCTTGTGACCAGGTCTCCGTCACTCTAGACCCCATAACTTTTGATCCTTAAGGAGTTACGCGGCCCACAGCATACCGTTGGAAAGCTCTTCGAGAGCTCTACGACGGGGCAGCCAAGCTTTGCTTCGCTGGGCCTTTTTTCGGAGCCCAAAATCAAACGTTTTAATCAGTTTCGGGACACTTTTCTTCTTTTGCGCTGTTTTTCAGTCCCGGAACGTGCGTCGTGCATCGCGAGAAGGGCGACAACCCAATCCGTCCCATTTCTGTTACCGAATCCTACGGCACCTTGGGCGAGACAGCTTCGCTACACGTAGAGGCTTGGCCCGCAAATCGAGGTCGCGGGCCTTGGGACCAGGTCTCCGTCACTCCGGAGCCCATAACTTTTGATCCGCAAGGAGTTACGCGGCCCACAGCATACCGTTGGAAAGCTCTCCGAGAGCTCTACGACGCGGCAACTAAGCTTTGCTTCGCTGGGCCTATTTTCGGAGCCCAAAATCGAACGTTTTAATCAGTTTCGGGACACTTTTCTTCTTTTGCGCTGTTTTTCAGTCCCGGATCGTGCGTCGTGCATCGCGAGAAGGACACGTGGAGGCTGGGCCCGCAAACCGAGGTCGCGGGCCTTGTGACCAGGTCTCCGTCACTCCGGACCCCATAACTTTTGATCATTAAGGAGTTACGCGGCCCACAGCATACCGTTGGAAAGCTCTCCGAGAGCTCTACGACGGGGCAGCTTAGCTTCGCTTCGTTGGGCCTTTTTTCGGAGCCTAAAATTGAACGTTTTAATCAGTTTCGGGACACTTTTCTTCTTTTGCACTGTTTTTAAGTCCCGGATCGTGCGTCGTGCATCGCAAGAAGGACACGTGGAGGCTGGGCCCGCAAACCGAGGTCACGGGCGTTGTGACCAGGTCTCCGTCACTCCGGACCCCATAACTTTTGATCATTAAGGAGTTACGCGGCCCACAGCATACCGTTGGAAAGCTCTTTGAGAGCTCTACGACGGGGCAGCTTAGCTTCGCTTCGTTGGGGCTTTTTTCGGAGCCCAAAATTGAACGTTTTAATCAGTTTCGGGACACTTTTCTGCTTTTGCGCTGTTTTCCAGTCCAGGATCGTGCGTCGTACATCGCGAGAAGGACACGTCGAGGCTGGGCCCGTAAACCGAGGTCGCGGTCCTTGTGACCAGGTCTCCGTCAATTCGGAGAACATAACTTTTGATCCGCAAGGAGTTACGCGGCCCACAGTATACCGTTGGAAAGCTCTCCGAGAGCTCTACGACGCGGCTGCTAAGCTATGCTTCGCTGGGCCTTTTTTCGGAGCCCAAAATCGAACGTTTTAATCAGTTTCGGGACACTTTTCTTCTTTTGCACTGTTTTCCAGTCCCGGATCGTGCGTCGTGCATCGCGAGAAGGACACGTGGAGGTTGGGCCCGCAAACCGAGGTCGCGGGCCTTGGGACCAGGTCTCCGTCACTCCGGACCCCATAACTTTTGATCCTTAAGGAGTTACGCGGCCCACAGCATACCGTTGGAAAGCTCTCCGAGAGCTCTACGACGGGGCAACCAAGCTTTGCTTCGCTGGGCCTTTTTTCGGAGCCCAAACTCGAACGTTTTAATCAGTTTCGGGACAATTTTCTTCTTTTGCGATGTTTTCCAGTCCCGGATCGTGCGTCGTGCATCGCGAGAAGGACACGTGGAGGTTGGGCCCGCAAACCGAGGTCGCGGGCCTTGGGACCAGGTCTCCGTCACTCCGGACCCCATAACTTTTGATCCTTAAGGAGTTACGCGGCCCACAGCATACCGTTGGAAAGCTCTCCGAGAGCTCTACGACGGGGCAACCAAGCTTTGCTTCGCTGGGCCTTTTTTCGGAGCCCAAAATCGAACGTTTTAATCAGTTTCGGGATACTTTTCATCTTTTGCGCTATTTTTCAGTCCCGAATCGTGCGTCGTGCATCGCGAGAAGGACACGTGGAGGCTGGGCCCGCAAACTGAGGTCGCGGGCCTTGTGACCAGGTCTCCGTCACTTCGGAGCCCATAACTTTTGATCCGCAAGGAGTTACGCGGCCCACAGCATACCGTTGGAAAGCTCTCCGAGAGCTCTACGACGCGACAGCTAAGCTTTGCTTTGCTGGGCCTTTTTTCAGAGCCCAAAATCAAACGTTTTAATCAGTTTCGGGACACTTTTCTTCTTTTGCGCTGTTTTCCAGTCCCGAATAGTGCGTCGTGCATCACGAGAAGGACACGTGGAGGTTGGGCCCGCAAACCGAGGTCACGGACCTTGGGACCAGGTCTCCGTCACTCCGGACCCCATAACTTTTGATCCTTAAGGAGTTACGCGGCCCATAGCATACCGTTGGAAAGCTCTCCAAGAGCTCTACGACGGGGCAGCCAAGCTTTGCTTCGCTGGGCCTTTTTTCGGAGCCCAAAATCGAACGTTTTAATCAGTTTCGGGACACTTTTCTTCTTTTGCGCTATTTTCCAGTCCCGTATCGTGCGTCGTGCATCGCGAGAAGGACACGTGGAGGCTGAGCCTGTAAACCGAGATCGCGGGCCTTAGGACCAGGTCTCCGTCGCTCCGGAGCCCGTAACTTTTGATCCGCAAAGAGTTACGCGGTCCACAGTATACCGTTGGAAAGCTCTCTGAGAGCTCTACGACGGGGCAGGTTAGCTTCCCTTCGCTGGGCCTTTTTTGGAAGCCCAAAATCGAACGTTTTAATCAGTTTCGGGACACCTTTCTTCTTTTGCGCAGTTTTCCAGTCCCGGATCGTGCGTCGTGCATCGCGTGAAGGACATGCGGAGGCTGGGCCCGCAAACCGAGGTCGCGGGCCTTGTGACCAGGTCTCCGTCACTCTAGACCCCATAACTTTTGATCCTTAAGGAGTTACGCGGCCCACAGCATACCATTGGAAAGCTCTTCGAGAGCTCTACGACGGGGCAGCCAAGCTTCGATTCGCTGGGCCTTTTTTCGGAGCCCAAAATCAAACGTTTTAATCAGTTTCGGGACACTTTTCTTCTTTTGCACTGTTTCCCAGTCCCGAATTGTGCGTCGTGCATCGCGAGAAGGACACGTGGAAGCTGGGCCCGCAAACCGAGGTCGCGGGCCTTGGTACCAGGTCTCCGTCACTTCGGAGCCCATAACTTTTGATCCGCAAGGAGTTACGCGGCACACAGCATACCGTTGGAAAGCTCTCCGAGAGCTCTACGACGGGGCATCTAAGCCCGCTTCGCTGGGCCTTTTTTCGGAGCCCAGAATCGAACGTTTTCATCAGTTTCCGGACACTTTTCTGCATTTGTAATGTTTTTCCGTCCCGAATCGTACGTCGTGCGCCGCGGGAAGGCCGGCAACCTAATCCATCACATTTCTGTTACCGAATTCCACGGCACCTTGGGCGAGACAAATTCGCTTCACGTAGAGGCTGGGCCCGCAAACAGAGGTCGCGCGGCTTGGGACCAGGTCTCCGTCGCTCCGGAGCCCATAACTTTTGATTCGTAAGGAGTTACGCGGCCCACAGCATACCGTTGGAAAGCTCTCTGAGAGCTCTACGACGGTCCAGCTAAGCCCGCTTCGCTGGGCCTTTTTTCGGAGCCATAAATCGAACGTTTTAATCAGTTTCGGGACACTTTTCTTCTTTAACGCTGTTTTTCAGTCCCGGATCGTGCGTCGTGCATCGCGAGAAGGACACGTGGAGGCTGGGCCCGCAAACCGAGGTCGCGGGCCTTGTGACAAGGTCTCCGTCACTACGGACCCCATAACTTTTGATCATTAAGGAGTTACGCGGCCCACAGCATACCGTTGGAAAGCTCTCCGAGAGCTCTACGACGGGGCAGCTTAGCTTCGCTTCGCTAGCCATTTTTTTGGAGCCCAAAATCGAACGTTTTAATCAGTTTCGGGACACTTTTCTTCTTTTGCGCTGTTTTTCAGTCCCGGAACGTGCGTCGTGCATCGCGAGAAGGGCGACAACCCAATCCGTCCCATTTCTGTTACCGAATCCTGCGGCACCTTGGGCGAGACAGCTTCGCTTCACGTAGAGGCTGGGCCCGCAAATCGAGGTCGCGGGCCTTAGGACCAGGTCTCCGTCGCTCCGGATCCCATAACTTTTGATCCACAAGGAGTTACGCGGCCCACAGCATACCGTTGGAAAGCTCTCCGAGAGCTCTACGACGCGGCAGCCAAGCTTCGTTTCGCTCGGCCTTTTTTCGGAGCACAAAATCGAACGTTTTAATCAGTTTCGGGACACTTTTCTTCTTTTGCGCTGTTTTTCAGTCCCGGAACGTGCGTCGTGCATCGCGGAATGTTAGGTGGAGGCTGGGCCCGCAAACCGAGGTCGCGGGCCTTGTGACCAGGTCTCCGTCACTCCGGACCCCATAACTTTTGATCATTAAGGAGTTACGCGGCCCACAGCATACCGTTGGAAAGCTCTTCGAGAGCTCTACGACTGGGCAGCTTAGCTTCGCTTCGCTGGGGCTTTTTTCAGAGCCCAAAATCGAACGTTTTAAACAATTTCGGGACACTTTTCTACTTTTGCGCTGTTTTCCAGTCCCGGATCGTGCGTCGTAAATCGCGAGAAGGAAACGTGGAGGCTGGGCCCGCAAACCGAGGTCGCGGTCCTTGTGACCAGGTCTCCGTCACTTCGGAGCCCATAACTTTTGATCCGCAAGGAGTTACGCGGCCCACAGTATACCGTTGGAAAGCTCTCCGAGAGCTCTACGACGCGGCTGCTAAGCTTTGCTTCCTTGGGCCTTTTTTCGGAGCCCAAAATCGAACGTTTTAATCAGTTTCGGGACACTTTTCTTCTTTTGCGCTGTTTTTCAGTCCCGGATCGTGCGTCGTGCATCGCGAGAAGGACACGTGGAGGCTGGGCCCGCAAACCGAGGTCGCGGGCCTTGTGACCATGTCTCCGTCACTCCGGACCCCATAACTTTTGATCATTAAGGAGTTACGCGGCCCACAGCATACCGTTGGAAAGCTCTCCGAGAGCTCTACGACGGGGCAGCTTAGCTTCGCTTCGCTGGGCCTTTTTTCGGAGCCTAAAATTGAACGTTTTAATCAGTTTCGGGACACTTTTCTTCTTTTGCGCTATTTTTCAGTTCCGAATCGTGCGTCGTGCATCGCGAGAAGGACACGTGGAGGCTGGGCCCGCAAACCGAGGTCGCGGGCCTTGTGACCAGGTCTCCGTCACTCCGGACCCCATAAATTTTGATCATTAAGGAGTTACGCGGCCCACAGCATACCGTTGGAAAGCTCTCCGAGAGCTCTACGACGGGGCAGCTTAGACTCGCTTCGTTGGGCCTTTTTTCGGAGCCCAAAATCGAACGTTTTAATCAGTTTCGGGACACTTTAATTCTTTTGCGCTATTTTTTAGTAACGGATCGTGCGTCGTGCATCGCGAGAAGGACACGTGGAGGCTGGGCCCGCAAACCGAGGTCGCGGGCCTTGTGACCAGGTCTCCGTCACTCCGGACCCCATAACTTTTGATCATTAAGGAGTTACGCGGCCCACAGCATACCGTTGGAAAGCTCTTCGAGAGCTCTACGACGGGGCAGCTTAGCTTCGCTTCGCTGGGGCTTTTTTCAGAGCCCAAAATCGAACGTTTTAATCAATTTCGGGACACTTTTCTACATTTGCGCTGTTTTCCAGTCTCGGATCGTGCGTCGTACATCGCGAGATGGACACGTGGAGGATTGGCCCGCAAACCGAGGTCGCGGTCCTTGTGACCAGGTCTCCGTCACTTCGGAGCCCATAACTTTTGATCCGCAAGGAGTTACGCGGCCCACAGTATACCGTTGGAAAGCTCTCCGAGAGCTCTACGACGCGGCAGCCAAGCTTCGCTTCGCTGGGCCTTTTTTCGGAGCCCAAAATCGAACGTTTTAATCAGTTTCGGGACACTTTTCTTCTTTTGCGCTGTTTTTCAGTCCCGGATCGTGCATCGTGCATCGCGAGAAGGACATGTGGAGGCTGGGCCCGGAAACCGAGGTCGCGGGCCTTGTGACCAGGTCTCCGTCACTCCGGACCCCATAACTTTTGACCATTAAGGAGTTACGCGGCCCACAGCATACCGTTGGAAAGCTCTACGAGAGCTCTAGGACGGGGCAGCTTAGCTTCGCTTCGCTGGGGCTTTTTTCGGAGCCCAAAATTGAACGTTTTAATCAGTTTCGGGACACTTTTCTTCTTTAACGCTGTTTTTCAGTCCCGGATCGTGCGTCGTGCATCGCGAGAAGGACACGTGGAGGCTGGGCCCGCAAACCGAGGTCGCGGGCCTTGTGACCAGGTCTCCGTCACTCCGGACCCCATAAATTTTGATCATTAAGGAGTTACGCGGCCCACAGCATACCGTTGGAAAGCTCTCCGAGAGCTCTACGACGGGGCAGTTTAGCTTCGCTTCGCTGGGCCTTTTTTCGGAGTCCAAAATCGAACGTTTTAATCAGTTTCGGGACACTTTTCTTCTTTTGCGTTGTTTTTCAGTTCCGAATAGTGCGTCGTGCATCGCGAGAAGGGCACGTGCAGGCTGGGCCCGCAAACCGAGGTCGCGGGCCTTGTGACCAGGTCTCCGTCACTCCGGACCCCATAACTTTTGATCATTAAGGAGTTACGCGGCCCACAGCATACCGTTGGAAAGCTCTTCGAGAGCTCTACGACGGGGCAGCTTAGCTTCGCTTCGCTGGGGCTTTTTTCGGAGCCCAAAATCGAACGTTTTAATCAGTTTCGGGACACTTTTCTACTTTTGCGCTGTTTTCCAGTCCCGGATCGTGCGTCGTACATCGCGAGAAGGACACGTGGAGGCTGGGCCCGCAAACCGAGGTCGCGGGCCTTGTGACCAGGTCTCCGTCACTTCGGAGCCCATAACTTTTGATCCGCAAGGAGTTACGCGGCCCACAGTATACCGTTGGAAAGCTCTCCGAGAGCTCTACGACGCGGCTGCTAAGCTTTGCTTCGCTGGGCCTTTTTTCGGAGCCCAAAATCGAACGTTTTAATCAGTTTCGGGACACTTTTCTTCTTTAACGCAGTTTTTCAGTCCCGGATCGTGCGTCGTGCATCGCGAGAAGGACACGTGGAGGCTGGGCCCGCAAACCGAGGTCGCGGGCCTTGTGACAAGGTCTCCGTCACTCCGGACCCCATAACTTTTGATCATTAAGGAGTTACGCGGCCCACAGCATACCGTTGGAAAGCTCTCCGAGAGCTCTACGACGGGGCAGCTTAGCTTCGCTTCGCTAGGCCTTTTTTTGGAGCACAAAATCGAACGTTTTAATCAGTTTCGGGACACTTTTCTTCTTTTGCGCTGTTTTTCAATCCCGGAACGTGCGTCGTGCATCGCGAGAAGGGCGACAACCCAATCCGTCCCATTTCTGTTACCGAATCCTACGGCACCTTGGGCTAGACAGCTTCGCTTCACGTAGAGGCTGGGCCCGCAAATCGAGGTCGCGGGCCTTGGGACCAGGTCTCCGTCGCTCAGGATCCCATAACTTTTGATCCGCAAGGAGTTACGCGGCCCACAGCATACTGTTGGAAAGCTCTCCGAGAGCTCTACGACGCGGCAGCCAAGCTTCGTTTCGCTCGGCCTTTTTTCGGAGCACAAAATCGAACGTTTTAATCAGTTTCGGGACATTTTTCTTCTTTTGCGCTGTTTTTCAGTCCCGGATCGTGCGTCGTGCATCGCGAGAAGGACAGGTGGAGGCTGGGCCCGCAAACCGAGGTCGCGGGCCTTGTGACCAGGTCTCCGTCACTCCGGACCCCATAACTTTTGATCATTAAGGAGTTACGCGGCCCACAGCATACCGTTGGAAAGCTCTCCGAGAGCTCTACGACGGGGCAGCTTAGCTTCGCTTCGCTGGGGCTTTTTTCAGAGCCCAAAATCGAACGTTTTAATCAATTTCGGGACACTTTTCTACTTTTGCGCTGTTTTCCAGTCCCGGATCGTGCGTCGTACATCGCGAGAAGGAAACGTGGAGGCTGGGCCCGCAAACCGAGGTCGCGGTCCTTGTGACCAGGTCTCCGTCACTTCGGAGCCCATAACTTTTGATCCGCAAGGAGTTACGCGGCCCACAGTATACCGTTGGAAAGCTCTCCGAGAGCTCTACGACGCGGCTGCTAAGCTTTGCTTCGTTGGGCCTTTTTTCGGAGCCCAAAATCGAACGTTTTAATCAGTTTCGGGACACTTTTCTTCTTTTGCGCTGTTTTTCAGTCCCGGATCGTGCGTCATGCATCGCGAGAAGGACACGTGGAGGCTGGGCCCGCAAACCGAGGTCGCGGGCCTTGTGACCAGGTCTCCGTCACTCCGGACCCCATAACTTTTGATCATTAAGGAGTTACGCGGCCCACAGCATACCGTTGGAAAGCTCTCCGAGAGCTCTACGACGGGACAGCTTTGCTTCGCTTCGCTAGGTTTTTTTTCGGAGCCCAAAATTGAACGTTTTAATCAGTTTCGGGACACTTTTCTTCTTTAACGCTGTTTTTCAGTCCCGGATCGTGCGTCGTGCATCGCGAGAAGGACACGTGGAGGCTGGGCCCGCAAACCGAGGTCGCGGGCCTTGTGACAAGGTCTCCGTCACTCCGGACCCCATAACTTTTGATCATTAAGGAGTTACGCGGCCCACAGCATACCGTTGGAAAGCTCTCCGAGAGCTCTACGACGGGGCAGCTTAGCCTCGCTTCGCTGGGCCTTTTTTCGGAGCCCAAAATCGAACGTTTTAATCAGTTTCGGGACACTTTTATTCTTTTGCGCTGTTTTTTAGTCACGGATCGTGCGTCGTGCATCGCGAGAAGGACACGTGGAGGCTGGGCCCGCAAACCGAGGTCGCGGGCCTTGTGACCAGGTCTCCGTCACTCCGGACCCCATAACTTTTGATCATTAAGGAGTTACGCGGCCCACAGCATACCGTTGGAAAGCTCTTCGAGAGCTCTACGACGGGGTAGCTTAGCTTCGCTTCGCTGGGGCTTTTTTGGGAGCCCAAAATCGAACATTTTAATCAGTTTCGGGACACTTTTCTACTTTTGTGCTGTTTTCCAGTCCCGGATTGTGCGTCGTACATCGCGAGAAGGACACGTGGAGGATTGGCCCGCAAACCGAGGTCGCGGTCCTTGTGACAAGGTCTCCGTCACTTCGGAGCCCATAACTTTTGATCCGCAAGGAGTTACGCGGCCCACAGTATACCGTTGGAAAGCTCTCCGAGAGCTCTACGACGCGGCAGCCAAGCTTCGCTTCCTTGGGCCTTTTTTCGGAGCCCAAAATCGAACGTTTTAATCAGTTTCGGGACACTTTTCTTCTTTTGCACTGTTTTTCAGTCCCGGATCGTGCGTCGTGCATCGCGAGAATGACACGTGGAGGCTGGGCCCGCAAACCGAGGTCGCGGGCCTTGTGACCAGGTCTCCGTCACTCCGGACCCCATAACTTTTGATCATTAAGGAGTTACGCGGCCCACAGCATACCGTTGGAAAGCTCTCCGAGAGCTCTACGACGGGGCAGCTTAGCTTCGCTTCGCTAGGTTTTTTTTCGGAGCCCAAAATTGAACGTTTTAATCAGTTTCGGGACACTTTTCTTCTTTAACGCTGTTTTTCAGTCCCGGATCGTGCGTCGTGCATCGCGAGAAGGACACGTGGAGGCTGGGCTTGCAAACCGAGGTCGCGGGCCTTGTGACAAGGTCTCCGTCACTCCGGACCCCATAACTTTTGATCATTAAGGAGTTACGCGGCCCACAGCATACCGTTGGAAAGCTCTCCGAGAGCTCTACGACGGGGCAGCTTAGCTTTGCTTCGCTGGGCCTTTTTTCGGAGCCCAAAATCGAACGTTTTAATCAGTTTCGGGACACTTTTATCCTTTTGCGCTGTTTTTTAGTCACGGATCGTGCGTCGTGCATCGCGAGAAGGACACGTGGAGGCTGGGCCCGCAAACCGAGGTCGCGGGCCTTGTGACCAGGTCTCCGTCACTCCGGACCCCATAACTTTTGATCATTAAGGAGTTACGCGGCCCACAGCATACCGTTGTAAAGCTCTTCGAGAGCTCTACGACGGGGCAGCTTAGCTTCGCTTCGCTGGGGCTTTTTTCAGAGCCCAAAATCGAACGTTTTAATCAATTTTGGGACACTTTTCTACTTTTGCGCTGTTTTCCAGTCCCGGATCGTGCGTCGTACATCGCGAGAAGGAAACGTGGAGGCTGGGCCCGCAAACCGAGGTCGCGGTCCTTGTGACCAGGTCTCCGTCACTTCGGAGCCCATAACTTTTGATCCGCAAGGAGTTACGCGGCCCACAGTATACCGTTGGAAAGCTCTCCGAGAGCTCTACGACGCAGCTGCTAAGCTTTGCTTCACTGTGCCTTTTTTCGGAGCCCAAAATCGAACGTTTTAATCAGTTTCGGGACATTTTTCTTCTTTTGCACTATTTTTCAGTCCCGGATCGTGCGTCGTGCATCGCGAGAAGGACACGTGGAGGCTGGGCCCGCAAACCGAGGTCGCGGGCCTTGTGACCAGGTCTCCGTCACTCCGGACCCCATAACTTTTGATCATTAAGGAGTTACGCGGCCCACAGCATACCGTTGGAAAGCTCTCCGAGACCTCTACGACGGGGCAGCTTAGCTTCGCTTCGTTGGGACTTTTTTCGGAGCCCAAAACCGAACGTTTTAATCAGTTTTGGGACACTTTTCTTCTTTAACGCTATTTTTCAGTCCCGGATCCTGCGTCGTGCATCGCGAGAAGGACACGTGGAGGCTGGGCCCGCAAACCGAGGTCGCGAGCCTTGTGACAAGGTCTCCGTCACTCCGGACCCCATAACTTTTGATCATTAAGGAGTTACGCGGCCCACAGCATACCGTTGGAAAGCTCTCCGAGAGCTCTACGACGGGGCATTTTAGCTTCGCTTCGCTGGGCCTTTTTTCGGAGTCCAAAATCGAACGTTTTAATCAGTTTCGGGACACTTTTCTTCTATTGCGCTGTTTTTCAGTCCCGGATCGTGCGTCGTGCATCGCGAGAAGGACACGTGGAGGCTGGGCCCGCAAACCGAGGTCGCGGGCCTTGTGACCAGGTCTCCGTCACTCCGGACCCCATAACTTTTGATCATTAAGGAGTTACGCGGCCCACAGCATACTGTTGGAAAGCTCTTCGAGAGCTCTACGACGGGGCAGCTTAGCTTCGCTTCGCTGGGGCTTTTTTCGGAGCCCAAAATCGAACGTTTTAATCAGTTTCGGGACACTTTTCTACTTTTGCGCTGTTTTCCAGTCCCGGATCGTGCGTCGTACATCGCGAGAAGGACACGTGGAGGCTGGGCCCGCAAACCGAGGTCGCGGTCCTTGTGACCAGGTCTCCGTCACTTCGGAGCCCATAACTTTTGATCCGCAAGGAGTTACGCGGCCCACAGTATACCGTTGGAAAGCTCTCCGAGAGCTCTACGACGCGGCTGCTAAGCTTTGCTTCGCTGGGCCTTTTTTCGGAGCCCAAAATCGAACGTTTTAATCAGTTTCGGGACACTATTCTTCTTTTACGCTGTTTTTCAGTCCCGGATCGTGCGTCGTGCATCGCGAGAAGGACACGTGGAGGCTGGGCCCGCAAACCGAGGTCGCGGGCCTTGTGACAAGGTCTCCGTCACTCCGGACCCCATAACTTTTGATCATTAAGGAGTTACGCGGCCCACAGCATACCATTGGAAAGCTCTCCGAGAGCTCTACGACGGGGCAGCTTAGCTTCGCTTCGCTAGGCCTTTTTTTGGAGCCCAAAATCGAACGTTTTAATCAGTTTCGGGACACTTTTCTTCTTTTGCGCTGTTTTCCAATCCCGGAACGTGCGTCGTGCATCGCGAGAAGGGCGACAACCCAATCCGTCCCATTTCTGTTACCGAATCCTACGGCACCTTGGGCTAGACAGCTTCGCTTCACGTAGAGGCTGGGCCCGCAAATCGAGGTCGCGGGCCTTGGGACCAGGTCTCCGTCGCTCCGGATCCCATAACTTTTGATCCGCAAGGAGTTACGCGGCCCACAGCATACCGTTGGAAAGCTCTCCGAGAGCTCTACGACGCGGCAGCCAAGCTTCGTTTCGCTCGGCCTTTTTTTGGAGCACAAAATCGAACATTTTAATCAGTTTCGGGACACTTTTCTTCTTTTGCGCTATTTTTCAGTCCCGGATCGTGCGTCGTGCATCGCGAGAAGGACACGTGGAGGCTGGGCCCGCAAACCGAGGTCGCGGGCCTTGTGACCAGGTCTCCGTCACTCCGGACCCCATAACTTTTGATCATTAAGGAGTTACGCGGCCCACAGCATACCGTTGGAAAGCTCTCCGAGAGCTCTACGACGGGGCAGCTTAGCTTCGCTTAGCTAGGTTTTTTTTCGGAGCCCAAAATCGAACGTTTTAATCAGTTTCGGGACACTTTTCTATTTTTGCGCTGTTTTCCAGTCCCGGATCGTGCGTCGTACATCGCGAGAAGGACACGTGGAGGCTTGGCCCGCAAACCGAGGTCGCGGGCCTTGTGACAAGGTCTCCGTCACTCCGGACCCCATAACTTTTGATCATTAAGGAGTTACGCGGCCCACAGCATACCGTTGGAAAGCTCTCCGAGAGCTCTACGACGGGGCAGCTTAGCCTCGCTTCGCTGGGCCTTTTTTCGGAGCCCAAAATCGAACGTTTTAATCAGTTTCGGGACACTTTTATTCTTTTGCGCTGTTTTTTAGTCACGTATCGTGCGTCGTGCATCGCGAGAAGGACACGTGGAGGCTGGGCCCGCAAACCGAGGTCGCTGGCCTTGTGACCAGGTCTCCGTCACTCCGGATCCCATAACTTTTGATCATTAAGGAGTTACGCGGCCCACAGCATACTGTTGGAAAGCTCTTCGAGAGCTCTACGACGGGGCAGCTTAGCTTCGCTTCGCAGGGGCTTTTTTCAGAGACCAAAATCGAACGTTTTAATCTATTTCGGGACACTTTTCTACATTTGCGCTGTTTTCCAGTCCCGGATCGTGCGTCGTACATCGCGAGAAGGACACGTGGAGGCTGGGCCCGCAAACCGAGGTCGCGGTCCATGAGACCAGGTCTCCGTCACTTCGGAGCCCATAACTTTTGATCCGCAAGGAGTTACGCGGCCCACAATATACCGTTGGAAAGCTCTCCGAGAGCTCTACGACGCGGCTGCTAAGCTTTGCTTCGTTGGGCCTTTTTTCGGAGCCCAAAATCGAACGTTTTAATCAGTTTCGGGACACTTTTCTTCTTTTGCGCTGTTTTTCAGTCCCGGATCGTGCGTCATGCATCGCGAGAAGGACACGTGGAGGCTGGGCCCGCAAACCGAGGTCGCGGGCCTTGTGACCAGGTCTCCGTCACTCCGGACCCCATAACTTTTGATCATTAAGGAGTTACGCGGCCCACAGCATACCGTTGGAAAGCTCTCCGAGAGCTCTACGACGGGGCAGCTTAGCTTCGCTTCGCTAGGTTTTTTTTCGGAGCCCAAAATTGAACGTTTTAATCAGTTTCGGGACACTTTTCTTCTTTAACGCTGTTTTTCAGTCCCGGATCGTGCGTCGTGCATCGCGAGAAGGACACGTGGAGGTTGGGCCCGCAAACCGAGGTCGCGGGCCTTGTGACCAGGTCTCCGTCACTCCGGACCCCATAACTTTTGATCATTAAGGAGTTACGCGGCCCACAGCATACCGTTGGAAAGCTCTCCGAGAGCTCTACGACGGGGCAACTTAGCTTCGCTTCGCTGGGCCTTTTTTCGGAGCCCAAAATCGAACGTTTTAATCAGTTTCGGGACACTTTTCTTCTTTTGCGCTGTTTTTTAGTCCCGGATCGTGCGTCGTGCATCGCGAGAAGGACACGTGGAGGCTGGGCCCGCAAACCGAGGTCGCGGGCCTTGTGACCAGGTCTCCGTCACTCCGGACCCCATAACTTTTGATCATTAAGGAGTTACGCGGCCCACAGCATACCGTTGGAAAGCTCTCCGAGAGCTCTACGACGGGGCAGCTTAGCTTCGCTTTGCTGGGTCTTTTTTCGGAGTCCAAAATCGAACGTTTTAATCAGTTTTGGGATACTTTTCTTCTTTTACGCTGTTTTTCAGTCCCGGATCGTGCGTCGTGCATCGCGAGAAGGACACGTGGAGGCTGGGCCCGCAAACCGAGGTCGCGGGCCTTGTGACCAGGTCTCCGTCACTCCGGACCCCATAACTTTTGATCATTAAGGAGTTACGCGGCCCACAGCATACCGTTGGAAAGCTCTCCGAGAGCTCAACGACGGGGCAGCTTTGCTTCGTTTCGCTGGGCCTTTTTTCAGAGCCCAAAATCGAACGTTTTAATCAGTTTCGGGACACTTTTCTACTTTTGCGCTGTTTTCCAGTCCCGGATCGTGCGTCGTACATCGCGAGAAGGACACGTGGAGGCTGGGCCCGCAAACCGAGGTCGCGGGCCTTGTGACCAGGTCTCCGTCACTTCGGAGCCCATAACTTTTGATCCGCAAGGAGTTACGCGGCCCACAGCATACCGTTGGAAAGCTCTCCGAGAGCTCTACGACGCGGCAGCTAAGCTTTGCTTCGCTGGGCCTTTTTTCGGAGCCCAAAATCGAACGTTTTAATCAGTTTCGGGACACTTTTCTTCTTTTGCGATGTTTTTCAATCCCGGATCGTGCGTCGTGCATCGCGAGAAGGACACGTGGAGGCTGGGCCCCCAAACCGAGGTCGCGGGCCTTGTGACCAGGTCTCCGTCACTCCAGACCCCATAACTTTTGATCATTAAGGAGTTACGCGGCCCACAACATACCGTTGAAAAGCTCTCCGAGAGCTCTACGACGGGGCAGCTTAGCTTCGTTTCGCTAGGTTTTTTTTCGGAGCCCAAAATTGAACGTTTTAATCAGTTTCGGGACACTTTTCTTCTTTAACGCTGTTTTTCAGTCCCGGATCGTGCGTCGTGCATCGCGAGAAGGACACGTGGAGGCTGGGCTTGCAAACCGAGGTCGCGGGCCTTGTGACAAGGTCTCCGTCACTCCGGACCCCATAACTTTTGATCATTAAGGAGTTACGCGGCCCACAGCATACCGTTGGAAAGCTCTCCGAGAGCTCTACGACGGGGCAGCTTAGCCTCGCTTCGCTGGGCCTTTTTTCAGAGCCCAAAATCGAACGTTTTAATCAGTTTCGGGACACTTTTATCCTTTTGCGCTGTTTTTTAGTCACGGATCGTGCGTCGTGCATCGCGAGAAGGACACGTGGAGGCTGGGCCCGCAAACCGAGGTCGCGGGCCTTGTGACCAGGTCTCCGTCACTCCGGACCCCATAACTTTTGATCATTAAGGAGTTACGCGGCCCACAGCATACCGTTGGAAAGCTCTCCGAGAGCTCTACGACGGGGCATCTTAGCTTCGCTTCGTTGGGCCTTTTTTCGGAGTCTAAAATTGAACGTTTTAATCAGTTTCGGGACACTTTTCTTCTTCTGCGCTGTTTTTCAATCCGGATCGTGCGTCGTGCATCGCGAGAAGGACACGTGGAGGCTGGGCCCGCAAACCGAGGTCGCGGTCCTTGTGACCAGGTCTCCGTCACTTCGGAGCCCATAACTTTTGATCCGCAAGGAGCTACGCGGCCCACAGCATACCGTTGGAAAGCTCTCCGACAGCTCTACGACGCGGCAGCCAAGCTTCGCTTCGCTGGGCCTTTTTTCGGAGCCCAAAATCGAACGTTTTAATCAGTTTCGGGACACTTTTCATCTTTTGCGCTATTTTCCAGCCCCGGATCGTGCGTCGTGCATCGCGAGAAGGACACGTGGAGGCTGGGCCCGCAAACCGAGGTCGCGGTCCTTGTGACCAGGTCTCCGTCACTTCGGAGCCCATAACTTTTGATCCGCAAGGAGCTACGCGGCCCACAGCATACCGTTGGAAAGCTCTCCGAGAGCTCTACGACGCGGCAGCCAAGCTTCGCTTCGCTGGGCCTTTTTTCGGAGCCCAAAATCGAACGTTTTAATCAGTTTCGGGACACTTTTCTTCTTTTGCACTATTTTTCAGTCCCGGATCGTGCGTCGTGCATCGCGAGAAGGACACGTAGAGGCTGGGCCCGCAAATCGAGGTCGCGGGCCTTGTGACCAGGTCTCCGTCACTCCGGACCCCATAACTTTTGATCATTAAGGAGTTACGCGGCCCACAGCATACCGTTGGAAAGCTCTCCGAGAGCTCTACGACGGGGCAACCAAGCTTTGCTTCGCTGGGTCTTTTTTCGGAGCCCAAAATCGAACGTTTTAATCAGTTTCGGGACACTTTTCTTCTTTAACGCTGTTTTTCAGTCCCGGATCGTGCGTCGTGCATAGCGAGAAGGACACGTGGAGGCTGGGCCCGCAAACCGAGGTCGCGGGCCTTGTGACAAAGTCTCCGTCACTCCGGACCCCATAACTTTTGATCATTAAGGAGTTACGCGGCCCACAGCATACCGTTGGAAAGCTATCCGAGAGCTCTTCGACGGGGCAGCTTAGCTTCGCTTCGCTGGGCCTTTTTTCGGAGCCCAAAATCGAACGTTTTAATCAGTTTCGGGACACTTTTCTACTTTTGCGCTCTTTTCCAGTCAAGGATCGCGCGTCGTGCATCGCGAGAAGGACACGTGGAGGTTGGGCCCACAAACCGAGGTCGCAGGCCTTGGGACCAGGTCTCCGTCACTCCGGACCCCATAACTTTTGATCCTTAAGGAGTTACGCGGCCCACAACATACCGTTGGAAAGCTCTCCGAGAGCTCTACGACGGGGCAGCCAAGCTTTGCTTCGCTGGGCCTTTTTTCGGAGCCCAAAATCGAACGTTTTAATCAGTTTCGGGACACTTTTCATCTTTTACGCTGTTTTCCAGTCCCGGATCGTGCGTCGTGCATCGCGAGAAGGACACGTGGAGGCTGGGCCTGCAAACCGAGGTCGCGGGCCTTGTGACAAGGTCTCCGTCACTCCGGACCCCATAACTTTTGATCATTAAGGAGTTACGCGGCCCACAGCATACCGTTGGAAAGCTCTCCGAGAGCTCTACGACGGGGCAGCTTAGCTTCGCTTCGCTGGGCCTTTTTTCGGAGCCCAAAATCGAACGTTTTAATCATTTTCGGGACACTTTTCTTCTTTTGCGCTGTTTTTCAGTCTCGGATCGTACGTCGTGCATCGCGAGAAGGACACGGGGAGGATGGGCCCGCGAACCGAGGTCGCGGGCCTTGTGACCAGGTCTCCGTCACTCCGGACCCCATAACTTTTGATCATTAAGGAGTTACGCGGCCCACAGCATACCGTTGGAAAGCTCTCCGAGAGCTCTACGACGGGGCAACTAAGCTTAGCTTTGCTGGGCCTTTTTTCGGAGCCCAAAATCGAACGTTTTAATATGTTTCGGGACACTTTTCTTCTTTTGCGCTGTTTTTCAGTCCCGGATCGTGCGTCGTGCATCGCAAGAAGGACACGTGGAGGCTGGGCCCGCAAACCGAGGTCGCGGGCCTTGGGGCCAGGTCTCCGTCCCTCCGGAGCCCATAACTTTTGATCCGCAAGGAGTTACGCAGCCCACAGCATACCGTTGGAAAGCTCTCCGAGAGCTCTACGACGGGGCAGCTAAGCTTTGCTTCGCTGGGCCTTTTTTCGGAGCCCAAAATCGAACGTTTTAATCTGTTTCGGGACACTTTTCTTCTTTTGCGCTGTTTTTCAGTCCCGGATCATTCGTCGTGCATCGCGAGAAGGGCGACAACCCTATCCGTCCCATTTCTGTTACTGAATCCTGCGTCACCTTGGGCGAGACAGCTTCGCTTCACGTAGAGGCTGGGCCCGCAAACCGAGGTCGCGGGCCTTGGGACCAGGTCTCCGTCGCTCTGGAGCCCATAACTTTTGATCCGCAAGGAGTTATGCGGCCCACAGCATACCGTTGGAAAGCTCTCCGAGAGCTCTACGACGCGGCAGCTAAGCATTGCTTCGCTGGGCCCTTTTTCGGAGCCCAAAATCGATCATTTTAATCAGTTTCGGGACACTTTTCATCATTTGCACTGTTTTTCAGTACCAGATCGTGCGTCGTGCGTCGCGAGAAGGACACGTTGAGGCTGAGCCCGCAAACCGAGATCGCGGGCCTTAGGACCAGGTCTCCGTCGCTCAGGAGCCCATAACTTTTGATCCGCAAAGAGTTACGCGGCCCACAACATACCGTTGGAAAGCTCTCTGAGAGCTCTACGACGGGGCAGGTTAGCTTATCTTCGCTGGGCCTTTTTTCGGAGCCCAAAATCGAACGTTTTAATCAGTTTCGGGACACTTTTCTTCTTTTGCGCTGTTTTCCAGTCCCGGATCGTGCGTCGTGCATCGCGAGAAGGACACGTGGAGGCTGGGCCCGCAAACCGAGGTCGCGGGCCTTGGGACCAGGTCTCCGTCACTCCGGACCCCATAACTTTTGATCCTTAAGGAGTTACGCGGCCCACAGCATACCGTTGGAAAGCTCTCCGAGAGCTCTACGACGGGGCAGCTTAGCTTCGCTTCGCTGGGCCTTTTTTCGGAGCCCAAAATCGAACGTTTTAATCAGTTTCGGGACACTTTTCTTCTTTTGCGCTGTTTTCCAGTCCCAGATCGTGCGTCGTGCATCGAGAGAAGGACACGTGGAGGTTGGGCCCGCAAACCGAGGTCGCGGGCCTTGGGACTAGGTCTCCGTCACTCCGAACCCCATAACTTTTGATCCTTAAGGAGTTACGCGGCCCACAGCATACCGTTGGAAAGCTCTCCAAGAGCTCTACGACGGGGCAGCCAAGCTTTGCTTCGCTGGGCCTTTTTTCGGAGCCCAAAATCGAACGTTTTAATCAGTTTCGGGACACTTTTCTTCTTTTGCGCTATTTTCCAGTCCCGGATCGTGCGTCGTGCATCGCGAGAAGGACACGTGGAGGCTGAGCCCGCAAACCGAGATCGCGGGCCTTAGGACCAGGTCTCCGTCGCTCCGGAGCCCATAACTTTTGATCCGCAAAGAGTTACGCGGCCCACAGCATACCGTTGGAAAGCTCTCTGAGAGCTCTACGACGGGGCAGGTTAGCTTCTCTTCGCTGGGCCTTTTTTCGAAGCCCAAAATCGAACGTTTTATTCAGTTTCGGGACACCTTTCTTCTTTTGCGCTGTTTTCCAGTCCCGGATCGTGCGTCGTGCATCGCGAGAAGGACACGTGGAGGCTGGGCCCGCAAACCGAGGTCGCGGGCCTTGTGACCAGGTCTCCGTCACTCTAGACCCCATAACTTTTGATCCTTAAGGAGTTACGCGGCCCACAGCATACCGTTGGAAAGCTCTTCGAGAGCTCTACGACGGGGCAGCCAAGCTTTGCTTCGCTGGGCCTTTTTTCGGGGCCCAAAATCAAACGTTTTAATCAGTTTCGGGACACTTTTCTTCTTTTGCGCTGTTTTTCAGTCCCGGAACGTGCGTCGTGCATCGCGAGAAGGGCGACAACCCAATCCGTCCCATTTCTGTTACCGAATCCTACGGCACCTTGGGCGAGACAGCTTCGCTACACGTAGAGGCTTGGCCCGCAAATCGAGGTCGCGGGCCTTGGGACCAGGTCTCCGTCGCTCCGGAGCCCATAACTTTTGATCCGCAAGGAGCTACGCGGCCCACAGCATACCGTTGGAAAGCTCTCCGAGAGCTCTACGACACGGCAACCAAGCTTCGCTTCGCTGGGCCTTTTTTCGGAGCCCAAAATCGAACGTTTTAATCAGTTTCAGGACACTTTTCTTCTTTTGCGCTGTTTTTCAGTCCCGGATCGTGCGTCGTGCATCGCGAGAAGGACACGTGGAGGCTGGGCCCGCAAACCGAGGTCGCGGGCCTTGTGACCAGGTCTCCGTCACTCCGGACCCCATAACTTTTGATCATTAAGGAGTTACGCGGCCCACAGCATACCGTTGGAAAGCTCTTCGAGAGCTCTACGACGGGGCAGCTTAGCTTCGCTTCGCTGGGCCTTTTTTCGGAGCCTAAAATGGAATGTTTTAATCAGTTTCGGGACACTTTTCTTCTTTTGCACTGTTTTTAAGTCCCGGATCGTGCGTCGTGCATCGCAAGAAGGACACGTGGAGGCTGGGCCCGCAAACCGAGGTCACGGGCGTTGTGACCAGGTCTCCGTCACTCCGGACCCCATAACTTTTGATCATTAAGGAGTTACGCGGCCCACAGCATACCGTTGGAAAGCTCTTTGAAAGCTCTACGACGGGGCAACTTAGCTTCGCTTCGTTGGGGTTTTTTTCGGAGCCCAAAATTGAACGTTTTAATCAGTTTCGGGACACTTTTCTTCTTTTGCACTGTTTTCCAGTCCAGGATCGTGCGTCGAACATCGCGAGAAGGACACGTCGAGGCTGGGCCCGCAAACCGAGGTCGCGGTCCTTGTGACCAGGTCTCCGTCAATTCGGAGAACATAACTTTTGATCCGCAAGGAGTTACGCGGCCCACAGTATACCGTTGGAAAGCTCTCCGAGAGCTCTACGACGGGTCAACCAAGCTTTGCTTCGCTGGGCCTTTTTTCGGAGACCAAAATCGAACGTTTTAATCAGTTTCGGGACAATTTTCTTCTTTTGCGCTGTTTTCTAGTCCCGGATCGTAAGGCGTGCATCGCGAGAAGGACACGTGGAGGTTGGGCCCGCAAACCGAGGTCGCGGGCCTTGGGACCAGGTCTCCGTCACTCCGGACCCCATAACTTTTGATCATTAAGGAGTTACGCGGCCCACAGCATACCGTTGGAAAGCTCTCCGAGAGCTCTACGACGGGGCAACCAAGCTTTGCTTCGCTGGGCCTTTTTTCGGAGACCAAAATCGAACGTTTGAATCAGTTTCGGGATACTTTTCATCTTTTGCGCTATTTTCCAGTCCCGAATCGTGCGTCGTGCATCGCGAGAAGGACACGTGGAGGCTGGGCCCGCAAACCGAGGTCGCGGGCCTTGTGACCAGGTCTCCGTCACTTCGGAGCCCATAACTTTTGATCTGCAAGGAGTTACGCGGCCCACAGCATACCATTGGAAAGCTCTCTGAGATCTCTACGACGCGACAGCTAGCTTTGCTTTGCTGGGCCTTTTTTCGGAGCCTAAAATTGAACGTTTTAATCAGTTTCGGGACACTTTTCTTCTTTTGCGATGTTTTCCAGTCCCGGATAGTGCGTCGTGCATCACGAGAAGGACACGTGGAGGTTGGGCCCGTAAACCGAGGTCACGGACCTTGGGACCAGGTCTCCGTCGCTCCGGAGCCCGTAACTTTTGATCCGTAAGGAGTTACGCGGCCCACAGCATACCGTTGGAAAGTTCTCCGAGAGCTCTACGACGAGGCAGCCAAGCTTTGCTTCGCTGGGCCTTTTTTAGGAGCCCAAAATCGAACGTTTTAATCAGTTTCGGGACACTTTTCTTTTTTTGCGCTATTTTCCAGTCCCGGATCGTGCGTCGTGCATCACGAGAAGGACACGTGGAGGCTGAGCCCGCAAACCGAGATCGCGGGCCTTAGGACCAGGTCTCCGTCGCTCCGGAGCCCATAACTTTTGATCCGCAAAGAGTTACGCGGCCCACAACATACCGTTGGAAAGCTCTCTGAGAGCTCTACGACGGGGCAGGTTAGCTTCTCTTCGCTGGGCCTTTTTTCGAAGCCCAAAATCGAACGTTTTATTCAGTTTCGGGACACTTTTCTTCTTTTGCGCTGTTTTCCAGTCCCGGATCGTGCGTCGTGCATCGCGAGAAGGACACGTGGAGGCTGGGCCCGCAAACCGAGGTCGCGGGCCTTGTGACCAGGTCTCCGTCACTCTAGACCCCATAACTTTTGATCCTTAAGGAGTTACGCGGCCCACAGCATACCGTTGGAAGGCTCTCCGAGAGCTCAACGACGGGGCAGCCAAGTTTTGCTTTGCTGGGCCTTTTTTCGGAGCCCAAAATCGAACGTTTTAATCAGTTTCAGGACACTTTTCTTCTTTTGCGCTGTTTTTCAGTCCCGGATCGTGCGTCGTGCATCGCGAGAAGGGCGACAACCCAATCCGTCCCATTTCTGTTACCGAATCCTGCGGCACCTTGGGCGAGACAGCTTCGCTTCACGTAGAGGCTGGGCCCGCAAATCGAGGTCGCGGGCCTTGGGACCAGGTCTCCGTCGCTCCGGAGCCCATAACTTTTGATCCGCAAGGAGTTACGCGGCCCACAACATACCGTTGGAAAGCTCTCCGAGAGCTCTACGACGCGGCAACTAAGCTTCGCTTCGCTAGGCCTATTTTCGGAGCCCAAAATCGAACGTTTTAATCAGTTTCGGGACACTTTTATTCTTTTGCGCTATTTTTCAGTCCCGGATCGTGCGTCGTGCATCGCGAGAAGGACACGTGGAGGCTGGGCCCGCCAACCGAGGTCGCAGGCCTTGTGACCAGGTCTCCGTCACTCCGGACCCCATAACTTTTGATCATTAAGGAGTTACGCGGCCCACAGCATACCGTTGGAAAGCTCTCCGAGAGCTCTACGACGGGGCAGCTTAGCTTCGTTTCGCTGGGGCTTTTTTCGGAGCCTAAAATGGAACGTTTTAATCAGTTTCGGGACACTTTTCTTCTTTTGCACTGCTTTTTAGTCCCGTATCGTGCGTCGTGCATTGCGAGAAGGACACGTGGAGGCTGGGCCCGCAAACCGAGGTCACGGGCATTGTGACCAGGTCTCCGTCACTCCGGACCCCATAACTTTTGATCATTAAGGAGTTACGCGGCCCACAGCATACCGTTGGAAAGCTCTTTGAGAGCTCTACGACGGGGCAGCTTAGCTTCGCTTCGTTGGGGCTTTTTTCGGAGCCCAAAATTGAACGTTTTAATCAGTTTCGGGACACTTTTCTGCTTTTGCGCTGTTTTCCAGTCCAGGATCGTGCGTCGTACATCGCGAGAAGGACACGTCGAGGCTGGGCCCGTAAACCGAGGTCGCGGTCCTTGTGACCAGGTCTCCGTCAATTCGGAGCCCATAACTTTTGATCCGCAAGGAGTTACGCGGTCCACAGCATACTGTTGGAAAGCTCTCCGAGAGCTCTACGACGCGCCAACTAAGCTTTGCTTCGCTGGGCCTATTTTCGGAGCCCAAAATCGAACGTTTTAATGAGTTTCGGGACACTTTTCTTCCTTTGCACTGTTTTTCAGTCGCGGATCGTGCGTCGTGCATCGCGAGAAGGACACGTGGAGGCTGGGCCCGCAAACCGAGGTCGCAGGCCTTGTGACCAGGTCTCCGTCACTCCGGAGCCCATAACTTTTGATCCTTAAGGAGTTACGCGGCCCACAGCATACCGTTGGAAAGCTCTCCGAGAGCGTTACGACGGGGCAACCAAGCTCTACGTCGCTGGGCGGTTTTTTGGAGGCCGAAATCGAACCTTTTTATGAGTTTCGGGATACTTTTCATCTTTTGCGCTATTTTTCAGTCCCGGATCGTGCGTCGTGCATCGCGAGAAGGACACGTGGAGGCTGGGCCCGCAAACCGAGGTCGCGGGCCTTGTGACCAGGTCTCCGTCACTTCGGAGCCCATAACTTTTGATCCGCAAGGAGTTACGCGGCCCACAGCATACTGTTGGAAAGCTCTCCGAGAGCTCTACGACGCGGCAGCTAAGCTTTGCTTTGCTGGGCCTTTTTTCGGAGCCCAAAATCGAACGTTTTAATCAGTTTCGGGACACTTTTCTTCTTTTGCGATGTTTTCCAGTCCTGGATAGTTCGTCGTGCATCACGAGAATGACACGTGGAGGTTGGGCCCGTAAACCGAGGTCACGGACCTTGGGACCAGGTCTCAGTCACTCCGGACCCCATAACTTTTGATCCTTAAGGAGTTACGCGGCCCATAGCATACCGTTGGAAAGCTCTCCAAGAGCTCTACGACGGGGCAGCCAAGCTTTGCTTCGCTGGGCCTTTTTTCGGAGCCCAAAATCGAACGTTTTAATCAGTTTCGGGACACTTTTCTTCTTTTGCGCTATTTTCCAGTCCCGGATCGTGCGTCGTGCATCACGAGAAGGACACGTGGAGGCTGAGCCCGTAAACCGAGATCGCGGGCCTTAGGACCAGGTCTCCGTCGCTCCGGAGACCATAACTTTTGATCCGCAAAGAGTTACGCGGCCCACAGCATACCGTTGGAAAGCTCTCTGAGAGCTCTACGACGGGGCAGGTTAGCTTCTCTTCGCTGGGCCTTTTTTCGGTGCCCAAAATCGAACGTTTTAATCAGTTTCGGTACACTTTTCTTCTTTTGCGCTGTTTTTCAGTCCCGGATCGTGTGTCGTGCATCGCGAGAAGGACACGTGGAGGCTGGGCCTGCAAACCGAGGTCGCGGGCCTTGTGACCAGGTCTCCGTCACTCTAGACCCCATAACTTTTGATCATTAATGAGTTACGCGGCCCACAGCATACCGTTGGAAAGCTCTTCGAGAGCTCTACGACGGGGCAGCTTAGCTTCGCTTCGTTGGGCCTTTTTTCGGAGCCCAAAATCGAACGTTTTAATCAGTTTCGGGACACTTTTCTACTTTTGCCTTTTTTCCAGTCCCGGATCGTATGTCGTGCATCGCGAGAAGGACACGTGGAGGCTGGGCCTGCAAACCGAGGTCGCGGGCCTTGTGACCAGGTCTCCGTCAATTCGGAGAACATAACTTTTGATCCGCAAGGAGTTACGCGGCCCACAGTATACCGTTGGAAAGCTCTCCGAGAGCTCTACGACGCGGCTGCTAAGCTATGCTTCGCTGGGCCTTTTTTCGGAGCCCAAAATCGAACGTTTTAATCAGTTTCGGGACACTTTTCTTCTTTTGCACTGTTTTCCAGTCCCGGATCGTGCGTCGTGCATCGCGAGAAGGACACGTGGAGGTTGGGCCCGCAAACCGAGGTCGCGGGCCTTGGGACCAGGTCTCCGTCACTCCAGACCCCATAACTTTTGATCCTTAAGGAGTTACGCGGCCCACAGCATACCGTTGGAAAGCTCTCCGAGAGCTCTACGATGGGGCAGCTAAGCTTCGCTTCGCTGGGCCTTTTTTCGGAGCCCAAAATCGAACGTTTTAATCAGTTTCGGGACAATTTTCTTCTTTTGCGATGTTTTCCAGTCCCGGATCGTGCGTCGTGCATCGCGAGAAGGACACGTGGAGGTTGGGCCCGCAAACCGAGGTCGCGGGCCTTGGGACCAGGTCTCCGTCACTCCGGACCCCATAACTTTTGATCCTTAAGGAGTTACGCGGCCCACAGCATACCGTTGGAAAGCTCTCCGAGAGCTCTACGACGGGGCAACCAAGCTTTGCTTCGCTGGGCCTTTTTTCGGAGCCCAAAATCGAACGTTTTAATCAGTTTCGGGATACTTTTCATCTTTTGCGCTATTTTCCAGTCCCGAATCGTGCGTCGTGCATCGCGAGAAGGACACGTGGAGGCTGGGCCCGCAAACCGAGGTCGCGGGCCTTGTGACCAGGTCTCCGTCACTTCGGAGCCCATAACTTTTGATCCGCAAGGAGTTACGCGGCCCACAGCATACCGTTGGAAAGCTCTCCGAGAGCTCTACGACGCGGCAGCTAAGCTTTGCTTTGCTGGGCCTTTTTTCGGAGCCCAAAATCGAACGTTTTAATCAGTTTCGGGACACTTTTCTTCTTTTGCGCTGTTTTCCAGTCCCGGATAGTGCGTCGTGCATCACGAGAAGGACACGTGGAGGTTGGGCCCGCAAACCGAGGTCACGGACCTTGGGACCAGGTCTCCGTCACTCCGGACCCCATAACTTTTGATCCTTAAGGAGTTACGCGGCCCATAGCATACCGTTGGAAAGCTCTCCAAGAGCTCTACGACGGGGCAGCCAAGCTTTGCTTCGCTGGGCCTTTTTTCGGAGCCCAAAATCGAACGTTTTAATCAGTTTCGGGACACTTTTCTTCTTTTGCGCTATTTTCCAGTCCCGGATCGTGCGTCGTGCATCGCGAGAAGGACACGTGGAGGCTGAGCCCGTAAACCGAGATCGCGGGCCTTAGGACCAGGTCTCCGTCGCTCCGGAGCCCATAACTTTTGATCCGCAAAGAGTTACGCGGCCCACAGCATACCGTTGGAAAGCTCTCTGAGAGCTCTACGACGGGGCAGGTTAGCTTCTCTTCGCTGGGCCTTTTTTCGAAGCCCAAAATCGAAAGTTTTAATCAGTTTCGGGACACCTTTCTTCTTTTGCGCTGTTTTCCAGTCCCGGATCGTGCGTCGTGCATCGCGAGAAGGACAAGTGGAGGCTGGGCCCGCAAACCGAGGTCGCGGGCCTTGTGACCAGGTCTCCGTCACTCTAGACCCCATAACTTTTGATCCTTAAGGAGTTACGCGGCCCACAGCATACCGTTGGAAAGCTCTTCGAGAGCTCTACGACGGGGCAGCCAAGCTTTGCTTCGCTGGGCCTTTTTTCGGAGCCCAAAATCGAACGTTTTAATCAGTTTCGGGACACTTTTCTTCTTTTGCGCTGTTTTTCAGTCCCGGAACGTGCGTCGTGCATCGCGAGAAGGGCGACAACCCAATCCGTCCCATTTCTGTTACCGAATCCTACGGCACCTTGGGCGAGACAGCTTCGCTACACGTAGAGGCTTGGCCCGCAAATCGAGGTCGCGGGCCTTGGGACCAGGTCTCCGTCGCTCCGGAGCCCATAACTTTTGATCCGCAAGGAGCTACGCGGCCCACAGCATACCGTTGGAAAGCTCTCCGAGAGCTCTACGACACGGTAGCCAAGCTTCGCTTCGCTGCGCCTTTTTTCGGAGCCCAAAATCGAACGTTTTAATCAGTTTCGGGACACTTTTCTTCTTTTGCGCTGTTTTTCAATCCCGGATCGTGCGTCGTGCATCGCGAGAAGGACACGTGGAGGCTGGGCCCCCAAACCGAGGTCGCGGGCCTTGTGACCAGGTCTCCGTCACTCCAGACCCCATAACTTTTGATCATTAAGGAGTTACGCGCCCCACAACATACCGTTGAAAAGCTCTCCGAGAGCTCTACGACGGGGCAGCTTAGCTTCGTTTCGCTGGGGCTTTTTTCGGAGCCTAAAATGGAACGTTTTAATCAGTTTCGGGACACTTTTCTTCTTTTGCACTGCTTTTTAGTCCCGTATCGTGCGTCGTGCATTGCGAGAAGGACACGTGGAGGCTGGGCCCGCAAACCGAGGTCGTGGGCCTTGGGACCAGGTCTCCGTCGCTCCGGAGCCCATAACTTTTGATCCGCAAGGAGTTACGCGGCCCACAGCATACCGTTGGAAAGCTCTTTGAGAGCCCTACGACGGGGCAGCTTAGCTTCGCTTCGTTGGGGCTTTTTTCGGAGCCCAAAATTGAACGTTTTAATCAGTTTCGGGACACTTTTCTACTTTTGCGCTGTTTTCCAGTCCAGGATCGTGCGTCGTACATCGCGAGAAGGACACGTGGAGGCTGGGCCCGCAAACCGAGGTCGCGGTCCTTGTGACCAGGTCTCCGTCAATTCGAAGAACATAACTTTTGATCCGCAAGGAGTTACGCGGCCCACAGTATACCGTTGGAAAGCTCTCCGAGAGCTCTACGACGCGGCTGCTAAGCTATGCTTCGCTGGGCCTTTTTTCTGAGCCCAAAATCGAACGTTTTAATCAGTTTCGGGACACTTTTCTTCTTTTATGCTGTTTTTCAGTCCCGGATCGTGCGTCGTGCATCTCGAGAAGGACACGTGGAGGCTGGGCCCGCAAACTGAGGTCGCGGGCCTTGTGACCAGGTCTCCGTCACTCCGGACCCCATAACTTTTGATCATTAAGGAGTTACGCGGCCCACAGCATACCGTTGGAAAGCTCTTCGAGAGCTCTACGACGGGGCAGCTTAGATTCGCTTCGCTGGGCCTTTTTTCGGAGCCCAAAATCGAACGTTTTAATCAGTTTCGGGACACTTTTCTACTTTTGTACTGTTTTCCAGTCCCGGATCGTGCATCGTGCATCGCGAGAAGGACACGTGGAGGTTGGGCCCGCAAACCGAGGTCGCGGGCCTTGGGACCAGGTCTCCGTAACTCCGGACCCCATAACTTTTCATCCTTAAGGAGTTACGCGGCCCACAGCATACCGTTGGAAAGCTCTCCGAGAGCTCTATGACGCGGCAGCTTAGCTTCGCTTTGTTGGGGCTTTTTTCGGAGCCCAAAATCGAACGTTTTAATCAGTTTCGGGACAATTTTCTTCTTTTGCGCTATTTTTAAGTCCCGGATCGTGCGTCGTGTATCGCGAGAAGGACACGTGGAGGCTGGACCCGCAAACCGAGGTCGCGGGCATTGTGACCAGGTCTCCGTCACTCAGGACCCCATAACTTTTGATCATTAAGGAGTTACGCGGCCCACAGCATACCGTTGGAAAGCTCTTTGAGAGCTCGACGACGGGGCAGCTTAGCTTCGCTTCGTTGGGGCTTTTTTCGGAGCCCAAAATCGAACGTTTTAATCAGTTTCGGGATACTTTTCTGCTTTTGCGCTGTTTTCCAGTCCAGGATCGTGCGTCGTACATACCGAGAAGGACACGTGGAGGCTGGGCCCGCAAACCGAGGTCGCGGTCCTTGTGACCAGGTCTCCGTCAATTCGGAGAACATAACTTTTGATCCGCAAGGAGTTACGCGGCCCACAGTATACCGTTGGAAAGCTCTCCGAGAGCTCTACGACGCGGCTGCTAAGCTATGCTTTGCTGGGCCTTTTTTCGGAGCCCAAAATGAAACGTTTTAATCAGTTTCGGGACACTTTTCTTCTTTTACGCTGTTTTTCAGTCCCGGATCGTGCGTCGTGCATCGCGAGAAGGACACGTGGAGCCTGGGCCCGCAAACTGAGTTCGCGGGCCTTGTGACCAGGTCTCCGTCACTCCGGACCCCATAACTTTTGATCATTAAGGAGTTACGCGGCCCACAGCATACCGTTGGAAAGCTCTCCGAGAGCTCTACGACGGGGCAGCTTAGCTTCGCTTCGCTGGGCCTTTTTTCGGAGCCCAAAATCGAACGTTTTAATCAGTTTCGGGACACTTTTCTACTTTTGCGCTGTTTTCCAGTCCCGGATCGTGCGTCGTGCATCGCGAGAAGGACACGTGGAGGTTGGGCCCGCAAACCGTGGTCGCGGGCCTTGGGACCAGGTCTCCGTCACTCCGGACCCCATAACTTTTGATCCTTAAGGAGTTACGCGGCCCACAGCATACCGTTGGAAAGCTCTCCGAGAGCTCTACGACGGGGCAACCAAGCTTTGCTTCGTTCGGCCTTTTTTCGGAGCCCAAAATCGAACGTTTTAATCAGTTTCGGGACAATTTTCTTCTTTTGCGCTGTTTTCCAGTCCCGGATCGTGCGTCGTGCATCGCGAGAAGGACACGTGGAGGTTGGGCCCGTAAACCGAGGTCACGGGCCTTGGGACCAGGTCTCCGTCACTCCGGACCCCATAACTTTTGATCCTTAAGGAGTTACGCGGCCCACAGCATACCGTTGGAAAGCTCTCCGAGAGCTCTACGACGGGGCAACCAAGCTTTGCTTCGCTGGGCCTTTTTTCGGAGCCCAAAATCGAACGTTTTAATCAGTTTTGGGACACTTTTCATCTTTTGCGCTGTTTTCCAGTCCCGAATCGTGCATCGTGCATCGCGAGAAGTACACGTGGAGGCTGGGCCCGCAAACTGAGGTCGCGGGCCTTGTGACCAGGTCTCCGTCACTTCGGAGCCCATAACTTTTGATCCGCAAGGAGTTACGCGGCCCACAGCATACCGTTGGAAAGCTCTCCGAGAGCTCTACGACGCGGCAGCTTAGCTTCGCTTCGTTGGGCCTTTTTTCGGAGCCCAAAATCGAACGTTTTAATCAGTTTCGGGACACTTTTCTTCTTTTGCGCTGTTTTTAAGTCCCGGATCGTGCGTCGTGCATCGCGAGAAGGACACGTGGAGGCTGGGCCCGCAAACCGAGGTCGCGGGCGTTGTGACCAGGTCTCCGTCACTCCGGACCCCATAACTTTTGATCATTAAGGAGTTACGTGGCCCACAGCATACCGTTGGAAAGCTCTTTGAGAGCTCTACGACGGGGCAGCTTAGCTTCGCTTCGTTGTGGCTTTTTTTGGATCCCAAAATCGAACGTTTTAATCAGTTTCGGGATACTTTTCTGCTTCTGCACTGTTTTCCAGTCCAGGATCGTGCGTCGTACATCGCGAGAAGGACACGTGGTGGCTGGGCCCGCAAACCGAGGTCGCGGTCCTTGTGACCAGGTCTCCGTCAATTCGGAGAACATAACTTTTGATCCGCAAGGAGTTACGCGGCCCACAGTATACCGTTGGAAAGCTCTCCGAGGGCTCTACGACGCGGCTGCTATGCTATGCTTCGCTGGGCCTTTTTTCGGAGCCCAAAATCGAACGTTTTAATCAGTTTCGGGACACTTTTCTTCTTTTGCGCTGTTTTTCAGTCCCGGATCGTGCGTCGTGCATCGCGAGAAGGACACGTGGAGGCTGGGCCCGCAAACTGAGGTCGCGGGCCTTGTGACCAGGTCTCCGTCACTCCGGACCCCATAACTTTTGATCATTAAGGAGTTACGCGGCCCACAACATACCGTTGGAAAGCTCTCCGAGAGCTCTACGACGGGGCAGCTTAGCTTCGCTTCGCTGGGCCTTTTTTCGGAGCCCAAAATCGAACGTTTTAATCAGTTTCGGGACACTTTTCTACTTTTACGCTGTTTTCCAGTCCCGGATCGTGCGTCGTGCATCGCGAGAAGGACACGTGGAGGTTGGGCCCGCAAATCGAGGTCGCGAGCCTTGGGACAAGGTCTCCGTCACTCCGGACCCCATAACTTTTGATCCTTAAGGAGTTACGCGGCCCACAGCATACCGTTGGAAAGCTCTCCGAGAGCTCTACGACGGGCAACCAAGCTTTGCTTTGCTGGGCCTTTTTTCGGAGCCCAAAATCGAACGTTTTAATCAGTTTCGATACAATTTTCTTCTTTTGCGCTGTTTTTCAGTCCCGGATCGTGCGTCGTACATCGCGAGAAGGACACGTGGAGGTTGGGCCCGCAAACCGAGGTCGCGGACCTTGGGACCAGGTCTCCGTCACTCCGGACCCCATAACTTTTGATCCTTAAGGAGTTACGCGGCCCACAGCATACCGTTGGAAAGCTCTCCGAGAGCTCTACGACGGGGCAACCAAGCTTTGCTTCGCTGGGCCTTTTTTCGGAGCCCAAAATCAAACGTTTTAATCAGTTTCGGGACACTTTTCATCTTTTGCGCTGTTTTCTAGTCCCGAATCGTGCGTCGTGCATCGCGGGAAGGACACGTGGAGGCTGGGCCCGCAAACCGAGGTCGCGGGCCTTGTGACCAGGTCTCCGTCACTTCGGAGCCCATAACTTTTGATCCGCAAGGAGTTACGCGGCCCACAGCATACCGTTGGAAAGCTCTCCGAGAGCTCTACGACGCGGCAGCTTAGCTTCGCATCGTTGGGCCTTTTTTCGGAGCCCAAAATCGAACGTTTTAATCAGTTTCGGGACACTTTTCTTTTTTTGCGCTGTTTTTAAGTCCCGGATCGTGCGTCGTGCATCGCGAGAAGGACACGTGGAGGCTGGGCCCGCAAACCGAGGTCGCGGGCGTTGTGACCAGGTCTCCGTCACTCCGGACCCCATAACTTTTGATCATTAAGGAGTTACGCGGCCCACAGCATACCGTTGGAAAGCTCTTTGAGAGCTCTACGACGGGGCAGCTTAGCTTCGCTTCGTTGGGGCTTTTTTCGGAGCCCAAAATCGAACGTTTTAATCAGTTTCGGGATACTTTTCTGCTTTTGCGCTGTTTTCCAGTCCAGGATCGTGCGTCGTACATCGCGAGAAGGACACGTGGAGGCTGGGCCCGCAAACCGAGGTCGCGGTCCTTGTGACCAGGTCTCCGTCAATTCGGAGAACATAACTTTTGATCCGCATGGAGTTACGCGGCCCACAGTATATCGTTGGAAAGCTCTCCGAGAGCTCTACGACGCGGCTGCTAAGCTATGCTTCGCTGGGCCTTTTTTCGGAGCCCAAAATCGAACGTTTTAATCAGTTTCGGGACACTTTTCTTCTTTTGCGCTGTTTTTCAGTCCCCGATCGTGCGTCGTGCATCGCGAGAAGGTCACGTGGAGGCTGGGCCCGCAAACTGAGGTCACGGGCCTTGTGACCAGGTCTCCGTCACTCCGGACCCCATAACTTTTGATCATTAAGGAGTTACGCGGCCCACAGCATACCGTTGGAAAGCTCTCCGAGAGCTCTACGATGGGGCAGCTTATCTTCGCTTCGCTCGGCCTTTTTTCAGAGCCCAAAATCGAACGTTTTAATTAGTTTCAGGACAGTTTTCTTCTTTTGCACTTTTTTCCAGTCTCGGATCGTGCGTCATGCATCGCGAGAAGGACACGTGGAGGTTGGGCCCGCAAACCGAGGTCGCGGGCCTTGGGACCAGGTCTCCGTCACTCCGGACCCCATAACTTTTGATCCTTAAGGAGTTACGCGGCCCACAGCATACCGTTGGAAAGCTCTCCGAGAGCTCTACGACGGGGCAACCAAGCTCTGCTTCGCTGGGCCTTTTTTCGGAGCCCAAAATCGAACATTTTAATCATTTTCAGGACACTTTTCTTCTTTTGCGCTGTTTTTTAGTCCCGGATCGTGCGTCGTGCATCGCGAGAAGGACACGTGGAGGTTGGGCCCGCAAACCGAGGTCGCGGGCCTTGGGACCAGGTCTCCGTCACTCCGGACCCCATAACTTTTGATCCTTAAGGAGTTACGCGGCCCACAGCATACCGTTGGAAAGCTCTCCGAGAGCTCTACGACGGGGCAACCAAGCTTTGCTTCGCTAGGCCTTTTTTCAGAGCCCAAAATCGAACGTTTTAATCAGTTTCGGGACACTTTTCATCTTTTGCGCTGTTTTCCAGTCCCGAATCGTGCGTCGTGCATCGCGAGAAGGATATGTGGAGGCTGGGCCCGCAAACCGAGATCGCGGGCCTTGGCACCAGGTCTCCGTCGCTCCGGAGCCCATAACTTTTGATCCACAAGGAGTTACGCGGCCCACAGCATATCGTTGGAAAGCTCTCCGAGAGCTCTACGACGCGGCAGCTAAGCTTTGCTTCGATGGGCCTTTTTTCAGAGCCCAAAATTGAACGTTTTAATTAGTTTCGGGACACTTTTCTTCTTTTGCGATGTTTTTCAGTCCCGGATCGTGCGTCGTGCATCGTGAGAAGGACACGTGGAGGCTGGGCCCGCAAACCGAGGTCGCGGGCCTTGTGACTAGGTCTCCGTCACTCCGGACCCCATAACTTTTGATCATTAAGGAGTTACGCGGCCCACAGCATACCGTTGGAAAGCTCTCCGAGAGCTCTACGACGGGGCAGCCAAGCTTTGCTTCGCTGGGCCTTTTTTCGGAGCCCAAAATCGAACGTTTTAATCAGTTTCGGGACACTTTTCTTCTTTTGCGCTGTTTTTCAGTCCCGGATCGTGCGTCGTGCATCGCGAGAAGGACACGTGGAGGCTGGGCCCGCAAACCGAGGTCGCGGGCCTTGTGACCAGGTCTCCGTCACTCCAGACCCCATAACTTTTGATCATTAAGGAGTTACGCGGCCCACAGCATACCGTTGGAAATCTCTTCGAGAGCTCTACGACGGGGCAGCCAAGCTTTGCTTCGCTGGGCCTTTTTTCGGAGCCCAAAATCGATCATTTTAATCAGTTTTGTGACACTTTTCATCTTTTGCATTGTTTTTTAGTACCAGATCGTGCGTCGTGCGTCGCGAGAAGGACACGTGGAGGCTGAGCCCGCAAACCGAGATCGCGGGCCTTGGGACCAGGTCTCCGTCGCTCCGGAGCCCATAACTTTTGATCTGTAAGGAGTTACGCGGCCCACAGCATACCGTTGGAAAGCACTCTGAGAGCTCTACGACGGGGCAGGTTAGCTTCTCTTCGTTGGGCCTTTTTTCGGAGCCCAAAATCGAACATTTTAATCAGTTTTGGGACACCTTTCTTCTTTTGCGCTGTTTTCCAGTCCTGGATCGTGCGTCGTGCATTGCGAGAAGGACACGTGGAGGCTGGGCCCGCAAACCGAGGTCGTGGGCCTTGGGACCAGGTCTCCGTCGCTCCGGAGCCCATAACTTTTGATCCGCAAGGAGTTACGCGGCCCACAGCATACCGTTGGAAAGCTCTCCGAGAGCTCTACGTCGCGGCAGCCAAGCTTCGCTTCGCTGGGCCTTTTTTCAGAGCCCAAAATCGAACGTTTTAATTAGTTTCAGGACAGTTTTCTTCTTTTGCGCTATTTTTCAATCCCGGATCGTGCGTCGTGCATCGCGAGAAGGACACGTGGAGGCTGGGCCCGCAAACCGAGGTCGCGGGCCTTGTGACCAGGTCTCCGTCACTCCGGACCCCATAACTTTTGATCATTAAGGAGTTACGCGGCCCACAGCATACCGTTGGAAAGCTCTCCGAGAGCTCTACGACGGGGCAGCTTAGCTTCGCTTCGTTGGGCCTTTTTTCGAAGCCCAAAATTGAAGGTTTTAATCAGTTTCGGGACACTTTTCTTCTTTTGCGCTGTTTTTCAGTCCCGGATCGTGCGTCGTTCATCGCGAGAAGGACACGTGGAGGCTGGGCCCGCAAACCGAGGTCGCGGGCCTTGTGACCAGGTCTCCGTCACTCCGGACCCCATAACTTTTGATCATTAAGGAGTTACGCGGCCCACAGCATACCGTTGGAAAGATCTTCGAGGGCTCTACGATGGGGCAGCTCACCTGCGCTTCGCTGGGGCTTTTTTCGGAGCCCAAAATCGAACGTTTTAATCAGTTTCGGTACACTTTTCTGCTTTTGCGCTGTTTTCCAGTCCCAGATCGTGCGTCGTGCATCGTGAGAAGGACACGTGGAGGCTGGGCCTTGGGACCAGGTCTCCGTCACTCCGGAGCCCATAACTTTTGATCCTTAAGGAGTTACGCGGCCCACAGCATACCGTTGGAAATCTCTCCGAGAGCTCTACGACCGGGCAGCTTAGCCTCGCTTCGCTGGGCCTTTTTTCGGAGCCCAAAATCGAACGTTTTAATCATTTTCATGACACTTTTCTTCTTTTGCGCTATTTTTCAATCCCGGATCGTGCGTCGTGCATCGCGAGAACGACACGTGGAGGCTGGGCCCGCAAACCGAGGTCGCGGGCCTTGTGACCAGGTCTTCGTCAATCCGGACCCCATAACTTTTGATCATTAAGGAGTTACGCGGCCCACAGCATACCGTTGGAAAGATCTTCGAGGGCTCTACGACGGGGCAGCTTAGCTTCGCTTCGCTGGGGCTTTTTTCGGAGCCCAAAATCGAACGTTTTAATCAGTTTCGGGACATTTCTCTACCTTTGCGCTGTTTTCCAGTCCCGGATCGTGCGTCGTACATCGTGAGAAGGACACGTGGAGGTTGGGCCCGCAAACCGAGGTCGCGGCCCTTGGGACCAGGTCTCCGTCACTCCGGAGCCCGTAACTTTTGATCCTTAAGGAGTTACGCGGCCCACAGCATACCGTTGGAAAGCTCTCCGAGAGCTCTACGACGGGGCAGCTTAGCTTCGCTTCGCTGGGCCTTTTTTCGGAGCCCAAAATCGAACGTTTTAATCAGTTTCGGGACACTTTTCTACTTTTGCGCTGTTTTCCAGTCCCGGATCGTGCGTCGTGCATCGCGAGAAGGACACGTGGAGGTTGGGCCCGCAAACCGAGGTCGCGGGCCTTGGGACCAGGTCTCCGTCACTCCGGACCCCATAACTTTTGATCCTTAAGGAGTTACGCGGCCCACAGCATACCGTTGGAAAGCTCTCCGAGAGCTCTACGACGGGGCAACCAAGCTTTGTTTCGCTAGGCCTTTTTTCGGAGCCCAAAATCAAACGTTTTAATCAGTTTCGGGATAATTTTCTTCATTTGCGCTGTTTTCCAATCCCGGATCATGCGTCGTGCATCGCGAGAAGGACACGTGGAGGTTGGGCCCGCAAACCGAGGTCGCGGGCCTTGGGACCAGGTCTCCGTCACTCCGGACCCCATAACTTTTGATCCTTAAGGAGTTACGCGGCCCACAGCATACCGTTGGAAAGCTCTCCGAGAGCTCTACGACGGGGCAACCAAGCTTTGCTTCGTTGGGCCTTTTTTCGGAGCCCAAAATCGAACGTTTTAATCAGTTTCGGGACACTTTTCATCTTTTGCGCTGTTTTCCAGTCCCGAATCGTGCGTCGTGCATTGCGAGAAGGACACGTGGAGGCTGGGCCCGTAAACCGAGGTCGCGGGGCTTGTGACCAGGTCTCCGTCACTTCGGAGCCCATAACTTTTGATCCGCAAGGAGTTACGCGGCCCACAGCATACCGTTGGAATGCTCTCCGAGAGCTCTACGACGCGGAAGCTAAGCTTTGCTTAGCTGGGCCTTTTTTCAGAGCCCAAAATTGAACGTTTTAATCAGTTTCGGGACACTTTTCTTCTTTTGCGCTGTTTTTCAGTCCCGGATCGTGCATCGTGCATCGCGAGAAGGACACGTGGAGGTTGGGCCCGCAAACCGAGGTCGCGGGCCTTGTGACTAGGTCTCCGTCACTCCGGACCCCATAACTTTTGATCATTAAGGAGTTACGCGGCCCACAGCATACCGTTGGAAAGCTCTCCGAGAGCTCTACGACGGGGCAGCCAAGCTTTGCTTCGCTGGGCCTTTTTTCGGAGCCCAAAATCGAACGTTTTAATAAGTTTCGGGACACTTTTCTTGTTTTGAGCTGTTTTTCAGTCCCGGATCGTGCGTCGTGCATCGCGAGAAGGACACGTGGAGGCTGGGCCCTCAAACCGAGGTCGCGGGCCTTGTGACCAGGTCTCCGTCACTCCAGACCCCATAACTTTTGATCATTAAGGAGTTACGCGGCCCACAGCATACCGTTGGAAATCTCTTCGAGAGCTCTACGACGGGACAGCCAAGCTTTGCTTCGCTGGGCCTTTTTTCGGAGCCCAAAATCGATCATTTTAATCAGTTTCGTGACACTTTTCATCTTTTGCACTGTTTTTCAGTCCCAGATCGTGCGTCGTGCGTCGCGAGAAGGACACGTGGAGGCTGAGCCCGCAAACTGAGATCGCGGGCCTTGGGACCAGGTCTCCGTCGCTCCGGAGCCCATAACTTTTGATCCTTAAGGAGTTACGCGGCCCACAGCATACCGTTGGAAAGCTCTCCGAGAGCTCTACGACAGGGCAGCTTAGCTTCGCTTCGATGGGCCTTTTTTCGGAGCCCAAAATCGAACGTTTTAATCAGTTTTGGGACACTTTTCTTCTTTTGCGCTGTTTTTCAGTCCCGGATCGTTCATCGTGCATCGTGAGAAGGACACGTGGAGGATGGGCCCGCAAACCGAGGTCACGGTCCTTGTGACTAGGTCTCCGTCACTCCGGACCCCATAACTTTTGACCATTAAGGAGTTACGCGGCCCACAGCATACCGTTGGAAAGCTCTCCGAGAGCTCTACGACGGGGCAGCCAAGCTTTGCTTCGCTGGGCCTTATTTCGGAGCCCAAAATTGAACGTTTTAATCAGTTTCGTGACACTTTTCATCTTTTGCACTGTTTTTCAGTCCCAGATCGTGCGTCGTGCGTCGCGAGAAGGACAGGTGGAGGCTGAACCCGCAAACCGAGATCGCGGGCCTTGGGACCAGGTCTCCGTCGCTCCGGCGCCCATAACTTTTGTCCCGCAAGGAGCTCCGCGGCCCACAGCATACCGTTGGAAAGCTCTCCGAGAGCTCTACGACGCGACAGCCAAGCTTTGCTTCGCTGGGCCTTTTTTCGGAGCCCAAAATCGAACGTTTTAATAAGTTTCGGGACACTTTTATTCTTTTGCGCTGTTTTTCAGTCACGGATCGTGCGTCGTGCATCGCGAGAAGGACACGTGGAGGTTGGGCCCGCAAACCGAGGTCGCGGGCCTTGGGACCAGGTCTCCGTCACTCCGAACCCCATAACTTTTGATCCTTAAGGAGTTACGCGGCCCACAGCATACCGTTGGAAAGCTCTCCAAGAGCTCTACGACGGGGCAGCCATGCTTTGGTTCGCTGGGCCTTTTTTCGGAGCCCAAAATCGAACGTTTTAATGAGTTTCGGGACACTTTTCTTCTTTTGCGCTATTTTTCAGTCCCGGATCGTGCGTCGTGCATCGCAAGAAGGACACGTGGAGGCTGGGCCCGTAAACCGAGATCGCGGGCCTTAGGACCAGGTCTCCGTCGCTCCGGAGCCCATAACTTTTGATCCGCAAAGAGTTACGCGGCCCACAGCATACCGTTGGAAAGCTCTCTGAGAGCTCTACGACGGGGCAGGTTAGCTTCTCTTCGCTGGGCCTTTTTTCGAAGCCCAAAATCGAAAGTTTTAATCAGTTTCGGGACACCTTTCTTCTTTTGCGCTGTTTTCCAGTCCCGGATCGTGCGTCGTGCATCGCGAGAAGGACAAGTGGAGGCTGGGCCCGCAAACCGAGGTCGCGGGCCTTGTGACCAGGTCTCCGTCACTCTAGACCCCATAACTTTTGATCCTTAAGGAGTTACGCGGCCCACAGCATACCGTTGGAAAGCTCTTCGAGAGCTCTACGACGGGGCAGCCAAGCTTTGCTTCGCTGGGCCTTTTTTCGGAGCCCAAAATCAAACGTTTTAATCAGTTTCGGGACACTTTTCTTCTTTTGCGCTGTTTTTCAGTCCCGGAACGTGCGTCGTGCATCGCGAGAAGGGCGACAACCCAATCCGTCCCATTTCTGTTATCGAATCCTATGGCACCTTGGGCGAGACAGCTTCGCTACACGTAGAGGCTTGGCCCGCAAATCGAGGTCGCGGGCCTTGGGACCAGGTCTCCGTCGCTCCGGAGCCCATAACTTTTGATCCGCAAGGAGCTACGCGGCCCACAGCATACCGTTGGAAAGCTCTCCGAGAGCTCTACGACGGGGCAGCTTAGCTTCGCTTCGCTGGGCCTTTTTTCGGAGCCCAAAATCAAACGTTTTAATCAGTTTCGGGACACTTTTCTACTTTTGCGCTGTTTTCCAGTCCCGGATCGTGCGTCGTGCATCGCGAGAAGGACACGTGGAGGTTGGGCCCGCAAACCGAGGTCGAGGGCCTTGGGACCAGGTCTCCGTCACTCCGGACCCCATAACTTTTGATCCTTAAGGAGTTACGCGGCCCACAGCATACCGTTGGAAAGCTCTCCGAGAGCTCTACGACGGGGCAACCAAGCTTTGCTTCGCTGGGCCTTTTTTCGAAGCCCAAAATCGAACGTTTTAATCAGTTTCGGGACACTTTTCTTCTTTTGCGCTATTTTCCAGTCCCGGATCGTGCGTCGTGCATCGCAAGAAGGACACGTGGAGGCTGAGCCCGTAAACCGAGATCGCGGGCCTTAGGACCAGGTCTCCGTCGCTCCGGAGCCCATAACTTTTGATCCGCAAAGAGTTACGCGGCCCACAGCATACCGTTGGAAAGCTCTCTGTGAGCTCTACGACGGGGCGGGGTAGCTTCTCTTCGCTGGGCCTTTTTTCGAAGCCCAAAATCACCCGTTTTGATGAGTTTCGGGACACCTTTCTTCTTTTGCGCTGTTTTCCAGTCCCGGATCGTGCGTCGTGCATCGCGAGAAGGACACGTGGAGGCTGGGCCCGCAAACCGAGGTCGCGGGCCTTGTGACCAGGTCTCCGTCACTCTAGACCCCATAACTTTTGATCCTTAAGGAGTTACGCGGCCCACAGCATACCGTTGGAAAGCTCTTCGAGAGCTCTACGACGGGGCAGCCAAGCTTTGCTTCGCTGGGCCTTTTTTCGGGGCCCAAAATCAAACGTTTTAATCAGTTTCGGGACACTTTTCTTCTTTTGCGCTGTTTTTCAGTCCCGGAACGTGCGTCGTGCATCGCGAGAAGGGCGACAACCCAATCCGTCCCATTTCTGTTACCGAATCCTACGGCACCTTGGGCGAGACAGCTTCGCTACACGTAGAGGCTTGGCCCGCAAATCGAGGTCGCGGGCCTTGGGACCAGGTCTCCGTCGCTCCGGAGCCCATAACTTTTGATCCGCAAGGAGCTACGCGGCCCACAGCATACCGTTGGAAAGCTCTCCGAGAGCTCTACGACGGGGCAGCTTAGCTTCGCTTCGCTGGGCCTTTTTTCGGAGCCCAAAATCGAACGTTTTAATCAGTTTCGGGACACTTTTCTACTTTTGCGCTGTTTTCCAGTCCCGGATCGTGCGTCGTGCATCGCGAGAAGGACACGTGGAGGTTGGGCCCGCAAACCGAGGTCGCGGGCCTTGGGACCAGGTCTCCGTCACTCCGGACCCCATAACTTTTGATCCTTAAGGAGTTACGCGGCCCACAGCATACCGTTGGAAAGCTCTCCGAGAGCTCTACGACGGGGCAACCAAGCTTTGCTTCGCTGGGCCTTTTTTCGGAGCCCAAAATCGAACGTTTTAATCAGTTTCGGGATAATTTTCTTCATTTGCGCTGTTTTCCAATCCCGGATCATGCGTCGTGCATCGCGAGAAGGACACGTGGAGGTTGGGCCCGCAAACCGAGGTCGCGGGCCTTGGGACCAGGTCTCCGTCACTCCGGACCCCATAACTTTTGATCCTTAAGGAGTTACGCGGCCCACAGCATACCGTTGGAAAGCTCTCCGAGAGCTCTACGACGGGGCAACCAAGCTTTGCTTCGTTGGGCCTTTTTTCGGAGCCCAAAATCGAACGTTTTAATCAGTTTCGTGACACTTTTCATCTTTTGCGCTGTTTTCCAGTCCCGAATCGTGCGTCGTGCATCGCGAGAAGGACACGTGGAGGCTGGGCCCGCAAACCGAGGTCGCGGGCCTTGTGACCAGGTCTCCGTCACTTCGGAGCCCATAACTTTTGATCCGCAAGGAGTTACGCGGCCCACAGCATACCGTTGGAATGCTCTCCGAGAGCTCTACGACGCCGCAACTAAGCTTTGCTTAGCTCTGCCTTTTTTCAGAGCCCAAAATTGAACGTTTTAATCAGTTTCGGGACACTTTTCTTCTTTTGCGCTGTTTTTCAGTCCCGGATCATGCATCGTGCATCGCGAGAAGGACACGTGGAGGTTGGGCCCGCAAACCGAGGTCGCGGGCCTTGTGACTAGGTCTCCGTCACTGCGGACCCCATAAATTTTGATCATTAAGGAGTTACGCGGCCCACAGCATACTGTTGGAAAGCTCTCCGAGAGCTCTACGATACGGCATCTAAGCTTTGCTTCGCTGGGCCTTTTTTCGGAGCCCAAAATCGAACGTTTTAATTAGTTTCGGGACACTTTTCTTCTTTTGCGCTGTTTTTCAGTCCCGGATCGTGCGTCGTGCATCGCGAGAAGGACACGTGGAGGCTGGGCCCGCAAACCGAGGTCGCGGGCCTTGTGACCAGGTCTCCGTCACTTCGGAGCCCATAACTTTTGATCCGCAAGGAGTTACGCGGCCCACAGCATACCGTTGGAAAGCTCTCCGAGAGCTCTACGACGCGGCAACTACGCTTCGCTTCGCTGGGCCTATTTTTAGAGCCCAAAATTGAACGTTTTAATCAGTTTCGGGACACTTTTCTTCTTTTGTGCTGTTTTTTAGTCCCGGATCGTGCGTCGTGCATCGTGAGAAGGACACGTGGAGGCTGGGCCCGCAAATCGAGGTCGCGGGCCTTGGGACCAGGTCTCCGTCGCTCCGGAGCCCATAACTTTTGATCCTTAAGGATTACGCGGCCCACAGCATACCGTTGGAAAGCTCTCCGAGAGCTCTACGACGGGGCAGCTTAGCTTTGCTTCGCTGGGCCTTTTTTCGGAGCCCAAAATCAAACGTTTTAATCAGTTTTGGGACACTTTTCTTCTTTTGCGCTGTTTTTCAGTCCCGGATCGTTCATCGTGCATCGTGAGAAGGACACGTGGAGGATGGGCCCGCAAACCGAGGTCACGGTCCTTGTGACTAGGTCTCCGTCACTCCGGACCCCATAACTTTTGACCATTAAGGAGTTACGCGGCCCACAGCATACCGTTGGAAAGCTCTCCGAGAGCTCTACGACGGGGCAGCCAAGCTTTGCTTCGCTGGGCCTTATTTCGGAGCCCAAAATTGAACGTTTTAATCAGTTTCGTGACACTTTTCATCTTTTGCACTGTTTTTCAGTCCCAGATCGTGCGTCGTGCGTCGCGAGAAGGACAGGTGGAGGCTGAACCCGCAAACCGAGATCGCGGGCCTTGGGACCAGGTCTCCGTCGCTCCGGAGCCCATAACTTTGGATCCGCAAGGAGCTACGCGGCCCACAGCATACCGTTGGAAAGCTCTCCGAGAGCCCTACGACGCGGCAGCCAAGCTTTGCTTCGCTGGGCCTTTTTTCAGAGCCCAAAATCGAACGTTTTAATCAGGTTCGGGACACTTTTATTCTTTTGCGCTGTTTTTCAGTCACGGATCGTGCGTCGTGCATCGCGAGAAGGACACGTGGAGGCTGGGCCCGCAAATCGAGGTCGCGGGCCTTGTGACCAGGTCTCCGTCACTCCGGACCCCATAACTTTTGATCATTAAGGAGTTACGCGGCCCACAGCATACCGTTGGAAAGCTCTCCGAGAGCTCTACGACGGGGCAGCCAAGCTTTGCTTCGCTGGGCCTTTTTTCGGAGCCCAAAATTGAACGTTTTAATCAGTTTCAGGACACTTTTCTTCTTTTGCGCTGTTTTTCAGTCCCGGATCATGCGTCGTTCATCGCGAGAAGGACACGTGGAGGCTGGGCCCGCAAACCGAGGTCGCGGGCCTTGTGACCAGGTCTCCGTCACTCCAGACCCCATAACTTTTGATCATTAAGGAGTTACGCGGCCCACAGCATACCGTTGGAAATCTCTTAGAGAGCTCTACGACGGGGCAGCCAAGCTTTGCTTCGCTGGGCCTTTTTTCGGAGCCCAAAATCGATCATTTTAAACAGTTTCGTGACACTTTTCATCTTTTGCACTGTTTTTCAGTCCCAGATCGTGCGTCGTGCGTCACGAGGACACGTGGAGGCTGAACCCGAAAACCGAGATCGCGGGCCTTGGGACCAGGTCTCCGTCGCTCCGGAGCCCATAACTTTTGATCCGCAAGGAGTTACGCGGCCCACAGCATACCGTTGGAAAGCTCTCTGAGAGCTCTACGACGGGGCAGTTTAGCTTCTCTTCACTGGGCCTTTTTTCAGAGCCCAAAATCGAACGTTTTAATCAGTTTCGGGACACTTTTCTAATTTTACGCTGTTTTCCAGTCCCGGATCGTATGTCGTGCATCGCGAGATGGAAACGTGGAGGCTGGGCCTGCAAACCGAGGTCGCGGGCCTTGGGACCAGGTCTCCGTCGCTCCGGAGCCCATAACTTTTGATCCGCAAGGAGCTACGCGGCCCACAGCATACCGTTGGAAAGCTCTCCGAGAGCTCTACGACGCGGCAGCCAAGCTTTGCTTCGCTGGGCCTTTTTTCAGAGCCCAAAATCGAACGTTTTAATCAGTTTCGGGACACTTTTATTCTTTTGCGCTATTTTTCAGTCACGGATCGTGCGTCGTGCATCGCGAGAAGGACACGTGGAGGCTGGGCCCGCAAACCGAGGTCGCGGGCCTTGTGACCAGGTCTCCGTCACTCCGGACCCCATAACTTTTGATCATTAAGGAGTTACGCGGCCCACAGCATACCGTTGGAAAGCTCTCCGAGAGCTCTACGACGGGGCAGCTTAGCTTCGCTTCGCTGGGCCTTTTTTCGGAGCCCAAAATTGAACGTTTTAATCAGTTTCGGGACACTTTTCTTCTTTTGCGCTGTTTTTCAGTCCCGGATCGTGCGTCGTGCATCGCGAGAAGGACACGTGGAGGCTGGGCCCGCAAATCGAGGTCGCGGGCCTTGTGACCAGGTCTCCGTCACTCCGGACCCCATAACTTTTGATCATTAAGGAGTTACGCGGCCCACAGCATACCGTTGGAAAGCTCTCCGAGAGCTCTACGACGGGGCAGCCAAGCTTTGCTTTGCTGGGCCTTTTTTCGGAGCCCAAAATTGAACGTTTTAATCAGTTTCGGGACACTTTTCTTCTTTTGCGCTGTTTTTCAGTCCCGGATCGTGCGTCGTGCATCGCGAGAAGGACACGTGGAGGCTGGGCCCGCAAACCGAGGTCGCGGGCCTTGTGACCAGGTCTCCGTCACTCCGGACCCCATAACTTTTGATCATTTACGGGGCCGACAGCATACCGTTGGAAATCTCTTAGAGAGCTCTACGACGGGGCAGCCAATCTTTGCTTCGCTGGGCCTTTTTTCGGAGCCCAAAATCGATCATTTTAATCAGTTTCGTGACACTTTTCATCTTTTTTCACTGTTTTTCACTCCCTTATCGTGCGTCGTGCGTCGCGAGAAGGACACGTGGAGGCTGAACCCGAAAACCGAGATCGCGGGCCTTGGGACCAGGTCTCCGTCGCTCCGGAGCCCATAACTTTTGATCCGCAAGGAGTTACGCGGCCCACAGCATACCGTTGGAAAACTCTCTGAGAGCTCTACGACGGGGCAGGTTAGTTTCTCTTCGCTGGGCCTTTTTTTGGAGCCCAAAACTGAACGTTTTAATCAGTTTCGGGACACCTTTCTTATTTTGCACTATTTTCCAGTCCCGGATCGTGCGTCGTGCATCGCGAGAAGGACACGTGGAGGCTGGGCCCGCAAACCGAGATCGCGGGCCTTGGGACCAGGTCTCCGTCGCTCCGGAGCCCATAACTTTTGATCCGCAAGGAGCTACGCGGCCCACAGCATACAGTTGGAAAGCTCTCCGAGAGCTCTACGACGCGGCAGCGAAGCTTTGCTTCGCTGGGCCTTTTTTAAGAGCCCAAAATCGAAAGTTTTAATCATTTTTGTGACACTTTTATTCTTTTGCGCTGTTTTTCAGTCACGGATCGTGCGTCGTGCTTCGCGAGAAGGACACGTGGAGGCTGGGCCCGCAAATCGAGGTCGCGGGCCTTGTGACCAGGTCTCCGTCACTCCGGACCCCATAACTTTTGATCATTAAGGAGTTACGCGGCCTACAGCATACCGTTGGAAAGCTCTCCGAGAGCTCTACGACGGGGAAGCTAAGCTTCGCTTCGTTGGGCCTTTTTTCGGAGCCCAAAATTGAACGTTTTAATCAGTTTCGGGACACTTTTCTTCTTTTGCACTGTTTTTCAGTCCCGGATCGTGCGTCGTGCATCGCGAGAAGGACACGCGGAGGCTGGGCCCACAAACCGAGGTCGCGTGCCTTGTGACCAGGTCTCCGTTACTCCGGACCCCATAACTTTTGATCATTAAGGAGTTCGCGGCCCACAGCATACCGTTGGAAAGATCTTCGAGGGCTTTACGATGGGGCAGCTTAGCTTCGCTTCGCTGGGGCTTTTTTCGGAACCCAAAATCGAACGTTTTAATCAGTTTCGGGACACTTTTCTACTTTTGCGCTGTTTTCCAGTCCCGGATCGTGCGTCGTGCATCGTGAGAAGGACACGTGGAGGCTGGGCCCGCAAACCGAGGTCGCGGGACTTGGGACCAGGTCCCCGTCCCCCCCGAGCCCATAACTTTTGATCCTTAAGGAGTTCCGCGGCCCACAGCATACCGTTGGAAAGCTCTCTGAGAGGTCTACGACCGGGCAGCTTAGCCTCGCTTCGCTGGGCCTTTTTTCGGAGCCCAAAATCGAACGTTTTAATCAGTTTCGGGACACTTTTCTTCTTTTGCGCTGTTTTCCAGTCCCGGATCGTGCGTCGTGCATCGCGAGAAGGACACGTGGAGGCTGGGCCCGCAAACCGAGATCGCGGGCCTTGGGACCAGGTCTCCGTCGCTCCGGAGCCCATAACTTTTGATCCGCAAGGAGTTACGCGGCCCACAGCATACCGTTGGAAAGCTCTCCGAGAGCTCTACGACGCGGCAGCCAAGCTTTGCTTCGCTGGGCCTTTTTTCAGAGCCCAAAATTGAACGTTTTAATTAGTTTCGGGACACTTTTATTCTTTTACGCTGTTTTTCAGTCACGGATCGTGCGTCGTGCATCGCGAGAAGGACACGTGGAGGCTGGGCCCGCAAATCAAGGTCGCGGGCCTTGTGACCAGGTCTCCGTCACTCCGGACCCCATAACTTTTGATCATTAACGAGTTACGCGGCCCACAGCATACCGTTGGAAAGCTCTCCGAGAGCTCTACGACGGGGCAACTAAGCTTCGCTTCATTGGGCCTTTTTTCGGAGCCCAAAATTGAACGTTTTAATAAGTTTCGGGACACTTTTATTCTTTTGCGCTGTTTTCTAGTCCCGGATCGTGCGTCGTGCATCGCGAGAAGCACACGTGGAGGTTGGGCCCGCAAACCGAGGTCGCGGGCCTTGGGACCAGGTCTCCGTCACTCCGGACCCCATAACTTTTGATCCTTAAGGAGTTACGCGGCCCACAGCATACCGTTGGAAAGCTCTCCGAGAGCTCTACGACGGGGCAGCCAAGCTTTGCTTCGCTGGGCCTTTTTTCGGAGCCCAAAATCGAACGTTTTAATCAGTTTCGGGACACTTTTCTTCTTTTGCGCTGTTTTTCAGTCCCGGATCGTGCGTCGTGCATCGCGAGAAGGACACGTGGAGGCTGGGCCCGCAAACCGAGGTCGCGGGCCTTGTGACCAGGTCTCCGTCACTCCAGACCCCATAACTTTTGATCATTAATGAGTTACGCGGCCCACAGCATACCGTTGGAAAGCTCTTCGAGAGCTCTACAACGGGGCAGCTTAGCTTCGCTTCGTTGGGCCTTTTTTCGGAGCCCAAAATCGAACGTTTTAATCAGTTTCGGGACACTTTTCTTCTTTTGCGCTGTTTTTCAGTCCCGGATCGTGCGTCGTGCATCGCGAGAAGGACACGTGGAGGCGGGGCCCACAAACCGAGGTCGCGGGTCTTGTGACAAGGTCTCCCTCACTCCGGACCCCATAACTTTTGATCATTAAGGAGTTCGCGGCCCACAGCATACCGTTGGAAAGATCTTCGAGGGCTCCACGATGGGGCAGCTTCGCTTCGCTTCGCTGGGGCTCTTTTCGGAACCCAAAATCGAACGTTTTAATCAGTTTCGGGACACTTTTCTACTTTTGCGCTGTTTTCCAGTCCCGGATCGTATGTCGTGCATCGCGAGATGGACACGTGGAGGCTGGGCCTGCAAACCGAGGTCGCGGGCCTTGGGACCAGGTCTCCGTCGCTCCGGAGCCCATAACTTTTGATCCGCAAGGAGCTACGCGGCCCACAGCATACCGTTGGAAAGCTCTCCGAGAGCTCTACGACGAGGCCGCAAAGCTTTTCTTCGCTGGGCCTTTTTTCAGAGCCTAAAATCGAACGTTTTAATCAGTTTCGAGACACTTTTCTTCTTTTGCGCTGTTTTTCAGTCCCGGATCGTGCGTCGTGCATCGCGAGAAGAACACATGGAGGCTGGGCCCGCAAACCGAGGTCGCGGGCCTTGTGACCAGGTCTCCGTCACTCCGGACCCCATAACTTTTGATCCTTAAGGAGTTACGCGGCCTACAGCATACCGTTGGAAAGCTCTCCGAGAGCTCCACGACGGGTCTGCCAAGCTTTGCTTCGCTGGGCCTTTTTTCGGAGCCCAAAATAGAATGTTTTAATCAGTTTCGGGACACTTTTCTTCTTTTGCGCTGTTTTTCAGTCCCGGATCGTGCGTCGTGCATCGCGAGAAGGACACGTGGAGGCTGGGCCCGCAAACCGAGGTCGCGGGCCTTGTGACCAGGTCTCCGTCACTCCAGACCCCATAACTTTTGATTCGCAAGGAGTTACGCGGCCCACAGCATACCGTTGAAACACTCTCTGAGAGCTCTACGACGGGGCAGGTTACTTTCTCTTCGCTGGGCCTTTTTTCGGAGCCCAAAACTGAACGTTTTAATCAGTTTCGGGACACTTTTCTTCTTTTGCACTGTTTTTCAGTCCCGGATCGTGCGTCGTGCATCGCGAGAAGGACACGTGGAGGCTGGGCCCGCAAACCGTGGTCGCGTGCCTTGGGACCAGGTCTCCGTCGCTCCGGAGCCCATAACTTTTGATCCGCAAGGAGTTACGCGGCCCACAGCATACCGTTGGAAAGCTCTCCGAGAGCTCTACGACGCGGCAGCGAAGCTATGCTTCGCTGGGCCTTTTTTCAGAGCCCAAAATCGAACGTTTTAATCAGTTTTGGGACACTTTTATTCTTTTGCGCTGTTTTTCAGTCCCGGATCGTGCGTCGTGCATCGCGAGAAGGACACGTGGAGGCTGGGCCCGCAAACTGAGGTCGCGGGCCTTGTGACCAGGTCTCCGTCACTCCGGACCCCATAACTTTTGATCATTAAGGAGTTACGCGGCCCACAGCATACCGTTGGAAAGCTCTCCGAGAGCTCTACGACGGGGAAGCTTAGCTTCGCTTCGTTGGGCCTTTTTTCGGAGCCCAAAATTGAACGTTTTAATCAGTTTCGGTACACTTTTCTTCTTTTGCGCTGTTTTTCAGTCCCGGATCGTGCGTCGTGCATCGCGAGAAGGACACGTGGAGGCTGGGCCCACAAACCGAGGTCGCGGGCCTTATGACCAGGTCTCCGTTACTCCGGACCCCATAACTTTTGATCATTAAGGAGTTCGCGGCCCACAGCATACCGTTGGAAAGATCTTCGAGGGCTCTACGGTGGGGCAGCTTAGCTTCGCTTCGCTGGGGCTTTTTTCGGAACCCAAAATCGAACGTTTTAATCAGTTTCGGGACACTTTTCTACTTTTGCGCTGTTTTCCAGTCCCGGATCGTGCGTCGTGCATCGCGAGAAGGACACGTGGAGGCTGGGCCCGCAAACCGTGGTCGCAGGCCTTGGGACCAGGTCTCCGTCACTCCGGAGCCCATAACTTTTGATCCTTAAGGAGTTACGCGGCCCACAGCATACCGTTGGAAAGCTCTCTGAGAGGTCTACGACCGGGCAGCTTAGCCTCGCTTCGCTGGGCCTTTTTTCGGAGCCCAAAATCGAACGTTTTAATCAATTTCAGGACACTTTTCTTCTTTTGCGCTGTTTTCCAGTCCCGGATCGTGCGTCGTGCATCGCGAGAAGGACACGTGGAGGCTGGGCCCGCAAACCGAGGTCGCGGGCCTTGTGACCAGGTCTCCGTCACTCCGGACCCCATAACTTTTGATCATTAAGGAGTTACGCGGCCCACAGCATACCGTTGGAAAGCTCTCCGAGAGCTCTACGACGGGGCAGCTTAGCTTCGCTTCGTTGGGCCTTTTTTCGGAGCCCAAAATTGAACGTTTTAATCAGTTTCGGGACACTTTTCTTCTTTTGCGCTGTTTTTCAGTCCCGGATCGTGCGTCGTGCATCGCGAGAAGGACACGTGGAGGCTGGGCCCGCAAACCGAGGTCGCGGGCCTTGTGACCAGGTCTCCGTCACTCCGGACCCCATAACTTTTGATCATTAAGGAGTTACGCGGCCCACAGCATACCGTTGGAAAGCTCTCCGAGAGCTCAACGACGGGGCAGCCAAGCTTTGCTTTGCTGGGCCTTTTTTCGGAGCCCAAAATTGAACGTTTTAATCAGTTTCGGGACACTTTTCTTCTTTTGCGCTGTTTTTCAGTCCCGGATCGTGCGTCGTGCATCGTGAGAAGGACACGTGGAGGCTGGGCCCGCAAACCGAGGTCGCGGGCCTTGTGACCAGGTCTCCGTCACTCCGTACCCCATAACTTTTGATCATTAAGGAGTTACGCGGCCCACAACATACCGTTGGAAATCTCTTAGAGAGCTCTACGACGGGGCAGCCAATCTTTGCTTCGCTGGGCCTTTTTTCGGAGCCCAAAATCGATCATTTTAATCAGTTTCGTGACACTTTTCATCTTTTTTCACTGTTTTTCACTCCCTTATCGTGCGTCGTGCGTCGCGAGAAGGACACGTGGAGGCTGAACCCGAAAACCGAGATCGCGGGCCTTGGGACCAGGTCTCCGTCGCTCCGGAGCCCATAACTTTTGATCCGCAAGGAGTTACGCGGCCCACAGCATACCGTTGAAAAACTCTCTGAGAGCTCTACGACGGGGCAGGTTAGTTTCTCTTCGCTGGGCCTTTTTTCGGAGCCCAAAACTGAACGTTTTAATCAGTTTCGGGACACCTTTCTTCTTTTGCACTGTTTTCCAGTCCCGGATCGTGCGTCGTGCATCGCGAGAAGGACACGTGGAGGCTGGGCCCGCAAACCGAGATCGCGGGCCTTGGGACCAGGTCTCCGTCGCTCCGGAGCCCATAACTTTTGATCCGCAAGGAGCTACGCGGCCCACAACATACCGTTGGAAAGCTCTCCGACAGCTCTACGACGCGGCAGCGAAGCTATGCTTGTCTGGGCCTTTTTTCAGAGCCCAAAATCGAACGTTTTAATCAGTTTTGGGACACTTTTATTCTTTTGCGCTGTTTTTCAGTCACGGATCGTGCGTCGTGCATCGCGAGAAGGACACGTGGAGGCTGGGCCTGCAAATCGAGGTCGCGGGCCTTGTGACCAGGTCTCCGTCACTCCGGACCCCATAACTTTTGATCATTAAGGAGTTACGCGGCCCACAGCATACCGTTGGAAAGCTCTCCGAGAGCTCTACGACGGGGCAGCTTAGCTTCGCTTCGTTGGGCCTTTTTTTGGAGCCTAAAATTCAACGTTTTAATCAGTTTCGGGACACTTTTCTTCTTTTGCGCTATTTTTCAGTCCCGGATCGTGCGTCGTGCATCGCGAGAAGGACACGTGGAGGCTGGGCCCACAAACCGAGGTCGCGTGCCTTGTGACCAGGTCTCCGTTACTCCGGACCCCATAACTTTTGATCATTAAGGAGTTCGCGGCCCACAGCATACCGTTGGAAAGATCTTCGAGGGCTTTACGATGGGGCAGCTTAGCTTCGCTTCGCTGGGGCTTTTTTCGGAACCCAAAATCGAACGTTTTAATCAGTTTCGGGACACTTTTCTACTTTTGCGCTGTTTTCCAGTCCCGGATCGTGCGTCGTGCATCGCGAGAAGGACACGTGGAGGCTGGGCCCGCAAACCGAGGTCGCGGGCCTTGGGACCAGGTCTCCGTCACTCCGGAGCCCATAACTTTTGATCCTTAAGGAGTTACGCGGCCCACAGCATACCGTTGGAAAGCTCTCCGAGAGCTCTACGACGGGCAGCTTAGCCTCGCTTCGCTGGGCATTTTTTCGGAGCCCAAAATCGAACGTTTTAATCATTTTCGGGACACTTTTCTTCTTTTGCGCTGTTTTTCAGTCCCGGATCGTGCGTCGTGCATCGCGAGAAGGACACGTGGAGGCTGGGCCCGCAAACCGAGATCGCGGGCCTTGGGACCAGGTCTCCGTCGCTCCGGAGCCCATAACTTTTGATCCGCAAGGAGTTACGCGGCCCACAGCATACCGTTGGAAAGCTCTCCGAGAGCTCTACGACGCGGCAGCCAAGCTTTGCTTCGCTGGGCCTTTTTTCAGAGCCCAAAATCGAACGTTTTAATTAGTTTCGGGACACTTTTATTCTTTTACGCTGTTTTTCAGTCACGGATCGTGCGTCGTGCATCGCGAGAAGGACACGTGGAGGCTGGGCCCGCAAACCGAGGTCGCGGGCCTTGTGACCAGGTCTCCGTCACTCCGGACCCCATAACTTTTGATCATTAAGGAGTTACGCGGCCCACAGCATACCGTTGGAAAGCTCTCCGAGAGCTCTACGACGGGGCAGCTTAGATTCGCTTCGTTGGGCCTTTTTTCGGAGCCCAAAATTGATCGTTTTAATCAGTTTCGGGACACTTTTCTTCTTTTGCGCTGTTTTTCAGTCCCGGATCGTGCGTCGTGCATCGCGAGAAGGACACGTGGAGGCTGGGCCCGTAAATCGAGGTCGCGGGCCTTGTGACCAGGTCTCCGTCACTCCGGACCCCATAACTTTTGATCATTAAGGAGTTACGCAGCCCACAGCATACCGTTGGAAAGCTCTCCGAGAGCTCTACGACGGGGCAGCCAAGCTTTGCTTCGCTGGGCCTTTTTTCGGAGCCCAAAATTGAACGTTTTAATTAGTTTCGGGACACTTTTCTTCTTTTGCGCTGTTTTTCAGTCCCGGATCGTGCGTCGTGCATCGCGAGAAGGACACGTGGAGGCTGGGCCCGCAAACCGAGGTCGCAGGCCTTGTGACCAGGTCTCCGTCACTCCAGACCCCATAACTTTTGATCATTAATGAGTTACGCGGCCCACAGCATACCGTTGGAAAGCTCTTCGAGAGCTCTACGACGGGGCAGCTTAGCTTCGCTTCGTTGGGCCTTTTTTCGGAGCCCAAAATCGAACGTTTTAATCAGTTTCGGGACACTTTTCTTCTTTTGCGCTGTTTTTCAGTCCCGGATCGTGCGTCGTGCATCGCGAGAAGGACACGTGGAGGCTGGGCCCACAAACCGAGGTCGCGGGCCTTGTGACCAGGTCTCCGTCACTCCGGACCCCATAAATTTTGATCATTAAGGAGTTCGCGGCCCACAGCATACCGTTGGAAAGATCTTCGAGGGCTCTACGACGGGGCAGCTTAGCTTCGCTTCGTTGGGCCTTTTTTCGGAGCCCAAAATCGAACGTTTTAATCAGTTTCGGGACACTTTTCTACTTTTGCCTTTTTTCCAGTCCCGGATCGTATGTCGTGCATCGCGAGAAAGACACGTGGAGGCTGGGCCTGCAAACCGAGGTCGCGGGCCTTGGGACCAGGTCTCCGTTGCTCCGGAGCCCATAACTTTTGATCCGCAAGGAGCTACGCGGCCCACAGCATACCGTTGGAAAGCTCTCCGAGAGCTCTACGACGCGGCAGCCAAGCTCTGCTTTGCTGGGCCTTTTTTCAGAGCCTAAAATCGAACGTTTTAATCAGTTTCGGGACACTTTTCTTCTTTTGCGCTGTTTTTCAGTCACGGATCGTGCGTCGTGCATCGCGAGAAGGACACGTGGAGGCTGGGCCAGCAAATCGAGGTCGCGGGCCTTGGGACCAGGTCTCCGTCGCTCCGGAGCCCATAACTTTTGATCTGTAGGGAGTTACGCGGCCCACAGCATACCGTTGGAAATCTCTCAGAGAGCTCTACGACGCGGCAGCCAAGCTTTGCTTCGCTGGGCCTTTTTTCGGAGCCCAAAATAGAAAGTTTTAATCAGTTTCGGGACACTTTTCTTCTTTTGCGCTGTTTTTCAGTCCCGGATCATGCGTCGTGCATCGCGAGAAGGACAGGTGGAGGCTGGGCCCGCAAACCGAGGTCGCGGTCCTTGGGACCATGTCTCCGTCACTCCAGACCCCATAACTTTTGATCCTTAAGGAGTTACGCGGCCCACAGCCTACCGTTGAAACACTCTCTGAGAGCTCTACGACGGGGCAGGTTACTTTCTCTTCGCTGGGCCTTTTTTCGGAGCCTAAAATGGAACGTTTTAATCAGTTTCGGGACACTTTTCTTCTTTTGCAATGTTTTTCAGTCCCGGATCGTGCGTCGTGCATCGCGAGAAGGACACGTGGAGGCTGGGCCCGCAAACCGAGGTCGTGGGCCTTGGGACCAGGTCTCCGTCGCTCCAGAGCCCATAACTTTTGATCCGCAAGGAGCTACGCGGCCCACAACATACCGTTCGAAAGCTCTCCGAGAGCTCTACGACGCGGCAGCGAAGCTATGCTTCGCTGGGCCTTTTTTCAGAGCCCAAAATCGAACGTTTTAATCAGTTTTGGGACACTTTTATTCTTTTGCGCTGTTTTTAAGTCACGGATCGTGCGTCGTGCATCGCGAGAAGGACACGTGGAGGCTGGGCCTGCAAATCGAGGTCGCGGGCCTTGTGACCAGGTCTCCGTCACTCCGGACCCCATAACTTTTGATCATTAAGGAGTTACGCGGCCCACAGCATACCGTTGGAAAGCTCTCCGAGAGCTCTACGACGGGGAAGCTTAGCTTCGCTTCGTTGGGCCTTTTTTCGGAGCCCAAAATTGAACGTTTTAATCAATTTCGGGACACTTTTCTTCTTTTGCGCTGTTTTTCAGTCCCGGATCGTGCGTCGTGCATCGCGAGAAGGACACGTGGAGGCTGGGCCCACAAACCGAGGTCGCGGGCCTTATGACCAGGTCTCCGTTACTCCGGACCCCATAACTTTTGATCATTAAGGAGTTCGCGGCCCACAGCATACCGTTGGAAAGATCTTCGAGGGCTCTACGATGGGGCAGCTTAGCTTCGCTTCGCTGGGGCTTTTTTCGGAACCCAAAATCGAACGTTTTAATCAGTTTCGGGACACTTTTCTACTTTTGCGCTGTTTTCCAGTCCCGGATCGTGCGTCGTGCATCGCGAGAAGGACACGTGGAGGCTGGGCCCGCAAACCGTGGTCGCAGGCCTTGGGACCAGGTCTCCGTCACTCCGGAGCCCATAACTTTTGATCCTTAAGGAGTTACGCGGCCCACAGCATACCATTGGAAAGCTCTCTGAGAGCTCTACGACCGGGCAGCTTAGCCTCGCTTCGCTGGGCCTTTTTTCGGAGCCCAAAATCGAACGTTTTAATCATTTTCAGGACACTTTTCTTCTTTTGCGCTGTTTTCCAGTCCCGGATCGTGCGTCGTGCATCGCGAGAAGGACACGTGAAGGCTGGGCCCGCAAACCGAGGTCGCGGGCCTTGTGACCAGGTCTCCGTCACTCCGGACCCCATAACTTTTGATCATTAAGGAGTTACGCGGCCCACAGCATACCGTTGGAAAGCTCTCCGAGAGCTCTACGACGGGGCAGCTTAGCTTCGCTTAGTTGGGCATTTTTTCGGAGCCTAAAATTGAACGTTTTAATCAGTTTCGGGACACTTTTCTTCTTTTGCGCTATTTTTCAGTCCCGGATCGTGCGTCGTGCATCGCGAGAAGGACACGTGGAGGCTGGGCCTGCAAACCGAGGTCGCGGGCCTTGTGACCAGGTCTCCGTCACTCCGGACCCCATAACTTTTGATCATCAAGGAGTTACGCGGCCCACAGCATACCGTTGGAAAGATCTTCGAGGGCTCTACGACGGGGCAGCTTAGCTACGCTTCGCTGGGGCTTTTTTCGGAGCCCAAAATCGAATGTTTTAATCAGTTTCGGGACACTTTTCTACTTTTGCGCTGTTTTCCAGTCCCGGACGTGCGTCGTACATCGCGAGAAGGACACGTGGAGGCTGGGCCCACAAACCGAGGTCGCGGGCCTTGGGACCAGGTCTCCGTCACACCGGAGCCCATAACTTTTGATCCTTAAGGAGTTACGCGGCCCACAGCATACCGTTGGAAAGCTATCCGAGAGCTCTACGACCGGGCAGCTTAGCCTCGCTTCGCTGGGCCTTTTTTCGGAGCCCAAAATCGAACGTTTTAATCATTTTTGGGACACTTTTCTTATTTTGCGCTATTTTTCAATCCCGGATCGTGCATCGTGCATCGCGAGAAGGACACGTGGGGGCTGGGCCCGCAAACCGAGGTCGCGGGCCTTGGGACCAGGTCTCCGTCACTCCGGAGCCCATAACTTTTGATCCTTAAGGAGTTACGCGGCCCACAGCATACCGTTGGAAAGCTCTCCGAGAGCTCTACGACGCGGCTGCTAAGCTTTGCTTCGCTGGGCCTTTTTTCGGAGCCCAAAATCGAACGTTTTAATCAGTTTCGGGACACTTTTCTTCTTTAACGCTGTTTTTCAGTCCCGGATCGTACGTCGTGGATCGCGAGAAGGACACGAGGAGGCTGGGCCTGCAAACCGAGGTCGCGGGACTTGTGACAAGGTCTCCGTCACTCCGGACCCCATAACTTTTGATCATTAAGGAGTTACGTGGCCCACAGCATACCGTTGGAAAGCTCTCCGAGAGCTCTACGACGGGGCAGCTTAGCTTCGCTTCGCTAGGACTTTTTTCGGAGCCCAAAATCGAACGTTTTAATCAGTTTCGGGACACTTTTCTTCTTTTGCGCTGTTTTTCAGTCCCGGAACGTGCGTCGTGCATCGTGAGAAGGGCGACAACCCAATCCGTCCCATTTCTGTTACCGAATCCTGCGGCACCTTGGGCGAGACAGCTTAGCTTCACGTAGAGGCTGGGCCCGCAAATCGAGGTCGCGGGCCTTGTGACCAGGTCTCCGTCACTTCGGAGCCCATAACTTTTGATCCGCAAGGAGTTACGCGGCCCACAGCATACCGTTGGAAAGCTCTCCGAGAGCTCTACGTCGCGGCAGCCAAGCTTCGCTTCGCTGGGCCTTTTTTCGGAGCCCAAAATCAAACGTTTTAATTAGTTTCGGGACACTTTTCTTCTTTTGCGCTGTTTTTCAATCCCGGATCGTGCGTCGTGCATCGCGAGAAGGACACGTGGAGGCTGGGCCCGCAAACCGAGGTCGCGGGCCTTGTGACCAGGTCTCCGTCACTCCGGACCCCATAACTTTTGATCATTAAAGAGTTACGCGGCCCACAGCATACCGTTGGAAAGCTCTCCGGGAGCTCTACGACGGGGCAGCTTAGCTTCGCTTCGTTAGGACTTTTTTCGGAGCCTAAAATTCAACATTTTAATCAGTTTCGGGACACTTTTCTTCTTTTGCGCTGTTTTTCAGTCCCGGATCGTGCGTCGTGCATCGCGAGAAGGACACGTGGAGGCTGGGCCCGCAAACCGAGGTCGCGGGCCTTGTGACCAGGTCTCCGTCACTTCGGAGCCCATAACTTTTGATCAGCAAGGAGTTACGCGGCCCACAGCATATCGTTGGAAAGCTCTTCGATGGGGTAGCTTAGCTTCGCTTCGTTGGGGCTTTTTTCGGAGCCCAAAATCGAACGTTTTAATCAGTTTCGGGACACTTTTCTGCTTTTGCGCAGTTTTCCAGTCCCGGATCGTGCGTCGTACATCGCCAGAAGGACACGTGGAGGCTGGGCCCGTAAACCGAGGTCGCGGGCCTTGTGACCAGGTCTCCGTCACTTCGGAGCCCATAACTTTTGATCCGCAAGGAGTTACGCGGCCCACAGTATACCGTTGGAAAGCTCTCCGAGAGCCCTACGACGCGATTGCTAAGCTTTGCTTCGCTGGGCCTTTTTTTGGAGCCCAAAATCGAACGTTTTAATCAGTTTCGGGACACTTTTCTTCTTTTGCGCTGTTTTTCAGTACCGGATCGTGCGTCGTGCATCGCGAGAAGGACACGTGGAGGCTGGGCTCGCAAACCGAGGTCGCGGGCCTTGTGACCAGGTCTCCGTCACTCCGGACCCCATAACTTTTGATCATTAAGGAGTTACGCGGCCCACAGCATACCGTTGGAAAGCTCTCCGAGAGCTCTACGACGGGGCAGCTTAGCTTCGCTTCGCTGCGCCTTTTTTAGGAGCCCAAAATCGAACGTTTTAATCAGTTTCGAGACACTTTTCTACTTTTGCGCTGTTTTCCAGTCCCGGATCGTGCGTCGTGCATCGCGAGAAGGACACGTGGAGGCTGGGCCAGCAAACCGAGGTCGCGGGCCTTGGGACCAGGTCTCCGTCGCTCCGGAGCCCATAAATTTTGATCATTAAGGAGTTACGCGGCCCACAGCATACCGTTGGAAAGCTCTCCGAGAGCTCTACGACGGGGCAGCTTAGCTTCGCTTCGCTGGGCCTTTTTTCGGAGCCCAAAATCGAACGTTTTAATCAGTTTCGGGACACTTTTCTTCTTTTGCGCTGTTTTTCAGTCCCGGAACGTGCGTCGTGCATCGCGAGAAGGGCGACAACCCAATCCGTCCCATTTCTGTTACCGAATCCTGCGGCACCTTGGGCGAGACAGCTTCGCTTCACGTAGAGGCTGGGCCCGCAAATCGAGGTCGCGGGCCTTGGGACCAGGTCTCCGTCGCTCCGGATCCCATAACTTTTGATCCGCAAGGAGTTACGCGGCCCACAGCATACCGTTGGAAAGCTCTCCGAGAGCTCTACGTCGCGGCAGCCAAGCTTCGCTTCGCTGGGCCTTTTTTCGGAGCCCAAAATCGAAAGTTTGAATCAGTTTCGGGACACTTTTCTTCTATTTGCGCTGTTTTCCAGTCCCGGATCGTGCGTCGTGCATCGCGAGAAGGACACGTGGAGGCTGGGCCCGTAAACCGAGGTCGCGGGCCTTGTAACCAGGTCTCCGTCACTCCGGACCCCATAACTTTTGATCATTAAAGAGTTACGCGGCCCACAGCATACCGTTGGAAAGCTCTCCGGGAGCTCTACGACGGGGCAGCTTAGCTTCGCTTTGTTAGGACTTTTTTCGGAGCCTAAAATTCAACGTTTTAATCAGTTTCGGGACAGTTTTCTTCTTTTGCGCTGTTTTTCAGTCCCGGATCGTGCGTCGTAAATCGCGAGAAGGACACGTGGAGGCTGGGCCCGCAAACCGAGGTCGCGGGCCTTGTGACCAGGTCTCCGTCACTCCGGACCCCATAACTTTTGATCATTAAGGAGTTACGCGGCCCACAGCATATCGTTGGAAAGCTCTTCGAGAGCTCTTCGACGGGGTAGCTTAGCTTCGCTTCGCTGGGGCTTTTTTCGGAGCCCAAAATCGAACGTTTTAATCAGTTTCGGGACACTTTTCTGCTTTTGCGCTGTTTTTAAGTCCCGGATCGTGCGTCGTGCATCGCGAGAAGGACACGTGGAGGCTGGGCCCGCAAACCGAGGTGGCGGACCTAGTGACCAGGTCTCCGTCACTTCGGAGCCCATAACTTTTGATCCGCAAGGAGTTACGCGGCCCACAGTATACCGTTGGAAAGCTCTCCGAGAGCCCTACGACGCGGTTGCTAAGCTTTGCTTCGCTGGGCCTTTTTTTGGAGCCCAAAATCGAACGTTTTAATCAGTTTCGGGACACTTTTCTTCTTTTGCGCTGTTTTTCAGTCCGGATCGTGCGTCGTGCATCGCGAGAAGGACACGTGGAGGCTGGGCTCGCAAACCGAGGTCGCGGGCCGTGTGACCAGGTCTCCGTCACTCCGAACCCCATAACTTTTGATCATTAAGGAGTTACGCGGCCCACAGCATACCGTTGGAAAGCTCTCCGAGAGCTCTACGACTGGCCAGCTTAGCTTCGCTTCGCTGGGCCTTTTTTCGGAGCCCAAAATCGAACGTTTTAATCAGTTTTGGGACACTTTTTTTCATTTGCGCTGTTTTCCAGTCCCGGATCGTGCGTCGTGCATCGCGAGAAGGACACGTGGAGGCTGGGCCCGCAAACTGAGGTCGCGGGCCTTGGTACTAGGTCTCCGTCACTCCGGACCCCATAATTTTTTATCATTAAGGAGTTACGCGGCCCACAACATACCATTGAAAAGCTCTCCGAGAGCTCTACGACGGGGCAGCTTAGCTTTGTTTCGCTGGGGCTTTTTTCGGAGCCCAAAATCGAACGTTTTAATCAGTTTCAGGACACTTTTCTTCTTTTGCGCTGTTTTTCAGTCCCGGATCGTGCGTCGTGCATCGCGAGAAGGGCGACAACCCAATCCGTCCCATATCTGTTACCGAATCCTGCGGCACCTTGGGCGAGACAGCTTCGTTTCACGTAGAGGCTGGGCCCGCAAATCGAGGTCGCGGGCCTTGGGACCAGGTCTCCGTCGCTCCGGAGCCCATAACTTTTGATCCGCAAGGAGTTACGCGGCCCACAGCATACCGTTGGAAAGCTCTCCGAGAGCTCTACGTCGCGGCAGCCAAGCTTCGCTTCGCTGGGCCTTTTTTCGGAGCCCAAAATCGAACGTTTTAATTAGTTTCGGGACACTTTTCTTCTTTTGCGCTGTTTTTCAATCCCGGATCGTGCGTCGTGCATCGCGAGAAGGACACGTGGAGGCTGGGCCCGCAAACCGAGGTCGCGGGCCTTGTGACCAGGTCTCCGTCACTTCGGAGCCCATAACTTTTGATCATTAAAGAGTTACGCGGCCCACAGCATACCGTTGGAAAGCTCTCCGGGAGCTCTACGACGGGGCAGCTTAGCTTCGCTTTGTTAGCACTTTTTTCGGAGCCTAAAATTCAACGTTTTAATCAGTTTCGGGACACTTTTCTTCTTTTGCGCTGTTTTTCAGTCCCGGATCGTGCGTCGTAAATCGCGAGAAGGACACGTGGAGGCTGGGCCCGCAAACCGAGGTCGCGGGCCTTGTGACCAGGTCTCCGTCACTCCGGACCCCATAACTTTTGATCATTAAGGAGTTACGCGGCCCACAGCATATCGTTGGAAAGCTCTTCGAGAGCTCTTCGACGGGGTAGCTTAGCTTCGCTTCGCTGGGGCTTTTTTCGGAGCCCAGAATCGAACGTTTTAATCAGTTTCGGGACACTTTTCTGCTTTTGCGCTGTTTTCCAGTCCCGGATCGTGCGTCGTACATCGCGAGAAGGACACGTGGAGGCTGGGCCCGCAAACCGAGGTCGCGGACCTAGTGACCAGTCTCCGTCACTTCGGAGCCAATAACTTTTGATCCGCAAGGAGTTACGCGGCCCACAGTATACCGTTGGAAAGCTCTCCGAGAGCCCTACGACGCGGTTGCTAAGCTTTGCTTCGCTGGGCCTTTTTTTGGAGCCCAAAATCGAACGTTTTAATCAGTTTCGGGACACTTTTCTTCTTTTGCGCTGTTTTTCAGTACCGGATCGTGCGTCGTGCATCGCGAGAAGGACACGTGGAGGCTGGGCTCGCAAACCGAGGTCGCGGGCCTTGTGACCAGGTCCCCGTCACTCCGGACCCCATAACTTTTGATCATTAAGGAGTTACGCGGCCCACAGCATACCGTTGAAAAGCTCTCCGAGAGCTCTACGACGGGGCAGCTTAGCTTCGCTTCGCTGCGCCTTTTTTAGGAGCCCAAAATCGAACGTTTTAATCAGTTTCGAGACACTTTTCTTCTTTTGCGCTATTTTTCAGTCCCGGATCGTGCGTCGTGCATCGCGAGAAGGACACGTGGAGGTTGGGCCCGCAAACCGAGGTCGCGGGCCTTGGGACCAGGTCTCCGTCACTCCGGACCCCATAACTTTTGATCCTTAAGGAGTTACGCGGCCCACAGCATACCGTTGGAAAGCTTTCCTAGAGCTCGACGACGGGACAGCCAAGCTTTGCTTCGCTGGGCCTTTTTTCGGAGCCCAAAATTGAACGTTTTAATCAGTTTCGGGACACTTTTCATCTTTTGCGCTGTTTTCCAGTCCCGGATCGTGCGTCGTGCATCGCGAGAAGGACACGTGGAGGCTGGGCCCGCAAACCGAGGTCGCGGGCCTTGTGACCAGGTCTCCGTTACTTCGGAGCCCATAACTTTTGATCCGCAAGGAGTTACGCGGCCCACAGCATACCGTTGGAAAGCTCTCCGAGAGCTCTACGACGCGGCAGCTAAGATCTGTTTCGCTGGGCCTTTTTTCAGAGACCAAAATCGAACGTTTTAATCAGTTTCGGGACACTTTTCTTCTTTTGCGTTGTTTTTCAGTCCCAGATCGTGCGTCGTGCATCGTGAGAAGGACACGTGGAGGCTGGGCCCGCAAACCGAGGTCGCGGGCCTTGTGACCAGGTCTCCGTCACTTCGGAGCCCATAACTTTTGATCCGCAAGGAGTTACGCGGCCCACAGCATACCGTTGGAAAGCTCTCCGAGAGCTCTACGACGGGGCAGCCAAGCTTTGCTTCGCTGGGCCTTTTTTCGGAGCCCAAAATCGAACGTTTTAATCAGTTTCGGGACACTTTTCTTCTTTTGCGCTGTTTTTCAGTCCCGGATCGTGCGTCGTGCATCGCGAGAAAGACACGTGGAGGTTGGGCCCGTAAACCGAGGTCGCAGGCCTTGTGACCAGGTCTCCGTCACTCCAGACCCCATAACTTTTGATCATTAAGGAGTTACGCGGCCCACAGCATACCGTTGGAAAGCTCTTCGAGAGCTCTACGACCCGGCAGCCAAGCTTTGCTTCGCTGGGCCTTTTTTCGGAGCCCAAAATCGATCGTTTTAATCAGTTTCAGGACACTTTTCATCTTTTGCACTGTTTTTCAGTCCCAGATCGTGCGTCGTGCGTCGCGAGAAGGACACGTGGAGGCTGAGCATGCAAACCGAGATCGCGGGCCTTGGGACCAGGTCTCCGTCACTCCGGAGCCTATAACTTTTGATCCGCAACGAGTTACGCCGCCCACAGCATACCGTTGGAAAGCTCTCCAAGAGCTATACGACGGGGCAGGTTAGCTTCTCTTCGCTGGGCCTTTTTTCGAAGCCCAAAATCGAACATTTTAATCAGTTTCGGGACACCTTTCTTCTTTTGCACTATTTTCCAGTCCCGGATCGTGCGTCGTGCATCGCGAGAAGGACACGTGGAGGTTGGGCCCGCAAACCGAGGTCGCGGGCCTTGGGACCAGGTCTCCGTCACTCCGGACCCCATAACTTTTGATCCTTAAGGAGTTACGCGGCCCACAGCATACCGTTGGAAAGCTCTCCGAGAGCTCGACGACGGGGCAGCCAAGCTTTGCTTCGCTGGGCCTTTTTTCGGAGCCCAAAATCAAACGTTTTAATCAGTTTCGGGACACTTTTCTTCTTTTGCGCTGTTTTTCAGTCCCGGATCGTGCGTCGTGCATCGCGAGAAGGACACGTGGAGGCTGGGCCCGCAAACCGAGGTCGCGGGCCTTGTGACCAGGTCTCCGTCACTTCGGAGCCCATAACTTTTGATCCGCAAGGAGTTACGCGGCCCACAGCATACCGTTGGAAAGCTCTCCGAGAGCTCTACGACGGGGCCGCAAAGCTTTGCTTCGCTGGGCCTTTTTTCGGAGCCCAAAATCGAACGTTTTAATCAGTTTCGGGACACTTTTCTTCTTTTGCGCTGTTTTTCAGTCCCGGATCGTGCGTCGTGCATCGCGAGAAGGACACGTGGAGGTTGGGCCCGCAAACCGAGGTCGCGGGCCTTGTGACCAGGTCTCCGTCACTCCAGACCCCATAACTTTTGATCATTAAGGAGTTACGCGGCCCACAGCATACCGTTGGAAAGCTCTTCGAGAGCTCTACGACCCGGCAGCCAAGCTTTGCTTCGCTGGGCCTTTTTTCGGAGCCCAAAATCGATCGTTTTAATCAGTTTCGGGACACTTTTCATCTTTTGCACTATTTTTCAGTCCCAGATCGTGCGTCGTGCGTCGCGAGAAGGACACGTGGAGGCTGAGCCTGCAAACCGAGATCGCCGGCCTTGGGACCAGGTCTCCGTCACTCCGGAGCCCATAACTTTTGATCCGCAAGGAGTTACGCGGCCCACAGCATACCGTTGGAAAGCTCTCCGAGAGCTCTACGACGGGGCAGGTTAGCTTCTCTTCGCTGGGCCTCTTTTCGAAGCCAAAAATCGAACATTTTAATCAGTTTCGGGACACCTTTCTTCTTTTGCACTATTTTCCAGTCCCGGATCGTGCGTCGTGCATCGCGAGAAGGACACGTGGAGGTTGGGCCCGCAAACCGAGGTCGCGGGCCTTGGGACCAGGTCTCCGTCACTCCGGACCCCATAACTTTTGATCCTTAAGGAGTTACGCGGCCTACAGCATACCGTTGGAAAGCTCTCCGAGAGCTCGACGACGAGGCAGCCAAGCTTTGCTTCGCTGGGCCTTTTTTCGGAGCCCAAAATCAAACGTTTTAATCAGTTTCGGGATACTTTTCTTCTTTTGCGCTGTGTCTCAATCCCGGATCGTGCGTCGTGCATCGCGAGAAGGACACGTGGAGGCTGGGCCCGCAAACCGAGGTCGCGGGCCTTGTGACCAGGTCTCCGTCACTTCGGAGCCCATAACTTTTGATCCGCAAGGAGTTACGCGGCCCACAGCATACCGTTGGAAAGCTCTCCGAGAGCTCTACGACGGGGCAGCCAAGCTTTGCTTCGCTGGGCCTTTTTTCGGAGCCCAAAATCGAACGTTTTAATCAGTTTCGGGACACTTTTCTTCTTTTGCGCTGTTTTTCAGTCCCGGATCGTGCGTCGTGCATCGCGAGAAGGACACGTGGAGGTTGGGCCCGCAAACCGAGGTCGCAGGCCTAGTGACCAGGTCTCCGTTACTCCAGACCCCATAACTTTTGATCATTAAGGAGTTACGCGGCCCACAGCATACCGTTGGAAAGCTCTTCGAGAGCTCTACGACCCGGCAACCAAGCTTTGCTTCGCTGGGCCTTTTTTCGGAGCCCAAAATCGATCGTTTTAATCAGTTTCGGGACACTTTTTATCTTTTGCACTGTTTTTCAGTCCCAGATCGTGCGTCGTGCGTCGCGAGAAGGACACGTGGAGGCTGTGCCTGCAAACCGAGATCGCGGGCCTTGGGACCAGGTCTCCGTCACTCCGGAGCCCATAACTTTAGATCCGCAAGGAGTTACGCGGCCCACAGCATACCGTTGGAAAGCTCTCCGAGAGCTCTACGACGGGGCAGGTTAGCTTCTCTTCGCTGGGCCTTTTTTCGAAGCCCAAAATCGAACATTTTAATCAGTTTCGGGACACCTTTCTTCTTTTGCACTGTTTTCCAGTCCCGGATCGTGCGTCGTGCATCGCGAGAAGGACACGTGGAGGTTGGGTCCGCAAACCGAGGTCGCGGGCCTCGGGACCAGGTCTCCATCACTCCGGACCCCATAACTTTTGATCCTTAAGGAGTTACGCGGCCCACAGCATACCGTTGGAAAGCTCTCCGAGAGCTCGACGACGGGGCAGCCAAGCTTTGCTTCGCTGGGCCTTTTTTCGGAGCCCAAAATCAAACGTTTTAATCAGTTTCGGGACACTTTTCTTCTTTTGCGCTGTTTCTCAGTCCCGGATCGTGCGTCGTGCATCGCGAGAATGACACGTGGAGGCTGGGCCCGCAAACCGAGGTCACGGGCCTTGTGACCAGGTCTCCGTCACTCCAGACCCCATAACTTTTGATCATTAACGAGTTACGCGGCCCACAGCATACCGTTGGAAAGCTCTTCGAGAGCTCTACGACGGGGCAGCCAAGCTTTGCTTCACTGGGCCTTTTTTCGGAGCCCAAAATCGATCGTTTTAATCAGTTTCGGGACACTTTTCATCCTTTGCACTGTTTTTCAGTCCCAGATCGTGCGTCGTGCGTCGCGAGAAGGACACGTGGAGGTTGAGCCTGCAAACTGAGATCGCGGGCCTTGGGACCAGGTCTCCGTCACTCCGGAGCCCATAACTTTTGATCCGCAAGGAGTTACGCGGACCACTGCATACCGTTGGAAAGCTCTCTGAGAGCTCTACGATGGGGCAGGTTAGCTTCTCTTCGCTGGGCCTTTTTTCGAAGCCCAAAATCGAACGTTTTAATCAGTTTCGGGACACCTTTCTTCTTTTGCGCTGTTTTCCAGTCCCGAATCGTGCGTCGTTCATTGCGAGAAGGACACGTGGAGGCTGGGCCCGCAAACCGAGATCACATGCCTTGGGACCAGGTCTCCGTCACTCCGGACCCCATAACTTTTGATCCTTAAGGAGTTACGCGGCCCACAGCATACCGTTGGAAAGCTCTTCGAGAGCTCTACGACGGGGCAGCTTAGCTTCGCTTCGCTGGACCTTTTTTAAGAGCCCAAAATCGAACGTTTTAATCAGTTTCGGGACACTTTTCTTCTTTTGCGCTGTTTTTCAGTCCCGGAACGTGCGTCGTGCATCGCGAGAAGGGCGACAACCCAATCCGTCCCATTTCTATTACCGAATCCTGCGGCACCTTGGGCGAGACAGCTTCGCTTCACGTAGAGGCTGGGCCCGCAAATCGAGGTCGCGGGCCTTGGGACCAGGTCTCCGTCGCTCCGGAGCCCATAACTTTTGATCCGCAAGGAGTTACGCGGCCCACAGCATACCGTTGGAAAGCTCTCCGAGAGCTCTACGACGCGGCAGCCAAGCTTCGCTTCGCTGGGCCTTTTTTCGGAGCCCAAAATCGAACGTTTTAATTAGTTTCGGGACACTTTTCTTCTTTTGCGCTGTTTTTCAGTCCCGGATCGTGCGTCGTGCATCGCGAGAAGGACACGTGGAGGCTGGGCCCGCAAACCGAGGTCGCGGGCCTTGTGACCAGGTCTCCGTCACTCCGGACCCCATAACTTTTGATCATTAAGGAGTTACGCGGCCCACAGCATACCGTTGGAAAGCTCTCCGAGAGCTCTACGACGGGGCAGCTTAGCTTCGCTTCGTTGGGCCTTTTTTCGGAGCCTAAATTTGAACGTTTTAATCAGTTTCGGGACACTTTTCTTCTTTTACGCTATTTTTCAGTCCCGGATCGTGCGTTGTGCATCGCCAGAAGTATACGTGGAGGCTGGGCCTGCAAACCGAGGTCGTGGGCCTTGTGACCAGGTCTCCGTCACTCCGGACCCCATAACTTTTGATCATTAAGGAGTTACGCGGCCCACAGCATACCGTTGGAAAGCACTTCGAGAGCTTTACGACGGGGCAGCTAAGCTTAGCTTCGCTGGGGCTTTTTTTTGGAGCCCAAAATCGAACATTTTAATCAGTTTCGGGACACTTTTCTTCTTTTGCGCTGTTTTCCAGTCCCGGATCATGCGTCGTACATCGCGAGAAGGACACGTGAAGACTGGGCCCGCAAACCGAGGTCGCTATCCTTGTGACCAGGTCTCCGTCACTTCGGAGCCCATAACTTTTGATCCGCAAGGAGTTACACGGCCCACAGTATACCGTTGGAAAGCTCTCCGAGAGCTCTGCGACGCGGCTGCTAAGCTTTGCTTCGCTGGGCCTTTTTTCGGAGCCCAAAATCGAACGTTTTAATCAGTTTCGGGACACTTTTCTTCTTTTGCACTGTTTTTCAGTCCCGGATCGTGCGTCGTGCATCGCGAGAAGGACACGTGGAGGCTGGGCCCGCAAACCGAGGTCGCGGGCCTTGTGACCAGGTCTCCGTCACTCCGGACCCCATAACTTTTGATCATTAAGGAGTTACGCGGCCCACAGCATACCGTTGTAAAGCTCTTCGAGAGCTCTACGACGGGGCAGCTTAGCTTCGCTTCGCTGGGCCTTTTTTCGGAGCCCAAAATCGAACGTTTTAATTAGTTTCGGGACACTTTTCTTCTTTTGCGCTGTTTTTCAGTCCCGGATCGTGCGTCGTGCATCGCGAGAAGGACACGTGGAGGCTGGGCCCGCAAACCGAGGTCGCGGGCCTTGTGACCAGGTCTCCGTCACTCCGGACCCCATAACTTTTGATCCTTAAGGAGTTACGCGGCCCACAGCATACTGTTGGAAAGATCTCCGAGAGCTTTACGACGGGGCAGCCAAGCTTCGCTTCGCTGGGCCTTTCTTCGGAGCCCAAAATCGAACGTTTTAATCAGTTTCAAGACACTTTTCTTCTTTTGTGCTGTTTTTCAGTCCCGGATCGTGCGTTGTGCATCGCGAGAAGGGCGACAACGCTATCCGTCGCATTTCTGTTACCGAATTCTGCGGCACCTTGGGCGAGACAGCTTCGTTTCACGTAGAGGTTAGGCCCGCAAATCGAGGTCGCGGGCCTTGGGACCAGGTCTCCGTCGCTCCGGAGCCCATAACTTTTGATACGCAAGGAGTTACGCGGCCCACAGCATACCGTTGGAAAGCTCTCCGAGAGCTCTACGACGCGGCAGCCAAGCTTTGCTTCGCTGGGCCTTTTTTCGGAGCCCAAAATCGAACGTTTTAATCAGTTTCGGGACACTTTTCTTCTTTTGCGCTGTTTTTCAGTCCCGGATCGTGCGTCGTGCATCGCGAGAAGGACACGTGGAGGCTGGGCCCGCAAACCGAGGTCGCGGGCCTTGTGACCAGGTCTCCGTCACTCCGGACCCCATAACTTTTGATCATTAAGGAGTTACGCGGCCCACAGCATACCGTTGGAAAGCTCTCCGAGAGCTCTACGACGGGGCAGCTTAGCTTCGCTTTGCAAGGCATTTTTTCGGAGCCTAAAATTGAACGTTTTAATCAGTTTCGGGTCGCTTTTCTTCTTTTGCGCTGTTTTTCAATCCAGGATCGTGCGTCGTGCATCGCGAGAAGGACACGTGGAGGCTGGGCCCGCAAACCGAGGTCGCGGGCCTTGTGACCAGGTCTCCGTCACTCCGGACCCCATAACTTTTGATCATTAAGGAGTTACGCGGCCCACAGCATACCGTTGGAAAGCTCTCCGAGAGCTCTACGACGGGGCAGGTTAGCTTTGCTTTGCTGGGCCTTTTTTCGGAGCCTAAAATTGAATGTTTTAATCAGTTTCGGGACACTTTTCTTCTTTTGCGCTGTTTTTCAGTCCCGGATCGTGCGTCGTGCATCACGAGAAGGACACGTGGAGGCTGGCCCCGCAAACCGAGGTCGCGGGCCTTGTGACCAGGTCTCCGTAACTCCGGACGCTATAACTTTTGATCATTAAAGAGTTACGAGGCCCACAGCATACCGTTGGAAAGCTCTCCGAGAGCTCTACGACGGGGCAGCTTAGCTTTGCTTCGTTGGGCCTATTTTCGGAGCCCAAAATCGAACGTTTTAATCAGTTTCGGGACACTTTTCTTCTTTTGCGCTGTTTTTCAGTCCCGGATCGTGCGTCGTGCATCGCGAGAAGGACACGTGGAGGCTGGGCCCGCAAACCGAGGTCGCGGGCCTTGTGACCAGGTCTCTGTCACACCGGACCCCATAACTTTTGATCATTAAGGAGTTACACGGCCCACAGTATACCGTTGGAAAGCTCTCCGAGAGCTTTACGACGGGGCAGCAAGCTTTGCTTCGCTGGGCCTTTTTTCGGAGCCCAAAATTGAACGTTTTAATCAGTTTCGGGAAACTTTTCTACATTTGCGCTGTTTTCCAGTACCGGATCGTGCGTCGTGCATCGCGAGAAGGACACGTGGAGGCTGGGCCCGCAAACCGAAGTCGTGGGCCTTGGGACCAGGTCTCCGTCGCTCCGGAGCCCATAACTTTTGATCCTTAAGGAGTTACGCGGCCCACAGCATACCGTTGGAAAGCTCTCCGAGAGCTCTACGACGAGGCAGCTAAGCTTTGCTTCGCTGGGCCTTTTTTCGGAAACCAAAATCGAACGTTTTAATCATTTTCGGGACACTTTTCTTCTTCTGCGCTGTTTTCAGTCCCGGATCGTGCGTCATGCATCGCGAGAAGGACACGTGGAGGATGGGCCCGCAAACCGAGGTCGCGGGCCTAGTGACCAGGTCTCCGTCACTCCGGACCCCATAACTTTTGATCATTAAGGAGTTATGCGGCCCACAGCATACCGTTGGAAAGCTCTCCGAGAGCTCCACGATGGGGCAGCTTAGCTTCGCTTCGCTGGGCCTTTTTTCGGAGCCCAAAATCGAACGTTTTAATCAGTTTCGGGACACTTTTCTTCTTTTACGTTGTTTTCCAGTCTCGGATCGTGCGTCGTGCATCGCGAGAAGGACATGTGGAGGTTGGGCCCACAAACCGAGGTCGCGGGCCTTGGGACCAGGTCTCCGTCACTCCGGACCCCATAACTTTTGATCCTTAAGGAGTTACGCGGCCCACAGCATACCGTTGGAAAGCTCTCCGAGAGCTCTACGACGGGGCAGCTAAGCTTTGCTTCGCTGGGCCTTTTTTCGGAGCCCAAAATCGAACGTTTTAATCTGTTTCGGGACACTTTTCTTCTTTTGCGCTGTTTTCCAGTCCCGGATCGTGCGTCGTGCATCGCGAGAAGGACACGTGGAGGCTGGGCCCGCAAACTGAGGTCGCGGGCCTTGTGACCAGGTCTCCGTCACTCCGGACCCCATAACTTTTGATCATTAAGGAGTTACGCGGCCCACAGCATACCGTTGGAAAGCTCTCCGAGAGCTCTACGACGCGGCAGCTAAGCTTTGCTTCGCTGGGCCTTTTTTTGGAGCCCAAAATCGAACGTTTTAATCAGTTTCGGGACACTTTTCTTCTTTTGCGCTGTTTTTCAGTCCCGGATCGTGCGTCGTGCATCGCGTGATGGACAAGTGGAGGCTGGTCCCGCAAACCGAGGTCGCGGGCCTTGTGACCAGGTCTCCGTCACTCCGGACCCCATAACTTTTGATCATTAAGGAGTTACGCGGCCCACAGCATACCGTTGGAAAGCTCTCCGAGAGCTCTACGACGGGGCAACTTAGCTTTGCTTCACTGGGCCTTTTTTCGGAGCCTAAAATTGAACGTTTTAATCAGTTTCGGGACACTTTTCTTCTTCTGCACTGCTTTTCAGTCCCGTATCGTGCGTCGTGCATTGCGAGAAGGACACGTGGAGGCTGGGCCCGTAAACCGAGGTCGTGGGCCTTGGGACCAGGTTTCTGTCACTCCGGACCGTATAAATTTTGATCATTAAGGAGTTACGCGGCCCACAGCATACCGTCGGAAAGCTCTTCGAGAGCTCTACGACGGGGCAGAAGCTTTGCTTCTCTGGGGCTTTTTTCGGAGCCCAAAATCGAACGTTTTAATCAGTTTCGGGACTCTTTTCTACATTTGCGCTGTTTTCTAGTCCCGGATCGTGCGTCGTACATCGCGGGAAGGAGACGTGGAGACTGGGCCCGCAAACCGAGGTCGCGGGCCATGTGACCAGGTCTCCGTCACTTCGGAGCCCATAACTTTTGATCCGCAAGGAGTTACGCGGCCCACAGCATACCGTTGGAAAGCTCTCCGAGAGCTCTACGACGCGGCAGCTAAGCTTTGCTTCGCTGGGCCTTTTTTCGGAGCCCAAAATCGAACGTTTTAATCAGTTTCGGGACACTTTTCTTCTTTTGCGATGTTTTTCAATCCCGGATCGTGCGTCGTGCATCGCGAGAAGGACACGTGGAGGCTGGGCCCGCAAACCAAGGTCGCGGGCCTTGTGACCAGGTCTCCGTCACTCCGGACCCCATAACTTTTGACCATTAAGGAGTTACGCGGCCCACAGCATACCGTTGGAAAGCTCTACGAGAGCTCTAGGACGGGGCAGCTTAGATTCGCTTCGCTGGGCCTTTTTTCTGAGCCCAAAATCGAACGTTTTAATCAGTTTCGGGACACGTTTCTACTTTTGCGCTGTTTTCCAGTCCCGGATCGTGCGTCGTGCATCGCGAGAAGGACACGTGGAGGCTGGGCCCGCAAACCGAGGTCGCGGGCCTTGGGACCAGGTCTCTGTCACTCCGGACCCCATAACTTTTGATCTCTAAGGAGTTACGCGGCCCACAGCATACCGTTGGAAAGATCTCCGACAGCTCTACGACGGGGCAGCCAAGCTTCGCTTCGCTGGGCCTTTTTTCGGAGCCCAAAATCGAACGTTTTAATCAGTTTCAAGACACTTTTCTTCTTTTGCGTTGTTTTTCAGTCCCGGATCGTGCGTTGTGCATCGCGAGAAGGGCGACAACCCTATCCGTCCCATTTCTGTTACCGAATCCTGCGGCACCTTGGGCGAGACAGCTTCGCTTCACGTAGAGGCTGGGCCCGCAAATCGAGGTCGCGGGCCTTGGGACCAGGTCTCCGTCGCTCCGGAGCCCATAACTTTTGATCCGCAAGGAGTTACGCGGCCCACAGCATACCGTTGGAAAGCTCTCCGAGAGCTCTACGACGCGGCAGCCAAGCTTCGCTTCGCTGGGCCTTTTTTTGGAGCCCAAAATCGAACGTTTTAATCAGTTTCGGGACACTTTTCTTCTTTTGCGCTGTTTTTCAGTCCCGGATCGTGCGTCGTGCATCGCGAGAAGGACACGTGGAGGCTGGGCTCGCAAACCGAGGTCGCGGGCCTTGTGACCAGGTCTCCGTCACTCCGGACCCCATAACTTTTGATCATTAAGGAGTTACGCGGCCCACAGCATATCGTTGGAAAGCTCTCCGAGAGCTCTACGACGGGGCAGCTTAGCTTCGCTTTGCAAGGCCTTTTTTCGGAGCCCAAATTTGAACGTTTTAATCATTTTTGGGACACTTTTCTTCTTTTGCGATGTTTTTCAATCCCGGATCGTGCGTCGTGCATCGCGAGAAGGACACGTGGAGGCTGGGCCCCCAAACCGAGGTCGCGGGCCTTGTGACCAGGTCTCCGTCACTCCAGACCCCATAACTTTTGATCATTAAGGAGTTACGCGGCCCACAACATACCGTTGAAAAGCTCTCCGAGAGCTCTACGACGGGGCAGCTTAGCTTCGTTTCGCTGGGGCTTTTTTCGGAGCCTAAAATGGAACGTTTTAATCAGTTTCGGGACACTTTTCTTCTTTTGCACTGCTTTTCAGTCCCGTATCGTGCGTCGTGCATTGCGAGAAGGACACGTGGAGGCTGGGCCCGCAAACCGAGGTCGTGGGCCTTGGGACCAGGTCTCCGTCGCTCCGGAGCCCATAACTTTTGATCCGCAAGGAGTTACGCGGCCCACAGCATACCGTTGGAAAGCTCTCCGAGAGCTCTACGACGCGGCAGTTTAGCTCCGCTTCGCTGGGCCTTTTTTCGGAGCCCAAAATCGAACGTTTTAATCAGTTTCGGGACACTTTTCTTGTTTTGCGATGTTTTTCAATCCCGGATCGTGCGTCGTGCATCGCGAGAAGGACACGTGGAGGCTGGGCCCCCAAACCGAGCTCGCGGGCCTTATGACCAGGTCTCCGTCACACCAGACCCCATAACTTTTGATCATCAAGGAGTTACGCGCCCCACAACATACCGTTGAAAAGCTCTCCGAGAGCTCTACGACGGGGCAGCCAAGCTTTGCTTCGCTGGGCCTTTTTTCGGAGCCCAAAATCGATCGTTTTAATCAGTTTCGGGACACTTTTCATCTCTTGCACTGTTTTTCAGTCCCAGATCATGCGTCGTGCGTCGCGAGAAGGACACGTGGAGGCTGGGCCCGCAAACCGAGGTCGCGAGCCTTGGGACCAGGTCTCCGTCATTCCGGACCCCATAACTTTTGATCCTTAAGGAGTTACGCGGCCCACAGCATACCGTTGGAAAGCTCTTCGAGAGTACTACGATGGGGAAACCAACCTTTGCTTCGCTGGGCCTTTTTTCGGAACCCAAAATCGAACGTTTTAATCAGTTTCGGGACACTTTTCTTCTTTTGAATTGTTTTTCAGTCCCGGATCGTGCGTTGTGCATCGCGAGAAGGACACGTGGAGGCTGGGCCCGCAAACCGAGGTCGCGGGCCTTGTGACCAGGTCTCCGTCACTCCGGACCCTATAAATTTTGATCATTAAGGAGTTACGCGGCCCACAGCATACCGTTGGAAAGATCTCCGAGAGCTCTACGACGGGGCAGCCAAGCTTCGCTTCGCTGGGACTTTCTTCGGAGCCCAAAATCGAACGTTTTAATCAGTTTGAAGACACTTTTCTTCTTTTGCGCTTTTTTTCAGTCCCGGATCGTGCGTTGTGCAACGCGAGAAGGGCGACAACGCTATCCGTCCCATTTCTGTTACCGAATCCTGCGGCACTTTGGGTGAGACAGCTTCGTTTTACGTAGAGGTTGGGCCCGCAAATCGAGGTCGCGGGCCTTGGGACCAGGTCTCCGTCACTCCGGAGCCCATAACTTTTGATACGCAAGGAGTTACGCGGCCCACAGCATACCGCTGGAAAGCTCTCCGAGAGCTCTACGACGCGGCAGCCAAGCTTTGCTTCGCTGGGCCTTTTTTCGGAGCCCAAAATCGAACGTTTTAATCAGTTTCGGGACACTTTTCTTCTTTTGCGCTGTTTTTCAGTCCCGGATCGTGCGTCGTGCATCGCGAGAAGGACACGTGGAGGCTGGGCCCGCAAACCGAGGTCGCGGGCCTTGTGACCAGGTCTCCGTCACTCCGGACCCCATAACTTTTGATCATTAAGGAGTTACGCGGCCCACAGCATACCGTTGGAAAGCTCTCCGAGAGCTCTACGACGGGGCAGCTTAGCTTCGCTTTGCAAGGCCTTTTTTCTGAGCCCAAAATTGAACGTTTTAATCAGTTTTGGGATACTTTTCTTCTTTTGCGCTGTTTTTCAGTCCCGGATCGTTCGTCGTGCATCGTGAGAAGGACACGTGGAGGCTGGGCCCGCAAACCGAGTTCGCGGGCCTTGTGACCAGGTCTCCGTCACTCCGGACCCCATAACTTTTGATCATTAAGGAGTTACGCGGCCCACAGCATACCGTGGGAAAGCTCTCCGAGAGCTCTACGACGGGGCAGCTTAGCTTTGCTTCGCTGGGCCTTTTTTCGGAGCCCAAAATCGAACGTTTTAATCAGTTTCGGGACACTTTTCTTCTTTTGCGATGTTTTTCAGTCCCGGATCGTGCGTCGTGCATCGTGAGAAGGACACGTGGAGGCTGGGCCCGCAAACCGAGGTCGCGGGCCTTCTGACTAGGTCTCCGTCACTCCGGACCCCATAACTTTTGATCATTAAGGAGTTACGTGGCCCACAGCATACCGTTGGAAAGCTCTCCGAGAGTTCTACGACGGGGCAGCCAAGCTTTGCTTCGCTGGGCCTTTTTTCGGAGCCCAAAATCGAACGTTTTAATCAGTTTCGGGACACTTTTCTTCTTTTGCGCTGTTTCTCAGTCCCGGATCGTGCGTCGTGCATCGCGAGAAGGACACGTGGAGGCTGGGCCTGCAAACCGAGGTCGCGGGCCTTGTGACCAGGTCTTCGTCACTCCAGACCCCATAACTTTTGATCATTAAGGAGTTACGCGGCCCACAGCATACCGTTGGAAAGCTCTTCGAGAGCTCTACGACGGGGCAGCCAAGGTTTGCTTCGCTGGGCCTTTTTTCGGAGCCCAAAATCGATCGTTTTATTCAGTTTCGGGAAACTTTTCATCTTTTGCACTGTTTTTTAGTCCCAGATCGTGCGTCGTGCGTCGCGAGAAGGACACGTGGAGGCTGAGCCTGCAAACCGAGATCGCGGGCCTTGGGACCAGGTCTCCGTCACTCCGGAGCCCATAACTTTTGATCCGCAAGGAGTTACGCGGCCCACTGCATACCGTTGGAAAGTTCTCTGAGAGCTCTACGACAGGGCAGGTTAGCTTCTCTTCGCTGGGCCTTTTTTCGAAGCCCAAAATCGAACGTTTTAATCAGTTTCGGGACACCTTTCTTCTTTTGCGCTGTTTTCCAGTCCCGGATCGTGCGTCGTGCATCGCGAGAAGGACACGTGGAGGCTGGGCCCGCAAACCGAGATCACAGGCCTTGGGACCAGGTCTCCTTCACTCCGGACCCCATAACTTTTGATCCTTAAGGAGTTACGCGGCCCACAGCATACCGTTGGAAAGCTTTTCGAGAGCTCTACGACGGGGCAGCCAAGCTTTGCTTCGCTGGGCCTTTTTTCAGAGCCCAAAATCGAACGTTTTAATCAGTTTCAGGACACTTTTCTTCTTTTGCGCTGTTTTTCAGTCCCGGATCGTGCGTCGTGCATCGCGAGAAGGGCGACAACCCAATCCGTCCCATATCTGTTACCGAATCCTGCGGCACCTTGGGCGAGAGAGCTTCGTTTCACGTAGAGGCTGGGCCCGCAAATCGAGGTCGCGGGCCTTGGGACCAGGTCTCCGTCGCTCCGGAGCCCATAACTTTTGATCCGCAAGGAGTTACGCGGCCCACAGCATACCGTTGGAAAGCTCTCCGAGAGCTCTACGACGCGGCAGCCAAGCTTTGCTTCGCTGGGCCTTTTTTCGGAGCCCAAAATCGAACGTTTTAATCAGTTTCGGGACACTTTTCTTCTTTTGCGCTGTTTTTCAGTCCCGGATCGTGCGTCGTGCATCGCGAGAAGGACACGTGGAGGCTGGGCCCGCAAACCGAGGTCGCGGGCCTTGGGACCAGGTCTCCGTCACTCAGGACCCCGTTACTTTTGATCCTTAAGGAGTTACGCGGCCCACAGCATACCGTTGCAAAGCTCTTCGAGAGCACTACGACGGGGAAACCAACCTTTGCTTCGCTGGGCCTTTTTTTGGAAACCAAAATCGAACGTTTTAATCAGTTTCGGGACACTTTTCTTCTTTTGCGCTGTTTTTCAGTCCCGGAACGTGCGTCGTGCATCGCGAGAAGGGCGACAACCCAATCCGTCCCATTTCTGTTACCGAATCCTGCGGCACCTTGGGCGAGACAGCTTCGCTACACGTAGAGGCTGGGCCCGCAAATCGAGGTCGCGGGCCTTGGGACCAGGTCTCCGTCACTGTGGAGCCCATAACTTTTGATCCGCAAGGAGCTACGCGGCCCACAGCATACCGTTGGAAAGCTCTCCGAGAGCTCTACGACGCGGCAGCCAAGCTTCGCTTCGCTGGGCCTTTTTTTAGAGCCCAAAATCGAACGTTTTAATCAGTTTCGGGACACTTTTATTCTTTTGCGTTGTTTTTCTGTCCCGGATCTTGCGTCGTGCATCGCGAGAAGGACACGTGGAGGCTGGGCCCGCAAACCGAGATCACAGGCCTTGGGACCAGGACTCCTTCACTCCGGACCCCATAACTTTTGATCCTTAAGGAGTTACGCGGCCTACAGCATACCGTTGGAAAGCTCTTCGAGAGCTCTACGACGGGGCAGCCAAGCTTTGCTTCGCTGGGCCTTTTTTCAGAGCCCAAAATCAAATGTTTTAATCAGTTTCGGGACACTTTTCTTCTTTTCCGTTGTTTTTCAGTCCCGGAATGTGCGTCGTGCATCGCGAGAAGGGCGACAACCCAATCCGTCCCATTTCTGTTACCGAATCCTGCGGCACCTTGGGCGAGACAGCTTCGCTTCACGTAGAGGCTGGGCCCGCAAATCGAGGTCGCGGGCCTTGGGACCAGGTCTCCGTCGCTCCGGAGCCCATAACTTTTGATCCGCAAGGAGTTACGTGGCCCACAGCATACCGTTGGAAAGCTCTCCGAGAGCCCTACGTCGCGGTAGCCAAGCTTCGCTTCGCTGGGCCTTTTTTCTGAGCCCAAAATCGAACGTTTTAATTAGTTTCGGGACAATTTTCTTCTTTTGCGCTGTTTTTCAATCCCCGATCGTGGGTCGTGCATCGCGAGAAGGACACGTGGAGGCTGGGCCCGCAAACCGAGGTCGCGGGCCTTGTGACCAGGTCTCCGTCACTCCGGAGCCCATAACTTTTGATCCTTAAGGAGTTACGCGGCCCACAGCATACCGTTGGAAAGCTCTTCGAGAGCTCTACGACGGGGCAGCCAAGCTTTGCTTCGCTGGGACTTTTTTTGGAGCCCAAAATCGATCGTTTTAATCAGTTTCGGGACACTTTTCATCTTTGCGCTATTTTTCAGTCCCGGAACGTGCGTCGTGCATCGCGAGAAGGGCGACAACCCAATCCGTCCCATTTCTGTTACCGAATCCTGCGGCACCTTGGGCGATACAGCTTCGCTACATGTAGAGGCAGGGCTCGCAAATCGAGGTCGCGGGCCTTGGGACCAGGTCTCTGTCGCTCCGGAGCCCATAAATTTTGATCCGCAAGGAGCTACGTGGCCCACAGCATACCGTTGGAAAGCTCTCCGAGAGCTCTACGACGCGGCAGCCAAGCTTCGCTTCGCTGGGCCTTTTTTCGGAGCCCAAAATCGAACGTTTTAATCAGTTTCGTGATACTTTTATTCTTTTGCGCTATTTTTCTGTCCCGGATCGTGCGTCGTGCATCGCGAGAAGGACACGTGGAGGCTGGGCCCGCAAACCGAGGTCGCGGGCCTTGTGACCAGGTCTCCGTCACTCCGGACCCCATAACTTTTGATCATTAAGGAGTTACGCGGCCCACAGCATACCGTTGGAAAGCTCTTCGAGAGCTCTACGACGGGGCAGCTTAGCTTCGCTTCGCTGGGGCTTTTTTCGGAGCCCAAAATCGAACGTTTTAATCTGTTTCGGGGCACTTTTCTACTTTTGCGCTGTTTTCCAGTCCCGGATCGTGCGTCGTACATCGCGAGAAGGACACGTGGAGGTTGGGCCCGCAAACCGAGGTCGTGATCCTTGTGACCACGTCTCCGTCACTTCGGAGCCCATAACTTTTGATCCGCAAGGAGTTACGCGGCCCACAGTATACCGTTGGAAAGCTCTCCGAGAGCTCTACGACACGGCTGCTAAGCTTTGCTTTGCTGGGCCTTTTTTGGAGCCTAAAATTCAACGTTTTAATCAGTTTCGGGACACTTTTCTTCTTTTACGCTGTTTTTCAGTCCCGGATCGTGCGTCGTGCATCGCGAGAAGGACACGTGGAGGCTGGGCCCGCAAACCGAGGTCGCGGGCCTTGTGACCAGGTCTCCGTCACTCCGGACCCCATAACTTTTGATCATTAAGGAGTTACGCGGCCCACAACATACCGTTGGAAAGCTCTCCGAGAGCTCTACGACGGGGCAGCTTAGCTTCGCTTTGCAAGTCCTTTTTTCGGAGCCCAAAATTGAACGTTTTAATCAGTTTCGGGACACTTTTCTTCTTTTGCGCTATTTTTCAGTCCCGGATCGTGCGTCGTGCATCGTGAGAAGGACACGTGGAGGCTGGGCCCGCAAACCGAGGTCGCGGGCCTTGTGACAAGGTCTCCGTCACTTCGGACCCCATAACTTTTGATCATTAAGGAGTTACGTGGCCCACAGCATACCGTTGGAAAGCTCTCCGAGAGTTCTACGACGGGGCAGCCAAGCTTTGCTTCGCTGGGCCTTTTTTCAGAGCCCAAAATCGAACGTTTTAATCAATTTCGGGACACTTTTCTTCTTTTGCGCTGTTTCTCAGTCCCGGATCGTGCGTCGTGCATCGCGAGAAGGACACGTGGAGGCTGGGCCTGCAAACCGAGGTCGCGGGCCTTGTGACCAGGTCTCCGTCACTCCAGACCCCATAACTTTTGATCATTAAGGAGTTACGCGGCCCACAGCATACCGTTGGAAAGCTCTTCGAGAGGTCTACGACGGGGCAGCCAAGGTTTGCTTCGCTGGGCTTTTTTTCGGAGCCCAAAATCGATCGTTTTAATCAGTTTCGGGACACTTTTCATCTTTTGCACTGTTTTTCAGTCCCAGATCGTGCGTCGTGCGTCGCGAGAAGGACACGTGGAGGCTGAGCCTGCAAACCGAGATCGCGGGCCTTGGGACCAGGTCTCCGTCACTCCGGAGCCCATAACTTTTGATCCGCAAGGAGTTACGCGGCCCACTGCATACCTTTGGAAAGCTCTCTGAGAGCTCTACGACGGGGCAGGTTAGCTTCTCTTCGCTGGGCCTTTTTTGGAAGCCCAAAATCGAACGTTTTAATCAGTTTCGGGACACCTTTCTTCATTTGCGCTGTTTTCCAGTCCCGGATCGTGCGTCGTGCTTCGCGAGAAGGACACGTGGAGGCTGGGCCCGCAAACCGAGATCACAGGCCTTGGGACCAGGTCTCCTTCAATCCGGACCCCATAACTTTTGATCCTTAAGGAGTTACGCGGCCCACAGCATACCGTTGGAAAGCTCTTCGAGAGCTCTACGACGGGGCAGCCAAGCTTTGCTTCGCTGGGCCTTTTTTCGGAGCCCAAAATCGAACGTTTTAATCAGTTTCAGGACACTTTTCTTCTTTTGCGCTGTTTTTCAGTCCCGGATCGTGCGTCGTGCATCGCGAGAAGGGCGACAACCCAATCCGTCCCATATCTGTTACCGAATCCTGCGGCACCTTGGGCGAGACAGCTTCGCTTCACGTAGAGGCTGGGCCCGCAAATCGAGGTCGCGGGCCTTGGGACCAGGTCTCCGTCGCTCCGGAGCCCATAACTTTTGATCCGCAAGGAGTTACGCGGCCCACAGCATACCGTTGGAAAGCTCTCCGAGAGCTCTACGACGCGGCAGCCAAGCTTCGCTTCGCTGGGCCTTTTTTCGGAGCCCAAAATCGAACGTTTTAATCAGTTTCGGGACACTTTTATTCTTTTGCGCTGTTTTTCAGTCCCGGATCGTGCGTCGTGCATCGCGAGAAGGACACGTGGAGGCTGGGCCCGCAAACCGAGGTCGCGGGCCTTGTGACCAGGTCTCCGTCACTCCGGACCCCATAACTTTTGATCATTAAGGAGTTACGCGGCCCACAGCATACCGTTGGAAAGCTCTCCGAGAGCTCTACGACGGGGCAGCTTAGCTTCGCTTCGTTGGGCCTTTTTTCGGAGCCTAAAATTGAACGTTTTAATCAGTTTCGGGACACTTTTCTTCTTTTGCGCTGTTTTTCAGTCCCGGATCGTGCGTCGTGCATCGCGAGAAGGACACGTGGAGGCTGGGCCCGCAAACCGAGGTCGTGGGCCTTGTGACCAAGTCTCCGTCACTCCGGACCCCATAACTTTTGATCATTCAGGAGTTACGCGGCCCACAGCATACCGTTGGAAAGCTCTTCGAGAGCTCTACGACGGGGCAGCTAAGCTTAGCTTCGCTGGGGCTTTTTTTCGGAGCCCAAAATCGAACGTTTTAATCAGTTTCGGGACACTTTTCTACTTTTGCACTGTTTTCCAGTCCCGGATCGTGCGTCGTACATCGCGAGAAGGACACGTGAAGACTGGGCCCGCAAACCCAGGTCGCGGTCCTTGTGACCAGGTCTCCGTCACTTCGGAGCCCATAACTTTTGATCCGCATGGAGTTACGCGGCCCACAGTATACCGTTGGAAAGCTCTCCGAGAGCTCTACGACGCTGCTGCTAAGCTTTGCTTCGCTGGGCCTTTTTTCGGAGCCCAAAATCCAACGTTTTAATCAGTTTCGGGACACTTTTCTTCTTTTGCGCTGTTTTTCAGTCCCGGATCGTGCGTCGTGCATCGCGAGAAGGACACGTGGAGGCTGGGCCCGCAAACCGAGGTCGCGGGCCTTGTGACCAGGTCTCCGTCACTCCGGACCCCATAACTTTTGATCATTAAGGAGTTACGCGGCCCACAGCATACCGTTGGAAAGCTCTTCGAGAGCTCTACGACAGGGCAGCTTAGCTTCGCTTCGCTGGGCCTTTTTTCAGAGCCCAAAATCGAACGTTTTAATCAGTTTCGGGACACTTTTCTACTTTTGCGCTGTTTTCTAGTCCCGGAACGTGCGTCGTGCATCGCGAGAAGGACACGTGGAGGCTGGGCTCGCAAACCGAGATCGCGGGCCTTGGGACCAAGTCTCCGTCATTCCGAACCCCATAACTTTTGATCCCTAAGGAGTTACGCGGCCCACAGCATACCGTTGGAAAGATCTCCGAGAGCTCTACGACCGGGCAGCCAAGCTTCGCTTCGCTGGGCCTTTCTTCGGAGCCCAAAATCGAACGTTTTAATCAGTTTCAAGACACTTTTCTTCTTTTGTGCTGTTTTTCAGTCCCGGATCGTGCGTTGTGCATCGCGAGAAGGGCGACAACGCTATCCGTCCCATTTCTGTTACCGAATCCTGCGGCACCTTGCTCGAGACAGCTTCGTTTCACGTAGAGGTTAGGCCCGCAAATCGAGGTCGCGGGCCTTGGGACCAAGTCTCCGTCGCTCCGGAGCCCATAACTTTTGATACGCAAGGAGTTACGCGGCCCACAGCATACCGTTGGAAAGCTCTCCGAGAGCTCTACGACGCGGCAGCCAAGTTATGCTTCGCTGGGCCTTTTTTCGGAGCCCAAAATCGAACGTTTTAATCAGTTTCGGGACACTTTTCTTCTTTTGCGCTGTTTTTCAATCCCGGATTGTGCGTCGTGCATCGCGAGAAGGACACGTGGAGGCTGGGCCTGCAAACCGAGGTCGCGGGCCTTGTGACCAGGTCTCCGTCACTCCGGACCGCATAACTTTTGATCATTAAGGAGTTACGCGGCCCACAGCATACCGTTTGAAAGCTCTCCGAGAGCTCTACGACGGGGCAGCTTAGCTTCGCTTTGCAAGGCCTTTTTTCGGAGCCCAAAATTGAACGTTTTAATCAGTTTCAGGACACTTTTCTTCTTTTGCGCTGTTTTTCAGTCCCGGATCGTGCGTCGTGCATCGTGGGAAGGATACGTGGAGGCTGAGCCCGCAAACCTAGGTCGCGGGCCTTGTGACTAGGTCTCTGTCACTCCGGACCCCATAACTTTTGATCATTAAGGAGTTACGCGGCCCACAGCATACCGTTGGAAAGCTCTCCGAGAGCTCTACAAAGGGGCAGCCAAGCTTTGCTTCGCTGGGCCTTTTTTCAGAGCCTAAAATCGAACGTTTTAATCAGTTTCGGGACACTTTTCTTCTTTTGCGCTGTTTTTCAGTCCCGGATCGTGTGTCGTGCATCGCGAGAAGGACACGTGGAGGCTGGGCCGGCAAACCGAGGTCGCGGGCCTTCTGACCAGGTCTCCGTCACTCCAGACCCCGTAACTTTTGATCATTAAGGAGTTACGTGGCCCACAGCATACCGTTGGAAAGCTCTCCGAGAGCTCTACGACGGGGCAGGCAAGCTTTGCTTCTCTGGGCCTTTTTTCGGAGCCCAAAATCGAACGTTTTAATCAGTTTCGGGACACTTTTCTTCTTTTGCCCTGTTTTTCAGTCCCGGATCGTGCGTCGTGCATCGCGAGAAGGACACGTGGAGGCTGGGCCTGCAAACCGAGGTCGCGGGCCTTGTGACCAGGTCTCCGTCACTAAGGACCCCATAACTTTTGATCATTAAGGAGTTACGCGGCCCACAGCATACCGTTGGAAAGCTCTCCGAGAGCTCTACGACGGGGCAGCAAGCTTTGCTTCGCTGGGCCTTTTTTCGGAGCCCAAAATTGAACGTTTTAATCAGTTTCGGGAAACTTTTCTACATTTGCGCTGTTTTCCAGTACCGGATCGTGCGTCGTGCATCGCGAGAAGGACACGTGGAGGCTGGGCCCGCAAACCGAAGTCGTGGGCCTTGGGACCAGGTCTCCGTCGCTCCGGAGCCCATAACTTTTGATCCTTAAGGAGTTACGCGGCCCACAGCATACCGTTGGAAAGCTCTCCGAGAGCTCCACGATGGGGCAGCTTAGCTTCGCTTCGCTGGGCCTTTTTTCGGAGCCCAAAATCGAACGTTTTAATCAGTTTCGGGACACTTTTCTTCTTTTGCGTTGTTTTCCAGTCTCGGATCGTGCGTCGTGCATCGCGAGAAGGACATGTGGAGGTTGGGCCCACAAACCGAGGTCGTGGGCCTTGGGACCAGGTCTCCGTCACTCCGGACCCCATAACTTTTTATCCTTAAGGAGTTACGCGGCCCACAGCATACCGTTGGAAAGCTCTCCGAGAGCTCTACGACGGGGCAGCCAAACTTTGCTTCGCTGGGCCTTTTTTCGGAGCCCAAAATCGAACGTTTTAATCAGTTTCGGGACACCTTTCTTCTTTTGCGCTGTTTTCCAGTCCCGGATCGTGCGTCGTGCATCGCGAGAAGGACACGTGGAGGCTGGGCCCGCAAACCGAGGTCGCGGGCCTTGTGACCAGGTCTCCGTCACTCTGGACCCCATAACTTTTGATCATTAAGGAGTTACGCGGCCCACAACATACCGTTGAAAAGCTCTCCGAGAGCTCTACGACGGGGCAGCTTAGCTTCGTTTCGCTGGGGCTTTTTTCGGAGCCTAAAATGGAACGTTTTAATCAGTTTCGGGACACTTTTCTTCTTTTGCACTGCTTTTCAGTCCCGTATCGTGCGTCGTGCATTGCGAGAAGGACACGTGGAGGCTGGGCCCGCAAACCGAGGTCGTGGGCCTTGGGACCAGGTCTCCGTCGCTCCGGAGCCCATAAATTTTGATCATTAAGGAGTTACGCGGCCCACAGCATACGGTTGGAAAGCTCTCCGAGAGCTTTACGACGGGGCAGCCAAGCTTCGCTTCGCTGGGCCTTTTTTCGGAGCCCAAAATCGAACGTTTTAATCAGTTTCAGGACTCTTTTCTACATGTGCGCTGTTTTCCAGTCCCGGATCGTGCGTCGTACATCGCGGGAAGGACACATGGAGGCTGCGCCCGCAAACCGAGGTCGCGGGCCTTGTGACCAGGTCTCCGTCACTTCGGAGCCCATAACTTTTGATCCGCAAGGAGTTACGCGGCCCACAGCATACCGTTGGAAAGCTCTCCGAGAGCTCTACGACGGGGCCGCAAAGCTTTGCTTTGCTGGGCCTTTTTTCGGAGCCCAAAATCGAACGTTTTAATCAGTTTCGGGACACTTTTCTTCTTTTGCGCTGTTTTTCAATCCCGGATCGTGCGTCGTGCATCGCGAGAAGGACACGTGGAGGCTGGGCCCGCAAACCGAGGTCGCGGGCCTTGTGACCAGGTCTCCGTCACTCCGGACCCCATAACTTTTGATCATTAAGGAGTTACGCGGCCCACAGCATACCGTTGGAAAGCTCTCCGAGAGCTCTACGACGCGGCAGCTAAGCTTTGCTTCGCTGGGCCTTTTTTTGGAGCCCAAAATCGAACGTTTTAATCAGTTTCGGGACACTTTTCTTCTTTTGGGCTGTTTTCTAGTCCCGGATTGTGCGTCGTGCATCGCGAGAAGGACACGTGGAGGCTGGGCCCGCAAACCGAGGTCGCGGGCCTTGGGACCAGGTCTCCGTCACTCCGGACCCCATAACTTTTGATCATTAAGGAGTTACGCGGCCCACAGCATACCGTTGGAAAGCTTTTCGAGAGCTCTACGACGGGGCAGCCTAGCTTCGCTTCACTGAGCCTTTTTTCGGAGCCCAAAATCGAACGTTTTAATCAGTTTCGGGACACTTTTCTTCTTTTGCGCTGTTTTCTAGTCCCGGATCGTGCGTCGTGCATCGCGAGAAGGACACGTGGAGGCTGGGCCCTCAAACTGAGGTCGCGGGCCTGGGGACCAGGTCTCCGTCACTCCGGACCCCATAATTTTTGATCCCTAAGGAGTTACGCGGCCCACAGCATACCGTTGGAAAGATCTCCGAGAGCTCTACGACGGGGCAGCCAAGCTCTGCTTCGCTGGGCCTTTCTTCGGAGCCCAAAATCGAACGTTTTAATCAGTTTCAAGACACTTTTCTTCTTTTGCGCTGTTTTTCAGTCACGGATCGTGCGTTGTGCATCTCGAGAAGGGCGACAACGCTATCCGTCCCATTTCTGTTACCTAATCCTGCGGCACCTTGGGCGTGACAGATTCGTTTCACGTAGAGGTTGGGCCCGCAAATCGAGGTCGCGGGCCTTAGGACCAGGTCTCCGTCGCTCCGGAGCCCATAACCTTTGATAGGCAAGGAGTTACGCGGCTCACAGCATACCGTTGGAAAGCTCTCCGAGAGCTCTACGACGCGGCAGCCAAGCTATGCTTCGCTGGGCCTTTTTTTGGAGCCCAAAATCGAACGTTTTAATCAGTTTCGGGACACTTTTCTTCTTTTGCGCTGTTTTTCAGTCCCGGATCGTGCGTCGTGCATCGCGAGAAGGACACGTGGAGGCTGCGCCCGCAAACCGAGGTCGCGGGCCTTGTGACCAGGTCTCCGTCACTCCGGACCCCATAACTTTTGATCATTAAGGAGTTACGCGGCCCACAGCATACCGTTGGAAAGCTTTCCGAGAGCTCTACAACGGGGCAGCCTAGCTTCGCTTCACTGAGCCTTTTTTCGGAGCACAAAATCGAACGTTTTAATCAGTTTCGGGACACTTTTCTTCTTTTGCGCTATTTTCTAGTCCCGGATCATGCGTCGTGCATCGCGAGAAGGACACGTGGAGGCTGGGGCCGCAAACCGAGGTCGCGGGCCTTGTGACCAGGTCTCCTTCACTTCGGAGCCCATAACTTTTGATCATTAAGGAGTTACGTGGCCCAAATCATACCGTTGGAAAGCTCTCCGAGAGCTCTACGACGCGGCAGCCAAGATTTGCTTCGCTTGGCCTTTTTTCGGAGCTGAAAATCGAACGTTTTAATCAGTTTCGGGACACTTTTCTTCTTTTGCGCTGTTTTTCAATCCCGGATCGTGCGTCGTGCATCGCGAGAAGGACACGTGGAGGCTGGGCCCGCAAACCGAGGTCGCGGGCCTTGTGACCAGGTCTCCGTCACTCCGGACCCCATAACTTTTGATCCTTAAGGAGTTACGCGGCCCACAGCATACCGTTGGAAAGCTCTCCGAGAGCTCTACGACGGGGCAGCCAAGCTTTGCTTCGCTGGGCCTTTTTTCGGAGCCCAAAATCGAACGTTTTAATCAGTTTCGGGACACTTTTCTTCTTTTGCGCTGTTTTTCAGTCCCGGATCGTGCGTCGTGCATCGCGAGAAGGACACGTGGAGGCTGGGCCCGCAAACCGAGGTCGCGGGCCTTGTGACCAGGTCTCCGTCACTCCGGACCCCATAACTTTTGATCATTAAGGAGTTACGCGGCCCACAGCATACCGTTGGAAAGCTCTCCGAGAGCTCTACGACGGGGCTGCCAAGCTTTGCTTCGCTGGACCTTTTTTCGGAGCCTAAAATAGAACGTTTTAATCAGTTTCGGGACACTTTTCTTCTTTTGCGCTGTTTTTCAGTCCCGGATCGTGCGTCGTGCATCCCGAGATGGACACGTGGAGGCTGGGCCCGCAAACCGAGGTCGCGGGCCTTGTGACCAGGTCTCCGTCACTCCGGACCCCATAACTTTTGATCATTAAGGAGTTACGCGGCCCACAGCATACCGTTGGAAAGCTCTTCGAGAGCTCTATGACGGGGCAGTCAAGCTTTGCTTCGCTGGTCCTTTTTTCGGAGCCCAAAATCGATCGTTTTAATCAGTTTCGGGACACTTTTTATCTTTTGCACTGTTTTTCAGTCCCAGATCGTGCGTCGTGCGTCGCGAGAAGGACACGTGGAGGCTGAGCCCACAAACCGAGATCGCGGGCCTTGGGACCAGGTCTCCATCGCTCCGGAGCCCATAACTTTTGATCCGCAAGGAGTTACGCAGCCCACAGCATACCGTTGGAAAGCTCTCTGAGAGCTCTACGACGGGGCAGGTTAGCTTCTCTTCGCTGGGCCTTTTTTAGGAGCCCAAAATCGAACGTTTTAATCAGTTTCGGGACACTTTTATTCTTTTGCGCTGTTTTTCAGTCCCGGATCGTGCGTCGTGCATCGCGAGAAGGACACGTGGAGGCTGGGCCCGCAAACCGAGGTCGCGGGCCTTGGGACCAGGTCTCCGTCACTCCGGACCCCGTAACTTTTGATCCTTAAGGAGTTACGCGGCCCACAGCATACCGTTGGAAAGCTCTTCGAGAGCACTACGACGGGGAAACCAACCTTTGCTTCGCTGGGCTTTTTTTTGGAGCCCAAAATCGAACGTTTTAATTAGTTTCGGCACACTTTTCTTCTTTTGTGATGTTTTTCAGTCCCGGATCGTGCGTCGTGCATCGCGAGAAGGACACGTGGAGGCTGGGCCCGCAAACCGAGGTCGCGGGCCTTGTGACCAGGTCTCCGTCACTCCATACCCCATAACTTTTGATCATTAAGGAGTTACGCGGCCCACAACATACCGTTGGAAAGCTCTTCGAGAGCTCTATGACGGGGCAGCCAAGCTTTGCTTCGCTGGTCCTTTTTTCGTAGCCCAAAATCGATCGTTTTAATCAGTTTCGGGACACTTTTTAGCTTTTGCACTGTTTTCAGTCCCAGATCGTGCGTCGTGCGTCGCGAGAAGGACACGTGGAGGCTGAGCCCACAAACCGAGATCGCGGGCCTTGGGACCAGGTCTCCATCGCTCCGGAGCCCATAACTTTTGATCCGCAAGGAGTTACGCGGCCCACAGCATACCGTTGGAAAGCTCTCTGAGAGCTCTACGACGGGGCAGGTTAGCTTCTCTTCGCTGGGCCTTTTTTAGGAGCCAAAAATCGAACATTTTAATCAGTTTCGGGACACTTTTATTCTTTTGCGCTGTTTTTCAGTCCCGGATCGTGCGTCGTGCATCGCGAGAAGGACACGTGGAGGCTGGGCCCGCAAACCGAGGTCGCGGGCCTTGGGACCAGGTCTCCGTCACTCCGGACCCCGTAACTTTTGATCCTTAAGGAGTTACGCGGCCCACAGCATACCGTTGGAAAGCTCTTCGAGAGCACTACGACGGGGAAACCAACCTTTGCTTCGCTGGGCTTTTTTTTGGAAACCAAAATCGAACGTTTTAATCAGTTTCGGGATACTTTTCTTCTTTTGCGCTGTTTTTCAGTCCCGGAACGTGCGTCGTGCATCGCGAGAAGGGCGACAACCCAATCCGTCCCATTTCTGTTATCGAATCCTGCGGCACCTTGGGCGAGACAGCTTCGTTTCACGTAGAGGTTGGGCCCGCAAATCGAGGTCGCAGGCCTTGGGACCAGGTCTCCGTCGCTTCGGAGCCCATAACTTTTGATACGCAAGGAGTTACGCGGCCCACAGCATACCGTTGGAAAGCTCTCCGAGAGCTCTACGACGCGGCAGCCAAGCTTTGCTTCGCTGGGCCTTTTTTCGGAGCCCAAAATCGAACGTTTTAATCAGTTTCGGGACACTTTTATTCTTTTGCGCTGTTTTTCAGTCCCGAATCGTGCGTCGTGCATCGCGAGAAGGACACGTGGAGGCTGGGCCCGCAAACCGAGGTCGCGCGCCTTGTGACCAGGTCTCCGTCACTCCGGACCCCATAACTTTTGATCATTAAGGAGTTACGCGGCCAACAGCATACCGTTGGAAAGCTCTCCGAGAGCTCTACGACGGGGCAGCTTAGCTTAGCTTTGCTGGGCCTTTTTTCGGAGCCTAAAATCGAACGTTTTAATCAGTTTCGGGACACTTTTCTTCTTTTGCGCTATTTTCTAGTCCCGGATCGTGTGTCGTGCATCGCGAGAAGGACACGTGGAGGCTGGGCCCGAAAACCGAGGTCGCGGGCCTTGGGACCAGGTCTCCGTCACTCCGGACCCCATAACTTTTGATCATTAAGGAGTTACGCGGCCCACAGCATACCGTTGGAAAGCTCTTCGAGAGCTCTACGACGGGGCAGCTTAGCTTCGCTTCGCTGGGGCTTTTTTCGGAGCCCAAAATCGAACGTTTTAATCAGTTTCGGGGCACTTTTCTGCATTTGCGCTGTTTTCCAGTCCCGGATCGTGCGTCATACATCGCGAGAAGGACACGTGGAGGTTGGGCCCGCAAACCGAGGTCGCGATCCTTGTGACCACGTCTCCGTCACTTCGGAGCCCATAACTTTTGATCCGCAAGGAGTTACGCGGCCCACAGCATACCGTTGGAAAGCTCTCCGAGAGCTCTACGACGCGGCAGCTAAGCTTTGCTTCGCTGGGCCTTTTTTCGGAGCCCAAAATCGAACGTTTTAATCAGTTTCGGGACACTTTTCTTCTTTTGCGCTATTTTTCAGTCCCGGATCGTGCGTCGTGCATCGCGAGAAGGACACGTGGAGGCTGGGCCCGCAAACCGAGGTCGCGGGCCTTGTGACCAGGTCTCCGTCACTCCGGACCCCATAACTTTTGATCATTAAGGAGTTACGCGGCCCACAACATACCGTTGGAAAGCTCTCCGAGAGCTCTACGACGGGGCAGCTTAGCTTTGCTTTGCAAGGCCTTTTTTCGGAGCCCAAAATTGAACATTTTAATCAGTTTCGGCACACTTTTCTTCTTTTGCGCTGTTTTTCAGTCCCGTATCGTGCGTCGTGCATCGCGAGAAGGACACGTGGAGGCTGCCCCCGCAAACCGAGGTCGCGCGCCTTGTGACCAGGTCTCCGTCACTCCGGACCCTATAACTTTTGATCATTAAGGAGTTACGCGGCCCACAGCATATCGTTGGAAAGCCCTTCGAGAGCTCTACGACGGGGCAGCTTAGCTTCGCTTCGCTGGGACTTTTTTCGGAGCCCAAAATCGAACGTTTTAATCAGTTTCGTGATACTTTTCTACTTTTGCACTGATTTCCAGTCCCGGATCGTGCATCGTACATCGCGAGAAGGACACGTAGAGGCTGGGCCCGCAAACTGAGGTCGCGGTCCTTGTGACCAGGTCTCCGTCACTTCGGAGACCTTAACTTTTGATCCGCAAGGAGTTACGCGGCCCACAGTATACCGTTGGAAAGCTCTCCGAGAGCTCTACGACGCGGCTGCTAAGCTTTGGTTCGCTGTGCCATTTTTCGGAGCCCAAAATCAAACGTTTTAATCGGTTTCGGGACACTTTTCTTCTTTTGCGCAGTTTTTCAGTCCCGAATCGTGCGTCTTGCATAGCGAGAAGGACACGTAGAGGCTGGGCCCGCAAACCGAGGTCGCGGGCCTTGTGACCAGATCTCCGTCACTCCGGACCCCATAACTTTTGATCATTAAGGAGTTACGCGGCCCACAGCATACCGTTGGAAAGCTCTCCGAGAGCTCTACGACGGGGCAACTTAGCTTCGCTTCGCTGGGCCTTTTTTCGGAGCCCAAAATCGAATGTTTTAATCAGTTTCGGGACACTTTTCTTCTTTTGCGCTGTTTTCCAGTCCCGGATCGTGCGTCGTGCATCGCGAGAAGGACACGTGGAGGCTGGGCCCGCAAACCGAGGTCGCGGGCCTTGGGACCAGGTCTCCGTCACTCCGGACCCCATAACTTTTGATCCTTAAGGAGTTACGCGGCCCACAGCATACCGTTGGAAAGCTCTCCGAGAGCTCTACGACGGGGCAGCTAAGCTTCGCTTCGCTGGGCCTTTTTTCGGAGCCCAAAATCGAACGTTTTAATCAGTTTCAAGACACTTTTCTTCTTTTGCGTTGTTTTTCAGTCCCGGATCGTGCGTTGTGCATCGCGAGAAGGGCGACAACCCTATCCGTCCCATTTCTGTTACCGAATCCTGCGGCACCTTGGGCGAGACAGCTTCGCTTCACGTAGAGGCTGGGCCCGCAAATCGAGGTCGCGGGCCTTGTGACCAGGTCTCCGTCACTTCGGAGCCCATAACTTTTGATTCGCAAGGAGTTACGCGGCCCACAGCATACCGTTGGAAAGCTCTCCGAGAGCTCTACGACGCGGCAACTAAGCTTCGCTTCGCTGGGCCTATTTTCGGAGCCCAAAATCGAACGTTTTAATCAGTTTCGGGACACTTTTCTTCTTTTGCGCTGTTTTTCAGTCCCGGATCGTGCGTCGTGCATCGCGAGAAGGACACGTGGAGGCTGGGCCTGCCAACCGAGGTCGCGGGCCTTGTGACCAGGTCTCCGTCACTCCGGACCCCATAACTTTTGATCATTAAGGAGTTACGCGGCCCACAGCATACCGTTGGAAAGCTCTCCGAGAGCTCTACGACGGGGCAGCTTAGCTTCGCTTTGCTGGGCCTTTTTTCGGAGCCTAAAATTGAACGTTTTAATCAGTTTCGGGACACTTTTCTTCTTTTGCGCTATTTTTCAGTCCCGGATCGTGCGTCGTGCATCGCGAGAAGGACACGTGGAGGCTGGGCCCGCAAACCGAGGTCGCGGGCCTTGTGACCAGGTCTCCGTCACTCCGGACCCCATAAATTTTGATCATTAAGGAGTTACGCGGCCCACAGCATACCGTTGGAAAGCTCTCCGAGAGCTCTACGACGGGGCAGCTTAGCTTCGCTTCGCTGGGCCTTTTTTCGGAGCCCAAAATCGAACGTTTTAATCAGTTTCGGGACACTTTTCTTCTTTTGCGCTGTTTTCTAGTCCCGGATCGTGCGTCGTGCATCGCGAGAAGGACACGTGGAGGCTGGGCCCGAAAACCGAGGTCGCGGGCCTTGGGACCAGGTCTCCGTCACTCCGGACCACATAACTTTTGATACTTAAGGAGTTACGCGGCCCACAGCATACCGTTGGAAAGCTCTCCGAGAGCTCTACGACGGGGCAGCCAAGCTTCGCTTCGCTGGGCCTTTTTTCGGAGCCCAAAATCGAACGTTTTAATCAGTTTCAGGACACTTTTCTTCTTTTGCGCTGTTTTTCAGTCCCGGATCGTGCGTCGTGCATCGCGAGAAGGGCGACAACCCTATCCGTCCCATTTCTGTTACCGAATCCTGCGGCACCTTGGGCAAGACAGCTTCGCTTCACGTAGAGGCTGGGCCCGCAAACCGAGGTCGCGGGCCTTGGGACCAGGTCTCCGTCGCTCCGGAGCCCATAACTTTTGATCCGCAAGGAGTTACGCGGCCCACAACATACCGTTGGAAAGCTCTCCGAGAGCTCTACGACGGGGCAGCTTAGCTTCGCTTCGCTGGGCCTTTTTTCAGAGCCTAAAATTGAATGTTTTAATCAGTTTCGGGACACTTTTCTTCTTTTGCGCTATTTTTCAGTCCCAGATCGTGCGTCGTGCATCGCGAGAAGGACACGTGGAGGCTGGGCCCGCAAACCGAGGTCGCGGGCCTTGTGACCAGGTCTCCGTCACTCCGGACCCCATAACTTTTGATCATTAAGGAGTTACGCGGCCCACAGCATACCGTTGGAAAGCTCTTCGAGAGCTCTATGACGGGGCAGCTTAGCTTCGCTTTGCTGGGGCTTTTTTCGGAGCCCAAAATCGAACGTTTTAATCAGTTTTGGGACACTTTTCTGCTTTTGCGCTGTTTTCTAGTCCCGGATCGTGCGTCGTACATCGCGAGAAGGACACGTGGAGGCTGGGCCCGCAAACCGAGGTCGCGGTCCTTGTGACCAGGTCTCCGTCACTTCGGAGCCCATAACTTTTGATCCGCAAGGAGTTACGCGGCCCACAGTATACCGTTGGAAAGCTCTCCGAGAGCTCTACGACGCGGCTGCTAAGCTTTGCTTCGCTGGGCCTTTTTTCAGAGCCCAAAATCGAACGTTTTAATCAGTTTCGGGACACTTTTCTTCTTTTGCGCTATTTTTCAGTCCCGGATCGTGCGTCGTGCATCGCGAGAAGGACACGTGGAGGCTGGGCCCGCAAACCGAGGTCGCGGGCCTTGTGACCAGGTCTCCGTCACTCCGGACCCCATAACTTTTGATCATTAAGGAGTTACGCGGCCCACAGCATACCGTTGGAAAGCTCTCCGAGAGCTCTACGACGGGGCAGCTTAGCTTCGCTTCGCTGGGCCTTTTTTCGGAGCCCAAAATCGAACGTTTTAATCAGTTTCAAGACACTTTTCTTCTTTTGCGCTGTTTTCCAGTACCGGATCGGGCGTCGTGCATCGCGAGAAGGGCACATGGAGGCTGGGCCCGCAAACCGAGGTCGCGGGCCTTTGGACCAGGTCTCCGTCACTCCGGACCCCATAACTTTTGAACCCTAAGGAGTTACGCGGCCCATAGCATACCGTTGGAAAGATCTCCGAGAGCTCTACGACGGTGCAGCCAAGCTTCGCTTCGCTGGGCCTTTTTTCGGAGCCCAAAATCGAAAGTTTTAATTAGTTTCAAGACACTTTTCTTCTTTTGCGCTATTTTTCAGTCCCGGATCGTGCGTTATGCATCGCGAGAAGGGCGACAACCCTATCCGTCCCATTTCTGTTACCGAATCCTGCGGCACCTTGGGCGAGAGAGCTTCGCTTCACGTAGAGGCTGGGTCCGCAAATCGAGGTCGCGGGCCATGGGACCAGGTCTCCGTCGCTCCGGAGCCCATTACTTTTGATACGCAAGGAGTTACGCGGCCCACAACATACCGTTGGAAAGCTCTCCGAGAGCTCTACGACACGGTAGCCAAGCTTCGCTTTGCTGGGCCTTTTTTCGGAGCCCAAAATCGAACGTTTTAATCAGTTTTAGGACACTTTTCTTCTTTTGCCCTGTTTTTCATTCCCGGATCGTGCGTCGTGCATCGCGAGAAGGACATGTGGATGCTGGGCCCGTAAACCAAGGTCGCGGGCCTTGTGACCAGGTCTCCGTCACTCCGGACCCCATAACTTTTGATCATTAAGGAGTTACGCGGCCCACAGCATACCGTTGGGAAGCTCTCCGAGAGCTCTACGACGGGGCAGCTTAGCTTCGCTTTGCTGGGCCTTTTTTCGAAGCCCAAAATTGAACGTTTTAATCAGTTTCGGGACACTTTCCTTCTTTTGCGCTGTTTTTCAGTCTCGGATCGTGCATCGTGCATCGCGACAAGGACACGTGGAGGCTGGGCCCGCAAACCGAGGTCGCGGGCCTTGTGACCAGGTCTCTGTCACTCCAGACCCCATAACTTTTGATCATTAAGGAGTTACGCGGCCCACAGCATACCGTTGGAAAGCTCTCCGAGAGCTCTACGACGGGGCAGCTTAGCTTCGCTTTGCTGGGCCTTTTTTCGAAGCCCAAAATTGAACGTTTTAATCAGTTTCGGGACACTTTCCTTCTTTTGCACTGTTTTTCAGTCCCGGATCCTGCGTCGTGCATCGCAAGAAGGACATGTGGAGGCTGGGCCCGCAAACCGAGGTCGCGGGCCTTGTGACCAGGTCTCTGTCACTCCAGACCCCATAACTTTTGATCATTAAGGAGTTACGCGGCCCACAGCATACCGTTGGAAAGCTCTCCGAGAGCTCTACGACGGAGCAGCTTAGCTTTGCTTCGCTGGGCCTTTTTTCGGAGCCCAAAATCGAACGTTTTAATCAGTTTCGGGACACTTTTCTTCTTTTGCGCTGTTTTCTAGTCCCGGATCGTGTGTTGTGCATCGCGAGAAGGACACGTGGAGGCTGGGCCCGAAAACCGAGGTCGCGGGCCTTGGGACCAGGTCTCCGTCACTCCGGACCACATAACTTTTGATCCGCAAGGAGTTACGCGGCCCACAGCATACCGTTGGAAAGCTCTCCGAGAGCTCTACGACGGGGCCGCAAAGCTACGCTTTGCTGGGCCTTTTTTCGGAGCCCAAAATCAAACGTTTTAATCAGTTTCAGGACACTTTTCTTCTTTTGCGCTGTTTTTCAGTCCCGGATCGTGCGTCGTGCATCGCGAGAAGGGCGACAACCCAATCCGTCCCATATCTGTTACCGAATCCTGCGGCACCTTGGGCGAGAGAGCTTCGTTTCACGTAGAGGCTGGGCCCGCAAATCGAGGTCGCGGGCCTTGGGACCAGGTCTCCGTCGCTCCGGAGCCCATAACTTTTGATCCGCAAGGAGTTACGCGGCCCACAGCATACCGTTGGAAAGCTCTCCGAGAGCTCTACGACGGGGTAGCTTAGCTTCGCTTCGTTTGGCCTTTTTTCGGAGCCTAAAATTGAATGTTTTAATCAGTTTCGGGACACTTTTCTTCTTTTCCGCTGTTTTTCAGTCCCGGATCGTGCGTCGTGCATCGCGACAAGGACACGTGGAGGCTGGGCCCGCAAACCGAGGTCGCGGGCCTTGTGACCAGGTCTCTGTCACTCCGGACCCCATAACTTTTGATCCTTAAGGAGTTACGCGGCCCACAGCATACCGTTGGAAAGCTCTCCGAGAGCTCTACGACGGGGCAGCTAAGCTTTGCTTCGCTGGGCCTTTTTTCGGAGCCCAAAATCGAACGTTTTAATCAGTTTCGGGACACTTTTCTTCTTTTGCGCTGTTTTCCAGTCCCGGATCGTGCGTCGTGCATCGCGAGAAGGACACGTGGAGGCTGGGCCCGCAAACCGAGGTCGCGGGCCTTGGGACCAGGTCTCCGTCACTCCGGACCCCATAACTTTTGATCCTTAAGGAGTTACGCGGCCCACAGCATACCGTTGGAAAGCTCTCCGAGAGCTCTACGACGGGGCCGCAAAGCTTCGCTTTGCTGGGCCTTTTTTCGGAGCCCAAAATCGAACGTTTTAATCAGTTTCAGGACACTTTTCTTCTTTTGCGCTGTTTTTCAGTCCCGGATCGTGCGTCGTGCATCGCGAGAAGGGCGACAACCCAATCCGTCCCATATCTGTTACCGAATCCTGCGGCACCTTGGGCGAGACAGCTTCGCTTCACGTAGAGGCTGGGCCCGCAAATCGAGGTCGCGGGCCTTGGGACCAGGTCTCCGTCGCTCCGGAGCCCATAACTTTTGATCCGCAAGGAGTTACGCGGCCCACAGCATACCGTTGGAAAGCTCTCCGAGAGCTCTACGACGCGGCAGCTAAGCTTTGCTTCGCTGGGCCTTTTTTCGAAGCCCAAAATCGAACGTTTTAATCAGTTTCGGGACACATTTCTTCTTTTGCGCTGTTTTTCAGTCCCGAATCGTGTGTCTTGCATCGCGAGAAGGACACGTGGAGGCTAGGCCCGCAAACCAAGGTCGCGGTCCTTGGGACCAGGTCTCCGTCGCTCCGGAGCCCATAACTTTTGATGCGCAAGGAGTTACGCGGCCCACAGCATACCGTTCGAAAGCTCTCCGAGAGCTCTACGACGGGGCAGCTTAGCTTCGCTTCGCTGGGCCTTTTTTCGGAGCCCAAAATCGAACATTTTAATCAGTTTCGAGACACTTTTCTTCTTTTACACAGTTTTCCAGTCCCGGATCGTGCGTCGTGCATCGCAAGAAGGACACGTGGAGGCTGGGCCCGCAAACCGAGGTCGCGGGCCTTGTGACCAGGTCTCCGTCACTCCGGACCCCATAACTTTTGATCCTTAAGTAGTTACGCGGCCCACAGCATACCGTTGGAAAGCTCTCCGAGAGCTCTACGACGGGGCAGCCAAGCTTCGCTTCTCTGGGCCTTTTTTCAGAGCCCAAAATTGAACGTTTTAATCAGTTTCAGGACACTTTTCTTCTTTTGCGCTGTTTTTCAGTCCCGGATCGTGCGTCGTGCATCGCGAGAAGGGCGACAACCCAATCCGTCCCATATCTGTTACCGAATCCTGCGGCACCTTGGGCGAGAGAGCTTCGTTTCACGTAGAGGCTGGGCCCGCAAATCGAGGTCGCGGGCCTTGGGACCAGGTCTCCGTCGCTCCGGAGCCCATAACTTTTGATCCGCAAGGAGTTACGCGGCCCACAGCATACCGTTGGAAATCTCTCAGAGAGCTCTACGACGCGGCAGCCAAGCTTTGCTTCGCTGGGCCTTTTTTCGGAGCCCAAAATAGAAAGTTTTAATCAGTTTCGGGACACTTTTCTTCTTTTGCGCTGTTTTTCAGTCCCGGATCGTGCGTCGTGCATCGCGAGAAGGACACGTGGAGGCTGGGCCCGCAAACCGTGGTCGCGTGCCTTGGGACAATGTCTCCGTCGCTCCGGAGCCCATAACTTTTGATCCGCAAGGAGTTACGCGGCCCACAGCATACCGTTGGAAAGCTCTCCGAGAGCTCTACGACGGGGCAGCTTAGCTTCGCTTCGCTGGGCCTTTTTTCGGAGCCCAAAATCGAACGTTTTAATCAGTTTCGGGACACTTTTCTTCTTTTGCGCTGTTTTCCAGTCCCGGATCGTGCGTCGTGCATCGCGAGAAGGATACGTGGAGGCTGGGCCCGTAAACCGAGGTCGCGGGCCTTGGGACCAGGTGTCCGTCACTCCGGACCCCATAACTTTTGATCCCTAAGGAGTTACGCGGCCCACAGCATACCGTTGGAAAGATCTCCGAGAGCTCTACGACGGGGCAGCCAAGCTTCGCTTCGCTGGGCCTTTTTTCGGAGCCCAAAATCGAACGTTTTAATCAGTTTCAAGACACTTTTCTTCTTTTGCGCTGTTTTTCAGTCCCGGATCGTGCGTTGTGCATCGCGAGAAGGGCGACAACCCTATCCGTCCCATTTCTGTTACCGAATCTTGCGGCACCTTGGGCGAGACAGCTTCGCTTCACGTAGAGGCTGGGCCCGCAAATTGAGGTCGCGGGCCTTGGGACCAGGTCTCCGTCGCTCCGGAGCCAATAACTTTTGATACGCAAGGAGTTACGCGGCCCACAGCATACCGTTGGAAAGCTCTCCGAGAGCTCTACGACGCGGCAGCCAAGCTTTGCTTTGCTGGGCCTTTTTTCGGAGCCCAAAATCGAACGTTTTAATCAGTTTCGGGACACTTTTCTTCTTTTGCGCTGTTTTTCAGTCCCGGATCGTGCGTCGTGCATCGCGAGAAGGACACGTGGAGGCTGGGCCCGCAAACCGAGGTCGCGGGCCTTGTGACCAGGTCTCCGTCACTCCGGACCCCATAACTTTTGATCATTAAGGAGTTACGCGGCCCACAGCATACCGTTGGAAAGCTCTCCGAGAGCTCTACGACGGGGCAGCTTAGCTTCGCTTTGCTGGGCCTTTTTTCGGAGCCTAAAATTGAACGTTTTAATCAGTTTCGGGACACTTTTCTTCTTTTGCGCTGTTTTTCAGTCCCGGATCGTGCGTCGTGCATCGCGAGAAGGACACGTGGAGGCTGGGCCCGCAAACTGAGGTCGCGGGCCTTGTGACCAGGTCTCCGTCACTCCGGACCCCATAACTTTTGATCCTTAAGGAGTTACGCGGCCCACAGCATACCGTTGGAAAGCTCTCCGAGAGCTCTACGACAAGGCAGCCAAGCTTTGCTTCGCTGGACCTTTTTTCGGAACCCAAAATCGAACGTTTTAATCAGTTTCAGGACACTTTTCTTCATTTGCGCTGTTTTTCAGTCCCGGATCGCGCGTCGTACATCGCGAGAAGGGCGACAACCCAATCCGTCCCATTTCTGTTACCGAATCCTGCGGCACCTTGGGCGAAACATCTTCGCTTCACGTAGAGGCTGGGCCCGCAAACCGTGGTCGCGGGCCTTGGGACCAGGTCTCCGTCGCTCCGGAGCACATAACTTTTGATCCGCAGGGAGTTACGCGGCCCACAGCATACCGTTGGAAAGCTCTCCGAGAGCTCTACGACGGGGCAGCCAAGCTTTGCTTCGCTGGGCCTTTTTTCGGAGCCCAAAATCGATCGTTTTAATCTGTTTCGGGACACTTTTCTTCTTTTGCGCTGTTTTCCAGTCCCGGATCGTGCGTCGTGCATCGCGAGAAGGACACATGGTGGCTGGGCCCGCAAACCGGGGTCGCGGGCCTTGGGACCAGGTCTCCGTCACTCCGGACCCCATTACTTTTGATCCGCAAGGAGTTACGCGGCCCACAACATACCGTTGGAAAGCTCTCCGAGAGCTCTACGACGCGGTAACTAAGCTTCGCTTCGCTAGGCCTATTTTCGGAGCCCAAAATCGAACGTTTTAATCAGTTTCGGGACACTTTTATTCTTTTGCGCTATTTTTCAGTCCCAGATCGTGCGTCGTGCATCGCGAGAAGGACACGTGGAGGCTGGGCCCGCCAACCGAGGTCGCGGGCCTTGTGACCAGGTCTCCGTCGCTCCGGACGCCATAAAGTTTGATCATTAAGGAGTTACGCGGCCCACATCATACCATTGGAAAGCTCTCCAAGAGCTCTACGACGGCACAGCTTAGCTTTGCTTCGATGGGCCTTTTTTTGGAGCCCAAAATCGAACGTTTTAATCAGTTTCGGGACACTTTTCTTCTTTTGCGCTGTTTTCCAGTCCCGGATCGTGCGTCGTCCATCGCGAGAAGGACATGTGGAGGCTGGGCCCGCCAACCGAGGTCGCGGGCCTTGTGACCAGGTCTCCGTCACTTCGGAGCCCATAACTTTTGATCCGCAAGGAGTTACGCGGCCCACAGCATACCGTTGGAAAGCTCTCCGAGAGCTCTACGACGCGGCAGCTAAGCTCCGCTTCGCTGGGCCTTTTTTCGGAGCCCAAAATTGAACATTTTAATCAGTTTCGGGACACTTTTCTTCTTTTGCTCTATTTTTCAGTCCCGGATCGTTCGTCGTGCATCGCGAGAAGGACACGTGGAGGCTGGGCCCGCAAACCGAGGTCGCGTGCCTTGTGACCAGGTCTCCGTTACTCCGGACCCAATAACTTTTGATCATTAAGGAGTTACACGGCCCACAGCATACCGTTGGAAATCTCTCCGAGAGCTCTACGACGGGGTAGCTTAGTTCCGCTTCGCTGGGCCTTTTTTCGGAGCCCAAAATCGAAAGTTTTAATCAATTTCGGGACACTTTTCTTCTTTTGCGCTGTTTTCCAGTCCCGGATCGTGCGTCGTGCATCGCGAGAAGGACACGTGGAGGCTGGGCCGGCAAATCGGGGTCGCGGGCCTTGGGACCAGGTCTCCGTCACTCCGGACCCCATAACTTTTGATCCCTAAGGAGTTACGCGGCCCACAGCATACCGTTGGAAAGATCTCCGAGAGCTCTACGACGGGGCAGCCAACCTTCGCTTCGCTGGGCCTTTTTTCGGAGCCCAAAATTGAACGTTTTAATCAGTTTCAAGACACTTTTCTTCTTTTGCGCTGTTTTTCAATCCCGGATCGTGCGTCGTGCATCGCGAGAACGGCGACAACCCTATCCGTCCCATTTCTGTTACCGAATCATGCAGCACCTTGGGCGAGACAGCTTCGCTTCACGTAGAGGCTGGGCCCACAAACCGAGGTCGCGGGCCTTGGAACCAGGTCTCCGTCGCTCCGGAGCCCATAACTTTTGATCCGCAAGGAGTTACGCGGCCCACAGCATACCGTTGGAAAGCTCTCCTTGTGCTCTACGACGGGGCAGCTTAGCTATGCTTCACTTTTTTTGGAGCCCAAAATCGAACGTTTTAATCAGTTTCGGGACACTTTTCTTCTTTTGCGCTGTTTTCCAGTCCCGGATCGTGCGTCGTGTATCGCGAGAAGGACACGTGGTGGCTGGGCCCGCAAACCGGGGTCGCGGGCCTTGGGACCAGGTCTCCGTCACTCCGGACCCCATAACTTTTGATCCTTAAGGAGTTACGCAGCCCATAGCATACCGTTGGAAAGCTCTCCGAGAGCTCTACGACGGGGCAACCAAGCTTCGCTTCGCTGAGCCTTTTTTCGGAGCCCAAAATCGAACATTTTAATCAGTTTAAGGACACTTTTCTTCTTTTCCGCTGTTTTTCAGTCCCGGATCGTGCGTCGTGCATCGCGAGAAGGGCGACAACACTATCAGTCCCATTTCTGTTACCGAATCCTGCGGCACCTTGGGCGAGAGAGCTTCGTTTCACGTAGAGGCTGGGCCCGCAAATCGAGGTCGCGGGCCTTGGGACCAGGTCTCCGTCGCTCCGGAGCCCATAACTTTTGATCCGCAAGGAGTTACGCGGCCCACAGCATACCGTTGGAAAGCTCTCCGAGAGCTCTACGACGCGGCAGCTAAGCTTCGCTTCGCTGGGCCTTTTTTCGGAGCCCAAAATCAAACGTTTTAATCAGTTTCGGGACACTTTTCTTCTTTTGCGATGTTTTTCAATCCCGGATCGTGCGTCGTGCATCGCGAGAAGGACACGTGGAGGCTGGGCCCGCAAACAGAGGTCGCGGGCCTTGTGACCAGGTCTCCGTCACTCCAGACCCTATAACTTTTGATCATTAAGGAGTTATGCGGCCCACAGCATACCGTTGGAAAGCTCTCCGAGAGCTCTACGACAGGACAGATAAGCCCGCTTTGTTGGACCCTTTTTCGGAGCCCAAAATCGAACGTTTTCATCAGTTTCGGGACACTTTTCTTCTTTTGCGCTGTTTTTCAGTCCCGGATCGTACGTCGTGCATCGCGAGATGGACACGTGGAGGCTGGGCCTGCAAACCGAGGTCGCGGGCCTTGTGACCAGGCCTCCGTTACTCCGGACCCCATAACTTTTGATCATTAAGGAGTTATGCGGCCCACAGCATACCGTTGGAAAGCTCTCCGAGAGCTCTACGACGGGACATATAAGCCCGCTTCGTTGGACCTTTTTTCAGAGCCCAAAATCGAACGTTTTAATCAGTTTTGGGACACTTTTCTCCTTTTTTGCTATTTTTCAGTCCCGGATCGTACGTCGTGCATCGCGAGAAGGACACGTGGAGGCTGGGCCCGCAAACCGAGATCGCGGGCCTTGTGACCAGGTCTCCGTCACTCCGGAGCCCATAACTTTTGATCCGAAAGGAGTTACGCGGCCCACAGCATACCGTTGGAAAGCTCTTCGAGAGCTCTAAGACGGGGCAGGTTAGCTTCTCTTCGCTGGGCCTTTTTTCGGAGCCACAAATCGAACATTTTAATCAGTTTCGGTACACTTTTCTTCTTTTGCGGTGTTTTCCAGTCCCGGATCGTGCGTCGTGCATCGCGAGAAGGACACGGGGAGGCTGGGCCCACAAACCGAGATCGCGGGCCTTGTGACCAGGTCTCCGTCACTCCGGAGCCCATAACTTTTGATCCGAAAGGAGTTACGCGGCCCACAGCATACCGTTGGAAAGCTCTTCGAGAGCTCTAAGACGGGGCAACCAAACTTTGCTTCGCTGGGCCTTTTTTCGGAGCCCAAAATTGAACGTTTTAATCAGTTTCGGGACACTTTTCTTCTTTTGCGCTGTTTTTCAGTCCCGGATCGTACGTCGTGCATCGCGAGAAGGACACGTGGAGGCTGGGCCAGCAAACCGAGGTCGCGGGCCTTGTGACCAGGTCTCCGTCACTCCGGACCCCATAACTTTTGATCATTAAGGAGTTATGCGGCCCACAGCATACCGTTGGAAAGCTCTCCGAGAGCTCTACGACAGGACAGATAAGCCCGCTTTGTTGGACCCTTTTTCGGAGCCCAAAATCGAACGTTTTCATCAGTTTCGGGACACTTTTCTTCTTTTGCGCTGTTTTTCAGTCCCGGATCGTACGTCGTGCATCGCGACAAGGACACGTGGAGGTTGGGCCTGCAAACCGAGGTCGCGGGCCTTGTGACCAGGTCTCCGTTACTCCGGACCCCATAACTTTTGATCATTAAGGAGTTATGCGGCCCACAGCATACCGTTGGAAAGCTCTCCGAGAGCTCTACGACGGGACATATAAGCCCGCTTCGTTGGACCTTTTTTCGGAGCCCAAAATCGAACGTTTTCATCAGTTTCGGGACACTTTTGTTCTTTTGTGCTGTTTTTCTGTCCCGGATCGTACGTCGTGCATCGCGAGAAGGACACGTGGAGGCTGGGCCCGTAAACCGAGATCGCGGGCCTTGTGACCAGGTCTCCGTCACTCCGGACCCCATAACTTTTGATCATTAAGGAGTTACGCGGCCCACAGCATACCGTTGGAAAGCTCTCCGAGAGCTCTACGACGGGGCAGCTTAGCTTCGCTTCGTTGGGCCTTTTTTCGGAGCCTAAAATTGAACGTTTTAATCAGTTTCGGGACACTTTTCTTCTTTTGCGCTGTTTTTCAGTCCCGGATCGTGCGTCGTGCATCGCGAGAAGGACAAGTGGAGGCTGGGCCCGCAAACCGAGGTCGCGGGCCTTGTGACCAGGTCTCCGTCACTCCGGACCCCATAACTTTTGATCATTAAGGAGTTACGCGGCCCACAGCATACCGTTGGAAAGCTCTCCGAGAGCTCTACGACAGGACAGATAAGCCCGCTTTGTTGGACCCTTTTTCGGAGCCCAAAATCGAACGTTTTCATCAGTTTCGGGACACTTTTCTTCTTTTGCGCTGTTTTTCAGTCCCGGATCGTACGTCGTGCATCGCGAGATGGACACGTGGAGGCTGGGCCTGCAAACCGAGGTCGCGGGCCTTGTGACCAGGCCTCCGTTACTCCGGACCCCATAACTTTTGATCATTAAGGAGTTATGCGGCCCACAGCATACCGTTGGAAAGCTCTCCGAGAGCTCTACGACGGGACATATAAGCCCGCTTCGTTGGACCTTTTTTCAGAGCCCAAAATCGAACGTTTTAATCAGTTTTGGGACACTTTTCTCCTTTTTTGCTATTTTTCAGTCCCGGATCGTACGTCGTGCATCGCGAGAAGGACACGTGGAGGCTGCGCCCGCAAACCGAGATCGCGGGCCTTGTGACCAGGTCTCCGTCGCTCCGGAGCCCATAACTTTTGATCCGCAAGGAGTTACGCGGCCCACAGCATACCGTTGGAAAGCTCTCCGAGAGCTCTATGACGGGGCAGGTTAGCTTCTCTTCGCTGGGCCTTTTTTCGGAGCCCAAAATCGAACGTTTTAATCAGTTTCGGGACACTTTTCTTCTTTTGTACTGTTTTCCAATCCCGGATCGTGCGTCGTGCATCGCGAGAAGGACACGTGGAGGCTGGGCCCCCAAACCGAGGTCACGGGCCTTGTGACCAGGTCTCCGTCACTCCGGAGCCCATAACTTTTGATCCGAAAGGAGTTACGCGGCCCACAGCATACCGTTGGAAAGCTCTTCGAGAGCTCTAAGACGGGGCAACCAAACTTTGCTTCGCTGGGCCTTTTTTCGGAGCCCAAAATCGAACGTTTTCATCAGTTTCGGGACACTTTTCTTCTTTTGCGCTGTTTTTCAGTCCCGGATCGTACGTCGTGCATCGCGAGAAGGACACGTGGAGGCTGGGCCCGCAAACCGAGATCGCGGGCCTTGTGACCAGGTCTCCGTCACTCCGGAGCCCATAACTTTTGATCATTAAGGAGTTATGCGGCCCACAGCATACCGTTGGAAAGCTCTCCGAGAGCTCTACGACAGGACAGATAAGCCCGCTTTGTTGGACCCTTTTTCGGAGCCCAAAATCGAACGTTTTCATCAGTTTCGGGACACTTTTCTTCTTTTGCGCTGTTTTTCAGTCCCGGATCGTACGTCGTGCATCGCGACAAGGACACGTGGAGGTTGGGCCTGCAAACCGAGGTCGCGGGCCTTGTGACCAGGTCTCCGTTACTCCGGACCCCATAACTTTTGATCATTAAGGAGTTATGCGGCCCACAGCATACCGTTGGAAAGCTCTCCGAGAGCTCTACGACGGGACATATAAGCCCGCTTCGTTGGACCTTTTTTCGGAGCCCAAAATCGAACGTTTTCATCAGTTTCGGGACACTTTTCTTCTTTTGTGCTGTTTTTCAATCCCGGATCGTGCGTCGTGCATCGCGAGAAGGACACGTGGAGGCTGGGCCCCCAAACTGAGGTCGCGGGCCTTGTGACCAGGTCTCCGTCACTCCAGACCCCATAACTTTTGATCATTAAGGAGTTACGCGGCCCACAACATACCGTTGAAAAGCTCTCCGAGAGCTCTACCACGGGGCAGCTTAGCTTCGTTTCGCTGGGGCTTTTTTCGGAGCCTAAAATGGAACGTTTTAATCAGTTTCGGGACACTTTTCTTCTTCTGCACTGCTTTTCAGTCCCGTATCGTGCGTCGTGCATTGCGAGAAGGACACGTGGAGGCTGGGCCAGCAAACCGAGGTCGTGGGCCTTGGGACCAGGTCTCCGTCGCTCCGGAGCCCATAACTTTTGATCATTAAGGAGTTATGCGGCCCACAGCATACCGTTGGAAAGCTCTCCGAGAGCTCTACGACAAGACAGATAAGCCCGCTTTGTTGGACCCTTTTTCGGAGCCCAAAATCGAACGTTTTCATCAGTTTCGGGACACTTTTCTTCTTTTGCGCTGTTTTTCAGTCCCGGATCGTACGTCGTGCATCGCGAGATGGACACGTGGAGGCTGGGCCTGCAAACCGAGGTCGCGGGCCTTGTGACCAGGCCTCCGTTACTCCGGACCCCATAACTTTTGATCATTAAGGAGTTATGCGGCCCACAGCATACCGTTGGAAAGCTCTCCGAGAGCTCTACGACGGGACATATAAGCCCGCTTCGTTGGACCTTTTTTCAGAGCCCAAAATCGAACGTTTTAATCAGTTTTGGGACACTTTTCTCCTTTTTTGCTATTTTTCAGTCCCGGATCGTACGTCGTGCATCGCGAGAAGGACACGTGGAGGCTGCGCCCGCAAACCGAGATCGCGGGCCTTGTGACCAGGTCTCCGTCACTCCGGAGCCCATAACTTTTGATCCGAAAGGAGTTACGCGGCCCACAGCATGCCGTTGGAAAGCACTCCGAGAGCTCTACGACGGGGCAGGTTAGCTTCTCTTCGCTGGGCCTTTTTTCGGAGCCACAAATCGAATGTTTTAATCAGTTTCGGGACACTTTTCTTCTTTTGGGCAGTTTTCCAGTCCCGGATCGTGCGTCGTGCATCGCGAGAAGGACACGTGGAGGCTGGGCCCGCAAACCGAGATCGCGGGCCTTGTGACCAGGTCTCCGTCACTCCGGAGCCCATAACTTTTGATCCGAAAGGAGTTACGCGGCCCACAGCATACCGTTGGAAAGCTCTTCGAGAGCTCTAAGACGGGGCAACCAAACTTTGCTTCGCTGGGCCTTTTTTCGGAGCCCAAAATTGAACGTTTTAATCAGTTTCGGGACACTTTTCTTCTTTTGCGCTGTTTTTCAGTCCCGGATCGTACGTCGTGCATCGCGAGAAGGACACGTGGAGGCTGGGCCCGCAAACCGAGGTCGCGGGCCTTGTGACCAGGTCTCCGTCACTCCGGACCCCATAACTTTTGATCATTAAGGAGTTATGCGGCCCACAGCATACCGTTGGAAAGCTCTCCGAGAGCTCTACGACAGGACAGATAAGCCCGCTTTGTTGGACCCTTTTTCGGAGCCCAAAATCGAACGTTTTCATCAGTTTCGGGACACTTTTCTTCTTTTGCGCTGTTTTTCAGTCCCGGATCGTACGTCGTGCATCGCGACAAGGACACGTGGAGGTTGGGCCTGCAAACCGAGGTCGCGGGCCTTGTGACCAGGTCTCCGTTACTCCAGACCCCATAACTTTTGATCATTAAGGAGTTATGCCGCCCACAGCATACCGTTGGAAAGCTCTCCGAGAGCTCTACGACGGGACATAAAAGCCCGCTTCGTTGGACCTTTTTTCGGAGCCCAAAATCGAACGTTTTCATCAGTTTCGGGACACTTTTCTTCTTTTGTGCTGTTTTTCTGTCCCGGATCGTGCGTCGTGAATCGCGAGAAGGACACGTGGAGGCTGGGCCCGCAAACCGAGGTCGCGGGCCTTGTGACCAGGTCTCCGTCACTCCGGACCCCATAACTTTTGATCATTAAGGAGTTACGCGGCCCACAGCATACCGTTGGAAAGCTCTCTGAGAGCTCTACGACGGGGCAACTTAGCTTCGTTTCGCTGGGGCTTTTTTCGGAGCCTAAAATGGAACGTTTTAATCAGTTTCGGGACACTTTTCTTCTTTTGCAATGTTTTTCAGTCCCGGATCGTGCGTCGTGCATCGCGAGAAGGACACGTGGAGGCTGGGCCCGCAAACCGAGGTCGCGGGCCTTGTGACCAGGTCTCCGTCACTCCGGACCCCATAACTTTTGATCATTAAGGAGTTATGCGGCCCACAGCATACCGTTAGAAAGCTCTCCGAGAGCTCTACGACGGGACAGATAAGCCCGCTTCGTTGGACCTCTTTTCGGAGCCCAAAATCGAACATTTTCATCAGTTTCGGGACACATTTCTTCTTTTGTGCCGTTTTTCTGTCTCGGATCGTACGTCGCGCGCCGCGAAAAGGGCGACAACCCAATCCGTCACATTTTTGTTACCGAATCCCACCGCACCTTGGGCGAGAAAAATTCGCTTCACGTAGAGGCTGGGCCCCACAAACTGAGGCCGTGGGGCTTGGGACCAGGTCTCTGTCGCTCCGGAGCCCATAACTATTGATCCGTAAGGAGTTACGCAGCCCACAGCATACTGTTGGAAAGCTCTTCGAGAGCTCTACGATGGGCCAGCAAAGACCGCTTCTCTGGGCCTTAATTCGTAGCCCAAAATTGAACATTTTCATCAGTTTCGGGACACTTTTCTTCTTTTGCGCTGTTTTTTCGTCCCGGATCGTACGTCGCGCGCCGCGAAATGGGCGACAACCCAATCCGTCCCATTTCTGTTACCGAATCCCGTGGCACCTTGGGCGAGACAAATTCGCTTCACGTAGAGGCTGGGTCCGCAAACCCAGGGCGTGGGCCTTGTGACCAGGTCTCCGTCGCTCCGGAGCCCATAACTTTTGATCCGAAAGGAGTTACGCGGCCCACAGCAAACCGTTGGAAAGCTCTCCGAGAGCTCTACGACGGGGCAACCATGCCCGCTTTGCAGGGCCTTTTTTTGGAGCCCAAAATCGAACGTTTTTATCAGTTTCGGGACACTTTTCTTCTTTTGCGCTATTTTTTCGTACCGGATAGTACGTCGCGCGCCGCGAAAAGGGCGACAACCTAATCCGTCCCATTTCTGTTACCGAATCCCGCGGCACCTTGGGTGAGAAAGCTTCGCTTCACGTAGAGGCTGGGCCCGCAAACCCAGGGCGTGGGGCTTGGGACCAGGTCTCTGTCGCTCCGGAGCCCATAACTATTGATCCGTAAGGAGTTACGCGGCCCACAGCATACCGTTGGAAAGCTCTCTGAGAGCTCTACGACGGGGAACCTAAGCCCGCTTTGCTGGGCCTTTTTTCGGGGCCCAAAATTGAACATTTTCATCAGTTTCGGGACACTTTTCTTCTTTTGCGCTGTTTTTTCATCCCGGATCGTACGTCGCACGCCGAGAAAAGGGCGACAACCCAATCCGTCCCATTTCTGTTACCGAATCCCGCGGTACCTTGGGCGAGACAAATTCGCTTCACATAGAGGCTGGGCCAGCAAACCGAAGGAGTGGGGCTTGGGACCAAGTCTCCGTCGCTCCAGAGCCCATAACTTTTGATCCGTAATGAGTTACGCGGCCCACAGAATACCGTTGGAAAGCTCTCCGAGAGCTCTACGACGAGGCAGCCAAGTCCGCTATGCTGGGCCTTTTTTCGGAGCCCAAAATCGAACGTTTTCATCAGTTTCGGGATACTTTTCTTCTTTTGTGCTGTTTTTTCATCCCGGATCGTACGTCGCGCGCCGCGATAAAGGCGACAACCCAATCCGTCCCATTTCTGTTACCGAATCCCGCGGCACCTTGGGCGAGACAAATTCGCTTCACGTAGAGGCTGGGCCCGCAAACCGAGGGCGTGGGGCTTGGGACCATGTCTCCGTCGCTTCAGAGCCCATAACTTTTGATCCGTAAGGAGTTAAGCGGCCCACAGTATACCGTTGGAAAGCTCTCTGAGAGCTCTACGACGAGGCAGCCAAGCAAGCTTTGCTGGGCCTTTTATTTGGGCCTAAACTCGAACGTTTTCATTAGTTTCGGGTCACTTTTCTTCTTTTGCGTTGTTTTTGCATCCCGGATAGTACTTCGCGCGCCGCGAAAAGGGCGACAACCTAATCCGTCCTATTTCTGTTACCGAATCCCGCGGCAACTAGGGCGAGACAGCTTCGCTTCACGTAGAGGCTGGGCCGGCAAAATGAGGGCGTGGGGATTGGGACCAACTCTCCGTCGCTCCGGAGCTCATAACTTTTGATCCGTAAGGAGTTACGCGGCCCACTGCATACCGTTGGAAAGCTATCAGAGAGCTCTACGACTAGGCAGCTAAGCTCGCCTCGCTGGGCCTTTTTTCAGAGCCCAAAATCGAATGTTTTCATAAGTTGCGGGATACTTTTCTTTTTTTGCGCTGTTTTTCCGTCCCGGATAGTACGTCGCGCGCCGCGAAATGGGCGGCAACCCAATCCGTCCCATTTATGCTACCAAATTCCGCGACACTTTGGGCGAGACAGCTTCGCTTCACATAGAGGCTGGGTCCGCAAACCAGGGGCGTAGGGCGTGGGACCAGGTCTCCGTCGCTCCGGAGCACATAACTTTTGATCCGCAAGGAGTTACGCGGCCCACAGCATACCGTTGGAAAGCTCTCCGAGAGCTCTACGACGGGACAGTTAAGCCCGCTTTAGTGGGTCTTTTTTCGGAGCCCAAAATCGAACGTTTTCATCAGTTTCGTGACACTTTTCTTCTTTTGCGCTGTTTTTCCGTCCCGGATCGTACATCGGGCTCCGTGATAAGGGCGACAACCCAATCTGTCCCATTTCTGTTACCGAATCCCGCGGCACCTTGGGCGAGACAAATTCGCTTTACGTAGAGGCTGCGCCCGCAAACCGAGGGCGTGGGGCTTGGGACCAGGTCTCCGTCGCTCCGGAGCCCATAACTTTTGATCCGTAAGGAGTTAAATGGCCCACAGGATACCGTTGGAAAGCTCTCCCAGTGCTCTACGACGGGGCAGCCAATCCCGCTTTGCTGGGCCTTTTTTCGGAGCCCAAAATTGAACGTTTTCATCTGTTTCGGAACACTTTTCTTCTTTTGCTCTATTTTTTCATCCCGGATCGTACATCGCGCGCCGCGAAAAGGGCAACCGAATCTGTCCAATTTCTGTTACCGAATCCCGCGGCACCTTGGGTGAGATAAATTCACTTCACGTAGAGGCTGGGCCCGCAAACCCAGGGCGTGGGGCTTGGGACCAGGTCTTCGTCGCTCCGGAGCCCATAACTTTTGATCCGTAAGGAGTTACGCGGCCCCCAGCATACCGTTGGAAAGCTCTCCGTGAGCTCTACGACGGGGCAGCCAAGCCCGCTCTGCTGGGCCTTTTTTCGGAGCCCAAAATCTAACATTTTCATCAGTTTCGGGACACTTTTCTTCTTTTCCGCTATTTTTTCGTCCAGGATAGTACATCGCGCGCCGCGAAAAGGGCGACAACCCAATCCGTCCCATTTCTGTTACCGAATCCCGCGGCCCCTTGGGCGAGAATGCTTCACATCACATAGAGGCTGGGCCCGCAAACCCAGGGCGTGGGGCCTGGGACCAGGTCTCCGTCGCTTCGGAGCCCATAACTTTGATCCGTAAGGAGTTACGTGGCCCACAGCATACCGTTGGAAAGATCTCCGAGAGCTCTACGGCGGGGCAGCTAAGTCCGCCTCGTTGGGACTTTTTTCGGAGCCCAAAATCGAACATTTTTCATCAATTTCGGGACACTTTTCTTCTTTTGCGCTGTTTTTTCATCCCGGATCGTACGTCGCGCGCCGCGAAATTGGCGACAACCTAATCCGTCCCATTTCTGTTACCGAATCCCGCGGCACCTTGGGCGAGACAAATTCGCTTCACGTAGAGGTTGGGCCCGCAAACCGAGGCAGTGGGGCTTGGGACCAAGTCTCCGTCGCTACGGAGCCCATAACTTTTGATCCGTAAGGAGTTACGTGGCCCACAGCATAATGTTGGAAAGCTCTCCGAGAGCTCTACGACGGGGCAGCCAAGCCCGCTTAGCTGCGCCTTTTTTCAGAGCCCAAAATCGAACGTTTTCATCAGTTTCGGGACAATTTTCTTCTTTTGCGCTGTTTTTTCGTCCCGGATCGTACGTCGCGCGCCTTGAAAAGGGCGACAACCTAATCTGTCCCATTTCTGTTACCGAATCCCACGGCACCTTGGCGAGACAGATTCGCTTCACGTAGAGGCTGGGCCTGCAAATCGAGGGCGTTGGGCTTGGGACCAAGTCTCCGCCGCTCCGGAGCCCATAACTTTTGATCCGTAAGGAGTTACGCGGCCCACTGCATACCTTTGGAAAGCTCTCCGAGAGCTCTACGACGGGACGTCTAAGCCCGTTTCGCTGGGCCTTTTTTCAGAGCCCAAAATCGAACATTTTCATCAGTTTCGGGACACTTTTCTTCTTTTGCACTATTTTTCCATCCCGGATCGTACGTCGCGCGCCGCGAAAAGGGCAACAACCCAATCCGTCCCATTTCTGTTACCGAATCCCGCGGCACCTAGGGCGAGACAGCTTCGCTTCACATAGAGGCTTGGCCCGCAAATTGACGCCGTGGGGGTTGGGACCAGGTCTCTGTCGCCCCGGAGCCTATCAATTTTGATCCGTAAGGAGTTACGCGGCCCACAGCATACCGTTGGAAAGCTCTCAGAGAGCTCTACGACGGGGCAGCTAAGCCCGCCTCGCTGGCCCTTTTTTCGTAGCCCAAAATTCAACGTTTTCATTTGTTTTGGGACACTTTTCTTCTTTTGTGCATTTTTTCCGTTCCGGATCGTACGTTGCGCACCGCAAAAAGGGCGACAACCCAATCCATCCTATTTCTGTTACCGAATCCCGCATCACCTTAGGCAACACAGCTTCGCTTCACATAGAGACTGGGCCCGCAAACCGAGGGCGTGGGGCTTGGGACCAGGTCTCCGTCGCTCCGGAGCGCATAACTTTGGATCCGTTAGGAGTTACGCGGCCCACAGCATACCGTTGGAAAGCTCTCCGAGAGCTCTACGACGGGAAAGCTAAGTCCTCTTTGCAGGGCCTTTTTTCGGAGCACAAAATCGAACATTTTCATCAGTTTCGAGACACTTTTCTTCTTTTGCGCTGTTTTTCCGTAACGGATCGTAAGTCGCGCGCCGTGAAAATCGCGACAACCCAATCCATCCCATTTATGTTGCCGAATCCCGGGTACCTTGGGTGAGACAAATTCGCTTCACGTAGAGGATGGGCCCGCAAACCGAGGGCTTGGGGCTTGGGACCAGGTCTCCGTCGCTCCGGAGCCCATAACTTTTGATCCGAAAGGAGTTACGCAGGCCACAGCATGCCGTTGGAAAGCTCTCCGAGAGCTATACGACGGGGCAGCCAAGCTCGCTTTGCTGGTCCTTTTTTCGGAGCCCAAAATCGAACGTTTTCATCAGTTTCGGGACACTTTTCTTCTTTTGCGCTGTTTTTTCTTCCCGGATCGTACGTTGCGCACCGCGAAAAGGGCGACAACCCAATCCATCCTATTTATGTTACCGAATTCCGCGGCACCTTGGGCTAGACAGCTTCGCTTCACATAGAGGCTGGGCCCGCAAACCGAGGGCGTAGGGCTTGGGACCAGGTCTCCGTCGCTCCGGAGCACATAACTTTTGATCCGTAAGGAGTTACGCGACCCACAGCATACCGTTGGAAACCTCTCCGAGAGCTCTACGACGGGACAGTTAAGCCCGCTTTGATGGGCCTTTTTTCGGAGCCCAAAATCAAACATTTTCATCAGTTTTGGGAGACTTTTCTTCTTTTGCGCTGTTTTTCCATCCCGGATCGTACGTCGCGCGCCGCGATAAGGGCGACAACCCAATCTGTCCCATTTCTGTTTCCGAATCCCGCGGCACCTTGGGCGAGACAAATTCGCTTCACGTAGAGGCTGGGCCTTCAAACCGAGGGCGTGGGGCTTAGGACGAGGTCTCTGTCGCTCCGGAGCCCATAAATTTTGATCCGTAAGGAGTTACGCGGCCCACAGCATACCGTTGGAAAGCTCTACGACGGGCAGCCAAGCCTGCTTTGCTGGGCATTTTTTCGGAGCCCAAAATTGAACGTTTTCATCAGTTTTGGGACACTTTTCTTCTTTTGTGCTGTTTTTTCATCCCGGATCGTATGTCGCGCGCCGCGAAAAGGGCGACAACCCAATCCGTCCCATTTCTGTTACCGAATCCTGCGGCACCTTGGGCGAGACAGCTTTGCTTCACGTAGAGGCTGGGCCCGCTAACTGAGGGCGTGGGGCTTGGGACCATGTCCCCGTCACTCCGAAGCCCATAACTTTTGATCCGTAAGGAGTTACGTGGCCCACAGCATACCATTGGAAAGATATCAGAGAGCTCTACGACGGAGCAGCTAAGCCCGCCTCGCTACGCCTTTTTTTGGAGACCAAAATCGAACGTTTTCATCAATTTCGGGACACTTTTCTTCTTTTGCGCTGTTTTTCCGTCCCGGATCGTACGTCGCCCGCCGCGAAAAGGGCGACAACCCAATCCATCCCATTTATGTTACCGAATCTCGCAGCACCTTGGGCTAGACAGTTTCGCTTCACGTAGATGCTGGGCCCGCAAACCGAGGGCGTGGGGCTTGGGACCAGGTCTCTGTCGCTCCGGAGCACATAACTTTTGATCCGTAAGGAGTTACGCGGCCCACAGCATACCGTTGGAAAGCTCTCCGAGAGCTCTACGACGGGGCAGCCAAGCCCGGTTCGCTGGGCCTTTTTACGGAGCCCAAAATCGAAAGTTTTCATTAGTTTCGGGACTCTTTTCTTCTTTTGCGCTGTTTTTTCATCCCGGATCGTATGTCGCGCGCTGCGAAAAGGGCGACAACCCAATCCGTCCCGTTTATGTTACCGAATCCCGCGGCATCTTGGGCGAGACAGCTTCGCTTCACGTAGAGGCTGGGCCCGCAAATCGAGGCCGCGGGCCTTGGGACCAGGTCTCCGTCGCTCCGGAGCCCATAACTTTTGATCCGCAAGGAGTTACGCGGCCCACAACATACCGTTAGAAAGCTCTCCGAGAGCTCTACGACTCGGCAGCCAAGTTTCGCTTCGCTGGGCCTTTTTTCGGAGCCCAAAATTGAACGTTTTAATCAGTTTCGGGACACTTTTCTTCTTTTGCGCTGTTTTCCAGTCCCGGATCGTGCGTTGTGCATCACGAGAAGGACACGTGGAGGCTGGGCTCGCAAACCGAGATCGCGGGCCTTGTGACTAGGTCTCCGTCACTCCGGACCCCATAACTTTTGATCATTAAGGAGTTACGCGGCCCACAGCATACCGTTGGAAAGCTCTCCGAGAGCTCTACGACGGGGCAGCTTAGCTTCGCTTCGTTGGGCCTTTTTTCGGAGCCTAAAATTGAACGTTTTAATCAGTTTCGGTACATTTTTCTTCTTTTGCGCTATTTTTCAGTCCCGGATCGTGCGTCGTGCATCGCGAGAAGGACAAGTGGAGGCTGGGCCCGCAAACCGAAGTCGCGGACCTTGTGACCAGGTCTCTGTCACTCCGGACCCCATAAGTTTTGATCATTAAGGAGTTACGCGGCCCACAGCATACCGTTGGAAAGCTCTCCGAGAGCTCTACGACGGGGCAGCTCAGCTCCGCTTTGCTGGGCCTTTTTTCAGAGCCCAAAATCGAACGTTTTAATCAGTTTCCGGACACTTTTCTGCTTTTGCGTAGTTTTCCAATCCCGGATCGTGCGTCGTGCATCGCGAGAAGGACACGTGGAGGCTGGGCCCGCAAATTGAGGTCGCGGGCCTTGTGACCATATCTCCGTCACTTCGGAGCCCATAATTTTTGATCCGCAAGGAGTTACGCGGCCCACAGTATACCGTTGAAAAGCTCTCCGAGAGCTCTACGATGCGGTAGCTTAGTTTTGCTTTGCTGGGCCTTTTTTCGGAGCCCAAAATCGAACGTTTTAATCTGTTTCGGGACACTTTTCTTCTTTTGCGCTGTTTTCCAGTCCCGGATCGTGCGTCGTGCATCGCGAGAAGGACACGTGGAGGCTGGGCCCGCAAACCGAGGTCGCGGGCCTTGGGACCAGGTCTCCGTCACTCCGGACCCCATAACTTTTGATCCTTAAGGAGTTACGCGGCCCACAGCATACCGTTGGAAAGCTCTCCGAGAACTCTACGACGGGGCAGCTTAGCTTCGATTCGTTGGGCCTTTTTTCGGAGCCTAAAATTGAACGTTTTAATCAATTTCGGTACACTTTTCTTCTTTTGCGCTGTTTTTCAGTCCCGGATCGTGCGTCGTGCATCGCGAGAAGGACAAGTGGAGGCTGGGCCTGCAAACCGTGGTCGCGGGCCTTGTGACCAAGTCTCCGTCACTCCGGACCCTATAACTTTTGATCATTAAGGAGTTACGCGGCCCACAGCATACCGTTGGAAAGCTCCCCGAGAGCTCTACGACGGGGCAGCTTAGCTTCGCTTCGCTGGGCCTTTTTTCGGAGCCCAAAATCGAACCTTTTAATCAGTTTCGGGACACTTTTCTTCTTTTGCGCTGTTTTTCAGTCCCGGATCGTGCGTCGTGCATCGCGAGACGGACACGTAGAGGCTGGGCCCGCAAACCGAGGTCGCGGGCCTTGTGACCAGGTCTCCGTCACTCTGGACCCCATAACTTTTGATCATTAAGGAGTTACGTGGCCCACAGCATACCGTTGGAAAGCTCTCCGAGGGCTCTACGATGGGGTAGCTTAGTTCTGCTTCGCTGGGCCATTTTTCGGAGCCCAAAATCGAACGTTTTAATCAGTTTTGGGACACTTTTCTGGTTTTGCGCTGTTTTCCGATCCCGGATCGTGCGTCGTGCATCGCGAGAAGGACACGTGGAGGCTGGGCCCGCAAACCGGGGTCGCGGGCCTTGGGACCAGGTCTCCGTCACTCTGGACCCCATAACTTTTGATCCCTAAGGAGTTACGCGGCCCACAGCATACCGTTGGAAAGATCTCCGAGTGCTCTACGACGGGGCAGCCAAGCTTCGCTTCGCTGGGCCTTTTTTCGGAGCCCAAAATCGAACGTTTTAATCAGTTTCAAGACACTTTTCTTCTTTTGCGCTGTTTTTCAGTCCCGGATCGTGCGTCGTGCATCGCGAGAAGGGCCACAACCCTATCCGTCCCATTTCTGTTACCGAATCCTGCGGCACCTTGGGCGAGACAGCTTCGCATCACGTAGAGGTTGGGCCCGCAAACCGAGGTCGCGGGCCTTGGGACCAGGTCTCCGTCGCTCCGGAGCCCATAACTTTTGATCCGCAAGGAGTTACGCGGCGCACAGTATACCGTTGGAAAGCTCTCCTAGAGCTCTACGACGGGGCAGCTTAGCTATGCTTCCCTTTTTTCGGAGCCCAAAATCGAACGTTTTAATCAGTTTCGGGACACTTTTCTTCTTTTGCGCTGTTTTCCAGTCCCGGATCGTGCGTCGTGCATCGCGAGAAGAACACGTGGAGGATGGGCCCGCAAACCGAGGTCGCGGGCCTTGGGACCAGGTCTCCGTCACTCCGGACCCCATAACTTTTGATCCTTAAGGAGTTACGCGGCCCACAGCATACCGTTGGAAAGCTCTCCGAGAGCTCTACGACGGGACAACCAAGCTTCGCTTCGCTGGGCCTTTTTTCGGAGCCCAAAATCGAACGTTTTAATCAGTTTCAGGACACTATTCTTCTTTTGCGCTGTTTTTTAGTCCCGGATCGTGCCTCGTGCATCGCGAGAAGGGCGACAACACTATCCGTCCCATTTCTGTTACCGAATCCTGCGGCTCCTTGGGCGAGACAGCTTCGCTTCACGTAGAGGCTGGGCCCGCAAACCGAGGTCGCGGGCCTTGGGACCAGGTCTCCGTCGCTCCGGAGCCGAGAACTTTTGATCCGCAAGGAGTTCCGCGGCCCACAGCATACCGTTGGAAAGCTCTCCGAGAGCTCTACGACGGGGCAGGTTAGCTTTGCTTAGCTGGGCCTTTTTTCGGAGCCCAAAATCGAACGTTTTAATCAGTTTCGGGACACTTTTCTTCTTTTGCGATGTTTTCCAGTCCCGGATCGTGCGTCGTGCGTCGCGAGAAGGACACATGGAGGCTGAGCCCGCAAACCGAGATCGCGCGCCTTGGGACCAGGTCTCCATCGCTCCGGACCCCATAACTTTTGATCCGCAAGGAGTTACGCGGCCCACAGAATACTGTTGGGAAGCTCTCCGAGAGCTCTACGACGGGGCAAGTTAGCTTCTCTTAGCTGGGCCTTTTTTTGGAGCCCAAAATCGAACGTTTTAATCAGTTTCGGGACACTTTTCTTCTTTTGTGCTGTTTTCCAGTCCCGGATCGTGCGTCGTGCATCGCGAGAAGGACACGTGGAGGCTGGGCCCGCAAACCGAGATCGCGGGCCTTGGTACCAGGTCTCCGTCACTCCGGACCCCATAACTTTTGATCCTTAAAGAGTTACGCGGCCCACAGCATACCGTTGGAAAGCTCTTCGAGAGCTTTACGACGGGGCAGCCAAGCTTTGCTTCGCTGGGCCTTTTTTCGGAGCCCAAAATTGAACGTTTTAATCAGTTTCGGGACACTTTTCTTCTTTTGCGCTGTTTTTCAGTCCCGGATCGTGCGTCGTGCATCGCGAGAAGGACACGTGGAGGCTGGGCCCGCAAACCGAGGTCGCGGGCCTTGTGACCAGGTCTCCGTCACTCCGAACCCCATAAATTTTGATCATTAAGGAGTTATGCGGCCCACAGCATACCGTTGGAAATCTCTCCGAGAGCTCTACGACGAGACAGATATGCCCGCTTCGTTGGACATTTTTTCGGAGCCCAAAATCGAACGTTTTCATCAGTTTCGGGACACTTTTCTTCTTTTGTTCTGTTTTTCTGTCTCGAATCGTACGTCGCGCGCCGCGAAAAGGGCGACAACCTAATCCGTCCCAAATTTGTTACCGAATCCCACGGCACCTTGGGCGAGAAAAATTTGCTTCACGTAGAGGCTGGGCCCGCAAACCGAGGCCGTGGGGCTTGGGACCAGGTCTCTGTCGCTCCGGAGCCCATAACTTTTGATCCGTAAGGAGTTACGCTGCCCACAGCATACTGTTGGAAAGCTCTTCGAGAGCTCTACGACGGGACAGCAAAGCCCGCTTCTCTGTGCCTTATTCCGGAGACAAAATCGAACGTTTTCATCAGTTTCGGGACACTTTTCTTCTTTTGCGCAATTTTTTTGTCCCGGATCGTACGTCGCTTGCCGCGAAATGGGCGACAACCCAATCCGTCCCATTTCTGTTACCGAATCCCGTGGCACCTTGGGCGAGACAAATTCGCTTCACGTAGAGGCTGGGTCCGTAAACCCAAGGCGTGGGGCTTGGGACCAGCTCTCCGTCGCTCCGGAGCCCATAACTTTTGATCCGTAAGGAGTTACGCGGCCCACAGCAAACCGTTGGAAAGCTCTCCGAGAGCTCTACGACGGGGCAGCCAAGTCCGCTTTGCTGGGCCTTTTTTTGGAGCCCAAAATCGAACGTTTTTATCAGTTTCGGGACACTTTTCTTCTTTTGCGCTATTTTTTCGTACCGGATAGTACGTCGCGCGCCGCTAAAAGGGCGACAACCTAATCCGTCCCATTTCTGTTACCGAATCCCGCGGCACCTTGGGTGAGAAAGCTTCGCTTCACGTAGAGGCTGGGCCCGCAAACCCAGGGCGTGGGGCTTGGGACAAGGTCTCTGTCGCTCCGGAGCCCATAACTTTTGATCCGTAAGGAGTTACGCGGCCCACAACATACCGTTGGAAAGCTCTGCGAGAGCTCTACGATAGGGAACCCAAGCCCGTTTTGCAGGGCCTTTTTTCGAAGCCCAAAATCCAACGTTTTCATCAGTTTCGGGATACTTTTCTTCTTTTGCCCTGTTTTTTCATCCCGGATCGTACGTCGCGCGCCGTGATAAGGGCGACAACCCAATCCGTCCCATTTCTGTTACCGAATCCCGCGGCACCTTGGGCGAGACAAATTCGCTTCACGTAGAGGCTGACCCCGCAAACCGAGGGCGTGGGGCTTGGGACCATGTCTCCGTCACTTCAGAGCCCATAACCTTTGATCCGTAAAGAGTTAAGCGGCCCACAGTATACCGTTGGAAAGCTCTCCGAGAGTTCTACGACGAGGCAGCCAAGCAAGCTTTGCTAGGCCTTTTTTTTGGGCCTAAAATTGAACGTTTTCATCAGTTTCGGGTCACTTTTCTTCTTTTGCGTTGTTTTTTCATCCCGGATAGTACGTCGGGCGCCGCGAAAAGGGCGACAACCTAATCCGTCCTATTTATGTTAACGAATCCCGCGGCAACTTGGGCGAGACAGGTTCGCTTCACGTAGAGGCTGGGCCCGCAAAATGAGGGCGTGGGGCTTGGGACCAACTCTCCGTCGCTCCGGAGCCCATAACTTTTGATCCGTAAGGAGTTACGCGGCCCACTGCATACCGTTGGAAAGCTATCAGAGAGCTCTACGACTAGGCAGCTAAGCTCGCCTCGCTGGGCCTTTTTCGGAGCCCAAAATCGAACGTTTTCATCAGTTGCGGGATACTTTTCTTCTTTTGCGCTGTTTTTCCGTCCCGGATAGTACATCGCGCGCCGCGAAATGGGCGGCATCCCAATCCGTCCCATTTATGTTACCAAATTCAGCGGCACTTTGGGCGAGACAGCTTCGCTTCACATAGAGGCTGGGCCCGCAAACCAAGGGCGCAGGGCGTGGGACCAGGTCTCCGTCGCTCCGGAGCACATAACTTTTGATCCGTAAGGAGTTACGCGGCCCACAGCATACCGTTGAAAAGCTCTCCGAGAGCTCTACGACGGGATAGTTAAGCCCGCTTCGATGGGTCTTTTTTCAGAGCCCAAAATCGAACGTTTTTATCAGTTTCGGGACACTTTTCTTCTTTTGCACTATTTTTCCGTCCCGGATCGTACATCGCGCTCCGTGATAAGGGCGACAACCCAATCTGTCCCATTTCTGTTACCGAATCCCGCGGCACCTTGGGCGAGACAAATTCGCTTCACGTAGAGGCTGCGCCCGTAAACCGAGGGCGTGGGGCTTGGGAACAGGTCTCCGTCGCTCCGGAGCCCTTAACTTTTGATCCATAAGGAGTTACGCGGCCCACAGCATACCGTTGGAAAGCTCTCCGAGTGCTCTACGACGGGGCAGCCAAGCCTGCTTTGCTGGGCTTTTTTCAGAGCCCAAAATTGAACGTTTTCATCAGTTTTGGGACACTTTTCTTCTTTTGCGCTATTTTTTCGTACCGGATAGTACGTCGCGCGTCGCGAAAAGGGCGACAACCTAATCTGTCCCATTTCTGTTACCGAATCCTGCGGCACCTTGCGTGAAAAAGCTTCGCTTCAGGTAGAGGCTGGGCCCGTAAACCCAGGGCGTGGGGCTTGGGACCAGGTCTCTGTCGCTCCGGAGCCCATAACTTTTGATCCGTAAGGAGTTACGCGGCCCACAGCATACCGTTGGAAAGCTCTCCGAGAGCTCTACGACGGGGAACCCAAGCCTGCTTTGCTAGGCCTTTTTTCGGAGCCCAAAATCGAACATTTTCATCAGTTTCGGGACACTTTTATTCTTTTGCGCTGTTTTTTCATCCCGGATCGTACGTCGCACGCCGCGAAAATGGCGACAACCCAATCCATCCCATTTCTGTTACCGAATCCCGCGGTACCTTGGATGAGACAAATTAGCTTCACATAGAGGCTGGGCCAGCAAACCGAAGGAGTGGGGCTTGGGACCAAGTCTCCGTCGCTCCGGAGCCCATAACTTTTGATCCGTATTGAGTTACGTGGCCCACAGAATACCGTTGGAAAGCTCTCCGAGAGCTCTACGACGAGGCAGCCAAGTCCGCTATGCTGGACCTTTTTTCGGAGCCCAAAATCGAACGTTTTCATCAGTTACGGGATACTTTTCTTCTTTTGCCCTGTTTTTTCATCCCGGATCGTACGTCGCGCGCCGTGATAAGGGCGACAACCCAATCCGTCCCATTTCTGTTACCGAATCCCGTGGCACCTTGGGCGAGACAAATTCACTTCACGTAGAGGCTGAGCCCGCAAACCGAGGGCGTGGGGCTTGGGACCATGTCTCCGTCGCTTCAGAGCCCATAACCTTTGATCCGTAAAGAGTTAAGCGGCCCACAGTATACCGTTGGAAAGCTCTCCGAGAGCTCTACGACGAGGCAGCCAAGCAAGCTTTGCTGGGCCTCTTTTTTGGGCCTAAAATTGAACGTTTTCATCAGTTTCGGGTCACTTTTCTTCTTTTGCGTTGTTTTTTCATCCCGGATAGTACGTCGCGCGCCGCGAAAAGGGCGACAACCTAATCCGTCCTATTTATGTTAACGAATCCCGCGGCAACTTGGGCGAGACAGCTTCGCTTCACGTAGAGGCTGGGCCCGCAAAATGAGGGCGTGGGGATTGGGACCAACTCTCCGTCGCTCCGGAGCCCATAACTTTAGATCCGTAAGGAGTTACGCGGCCCACTGCATACCGTTGGAAAGCTATCAGAGAGCTCTACGACTAGGCAGCTAAGCTCGCCTCGCTGGGCCTTTTTCGGAGCCCAAAATCGAACGTTTTCATCAGTTGCGGGATACTTTTCTTCTTTTGCGCTGTTTTTCCGTCCCGGATAGTACATCGCGCGCCGCGAAAAGGGCGGCATCCCAATCCGTCCCATTTATGTTACCAAATTCCACGGCACTTTGGGCGAGACAGCTTCGCTTCACATAGAGGCTGGGCCCGCAAACCAAGGGCGTAGGGCGTGGGACCAAGTCTCCGTCGCTCCGGAGCACATAACTTTTGATCCGTAAGGAGTTACGCGGCCCACAGCATACCGTTGGAAAGCTCTCCGAGAGCTCTACGACGGGATAGTTAAGCCCGCTTCGATGTGTCTTTTTTCGGAGCCCAAAATCGAACGTTTTCATCAGTTTCGGGACACTTTTCTTCTTTTGCGCTGTTTTCCGTCCCGGATCGTACATCGCGCTCCGTGATAAGGGCGACAACCCAATCAGTCCCATTTCTGTTACCGAATCCCGGGACACCTTGGGCGAGACAAATTCACTTCACGTAGAGGCTGCACCCGCAAACCGAGGGCGTGGTGCTTGGGACCAGGTCTCCGTCGTTCCGGAGCCCATAACTTTTGATCCGTAAGGAGTTACGCGGCCCACAACATACCGTTGGAAAGCTCTCCGAGTGCTCTACGACGGGGCAGCCAACCCCGCTTTGCTGGGCCTTTTTTCGGAGCCCAAAATTGAACGTTTTCATCTATTTCGGAACACTTCTCTTCTTTTGCGCTGTTTTTTCGTCCCGGATCGTACAACGCGCGCCGCGAAAAGGGCAACCCAATCTGTCCCATTTCTGTTACCGAATCCCGCGGCACCTTGGGCGAGACAAATTCGCTTCACGTAGATGCTGGGCCCGCAAACCCAGGGCGTGAGGCTTGGGACCAGGTCTCCGTCGCTCCGGAGCCCATAACTTTTGATCCGTAAGGAGTTACGCGGCCCCCAGCATACCGTTGGAAAGCTCTCCGAGAGCTCTACGACGGGGCAGCCAAGCCCGCTCTGCTGGGCCTTTTTTCGGAGCCCAAAATCTAACATTTTCATCTGTTTCGGGACACTTTTCTTCTTTTGCGCTATTTTTTTGTCCCGGATCGTACATCGCGCGCCGCGAAAATGGCGACAACCCAATCCGTCCCATTTATGTTACCGAATCCCGCGGCACCTTGGGTGAGAATGCTTCGCATCACGTAGAGGCTGGGCCCGCAAACCCAGGGCGTGGGGCCTGGGACCAGGTCTCCGTCGCTTTGGAGCCCATAACTTTGATCCGTAAGGTGTTACGTGGCCCACAGCATACCGTTGGAAAGCTCTCCGAGGGCTCTACGGCGGGACAGCTAAGTCCGCCTCGCTGGGACTTTTTTCAGAGCCCAAAATCGAACATTTTTCATCAGTTTCGGGACACTTTTCTTCTTTTGCGCTATTTTTTAATCCTGGATCGTACGTCGCGCGCCGCGAAATTGGCGACAACCCAATCCGTCCCATTTCTGTTACCGAATCCCGCGGCACCTTGGGCGAGACAAATTCGCTTCACGTAGAGGTTGGGCCCGCAAACCGAGGCAGTGGGGCTTGGGACCAAGTCTCCGTCGCTACGGAGCCCATAACTTTTGAACCGTAAGGAGTTACGTGGCCCACAGCATAATGTTGGAAAGCTCTCCGAGAGCTCTACGACGGCGCAGCCAAGCCCGCTTAGCTGGGCCTTTTTTCGGAGCCCAAAATTGAACGTTTTCATCAGTTTCGGGACACTTTTTTTCTTTTGCGCTGTTTTTTCGTCCCGGATCGTACGTCGCGCGCCTTGAAAAGTGTGACAACCTAATCTGTCCCATTTTTGTTACCGAATCCCGCGGCACCTTGGCGAGACAGATTCGCTTCACGTAGAGGCTGGGCCCGCAAATCGAGGGCGTTGGGCTTGGGACCAAGTCTCCGCCGCTCCGGAGCCCATAACTTTTGATCCGTAAGGAGTTACGCGGCCCACTGCATACCTTTGGAAAGCTCTCCGAGAGCTCTACGACGGGACAGCTAAGCCCGTTTCGCTGGGCCTTTTTTCAGAGCCCAAAATCGAACGTTTTCATCAGTTTCGGGACACTTTTCTTCTTTAGCGCTGTTTTTTCGTCCCGGATCGTATGTCGTGCGCCGCAAAAAGTGCGACAACCCAATCCATCCCATTTATGTTGCCGAATCCCGCGGCACCTAGGGCAAGACAGCTTCGCTTCACATAGAGGCTTGGCCCGCAAATTGACGCCGTGGGGGTTGGGACCTGGTCTCTGTCGCACCGGAGCCCATCAATTTTGATCCATAAGGAGTTACGCGGCCCACAGCATACCGTTGGAAAGCTCTCAGAGAGCTCTACGACGGGGCAGCTAAGCCCGCCTCGCTGGCCCTTTTTTCGGAGCCCAAAATTCAACGTTTTCATCAGTTTTGGGACACTTTTCTTCTTTTGTGCTATTTTTCCGTTCCGGATCGTACGTTGCGCACCGTGAAAAGGGCGACAACCCAATCCGTCCTATTTCTGTTACCGAATCCCTCGTCACCTTAGGCAACACAGCTTCGCTTCACATAGAGACTGGGCCCGCAAACCGAGGGCGTGGGGCTTGGGACCAGGTCTCCGTCACTCCGGAGCCCATAAATTTTGATCCGTAAGGAGTTACGCGGCCCACAGCATACCGTTGGAAAGCTCTCCAAGAGCTCTACGACGGGACAGTTAAGCCCGCTTCGATGGGTCTTTTTTCGGAGGCCAAAATCGAACGTTTTCATCAGTTTCGGGACACTTTTCTTCTTTTGCGCTGTTTTTCCGTCCCGGATCGTACATCGCGCTCCGTGATAAGGGCGACAACCCAATATGTCCCATTTCTGTTACCGAATCCCGCGGCACCTTGGGCGAGACAAATTCGCTTCACGTAGAGGCTGTGCCCGCAAACCCAGGGCGTGGGGCTTGGGAACAGGTCTCCGTCGCTCCGGAGCCCTTAACTTTTGATCCGTATGGAGTTACGCGGCCCCCAGCATACCGTTGGAAAGCTCTCCGAGTGCTCTACGACGGGGCAGCCAAGCTCGCTTTGCTGGGCCTTTTTTTGGAGCCCAAAATTGAACGTTTTCATCAATTTCGGAACACTTTTCTTCTTTTGTGCTATTTTTTCGTCCCGGATCGTACATCGCGCGCCGCGAAAAGGGCAACCCAATCTGTCCCATTTCTGTTACCGAATCCCGCGGTACCTTGGGCGAGAGAAATTCGCTTCACGTAGAGGCTGGGCCCGCAAACCCAGGGCGTGGGGCTTGGGACCAGGTCTCTGTCGCTCCGGAGCCCATAACTTTTGATCCGTAAGGAGTTACGCGGCCCCCAGCATACCGTTGGAAAGCTCTCCGAGAGCACTACGACGGGGCAGCCAAGTTCGCTCTGCTGGGCCTTTTTTCGGAGCCCAAAATCTAACATTTTCATCTGTTTCGGGACACTTTTCTTCTTTTGCGCTATTTTTTCGTCCCGGATCGCACATCGCGGGCCACGAAAAGGGCAACCCAATCCGTCCCATTTCTGTTACCGAATCCCGCGGCACCTTGGGCGAGAATGCTTCGCATCACGTAAAGGCTGGGCCCGCAAACCCAGGGCGTGGGGCCTAGGACCAGGTCTCCGTCGCTTCGGAGCCCATAACTTTGATCCGTAAGGAGTTACGTGGCCCACAGCATACCGTTGGAAAGCTCTCCGAGAGCTCTACGGCGGGGCAGCTAAGTCCGCCTCGCTGGGACTTTTTTTGGAGCCCAAAATCGAACATTTTTCATCAGTTTCGGGACACTTTTCTTCTTTTGCGCTGTTTTTTCATCCCGGATCGTACGTCGCGCGCCGCGAAAAGGGCGACAACCCAATCCGTCCCATTTCTGTTGCCGAATCCCGCAGCACCTAGGGCGAGACAGCTTCGCTTCACATAGAGGCTTGGCCCGCAAATTGACGCCGTGGGGGTTGGGACCAGGTCTCTGTCGCACCGGAGCCCATCAATTTTGATCCGTAAGGAGTTACGCGGCCCACAGCATACCGTTGGAAAGCTCTCAGAGAGCTCTACGACGGGGCAGCTGAGCCCGCCTCGCTGGCCCTTTTTTCGGAGGCCAAAATTCAACGTTTTCAACAGTTTTGGGACACTTTTTTTCTTTTGTGCTGCTTTTCCGTTCCGGATCGTACGTTGCGCACCGCGAAAAGGGCGACAAACCAATCCGTCCTATTTCTGTTACCGAATCCCGCGTCACCTTAGGCAACACAACTTCGCTTCACATAGAGACTGGGCCCGCAAACCGAGGGCGTGGGGCTTGGGACCAGGTCTCCGTCGCTCTGGAGCCCTTAACTTTTGATCCGTAAGGAGTTACGCGGCCCACAGCATACCGTTGGAAATCACTCCGAGAGCTCTTCGACGGGAAAGCTAAGCCCGCTTTGCAGGGCCTTTTTTCGGAGCACAAAATCGAACGTTTTTATCAGTTTCGAGACACTTTTCTTCTTTTGCGCTATTTTTCCGTCCCGGATCGTAAGTCGCGCGCCGTGAAAATCGCGACAACCCAATCCATCCCATTTATGTTACCGAATCCCAGGTACCTTGGGTGAGACAAATTCGCTTCACGTAGAGGATGGGCCCGCAAACCGAGGGCGTGGGGCTTGGGACCAGGTCTCCGTCGCTACGGAGCCCATAACTTTTGATCCGAAAGGAGTTACGCGGGCCACAGCATGCCGTTGGAAAGCTCTCCGAGAGCTATACGACGGGGCAGACAAGCTCGCTTTGCTGGGCCTTTTTTCGGAGCCCAAAATCGAACGTTTTCATCAGTTTCGGGACACTTTTCTTCTTTTGCGCTGTTTTTTCGTCCCGGATCGTACGTTGCGCACCGCGAAAATGGCGACAACCCAATCCATCCTATTTATGTTACCGAATTCCGCGGCACCTTGGGCGAGACAACTTAGCTTCACATAGAGGCTGGGCACGCAAACCGAGGGCGTAGGGCTTGGGATCAGGTCTCCGTCGCTCCGGAGCACATAACTTTTGATCCGTAAGGAGTTACGCGACCCACAGCATACCGTTGGAAACCTCTCCGAGAGCTCTACGACGGGACAGTTAAGCCCGCTTCGATGGGCCTTTTTTCGGAGCCCAAAATCAAACATTTTCATCAGTGTTGGGACACTTTTCTTCTTTTGCGCTGTTTTTCCATCCCGGATCGTACGTCGCGCGCCGCGATAAGGGTGACAACCCAATCTGTCCCATTTCTGTTTCCGAATCCCGCGGCACCTTGGGCGAGACAAATTCGCTTCACGTAGAGGCTGGGCCTGCAAACCGAGGGCGTGGGGCTTAGGACCAGGTCTCTGTCGCTCCGGAGCCCATAACTTTTGATCCGTAAGGAGTTACGCGGCCCACAGCATACCGTTGGAAAGCTCTCCAAGAGCTCTATGACGGGCAGCCAAGCCTGCTTTGCTGGGCATTTTTTCGGAGCCCAAAATCGAACGTTTTCATCAGTTTCGGGACACTTTTCTTCTTTTGTGCTGTTTTTTCATCCCGGATCGTATGTCGCGCGCCGCGAAAAGGGCGACAACCCAATCCGTCCCATTTCTGTTACCGAATCCCGCAGCACCTTGGGCGAGACAGCTTTGCTTCACGTAGAGGCTGGGCCTGCAAACTGAGGGCGTGGGGCTTGGGACCATGTCCCCATCGCTCCGAAGCCCATAACTTATGATCCGTAAGGAGTTACGTGGCCCACAGCATACCGTTGGAAAGATATCAGAGAGCTCTACGACGGAGCAGCAGAACCCGCCTCGCTAGTCCTTTTTTTGGAGACCAAAATCGAACGTTTTCATCAATTTCGGGACACTTTTCTTCTTTTGCGCTTTTTTTCTGTCCCGGATTGTACGTCGCCCGCCGCGAAAAGGGCGACAACCCAATCCATCCCATTTATGTTACCGAATCTCGCGGCACCTTGGGCTAGACAGTTTCGCTTCACGTAGATGCTGGGCCCGCAAACCGAGGGCGTGGGGCTTGGGACCAGGTCTCTGTCGCTCCGGAGCCCATAACTTTTGATCCGTAAGGAGTAAGGCGGCCCACAGCATACCGTTGGAAAGCTCTCCGAGAGCTCTACGACGGGACAGTTATGCCCGCTTCGATGGGCCTTTTTTCGGAGCCCAAAATGAAACATTTTCATCAGTTTTGGGACACTTTTCTTCTTTTGCGCTGTTTTTCCTTCCCGGATTGTACGTCGCCCGCCGCGAAAAGGGCGACAACCCAATCCATCCCATTTATGTTACCGAATCTCGCGGCACCTTGGGCTAGACAGTTTCGCTTCACGTAGATGCTGGGCCCGCAAACCGAGGGCGTGGGGCTTGGGACCAGGTCTCTGTCGCTCCGGAGCCCATAACTTTTGATCCGTAAGGAGTAAGGCGGCCCACAGCATACCGTTGGAAAGCTCTCCGAGAGCTCTACGACGGGGCAGCCAAGCCCGATTCGCTGGGCCTTTTTTCGGAGCCCAAAATTGAAAGTTTTCATTAGTTTCGGGACTCTTTTCTTCTTTTGCGCTGTTTCTTCATCCCGGATCGTACGTCGCGCGCCGCGAAAAGGGCGACAACCCAATCCGTCCCGTTTATGTTTTCGAATCCCATGGCACCTTGGGCGAGACAGCTTCGCTTCACGTAGAGGCTGGGCCCGCAAACCGAAGGCGTGGGGCTTGGGCCTAGGTCTCTGTCTCTCCGGAGCCCATAACTTTTGATCCGTAAGGAGTTACGCGGCCCACAGCATACCGTTGGAAAGCTCTCCGAGAGCTCTACGACGGGAAAGCCAAGCCCGCATTGCTGGGCCTTTTTTTGGAGCCCAAAATCGAACGTTTTCATCAGTTTTGGGACACTTTTCTTCTTTTTCGCTATTTTTTCGTCCCGGATCGTACGTCGCGCACCGCGAAAAGGGTGACTACCCAATCCGTCCCATTTCTGTTACTGAATCCCGCGGCACCTTTGGCGAGACAAATTTGCTTCACGTAGAGGCTGGGCCCGCAAACCGAGGGCGTGCGGCTTAGGACCAGGTCTCCGTCGCTCGGGAGCCCATAACTTTTGATCCGTAAGGAGTTACGCGGCCCACAACATACCGTTGGAAAGCTCTCCGAGAGCTCTACGACGGGACAGCTAAGCCCGCTTTGCAGGGCCTTTTTTCGGAGTACAAAATTGAATGTTTTCATCAGTTTCGAGGCACTTTTCTTCTTCGGCAGTGTTTTTACATCCCGGATCATACGTCGGGCGCCGCGAAAAGGGCGACAACCCAATCCATCCCATTTCTGTTACCGAATCCCGGGTACCTTGGGCGAGACAAATTCGCTTCACGTAGAGGCTGGGCCCGCAAACCGAGGGCGTGGGGCTTGGGACCAGGTCTCCGTCGCTTCGGAGCCCATAACTTTTGATCCGTAAGGAGTTATGCGGCCCACAGTATACCGTTGGAAAGCTCTCCGAGAGTTCTACGACGGGGCAGCCAAGCTCGCTTTGCTGGGCCTTTTTTCGGAGCTCAAAATCAAACTGTTTCCTCAGTTTCGGGATACTTTTCTTCTTTTGCGCTGTTTTTTCGTCCCGGATAGTACGTCGCGCGCAGCGAAAAGGGCGACAACCCAATCCGTCCCATTTTTGTTACCGAATCTCGTGTCACCCTGGGCGAGACAGCTTCGCTTCACGTAGAGGCTGGGCCCGCAAACTGAGGGCGTGGGGCTTGGGACCAAGTCACCGTCGCTTCGGAGCCCATAACTTTTGATCCGTAAGGAGTTACGCGGCCCACAACATAACGTTGGAAAGCTATCAGAGAGCTCTACGACGGGACAGCTAAGCCCGCCTCTCTGGGCCTTTTTTCAGAGCCCAAAATCGAACGTTTTCATCAATTTCGAGACACTTTTCTTCTTTTGCGTTGTTTTTCGGTCCCGGATCGTACTTTGTGCGCCGCGAAAAGGGCGACAACCCAATCCGTCCCATTTATGTTACTGAATCCCGCGGCACCTTGGGCGAGACAACTTCGCTTCACATAGAGGCTGGGCCCGCAAACCGAGGGCGTAGGGCTTAGGACCAGGTCTCCGTCGCTCCGGAGCACATAACTTTTGATCCGTATGGAGTTACGCGGCCCACAGCATACTGTTGGAAAGCTCTCCGAGTGCTCTACGACGGGACAGCTGAGCATGCTCAGCAGGGCCTTTTTTCGAAGCCCAAAATCGAACGTATTCATCAGTTTCGGGACACTTTTCTTCTTTTGTGCTGTTTTTCCGTCCCGGATCGTACGTCGCGCGCCGCGAAAAGGGCGACAACCCAATCCGTCCCATTTCTGTTAAAGAATCCCGTGGCACCTTGAGCGAGACAGCTTCGCTTCACGTAGAGACTGGGCCCGAAAACCTAGGGCGTGGGGCTTGGGACTAGGTCTCTGTCGCTCCGGAGCCCATAACTTTTGATCCGTAAGGAGTTACGCGGCCCACAGCATACCGTTGGAAAGCTCTCCGAGAGCTCTACGACGGGACAACTAAGCCCGCTTTGCAGGGCCTTTTTTCGGAGCACAAAATCGAACATTTTTATCAGTTTCGAGACACTTTTCTTCTTTTGCGCTGTTTTTCCGTCCCTGATCGTACGTCGCGCGCCGCGAAAAGGGCGACAACCCAATCCATCCCATTTTTGTTACCGAATCCCGCAGTACCTTGGGCGAGACAAATTGGCTACACGTAGAGGTTGGGCCCACAAACCGAGGGCTTGGGGCTTGGGACCAGGTCTCCGTCGCTCTGGAGCACATAACTTTTGATCCGTAAGGAGTTACGCGGCCCACAGTATACCGTTGGAAAGCTCTCCGAGTGCTCTACGATGGGGCAGCTAAGCCCGCTTTGCTAGGCCTTTTTTCGGAGCCCAAAATCGAACGTTTTCATTAGTTTTGGGACACTTTTCTTCTTTTGCGCTGTTTTTTCGTCCCGAATAGTACGTCGCACACCGCGAAAAGGGCGACCACCTAATCCGTCCCTTTTCTGTTACCGAATCCCGCGGCACCTTGGGTGAGACAGCTTCGCTTCACGTAGAGGCTGGGCCCGCAAACAGAGGGCATGGGGCTTGGGACCAGGTCTCCGTCGCGCCGGAGCCCATAACTTTTGATCCATAAGGAGTTACGCGGCCCACAGCATACCGTTGGAAAGCTATCAGAGCCGTACAATGAGGCAGCTAAGCTCGCCTTGCTCGACCTTTTTTCGGAGCCCAAAATCGAACGTTTTCATCAGTTGCGGTATACTTTTCTTCTTTTGCGCTGTTTTTCCGTCTCGGATCGTACGCCGCGCGACGCGAAAAGGGCGGCAACACAATCCGTCCCATTTATGTTACCTAATCCCGCGGCACCTTGGGTGAGACAGCTTCGCTTCACATAGAGGCTGGGCCCACAAACCGAGGGCGTAGGGCTTGGGACCAGCTCCCCGTCGCTCCGGAGCACATAACTTTTGATCCGTAAGGAGTTATGCGGCCCACAGCATACCGTTGGAATGGTCTCCGAGAGCTCTACGAAGGGACAGTTAAGCCCGCTTCGATGGGCCTTTATTCGAAGCCCAAAATCGAACGTTTTCATTTGTTTTGGGACACTTTTCTTCGATTGCGCTGTTTTGCCGTCCCGAATCGTACGTCGCGCGCCGCGATAAGGGCGACAAGCCAATCTGTCCCATTTCTATTACCGAATCCCGCGGCACCTTGGGCAAGATAAATTCGCTTCACGTAGAGGCTGGGCTCGCAAACCGAGGGCGTGGGGCTTGGGACCAGGTCTTCGTCGCTACGGACCCTATAACTTTTGATCCGTAAGGAGTTACGCGGCCCACAGCATACCGTTGGAAAGCTATCCGAGAGCTCTACGACGGGGCGGCCAAGCCCACTTTGCTGGGCATTTTTTCGGGCCCAAAATTGAACGTTTTCATCAGTTTCGGGACACTTTTCTTCTTTTGCGCTGTTTTGTCGTCCCGGATCGTACGTCGCGCGCCGCGAAAAAGGCGACAACCATATCCGTCCCACTGTTGTTACCGAATACCGCGGCACCTTGGGTGAGAAAGCTTCGCTTCACGTAGAGGCTGGGCCCGTAAACTGAGGCCGTGGGGCTTGGGACCAGGTCTCCGTCGCTCCGGAGCCCATAACTTTTGATCCGTAAGGAGTTACGCGGCCCACAGCATACCGTTGGAAAGCTCTCCGAGAGCTCTATGACGGGGCAGCTAAGCCCGCATTGCTGCGTATTTTTTCGGAGCCCAAAATCAAACGTTTTCATCAGTTTCGGGATACTTTTCTTCTTTTGAGCTGTTTTTCCGTCCCGGATTGTACGTCGCGCGCCGTGAAAAGGGCGACAACCCAATCCGTCCCATTTCTGTTACCGAATCCCGCGGCACCTTGGGTGAGATACCTTCGCTTCACGTAGAGGCTGGGCCCGCTAACCGAGGGCGTGGGGCTTGGGACCATGTCTCCGTCGCTCCGGAGCCCATAACTTTTGATCCGTAAAGAGTTACGTGGCCCACAACATACCGTTGGAAAGCTATCAGAGAGCTCTACGACGGGGCAGCCAAGCCCGCCTCGCTGGGCCTTTTTTCGTAGCCCAAAATTGAATGTTTTCGTTAGTTTCGGTACACTTTTTTTCTTTTGTGCTGTTTTTTAGTCCCGGATGGTACGTCGGGCGCCGCGAAAATGGCAACAACCCAATCCGTCCCATTTTTGTTACCGAATCCCGGGTACCTTGGGCTAGACAAATTTGCTTCACGTAGAGGCTGGGCCCGCAAATCGAGGGCGTGGCGATTGGGACCAGGTCTCCGTCGCTCGGGAGCCCATAACTTTTGATCCGTAAGGAGTTACGCGGCCCACAGCATACCGTTGGAAAGCTCTCCGAGAGCTCTATGACGGAGCAGCCAAGTCGGCTTTGCAAGGCCTTTTTTCGGAGCCCAAAATCAAACGTTTTCATCAGTTTCTGGACACTTTTCTTCTTTTGCGATGTTTTTTCGTCCCGGATCGTACGTCACGCGCCGTGAAAAGGGTGACAACCCAATCCGTGCCATTTCTGTTACTGAATCCCGCGGCACCTTGGGCGAGACAGCTTCGCTTCACGTAGAGGCTAGGACCGCAAACCGAGGGCGTGGGGCTTGGGACCAGGTCTCCGTCGCTCCGGAGCCCATAACTTTTGATCCGAAAGGAGTTACGCGGCCCACAGCATACCGTTGGAAAGCTCTCAAATAGCTCTACGATGGGACAGACAAGCTCGCTTCGATGGGCCTTTGTTTGGAGCCCAATATCGAACGTTTTCATCAGTTTCGGGACACTTTTCTTCTTTTGCGCTATTTTTTCGTCCCGGATCGTACATCGCGCGCCGCGAAAAGGGCGACAACACTATCGTCCCATTTCTGTTACCGAATCCTGCGGCTCCTTGGACGAGACAACTTCGCTTCACGTAGAGGCTGGGCCCGCAAACCGAGGTCGCGGGCCTTGGGACCAGGTCCCCGTCGCTCCGGAGCCCATAACTTTTGATCCGCAAGGAGTTACGCGGCCCACAGCATACCGTTGGAAAGCTCTCCGAGAGCTCTACGACGCCGCAGCTAAGCTCAGCTTTGCTAGGCCTTTTTTCGGAGCCCAAAATCGATCGTTTTAATCAGTTTCGGGACACTTTTCTCCTTTTGCGCGGTTTTTCAGTCCCAGATCGTTCGTCGTACGTCGCGAGAAGGACACATGGAGGCTGAGCCCGCAAACCGAGATCGCGCGCCTTGGGACCAGGTCTCCGTCGCTCTGGACCCCATAACTTTTGATCCGCAAGGAGTTACGCGGCCCACAGCATACCGTTGGAAAGCTCTCCGAGAGCTCTACGACGGGGCAGGTTAGCTTTGCTTAGCTGGGCCTTTTTTCGGAGCCCAAAATCGAACGTTTTAATCAGTTTCGGGACACTTTTCTTCATTTGTGCTGTTTTCCAGTCCCGGATCGTGCGTCGTGCATCGCGAGAAGGACACGTGGAGGCTGGGCCCGCAAACCGAGATCGCGGGCCTTGGGACCAGGTCTACGTCACTCCGGACCCCATAACTTTTGATCATTAAGGAGTTATGCGGCCCACAGCATAACGTTGGAAAGCTCTCCGAGAGCTCTACGACAGGACAGAGAAGCCCACTTTGTTGGACCTTTTTTCGGAGCCCAAAATCGAACGTTTTCATCAGTTTCGGGACACTTTTCTTCTTTTGCGCTGTTTTTCAGTCCCGGATCGTACGTCGTGCATCGCGAGAAGGACACGTGGAGGCTGGGTCCGCAAACCGAGGTCGCGGGCCTTGTGACCATGTCTCCGTCACTCCGAACCCCATAACTTTTGATCATTGAGGAGTTATGCGACCCACAGCATACCGTTGGAAAGCTCTTCGAGAGCTCTACGACGAGACAGATAAGCCCGCTTCGTTGGACCTTTTTTCGGAGCCCAAAATCGAACGTTTTCATCAGTTTTGGGACACTTTTCTTCTTTTGTGCTGTTTTTCTGTCTCGAATCGTACGTCGCGCGCCGCGAAAAAGGCGACAACCCAATCCGTCCCAATTTTGTTACCGAATCCCACGGCACCTTGGGAGAGAAAAATTTGCTTCACGTAGAGGCTGGGCCCGCAAACCGAGGCCGTGGGGCTTGGGACCAGGTCTCTATCGCTCCGGAGCCCATAACTTTTGATCCGTAAGGAGTTACGCTGCCCACATCATACTGTTCGAAAGCTCTTCGAGAGCTCTACGACGGGCCAGCAAAGCCCGCTTCTCTGGGACTTATTTCGGAGCCCAAAATCGAACGTTTTCATCAGTTTCGGGACACTTTTCTTTTTTTTCGCTGTTTTTTCGTCCCGGATCGTACGTCGCGCGCCGCGAAATGGGCGACAACCCAATCCGTCCCATTTCTGTTACCGAATCCCTTGGCACCTTGGGCGAGACAAATTCGCTTCACGTAGAAGCTGGGTCCGCAAACCCAGGGCGTGGGGCTTGGGACCAGGTCTCCGGCGCTCCGGAGCCCATAACTTTTGATCCGTAAGGAGTTACGCGGCCCACAGCAAACCGTTGGAAAGCTCTCCGAGAGCTCTACGACGGGGCAGCCAAGCCCGCTTTGCTGGGCCTTTTTTTGGAACCCAAAATCGAACATTTTTATCAGTTTCGGGACACTTTTCTTCTTTTGCGCTATTTTTTCGTACCGGTTAGTACGTCGCGCGCCCCGAAAAATGCGACAACCTAATCCGTCCCATTTCTGTTACCGAATCCCGCGGCACCTTGGGTGAGAAAGCTTCGCTTCACGTAGAGGCTGGGCCCGCAAACCCAGGGCGTGGGGCTTGGGACCAGGTCTCTGTCGCTCCGGAGCCCATAACTTTTGATCCGTAAGGAGTTACGCGGCCCACAGCATACCGTTGGAAAGCTCTCCGAGAGCTCTACGACTCGGCAGCTAAACTCGCCTCGCTGGGCCTTTTTTCGGAGCCCAAAATCGAACGTTTTAATCAGTTGCGGGATACTTTTCTTCTTTTGCGCTGTTTTTCCGTCCCGGATAGTACGTCGCGCGCCGCGAAAAGGGCGGTATCCCAATCCGTCCCATTTATGTTACCAAATTCCGCGGCACTTTGGGTGAGACAGCTTCGCTTCACATAGAGGCTGGGCCCGCAAACCAAGGGCGTAGGGCGTGGGACCAGGTCTCCGTCGCTCTGGAGCACATAACTTTTGATCCGTAAGGACTTACACGGCCCACAGCATACCGTTGGAAAGCTCTCCGAGAGCTCTACGACGAGATAGTTAAGCCCGATTCGATGGGTCTTTTTTCGGAGCCCAAAATTGAACGTTTTCATCAGTTTCGGGACACTTTTCTTCCGTCCCGGATCGTACATCGCGCTCCGTGATAAGGGCGACAACCCAATCTGTCCCATTTCTGTTACCGAATCCCGCGGCACCTTGGGATAGACAAATTCGCTTCACGTAGAGGCTGGGCCCGCAAACTGAGCTCGTGGGGCGTGGGAACAGGTCTCCGTCGCTCCGGAGCCCTTAACTTTTGATCTGTAAGGAGTTACGCGGCCCACATCATACCGTTGGAAAGCTCTCCGAGAGCTCTACGACGGGGCAGCCAAGCCTACATTGCTGGGCATCTTTTCGGAGCCCAAAATCGAACGTTTTCATCAGTTTTGGGACACTTTTCTTCTTTTGCGCTATTTTTTCGTCCGGATCGAACGTCGCGCGCCGCGAAATGGGTGACAACCTAATCCGTCCCATTTCTGTTACCGAATCCCGCGGCACCTTGGGTGAGAAAGCTTCGCTTCACGTAGAGGCTGGGCCCGCAAACCCAGGGCGTGGGGCTTGGGACCAGGTCTCTGTCGCTCCGGAGCCCATAACTTTTGATCCGTAAGGAGTTACGCGGCCCACAGCATACCGTTGGAAAGCTCTCCGAGAGCTCTACGACGGGGAAGCTAAGCCGGCTTCGCTAGGCCTCTTTTCGCAGCCCAAAATCGAACATTTTCATCAGTTTCGGGACACTTTTCTTCTTTTGCGCTGTTTTTTCATCCCGGATCGTACGTCGCACGCCGCGAAAAGGGCGACAACCCAATCCATCCCATTTCTGTTACCGAATCCCGCGGTACCTTGGACGAGACAAATTAGCTTCACATAGAGGCTGGGCCAGCAAACCGAAGGAGTGGGGCTTGGGACCAAGTCTCCGTCGCTCCGGAGCCCATAACGTTTGATCCGTAATGAGTTACGCGGCCCACAGAATACCGTTGGAAAGCTCTCCGAGAGCTCTACGACGAGACAGCCAAGTCCGCTATGCTGGGCCTTTTTTCGGAGCCCAAAATCGAACGTTTTCATCAGTTACGGGATACTTTTCTTCTTTTGCCCTGTTTTTTCATCCCGGATCGTACGTCGCGCGCCGTGATAAGGGCGACAACCCAATCCGTCCCATTTCTGTTACCGAATCCTGCGGCACCTTGGGCGAGACAAATTCGCTTCACGTAGAGGCTGAGCCCGCAAACCGAGGGCGTGGGGCTTGGGACCATGTCTCCGTCGCTTCAGAGCCCATAACCTTTGATCCGTAAAGAGTTAAGCGGCCCACAGTATACCGTTGGAAAGCTCTCTGAGAGCTCTACGACGAGGCGGCCAAGCAAGCTTTGCTGGGCCTTTTTTTTGGGCCTAAAATTGAACGTTTTCATCAGTTTCGGGTCACTTTTCTTCTTTTGCGTTGTTTTCTCATCCCGGATATTACGTCGCGCGCCGCGAAAAGGGCGACAACCTAATCCATCCTATTTATGTTAACGAATCCCGCGGCAACTTGGGCGAGACAGCTTCGCTTCTCGTAGAGGCTGGGCCCGCAAAATGAGGGCGTGGGGCTTGGGACCAACTCTCCGTCGCTCCGGAGCCCATAACTTTTGATCCGTAAGGAGTTACGCAGCCCACTGCATACCGTTGGAAAGCTATCAGAGAGCTCTACGACTAGGCAGCTAAGCTCGCCTCGCTGGGCCTTTGTTCGGAGCCCAAAATTGAACGTTTTCATCAGTTGCGGGATACTTTTCTTCTTTTGCGCTGTTTTTCCGTCCCGGATAGTACGTCGCGCGCCGCGAAAAGGGCGGCATCCCAATCCGTCCCATTTATGTTACCAAATTCCGCGGCACTTTGGGCGAGACAGCTTTGCTTCACATAGAGGCTGGGCCCGCAAACCAAGGGCGTAGGGCGTGGGACCAAGTCTCCGTCGCTCCGGAGCACATAACTTTTGATCCGTAAGGAGTTACGCGGCCCACAGCATACCGTTGGAAAGCTCTCCGAGAGCTCTACGACGGGATAGTTAAGCCCGCTTCAATGGGTCTTTTTTCGGAGCCAAAAATCGAACGTTTTCATCAGTTTCGGGACACTTTTCTTCTTTTGCGCTGTTTTTCCGTCCCGGATCGTACATCGCGCTCCGTGATAAGGGCGACAACCCAATCTGTCCCATTTCTGTTACCGAATCCCGCGACACCTTGGGCGAGACAAATTCACTTCACGTAGAGGCTGCGCCCGCAAACCGAGGGCGTGGGGCTTGGGACCAGGTCTCCGTCGCTCCGGAGCCCATAACTTTTGATCTGTAAGGAGTTACGCAGCCCACAGCATACCGTTGGAAAGCTCTCCGAGTGCTCTACGACGGGACAGCCAACCCCGCTTTGCTGGGCCTTTTTTCGGAGCCCAAAATTGAACGTTTTCATCTATTTCGGAACACTTTTCTTCTTTTGCGCTGTTTTTTCGTCCCAGATCGTACATCGCGCGCCGCGAAAAGGGCAACCCAATCTGTCCCATTTCTGTTACCGAATCCCGCGGCACCTTGGGCGAGACAAATTCACTTCACGTAGAGGCTGGGCCCACAAACCCAGGGCGTGGGGCTTGGGACCTGGTCTCCGTCGCTCCGGAGCCCATAACTTTTGATCCGTAAGGAGTTACGCGCCCCCCAGCATACCGTTGGAAAGCTCTCCGAGAGCTCTATAACGGGGAAGCCAAGCCCGCTCTGCTGGGCCTTTTTTCGGAGCCCAAAATCTAACATTTTCATCTGTTTCGGGACACTTTTCTTCTTTTGCGCTATTTTTTTGTTCCGGATCGTACATCGCGCGCCGCGAAAAGGGCGACAACCCAATCCGTCCCATTTCTGTTACCGAATCCCGCGGCAGCTTGGGCGAGAATGCTTCGCATCAAGTAGAGGCTGGGCCCGCAAACCCAGGGCGTGGGGCCTGGGACCAGGTCTCCGTCGCTTCGGAGCCCATAACTTTGATCCGTAAGGAGTTACGTGGCCCATAGCATACCGTTGGAAAGCTCCCCGAGAGTTCTACGGCGGGGCAGCTCAGTCCGCCTCGCTGGGACTCTTTTCAGAGCCCAAAATCGAACATTTTTCATTAGTTTCGGGACACTTTTCTTCTTTTGCGCTATTTTTTAATCCCGGATCGTACGTCGCGCGCCGCGAAATTGGCGACAACCCAATCCGTCCCATTTCTGTTACCGAATCCCGCGGCACCTTGGGCGAGACAAATTCGCTTCACGTAGAGGTTGGGCCCGCAAACCGAGGCAGTGGGGCTTGGGACCAGGTCTCCGTCGCTACGGAGCCCATAACTTTTGAACCGTAAGGAGTTACGTGGCCCACAGCATAATGTTGGAAAGCTCTCCGAGAGCTCTACGACGGGGCAGCCACGCCCGCTTAGCTGGGCCTTTTTTCAGAGCCCAAAATCGAACGTTTTCATCAGTTTCGGGACACTTTTTTTCTTTTGCGCTGTTTTTTCGTCCCGGATCGTACGTCGCGCACCTTGAAAAGTGCGACAACCTAATCTGTCCCATTTTTGTTACCGAATCCCGCGGCACCTTGGCGAGACAGATTCGCTTCACGTAGAGGCTGGGCCCGCAAATCGAGGGCGTGGGGCTTGGGACCAAGTCTCCGCCGCTCCCGAGGCCATAACTTTTGATCCGTAAGGAGTTACGCGGCCCACTGCATACCTTTGGAAAGCTCTCCGAGCGCTCTACGACGGGACTGCTAAGCCCATTTTGCTGGGTCTTTTTTCAGAGCCCAAAATCGAACGTTTTCATCAGTTTCGGGACACTTTTCTTCTTTTGCGCTGTTTTTTCGTCCCGGATCGTACGTCGTGCGCCGCAAAAAGGGCGACAACCCAATCCGTCCCATTTCTGTTGCCGAATCCCGCGGCACCTAGGGCAAGACAGCTTCGCTTCACATAGAGGCTTGGCCCGCAAATTGACGCCGTGGGGGTTGGGACATGGTCTCTGTCGCACCGGAGCCCATCAATTTTGATCCGTAAGGAGTTACGCGGCCCACAGCATACCGTTGGAAAGCTCTCAGAGAGCTCTACGACGGGGCAGCTAAGCCCGCCTAGTTGGACCTATTTTCGGAGCCCAAAATTCAACGTTTTCATCAGTTTTGGGACACTTTTCTTCTTTTGTGCTGTTTTTTCGTTCCGGATCGTACGTTGCGCACCGCGAAAAGGGCGACAACCCAATCCGTCCTATTTCTGTTACCGAATCCCGCGTCACCTTAGGCAACACAGCTTCGCTTCACATAGAGACTGGGCCCGCAAACCGAGGGCGTGGGGCTTGGGACCAGGTCTCCGTCGCTCCGGAGCCCATAAATTTTGATCCGTAAGGAGTTACGCGGCCCACAGCATACCGTTGGAAAGCTCTCCGAGAGCTCTACGACGGGACAGTTAAGCCCGCTTCGATGGGTGTTTTTTCAGAGCCCAAAATCGAACGTTTTCATCAGTTTCGGGACACTTTTCTTCTTTTGCGCTATTTTTCCGTCCCAGATCGTACATCGCGCTCCGTGATAAGGGCGACAACCCAATCTGTCCCATTTCTGTTACCGAATCCCGCGGCACCTTGGGCGAGAATGCTTCGCATCACGTAGAGGCTGGGTCCGCAAACCCAGGGCGTGGGGCCTAGGACCAGGTCTCCGTCGCTTCGGAGCCGATAACTTTGATCCGTAAGGAGTTACGTGGCCCACAGCATACCTTTGGAAAGCTCTCCGAGAGCTCTACGGCGGGGCAGCTAAGTCCGCCTCGCTGGGACTTTTTTTGGAGCCCAAAATCGATTATTTTTCATCAGTTTCGGGACACTTTTCTTCTTTTGCGCTGTTTTTTCATCCCAGATCGTACGTCGCGCGCCGCGAAAAGGGCGACAACCCAATCCGTCCCATTTCTGTTAACGAATCCCGCGGCACCTAGGGCGAGACAGCTTCGCTTCACATAGAGGCTTGGCCCGCAAATTGACGCCGTGGGGGTTGGGACCAGGTCTCTGTCGCACCGGAGCCCATCAATTTTGATCCGTAAGGAGTTACGCGGCCCACAGCATACCGTTGGAAAGCTCTCAGAGAGCTCTACGACGGGGCAGCTGAGCCCGCCTCGCTGGCCCTTTTTTCGGAGGCCAAAATTCAACGTTTTCAACAGTTTTGGGACACTTTTTTTCTTTTGTGCTGCTTTTCCGTTCCGGATCGTACGTTGCGCACCGCGAAAAGGGCGACAAACCAATCCGTCCTATTTCTGTTACCGAAGCCGGCGTCACCTTAGGCAACACAGCTTCGCTTCACATAGAGACTGGGCCCGCAAACCGAGGGCGTGGGGCTTGGGACCAGGTCTCCGTCGCTCTGGAGCCCTTAACTTTTGATCCGTAAGGAGTTACGCGGCCCACAGCATACCGTTGGAAAGCACTCCGAGAGCTCTTCGACGGGAAAGCTAAGCCCGCTTTGCAGGGCCTTTTTTCGGAGCACAAAATCGAACGTTTTCATCAGTTTTGAGACACTTTTCTTCTTTAGCGCTGTTTTTCCGTCCCGGATCGTAAGTCGCGCGCCGTGAAAATCGCGACAACCCAATCCATCCCATTTATGTTACCGAATCCCGGGTACCTTGGGTGAGACAAATTCGCTTCACGTAGAGGATGGGCCCGCAAACCGAGGGCGTGGGGCTTGGGACCAGGTCTCCGTCGCTCCGGAGCCCATAACTTTTGATCCGAAAGGAGTTACGCGGGCCACAGCATGCCGTTGGAAAGCTCTCCGAGAGCTATACGACGGGGCAGACAAGCTTGCTTTGTTGGGCCTTTTTTCAGAGCCCAAAATCGAACGTTTTCATCAGTTTCGGGACACTTTTCTTCTTTTGCGCTATTTTTTCATCCCGGATCGTACGTTGCGCACCGCGAAAAGGGCGACAACCCAATCCATCCAATTTATGTTACCGAATTCCGCGGCACCTTGGGCGAGACAACTTCGCTTCACATAGAGGCTGGGCACGCAAACCGAGGACGTAGGGCTTGGGACCAGGTCTCCGTCGCTCCGGAGCACATAACTTTTGATCCGTAAGGAGTTACGCGACCCACAGCATACCGTTGGAAACCTCTCCGAGAGCTCTACGACGGGACAGTTAAGCCCGCTTCGTTGGGCCTTTTTTCGGAGCCCAAAATCAAACATTTTCATCAGTTTTGGGACACTTTTCTTCTTTTGCGCTGTTTTTCCATCCCGGATCGTACGTCGCGCGCCGCGATAAGGGTGACAACCCAATCTGTCCCATTTCTGTTTCCGAATACCGCGGCACCTTGGGCGAGACAAATTCGCTTCACGTAGAGGCTGGGCCTGCAAACCGAGGGCGTGGGGCTTAGGACCAGGTCTCCGTCGCTCCGGAGCCCATAACTTTTGATCCATAAGGAGTTACGCGGCCCACAGCATACCGTTGGAAAGCTCTCCAAGAGCTCTACGACGGGCAGCCAAGCCTGCTTTGCTGGGCATTTTTTTCAGAGCCCAAAATCGAACGTTTTCATCAGTTTCGGGACACTTTTCTTCTTTTGTGCTGTTTTTTCATCCCGGATCGTATGTCGCGCACTGCGAAAAGGGCGACAACCCAATCCGTCCCATTTCTGTTACCGAATCCCGCAGCACTTTGGGCGAGACAGCTTTGCTTCATGTAGAGGCTGGGCCCGCAAACTGAGGGCGTGGGGCTTGGGACCATGTCCCCGTCGCTCCGAAGCCCATAACTTTTGATCCGTAAGGAGTTACGTGGCCCACAACATACCGTTGGAAAGATATCAGATTGCTCTACGACGGAGCAGCTAAGCCCGCCTCGCTAGGCCTTTTTTTGGAGACCAAAATCGAACGTTTTCATCAATTTCGGGACACTTTTCTTCTTTTGCGCTTTTTTTCCGTCCCGGATTGTACGTCGCCCGCCGCGAAAAGGGAGACAACCCAATTCGTCCCATTTATGTTACCGAATCTCGCGGCACCTTGGGCTAGACAGTTTCGCTTCACGTAGATGCTGGGCCCGCAAACCGAGGGCGTGGGGCTTGGGACCAAGTCTCTGTCGCTCCGGAGCTCATAACTTTTGATCCGTAAGGAGTTACGCGGCCCACAGCATACCGTTGGAAAGCACTTCGAGAGCTCTACGACGTGGCAGCCAAGCCCGATTCGTTGGGCCTTTTTTCGGAGCCCAAAATTGAAAGTTTTCATTAGTTTCGGGACTCTTTTCTTCTTTTGCGCTGTTTCTTCATCCCGGATCGTACGTCGCGTGCCGCGAAAAGGGCGACAACCCAATCCGTCCCGTTTATGTTATCGAATCCCGCGGTACCTTGGGCGAGACAGCTTCGCTTCACGTAGAGGCTGGGCCCGCAAACCGAAGGCATCGGGCTTGGGCCCAGGTCTCTGTCTCTCCGGAGCCCATAACTTTTGATCCGTAAGGAGTTACGCGGCCCACAGCATACCGTTGGAAAGCTCTCCGAGAGCTCTACGACGGGAAAGCCAAGCCCGCATTGCTGGGCCTTTTTTTGGAGTCCAAAATCGAACGTTTACATCAGTTTCGAGACACTTTTCTTCTTTTGCGCTGTTTTTTCGTCACGGATCGTACGTCGCGCACCGCGAAAAGGGTGACTACCCAATCCGTCCCATTTCTGTTACTGAATCCCGCGGCACCTTTGGCGAGACAAATTTGCTTCACGTAAAGGCTGGGCCCGTAAACCGAGGGCGTGCGGCTTAGGACCAGGTCTCCGTCGCTCGGGAGCCCATAACTTTTGATCCGTAAGGAGTTACGCGGCCCACAACATACCGTTGGAAAGCTCTCCGAGAGCTCTACGACGGGACAGCTAAGCCCGCTTTGCAGGGCCTTTTTTCGGAGCACAAAATTGAACGTTTTCATCAGTTGCGAGACACTTTTCTTATTCGGCAGTGTTTTTACATCCCGGATCATACGTCGGGCGCCGCGAAAAGGGCGACAACCCAATCCATCCCATTTCTGTTACCGAATCCCGGGTACCTTGGGCGAGACAAATTCGCTTCACGTAGAGGCTGGGCCCGAAAACCGAGGGCGTGGGGCTTGGGACCAGGTCTCCGTCGCTTCGGAGCCCATAACTTTTGATCCGTACGGAGTTATGCGGCCCACAGTATACCGTTGGAAAGCTCTCCGAGAGTTCTACGACGGGGCAGTCAAGCTCGCTTTGCTGGGCCTTTTTTCGGAGCTCAAAATTGAACTTTTTCCTCAGTTTCGGGACACTTTTCTTCTTTTGCGCTATTTTTTCGTCCCGGATAGTACGTCGCGCGCAGCGAAAAGGGCGACAGCCCAATCCGTCCCATTTTTGTTACCGAATCCCATGTTACCCTGGGCGAGACAGCTTCGCTTCACGTAGAGGCTGGGCCCGCAAACTGAGGGCGTGGGGCTTGGGACCAGGTCACCGTCGCTTCGGAGCCCATAACTTTTGATCCGTAAGGAGTTACGCGGCCCACAACATAACGTTGGAAAGCTATTTGAGAGCTCTACGACGGGACAGCTAAGCCCGCCTCTCTGGGCCTTTTTCGGAGCCCAAAATCGAACGTTTTCATCAATTTCGAGACACTTTTCTTCTTTTGCGTTGTTTTTCGGTCCCGGATCGTACGTCGTGCGCCGCGAAAAGGGCGACAACCCAATCCGTCCCATTTATGTTACTGAATCCCGCGGCACCTTGGGCGAGACAGCTTCGCTTCACATAGAGGCTGGGCTCGCAAACCGAGGGCGTAGGGCTTGGGACCAGGTCTCCGTCGCTTCGGAGCACATAACTTTTGATCCGTATGGAGTTACGCGGCCCACAGCATACCGTTGAGCATGCTCAGCAAGGCCTTTTTTTAGAGACCAAAATCGAACGTATTCATCAGTTTCGGGACACTTTTCTTCTTTTGTGCTGTTTTTCCGTCCCGGATCGTACGTCGCGCGCCGCGAAAAGGGCGAGAACCAAATCCATCCCATTTCTGTTAAAGAATCCCGCGGCACCTTGAGCGAGACAGCTTCGTTTCACGTAGAGGCTGGGCCCGCAAACTGAGGATGTGGCGCTTAGGACCCGGTCTCCGTCGCTCCGGAGCCCATGACTTTTTATCCGTAAGGAGTTACGTGGCCCACAGCAAACCGTTGGAAAACTCTCCGAGAGCTCTACGACGTGACAGCTAAGCCTGCTTCGCTGGGCCTTTTTTCGGAGAGAAAAATCAAACTTTTTCCTCAGTTTCGGGACACTTTTCTTCTTTTGCGCTTTTTTTCCGTCCCGGATCGTACGTCGCGCGTAGCGAAAAGGGCCACAACCCAATCCGTCCCATTTCTGTTACCGAATCCTGTGTCACTTTGGTCTTGAAAGCTTCGCTTCACGTAGAGGCTGGGCCAGCAAACTGAGGCCGTGGGGCTTGGGATCAGGTCTCCGTCGCTCCGGAGCGCATAAATTTTGATCCGTAAGGTGTTACGCGGCCCACAGCATACCGTTGGAAAGCTCTCAGAGAGCTCTACGACGGGCCAGCTAAGCCAGCAACGCTGGACCTTTTTTCAGAGCCAAAAATTGAACGTTTTCATCAGTTTTGGGACACTTTTCTTCTTTTGCGTTGTTTTTTCGTCCCGCATCGTACGTCGCGCGCCGCGAAAAGGGCGACAACCCAATTCGTCCTATTTCTGTTACCGAATCCCGCGGCACCTTAGGCGAGACAGCTTCGCTTCATGTAGAGACTGGGCCCGCAAACCTAGGGCGTGGGGCTTGGGACCAGGTCTCCGTCGCTCCGGAGTCCATAACTTTTGATCCGTAAGGAGTTACGCGGCCCACAGCATACCGTTGGAAAGCTCTCCGAGAGCTCTACGACGGGTCAACTAAGCCCGCTTTGCAGGGCCTTTTTTCGGAGCACAAAATCAAACATTTTTATCAGTTTCGAGACACTTTTCTTCTTTTGCGCTGTTTTTCCGTCCCTGATCGTACGTCGCGCGCCGCGAAAAGGGCGACGACCCAATCCATCCCATTTTTGTTACCGAATCCCGCAGTACCTTGGGCGAGACAAATTCGCTTCACGTAGAGGTTGGGCCCGCAAACCGAGGGCTTGGGGCTTGGGACCAGGTCTCCGTCGCTCTGGAGCACATAACTTTTGATCCGTAAGGAGTTACGCGGCCCACAGTATACCGTTGGAAAGCTCTCCGAGTGCTCTACGACGGGGCAGCCAAGCCCGCTTTGCTAGGCCTTTTTTCGGAGCCCAAAATCGAACATTTTCATTAGTTTTGGGACACTTTTCTTCTTTTGCGCTGTTTTTTCATCCCGAATAGTACGTCGCACGCCGCGAAAAGGGCGACCACCTAATCCGTCCCATTTCTGTTACCGAATCCCGCGGCACCTTGGGTGAGACAACTTCGCTTTACGTAGAGGCTGGGCCCGCAAACAGAGGGCGTGGGGCTTGGGACCAGGTCTCCGTCGCGCCGGAGCCCATAACTTTTGATCCATAAGGAGTTACACGGCCCACAGCATACCGTTGGAAAGCTATCAGAGAGCCGTACGACGAGGCAGCTAAGCTCGCTTTGCTGGACCTTTTTTCGGAGCCCAAAATCGAACGTTTTCATCAGTTGCGGTATACTTTTCTTCTTTTGTGCTGTTTTTCCGTCCCGGATCGTACGTCGCGCGACGCGAAAAGGGCGGCAACCCAATCCGTCCCATTTATGTTACCGAATCCCGCGGCACCTTGGGCGAGACAGCTTCGCTTCACATAGAGGCTGGGCCAGCAAACCGAGGGCGTAGGGCTTGGGACCAGCTCCCCGTCGCTCCGGAGCACAAAACTTTTGATCCGTAAGGAGTTATGCGGCCCACAGCATACCGTTGGAAAGGTCTCCGAGAGCTCTACGACGGGACAGTTAAGCCCGCTTCGATGGGCCTTTATTCGGAGCCCAAAATTGAACGTTTTCATCAGTTTCGGGACATTTTTCTTCTTTTGCGCTGTTTTTCCGTCCCGAATCGTACGTCGCGCGCTGCGATAAGGGCGACAACCCAATCTGTCCCATTTCTATTACCGAATCCCGCGGCACCTTGGGCAAGACAAATTCGCTTCACGTAGAGGCTGGGCTCGCAAACCGAGGGCGTGGGGCTTGGGACGAGGTCTCCGTCGCTACGGACCCTATAACTTTTGATCCGTAAGGAGTTACGCGGCCCACAGCATACCGTTGGAAAGCTATCCGAGAGCTCTACGACGGGGCGGCCAAGCCCGCTTTGCTGGGCATTTTTTCGGGCCCAAAATTGAACGTTTTCATCAGTTTCGGGACACTTTTCTTCTTTTGCGCTGTTTTGTCATCCCGGATCGTACGTCGCGCGCCGCGAAAAGGGCGACAACCCAATCCGTCCCATTTCTGTTACCGAATCCCGCGGCACCTTGGGTGAGATACCTTCGCTTCACGTAGAGGCTGGGCCCGCTAACCGAGGGCGTGGGGCTTGGGACCATTTCTCCGTTGCTCCGGAGCCCATAACTTTTGATCCGTAAGGAGTTACGTGGCCCACAGCATACCGTTGGAAAGCTATCAGAGAGCTCTACGACGGGGCAGCCAAGCCCGCCTTGCTGGGCCTTTTTTCGTAGCCCAAAATTGAATGTTTTCGTTAGTTTCGGTACACTTTTTTTCTTTTGTGCTGTTTTTTCGTCCCGGATGGTACGTCGGGCGCCGCGAAAATGGCAACAACCCAATCCGTCCCATTTTTGTTATCGAATCCCGGGTACCTTGGGCTAGACAAATTTGCTTCACGTAGAGGCTGGGCCCGCAAATCGAGGGCGTGGCGATTGGGACCAGGTCTCCGTCGCTCGGGAGCCCATAACTTTTGATCCGTAAGGAGTTACGCGGCCCACAACATACCGTTGGAAAGCTCTCCGAGAGCTCTATGACGGAGCAGCCAAGCCGGCTTTGCAGGGCCTTTTTTCGGAGCCCAAAATCGAACGTTTTCATCAGTTTCTGGACACTTTTCTTCTTTTGTGATGTTTTTTCGTCCCGGATCGTACGTCACGCGCCGCGAAAAGGGTGACAACCCAATCCGTGCCATTTCTATTACTGAATCCCGCGGTACCTTGGGCGAGACAGCTTCGCTTCACGTAGAGGCTAGGCCCGCAAACCGAGGGCGTGGGGCTTGGGACCAGGTCTCCGTCGCTCCGGAGCCCATAACTTTTGATCCGAAAGGAGTTACGCGGCCCACAGCATACCGTTGGAAAGATCTCAAATAGCTCTACGATGGGACAGACAAGCTCGCTTCGATGGGCCTTTGTTTGGAGCCCAATATCGAACGTTTTCATCAGTTTCGGGACACTTTTCTTCTTTTGCGCTATTTTTCCGTCCCGGATAATACGTTGCGCGCAGCGAGAAGGGCGACAACCCAATCCGTCCCATTTCTGTTACCGAATCCTGCGGCACCTTGGGCGAGACAGCTTCGCTTCACGTAGAGGCTGGGCCCGCAAACCGAGGGCGTGGGGCTTGGGACCAGGTCTCCGTCGCTCCGGAGCCCATAACTTTTGATCCGTAAGGAGTTACGCGGCCCACAGTGTACCATTGGAAAGCTCTCAGAGAGCTCTACGACGGGGCAGTTTAGCCCGCCTCACAGGGCCTTTTTTCGGAGCCCAAAATTGAACGTTTTTATCAATTTCAGGACACTTTTCTTCTTTTGCACTGTTTTTCCGTCCTGGATCGTACTTCGCGCGCCGCCAAAAGGACGACTACCCAATCCGTCCCATTTCTGTTACCGAATCCCGCTGCACCTTGGGCGAGAGAGCTTCGCTTCACGTAGAGGATGGGCACGCAAACTGAGGCCGTGGGGCTTGGGACCAAGTCTCCGTCGCTCCGGAGTCCATAACTTTTGATCCGTAAGGAGTTACGCGGCCCACAGCATACCATTGGAAAGCTCTCCGAGAGCTCTACAACGGGACAGCTAAGCCCGCTTTGCTGGGCCATTTTTCGGTTCCCAAAATTGAAAATTTTCATCAGTTTCGGGACACTTTTCTTCTTTTGCGCTATTTTTCCGTCCCGGATAATACGTTGCGCGCAGCGAGAAGGGCGACAACCCAATCCGTCCCATTTCTGTTACCGAATGCCGCGGTACCATGGGCGAGACAAATTCGCTTCACGTAGAGGCTGTGCCGCAAACCGAGGGCGTGGGGCTTGGGACCAGGTCTCCGTCGCTCCAGAGCCCATAACTTTTGATCCGTAAGGAGTTACACGGCCCAAAGCATACTGTTGGAAAGCTCTCCGAGAGCTCTACGACGTGGCAGCGCGGGCTGGTCCTTTTTTTAGATCTCAAAATTGAACGTTTTCATCAATTTCGGGACACTTTTCCTATTTTGCGATGTTTTTCCGTCCCGGATCGTACGCCGCACGCCGCGAAAAGGTCGACAACCTAATCCGTCCCATTTATGTTACCGAATCCGGCGGCACCTTGGCCGAGACAGCTTCGCTTCACGTAGAGGCTGGGCCCGCAAACTGAGGGCGTGGGGCTTGGGAATAGGTCTCCGTCGCTCCGGAGCCCATAACTTTTGATCCGTAAGGTGTTACGCGGCCCACAGCATACCGTTGGAAAGCTCTCAGAGAGCTCTATGACGGGGCATCTAAGCCTGTTTCGAAGGGCCTTTTTTTGGATCCCAAAATCGAACGTTTTATTCAATTTCGGGACACTTTTCTTCTTTTGCACTATTTTTCCGTCTCGGATCGTACGTCGCGCGCCATGAAAAGGGCGACAACCCAATCCGTCCCATTTCTGTTACTGAATCCCGCGGCACCTTGGGTGAGACAGCTTCGCTTCACGTAGAGGCTGGGCCCAGAAACCGAGGGCGTGGGGCTTGGGACCAGGTCTCCGTCGCTCTAGAGCCCATAACTTTTGATCCGTAAGGAGTTACGCGGCCCACAGCATACCGTTGGAAAGCTCTCAGAGAGTTCTACGACGGGGCAACTAAGCCCGCCTCGTTGGGCCTTTTTTCGGAGCCCAAAATTGAACATTTTCATCAGTTTCAGGACACTTTTCTTCTTTTGCGCTGTTTTTCCGTCCCGGATCGTACGTCGCGCGCCGCCAAAAGGACGACTACCCAATCCGTCCCATTTCTGTTACCGAATCCCGCTGCACCTTGGGCGAGAGAGCTTCGCTTCACGTAGAGGATGGGCACGCAAACTGAGGCCGTGGGGCTTGGGACCAAGTCTCCGTCGCTCCGGAGTCCATAACTTTTGATCCGTAAGGAGTTACGCGGCCCACAGCATACCATTGGAAAGCTCTCCGAGAGCTCTACAACGGGACAGCTAAGCCCGCTTTGCTGGGCCATTTTTCGGTTCCCAAAATTGAAAATTTTCATTAGTTTCGGGAAACTTTTCTTCTTTTGCACTATTTTTCCGTCCCGGATAATACGTTGCGCGCCACGAGAAGGGCGACAACCCAATCCGTCCCATTTCTGTTACCAAATGCCGCGGTACCTTGGGCGAGACAAATTCGCTTCACGTAGATGCTGGGCCGCAAACCGAGGGCGTGGGGCTTGGGACCAGGTCTCCGTCGCTCCAGAGCCCATAACTTTTGATCCGTAAGGAGTTACGCGGCCCAAAGCATACTGTTGGAAAGCTCTCCGAGAGCTCTACGACGTGGCAGCGCGGGCTGGTCCTTTTTTTGGAGCTCAAAATTGAACGTTTTCATCAATTTCGGGACACTTTTCCTATTTTGCGATGTTTTTCCGTCCCGGATCGTACGCCGCGCGCCGCGAAAAGGTCGACAACCTAATCCGTCCCATTTATGTTACCGAATCCGGCGGCACCTTGGCCGAGACAGCTTCGCTTCACGTAGAGGCTGGGCCTGCAAACTGAGGGCGTGGGGCTTGGGAATAGGTCTCCGTCGCTCCGGAGCCCATAACTTTTGATCCGTAAGGTGTTACGCGGCCCACAGCATACCGTTGGAAAGCTCTCAGAGAGCTCTATGACGGGGCAGCTAAGCCCGCTTCGAAGGGCCTTTTTTTGGATCCCAAAATCGAACGTTTTATTCAATTTCGGGACACTTTTCTTCTTTTGCACTGTTTTTCCGTCTCGGATCGTACGTCGCGCGCCATGAAAAGGGCGACAACCCAATCCGTCCCATTTCTGTTACCGAATCCCGCGGCACCTTGGACAAGATAGCTTCGCTTTACGTAGAGGCTGGGCCCGCAAACCAAGGGCGTGGGGCTTGGGACCAAGTCTCCGTCGCTCCGGAGCCCATAACTTTTGATCCGTAAGGTGTTACGCGGCCCAAAGCATACCGTTGGAAAACTCTCCGAGAGCTCTACGACGTGGCAGCCAAGCCCGCTTTGCTGCTCCTTTTTTTGGAGCTCAAAATCGAACGTTTTCATCAGTTTCGGGACACTTTTCTTCTTTTGCGATGTTTTCCCGTGCCAGATCGTACGCCTCGCGCCGCGAAAAGGGCGACAACCTAATCCGTCCCATTTTTGTTACCGAATCTCGCGGCGCCTTGGTCGAGACAGCTTTGCTTCACGTAGAGGCTGGGCCCGCAAACAGAGGGCGTGGGGCTTGGGAATAGGTCTCCGTCGCTCCGGAGCCCATAACTTTTGATCCGTAAGGAGTTACGCGGCCCACAGCATACCGTTGGAAAGCTCTCAGAGAGCTCTACGACGGGGCAGCTAAGCCCGCCTCGTTGGGCCTTTTTCGGAGCCCAAAATTGAACATTTTCATCAATTTCGGGACACTTTTCTTCTTTTGCGCTGTTTTTCCGTCCCGGATCGTACGTCGCGCGCCGCGAAAAGGGCGACAACCCAATCCGTCCCATTTCTATTACCGAATCCCACGGCACCTTGGACAAGACAGCTTCGCTTCATGTAGAGGTTGGGCCCGCAAACCAAGGGCGTGGGGCTTAGGACCAAGTCTCCGTCGCTCCGGAGCCCATAACTTTTGATCCGTAAGGAGTTACGCGGCCCACAGCATATCGTTGGAAAGCTCTCAGAGAGCTCTACGACGGGGCAGCTAAGTCCGCCTCGTTGGGCCTTTTTCAGATCCCAAATTTGAACATTTTCATCAGTTTCGGACACTTTTCTTCTTTTGCGCTGTTTTTCCGTCCCGGATCGTACGTCGCGCGCCGCAAAAAGGGTGACAACCCAATACGTACCATTTATGTTACCGAATCCCGCGGTACCTTGGGCGAGACAGCTTCGCTTCACGTAGAGGCTGGGCCCGCAGACCGAGGGTGTGGGGCTTAGGACCAGGTCTCCATCGCTCCGGAGCCCTTAACTTTTGATCCGTAAGGAGTTACGCGGCCCACAGCATACCGTTGTAAAGCTCTCAGAGAGCTCTACGACGTGTCAGCTAAGCGCGCTTCGAAGGGCCTGTTTTTGGATCCTAAAATCGAACGTTTTCATCAGTTTCGGGACACTTTTCTTCTTTTGCGTTGTTTTTCCGTCCCGGATAGTAATTCGCGCGACGCGAAAAGGGCGACAACCCAATCCGTCCCATTTCTGTTACCGAATCCCTCGGCACCTTGAATGAGACAGCTTCACTTCAGGTAGAGGCTGGACCCGCAATCCAAGGGCGTGGGGCTTGGGACCAGGTCTCCGTCGTTCCGGATCCCATAACTTTTGATCCGTAAGGAGTTACGCGGCCCACAGCATACCGTTGGAAAGCACTCAGAGAGGTCTACGACGCAGCAGCTAAGCCCGCCTCGTTGGACCTTTTTTCGGAGCCCAAAATTGACCATTTTCATCAGTTTCGGTACACTTTTCTTCTTTTGCGCTGTTTTTCCGTCCCGGATCGTACGTCGCACGCCGCGAAAAGGGAGACAACCCAATCCGTCCCATTTCTGTTACCGAATCCCGCTGCACCTTGGGCGAGACAGCTTCGCTTCACGTAGAGGCTGGACACTCAAACTGAGGCCGTGGGGCTTGGGACCAGGTCTCCGTCGCTCCGGAGCCCATAACTTTTGATCCGTAAGGAGTTACGCGGCCCACAGCATACCGTTGGAAAGCTCTCCGAGAGTTCTACGACGGGGCAACTAAGCCCGCTGTGCTGGGACTTTTTTCGATGCCCAAAATCGAATGTTTTCATCAGTTTCGGGACACTTTTCTTCTTTTGCGCTGTTTTTTGGTCCCGAATCGTACGTTGCGCACCGCGCGGAAAGGGCGACAACCCAATCCGTCCCATTTCTGTTACCGAATCCCGCGGTACCTTGGGCGAGACAAATTCGCTTCACGTAGAGGTTGGGCCCACAAACCGATGCTGTGGTGTTTAGGATTAGGTCTCCGTCGCTCCGGAGCCCATAACTTTTGATCCGTAAGGAGTTACACGGCCCACAGCATACCGTTGGAAAGCTCTCCAAGAGCTCTACGACGTGGCAGCCAAGCCCGCTTTGCTAGGCTTTTTTCGTAGCCCAAAATTGAACGTTTTCATCAGTTTCGGGACACTTTTCTTCTTTTGCGATGTTTTTCGTCCCGGATCGTACGTCGCGCGCCGCGAAAAGGGTGACAACCTAATCTTTCCATTTTCTGTTACCGAATCCCGCTGCACCTTGGGCGAGTTCACGTAGAGGCTGGGCCCGCAAACCGAGGGCGTGGGGCTTGGGACCAGGTCTCCGTCGCTCCAAAGCCCATAACTTTTGATCCGTAAGGAGTTACGCGGCCCACAGCACACCGTTGGAAAGCTCTCAGAGAGCTCTACGATTGGGCAACTAAGCCCGCCTTGCTGGGCCTTTTCTCGTAGCCCAAATTCAAACGTTTTCATCAGTTTCAGGACCCTTTTCTTCTTTTGCGCTGTTTTTCCGTCCTAGATCGTATGTCGCACGCCGCGAAAAGGGCGACAACCTAATCCGTCCCATTTCAGTTACCGAATCCCGTGGCACCTTGGCTGAGACAGCTTCGCTTCACGTAGAGGCTGGGCCCGCAAACCGAGGGCGTGGGGCTTGGAACCAGGTCTCCGTCGCGCTGGAGCCCATGACTTTTGATCCGTAAGGAGTTACGCAGCGCACAGTATACCGTTGGAAAGCTCTCAGAGACCTCTACGACGCGGCAGTTTAGCCTCCCTCGCTGGGCCCTTTTTCGGAGCCCAAAATCGAACGTTTTCATCAGTTTCGGGACACTTTTCTTCCTCTGCGCTGTTTTCCATCCCGGATCGTACGTCGCACGCCGCGAAATGGGCGACAACCCAATCCGTCCCATTTTTGTTACCGAATCCCGCGGCACCTTGGGTGAGACAAATTCGCTTCACGTAGAGGCTGGGCCCAGAAACCGAGGGCGTGGGGCTTGGGACCAGGTCTCCGTCGCTCCGGAGCCCATAACTTTTGATCCTTAAGGAGTTACGCGGCCCACAGTATACCGTTGGAAGGCTCTCCGAAAGCTCTATGACGGGGCAGCCAAGCCCGCTTCACTGGGCCTTTTTTTAGAGACCAAAATTGAACGTTTTCATCAGTTTCGGGACACTTTTCTTCTTTTGCGCTGTTTTTTCGTCCCGGATTGTACGTCGCGCGCCACGAAAAGGGCGACAACCCAATCCGTCCCAATTCTGTTACCGAATCCTGCGGCACCTTCGGCAAGACAGCTTCGCTTCACGTAGAGGCTGGACACTCAAACTGAGGCCGTGGGGCTTGGGACCAGGTCTCCGTCGCTCCGGAGCCCATAACTTTTGATCCGTAAGGAGTTACGCGGCCCACAGCATACCGTTGGAAAGCTCTCCGAGAGTTCTACGACGGGGCAACAAGCCCTCTTCGCTGGGCATTTTTTCAGAGCCCAAAATCGAACGTTGTCATCAATTTTGGGACACTTTTCTTCTTTTGCGATGTTTTTTCGTCCCGGATCGTACGTCGCGCGCCGCGAAAAGGGCGACAACCCAATCCGTCGTATTTCTGTTACTGAATCCCGCGGTACTTTGGGAGAGAGAAATTCGCTTCACGTAGAGGCTGGGACCGCAAACCGAGGGCGTGGGGCTTGGGACCAGGTCTCCGTCGCTCCGGAGCCCATAACTTTTGATCCGTAAGGAGTTACGCGGCCCACAGCATACCGTTGGAAAGCTCTCCGAGAGCTCTACTACGTGGCAGCCAAGCCCGCTTTGCCGGGCCTTTTTTCGGAGCTCAAAATCAAACATTTTCATCAGTTTCGGGACACTTTTCTTCTTTTGCGCTATTTTTTCGTCCCGAATCGTACGTCGCGAGCCGCGAAAAGGGCGACAACCCAATCCGTCCCATTTCTGTTACCGAATCCCGCTGTACCTTGGGCGAGACAAATTCACTTGACGTAGCGGCTGAGCCCGCAAACCGAGGGCGTGGGACTTGGGACCAGGTCTCCGTCGCTCCGGAGCCCATAACTTTTGATCCGTAAGGAGTTACGTGGCCCACAGCATACCGTTGGAAAGCTCTCCGAGAGCTCTACGACGGGACAGCCAAGCCCGCTTCGCTGGGCCTTTTTTCGGAGCCCAAAATCGAACATTTTTTTCAGTTTCGGGACACTTTTTTCTTTTGCGCTGTTTTTCCGTCCCGGATCGTATTTCGCGCGCCGCGAAAAGGGCAACAACCCAATCCGTCCCATTTCTGTTACCGAATCCCGCGGCACCTTGGGCGAGACAGCTTCGGCTTACGCAGAGGTTGGGCCCGCAAACCGAGGGCGTGGGGATTGGGACCAAGTCTCCGTCGCTCCGGAGCCCATAACTTTTGATCCGTAAGGAGTTACGCGGCCCACAGCATACCGTTGGAAAGCTCTCCGAGAGCTCTACGATGGGGCATCAAGCCCGCTTTGCTGGGCATTTTTTCAGAGCCCAAAATCGAACGTTTTCATCAGTTTCGGGAAACTTTTCTTCTTTTGCGCTGTTTTTACGTCCCGAATCGTACGTCGCGCGCCGCGAAAAGGGCGACAACCTAATCCGTCCCATTTCTGTTACCGAATCCCGCGGCACCTTGGGCGAGATAGCTTCGCTTCACGTAGAGGCTGGGCTCGCAAACTGAGGCCGTGGGGCTTTGGACCAGGTCTCCGTCACTCCGGAGCCCATAAATTTTGATCCGTAAGGAGTTACACGGCCCACAACATACCGTTGGAAAGCTCTCCGAGAGCTCTACGACGTGGCAGCCAAGCCCGCTTTGTTGGGCATTTTTTCAGAGCCCAAAATCGAACGTTTTCATCAGTTTCAGGACACTTTTCTTCTTTTGCGCTGTTTTTTCGTACCGGATAGTACGTCGCGCGCCGCGAAAATGGCGACAACCCAATCCGTCCCATTTTTGTTACCGAATCCCGTGGCACCTTGGGCGAGACAGCTTCGCTTCACGTAGAGGCTGGGCCCGCAAACTGAGGTCGTGGGGCTTGGGACCAGGTCTCCGTCGCTCCGGAGCCCATAACTTTTGATCCGTAAGGAGTTACGCAGCCCACAGCATACCGTTGGAAAGCTCTCAGAGAGCTCTACGATGGGGCAGCTAAGCCCGCCTCGCTGGGCCTTTTTTCGGAGCCCAAAATTGAGCGTTTTCATCAGTTTCAGGACACTTTTCCTCTTTTACGCTGATTTCCGTCCCGGATCGTACGTCGCGCGCCGCGAAAAGGGCGACAACCCAATCCGTCCCATTTCTGTTACCGAATCCCGCGGCTCCTTGGGCGAGACAGCTTCGCTTCACGTAGAGGCTGGGCCCGCAAACCGAGGGCGTGGGGCTTGGGACCAGGTCTCCGTCGCTCCGGAGCCCATAACTTTTTATCCGTAAGGAGTTACGCGGCCCACAGCATACTGTTGGAAAGCTCTCCGAGAGCTCTACGACGGGACAGCTAAGCCTGCTTCGATGGGCCTTTTTTCGGAGCCCAAAATCGAACATTTTCATCAGTTTCGGGACACTTTTCTTCTTTTGCGATGTTTTTTCGTCCCGGATTGTACGTCGCGCGCAGCGAAAAGGGCGACAACCCAATCCGTCCTATTTCTGTTACCGAATCCCGCGGTACCTCGGACGAGACAAATTCTCTTCACGTAGATGCTGGGCTCGCAAACCGAGGGCGTGGGGCTTGGGACCAGGTCTCCATCGCTCCGGAGCCCATAACTTTTGATCCGTAAGGAGTTACGCAGCCCACAGCATACCGTTGTAAAGCTCTCCGAGAGCTCTACGACGTGGCAGCCAAGCCCGCTTTGCTGGGCCTTTTTTCGGAGCTCAAAATCGAACGTTTTAATGAATTTCGGGACACTTTTCTTCTTTTGCGCTATTTCTCCGTCCCGGATCGTACGTCGCGCGCCGCGAAAAGGGCGATAACCCAATCCGTCCCATTTCTATTACCAAATCCCGCAATACCTTGGGCGAGACAAATTCGCTTAACGTAGAGGCTGAGCCCACAAACCAAGGGCGTGGGGCTTGGGACCAGGTCTCCGTTGCTCCGGAGCACATACCTTTTGATCCGTAAGGAGTTACGCGGCCCGCAGCATACCGTTGGAAAGCTCTCCGAGTGCTCTATGACGAGACATCGAAGCCCGCTTCGCTGGACTATTTTCGGAGCCCAAAATCGAAGGTTTTCATCAGTTTCGGGACACTTTTCTTCTTTTGCGCTGTTTTTCCGTCCCGGATCGTACGTCGCGCGCTGCGAAAAGGTTGACGACCCAATCCCTTCCATTTCTGTTATCGAATCCTGCGGCACCATGGGCGAGACAGCTTCGCTTCACGTAGAGGCTGGACCCGCAAACCGAGGGCGTGGGGCTTGGGACCAGGTCTCCGTCGCTCCGGAGCCCATAACTTTTGATCCGTAAGGAGTTACGCGGCCCACGGCATACCGTTTGAAAGCTCTCCGAGAGCTCTACGACGGGGCAACAAGCCCGCTTCGCAGGGCATTTTTTTGGAGCCCAAAATCGAACGTTTTCATTAGTTTCGGGACACTTTTTATCTTTTGCGCTGTTTTTCCGTTCCGGATCGCACGTCGCGCGCCGCGAAAAGTGCGACATCCAAATCTGTCCCATTTCTGTTACCAAATACCGCGGCACCTTGGGCGAGACAGTTTCGCTTCACGTAGAGGCTGGGCCCGCAAACTGAGGCCGTGGGGCTTGGGACCAGGTCTCCGTCGCTCCGGAGCCCATAACTTTTGATCCGTAAGGAATTACGTGGCCCACAGCATACCGTCGGAATGCTCTCCGAGAGCTCTACGACAGGGCAACCAAGCCCGCTTTGCTGGGCATTTTTTCGGAGCCCAAAATCTAACGTTTTCATCAGTTTCGGGACACTTTTCTTCTTTTGCGCTATTTTTCCATCCCAGATCGTACGTCGCGCGCCGCGAAAAGGGCGATAACCCAATCCGTCCTATTTCTGTTACCGAATCCCGCGATACCTTGGGCGAGACAAATTCGCTTCACGTAGAGGCTGAGCCCGCAAATCGAGGGCGTGGGGCTTGGGACCAGGTCTCCGTCGCTCCACAGCCCATAAGTTTTGATCCGTAAGGAGTTACACGGCACACAGCATACCGTTGTAAAGCTCTCCGAGAGCTCTACGACGTGGAAGCCAAGCCCGCTTTGCTGGGCCTTTTTTCGGAGCTCAAAATCGAACGTTTTTATCAGTTTCGGGACACATTTCTTCTTTTGCGCTATTTTTCCATCCCGGATCGTACGTCGCGCGCCGCGAAAAGGGCGACAACCCTATCCGTCCCATTTCTGTTACCGAATCCTGCAGTTCCTTAGGAGAGACAAATTCGCTTCACGTAGAGGCTGGGCCCGCAAACCGAGGGCGTGGGGCTTGGGAACAGGTCTCCATCGTTTCGGAGCCCATAACTTTTGATCCGTAAGGAGTTACGCGGCCCACAGCATACCGTTGGAAAGCACTCCGAGAGCTCTACGACGGGACATCCAAGCCCGCTTTGCTGGACCTCTTTCGGAGCCCAAAATCGAACGTTTTCATCAGTTTCGGGACAGTTTTCTTATTTTACGCTGTTTTTCCGTCCCGGATCGTACGTCGCGCGCCGCGAAAAGGGCGACAACCCAATCCGTCCCATTTCTGTTACCGAATCCGGCGGCACCTTGGGCAAGACAGCTTCGCTTCACGTAGAGGCTGGGCTCGCAAACCGAGGGTGTGGGGCTTGGGACCAGGTCTCGGTCGCTCCGGAGCCCATAACTTTTGATCCTTAAGGAGTTACGCGACCCACAGCATACCGTTGGAAAGCTATTCGAGAGCTCTACGACGGGACAGCTAAGCCCACTTCGATGGGCTTTTTTTCGGAGCCAAAAATCAAACGTTTTCATCAGTTTCGGGACACTTTTCTTCTTTTGCGATGTTTTTCCGTCCCGGATTGTACGTCACGCGCCGCGAAAAGGGCGACAACCCAATCTGTCCTATTTCTGTTACCGAATCCCGCGGTAACTTGGGTGGGACAAATTCGCTTCACGTAGAGGCTGGGCCCGCAAACCGAGGGCGTGGGTCTTGGGACCAGGTCTCCATCGCTCCGGAGCCCATAACTTTTGATCCGTAAGGAGTTACGCGGCCCACAGCATACCGTTGTAAAGCTCTCCAAGGGCTCTACGACGTGGCAACCAAGCCCGCTTTGCTGGGCCTTTTTTTGGAGCTCAAAATCGAACGTTTTCATTAGTTTCGGGACAATTTTCTTCTTTTGCGCTATTTTTCCGTCCCGGATCGTACGTTGCGCGCTGCGAAAAGTGCCATAACCCAATCCGTCCCATTTCTGTTACCGAATCCCGCGATACCTTGGGGAGACAAATTCGCTTCACGTAGAGGCTGAGCCCGCAAACCGAGGGCGTGGGGCTTGGGACCAGGTTTCCGTCGCTCAGAAGCCTATAACTTTTGATCCGTAAAGAGTTACGTGGCCCACAGCATACCGTTGGAAAGCTCTCCGGGAGCTCTACGACGGGACATCCAAGCCAGCATAGCTGGACCTTTTTCGGAACCCAAAATCCAACGTTTTCATCAGTTTCGGGACACTTTTCTTCTTTTGCGCTGTTTTTCTGTCCCGGATCGTACGTCGCGCGCCGCGAACAGGGCGACAGCCCAATCTGTCCCGTTTCTGTTACCGAATCCCGCGGCACCTTGGGCGAGACAGCTTCGCTTCGCGTGGAGGCTGGGCCCGCAAACCGAGGGCGCAGGGCTTGGGACCAGGTCTCCGTCGCTCCGGAGCCCATAACTTTTGATCCGTAAGGAGTTACGCGGCCCACGGCATACCGTTTGAAAGCTCTCTGAGAGCTCTACGACGGGGCAACAAGCACGCTTTGCTGGGCATTTTTTTGGAGCCCAAAATCGAACGTTTTCATCAGTTCGGGACACTTTTCTTCTTTTGTGCTGTTTTTCCGTCCAGGATCGTACGTCGCGCGCCGCGTAATGGGCGACAACCCAATCCGTCCCATTTCTGTTACAGAATCCGGCGGCACCTTGGGCGAGATAGCTTTGCTTCACGTAGAGGCTGGGCTCGCAAACCGAGTGCGTGGGGGTTGGGACCAGGTCTCCGTCGCTCCGTAAGGAGTTACGCGGCCCACAACATAACGTTGGAAAGCTCTCCGAAAGCTCTACGACAGGACAGCTAAGCCCGCTTCAATGGGCCATTTTTCGGAGCCGAAAATCGAACGTTTTCATCAGTTTCGGGACACTTTTCTTCTTTTGCGATTTTTTTTCGTCCCAAATTGTACGTCGCGCGACGTGAAAAGGGCGACAACCCAATCCTTCCCATTTCTGTTACTGAATCCCGCAGTACCTTGGGCGAGACAAATTCTCTTCATGTAGAGGCTGGGCCCGCAAACCGAGGGCGTGGGGCTTGGGACCAGGTCTCCATCGCTCCGGAGCCCATAACTTTTGATCCGTAAGGAGTTACGCGGCCCACAGCATACCGTTGTAAAGCTCTCCGAGAGCTCTACGACGTGGCAGCGAAGCCCACTTTGCTAGGCCTTTTTTCGGAGCTCAAAATCGAACGTTTTCATCAATTTCGGGACACTTTTCTTCCTTTGTGCTATTTTTCCATCCCGGATCGTACGTCGTGCACCGCGAAAAGGGCGACAACCCAATCCGTCCCATTTCTTTTACCGAATCCCGCGGTACCTTGGGCGAGACAAATTCGCTTCACGTAGAGGATGGGCCCGCAAACCGAGGGCGTGGGGCTTAGGACCAGTTCTCCATCGCTCTGGAGCCCATAACATTTGATCCGTAAGGAGTTACGCGGCCCACAGCATACCGTTGTGAAGCTCTCCGAGAGCTCTACGACGTGACAGCCAAGCTCGCTTTGCTGGGCCTTTTTTCGGAGCTCAAAATCGAACGTTTTCATCAGTTTCGGGATACTTTTCTTCATTTGCGCTATTTTTCCGTCCCGGATCGTACGTCGCGCGCCGCGAAAAGGGCAATAACCCAATCCGTCCCATTTCTGTTACCGAATCCCGCGATACCTTGGGCGAGACAAATTCACTTCACGTAGAGGCTGAAGCCCGCAAACCGAGGGCGTGGGGCTTGGGAACAGGTCTCCGTCGCTCCGGAGCCCATAACTTTTGATCCGTAAGGAGTTACGTGGCCCACAGCATACCGTTGGAAAGCTCTCCGAGAGCTCTACGACGGGACATCCAAGCTCGCTTCGCTGGACCTTTTTCGGAGACCAAAATCGAACGTTTTCATCAGTTTCGGGACACTTTTTTCTTTTGCTCTGTTTTTCCGTCCCAGATCGTACGTCGCGCGCCGCGAAAAGGGCGACAACCCAATCCGTCCCATTTCTGTTACCGAATCCCGCGGCACCTTGGGTGAGACAGCTTCGCTTCAAGTAGAGGCTGGGCCCGTAAACCGAGGGCGTGGGGCTTGGGACCGGGTCTCCGTCGCTCCGGAGCCCATAACTTTTGATCCGTAAGGAGTTACGCGGCCCACGGCGTACCGTTTGAAAGCTCTCCGAGATCTCTACGACGGGGCAACAAGCCCGCTTCGCTGGGTATTTTTTTGGAGCCCAAAATCGAACATTTTCATCAGTTTCTAGACACTTTTCTTCTTTTGCGCTGTTTTTTCGTTCCGGATCGTACGTCGCGCGCCGCGAAAAGTGCGACAACCAAATCCGTCCCATTTCTGTTACCAAATACCGCGGCACCTTGGGCGAGACAGTTTCGCTTCACGTAGAGGCTGGGCCGGAAAATGAGGCCGTGGGGCTTGGGACCAGTTCTCCGTCGCTCCGGAGCCCATAACTTTTGATCTATAAGGAATTACGTGGCCCACAGCATACCGTTGGAAAGCTCTCCGAGAGCTCTACGACGGGGCAGCCAAGCCCGCTTTGTTGGGCATTTTTTCAGAGCCCAAATCGAACGTTTTCATCAGGTTTGGTACACTTTTCTTCTTTTGCACTGTTTTTTCGTCTCGGATCGTAAGTCGTGCGCCGCGAAAAGACCGACAATCAAATCCGTCCCATTTCTTTTGCCGAATCCCGCGGTACCTTGGGCGAGACAAATTCGCTTCACGTAGAGGCTGGGCCCGCAAACCGAGGGCGTGGGACTTGGGACCAGTTCTCCATCGCTCCGGAGCCCATAACATTTGATCCGTAAAGAGTTACGCGGCCCACAGCATACCGTTGTAAAGCTCTCCGAGAGCTCTACGACGTGGTAGCAAAGCTCGCTTTGCTGGTCCATTTTCGGAGCTCAAAATCGATCGTTTTCATCTGTTTCGGGACACTTTTCTTCTTTTGCGCTATTTTTACGTCCCGGATCGTACGTCGCGCGCCGCGAAAAGGGCGATAACCCAATCCGACCAATTTCTGTTACCGAATCCCGCGATACCTTAGGCGAGACAAATTCGCTTCACGTAGAGGCTGAGCCCGCAAACCGAGGGCGTGGGGCTTGGGACCAGGTCTCCGTCACTCCGTAGCCCATAACTTTTGATCCGTAAGGAGTTACGTGGCCCACAGCATACCGTTGGAAAGCTCTCCGAGAGCTCTAAGACGGGACATCCAAGCCCGCTTTGCTGGACCTTTTTCGGAGCCCAAAATCGAACGTTTTCATCAGTTTCGGGACACTTTTCTTCTTTTTCGCTGTTTTTCCGTCCCGGATCGTACGTCACGCGCCGCGAAAAGGGCCACAACCCAATCCGTCCCATTTCTGTTACCGAATACCGTGATACCTTGGGCGAGACAAATTCGCTTCACATAGGGGCTGAGCCCGCAAACTGAGGCCGTGGGGCTTGGGACCAGGTCTCCGTCGCTCCGGAGCCCATAACTTTTGATCCGTAAGGAGTTACGCGGCCCACAGCATACCGTTGGAAAGCTCTCCGAGAGATCTACGACGGGATAGCGAAGTCCGCTTCCCTGGGCCTTTTTTCGGTGCCCAAAATCGAACCTTTTCATCAGTTTCGGTAAACTTTTCTTCTTTTGCGCTGTTTTTCCGTCACGGATCGTACGTCGCGCACCGCGAAAAGGGCGATAACCCAATCCGTCCCGTTTCTGTTACCGAATCCCTCGGTACCTTGGGCGAGACAAATTCACTTCACGTAGAGGCTGGGCCCGCAAACCGAGGGCGTGGGGCTTGGGACCAAGTCTCCGTCGTTCCGGAGTCCATAACTTTTGATCCGTAAGGAGTTACGCGGCCCACAGCATACCGTTGGAAAGCTCTTCGATAGCTCTACGACTTGGCAGCCAAGCCCGCTTCGCAGGGCATTTTTTCAGAGCCCAAAATCGAACGTTTTCATCAGTTTCGGGACACTTTTCTACTTTTGCGCTGTTTTTCCGTCCCGGATTGTACGTCGCGCGCCGCGAAAAGGGCGACAACCCAATCCGTCCCATTTCTGTTACTGAATCCCGATGCACGTTCGGCGTGATAAATTCGCTTCACGTAGAGGCTGGCCCCGCACACCGAGGCCGTGGTGCTTGGGACCAGGTCTCCGTCGCTCCGGAGCCCATAACTTTTCATCCGTAAGGAGTTACGCGGCCCACAGCATACCGTTGGAAAGCTCTCCGATAGCTCTACGACGGGGCAGCCAAGCCCGCTTCGCAGGGCATTTTTTCAGAGCCCAAAATCGAACGTTTTCTTCAGTTTCGGGACACTTTTCTTCTTTTGCGCTGTTTTTTCATCCCGGATCGTACATCGCGCGCCGCGAAATGGGTGACAACCCAATCAGTCCCATTTCTGTTACCGAATCCAGCGGCACCTTGGGCGAGACAGCTTCGCTTCACATAGAGGCTGGGCCCGCAAACTGTGGCCGTGGGGCTTGGGACTAGGTCTCCATCGCTTCAGAGCCCATAACTTTTGATCCGTAAAGAGTTACGCGGCCCACAGCATACCGTTGGAAAGCTCTCAGAGAGCTCTACGATGGAGCTGCTAGGCCCGCGTCCCTTGGCCTTTTTTCAGTGCCCAAAATCGAAAGTTTTCATCAGTTTCGGGATAGTTTTCTTCTTTTGCGCTGTTTTTTCGTCCCGGATCGTACGTCGCGCACCGCGAAAAGGGCGACAACACAATCCGTCCCATTTCTGTTACCGAATCCCGCGGTACCTTGGGCGAGACAAATTCGCTTCATGTAGAGGCTAGGCCCGCAAACCGAGGGCGTGGGACTTGGGACCAGGTCTCCGTCGCTCCGGAGCCCATAACTTTTGATCCGTAAGGAGTTACGCGGCCCACAGCATACCGTTGTAAAGCTCTCCGAGAGCTCTACGACGTGGCAGCCAAGCCCGCTTTGTTGGACTTTTTTCGGAGCCCGAAATCGAACGTTTTCATCAATTTTGGGACACTTTTCTTCTTTTGCTCTGTTTTTCCGTCCCGGATCGTACGTCGCGCGCCGCGAAAAGGGCGACAACCAAATCCTTCCAATTTCTGTTACCGAATCCCGCGGCACCTTGGGTGAGACAGCTTCGCTTCACGTAGAGGCTAGGCCCGCAAACCGAGTGCGTGGGGCTTGGGACCAGGTCTCCGTCGCTCCGGAGCCCATAACTTTTGATCCGTAAGGAGTTACGCGGCCCACAGCATACTGTTGGACAGCTCTCCAAGATCTCTACGATGGGGCAGGCAACTCCGCTTTGCTGGGCCTTTTTTTGGAGCCCAAAATCGAACGTTTTCATCAGTTTTGAGACACTTTTCTTCTTTTGTGCTGTTTTTCCATCCCCGATCGTCAGTCGCGCGCCGCGAAAAGGGCGACAACCCAATCCGTCCCATTTCTGTTACCGAATCCAGCGGCGCCTTGGGCGAGACAGCTTCGCTTCACGTAGAGGCTTAGCCAGCAAACCGAGGGTGTGGGGCTTGGGACCAGGTCTCCGTCGCTCCGGAGCCCATAACTTTTGATCCGTAAGGAGTTACGCGGCCCACAGCATACCGTTGGAAAGCTTTCCGAGAGCTCTACTACGGGACAGCTAAGCCGGCTATGCTGGGCCTTTTTTCGGATGCCGAAATCAAACATTTTCATCAGTTTTGGGACACTTTTCTTCTTTTGCGCTGTTTTTCCGTCCCGGATCGAAGTCGAGCGCCGCAAAAAGGGCGACAACCCAATCCGTCCCATTTCTGTTGCCGAATCCAGCGGCACCTTGGGCGAGACAAATTCGCTTCACATAGAGGCTGGGCCCGCAAACCGAGGGCGTGGGGCTTGGGACTAGGTCTCCGTCGCTCTGAAGCCCATAACTTTTGATCCGTAAGGAGTTACGCGGACCACAGCATACCGTTGGAAAGCTCTCCAAGAGCTCTACTACGGGACAGCTGAGCCGGCTTCGCTGGGCCTTTTTTCGGAGCCCGAAATCAAACATTTTCATCAATTTCGGGACACTTTTCTTCTTTTACGCAGTTTTTCCGTCCCGGATCGTACGTCGCGCGCCGCAAAAATGGCGACAACCCAATCCGTCCCATTTCTGTTACCAAATCCCGATGCACCTTGGGCGAGACAAATTCGCTTCACGTAGAGGCTGGGCCCGCAAACCGAGGCCGTGGGGCTTGGGACTAGGTCTCCGTCGCTCCGGAGCCCATAACTTTTGATCCGTAAGGAGTTACACGGCCCACAGCATACCGTTGGAAAGCTCTCCGACAACTCTACGACGGGGCAGCAAAGCCCGCTTTGTGTGGCATCTTTTCGGAGCCCAAAATCGAACGTTTTTATCAGTTTCGGGACACTTTTCTACTTTTGCGCTGTTTTTCCGTCCTGGATCGTACGTCGCGCGCTGCGAAATGGGCGACAACCCAATCCGTCCCATTTCTGTTACCGAATCCGGCGGCACCTTGGGCGAGACAGCTTCGCTTCACGTGGAGGCTGGGCCCGCAAACTCAGGCCGTGGGGCTTGGGACCAGGTCTTCGTCGCTTCGGAGCCCATAACTTTTGATCCGTAAGGAGTTACGCGGCCCACAGCATACCGTTGGAAAGCTCTCTGAGAGCTCTACGATGGGGCAGCAAAGCCCGCTTTGTGGGGCATCTTTTTGGAGCCCAAAGTTGAACATTTTTATCAGTTTCGGGACACTTTTCTACTGTTGCGATGTTTTTCCGTCCCGGATCGTACGTCGCGCGGCGTGAAAAGGGTGACAACCCAATCCGTCCCATTTCTGTTACCGAATCCGGCGGCACCTTGGGCGAGACAGCTTCGCTTCACGTGGAGGCTGGGCCCGCAAACTGAGGCCGTGGGGCTTGGGACCAGGTCTTCGTCGCTCCGGAGCCCATAACTTTTGATCCGTAAGGAGTTACGCGGCCCACAGGATACTGTTGGAAAGCTCTCCGAGAGCTCTACGACGGGGCAGCAAAGCCCGCTTTGCTGGGCATCTTTTCGGAGCCCAAAATCGAACGTTTTTATCAGTTTCGAGACACTTTTCTACTTTTGCGCTGTTTTTCCGTCCCGGATAGTACGTCGCGCGCTGCGAAATGGGCGACAACCCACTCCGTCCCATTTTTGCTACCGAATCCGGCGGCACCTTGGGCGAGACAGCTTCGCTTCACGTGGAGGCTGGGCCCGCAAACTGAGGCCGTCGGGCTTGGGACTAGGTCTTCGTCGCTCCGGAGCCCATAACTTTTGATCCGTAAGGAGTTACGCGGCCCACAGCATACCGTTGGAAAGCTCTCCGAGAGCTCTACGACGGGGCAGAAAAGCCCGCTTTGTGGGGCATCTTTTCGGAGCCCAGAATTGAACGTTTTTATCAGTTTCGGGACACTTTTCTACTTTTGCGCTGTTTTTCCGTCCCGGATCGTACGTCGTGCGGCGCGAAAAGGGTGACAACCCAATCCGTCCCATTTCTGTTACCGAATCCGGCGGCACCTTGGGCGAGACAGCTTCGCTTCACGTGGAGGCTGGGCCCGCAAACTGAGGCCGTGGGGCTTGGGACTAGGTCTTCGTCGCTCCGGAGCCCATAACTTTTGATCCGTAAGGAGTTACGCAGCCCACAGCATACCGTTGGAAAGCTCTCCGAGAGCTCTACGACGGGGCAGCAAAGCCCGCTTTGTGGGGCATTTTTCGGAGCCCAAAATCGAACATTTTTATCAGTTTCGGGACACTTTTCTACTTTTGCGCTGTTTTTTCATCCCGGATCGTATGTCGCGAGCCGCGAAAAGGGCGACATCCCAATCCGTCACATTTCTGTTACCGAATCCCCCGGTACCTTGGGCGAGACAGCTTCGCTTCATGTAGAGGCTGGTCCCGCAAACCAAGGGTGTGGAACTTGGGACCAGGTCTCCGTCGCTCCGGAGCCCATAACTTTTGATCTGAAAAGAGTTACGCAGCCCACAGCATACCGTTCGAAAGCTCTCAGAGAGCTCTACGATGGGGCCGCTAAGCCCGCCTCCCTTGGCCATTGTTCGGAGCCCAAAATCGAACGTTTCATCAGTTTCGGGATACTTTTCTTCTTTTGCGCTGTTTTTTCGCCCCAGATAGTACGTCGCGCGCTGCGAAAATGGCGACAACCCAATCCGTCCCACTTCTGTTACCGAATCACGCGGTACCTTGGGCGAGACAAATTCGCTTCATGTAGAGGCTGGGCCTGCAAACCGAGGGCGTGGGGCTTTGGACCAGGTCTCCGTCGCTCCGGAGCCTATAACTTTTGATCCGTAAGGAGTTACGCGGCTCACAGCATACCGTTGGAAAGCTCTCCGAGAGCTCTACGACGGGGAAGCCAAGCCCGTTTCGCAGGCCTTTTTTCGGAACCCAAAATCGAACGTTTTCATTAGTTTCGGGACTCTTTTCTTCTTTTGCGCTGTTTTTCCGTCCCGGATCGTACGTCGCGCGCCGCGAAAAGTGCGACAACCCAATCCGTCCCATTTCTGTTACCGAATCCCGCGGCACCTTGGGCGAGACAACTTCGCTTCATGTAGAGGCTTAGCCAGCAAACCGAGGCCGTGGGGCTTGGGACCAGGTCTCCGTCGCTCCGGAGCCCATAACTTTTGATCCGTAAGGAGTTACGCGGCCCACAGCATACCGTTGGAAAGCTCTCCAAGAGCTCTACGATGGGACAGCTAAGCCCGCTTCGCTGGGCCTTTTTTCGGAGCCCATAATCGAACGTTTTCATCAGTTTCGGGACACCTTTCTTCTTTTGCACTGTTTTTCCGTCCCGGATCGTACGTCGCGCGCCGCGAAAAAGGAGACAACCTAATCCGTCCTATTTCTATTGCCGAATCCTGCGGCACCTTGAGCGAGATAGCTACACATCACGTAGAGGCTGGGCCCGCAAACCGAGGGCGTGGGGCTTGGGACCAAGTCTCCGTCGTTCCGGAGCCCATAACTTTTGATCCGTAAGGAGTTACGCGGCCCACAGCATACCGTTGGAAAGCTCTCCGAGAGCTCTACGACGGGGAAGCCAAGCCGACTTCGCTGGGCATTTTTTCGGAGCCCAAAATCGAACGTTTTCATTAGTTTCGGGAAACTTTTCTTCTTTTGCTCTGTTTTTCCGTCCCGGATTGTACGTCGCGCGCCGCGAAAAGGGCGACAACCCAATCCGTCCAATTTCTGAGACCGAATCCCGCGGAACCTTGGGCGAGACAGCTTCGCTTCCCATGGAGGATGGGCCCGCAAACCGAGGGCGTGGGGCTTGGGACCAGTTCTCCATCGCAACGGAGCCCATAACATTTGATCCGTAAAGAGTTACGCGGCCCACAGCATACCGTTGTAAAGCTCTCCAAGAGCTCTACGACGTGGCAGCAAAGCCCGCCTTGCTGGGCCTTTTTTCGGAGCTCAAAATCAATCGTTTTCATCAGTTTCGGGACACTTTTCTTCTTTTGCGCTATTTTTCCGTCCCGAATCGTACGTCGCGCGCCGCGAAAAGGGCGATAACCCAATCCGTCCCATTTCTGTTACCGAATCCAGCGATACCTTGGGCGAGACAAATTCACTTCACGTAGAGGCTAAAGCCCGCAAACAGAGGGCGTAGGGCTTGAGACCAGGTCTCCGTCGCTCCGGAGCCCATAACTTTTGATCCGTAAGGAATTACGTGGCCCACAGCATACCGTTGGAAAGCTCTCCGAGAGCTCTACGACGGGACATCCAAGCTCGCTTTGCTGGACCTTTTTCGGAGACCAAAATCGAACGTTTTCATCAGTTTCGGGACACTTTTTTCTTTTGCGCTGTTTTTCCGTCCCGGATCGTACGTCGCGCGTCGCGAAAAGGGCGACAACCCAATCCGTCCCATTTCTATTACCGAATCCCGCGGCACCTTGGGTGAGACAGCTTCGCTTCACGTAGAGGTTGGGCCCGCAAACCGAGGGCGTGGGGCTTGGGACCAGGTCTCCGTCGCTCCGGAGCCCATAACTTTTGATCCGTAAGGAGTTACGCGGCCCACGGCATACCGTTTGAAAGCTCTCCGAGAGCTCTACGACGGGGCAACAAGCACGATTCGCTGGGCATTTTTTTGGAGCCCAAAATCGAACGTTTTCATCAGTTTCGGGACACTTTTCTTCTTTTACGCTGTTTTTCCGTTCCGGATCGTACGTCGCGCCGCGAAAAGTGCGACAACCAAATCCGTCCCATTTCTGTTACCAAATACCGCGGCACCTTGGGCGAGACAGTTTCGCTTCACGTAGAGGCTGGGCCCGCAAACTGAGGCTGTGGGGCTTGGGACCAGTTCTCCGTCGCTCCGGAGCCCATAACTTTTGATCCTTAAGGAAATACGTGGCCCACAGCATACCGTTGGAAAGCTCTCCGAGAGCTCTACGACAGGGCAGCCAAGCCCGCTTTGCTGGGCATTTTTTCAGAGCCCAAATCGAACGTTTTCATCAGGTTTGGTACACTTTTCTTCTTTTGCGCTGTTTTTCCGTCCCGGATCGTACGTCGCGCGCCGCGAAAAGGGCGACAACCCAATCCGTCCCATTTCTTTTGCCGAATCCGGCGGTACCTTGGGCGAGACAAATTCGCTTCACGTAGAGGCTGGGCCCACAAACCGAGGGCGTGGGGCTTGGGACCAGGTCTCCGTCGCTCCGGAGCCCATAACTTTTGATCCGTAAGGAGTTACGCGGCCCACAGCATACCGTTGTAAACCTCTCCGAGAGCTTTACGACGTGGCAGCCAAGCCCGCTTTGCTAGGCCTTTTTTCGGAGCTTAAAATCGAACGTTTTCATCAATTTCGGGACACTTTTCTTCTTTTGCGCTATTTTTCCGTCGCGTATCGTACGTCGCGCGCCGCGAAAAGGGCCACAACCCAATCCGTCCCATTTCTGTTACCGAATCCCGCTGTACCTTGGGCGATACAAATTCGCTTCACGTAGAGGCTGAGCCCGCAAACCGAGTGCTTGTGGCTTGGGACCAGGTCTCCGTCGCTCGAGAGCCCATAACTTTTGATCCGTAAGGAGTTACGCGGCCCACAACATACCGTTGGAAAGCTCTCCGAGAGCTCTACGACGGAACAGCCAAGTTTACTTGGCTAGGCCTATTTTCGGAGCCCAAAATTGAACATTTTCATCAGTTTCGGGACACTTTTCTTCTTTTGCGCTGTTTTTCCGTCCCGGATCATACATCGCGCGCCGCGAAAAGGGCGACAACCCAATCCTTCCCAATTCTGTTACCGAATCCTGCGGCACCTTGTACGAGACAGCTTCGCTTCACGTAGAGGCTGGGCCAGCAAACCGAGGGCGTGGTGCTTGGGACCAGGTCTCCGCCGCTCCGGAGCCCATAACTTTTGATCCGTAAGGAGTTACGCGGCCCACAGCATACCGTTGGAAATCTCTCCGAGAGTTCTACGACGGGATAGCTATGCCCGTTTCGATTGGCCTTTTTTCGGAGCCCAAAATCGAGCATTTTAATCAGTTTTGAGACACTTTTATTCTTTTGCGATGTTTTTCCGTCCCGGATCGTACGTCAAGCGCCACGAAAGGGGCGACAACCCAATCCGTTCCATTTCTGTTACCGAATCCCGCAGTACCTTGGGCGAGAGAAATTCGCTTCACGTAGAGGCTGGGCCCTCAAACCGAGGGCGTGGACTTGGGACCAGGTCTCCGTCGCTCCGGAGCCCATAACTTTTGATCCGTAAGGAGTTACGCGATCCACAGCATACCGTTAGAAAGCTCTCAGAGAGCTCTACGATGGGACAGCCAAGCCCGCTACGCTGGTCATTTTTTTGGAGCCAAAAATTGAACGTTATCATCAGTTTCGGGACACTTTTCTTCTTTTGAGCTGTTTTTACGTCTCGGATCGTACGTCGCGCGCCGCGAAAATGGCGACAACCTAATCCGTCCCATTTCTGTAACCGAATCCCGTGGCACCTTGGGCGAGACAGCTTCGCTTCAAGTAGAGGCTGGGCCCGCAAACTGAGGCCGTGGGGCTTTGGACCAGGTCTCCGTCGCTCCGGAGCCCATAAATTTTGATCCGTAAGGAGTTATGCGGCCACAGCATACCGTTGGAAAGCTCTCCGAGAGCTCTACGACGTGGCAGCCAAGCCCGCTTAGCTGGGAATTTTTTCGGAGCCCAAAATCGAACGTTTTCATCAGTTTCGGGACACTTTTCTTCTTTTGCGCTGTTTTTCCGTCCCGGATCGTACGTCGCACGCCGCGAAAAGGGCCACAGCCCAATCCATCCCATTTTTGTTACCGAATCCCGCGGCACCTTGGGCGAGACAGCTTCGCTTCACATAGAGGCAGGGCCCGCAAACTGATGCCGTGGGGCTTGGGACCTAGTCTTCGTCGCTCCGGAGCCTATAACTTTTGTTCCGTAAGGAGTTACGCGGCCCACAGCATACCATTGGAAAGCTCTTAGAGAGCTCTACGACGGGGCAGCTAAGCCCGCCTCGCTGGGCCTTTTTTCGGAGCCCAAATTCGAACGTTTTCATCAGTTTTGGGAAACTTTTCTTCTTTTGCGCTATCTTTCCGTCCCGGATCGTACGTCGCGCGCCGCGAAAAGGGCGACAACCCAATCTGACCCATTTCTGTTACCGAATCACGCGGCACCTTGGGCGAGACAGCTTCGCTTCACGTAGAGGCTGGGCCCGTAAGCCGAGGGCGTGGGGCTTGGGACCAGGTCTCCGTCGCTCCGGAGCCCATAACTTTTGATCCGTAAGGAGTTACGCGGCCCGCAGTATAACGTTGGAAAGCTCTCCGAGAGCTCTACGACGTGGCAGTCAAGCCCGCTTTGTTGGCCTTTTTTCGAAGCCCAAAATCGAACGTTTTCATCAGTTTTGGGACACTTTTCTTCTTTTGCTCTGTTTTTCCGTCCCAGATTGTACGTCGCGCGCCGCGTAAAGGGCGACAACCCAATCCATCCCATTTCTGTTACCGAATCCCGCGGCACCTTGGGCGAGACAGCTTCGCTTCACGTAGAGGCTTAGCCAGCAAACCGAAGGTGTGGGGCTTGGGACCAGGTCTTCGTCGCTCCGGAGCCCATAACTTTTGATCCGTAAGGAGTTACGCGGCCCACAACATACAGTTGGAAAGCTCTCCGAGAGCTCTACGACGGGGCAGCAAAGCCCGCATTGCGGGGCATCTTTTCAGAGCCCAAAATGGAACGTTTTTATCAGTTTCGGGACACTTTTCTACCTTTGCGCTGTTTTTCCGTCCCGGATCGTACGTCGCGCGCTGCGAAATGGGCGACAACCCAATCCGTCCCATTTCTGTTACCGAATCCGGCGGCACCTTGGGCGAGACAGCTTCGCTTCATGTGGAGGCTGAGCCCGCAAACCGAGGGCGTGGGGCTTGGGACCGGGTCTCCGTCGCTCCGGAGCCCATAACTTTCGATCCGTAAGGAGTTACGTGGCCCACAACATACCGTTGGAAAGCTCTCCGAGAGCTCTACGACGGGACATCCAAGCCGGCTTCGCTTGACCTTTTTCGGAGCCCAAAATCGAACGTTTTCATCAGTTTTGGGACACTTTTCTTCTTTTGCGCTGTTTTTCCGTCCCGGATCGTACGTCGCGCGCCGCGAAAAGGGCCACAACCCAATCCGTCCCATTTCTGTTACCGAATCCCGTGATACCTTGGGTGAGACAAATTCGCTTCACATAGAGGCTGAGCCCGCAAACCGAGGGCGTGGGGCTTGGGACCAGGTCTCCGTCGCTCCGGCGCCCATAACTTTTCATCCGTAACGAGTTACGTGGCCCACAACATACCGTTGGAAAGCTCTCCGAGAGCTCTACGACGGGACATCCAAGCCGGCTTCGCTTGACCTTTTTCGGAGCCCAAAATCGAACGTTTTCATCAGTTTTGGGACACTTTTCTTCTTTTGCGCTGTTTTTCCGTCCCGGATCGTACGTCGCGCGCCGCGAAAAGGGCCACAACCCAATCCGTCCCATTTCTGTTACCGAATCCCGTGATACCTTGGGTGAGACAAATTCGCTTCACATAGAGGCTGAGCCCGCAAACCGAGGGCGTGGGGCTTGGGACCAGGTCTCCGTCGCTCCGGAGCCCATAACTTTTCATCCGTAAGGAGTTACGCGGCCCACAGCATACCGTTGGAAAGCTCTCCGAGAGCTCTACGACGGGGCAGCAAAGCCTGCTTTGTGGGGCATCTTTTCAGAGCCCAAAATCAAACGTTTTTATCAGTTTCGGGACACTTTTCTACTTTTGCGCAGTTTTTCCGTCACTGATCGTACGTCACGCGGCGCGAAAAGGGTGACAACCCAATCCATCCCATTTCTGTTACCGAATCCGGTGGCACATTGGGCGAGACAGCTTCGCTTCACGTGGAGGCTGGGCCCGCAAACTGAGGCCGTGGGGCTTGGTACCAGGTCTTCGTCGCTCCGGAGCCCATAACTTTTGATCCGTAAGGAGTTACGCGTCCCACAGCATACCGTTGGAAAGCTCTCCGAGAGCTCTACGACGCGGCAGCAAAGCCCGCTTTGTGGGGCATCATTTCGGATCCCAAAATCGAACGTTTTTATCAGTTTTGGGACACTTTTCTACATTTGTGGTGTTTTTCCGTCCTGGATCCTACGTCGCGCGGCGCGAAAAGGGTGACAACCCAATCCGTCCCATTTCTGTTACCGAATCCCGCAGCACTTTGGGCGAGATAGCTTCGCTTCACGTCGAGGCTGGGTCCGCAAACTGAGGCCGTGGGGCTTGGGACCAGGTCTCCATCGCTCCGGAGCCCATAACTTTTGATCTGTAAAGAGTTACGCGGCCCACAGCATACCGTTGGAAAGCTCTCAGAGAGCTCTACGACGGGGCAGCTAAGCCCGCCTCCCCGGGCCTTTTTTCGGACCCCAAAATCGAACGTTTTCATCAGTTTTGGGACACTTTTCTTCATTTCTGCTGTTTTTTCGTCCCGGATCGTATGTCGCGCGCCGCGAAAAAGGCGACAACCCAATCCGTCACATTTCTGTTACCGAATCCCCCGGTACCTTGGGCGAGAATGCTTCGCTTCACGTAGAGGCTGGTCCCGCAAACCGAGGGCGTAGGACTTGGGACCAGGTCTCCGTCGCTCCGGAGCCCATAACTTTTGATCCGTAAAGAGTTACGAGGCCCACAGCATACCGTTGGAAAGCTCTCCGAGAGCTCAACGATGGGGCAGCCAAGCCCGCTTTGCTGGGCATTTTTTCGGAGCCCAAAATTGAACATTTTCATCAGTTTCGGGACACTTTTCTTCTTTTGTGCTGTTTTTCCGTCCCAGATCGTACGTCGCGCGCCGCGAAAAGGGCGACAACCCAATCTGTCCCATTTCTGTTACCGAATACCGCAACACCTTGGGCGAGACAGCTTCGCTTCACGTAGAGGCTGGGCCCGCAAACTGAGGCCGTGGGGCTTGGGACAAGGTCTCCGTCGCTCCGGAGCCCATAACTTTTGATCCGTAAAGAGTTACGCGGCCCACAGCATACCGTTCGAAAGCTCTCAGAGAGATCTACGATAGGGCAGCTAAGCCCGCCTCCCTTGGCCTTTTTTCGGAGCCCAAAATCGAACGTTTTCATCAGTTTCGGGACACTTTTCTTCTTTTGCGCTGTTTTTTCATCCCGGATAGTACGTCGCGCGCTGCGAAAATGGCGACAACCCAATCCGTCCCATTTCTGTTACCGAATCACGCGGTACCTTGGGCGAGACAAATTCGCTTCATGTAGAGGCTGGGCCTGCAAACCGAGGGCGTGGGGCTTTGGACCAGGTCTCCGTCGCTCTGGAGCCCATAACTTTTGATCCGTAAGGAGTTACGCGGCCCACAGCATACCGTTGGAAAGCTCTCCGAGAGCTCTACGACGGAGCAGCCAAGCCCGTTTCGCTGGCCTTTTTTCGGAGCCCAAAATCGAACATTTTCATTAGTTTTGGGACACTTTTCTTCTTTTGCGCTGTTTTTCCGTCCCGGATCATACGTCGCGCGCCGTGAAAAGTGCGACAACCCAATCCGTCCCATTTCTATTACCGAATCCCGCGGCACCTTGGGCGAGACAACTTCGCTTCACGTAGAGGGTTATCCCGCAAACCGAGGCCGTGGGGCTTGGGACCAGGTCTCCGTCGCTCCGGAGCCCATAAGTTTTGATCCGTAAGGAGTTACGCGGCGCACAGCATACCGTTGGAAAGCTCTCCAAGAGCTCTACGATGGGACTGCTAAGCCTGCTCCGCTGGGCCTTTTTTCGGAGCCCATAATCGAACGTTTTCATCAGTTTCGGGGCACTTTTCTTCTTTTGCAGTGTTTTACCGTCCCGGATCGTACGTCGCGCGCCGCGAAAAAGGCGACAACCCAATACGTCCCATTTCTATTGCCGAATCCTGCGGCACCTTGAGCGAGATAGCTTCGCTTCACGTAGAGGCTGGGCCTCAAACCGAGGGCGTGGGGCTTGGGACCAAGTCTCCGTCACTCCGGAGCCCATAACTTTTGATCCGTAAGGAGTTACGCGGCCCACAGCATAACGTTGGAAAGCTCTCCGAGATCTCTACGACGGGGAAGCCAAGCCCACTTCGCTGGGCATTTTTTCGGAGCCCAAAATCGAACGTTTTCATCAGTTTCGGGAAACTTTTCTTCTTTTGCTCTGTTTTTCCGTCCCGGATTGTACGTCGCGCGCCGCGAAAAGGGCGACAACCCAATCCGTCCCATTTCTGTGACCGAATCCCGCGGAACCTTGGGCAAGACAGCTTCGCTTCCTGTGGAGGCTGGGCCCGCAAACCGAGGACGTGGGGCTTGGGACCAGGTCTCCGTCGCTCCGGAGCCCATAACTTTTGATCCGTAAGGAGTTACGCGGCCCACAGCATACCGTTGGAAAGCTCTCCGAGAGCTCTACGGCGGGGCAGCAAAGCCCACTTTGTTGGGCATCTTTTCGGAGCCCAAAATCGAACGTTTTCTTCAGTTTCGGGAAATTTTTTTATCTTTTGCGCTGTTTTTCCGTCCCGGAACGTACGCCGCGTGCCGCGAAAAGGGCGACAACCGAATCCATCCCATTTCTGTTACCGAATCCCGTGGTACCTTGGGCGAGGCAAATTCGCTTCATGTAGAGGCTGGGCCCGCAAACCGAGGGCGTGGGGCTTGGGACCAGGTCTCCGTCGCTCCGGAGCCCATAACTTTTGATCCGTAAGGAGTTACGCGGCCCACAGCATACCGTTGGAAAGCTCTCCGAGAGCTCTACGACGGGGCAGCCAAGCCCGCTTTGCTGGGCCTTTTTTCGGAGCCCAAAATCGAACGTTTTCATCAATTTCGGGACACTTTTATTCTTTTGCACTGTTTTTCCGTCTCGGATCGTACGTCGCGCGCCGCGACAACGGTGACAACCCAATCCGTCCCAATTATGTTACCGAATCCCGCGGTACCTTGTGTGAGACAAATTCGCCTCACATAGAGGTTGGGCCCGCAAATTGAGGGCGTGGGACTTGGGACCAGGTCTCCGTCGCTCCGGAGCCCATAACTTTTGATCCGTAAGGAGTTACGCGGCCCACAGAATACAGTTGGAAAGCTCTCCGAGAGCTCTACGACGTGGCAGCCAAGCCCGCTTCGCTGGCCTTTTTTCGGAGCCCAAAATTTAACGTTTTCATCGGTTTCGGGACACTTTTCTTCGTTTGCGCTGTTTTTCCGTGCCAGATCGTACGTCGCGCGCCGCGAAAAGGGCGACAACCCAATCCGTCCCATTTCTGTTACCGAATCCCGCAGTACCTTGGGCCAGACAAATTCGCTTCATGTAGAGGCTGGGCCAGCAAACTGAGGCCGTAGGGCTTGGGACCAGGTCTCCGTCGCTCCGGAGCCCATAACTTTTGATCCGTAAGGAGTTACGCGGCCCACAGCATACCGTTGGAAAGCTCTCCGAGAGCTCTACAATGGGGCAGCCTGGCCCGCATCGCTGGGCATTTGTTTAGAGCCCAAAATTAAATGTTTTCATCAGTTTCGGGACAGTTTTCTTCTTTCGTGCTGTTTTTCCGTCCCGGATCGTACGTCGCACGCCGTGAAACGGGCGACAACCCAATCCATCCCATTTTTGTTACAGAATCCCCCTGCACCTTGGGCGAGACAGCTTCGCTTCACGTAGAGGCTGGGCCAGCAAACTGAGGCCGTGGGGCTTGGGACTAGGTCTCCGTCGTTCCGGAGCCCATAACTTTTGATACGTAAGGAGTTACGCGGCCCACAGAATACCGTTGGAAAGCTCTCAGAGAGCTCTACGACGAGGTAAATAAGACCACCTCGCTGGGCCTTTTTTCGGAGCCCAAAATCGAACGTTTTCATCAGTTTCGGGATACTTTTCTTCTTTTGCGCTATTTTTTCGTCCCGGATCGTACGTCGCGCAACGCGAAAAGGGCGACAACCCAATCCATCCCATTACTGTTACCGAATCCCGTGACACCTTGGGCGAGACAGCTTCGCTTCACGTAGAGGCTGGGCTCGCAAACCGAGGCCGTGGGGCTTGGGACCAGGTCTCCGTCGCTCCGGAGCCCATAACTTTAGATCCGTAAGGAGTTACGCGGCCCACATCATACCGTTGGAAAGCTCTCCGAGAGCTCTACGACGGGACAGCTAAGCCCGCTTCGCTGGGCTTTTTTTCAGGGCCCAAAATCAAACGTTTTCATCAGTTTCGGGAAACTTTTCTTCTTCTGCGCTATTTTTCTGTCCCGGATCGTATGTCGCACGCCGCGAAAAGGGCGACAACCCAATCCTTCCCATTTCTATTACCGAATACCTCGGTACCTTGGGCGAGACATATTCGCTTCACGTAGAGGCTGGGCCCGTAAACCGAGGGCGTGGGGCTTGGGACCAGGTCTCCGTCGCTCCGGAGCCCATAACTTTTGATTCGTAAAGAGTTACGCGGCCCACAGCATACCGTTGGAAAGCTCTCCGAGAGCTCTACAACCAGTCAACGAAGCCCGCTTTGCTGGGCTTTTTTTTTCGGAGCCCAAAATCGAATGTTTTCATCAGTTTCGGGAAACTTTTCTTCTTTTGCGCTATTTTTTATCCCGGATCGTACGTTGCGCACCGCGAAAAGGGCGACAACCCAATCCGTCCCAATTCTGTTACCGAATCCCACGGCACCTTGGGCGAGACAGCTTCGCTTCTCTTAGAGGCTGGGCCCACAAACCGAGGGCGTGGGGCTTGGGACCAGGTCTCCGTTGCTCCGGAGCCCATAACTTTTGATACGTAAGGAGTTACGCGGCCCACAGCATACCGTTGGAAAGCTATCTGAGAGCTCTACGACGGGACAGCTTAGCCCGCTTTGATGGGCCTTTTTTCAGAGCCCAAAATTGAACGTTTTCATCAGTTTCGGGATACTTTTCTTCTTTTGCGATGTTTTTCCGTCCCGGATAGTACGTCGCGCGCCGCAAAAATGGCGACAACCCAATCCGTCCCATAACTGTTACCGAATCCCGCGATACCTTGGTGAGACAAATTCGCTTCACGTAGAGGCTGGGCCCGCAAACCGTGGGCATGGGGCTTGGGACCAGGTCTCCGTCGCTCCGGAGCCCATAATTTTTGATCCGTAAGGAGTTACGTGGCCCACAGCATACCGTTGGAAAGCTCTCCGAGAGCTCTACGACGTGGCAGCCAAGCTCGCTTTGCTGGGCCTTTTTTCGGAGCTCAAAATCGAACGTTTTCATCAGTTTCGGGACACTTTTCTTCTTTTGCGCTGTTTTTTGTCCCGGATCGTACGTCGCGCGCCGCGAAAAGGGCGACAACCCAATCCGTCCCAATTCTGTTACCGAATCCCACGGCACCTTGGGCGAGATAGCTTCGCTTCACGTAGAGGCTGGGCTCGCAAACCGAGGGCGTGGGGCTTGGGACCAGGTCTCCTTTGCTCCGGAGCCCATAACTTTTGATCCGTAAGGAGTTACGCGGCCCACAGCATACCGTTGGAAAGCTATCCGAGAGCTCTACGACGGGACAGCTTAGCCCGCTTCGATGGGCCTTTTTTCGGAGCCCTAAATCGAACGTTTTCATCAGTTTCGGGACACTTTTCTTCTTTTGCGCTGTTTTTTCATCCCGGATCGTACGTCGCGCGCCTCAAAAACGGCGAAAACCCAATCCGTCCCATTTCTATTACCGAATCCCGCGACACCTTGGGCGAGACATCTTTGCTTCACGTAGAGGCTGGGCCCGCAAACTGAGGGCGTGGGGCTTGGGACTAGGTCTCCGTCGCTACGGAGCCCATAACTTTTGATCCGTAAGGAGTTACGCGGCCCACAGCATACCGTTGGAAAGATCTCTGAGAGCTCTACGACGTGGTAGCAAGCCCGCTTTGCTGTACATTTTTTTGGAGTCCAAAATCGAACGTTTTCATCAGTTTCGGGACACTTTTCTTCTTTTGCGCTGTTTTTCCCTCCTGGATAGGACGTCGCGCGCCGCGAAAAGGGCGACATCCTAATCCGTCCCATTTCTGTTACCGAATCCCCCGGTACCTTGGGTGAGACAGCTTCGCTTCACGTAGAGGCTGGGCCCACAAACTAAGGCCGTGGGGCTTGGGACCAGGTCTCCGTCGCTCCGGAGCCCATAACTTTTGATCCGTAAGGAGTTACGCGGCCCACAGTATACCGTTGGAAAGCTCTCCGAGAGCTCTACGACGGGACAGCCAAGCCCGCTTTGCTGGGCCTTTTTTTGGAGCCCAAAATCGAACATTTTCATCAGTTTCAGGAAACTTTTCTTCTTTTGCGCTGTTTTTCCGTCCCGGATCGTACGTCGCGCACCGCGAAAAGGGCGACAACCAAATCCGTCCCATTTCTGTTACCGAATCCCGCGGTACCTTGGGCGAGACAAATTCACTTCACGTAGAGGATGGGCCCGCAAACCAAGGGCATGGGGCTTGGGGCCAGGTCTCCGTCGTTCCGGAGCCCATAACTTTTGATCCGTAAGGAATTACGCGGCCCACTGCATACCGTTGGAAAGCTCTCCGAGAGCTCTACGACGTGGCTGCCAAGCTCGCTTCGCTGGGCCTTTTTTCGGAGCTCAAAATCGAACGTTTTCATCAGTTTTGGGACACTTTTCTTCTTTTGCGTTGTTTTTCCGTCCCGGATCGTACTTCGCTTGCCGCGAAAAGGGCGACAACCCAATCCGTCCCATTTCTGTTACCGAATCCCGCGGTACCTTGGGCGAGACAAATTCGCTTCACGTAGAGGCTGAGCCCGCAAACCAAGGGCGTGGGGCTTGGGACCAGGTCTCCGTCGCTCCGGAGCCCATAACTTTTGATCCGTAAGGAGTTACGCGGTCCATAGTATACCGTTGGAAAGCTCTCCGAGAGCTCTACGACGGGACAACCAAGCCCGCTTCACTGGACCTTTTTTCGGAGCCCAAAATCGAACGTTTTCATCAATTTCGGGACACTTTTCTTCTTTTGCGTTGTTTTTCCGTCCCGGATCGTACGTCGCGCACCGCGAAAAGGGCGACAACCCAATCTGTCCCATTTCTGTTACCGAATCCCGCGGCACCTTGGGTGAGACAGCTTCGCTTCACGTAGAGGCTGAGCCCGCAAACCGAGGGCGTGGGGCTTGGGACCAGGTCTCCGTCGCTACGGAGACCAGAACTTTTGATCCGTAAGGAGTTATGCGGCCTACAGCATACCGTTGGAAAGCTCTCTGAGAGCTCTACGACGGGGCAGCAAGCCCGCTTTGTTGGACATTTTATCGGAACCCAAAATCGAACGTTTTCATCAGTTTCGGGACATTTTTCTACTTTTGCGCTGTTTTTCCGTCCCGGATAAGACATCGCGCGCCGCGAAAAGGGCGACAACCTAATACGTCCCATTTCTGTTACCGAATCCCCCGGCACCTTGGGCGAGATAGGTTCGCTTCACGTAGAGGCTGGGCCCGCAAACTGAGGCCGTGGGGCTTGGGACCAGGTCTCCGTCGCTCCAGAGCCCATAACTTTTGATCCGTAAGGAGTTACGCGGCCCACAGTATACCGTTGGAAAGCTCTCCGAGAGCTCTACGACGGGACAGCCAAGCCCGCTTTGCTGGGACTTTTTTCGGAGCCCAAAATCGAACGTTTTCATCAGTTTCGGAAAACTTTTCTTCTTTTGCACAGTTTTTTCGTCCCGGATCGTACGTCGCGCGCCGCGAAAAGGGCGACAACCCAATCCGTCCCATTTCTGTTACCGAATCCCGCGGTACCTTGGGTATTTTCTAAAGCTTTGCATCAAGTTGTTGAGCTTCTCTAATCTGAGACACCAATAAGGGTTGAATCTGCAAGTGTGCACACATAACTCCAACTTGAGTCAACTCTGGTTTGCAGTAACTAGTTTCCTCAAGCATCTCCCACTCTTTGATTGCCAAACTTGCAATGCTTGCCTTCTGACTAAGAGCATCCGCCACAACATTTGACTTTCCAGACAGATAATTAATAGAACAATTATAATCATCTAGAAGCTTCATCCATCTTCTCTGCCGCATATTCAATTCCTTCTGAGAGAACAAGTACTACAGACTTTTATAATTAGTGAAAATTTTAAACTTACTGCCCCATAGATAGTGACGCCACTTTTTCAAAGCAAACACGATAGCTGTAACACCCTGATCCCTCACGAGACCGGAGGCTCTACTAACCATGACTTTGATACCTATTCTGCCCTCTTTGCTGCTGTTTCCCGAGTTGAGAAGAGAAAACTTGATAGAGCCGGTTCGAGTCAGCCGAACAAGAAACCATACCAGCCTTTAGGTCAACAGACGAAATTCTAGAGTCAGAGTCGTAATCAGGGCCAGAGCCAGAACAGACCAGTTAATAACTGTGGCCTGACTAAAGCGCCATCAACCTCTTCCACCCGCGTATCCACAGGTAGTTTACCTGCTACTCAGTCTGTCAACTGTTCTTACTGTGACAAGAAGGGGCATACCGAGGCCTAGTGCTGGAAGAAGTCAGGACGATGTGTGCAGTGTGGCAATGATCAGCATCGGATCAAGGATTGCTCTAAATGGCAAGTAGGAAAGAATCAAGTTAAACCAGCTGGTAGAGGCAAGACTCCAGTTCCTAGAGTTCAGGCTCAAGCTTATGCTATTGAGTGCGAGGAGCATCCAGAGGAGACCGCTGTTGTTGAGGGTACATTCTTCATACTGAATCAACCTGTTAGGGTGCTAATTGATCTGGGTGCTACTCATTCATTTATTACTCCCTTATGTGTGAAATGTGTGAAACTACGAGTTGTATGTTTGCCTTACGAAGTAGAAGTTGGTACTCCGATGGGTTCTAAACTTGTTACTAGCTCAGCTTGTAAAGCATGTAAAATCCAAATTAAGGATAGGGAATTCTCAGCCAATCTTATCATATTACCTTTTCGAGACTATGAGATCATCTTAGGGATGGACTGGTTGGCAAAACATCATGCCCAACTAGATTGCTGGACGAAGATTGTAACATTCCAGGTACCTGGTCGACCAATATTGGAAGTCATGGGTCGAAGAGATTTATCGGGAGTTCCATCATTTCATCTACGAAAGCAGTGAAGTCCTTGAGAAAAGGGTGTTGTGGATACTTAGCTTACCTCATCAACAAGCCGTCGGACAAAAATAAGTTGAAGTTGGAGGAGATGCCAGTGATCAAAGACTATGCGGATGTGTTTTAGAAGAATTGTCCGGTTTACCCCTAAATCGGGAGATCGAGTTCATTATAGAGTTACTGCCTGGCACCCAGCCGATATCTAAAGCTCCCTATCGTATGGCACTAGCCGAGCTACAAGAATTGAAGGACCAATTGCAAGGATTGTTGAAGAAGGAGTTTGTTCAACCAAGTTCTTCTCCGTGGGGTGCACCAGTTCTATTTGTAAAGAAGAAAGACAGAACGCTGAGGCTATGCATCGATTACCGAGGATTAAACCAAGTGACTGTCAAGAATAAATACCCACTTCCACTGATCGACGAGTTGTTTGATCAACTTCAAGGAGCCAAAGTGTATTCGAAACTCGATTTGAGGCAACGGTACTATCAGTTGCGGATCAAAAAGGAGGATGTGCCTAAAACGGCTTTCAGGACAAGATATGGGCATTATGAATATGTAGTGATGCCATTTGGACTAACTAATGCCCCTGCAGCTTTTATGGACTTGATGCACAGGGTGTTTCAACCCTTCTTGGACCAATTTGTGGTGATCTTCATTGATGATATTTTGGTATACTCGAAATCCGAGACTGAGCATGAACAACATCAGCGATTGGTATTGCAGAAACTTCGAGAGCATCAATTGTATGCAAAGTTTAGCAAGTGCGAATTTTGGTTGCAGCAGATTGCATTTTTGGGGCATATCATATCCCAAGAGGCAATAGCAGTGGATCCAGCAAAGATAGAAGCTGTGATATCTTGGAAGAAGCCGGAAAATGTTACGGAGATTCGGAGTTTTCTTGGTCTAGCCGGCTATTATTAGAGGTTCGTGAAGGATTTATCTAAGATTGTAGGACTGCTTACAAAGCTCACTCAAAAGAAAACAAAGTTCGTGTGGGATGACAAGTGTGAGAACAACTTCTAAGAGTTGAAGAAAAGATTGACTACCGCACCTGTTCTTGCATTGCCTGAAGGGAGTCAAGGTTTTGTAATTTATAGGGATGCTTTGAAAGAAGGATTGGGTTGTGTGCTGATACAAAATGGTAGAGGGATTGCGTATACTTCTAGGAAACCGAAGCCGTATGAATTGAACTACCCGACACATGATTTGGAGTTAGCGGCTATTGTGTTTGCACTCAAGAAATGGAGGCACTATCTGTGGGGTAACAAGTTCGAGGTGTTTACTGATCACAAGAGCTTGAAATACTTGTTCTCACAAAAAGAGTTGAATATGAGGCAAAGGCGGTGGATGGAGCTTTTGGATGATTATAACTGCACAATCAATTATGTGCCCGGTAAAGCAAATGTAGTTGCAGATGCCTTAAGTAGGAAAGGGAGCATGGCAAAACTGGAAGTCAAGGTGCAGGAGTTATTGGAGGAAGCATTTTTGTGGAAACCACAATTGACTCGGAAAGGGTTACTTTTTGCCACTACACAAGTTCAATCGACCTTGTTGTCTGAATTACGAGAGGCTCAACAGAAGGACCAACAATTCCAGAAGATTAAAGAAAGCAACATAGATTTCAAGTTTCATGATGATGGTATTTGGAGGTTTAGGAATCGGATTTGTGTTCCTAATGAACCAGAGCTGAAAAAGAAGATTCTTGAAGAAGCCCATAATTCAAGATACACTATTCACCCCGGCGGAACAAAGATGTACCGGGATTTGAAGCAACACTATTGGTGGAATAATATGAAGAGAGAAATTGCAGAGTTTGTGGCACGGTGTTTGACTTTCCAGAGAGTCAAAGCAGAACATCAACGACCAGCAGGTTTACTTCAGCCGTTGGAGATTCCTCAATGGAAATGGGAACATATAACTATGGACTTTGTTATGGACCTGCCCAGGTCACAAAAGGGTCATGACGCCGTTTGGGTCATAGTGGATAGATTGACTAAGTCAGCTCACTTCTTACCGATGAACAAGGAGGATAGTCCTGAGAAATTGGGAGATATGTATGTGGCGGAGATTGTAAGATTGCACGGGATGCCTGTGAGTATTGTATCGGATAGGGATCCTCGTTTTACTTCTCGATTTTGGAAGAGATTGCAAGAAGCTTTGGAAACGAAGTTGAGTTTCAGCACGGCTTATCACCCTCAGACTGATGGACAATCGGAAAGAACTATTCAGATTCTGGAGGATATGCTGAGGGCTTGTGTTTTAGACTTCGGGAAAGGTTGGGAGAAATGTCTGTCTCTAGCGGAGTTCGCTTATAATAATAGTTATCAGGCCACTATCGGGATGGCCCCATTTGAGGCGTTGTATGGACGTAAGTGTCGATCCCCAATTTATTGGGATGAAGTAGGTGAGACGAAGAGTTTTGACCCGACCCTTCTACCTGAACTTATGAAGACTGTTGATAATATCCACCTCATCCAGAAACGGATGCTACCGCCCAAAGCAGGCAGAAAAGTTATGCAGACCGACGGAGACGGAGCCTAGAGTTTGAGGTTGGCGACAAGGTGTTCTTGAAGATATCACCTCGGAGGGGACTGATTAAACACGGCAAGGGTGGAAAGTTGAGCCCGAGATTTGTAGGACCATTTGAGATAATTGAGAAGGTTGGCAAATTGGCGTATCGCCTGGCACTACCCCAAAACCTCTCCAATATTCACGACGTCTTTCATGTTTCGATGCTGCGGAAGTATCACCTTGATCCATCGCATATATTGGAGCCAGAGCCGTTGCAGCTTCGGGAGAACTTGTCTTATGAAGAGAAGCCCATTCGGATCCTAGACAAGCAAGATCGGGAGTTGCGCAACAAATCTATACCGATGGTGAAAGTGTTCTGGGATCATTATGGAGTTGAAGAAGCAACGTGGGAAAGGCGAGACCAGATGGAGCAACAGTATCCAGCTTTATTTCAAAGGTAATATTGAATTTCGGGATGAAATTCTTTTAAGGAGGGGAGGATGTGAGGCCCGATCTCGATTTGCGTGCGATACCTCGTTTCGTGTGCCCTAGCCTAGATTTGCGTTCCTTAACCTAGATTTAAGAATCATGTTTCGTTTTATGTGCCTTGCATTGAATTACGTGCAGTCATTTAAGGTTACATGCATTCAACTCGTAGTTCGTGCCCTACCTCGTAGTGCGTGCCCTAGACCTAGGAAAGTTTGCCCTCACGCTAATCAAGAAAGCATCTTACACGAAGCACTAGATCAATAATTAATCCTACAAATCCCACTAACTAATATTAAAATGCTAAGTCAATGCACTAGAAGACGAAATTGCACCAAAAGCTAGACATTCTTTGTTCTTTATTCTTTATTCTTTGCATATCCCAAACACACAATAAAATAAGCCTTGAACAAGACAAAAAAATTCAGATTTGAACACCTCTTTGGCTGACCACCTTGTGTGCTTTGTGCTTGCTTTGCATAATTCAAATTGAACTTAGACAATTCTATGACAACTAATGACACAAAGTAATAAAAAATAGCTCAAAAACTCTACCAAGCTCCACCAATCTCGACATAAGCTCCTTGCCCATGCTAAACACTTCAAATTATACTCCTTGAAGACACAAAAATCTGAAATTGCAAAGCTCAAGGCGGACACATGCTTCAAACCTTGCAAAAGCTTTTATTTTTCTTTCATTTCTCTCATTTCCTCTCATTCTTCTCTCTCCCTCTCATCCTTCTCTCTCTCTCTCGGCCTTGGCTGAGTTTCTACACTCCTTAGCTTATCTTCATCACTCCATGGTTCATCAAGGCATGCAAGAAGCTAGGGAGCTCGACTAAGCAAGCTAGGTTGCAAGAAACACACATGCAAGCTCTTTGAATCTCCATTTCAGCTTAGCTAGGAAATTTGAGAAAAACCGAGTGGTGTCTCGGCTAAGCAAGGAAAAAGGTCAACTTTGTGCTTCACCAAGAGTCTTGTGCATCCTCTGGTTGTTTTGCTAAGGTGAGGGCTAAAACTTCTTGAAAATCTTTCAAAAACCCACATGCATGCCCTTAAATGTCTATATTTACTTCTGTACTGGAGATATATGTGTGTTCATGAGCTTTTATAAACATGCATGGCAAGATATTTGTCTAAAATGTGATGTTGGATGAAATCGTGTATGGGACAGTTTTTTGCCTTGTTGGTGCGATGTGAGTTTGGCTAGGTAAATGATGTTGAAAATGCGTGAAAATTGGTAGGTAACTAGTTTTTCTAGTTTTGAACAATTTTCACAGAAATAGGCCAAAGCTAATTTTGACTCTAATGTCCTCAAAATGGCAAATTATTAAAATGTGTCCAAATCTGGAAAGTCTGGAAAAATGAAGCAGGTTTTGGCAGATTCATTAACCTTGTAGAACGAACCAGTTTTGACTTCGTAAATGACATCCAAAATCCATGAGATTTGGTGTGTTGCTAGATTTTCAGTTCTGGACATTTTTTTCAGAAATAGACTAAGGCTAAATCTGACCCTAAGGCCCTCAAAAACGACAAGTATTGAAATGTGTGCAAATCTGGACAGTTTTGTGCAGTCTCACTGTTTTGTCTATAACTATTGAACCCGAACTCCAAATGATGCGAGGTTTGCTTCTGAATTTCATTCACTTCCTAAGCTTTAATTTGACATCTTATTCACTGGAGTTGGATATTGTTTTCTTGTCTTAATGATTGTGAGAAAACAGTCCATTGCAGTGAGGGTTTCACTTAGTGATATGCTTAGAAAAATTATTGTAGCTTCTCTCGTTGTATTAAATGCTTGGGATTGTGGCATTGAGATATTGTGTGGACTGTTTTGAATACTTGAGGGTGTATGAACTAATCAACGCGAGGCTTGAGTTTGATTTCGAGATGACTTGGGTCTTAATCGCACGGGTAAGCACAAATTGGAACCCCAATGACTAGGAAAACTCGCTAAGTGTTAATCCTATGAATATCGTGTTTAATTATGTAATTAGTAGGCTGCCCGTAGTTGCCCTCATAGCCCTAAACATGATTTCGATGATTACATGTTGACAAGTAGGCCTTTCTTGCACCCGGTCCCATGTAGATGTCGTTGCATGTTGAATAATCTTATTATTTGATTACGTGAACTTTGAAATGAGTTATATGACTTGATTTACGTGCGTTACATGGCTGCCCGTTTAATGTTCATATAACTCCATGTGCCTTTCAAGTGAAATTACTTGTCTTATCGTGCCTCGCTTGTTTACTTGTCAATGTGCAATCTTATGACTGCTCGGAGGCAACCTACTTTGTTGTCCTCCTAATGTGATATATTAAATGTCATAAATGTGCATTGCATACAAGGTTGCAACATTTCATTCTGGCGTGGTAGCGTTCATGCACACCGGGAGGCATCGGGCTTGCCGGTGCAACTGTGACTACCATTGTCCAATTCCCTCTCTTGCTTGGGGGCTAGACTTGCTCGGGGAGTTGGGTCGTAGGATTTTGGAGTACATCCGGAGTACACCCATTTGGCGTGATAAGGGGATGATTTGAAGTCGGCCGCAACAACTAATACTGACATGAACTGAGAGCAAAAGCTCACTGTATCCTTTTCACTATGTGTATAAGTACTCTTGCTTGGTTCCAAGAGGACCTCGGGGAGGAAAGATGGATAATTGTGTTCCTTTACTTTTATATCATGTTATGTACTTACTTGTGATATATTCATGCTTGCAAAAAGGGTTTTCATAAGTTGAACTGGAAAATGAGTTTCAAAACCTATTTCTCGTTCCCCCTCGCTGAGTTCATAAGGACTCACCCTCTTTTATCATCTCAGGTGAAGAAGATCAAGAATAGGTACCCGAGGACGACGTGCCTAACGATGATTCCTTGGAATGATTGCCTGTCTTATGTGCTTTGCTTGATTATGGCCATTGTGAACACTATGCTGCTTGAAGACTATTTCTTTTCATGTTGCTTGATGTTTGTAATGTAAAAGACCCCCGTTGTAATTTGGAGTCTAATTTTGGCTTGTCTTGATAATAACTAGACAGACATTACTATGGTCGTTTTACTATCGTTACTGGTTAGTATCTATCATAGGATTATGAAGTATCAGGTAAGGACTAAGCAAAATGAACCTATCCAATCTTAAGCAGGTACCCATTGTTAAGCTAAGATTAACAGGTACTTTTGTAACGAGGATTCACAAACAAACGAGACATAGTATCATGCTAGGTTATTAATCAAACGAGACATCGAGATAACTAGTAGGCGTTTCAATTGATGGTAAATAGTAATCTTAGTTGGAAATGAAATTTGAGGCGTTTAGAGAACTAGGTCAAACTAAAGAGCCCAATTACAACCGTTATGCTGCCGGTTTTCCAGAAAAATTATAGAGTCTAGGCCAAATATTAAGCGTTAAACTTTCATGAACAACTAAGTACGAGACATGACTTGAATGTTTAGATCACACCCTAGTCTAACCTTTATAGGCTGGGTTGGGGCGTGACAATAGTTACCCGTCTTTCCTCCCCGAGGTCCTCTAGGAACCAAGCGAGAGTACTTATACACATAGTGAAAATGATACGGTGAGCTTTTGCTCTCAGTTCATTTCCAGTATCAGTTGTTGCGGCTGACTTCAAATTATCCCCTTATCACGCCAAATGGGTGTACTCCGGATGTACCCCGAAATCCTACGACCCAACTCTCCGAGGAAGTCTAGCCCCCAAGCGAGAGAGGGAATTGGATAATAGTAGTCACGGTTGTGCCGGCAAGCCCGATGCCACCCGGTGTGCGTGAACGCTACCACGCCAGAATAAAAGGTTGCAACCTTGTATGCAATGCACATTTATGACATTTAATATATCACATTTGGAGGACAACAAAGTAGGTTGCCTCCGAGCAGTCATAAGATTGCACATTGACAAGTAAACACGCGAGGCACGATATGACAGATAATTTCACTTATAAGCACATGGAGTTATATGAATATTAAACGGGCAGCCATGTAACGCATGTAAATCAAGTCATATAACTCATTTCGAAGTTCACATAATCAAATAATAAGATTATTCAACAGGCAACGACATCTACATGGGACCGGGTGCAAGAAAGGCCTACTTGTCAACATGTAATCATCGAAATCATGTTTAGGGCTATGAGGACAACTACGGGCAGCCTACTAATTACATAATTAAACACGATATTCATAGGATTAACACTTAGCGAGTTTTCCTAGTCATTGGGGTTCCAATTCATGCTTACCCGTGCGATTAAGCCCTAAATTGTCACGTGATTAACTCAAGCCATGCATTGATTAATTCAAACACCCTCAAGCACTCAAAACAGTCTACACAACATCCCAATGCCACAATCCCAAGCATTTAATACAACAAGAGAAGTTACAATAATTTTCAAGGCAAATCACTAGATGAAAACCTCACTGCAATGGTCTGTATTCTCACAATCATTGAGAAAATCAAACAAACTCCAATTCCAGTAAAAAAAATGTCAAATTAAATCTTAAGGAGTTAACTAAATCCAGAAACAAACCTTGCATCATTTGGAGTTCGGGTTCAAGAGTTATAGCCAAAACCGTGAGACTACGCAAAACTGTCCAGATTTGCACACATTTCAATACTTGTCGTTTTTGAGGGCCTTAGGGTCAGATTTAGCCTTAGTCCATTTCTGACAAAAATGTCCAGAACGGAAAAATCTATCAGAACACCAAATTTTATAAATTTTGGATATCATTTACTAAGTCAAAACTGGTTTTTTCTACAAGAACAGTGAATCTGCCAAAACCTGCTTCATTTTCTCAGATTTTCCAGATTTGGACACATTTTGATATTTTGCCATTTTGAGGACCTTAGAGTCAAAATTAGATTTGACCTATTTCTGTAAAAACTTCTCAGAACTGGCAAAAATAGTCACCTACCAATTTTCACGCATTTTCAACCTCATTTACCTCGTCAAAGTCACCCGCACCAACAAGACAAAAGACTTTCCCATGCCCGATTTCATCTATCATCACATTCTAGCCAAATATCTTGCCATGCATGTTTACAAAAGCTCATGAACACACATATATCACAAGTATAGAGGTAGAAATAGACATTCAAAGGCATGCATGTGGTTTTTAAAAGCTTTTCAATAAGTTTTTGCCCTCATCTTAGCAAGACAACAAGAAAATGCACAAACTCTTGATGAAGCACAATGTCAACCCTTTTTCCTTGCTTGGCCGAGAGGCCACGTGATTTTCTCTAATTTCATAGCTTAGTAACCAAGTTCTTAGTAGGTGCATGTGGTTAGAACAAGAAGAAAATGAAATGAAAGCTAACAAACTCACCAAAGCTGAAATGGATGTGCTAAAGGCTTGCATGTGCGTTTCTTTGCTCCTAGCTTTGCTTGTTCGAGCTCCTAAGGGTCTTGCATGTCTTGATGAACCATTGAGTGATGAACTTAAGCTAAGGAGAGTATAGTTTCAGCTAGGGCCTAGAGACAGAGAAGAAATGAGAGAGAGAGAGAGAAAACGTGAGAAAGAAAGAAAGAATGAAAGAAAAAATGAAAAGCTTGCTAGGTTGATGCTTGTGTCGGCCTTGGGCCTTGAGAATTCTGAATTTGTGTCTTCAGGAAGCATAATTTGAATCATCCTAGCATGGGCAAGAGAATGGGTCAAAATTTGGTGCATTGGGGAGGGTTTTTGAGCCATTTTTTTTATTGCTTTGTGTCATTAGTTGTCATAGAATTGCTAGGAATGAATTTGAATTAAGCAAGCAAGCACAAATGCACAAAAAGTGGTCGGCCAAGGCATTGCAAGAATCTGAATTTTTGTCTTGGTTGAGCAATATTTAATTGTGTGTTGGGGATATGCAAAAGAATAAGGAATAAAGAATAAGAATGTCTAGCTTTTGGTGCAATTTCGTCTTCTAGTGAGTTGAATTGGGATTTTAATATTAGTTAGTGGAATTTGTAGGATTAATTAATGATCTAGTAAGATGTTTTCTTGATTAACATGTGAGCACGCTTTCCTAGGTTTAGGGCACGCACTACGAGGTAGGGCGCGAACTACGAGACAAATGCACGTTTCCCAAGTAAATACACCCAATCCTAAATGAATGCACGTAATTCAATGCAAGGCACACAAAACGAAACACGATTCTTAAACCTAGGTCAAGGCACGCAAATCTAGGTTAAGGCACACAAAACGAGGTAACACACGTCAGTTAAGGATTAGGGCACACCATTCTAGGTCAAGGCACGAATGACGAAGCATGTACAAAAACCAAGACAGGGCACGTAATCCAAGGTCAGTCATATAATTCTTGGTCTATGGCACGCAAATCGAGATAACACACGTTATTCGGGGTCGGGCCTCACACGGAGCCCAAAATCGAACATTTTTTTTCAGTTTTGGGACACTTTTCTTCTTTTGCGCTATTTTTCCGTCACGGATCGTATGTCGTGACCGCGAAAAGGACGAGAACCTAATCCATCACATTTTTATTACCGAATCCCACGCCACCTTGGGCAAGACAACTTCGCTTCACGTAGAGGCTGGGCCCGCAAACCGAGGGCGTGGGACTTAGGACCAGGTCTCCGTGGCTCCGGTGCCCATAACTTTTGATCCGTAAGGAATTACGTGGCACACAGCATACCGTTAGAAAGCTCTCCGAGAGCTCTACGACAAGGGCAGCAAGCCTGCTCAACTGTGTCTGTTTTCGGAGCCCAAAATCGAACGTTTTCATTAGTTTTGGGACACTTTTCTTCTTTTGCGTTGTTTTTTCGTCCCAGATCGTACGTCGTGAGCCGCGAAAAGGACGACAACCTAATCCATCACATTTTTATTATCGAATCCCACGCCACTTTGGGCAAGACAACTTCACTTCACGTAGAGGCTCAGCCCACAAACCGAGGGCGTGGGGCTTAGGACCAGGTCTCCGTCGCTCCGGTGCCCATAAATTTTGATCTGTAAGGAGTTACGCGGCGCACAACATACCGTTGGAAAGCACTCTGAGAGCTCTACGATGGGGGCAGCAAGCCTGCTCGGTTGCACCTATTTTCGGAGCCAAAATCAAATGTTTTTATCAGTTTCGGGACAATTTTCTTTTTTGCGTTATTTTTCCGTCCCTAATCGTACGTCGTGAGCCGCGAAAAAAACGACAACCTAATCTATCACATTTCTATTACCGAATCCCACGCTTGGGCAAGACAACTTCGCTTCACGTAGAGGATGGGCCAGCAATCTAAGGGCGTGGGGCTTAGGACCAGGTCCCCGTCGCTCCGGTGCCCATAACTTTACATCCGTAAGGAGTTACGCAGTGCACAACAAACCGTTGGAAAGCTCTACGAGGTCTCTACGACAGGGGCAGCAAGCCTGCCTAGCAGCGCATGTTTTCGGAGCCCAAAATCGAACGTTTTCATAAGTTTCGGGATACTTTTCTTCTTTTGCGCTATTTTTTCATCCTGGATAGTACGTCGTGAGCTGCGAAAAGGACAACAACCTAATCTATCACATTTCTATTACCAAATCCCACGCCACCTTGGGCAAGACAACTTCGCTTCCCGTAGATGTTGGGGCTGCAAACTGAGGGCGTGGGGCTTAGGACCAAGTCTCCGTCGCTCCGGTGCCCATAACTTTTGATTTGTAATGAGTTACACGGCACACAGCATGTCGTTGGAAAGCTCACTGAGAGCTCTACGACAAGGGGAGCAAGCCTGCATCGCAGCACCAGTTTTCGGAGCCCAAAATCGAACGTTTTCATTAGTTTCGGGATACTTTTCTTCTTTTGCGCTGTTTTTCCGTCGTGGATAGTACGTCGTGAGCCGCAAAAAGGACAACAACCTAATCTATCACATTTCTATTACCAAATCCTATGCCACCTTGGGCAAGACAACTTTGCCTCACGTAGAGGCTAGGGTCGCAAACCGAGGGCGTGGGGCTTAAGACCAGGTCTCCGTCGCTTTGGTACCCATAACTTTTGATATGTAAGGAGTTACATGGCGCACAGCATACCGTTGGAAAGCTCTCCGAGAGCTCTACAACGGGGGCAGCAAGCCTGCTCGATTGCGCCTATTTTCGGAGACCAAAATCGAATGTTTTCATCAATTTCGGGACACTTTTCTTCTTTTGTGCTGTTTTTTCGCCCCCAATCGTAAGTCGTGAGCCGCGAGAAGGACGACAACCTAATCCATCACATTTCTATTATCGAATCCCACTCCACCTTGGGCACGACAACTTCGCTTCCCGTAGAGGCTAAGGCCGCAAACCGAGGGCGTAGAGCTTAGGAGCAGGTTTCCGTCGCTCCGGTACACATAACATTAGTTTTGTAAGGGGTTACGCGGCGCACAATATACCGTTGCAAAGCTCTCCGAGAGCTCTACGATGGGGTCCGAAAGTCTGCTTGGCTGGGCCTGTTTTTAGAGCCCAAAATCGAACGATCTCATCAGTTTCGGGACACTTTTCTTCTTTTGAGTTGTATTTCCATCCCAGATCGTACGTCGTGAGCCACGAAAAGGACGACAACCTAATCCATCACATTTCTATTATCGAATACCATGCCACTTTAGGCAAGACAACTTCGCTTCACATAGAGGCTCGGCCCGCAAACCGAGGGCGTAGGGCTTAAGACCAGGTCTCAGACGCTCCGGTGCCCATAACTTTTGATCTGTAAGGAGTTACACGGCGCACAGCATGTCATTGGAAAGCTCTCAGAGAGCTCTACGATGGGGGCAGCAAGCCTGCTCGGTTGCGCCTATTTTCAAAGCCCAAAATTGAACGTTTTCATCAGTTTCGGGACACTTTTCTTCTTTTGCGCTGTTTTTCCGTCCTCGATCGTACGTTGTGAGCCGTGAAAAGGATGACAACCTAATCCATCACATTTCTATTACCGAATCACATGCTTGGGCAAGACAACTTCGCTTCACGTAGAGGCTGGGCCGGCAAACTGAGGGCGTGGGGCTTAGGACCAAGTCTCCCTCACTCCGGTGCACATAACTTTTGATCCGTAAAAAGTTACGCGGCGCACAGCATACCGTTGGAAAGCTCTCCGAGAGCTCTACGATGGGGGCAACCAGCCTGCTTTCCTGCGCCTGTTTTTGGTGCCCAAAATTGAACTTTTTCTTCAGTTTCGAGACACTTTTCTTCTTTTGCGCAGTTTTTCCGTCCCGGATCGTACGTCGTGAGCTGCGAAAAAGACGAGAACCTAATCCATCACATTTCTATTACCGAATCCCACGCCACCTTGGGCAAGACAGCTTCACTTCACGTAGAGGCTGGGCCCCCAAACCAAGGGCGTGGCGTTTAGGACAAGGTCTCCGTCGCTCCGGTGCCCATAACTTTTGATCCGTAAGGAGTTACGCGGCGCACAGCATACCGTTGGAAAGCTCTCTGAGAGCTCTACGATAGGGGCAGCAAGTCTGCTTGGTTTTGTCTATTTTCGGAGCCCAAAATCAAACGTTTTCATCAGTTTCGTGACACTTTTCTTCTTTTGCGTTGTTTTTCCGTCCCGGATCGTACGTCGTGAGCCGCAAAAAGGACGACAACCTAATCCATAGCATTTCTATTACCGAATCCCATGCTTGAGCAAGACAACTTAGCTTCACGTAGTGGATGGGCCCGCAAACCGAGGGCGTGGGGCTTAAGACCAGGTCTCCGTCGCTCCGGTGCCCATAACTTTTGATCCATAAGGAGTTATACGGCACACAACATACCGTTGGAAAGCTCTACGAGAGATCTACGACGGAGGCAGCAAGCCTACTTGGTCGCGCCTATTTTCGGAGCCCAAAATCGAACGTTTTCATCAGTTTCTGTTCACTTTTCTCCTTTTGCGCTGTTTTTCCATCCCAGATCGTACGTCGTTAGCCGCGAAAAGGACGACAACCTAATCCATTACATTTCTATTACTGAATCCCATGGCACCTTGGGCAAGACAACTTCGATTGACGTAGAGGCTGGGCCCGCAAACCATGGGTGTAGGGCTTAGGACCAGGTCTCCGTCGCTCCGGTGCCCATAACTTTTGATCCGTAAGGAGTTACGCGACGCAGAGCATACTGTTGGAAAGCTCTCCGAGAGCTCTACGACGAGGGCAGCAAGCGTCCTCTGCTGTGCCTGTTTTCGAAGCCCAAAATCAAACGTTTTCATCAGTTTCGGAACACTTTTCTTCTTTTGCGTTATTTTTTCGTCCCGGATCGTACGTCGTGAGCCGCGAAAAGGACGACAACCTAATCCATCATATTTCTATTATCGAATCCCACGTCACCTTGGGCAAGACAACTTCGCTTCAAGTAGAGGCTGGGCCCTCAAACCGAGGGCATGGGGCTTAGGACCCGGTATCCGTAGCTCTGGTGCCAATAACTTTTGATCCGTTAGGAGTTACGCGGCGCACAGCATACCGTTGGAAAGCTCTCCGAGGGCTCTACGACGGGGGCAGCAAGCTTGCTCTTCTGCGCCTATTTTTGGAGTCCAAAATCTAACGTTTTCATCAGTTTTGGGATACTTTTCTTCTTTTGCGCTATTTTTTCAACCCCGATCGTGCATCGTGAGCCGCGAAAAGGACGCCAACTTAATCCATCACATTTCTATTACTGAATCCCACTCCACATTGGGCAAGACAACTTCGCTTCCCGTAGAGGCTGGGGCCGCCAACCGAGGGCGTGGGGCTTAGGACCAGGTGTCTGTCGCTCCGGTGCCCATAACATTAGATCCGTAAGGAGTTACGCAGCGCACATCATACCGTTGTAAAGCTCTCTGAGAGCTCTACGATAGGGGCATAAAGCCTTCTTGGCTGCACCTATTTTCGGAGCCCATAATCGAATGTTTTCATAAGTTTCGAGACACTTTTCTTCTTTTGAGTAATTTTTTCGTCCCAGATCTTACGTCGTGTGCCACAAAAAGGACGACAACCTAATCCATCACATTTCTATTATTGAATCCCATGACACTTTGGGCAAGACAACTTCGCTTCACGTAGCGTGGGGCTTAGTACCAGGTCTCCGTCGCTCCGGTGCCCAAAACTTTTGATCTGTAAGGAGTTACACGGCGCACAGCATACCGTTAGAAAGCTCTCCGAGAGCTCTACGATGGGGGCAGCAAGATTGCTCGATTGCGCCTATTTTTAGTGCCCAAAATCAAACGTTTTCATTAGTTTCGGGACACTTTTCTTCTTTTGCGCCGTTTTTCCGTCCCCGATCGTGCGACGTGAGTCACGAAAAGGACGACAACCTAATCCATCACATTTCTATTGCCGAATCCCAAGCTTGGGCAAGACAACTTCGCTTTATGTAGAGGCTAGGCCCGCAAACCGAGGGCGTGGGGCTTAGGACCAGGTCTCCGTCGCTCCGGTGCCCATAACTTTTGATCCGTAAAGAGTTACACATTGCACAGCTTTCCGTTGGAAAGCTCTCCAAGAGCTCTACTGTGGGGGCAGCAAGCACACTTTGCTGCGCCTGTTTTCGGAGCCCAAAATTGAACGTTTTCTTCAGATTCGAGACACTTTTCTTCTTTTGCGCTGTTTTTCCGTCCCGGATTGTACGTTGTGAGCCGCGAAAAGGTCGAGAACCTAATCCATCACATTTCTATTTCAGAATCCCACGCAGCCTTGGGCAAGACAACATCGCTTCACGTAGAGGCTGGGCTCGCCAACAGAGGCCGTGGGGCTTAGGACCAGGTCTCCGTCGCTCCGGTGCCCATAACGTTTGATTCGTAAGGCGTTACGCGGCACACAGCATACCGTTGGAAAGATCTCCGAGAGCTCTACGACGGGGGCAGCAAGCCTGCTCGTTTGCACCAATTTTTGGAGCCCAAAATCGAACATTTTCATCAGTGTCGGGATGCTTTTCTTCTTTTGCGCTATTTTTTCATCCCCGATCGTACGGCGTGAGCTGTGAAAAGGACAACAACCTAATCCATTACACTTCTATTACCGAATCCTATACTTGGGCAAGACAACTTCGCTTCACGTAGAGGCTGGGCCTGCAAACCGAGGGCATGGGGCTTAGGACCCGGTCTCCGTCGCTCCGGTGCCCATAACTTTTGATCTGTAAGGAGTTAAGCGGCGCACAGCACACCGTTGGAAAGCTCTCTGAGAGCTCTAAGATGGGGACAATGAACCTGCTCGCTTATGCCTATTTTCGAAGCCCAAAATCGAACGTTTTCCACAGTTTTGGGATACTTTTCTTCTTTTGCGTTGATTTTCCGTCCCGGATCATAAGTCGTGAGCTGCGAAAAGGATGACAACCTAATCCATCACATTTCTATTATCGAATCCCACGCCACTTTGGGCAAGACAACTTCGCTTAAAGTAGAGGCTCGGCCCGCAAACCGAGGGCGTGGGGCTTTGGACCAGGTCTCCGTCGCTCCGGTGCCCATAACTTTTGATCCGTAAGGAGTTACGCGGCGCACAGCATACCGTTGGAAAGCTCTCCGAGAGCTCTATGATGGGGGCAGCAAGCCTGCTCAGCTGTGCCTATTTTCATAGCCCAAAATCGAATGTTTTCTTCTATTTCGGGACACTTTTCTTCTTTTGCGCTGTTTTTCCATCCCGGATCGTATGTCATGAGCCACGAAAAGGACGAGAACCTAATCCATCACATTTCTATTAAAGAATCCTATGCCACCTTGGGCAAGACAACTTCGCTTCACGTAGAGGTTGGGCCCGCAAACCGAGGGTGTGGGGCTTAGGACTAGGTCTCCGTGGCTCCGGTGCCCATAACTTTTGATCCGTAAGGAGTTACGCGGCGCACAACATACCGTTGGAAAGCTCTCTGAGAGCTCTACGATGGGGTGCCTGTTTTCGGAGCCCAAAATTGAACGTTTTCATTAGGTTCTGGACACTTTTCTCCTTTTGCGCTATTTTTTCGTCCTGGATCATACGTCGTGAGCCGCGAAAAGAATGACAACCTAATCTATCACATTTCTATTACCGTATCACACGCCACCTTTTTCCAGACAACTTTGCTTCACGTAGAGGTTGGGCCCGCAAAGCGAGGGCGTGGGGCTTAGGACCAGGTCTCCGTCGCTCTGGTGCCCTTAACTTTTGATGCGTTAGGAGTTACGCGGCGCACATCATACTATTGGAAAGCTCTCCGAAAGCTCTACGACAGGGGCAGCAAGCCTGAACGGCTGCGCCTATTTTCGGAGCCCAAAATCGAAAGTTTTCATCAGTTTCAGGATACTTTTCTTCTTTTGCGCTGTTTTTTCGTCCTGGATCGTACGTTCTAAGCCGCGAAAAGGACGACAACCTAATCCATCACATTTCTATTACTAAATCTCATGCCATCTTGGGAAATAAACGTCACTTCCCGTAAAGGCTGGGGCAGCAAACCGAGGGTGTAGGGCTTAGGACCAGGTCTCCGTCGTTCTGGTGCCCATAACTTTTGATCCGTAAGGAGTTACGCGGTACACAGCATACCGTTGGAAAGCTCTTTGAGGGCTCTACGATGGGGGTAGAAAGCCTGCTTGGCTGCGCTTGTTCTCAAATTCCAAAATCAAATGTTTTCATCAGCTTTGGGACACTTTTCTTCTTTAGCACTGTTATTCTGTCCTGGATCGTACGTCATGAACCGCGAAAAGGACGACAACCTAATCCATCACATTACTATTACTGAATCCCACTCCACCTTGGGCATGACAACTTCGCTACCCGTAGAGGCTGGGGTCGTAAACCGAGGGTGTGGGGCTTAGGAACAGGTCTCCGTCGCTCTGGTGCCCATAACATTAGATCCGTAAGAATTTACGCGGTGCACAACATACTGTTGCAAAGCTCTTCGAGAGCTCTACAATGGGGTCAAAAAGCCTTCTTGGCTGCGCCTATTTTCGGAGCCCAAAATCGAATGTTTTCATCAGTTTCTGGACACTTTTCTTCTTTTGCGCTATTTTTCTGTCCTGGATCGTACGTTGTGAGATGCGAAAAGGATGACAACCTAATCCATCACATTTCTATTACCGAATCCCATGGTACCTTGGGCAAGACAACTTCGATTCACGTAGAGGCTGGGCCCGCAAACCGTGGGCGTGGGGCTTGGAACCAGGTCTTTGTCGCTCCGGTGCCCATAACTTTTGATCCGCAAGGAGTTACGCGATGCACAGCATACCGTTGGAAAGCTCTCCGAGAGCTCTACGACGGGGGGAGCAAGACTGCTTGGCTGCGCCTATTTTTGGAGCCCAAAATCAAATGTTTTCATCAGTTTCAGTATACTTTTCTTCTTTTGCATTGTTTTTCCGTCCCGGATCGTACGTCGTGAGCCGCGAAAAGGACGACAACCTAATCCATCACATTTCTATTATCGAACCCAATGCCACCTTTTGCTAGACAACTTCGATTCACGTAGAGGCTGGGGCCGCAAACCGAGGGCATGGGGCTTTGGACTAGGTCTTTGTCGCTTCGGTGCCTATAACATTTGATCCGTAAGGAGTTACACGGCGCACAACATACCGTTGGAAAGTTCTCCGAGAGCTCTACGACGGGGATAGCACGCTTGCTCAGCTGCGTTTGTTTTTGAAGCCCAGAATTGAACATTTTCATCAGTTTTGGGACACTTTTCTTCTTTTCCGCTGTTTTTCCGTCCCAGATCGTACGTCGTGAGCCGCGAAAAGGACGACAACCAAATCCATCACATTTCTATTACCGAATCCTAAGCCACCTTAGGAAAGACAACTTCGCTTCACGTAGAGCCTGGGCTCGCAAACCGAGGGCGTGTGGCTTAGGACCAGGTGTCCGTGGTTCCGGTACCCATAACTTTTGATCCGTAAGGAGTTACGTGGCGTACAGTATACCGTTGGAAAGCTCTTCCAGAGCTCTACGACGGGGATATCAAGCCCGCTAGGCTGCGCCTGATTTTGGAGCCCAAAATTGAACGTTTTCATCAGTTTCTTGACACCTTTCTTCTTTTCCGCTATTTTTTCATCCCGGATCGTACGTCGTGAGCCGCGAAAAGGACGACAACCTAATCCATCACATTTCTATTACCGAATCCTATGCCACCTTAGGCAAGACAACTTCGCTTCACGTAGAGGTTGGGCCCGCAAAACGAGGGCATAGGGCTTTGGACCAAGTCTCCGTGGCTTCGATTCCCATAACTTTTGATCCGTAAGGAGTTACTTTGCGCACAGTATACCGTTGGAAAGCTCTTCGAGAGCTCTACGACGGGGGCAGCAAGCTTGCTCGGTTGCACCTATTTTCGGAGCCCAAAATCGAACATTTTCATCAGTTTTGGGACACTTTTCTTCTTTTGCGCTATTTTTTCGTCCCGAATCATACTTCGTGAGCCGCGAAAAGGGCGATAACCTAATCCATCACATTTCTATTATTGAATCCCACGCCACCTTGGGCAAGACAACTTCACTTCACGTAGAGGCTGGGCCCGCAAACCGGGGGCGTGGGGCATAGGACCATGTCTCCGTTGCTCCGGTGCCCATAACTTTTGATCTGTAATGAGCTACGCGGCGCACAACATACCGTTGGAAAGCTCTTCGAGAGCTCTACGACGGGGGCAGTAAGTCTGCTCAGCTGCACCTGTTTTCGGAGCCCAAAATCAAACGTTTCATCAATTTCGGTACACTTTTCTTCTTTTGGGCTATTTTTCCATCCTGGATAGTACGTCGTGAGCTGCGAAAAGGACAACAACCTAATCCATCACATTTCTATTACCAAATCTAACGCCACCTTGGGCAAGACAACTTCGCTTCCCTTAGAGGCTGGGGCTGCAAACCGAGGGCGTGGGGCTTAGGACCAGGTCTCTGCCGCTCCGGTGCCTATAAGTTTTGATCCGTAAGGAGTTACATGGTGCACAGCATACCGTAGGAAAGTTCTCCGAGAGCTCTACGATGGGGGCAACAAGTCTGTCCAGCTGCACCTATTTTTGGAGCCCTAAATCGAATGTTTTCATCAGTTTCGGGACACTTTTCTTTTTTTGTGCTATTTTTTCGTACCGGATCGTACGTTGTGAGCCGCGAAAAGGACGACAACCTAATCCATCACATTTCTATTACTGAATCCTATGCCACCTAGGACAAGACAACTTCGCTTCACGTAGAGGCTGGGCCTGCAAACCGAGGGCGTGGGGCTTAAGACCAAGTCTCCGTGGCTCCGGTGCCCATAACTTTTTATTCGTAAGGAGTTACGCGATGCACAGCATACCGTTGGAAAGCTCTCCGAGAGCTCTATGACGGGGGTAGCAAACCTGCTCAGCTGAACCTATTTTCGGAGCCCAAAATCAAACGTTTTCATCAGTTTCTGGACACTTTTCTTCTTTTGCGCTATTTTTCTGTCCTGGATAGTACGTCGTGAGCCACGAAAAGGATGACAACCTAATCCATCACATTTGTATTACCGAATCCCATGCTACCTTGGGCAAGAAACCTTCGCTTCACGTAGAGGCTGGGCCCGCAAACCGAGGGCGTGGGGCTTAGGACCAGGTCTCCGTCGTTCTGGTGCCCATAACTTTTGAATCGTAAGAAGTTACATGACGCATAGCATACCGTTGGAAAGCTCTCCGAGAGCTCTACGATGGGGCAGAAAGCCTGCCATGCAACGCCTATTTTGGGAGCCCAAAATTGAACGTTTTCATCAATTTCTGGACACTTTTCTTCTTTTGCGCTGTTTTTTCATCACGGATCGTACGTCAAGAGCCGCGAAAAGGACGACAACCTAATCCATCACATTTCTATTACCGAATCCCATGCCACCTTGGGCAAGACAACTTCGATTCACGTAAAGGCTGGTCCCGCAAACCGTGGGCGTGGGGCTTAGGACCAGGTCCCCGTCGCTCCAATGCCCATAACTTTTGATCCGTAAGGAGTTACGCAGCGCACAGCATACCGTAGGAAAGCTCTTCGAGAGCTCTACGACTGGGGTATCAAAGTTGCTCTGCTGCGCCTATTTTCGGAGCCCAAAATCGAACATTTTCATTAGTTTCGGGACACTTTCTTCTTTTGCGTTATTTTTCCATCCCGGATCGTACTTCGTGAGCTGCGAAAAGGACGACAATCTAATCCATCACATTTCTATTATCGAATCCCACGCCACCTTGGGCAAGACAACTTCGCTTCACATAGAGGCTGGGCCCGCAAACCGAGGGCGTGGGGCTTAGGACCAGGTCTCCGTCGCTCTGGTGCCCACAACATTTGATCCGTAAGGAGTTACGCGGCGCACATCATACTGTTGGAAAGCTCTTCGATAGCTCTATGATGGGGGAGAAAAGCTTGCTTTTTTGTGCCTATTTTCGGAGCTCAAAATCGAACGATTTCATCAGTTTATGGACACTTTTCTTCTTTTGCGCTGTTTTTCCGTCCCAGATCATACATAGTGAGCCGCGAAAAGGACGACAACCTAATCCATCACATTTCTATTACCGAATCTCACGGCACCTTGGGCAAGACAACTTCGATTCACGTAGTGGCTGGGCCCGCAAACTGTGGGCGTGGGGCTTAGGATCAGGTCTCCGTCGCTCCGGTGCCCATAACTTTTGATCTGTAAGGAGTTACGCGGCGCACATCATATTGTTGGAAAGCTCTCCGAGAGCTCTATGATGAGAGAGGCAAGCTTGCTCAGCTACGCCTATTTTTGCTGCCCAAAATCGAAAGTTTTCATCTATTTCGGTATATTTTTCTTCTTTTGCGTTGTTTTTCCGTTCCGAATCGTACGTCGTGAGCCACGAAAAGGACGACAACCTAATCCATCACATTTCTATTTCCAAATCTCCCGCCACCTTGGGCAAGACAACTTCGCTTCACGTAGAGGCTGGGCCCGCAAACCGAGGGCATGGGACATAGGACCAGGTCTCCGTTGCTCCGGTGCCAATAACTTTTGATCCGTAAGGAGCTACGCGGCGCCCAGCATACCATTGGAAAGCTATCCGAGAGCTCTACGACGAGGGCAGTAAGCCTGCTCGGCTGCACCTATTTTCGGAGCCCAAAATCAAATGTTTTCATCAGTTTTGGGATACTTTTCTTCTTTTGGGCTATTTTTCCGTCCTGGATAGTACGTCGTGAGCCGCGAAAAGGACAACAACCTAATCAATCACATTTCTATTTCCAAATCTCATGCCATCTTGGGCAAGACAACTTCGCTTCCCGTAGAGGCTAGGGCTGCAAACCGAGGGCGTGGGGCTTAGGACCAGGTCTCTGTCGCTCCGGTGCCTATAACTATTGATCCGTAAGGATTTTCACGGCGCATAGCATACCGTTGGAAAGTTCTCCGAGAGCTCTACGATGGGGGCAACAAGTCTGTCCTACTGCACCTATTTTCGGAGCCCTAAATCTAACGTTTTCATCAGTTTCGGGACACTTTTCTTTTTTTGCGCTGTTTTTCAGTCCCGGATCGTACGTCGTGAGCCGTGAAAAGGACGACAACCTAATCCATCACATTTCTATTACCGAATCCTATGCCACCTTGGACAAGACAACTTCGCTTCACGTAGAGGCTGGGCCCGCAAATCGAGGGCGTGGGGCTTAGGACCAGGTCTCTGTGGCTCCGGCGCCCATAACTTTTTATCCGTAAGGAGTTACGCAGCGCACAGCATACCGTTGGAAAGCTCTCCGAGAGCTCTATGATGGGGGTAGCAAACTTGCTCGGCTGCGCCTATATGCGGAGCCCAAAATCGAACGTATTCATCAATTTCAGGACACTTTTCTTCTTTTGCGCTATTTTTCTGTCCTTGATAGTACGTCGTGAGCCGCGAAAAGGACGACAACCTAATCCATCACATTTGTATTACCGAATCACACGCCACCTTGGGCAAGAGACCTTCGCTTCACGTAGAGGTTGGGCCCGCAAACCGAGGGCGTGGGGCTTAGGACCAGGTCTCCGTTGCTCCGGTGCCCATAACTTTTGAATCGTAAGGAGTTACGCGATGTACAGCATACCGTTGGAAAGCTCTACGATGGGGGCAGAAATTCTGCATAGCAGCGCCTATTTTCAGAGCCCAAAATCGAACGTTTTCATCAGTTTCTGGACACTTTTCTTCTTTTGCACTATTTTTTCGTCCCGGATCGTACGTCATGAGCCGCGAAAAGGACTACAACCTAATCCATCACATTTCTATTACCGAATCCCACGCCACCTTGGGCAAGACAACTTCGATTCACATAGAGGCTGGTCCCGCAAACCGTGGGTGTGGTGCTTAAGAGCAAGTCTCCGTCGCTCTAGTGCCCATAACTTTTGATCCGTAAGGAGTTACGCGGCGCACATCATACTGTTGGAAAGCTCTCCGAGAGCTCTATGACGGGGGTAGGAAAGCTACTCGGCTGTGCCTATTGTCGGAGCCCAAAATTGAACATTTTCATCAATTTCGTGACACTTTTCTTCTTTTGTGTTGTTTTTCCGTCCCGGATCGTACGTCATGAGCCGTGAAAATGACGACAATCTAATCCATCACATTTCTATTATCGAATCCCATGCCACCTTGGGCAAGACAACTTCGCTTCACTTAGAGGCTGGGCCCGCAAACCGAGGAAGTAGGGCTTAGGACCAGTCTCCGTGGCTTCGGTGCCCATAACTTTTGATCCGTAAGGAGTTACGCGGCGCACAGCATACATTTACTTGGGGTTGCGTGCATTTGCATTAGAATCCAAGCATTTATCTTGAAGTACGTGCATTAGTCTTGAAGTTCGTGTCTTACCTCGTAGTTCGTGTCTACCTCGTAATTTGTGCCCTAGACCTGGGAATCCTTGCCACCACGTTAATCAAGAAAGAATCCTACACAAAGCACTAGACACTAAAATAATCCTACACAATCCACTAACCAATATTATATTCCTAATTCAAATTCGCTACAAACTCCACTAATAATAAAATAATACTAAACTATTCCTACATTTCCCCCTATCTATTATTCTATTCATAATTCAACTCATCAACAAACATTCCTATATTTTATTCTACCTAGATTCCCTAAATTCCCAACATTCCTATGACAATTCTATGACACAAATGCATAAAAATTAACTCAAAACCCTACCCAATGCACCCAAAATCTCGACACATGCATATGCCCATGCTAGGATGATTCAAATTGTGCTTCTTGGAGACACAAATCTGGCATGCCCAAGGCCAACATTTGCATCAACAATTGCAAAAGCTTCTATTTTCTCTCATTTCTCTCACTCTCCTCATATTTCTCTCTCTCCCTCTCATTTTTCTCTCTCAATCTCGGTTTTGGCTGAGTTCTTTCACTTCATAGCTCATCTTCATCACACCATAGTTAATCAAGACAAGCAACAAGCAATGAAACTCGCCCAAGCTAGCTAGGATGCAAGAATCACACATGCAAGCTTTTTGAACAACCATTTTGGCCTTGGTGAGTTTGCTAGCTTCCATTTCTTTTCTTCTTGTTCTAACCACATGCATCTACTAAGAACTTGGTCACTAAGCTAGGAAAAATAGAGAGAAATCATGTGGTGTCTTGGCTAAGCAAGGAAGAAGAAGAAATTTGTGCTTCATCAAGTTTTGTGCATCTTCTTGTTGATTTGCTAAGGTGAGGGCTAAAACTTCTTGAAAATCTTTCAAAAATCCATATGCATGCTCTTAAATGTATGTCTTTGCTTCTGACTTGAGTTATATGTGTGTTCATAAGCTTTTACAACCATGCATGGCAAGATTTTGGCTTGAGGATGATGATAGATGAAATCGGGTTTGGTGACAGCTCTCTGTCTTGTTGTTGCAAGGTGAGTTTGGCTAGGAAAATGATGTTGAAAATGCATTAAATTGGTAGGTGACTAGTTTTGTCAGTTTTGAACATTTTTTGCAGAAATAGGCCAAAGCTAATTTTGACTCTAAGGTCCTCAAAATGGCAAATCATTAAAATGTGTCCAAATCTGGAAATCTGGGAAAAATGAAGCAGGTTTTGGCAGATGCACTGACCTTGTGGATCAAACCAGTTTTGACTTAGTAAATGATGTCCAAAATGCATGAAATTTGGTGTGCTGCTATATTTTTCAGTTCTGGACATTTTTGTCAGAAATGGACTAAGGCTAAATCTGACCCTAAGGACCTCAAAAACGATAATTATCGAAATTTGTGCAAATCTGGACAGTTTTGTGCAATCCCACTGTTTTGGCTATAACTATTGATCTCGAACTTTAAATGATGCAAGGTTTATTTCTGATTTTAGTTCACTTCTTAAGATTTAATTTGACATCTTATTCACTGGAATTGGAGATTTTTTTCTTATCTTAATGATTGTGAGAAAACAGCCTATTGCAGTAAGGGTTTCACTTAGTGTTATGCTTAGAAAAATTGTTGTAACTTCTCTTGTTGAATTAAATGCTTGGGATTGTGGCTTTGGGATGTTGTGTGGACTGTTTTGAATACTTGGGGATGTTTGAATTAATTGATGTATGGCTTGAGATTGACTTTGAGTTGACTTGGGGCTTAATTGCACGGGTAACCACGAAATGGAAACCCTAGTGACTAGGCGAACATGCTAAGTGTTGATCCTTTGAATATTGAGTGTAATTATATGTTTAGTAGGCTGCCCGTAGTTTCCTTGTAGCCCTAAATGTGATTTGATTTGTTGCATGTTGACAAATAGGCCTTTCTTGCATCCGAGCCCACGTAGATGTTGTTGCATGTTAAATAATCTTATTATTTGATTACGTGGACTTTGAATTGAGTTATATGACTTGATTTACGTGCGTTTCATGGCTGCCCGTTTAATGTTCATATAACTCCATATGCTTTTCAAGTGAAATTACTTGTCTATTCGTGCCTCGCTTGTTTACTTGTCAATGTGCAATCTTATGACTGTCTGGAGGCAACCTACTTTGTTGTCCTCCTAATGTGATATATTAAATGTCATAAATGTGCATTGCATACAAGGTTGCAACCTTTCATTCTGGCATGGTAGTGTTCACGCACACCGGGCGGCATCGGGCTTGCCTGTGCAACCGTGACTACCATGGTCCCATTCCCTCTCTCGCTTGAGGGCTTGACTTCGTCGGAGAGTTGGGTCGTAGGAATTCGGGGTACATCCGGAGTACACCCACTTGGCGTGTTAAGGGGATGATTTGAAGTCGACCGCAAAAACTGAGAGCAAAAGCTCACCGTATCCTTTTTACTATATGTATAAGTAGTCTCGCTTGGTTCCTAGAGGACCTCGGGGAGGAAAGATGGGTAATTGTGTTCCTTTACTTTTACATTACGTTATGTACTTACTTGTGACATATTCATGCTTGCAAAAAGGATTTTTCATAAGTTGAACTGGAAAAATGAGTTTCAAAACCTATTTCTCGTTCCCCCTCGCTGAGTTCATAAGGACTCACCCTCTTTTTTGTCACAGGTGCAACAGATTTGGAACAGATACCCGAAGTAAATGTGCTTGTTGATGATTCCTTGGAGTGACTACGTGCTTTTGTGCTTTGCCTGAAAGTGGTTGCTATATGGATGTTGTGTTTGATTGCAAACTATTCATTTTATTGATGTAAATGACCCCGTTGTATTTTGGGTCTAATTCTGGGATTGTACTATCTATAACCGGACGAACTTTTTATTTGGTTGTTCGCTTTCGTTTTCTTAATTAGTAGTTATTGTAGGCATTCAAACCACTAGATGAACAATCAACTAAGTTAATTCTATCTAATTTCACTTAGGCACTCATTTGCAAACTAAAGGATAATAGGTACTTGCATGATAGGAAATTGACAAATAAACGGGACGTAGTTATCATATTAGACTTATTAACCAAACGAGACTTTCAAGATAGACTAGTAGGCATATCAGTTGATGACAAAATAGGAGTCCTTAATGGAATTGGATTAATGATTGGGATAATTGAGGCGTTTAGAAATTAGGTCAAACTAAAAGGTCTCAAATACAACCGTCATGCCGCCGGTTTTCCGGAAAAACTTTTGGAGTTCTAGGCTAATCTTAAGCCTTAATCATAGTGAAGCAGTTAAGTACGCGAAATGACTTGAAAGTTTAGCTCACACCCTAGTCAGCCTCTATAGGTCGGATTAGGGCATGACAGCTGCGCCTATTTTCGGAGCCAAAAATCGAACGTTTGCATCAGTTTCGGGACACTATTCTTCTTCTGCGTTGTTTTTTCGTCCCGGATCGTACGTTGTGAGCCGCGAAAAGGACGACAACCTAATCCATCACATTTCTATTATCGAATCCCATGCCACTTTGGGAAAGACAACTTTGCTTGACGTAGAGGCTTGGCCCGCAAACCGAGGGCATAGGGCTTAGGACCAGGTCTCCGTCGCTCAGGTGCCCATAACTTTTGATCTGTAAGGAGTTACGCGGCACACAACATACCGTTGGAAAGCTCTCCGATAGCTCTACGACGTGGGCAGCAAACTTTCCCGGTTGCGCCTAATTTCAGAGTCCAAAATCGAATGTTTTCATCAGTTTCGGGACACTTTTCTTCTTTTGCGCTATTTTTCCGTCCCCGATCATACGTCGTGAGCCACGAAAAAAGACGACAACCTAATCCATCACATTTCTATTACCGAATCCCACGCTTGGACAAGACAACTTCGCTTCACGTAGAGGCTGGGCCAGCAAACCGAGGGCGTGGGGCTTAGGACCAAGTCTCCGTCGCTCCGGTGCCCATAACTTTTGATCCGTAAGGAGTTACGCGGCGCACAACATACCGTTGGAAAGCTCTCCGAGAGCACTACGATAGGGGCAATAAGCTTGCTTGGCTGTGCCTATTTTTGGAGAACAAAATTGAATGTTTTCATTAGTTTTGGAACACTTTACTTCTTTTGTACTGTTTTTCCGTCCTGGATAGTACGTCGTGAGCCGCGAAAAGGACAACAACCTAATCCATCACATTTCTATTACCAAATCCCATGCCACCTTTGGCAAGACAACTTCGCTTCCCGTAGAGGCTGGGGCCGCAAATCGAGGGCGTGGGGCTTAGGACCAAGTCTCCGTCGCTTCGGTGTCCATAACTTTTGATCCGTAAGGAGTTACACGGCGCACAACATCCTGTTGGAAAGCTCTCTGAGTGCTCTACCACGGGTGTAGCAAGTCTGTCCAGCTGCGCCTGTTTTCAGAGCCCAAAATCGAACATATTCATTAGTTTCGGGCCACTTTTCTTCTTTTTGCGCTGTTTTTTCATCCCAGATCATTCGTCGTGACTAGCGAAAAGGACGACAACCTAATCCATCAAATTTGTATTACCGAATCCCACACCACCTTGGGCAAGACAACTTCGCTTCACGTAGAGGCTGGGCCCGCAAACCAAGGGAGTGGGGCTTATAACTAGGTCTCCGTCGCTCCGGTGCCCATAACTTTTGAATCGTAAGGAGTTACGCAATGCACAGCATACCGTTGGAAAGCTCTCCGAGAGCTCTTCGATGGGGGCAGAAAGCCTGCTGAGCAGCACCTGTTTTCAAAGCCCAAAATTAAACGCTTTCATGAGTTTCTGGACACTTTTCTTCTTTTGCGCTGTTTTTTTTACCCGGATCGTACGTCATGAGCCGCAAAAAGGACGACAACCTAATCCATCACATTTCTATTACCGAATCCCACGCCACCTTGGGCAAGACAACTTCGATTCACGTAGAGGCTGGTCCCGCAAACCGTGGGCGTGGGGCTTAGGACCAGGTCTCCATCGCTCCGGTGCCCATAACTTTTGATTCGAAAGAAGTTACGCGGCGCACAGCATACCGTTGGAAAGCTCTTCAAGAGTTCTACGACAGGGGCAGCAAACCTACTCGGCTGCACCTGTTTTCGGAGTCCAAAATCAAACATTTTCATCAGTTTCGGGACATTTTTCTTCTTTTGCGTTGTTTTTCCGTCCTGGATCGTACGTCGTGAGCCGCGAAAAGGATGACAATCTAATCCATCACATTTCTATTATCGAATCCCAAGCCACCTTGGGCAAGACAACTTCGCTTCACATAGAGGCTAGGCTCGCAAATCGAGGGCGTGGGGCTTAGGACCAGGTCTTCGTCGTTCTGGTGCCCATAAGTTTTGATCCGTAAGGTATTACGCGGTGCACAACGTACCGTTGGAAAGCTCTACGAGAGCTCTACGACGGGGGCAGCAAGCCTACTCGGCTGCGCCTGTTTTCGGAGCCCAAAATCGAACGTTTCCATTAATTTTGGGACACTTTTCTACTTTTGCATTGTTTTTCAATCCCGGATTGTACGTCGTGAGCCACGAAAAGGATGACAACCTAATTTATCACATTTCTATTATGGAATCCCATGCCACTTTGGGCAAGACAACTTCGCTTCATGTAGAGGCTCGGCCAGCAAACCGAGGGCGTAGGGCTTAGGACCAGATCTCCGTTGCTCCGATGCGCATAACTTTTTATCTGTAAGGAGTTACGTGGTGCATAGCATACCGTTGAAAAGCTCTCCGAGAGCTGTACGACGGGGGCGGCAAGCTTGCTCGGTTGTGCCTATTTTTGGAGACTAAAATTGAACGTTTTCATCAGTTTCGGGACACTTTTCTTCTTTTGGGTTGTTTTTCCGTCCCCGATCATACGTTGTGAGCCGCGAAAAGGACGACAACCTAATCCATCACTTTTCTATTACCGAATCCCACGCTTGGGCAAGACAACTTTGTTTCACGTAGAGGTTGGGCTCGTAAACCGAGGGCGTGGGGCTTAGGAACAGGTCTCCATCGCTCCGGTGCCCATAACTTTTGATCCATAAGGAGTTACGTGGCGCACAGCATACCGTTGGAAATCACTCCGAGAGCTCTACGATGGGTGAAGCAAGCCTGCCTAACTGTGCCTATTTTCGGAGCCCAAAACCGAACATTTTCATCAATTTCGGGACACTTTTCTTCTTTTTTGCTATTTTTCCGTCCCGGATCGTACGTCGTGAGCCTAAAAAAGGACGACAACCTAATCTCTCACATTTATATTACCGAATCCTATGCCACCTTGGGCAAGACAACTTCTCTTCACGTAGAGGCTGGGCCTGCAAACCGAGGGCGTGGGGCTTAGGACCAGGTCTCCGTCGCTTCGGTGCCCATAACTTTTGATCCGTAAGGAGTTACACGGCGCACAGTGTACCGTTGGAAAGTTCTCCGAGAGCTCTACGACAAGGCTAGCAAGCCTGCCCAACTGTGCATCTTTTCGGAGCCCAAATTCGAATGTTTTCATCAGTTTTAGGACACATTTCTACTTTTGCGCTATATTTTCGTCCCGGATCGTACGTCGTGAGCCGCGAAAAGGACGACAACCTAATCCATCATATATCTATTACCAAATCCTATGCTACCTTGGGCAAGACAACTTCGCTTCATGTAGAGGCTGGGCTCGCAAACCGAGGGCGTAGGGCTTAGGACCAGGTTACCGTGGCTCCGGTGCCCATAACTTTTGATCCGTAAGGAGTTACGTGGCCCACAACATAACATTGGAAAGCTCTCCGAGAGCTCTAAGATGGGGGCAACAAGCCTGCTCAGCTGTACATGTTTACAGACCCAAAATCGATCGTTTCCATCAGTTTTGTGACACTTTTCTTGTTTTGCGTTGTTTCTCCATCCCGGATCGTACGTCGTGAGCCGCGAAAAGGACGACAACCTCTTCCATCACATTTCTATTATCAAATCTTAAGCCACTTTGGGCAAGACAACTTCGCTTCACGTAGATGCTCGGCCCGCAAACTGAGGGCGTGGGGCTTAAGACCAGGTCTCCTTCGCTCTGGTGGCCATAACTTTTGATCTGTAAGGAGTTACGTGGTGCACAGCATACCGTTGGAAAGCTCTTCAAGAGCTCTACAACGGGGGCAGCAAGCTTGCTCGGTTGCGCCTATTTTCGGAGCCCAAAATCGAACGTTTTCATTAGTTTCGGGATACTTTTCTTCTTTTGTGCTTTTTTTTCGTCCCCGATCGCACGTCGTGAGCCACGAAAAGGACGACAACCTAATCCATCACATTTTTATTGCCGAATCCCACGCTTGGGCAAGACAACTTTGCTTCACGTAGAGGCTGGGCCTGCAAACCGAGGGCGTGGGGCTTAGGACCATGTCTCTGTGGCTCCGGTGCCCATAACTTTTGATCCGTAAGGAGTTACGCGGCGCACAACATACCGTTGGAAAGCTCTCCGAGAGCTCTACGATAGGGGCAGCAAGCCTGCTCGGCTGCGCCTATTTTCAGAGCCCAAAATTGAAAGTTTGCATCAGTTTCGGGACACTTTTCTTCTTCTGGGTTGTTTTTCCGTCCCGGATCGTACGTCATGAGCCGCGAAAAGGACGACAACCTAATCCATCACATTTCTATTATCGAATCCCATGCCACTTTGGGCAAGACAACTTCGCTTGACGTAGAGGCTTGGCCCGCAAACCGAGGGCATGGGCGTAGGACCAAGTCTCCGTCGCTCCGGTGCCCATAACTTTTGATCTGTAAGGAGTTTCGCGGCGCATAGCGTAACCTTGGAAAGCTCTCCGAGAGCTCTACGACTAGGGCAGCAAGCCTGCCGGGTTTCGCCTATTTTCGGATCCCAAAATCGAACGTTTTCATCAGTTTCTGGACACTTTTCTACTTTTGCGCTGTTTTTCCATCCCCGATCGTACGTCGTGAGCCGCGAAAAGGACGACACCTAATCCATCACATTTCTATTACCGAATCCCACTGTTGGGCAAGACAACTTCGCTTTACGTAGAGGTTGGGCCCGCAAACCGAGGGCGTGGGGCTTATGACCAGGTCTCCGTCGCTCCGGTGCCCATAACTTTTGATCTGTAAGGAGTTACGCGGCGCATAGCATACCGTTGGGAAGCTCTCTGAGAGCTCTACGACCGGGACAGCAATCTTGCTCGGTTGTGCCTAATTTTGGAGCCCAAAATCGAACGTTTTCATCAATTTCGGGATACTTTACTTCTTTTGTACTGTTTTTCCATCCAGGATAGCACGTCGTGAGCCGCAAAAAGGAAAACAACCTAATCCATCAGATTTCTATTACCAAATCCCACGCCACCAAGACAACTTCGCTTCTCGTAGAGGCTGGGGCCATAAACCGAGGGCGTGGGGCTTAGGACCAAGTCTCCGTCGCTTCGGTGCCCTTTAGTTTTGATCCGTAAAGAGTTACGCGGCGCACAACATACCGTTGGAAAGTTCTCTGAGAGCTCTACGACAGGGGCAGCAAGCTTGCCTAGCTGCGCCTGTTTTCAGAGCCCAAAATCGTACATTTTCATCAGTTTTGGGACACTTTTCTTCTTTTGCGCTGTTTTTCCGTCCCGAATCGTACATCGTGAGCCGCGAAAAGGTCGACAACCTAATCCATCACATTTCTGTTACCGAATCCTATGCCACCTTGGGCAAGACAACTTTGCTTCACGTAGAGGCTGGGCCTGCGAACCGAGGGCGTGCGGCTTAGGACCAGGTCTTCGTGGCTCCGGTGCCCATAACTTTTGATTCGTAAGCAGTTACGCGGTGCATAGCATACCGTTGGAAAGCTCTCAGAGAGCTCTACGATGGGGCCAGCAAGCATGCTCGGCTGCGCCTATTTTCGGAGCCCAAAATCGAACGTTTCAATCAATTTCGGGATACTTTTCTTCTTTTGCATTACTTTTCCGTCCCGGATCGTAAGTCGTGAGCCGCGAAAAGTACGACAACCTAATCCATCACATTTCTATTATCGAATCCCACGCCACTTTGGGCAAGACAACTTCGCTTCATGTAGAGGCTCAGCCCGCAAACCGAGGGCGTGGGGCTTAGGACCATGTCCCCGTCGCTCCGGTGCCCATAACTTTTGATCTATAAGGAGTTATGCGGCGTACAGCATACCGTTAGAAAGCTCTCCGAGAGCTCTACGACAAGGGCAGCAAGGTTGCTCGGTTGCGCATATTTTTGGAGCCTAAAATCGAACGTTTTCATCAGTTTCGGGACACTTTTCTTCTTTTGTGCTATTTTTCCGTCCCCGATCGTACGTCGTGAGCCGCGAAAAGGACGACAACCTAATCCATCACATTTCTATTACCGAATCCCACGCTAGGGTAAGACAACTTCGCTTCACGTAGAGGCTGGGCCCGCAAACCGAGGGCGTGGGACTTAGGACCAGGTCTCCGTGGCCCCGGTGCCCATAACTTTTGATCCGTAAGGAGTTACGCAGCGCACAGCATACCGTTGGAAAGCTCTCCGAGAGCTCTACGATGCGGACAGAAACTTGCTCGGCTGCTCCTATTTTTGGAGCCCAAAATCAAACGTTTTCATCATTTTCAGGACACTTTTCTTATTTTGCATTGTTTTTCCGTCCCCAATCGTACGTCGTGAGCCGCGAAAAGGACGATAACCTAATCCATCACATTTCTATTATCGAATCCCGCACCACTTTGGGCAAGGCAACTTCACTTCACGTTGAGGCTCGGCCCGCAAACCAAGGGCGTAGGACTTAGGACTAGGTCTCCGTCGCTCCGGTGCCCATAACTTTTGATATGTGAGGAGTTACGCAGCGTACAACATACCGTTGGAAAGCTCTCTGAGAGCTCTACGATGGGGGCAGCAAGCCTGCTCGGTTTCAATTATTTTTGGAGCCCAAAATCGAACGTTTTCATTAGTTTCATGACACTTTTCTTCTTTTGCGCTGTTTTTTCGTCCCCGATCGTACGTCATGAGCCGCGAAAAGGACGACAACCTAATCCATCACATTTCTATTACCGAATCCCACGCTTGGGCAAGACAACTTTGCTTTACGTAGAGGCTGGGCCCGCAAACCGAGGGCATGGGGCTTAGGACCAGGTATCCGTGGCCCCGGTGCCCATAACTTTTGATCCGTAAGGAGTTACGCGGCGCACAGCATACCGTTGGAAAGCACACCGATAGCTCTACGATTGGGGTAGAAACTTGCTCGGCTGCTCAAATTTTCGAAGCCCAAAATCGAAAGTTTTCATGATTTTTAGGACACTTTTCTTCTTTTGCGTTGTTTTTCCGTCCCCGACCGTTCGTTGTGAGCCGTGAAAAGGACGACAACCTAATTCATCACATTTCTATTATCGAATCCCATGCCACTTTGGGCAAGGCAACTTCGCTTCACGCTGAGGCTCGGCCCGCAAACCAAGGGCGTGGGGCTTAGGACCAGGTCTCCATCGCTCCGGTGACCATAACTTTTGATCTGTGAGGAGTTACGCGGCGCACAACATACCGTTGGAAAGCTCTCCGAGAGCTCTACGACCGGGGCAGCAAGCCTGCTTGGTTTCAACTATTTTCGGAGCACAAAATTGAACATTTTCATTAGTTTCGTGACACTTTTCTTCTTTTGCGCTGTTTTTTCGTCCCCGATCGTACATCGTGAGCCGCGAAAAAGAACGACAACCTAATCCATCACATTTCTATTACCGAATCCCACGCTTGGGCAAGACTACTTCGCTTCACGTAAAGGCTTGGCCCGCAAACTGAGGGTGTGTGGCTTAGGACCAGGTCTCTATCGCCACGGTGCCTATAACTTTTGATCCGTAAGGAGTTATGCAGCACACAGTATATCGTTGGAAAGCACACCGAGAGCCCTACGATGGGGGTAGAAACTTGCTCGGCTGCTCAAATTTTTGGAGCCCAAAATCGAAAGTTTTCATTATTTTTAGGACACTTTTCTTCTTTTGCGTTGTTTTTTCATTCCCGATCGTACGTCGTGAGCCGCGAAAAGGACGACAACCTAATCCATCACATTTCTATTATCGAATCCCACGCCACTTTGGGCAAGGCAACTTCACTTGACACTGAGGCTCGGCCCGCAAACCAAGGGCGTAGGGCTTAGGACTAGGTCTCTATCGCTCCGGTGCCCATAACTTTTGATTTGTGAGGAGTTACGCGGCGCACAACATACCGTTGGAAAGCTCTCTGAGAGCTCTACGACCGGGGCAGCAAGCCTGCTCGGTTTCAACTATTTTCGGAGCGCAAAATCAAATATTTTCATTAGTTTCGTGACACTTTTCTTCTTTTGCACAGTTTTTCTGTCCCCGATCGTACGTCGTGAGCCGCGAAAAGGACGACAACCTAATCCATCACATTTCTATTACCGAATCCCACGCTTGGGCAAGACAACTTTGCTTCAAGTAAAGGCTGGGCCCGCAAACTGAGGGTGTGGGGCTTAGGACCAGGTCTCTATCGCCACGGTGCCCATAACTTTTGATCCGTAAGGAGTTACGTGGCGCACAGCATACCGTTGGAAAGCACACCGATAGCTCTACGATGGGGATAGAAACTTGCTCGGCTGCTCAAATTTTTGGAGCCCAAAATCGAAAGTTTTCATCATTTTTAGGACACTTTTCTTCTTGTGCGTTGTTTTTTCGTCCCCGACCGTACGTCGTGAGCCGCGAAAAGGACCACAACCTAATCCATCACATTTCTATTACCGAATCCCATGCCACTTTGGGCAAGGAAACTTCGCTTCACGCTAAGGCTCAGCCCGCAAACCAAGGGCGTGGGGCTTAGGACCAGGTCTCCGTCGCTCCGGTGCCCATAACTTTTGATCTGTGAGGAGTTACGCGGCGCACAACATACCGTTGGAAAGCTCTCCGAGAGCTCTACGACCGGGGCAGCAAGCCTGCTTGGTTTCAACTATTTTCGGAGCACAAAATCAAACATTTTCATTTGTTTCGTGACACTTTTCTTCTTTTGTGCTGTTTTTTCATCCTCGATCGTACATCGTGAGCCGCGAAAAAGAACGACAACCTAATCCATCACATTTCTATTACCGAATCCCATGCTTGGGCAAGACTACTTCGCTGCACGTAAAGGCTGGGCCCGCAAACTGAGGGTGTGGGGCTTAGGACCAGGTCTCTGTCGCCACGGTGCCCATAACTTTTGATCTGTAAGGAGTTACGCAGCACACAGTATACTGTTGGAAAGCACACCGAGAGCTCTACGATAGGGGTAGAAACTTGCTCGGCTGCTCAAATTTTTGGAGCCCAAAATCGAAAGTTTTCATCATTTTTAGGACACTTTTCTTCTTTTGCGTTATTTTTTCGTCCCCGATCGTACGTCGTGAGCCGCAAAAAGGACGACAACCTAATCCATCACATTTCTATTATCGAATCCAACGACACTTTGGGCAAGGCAACTTCACTTCACGCTGAGGACCGGCCCGCAAACCAAGGGCGTGGGGCTTAGGACTAGGTCTCCGTCGCTCCGGTGCCCATAACTTTTGATCTGTGAGGAGTTACGCGGCGCACAACATACCGTCGGAAAGCACTCTGAGAGCTCTACGACCGGGGCAGCAAGCCTGCTCGGTTTCAACTATTTTCGGAGCGCAAAATCAAATATTTTCATTAGTTTCGTGACACTTTTCTTCTTTTGCGCTATTTTTTCGTCCCCGATCGTATGTCGTGAGCCACGAAAAAGAACGACAACTTAATCCATCACATTTCTATTACCGAATCCCACGCTTGGGCAAGACTACTTCGCTTCACGTAAAGGCTGGGGCAGCAAACTGAGGGTGTGGGGCTTAGGACCAGGTCTCTGTCGCTTCGGTGCCCTTAAGTTTTGATCCGTAAGGAGTTACGCGGTGCACAACATACCGTTGGAAAGCACACTGAGAGCTCTACGATGGGGGTAGAAACTTGCTCGGCTGCTCAAATTTTCGGAGCACAAAATCGAAAGTTTTCATCATTTTTAGGACACTTTTCTTCTTTTGCGCTATTTTTCTGTCCCCGATCGTACGTCGTGAGCCGCGAAAAAGAACGACAACCTAATCCATCACATTTCTATTACTGAATCCCACGCTTGGGCAAGACTACTTCGTTTCACGTAAAGGCTGGGCCCGCAAACTGAGGGTGTGGGGCTTAGGACCAGGTCTCTGTCGCTCTGGTGCCCATAACTTTTGATCCGTAAGGAGTTACGCGGCGCACAGCATACCGTTGGGAAGCTCTTCGAGAGCTCTACGACGGGGGCAGCAAGCTTGCTCGGCTGCGCCTATTTTCGGAGCCCAAAATCAAATATTTTTATAAGTTTCGGGACACTTTACTTCTTTTGCGCTGTTTTTCAGTCCTGGATAGTACGTCGTGAGCCGCGAAAAAGACAACAACCTAATCCATCACGTTTCTATTACCAAATCCCATGCCACCTTGGCCAAGACAACTTCGTTTCCCGCAGAGGCTGGGGCCGCAAACCGAGGGCGTAGGGCTTAGGACCAGGTCTCTGTCGCTTCGGTGCCCATAACTTTTGATCCGTAAGGAGTTACGCAGTGTACAGCATACCGTTAGAAAGTTCTCCGAGAGCTCTAAAACGGGGGCAGCAAGCCTGCCCAGCAGTGCCTATTTTCGGAGCGCAAAATTGAACGTTTTCATTAGTTTCGGGACACTTTTCCTCTTTTGCGCTATTTTTTTTGTCCCGGATCGTACGTCGTGAGCTGCGAAAAGAATGATAACCTAATCCTTCACATTTCAATTACCGAATCCCATGCCAACTTGGGTAAGACAACTTCGCTTCACGCAGAGGCTGGGCCCGCAAACTGAGGGTGTGGGGCTTAGGACCAGGTCTCTGTCGCTCCGGTGCCCATAACTTTTGATCCGTATGAAGTTACAAGGCGCACAGTATACCGTTGGAAAGCTCTCCGAGAGCTCTACGATGGGGGCAGCAAGCCATCTTAGCTGCACCTATTTTTGGAGCCCAAAATTGAACATTTTCATTAGTTTCAGTACACTTTTCTTCTTTTGCGCTGTTTTTTCATCTCGGATCGTACATCGTAAGCCGCAAAAAGGACGACAACCTAATCCATCACATTTCTATTACCGAATCCCATACCACCTTGGGCAAGACAACTTCGCTTCAAGTAGAAGCTGGGCCCGCAAACCGAGGGCGTGGGGCTTAGGACTATGTCTCCGTCAATCCAGTGCCCATAACTTTTGATCCATAAAGAGTTACGCGGTACACAGCATACCGTTGGAAAGCTCTCCGAGAGCTCTACGATGGGGATAGCAAGCCTGCTCGGCTGCGCCTGATTTTGGAGCCCAAAATTGAACGTTTTCATCAGTTTTTGGACACTTTTCTTCTTTTGCACTGTTTTTCGGTCCTGGATCGTACGTCGTGAGCCGCAAAAAGGTCGACAACCTAATCCATCACATTTCTATTACCGAATCCCACGCCACCTTGGGCAAGAAAACTTCGCTTCATGTAGAGGCTGGGTCCGGAAACACTGGGCGAGAGGCTAAGGACTACATCTCCGTCGCTCCGATGCCCATAACTTTTGATCTGTAAGGAGTTATGCGGCGCACAGCATACCGTTGGAAATATCTCCGAGAGCTCTACGATGAGGGCAACAAGCTTACTCGACTGTGCCTATTTTTTGAGCCCAAAATCGAATGTTTTCATCAGTTTTGGCACACTTTTCTACTTTTGCGTTATTTTTCCGTCCTGGATCGTATGTCGTGAGCCGCGAAAAGGACAACAACCTAATCCATCACATTTCTATTACTGAATCCCATGCCACCTTGGGCAAGACAACTTCGCTTCACGTAGAGGCTGGGCCCGTAAACCGAGGGCGTGGGGCTTAGGACCAGGTCTCCGTCACTCCGGTGCCCATAAATTTTGATTCGTAAGGAGTTACGCGATGCACATCATACTGTTGGAAAGCTCTCCGAGAGTTCTATGACGGGGGTAGCAAGCTTGCTTAGCTGCGCCTAATTTTGGGGGCTAAAAGCGAACATTTTTATCAGTTTTTGGACACTTTTCTTCTTTTGCGCTGTTTTTCCGTCCCGGATCGTATGTCGTGAGCCGTGAAAAGGACGACAACCTAATCCATCACATTTTTATTACTGAATCCCAGATCACCTTGGGCAAGACAACTTTGATTCACGTAGAGGCTGGGCCCGCAAACCGTGTGCGTGGGGCTTAGGACCAGGTCTCCGTCTCTCCGTTGCCCATAACTTTTGATCCGTAAGGAGTTACGCGGCGCACAGCAAACCGTTGGAAAGCTCTCTGAGAGCTCTACGACGGGGGCAGCAAGCTTGCTTGGCTGCTCCTGTTTCCAGATCCTAAAATCGAACCTTTTCATTAGTTTCGGGACACTTTTCTTCTTTTGCATTGTTTTTCCGCCCCGGATCGTACGTCGTGTGTCACGCCCAAACCTGGCCTATAAAGGTTAGACTATGGTATGATCTAAAATTCAAGTCATATCACAACTTAACCGTTTACGAAGGTTTAACACTTAACATTTTGGCGTAAATTCCACAAATTCTTTGGAAAATCGACAGCATAACGGTTATAATTGGGCTCCTTAGTTTGACCTAATTCTCTAAACGCCTCAGATTTTCCAATCTCAATTTTATTTCCAACTAAGATTACTATTTACCATCGATTGAAATGCCTAATGGTTATCTCGAAGTCTCGTTTGATTAATAACCTAGTATGATACTATGTCTCGTCTGTTTATTAATCCTCGTTACAAAAATACTTCTTGATCTTAGCTTGATAGTAAGTACCTGCTTAGATTGGATAGGTTCATTTTACTTAGTCCTTATCTGATACTTCATAACCCTACGATAGATACTAGTCAATGACAATAGCAAAAGACCATAGTAGTGTCTGTCTAGTTAATATCAGTACAAACCAAAATTAGACCCCAAATTACAACGGGGGTCTTTTACATCACAAACATTAAGCAACATGAAAAGAAATAGTCTTCAAGTATCATAATGTTCACAAATAGCCATAATCACGCAAAGCACATAGGACAGGCAATCACTCCAAAGAATCATCGTTAGGCACGTCGTCCTTGGGTACCTGTTCTTGATCTTCTTCACCTGAGATGATAAAAGAGGGTGAGTCCTTATGAACTCAACAAGGGGGAACGAGAAATAGGTTTTGAAACTCATTTTCCGGTTCAACTTATGAAAATCATTTTGCAAGCATGAATATAACACAATTAAGTACATAATCAATAATATAAGAGTAAAGGAACGCAATTACCCGTCTTTTATCCCCGAGGTCCTCTAGGAACCAAGCGAGAGTACTCATACACATAGTAAAAAGGAAACGGTGAGCTTTTGCTCTCAGTTCATCTCCAGTATTAGTGGTTGCGGCCGACTTCAAATCATCCCCTTATCACGCCAAATGGGTGTACTCCGGATGTACCCCAAAATCCTACGACCCAACTCTCCGAGGAAGTCTAGCCCCCAAGCGAGAGAGGGAATTGGACAATGGTAGTCACGGTTGCACCGGCGAGCCCGATGCCGCCCGGTGTGCGTGAACGCTACCACGCCAGAATGAAAGGTTGCAACCTTATATGCAATACACATTTATGACATTTAATATATCACATTAGGAGGACAACAAAGTAGGTTGCCTCCGGACAGTCATAAGATTGCACATTGACAAGTAAACAAGCGAGGCACGATAAGACAAGTAATTTCACTTGAAAGGCATATATAGTTATATGAACATTAAATGGGCAGCCATGTAACGCACGTAAATCAAGTCATATAACTCATTTCAACGTTCACGTAATCAAATAATAAGATTATTCGACATGCAACGACAATCTACGTAGGTTCGGGTGCAAGAAAGGCCTATTTGTCAACATGCAATGATCAAAATCACATTTAGGGCTATAAGGGCAACTACAGGCAGCCTACTAAACATATAATTACGCACAATATTCAAAGGATTGACACTTAGCAAGTTTACCTAGTCACTAGAGTTTCCATTTCGTGCTTACCCGTGCGATTAAGCCCCAAGTCAACTCAAAATCAATCTCAAGCCATGCATTAGTTAATTCAAACATCCCCAAGTATTCAAAACAGTCCACTCAACATCCCATTGCCACAATCCCGAGCATTTAATACCACAAGAGAAGTTACAACAAATTTTCTAAGCATATAACTAAATGAAACCCTCACTGCAATAGGCTGTATTCTCACAATCATTAAGACAAGCAAACAATCTCCAATTCCAGTGAATAAGATTTAAAATTAAAGCTTAAGAAGTGAGCTAAATTCAGAAACAAACCTTGCATCATTTGGAGTTCGGGATCAATAGTTATAGCCAAAACAGTGGGATTGCACAAAACTGTCCAGATTTGCATACATTTCAATACTTGTTGTTTTTTAGGTCCTTAGGGTCAGATTTAGCCTTAGTCCATTTCTGACAAAAATGTCCAGAACTGAAAAACCTAGTAGAAAACCAAATTTCATGCATTTTGGACATAATTTACTAAGTCAAAACTGGTTCGTTCTACAAGGTCAGTGCATCTGCCGAAACCTGCTTCATTTTTCCAGACTTCCAGATTTGGACACATTTTAATGATTTGTCATTTTGAGGACCTTAGAATCAAAATTAGCTTTGTCCTATTTCTGTGAAAAATGTTCAAAACTAGAAAAACTAGTTATGTAAAAATTTTCATGAATTTTCAACATCATTTTCCTAGCCAAACTCACCTCAAAACAACAAGACAGAGAGCTGTCACAAAACCCGATTTCATCTATCATCACCTTCAAGCCAAAATCTTGCCATGCATGGTTGTAAAAGCTTATAAACACACATATATCTCAAATACAGAAGCAAAGACAAACATTTAAGAGCATGCATGTGGATTTTTGAAGGATTTTCAAGAGGTTTTAGCCTTCACCTTAGCAAAACAACAAGAAGATGCACAAAACTTTGATGAAGCACAAATTTGGTCTTCCTCCTTGCTTAGCCGAGACACCACTCGAATTTTCTCTATTTTTCCTAGCTTAGTGACCAATTTCATAGTAGGTGCATGTGGTTAGAACAAGAAGAAAAGAAATGGAAGCTAGCAAACTCACCTAGGCCAAAATGGAGACTCAAAGAGCTTGCATGTGTGATTCTTGCAACTTAGCTAGCTTGGTCGAGTTTCTTAGCTTGTTGCTTGTCTTGAAGCACCATAGAATGATGAAGATGAGCTATGGAATGAAGAAACTCAGCCAAAGCCGAGAGAGAGAGAGAAGAATGAGAGGGAAAGAGAGAGAATGAAAGAAAAATGAGAGAAAATGACAAAGAATGAAAGCCTTGCAATTGATGAAGCATGGGTCGGCCTTGGGCATACAAAAAATCAGATTTGTGTCTTCAAGAAGCTTGATTTTTTGAATCACCTAGCATGGGCAAGAGCTTATGGCGAGATTGGGAGTTTTGAGGAGGTATTTGAGCTAGTTTTTTATGCATTTGTGTCATAGAATTGTCATAGCTTGTCTAGGATAAATTTTGAATTAAGCAAAGCAATCACAAAGGTCACAAAGTGGTCAGCCAAGGCATCAAAAAATCTGATTTTTTGTCATCTTTTGAGCATTATTTAATTGTGTGTTTGAAAGTGCAAAAGAATAAGGAATAAAGAATAAGAAATGTCTAGCTTTTTGTGAGATTTTGTCTTCTAGTGGATTGAATTAGTAATTTAATAATAGTTAGTGGAATTTGTAGGATTAATTAATGATCTAATGCTTCGTATAAGATGCTTTCTTGATTAGCGTGAAGGCACACTTTCCTAGGTCCAGGGCACGCACTACGAGATAGGGCACGAACTACGAGACAAATGTACATTTTTTAAGTAAATGCACGCAACCCTAAATGAATGCACGTAATTCAATGCAAAGCACACAAAACAAAACACAATTCTTAAACCTAGGTCAAGGCACGCAAATCTAAACTAGGGCACACGAAACGAGGTATCGCATGCAAATTGAGGTCGGACCTCACATCATGAGCCGCGAAAAGGAAAACAACCTAATCCATCACATTTCTATTATCGAATCCCACGCCATTTTGGGCAAGACAACTTCGCTTCACGTAGAGGCTCGGCCCGCAAACCGAGGGCGTGGGGCTTAGGACTAGGTCTCCGTCGCTCCGGTGCCCATAACTTTTGATCTGTAAGGAGTTACGCGGCGCACAGCAAACCGTTGGAAAGCTCTCCGAGAGCTCTATGAAGGGGGCAGCAAGCGTGCTTTGCTGCGCCTGTTTTCGGAGCCCAAAATCGAATGTTTTCATCAGTTTCGGGACACTTTTCTTCTTTCGCGTTGTTTTTCCATCCTGGATCGTACGTCGTGAACCGTGAAAAGGACGACAACCTAATCCATCACATTTCTATTATCGAATCCCACGCTACTTTGGGCAAGACAACTTCGCTTCACGTAGAGGCTCGACCCGCAAATCGAGGGCGTGGGGCTTAAGACCAGGTCTCCGTCGCTCCGGTGCCCATAACTTTTGATCCGTAAGGAGTTACGCGGAGCACAGCATACCGTTGGAAAGCTCTACGAGAGCTCTACGACGAGGGCAGCAAGCTTGCTTGGCTGCACCTGGTTTCGGAGACCAAAATCGAACGTTTTCTTCAGTTTTGGGACACTTCTCTACTTTTACGATGTTTTCCCGTCCCTGATCGTACGTCGTGAGCCGCGAAAAGGACGAGAACCTAATCCATCACATTTCTATTACCGAATCCTATTCCACCTTGGGCAAGACAACTTCGCTTCACGTAGAGGCTGGGCCCGTAAACCGTGGGCGAGGGGCTTAGGACGAGGCATCCGTCGCTCCGGTGCCCATAACTTTTGATCCGTATGGAGTTGCGCGGCGCACAGCATACCGTTGGAAAGCTCTCCGAGAGCTCTACGACGGGGGAAGCAAGCTTGCTTAGCTGCGCCTGATTTTGGAGCCCAAAATCGAACGTTTTTATCAGTTTCTGGACACTTTTCTTCTTTTGCGCTGTTTTTCCGTCCCGGATCGTACGTCGAGTGCCGTGAAAAGGACGACAACCTAATCCATCATATTTCTATTATCGAATCCCACGCCACTTTAGGCAAGACAACTTTGCTTCACGTAGAGGCTCGGCCCGCAAACCGAGGGCGTGGGGCTTAGGACCAGGTCTCCGTCGCTCCGGTGCCCATAACTTTTGATCCGTAAGGAGTTATGCGGCGCACAGCAAACCGTTGGAAAGCTCTCCGAGAGCTCTACAAAGGAGGCAGCAAGCTAGCTTGGCTACGCCTATTTTCGGAGCCCAAAATCGAATGTTTTCATCAATTTTGGGAAACTTTTCTTTTTTTACGTTGTTTTTTCATCCCGGATCGTATGTCGTGAGTCGTGAAAAGGACGACAACCTAATCCATCACATTTCTGTTACCGAATCCCATGCCACCTTGGGTAAGCCAACTTCGCTGCACGTAGAGGATGGGACCGCAAACCGAGGGCGTGGGGCTTAGGACTAGGTCTCTGTCGCTCCAGTGCCTATAACTTTTGATCTGTGAGGAGTTACGCGGCGCACAATATACCGTTGGAAAGCTCTCCGAGAGCTCTACGACGGGGGCAGCAAGCCTGCCCGGTTTCGCCTATTTTTAGAGCCCAAAATCGAAGTTTTCATTAGTTTCGGGACACTTTTCTTCTTTTGTGTTATTTTTCCGTCCCCGATTGTACGTCGTGAGCCGCGAAAAGGACAACAACCTAGTCCATCACATTTCTATTACCGAATCCCAAGCTTGGGTAAGTCAACTTCGCTTCACGTAGAGGCTGGGCCCGCAAACCGAGGGCGTGGGGCTTAGTCCAGGTCTCCGTCGCTTTGATGCCCATAACTTTTGATCCGTAAGGAGTTACACGGCGCACAGCATACCGTTGGAAAGGTCTCTGAGAGCTCTACGATGGGGGTAGCAAGCTTGCTTCGCTGCGCCTGTTTTTGGAGCCCAAAATCGAACGTTTTCTTTAGTTTCAGGACATTTTTCTTCTTTTACACTATTTTTCTGTCCCGGATCATTCATCGTGAGTCGCAAAAAGGAAGAGAACCTAATCCATCACATTTCTATTACCGAATCCCATGCCACCTTGGGCAAGACAACTTCGCTTCACGTAGTGGCTGGGCCCGCAAACCAAGGGCGTGGGGCTTATGACCTGGTCTCCGTCGCTCTGGTGCCCATAACTTTTGATCTGTAAGGAGTTATGCGGCGCACAGCATACCGTTGGAAATCTCTCAGAGAGCTCTACGATGGGGGCAGCAAGCCTGCACGGCTGCCACTATTTTTGGAGACCAAAATTGAACATTTTCATCAGTTTTGGGACACTTTTCTTATTTTGCGTTATTTTTCAGTCTCGTATCGTACGTTGTGAGCCACGAAAAGGACGACAACCTCATCCATCACATTTCTATTATCGAATCCCATGCCACTTTGGGCAAGACAACTTCGCTTCACGTAGACGCTCTGCCCGCAAACCGAGGGCGTGGGGCTTAGGACCAGGTCTCCGTCGCTCCGGTGCCCATAACTTTTGATCTGTAACAAGTTTCGCAGTGCACAGCATACCGTTGCAAATCACTTCGAGAGCTCTACGACGGGGCAAGCAAACCTGCTCGGTTGTGCCTATTTTCAGAGCCCAAAATCGAACGTTTTCATCAGTTTCGGGACACTTTTCTTCTTTTACGCTGTTTTTCCATCCCCGATCGTACGTCATGAGCCGCGAAAAGGACGACAACCTAATCCATCACATTTCTATTACTGAATCCCGCGTTTGGCAAGACAACTTCACTTCACATAGAGGCTGGGCCCGCAAACCGAGGGCGTGGGGTTTTGGACCAGGTTTTCGTCGCTCCGTTGCCCATTACTTTTGATCCGTCAGGAGTTACGCGGCACACAGCATACCGTTTGAAAGCTTTCCGAGAGCTCTACTATGGGGGCAGCAAGCTTGCTTGGCTGCGCCTGTTTTCAGAGCCTAGAATAAAACGTTTTCTCCAGTTTCGGGACACTTTTCTTCTTTTGCGCTGTTTTTCAGTCCCAGATCGTACGTCGTGAGCAGCAAAACGGACGAAAAACTGATCCATCACATTTCTATTACCAAATCCCATGCCACCTTGGACAAGACAACTTCGCTTCACGTAGAGGCTGGGCCCGCAAACTGAGAGCATGGGGCTTAAGACCAGGTCTCTGTTGCTCCGGTGCCCAAAACTTTTGATCCGTAAGGAGTTACGCAGCGCACAGCATACCGTTGGAAAGCTCTTCGAGAGTTCTATGACGGGGGCAGCAAGCCTGCTTAGCTGCCCCTATTTTCGGAGCCTAAAATTGATCATTTTCATCAGTTTTGGTACACTTTTCTTCTTTTGCTTGTTTTCCCGTCCCGAATCGTACGTCGTGAGCCGCGAAAAGGACGACAACCTAATCCATCACATTTATATTGTCGAATCCCACTCCACTTTGGGCAAGACAACTTCGCTTCACGTAGAGGCTGGGCCCGCAAACCGAGGGCGTGGGGCTTAGGACTAAGTCTCCGTCGCTCCGGTGCCCATTACTTTTGATCGGTAAGGAGTTACGCGGCGCACAGCATATCGTTAGAAAGCTCTCTGAGAGCTCTATGAGGAGGGCAGCAAGCTTGCTTGGCTGCACCTGTTTTCGGAGACCAAAATCGAACATTTTCTTTAGTTTCGGGACACTTTTCTTCTTTTACGATGTTTTTCCATCCCTGATCGTACGTCATGAGCCGCGAAAAGGACGAGAACCTAATCCATCACATTTCTATCAACGAATTCCATGCCACCTTGGGCAAGACAACTTCGCTTCACGTAGAAGTTGGGCCCGCAAACCGAGGGCGTAGGGCTTAGGACCAGGTCTCCGTCGCTCCGGTGTCCATAACTTTTGATCCGTAAAAAGTTACGCGGCGCACAGTATACCGTTGGAAAACTCTCCGAGAGCTCTACGATGGGGGCAGCTAGCCCACTCGGCTGCGCCTATTTTCGGAGCCCAAAATCAAATGTTTTCATTAGTTTCTGGACAATTTTCTTCTTCTACGTTATTTTTCGATCCTGAATCGTACGTCGTGAGCCGCAAAAAGGACGACAACCTAATCCATCAAATTTCTATTACCGAATCCCACACCACCTTGGGTAAGAGAACTTCGCTTCACGTAGAGTCTGGGTCCGCAAATCGAGTGCGTGGGGCATAGGACCAAGTCTCCGTCGCTTCAGTGCCCATAACTTTTGATCCGTAAGGAGTTACAAGGCGCACAGCATACCGTTGGAAAGCTTTCTGAGAGCTCTACGATTGGGGCAGCAAGCCTGCTTGGCTGCATCTATTTTTGGAGCCCAAAATCGAACGTTTTTATTAATTTCGGTACACTCTTCTTCTTTTACGCTGTTTTTTCATCCCGGATCGTATGTCGTGAACAGCGAAAAGGACGACAACCTAATCCATCACATTTCTATTACCAAATCCCATGCCACCATAGGCAAGACAACTTCGCTTAACGTAGAGGCTGGGCCCGCAAACCGAGGGAGTGGGCCTTAGGACCAGGTCTCCGTCGATCTGGTGCCCATAACTTTTGATCCATAAGGATTTACGCGGCGCACAGCATACCGTTGGAAAGCTTTCCGAGAGCTCTACGACGGGGACAGCAAGCCTGCTCGGTTGCGCCTGATTTTGGAGCCCAAAATCGAACGTTTTCGTCAGTTTTTGGACAGTGTTCTTCTTTTGCACTGTTTTTCCGTCCCGGACCGTACGTCGTGAGCCGCGAAAACGACAACGACCTAATCCATCACATTTTTATTACCGAATCCCACACCACCTTGGGCAAGATAACTTCGCTTCAGGTAGAAGCTGGGCCCGCAAATCGAGGGCATGCGGCTTAGGACCAGGTCTCCGTTGCTCCGGTGCCCATAACTTTTGATCCGCAAGGAGTTTCGCGGCGCACAGCATACCGTTGGAAAGCTCTCCGAGAGCTCTACGATGGGGGTAGCAAGCCTACTTGGCTGCGCCTGTATTTGGAGCCCAAAATCGAACATTTTCTTCAGTTTTTGGACGACTTTCTTATTTTGCGCTATTTTTCCGTCCCGGATCGAACGTCGTGAGCCTCGAAAAGGACGAGAACTTAATCCATCACATTTCTTTTACCGAATCCCACGCCACCTTGGGCAAGAGAACTTCGCTTCACGTAGAGGCTGGCCACGCAAACCTAGGGCGTGGGGCTTAGGACCAGGTCTCCGTCGCTCCAGTGCCCATAACTTTTGATCTGTAAGGAGTTATGCGGCGCAAAGCATACTGTTGGAAAGCTCTCTGAGAGCTCTACGACGGGGGAAGCAAGCCTACTCGGCTGCGCCTATTTTTGGAGATCAAAATCAAACGTTTTCATTAGTTTTTGGACAGTTTTCTTCTTTTGAGCTATTTTTCCGTCCCGAATCGTACGTCGTCAGCCACGAAAAGGACGACAACCTGATCCTTCACATTTCTATTACCGAATCCCATGCCACCTTGGGTAAGACAACTTCGCTTCATGTAGAGGCTCGGCCCCCAAACCGAGGGCGTGGGGCTTAGGACCAGGTCTCCGTCTATCCGGTGCCCATAACTTTTGATCCGTATGGAGTTACAAGGCGCACAGCATACCGTTGGAAAGCTCTCCGAGAGCTCTACGATGGGGGCAGCAAACCAGCCAAGCTGCACCTATTTTGGAGCCCAAAATCAAACGTTTTCATCAGTTTCAGTACACTTTTCTTCTTTTGCGCTGTTTTTTCGTCCCAGATCATACGTCGTGAGCCACGAAAAGGACGACAACCTAATCCATCACATTTCTATTACCGAATCCCATGCCACCTTGGGCAACACAACTTCGCTTCACGTAGAGGCCAGGCCCGCAAATCGGGGGTGTGGGGCATAGGACTAGGTCTCCGTCGATCCGGTGCCCATAACTTTTGCTCCATAAGGAGTTACGCGGCGCACAACATATTGTTGGAAAGCTCTACGATGGGGACAGCAAGCCTGCTCAGATGCGCCTGATTTTGGAGGCCAAAATTAAACGTTTTCATCAGTTTTTGGACACTTTTCTTCTTTTGCGCTATTTTTCCGTCCCGGATTGTACGTCGTGAGCCGCAAAAAGGATGACAACCTAATCCATCACATTTCTATTACTGAAACTCATGCCACCTTGGGCAACACAACTTCGCTTCACGTAGAGGCTGGGCCCACAAACACTGGGCGATGGGCTTAGAACCACATCTCCGTCGCTCCGGTGGCCATAACTTTTTATCCGTAAGGAGTTACGCGGCGCACAGCATACCGTTGGAAAGCTTTCTGAGAGCTCTACATCGGGGGCAGCAACCCTGCTCGACTGCACCTATTTTTCGAGCCCAAAATTGAATATTTTCATTAGTTTCGGCACACTTTTCTACTTTTGCGTTATTTTTCCCTACCGGATCGTACGTCGTGAGCCTCGAAAAGGACGACAACCTAATCCATCACATTTCTATTTCTGAATCCCATGCCACCTTGGGCAAGACAACTTCGCTTTACGTAGAGGCTGGGCCCGCAAACCGAGGGCGTGGCGCTTAGGACCAGGTCTCCGTCGCTCCGGTGCCCATAACTTTTGATCCGTAAGGAGTTACGTGGCGCACAACATATCATTGGAAAGCTCTCCTAGAGCTCTACGACGGGGGTAGCCAGCTTTCTTAGCTGCGCCTGATTTTGGAGCACAAACTTGAACATTTTTCTCAGTTTCTGGACACTTTTCTTCTTTTGCGCTATTTTTCTGTCCCGGATCGTACGTCATGAGCTGCGAAAAGGACGACAACCTAATCCATCACATTTCTATTATCGAATCGTACGGCACCTTGGGCAAGACAACTTCGATTCATGTAGAGGCTGGGCCCACAAACCGTGGGCGTGGGGCTTAGGACTTGGTCTCCATCGCTCCGTTGCCCATAACTTTTGATCCGTCAGGAGTTACGCGCCGCACAGCAAGCCGTTGGAAAGCTCTCCAAGAGCTCAACGACTGGGTCAGCAAGCTTACTTGACTGCGCCTATTTTCAGAGCCCAAAATTGAACCTTTTCATAAGTTTCAGGACACTTTTCTTATTTTGCATTGTTTTTCTGTCCCGGATCGTACGTCGTGAGATGCGAAAAGGACGACAACCTAATCCATCACATTTCTATTATTGAATCACATGCCAATTTGAGCAAAACAACTTCGCTTCACGTAGAGGCTCGGCCGGCAAATCGAGGGCGTGGGGCTTAGGACCAGGTCTCCGTCGCTCCGGTGCCCATAACTTTTGACCCGTAAGGAGTTACGCGGAGCACAACATACCGTTGGAAAGCTCTCCGAGAGCTCTACGATGGGGGCTGCAAGCCTGCTTGGTTGTGCCTATTTTCGGAGCCCAAAATCAAACATTTTTTTTAGTTTCGGGATACTTTTCTGCTTTTGCAATATTTTTCTGTCCCGGATCATACGTCGTGAGCCGCAAAAAGGACGAGAACCTAATCCATCACATTTCTATTACCGAATCCCACGCCACCTTGGGCATGACAACTTTGCTTCACGTAGAGGCTGGGCCCGCAAACCGGGGGCGTGGGGCTTAGGACCAGGTCTCCGTTGCTCCAGTGCCCATAACTTTTGATCCGTAAGGAGTTATGCGGCGCGCAGCATAATGTTGGAAAGCTCTCTAAGAGCTCAACGACGGGGGCAGCAAGCTTGCACGGCTGCGCCTGTATTCGGAGCCCAAAATCAAACGTTTTCATCAGTTTCTGGACAGTTTTCTTCCTTTGCGTTGTTTTTCCGTCCCGAATTGTACGTCGTGAGCCGCGAAACGGACGATAGCCTAATCCTTCACATTTCTATAACCGAATCCCATGCCACCTTGGGTAAGACAACTTCGCTTCACGTAGAGGCTGGGCTAGCAAACCGAGGGCATGGGGCTTTGAACTAGGTCTCCGTCGCTCCGGTGCCCATAACTTTTGATCCGTAAGGAGTTACAAGGCGCACAACATACCGTTGGAAAGCTCTCCGAGAGCTCTACGATGGGGGTAGCAAGCCTGCTTTGCTGCACCTATTTTTGGAGCACAAAATCGAACGTTCTCATCAGTTTCGGTGCTTTTTTCTTGTTTTGCGCTATTTTTTCATACCGGATCGTACGTTGTGAGCCGCGAAAAGGACGACAACCAAATCCATCACATTTCTATTACTGAATCCCACGCCACCTTGGGCAACACAACTTCGCTTCACGTAGCGGCTGGACCCGCAAACCGAGGGCGTGGGGCTTAGGACCAGGTCTCCGTCGATCCGGTGCCCATAACTTTTGATCCATAAGGAGTTACATGGCGCACAACATGCCTTTGGAAAGCTCTCTGAGAGCTCTACGTCGTGGGCAGCAAGCCTGCTCGGCTGTGAATGTTTTTGGAGCCCAAAATTGAACGTTTTCATCAGTTTCGGCACACTTTTCTACTTTTGCGTTGTTTTTCCATCCCCGATCGTACGTCATGAGCCGTGAAAAGGACGACAACCAAAACAATCACATTTCTATTATTGAATCCCACGCCACCATGGGCAAGAAAACTTCGCTTCACATAGAGGCTAGGATCGCAAACCGAGGGCGTGGGGCTTAGGACCAGGTCTCCGTCGTTTCGGTGCCCATAACTTTTGATTCGTAAGGAGTTACGCAGCGCACAGCATACCATTGGAAATCTCTCTGAGAGCTCTATGATGAGGGCAGCAAACCTTCTCGGCTGCGCCTGATTTTGGACCCCAAAATTGAACGTTTTGATTAGTTTCTGGACACTTTTCTTCTTTTGCGCTATTTTTCCGTCCCGGATCGTATGTCGTGAGCCGCGAAAAGGATGACAACCTAATCTATCATATTTCTATTACCGAATCCTACGCCACCTTGGGCAACACAACTTCGCTTCACGTAGCGGCTGAACCCGCAAACTGAGGGCGTGGGGCTTAGGACCAGGTCTCCGTCGATCCAGTGCCCATAACTTTTGATCCATAAGGAGTTACATGGCGCACAGCATACCTTTGGAAAGCTCTCTAAGAGCTCTACGACGTGGGCAGCAAGCCTGCTCGACTGTGAATGTTTTTGGAGTCCAAAATCGAACGTTTTCATTAGTTTCGGCACACTTTTCTACTTTTGCGTTGTTTTTCCATCCCCGATCGTATGTCGTGAGCCGCAAAAAGGACGACAACCAAATCAATCACATTTCTATTATCGAAGCCCACGCCACCATGGGCAAGAAAACTTCGCTTCACATAGAGGCTGGGATGGCAAACCGAGGGCGTAGGGCTTAGGACCAGGTCTCCGTCGCTCCCCTGCCCATAACTTTTGATCCGTAAGGAGTTACGCAGCGCACAGCATACCGTTGGAAATCTCTTTGAGAGCTCTACGACGAGGGCAGCAAGCCTTCTCAGCTGCACCTGATTTTGGACCCCAAAATTGAACGTTTTGATTAGTTTCTAGACACTTTTCTTCTTTTGCGCTATTTTTCCGTCCAGGATCGTATGTCGTGAGCCGCGAAAAGGACGACAACCTAATCCATCATATTTCTATTACCGAATCCCATGGCACCTTGGGCGAGACAAATTCAATTCATGTAGAGGCTGGGATCGCAAACCGTGGGCATGGGGCTTAGGACACGGTCTCCGTCGCTCCGGTGCCCATAACTTTTGATCCGTAAGGAGTTACGCGGAGCACAGCATGCCGTTGGAAAGCTCTCCGAGAGCTCTACGATGAGGGCAGCAAGCTTGCTTGGCTGTACCTATTTTCGGAGCCCAAAATTGAATATTTTCTTCAGTTTCGGGACACTTTTATGCTTTTGCAATATTTTTTCGTCCCGGATCGTACGTCGTGAGCCGCAAAAAGGGAGAGAACCTAATCCATCAAATTTCTATTACCGAATCCCATGCCAACTTGGGCATTAAAACTTCGCTTCACGTAGAGGCTGGGCCCGCAAACCGAGGGCGTGGGGCTTAGGACCAGGACTCCGTCGCTCCATTGCCCATAACTTTTGATCCGTAAGGTGTTACGCGGCGCACAGCATAACGTTGGAAAGCTCTCCGAGAGCTCAACGACGGGGGCAGCAAGCTTGCACGGCTGCGCCTATTTTTGGAGCACAAAATCAAACATTTTCATCCCTTTCTAGACAGTTTTCTTCTTTTGCGCTGTTTTTCCGTCCCGAATCGTACGTCGTGAGTCACGAAACGGACGACAACCTAATCCTTCACATTTTTATTACCGAATCCCACGCCACGTTGGGTAAGACAACTTCGCTTCACGTAGAAGCTGGGCCTGCAAACCGAGGGCGCGGGGCTTAAGACAAGGTCTCCGTCGCGCCGGTGCCTATAACTTTTGATCCGTAAGGAGTTACAAGGCGCACAACATACCGTTGGAAAGCTCTCCGAGAGCTCTACGATGGGGGCAGCAAGCCTGCTTTACTGCACCTACTTTTGAAGCACAAAATTGAACGTTTTCATCAGTTTCGGTGCTCTTTTCTTCTTTTGCGCTATTTTTTCATACCGGATCGTACGTCGTGAGCCGCGAAAAGGACGACAACCAAATCCATCACATTTCTAATACCGAATCTCATGCCACCTTGGGCAAGACAATTTTGCTTCACGTATAGGCCGGGCCCGCAAATCGAGGGCGTGGGGCTTAAGACCAAGTGTCCGTCGATCCGGTGCCCATAACTTTTGATCCATAAGGAGTTACACGGCGCACACCATACCGTTGGAAAGCTCTCTGAGAGCTCTATGATGGGGGCAGCAAGCCTGCTCAGTTTCGAATGTTTTTGGATCCCAAAATCGAATGTTTTCATCAGTTTCGGCACACTTTTATACTTTTGCGTTATTTTTCCGTCCCGGATCGTACGTCGTGAGCCGTGAAAAGGACGACAACCCAATCCATCACATTTCTATTATCCAATCCTACGCCACCATGGGCAAGAAAACTTCGCTTCACATAGAGGCTGGGCTCGCAAACCGAGGGCGTGGGGCTTAGGACCAGGTCTCTGTCGCTCCGGTGCCCATAACTTTTGATCCGTAAGGAGTTACGTGGCGCACAGCATACCGTTGGAAAGCTCTCTGAGAGCTCGACGACGTGGGCAGCAACCCTTCTCGTCTGCGCCTGATTTTGGAGCCCAAAATCAAACATTTTCATTAGTTTCTGGACACTTTTCTTCTTTTGCGCTGTTTTTTCATTTCGGATCATATGTCGTGAGTCGCGAAAAGGACGACAACCTAATCCATCATATTTCTATTACCGAATCCCACGGCACCTTGGGCAAGACAACTTCGATTCACGTAGAGGCTTGGCCCGCAAAGCGTGGACGTGGGGCTTAGCACCAGGTCTCCGTCGCTCCGGTGCCCATAACTTTTGATCCGTAAGAAGTTACGTGGCGCACAACAAACCGTTGGAATGCTCTCCAAGAGCTCTACGATGGGGGTAGCAAGCCTGCTTTGCTGTGCCTATTTTCGGAGCCTAAAATCGAACGTTTTCATCAATTTCGGGATACTTTTCTTCTTTTGCGTTGTTTTTTCGTCCCGGATCGTACGTCGTGAGCCGCGAAAAGAACGACAACCTAATCCATCACATTTCTATTATCGAATACCACGCCACTTTGGGCAAGACAAATTCACTTCACGTAGAGGCTGGGCCCGCAAACTGAGGGCGTGGGGCTTAGGACCAGGTCTCCGTCGCCCTGGTGTCCATAACTTTTGATCCGTAAAGAGTTACACAGAGCACATCATACCGTTGGAAAGCTCTCTGAGAGCTCTACGATGGGGGCAACAAGCCTGCTTGGCTGCACCTATTTTCGGAGCCCAAAATCGAATATTTTCTTCAATTTTGGGATACTTTTCTTCTTTTGCAATATTTTTTCATCTCGGATCGTACGTCGTGAGTCGCAAAAAGGACGAGAACCAAATCCATCACATTTCTATTACCGAATCCCACGCCACCTTGGTCATGAAAACTTCGTTTCACGTAGAGGCTGGGCCCGCAAACCGAGGGCGTGGGGCTTAGGACCAGGTTTCCGTCTCTCCGGTGTCCATAACTTTTTATCGGTAGGAGTTACACGGCGCACAGCATACCGTTGGAAAGCTCTCCGAGAGCTCTACGATGGGGGCAGCAAGCTAGCTTGGCTACGCCTGTTTTCGGAGCCCAAAATCAAACATTTTCATCAGTTTCTGGACTATTTTCTTCTTTTGCGCTGTTTTTCCGTCCCGAATCGTATGTCGTGAGCCGCGAAAAGGACAACAACCTAATCCATTACATTTCTATTACCGAATCCAATGCCACCTTGGGTAAGACAACTTCGCTTCACGTAGAGGCTGGGCCCGCAAACCGAGGGCGTGGGGCTTAGGACTAGGTCTCCGTTGCTCTGGTGCCCATAACTTTTGATCCGTAAGGAGTTACAAGGCGCACAGCATATCGTTGGAAAGCTCTCCGAGAGCTCTACGATGGGGTTAGCAATCCTGCTTGGCTGTACCTATTTTTGGAGAACAAAATCGAACGTTTTCATCAGTTTCGGTACTCTTTTGTTCTTTTGCACTGTTTTTTCATCCCGGATCGTACGTCGTGAGCCGCGAATAGGAAGACAACCAAATCCATCACACTTTTATTACTGAATCCTATGCCACCTAGGGCAAGACAACTTCGCTTCCCGTAGAGGCTGGACCCGCAAATCGAGGGCGTGGGGCTTAGGACCAGTTCTCCGTCGATCCAGTGCCCATAACTTTTGATCCATAAGGAGTTACAAGGCACATAGCATACCGTTGTAAAGCTCTCTGAGAGCTCTATGATGGGGACAGCAAGCCTGCTCGGCTACGCCTGATTTTGGGGCCCAAAATTGAACATTTTCATCAGATTCTAGATACTTTTCTTCTTTTGCGCTGTTTTTCCGTCCCGAATTGTACACCGTGAGTCGTGAAAAGGACGACAACCTAATCCATCACATTTCTATTACTAAATTGCACGCCACCTTGGGCACGACAACTACGCTTCACGTAGAGGCTGGGCCCGCAAACCGTGGGGAGGGGCTTAAGACGAGGTATCTGTCGCTCCAGTGCCCATAACTTTTGATCCGTATAGAGTTACGCGGCGCACAACATACCGTTGGAAAGCTCTTCGAGAGCTCTACAACAGGGGCAGAAAACCTGCTCGGCTGCACCTATTTTCAGAGCAAAAAATTGAACGTTTTCATCAATTTTGGGACACTTTTATACTTTTGCGTTGTTTTTCCATTCCGGATCGTACGTCGTCAGTCGCGAAAAGCACGACAACCTAATCCATCACATTTCTATTATCGAATCCCATGCCACCTTGGGCAAGACAACTTCGCTTCATGGAGAGGCTGGGCCAGCAAACCTAGGGCGTGGGGCTTAGGACCAGGTCTCCGTCACTCCGGTGCCTATAACATTTGATCTGTAAGGAGTTACGCTGCGCACAGCATCCCATTGGAAAGCTCTCCGAGAGCTCTACGACGGGGGCAGCAAGCGTTCTCAGCTGCGCCTGATTTTGGTGCCCAAAATCGAATGTTTTCATCAGTTTCTGGACCCTTTTATTCTTTTGCGCTATTTTTTCGTCCTGGATCGTACGTCGTGAGCCGCAAAAAGGACGACAACCTAATTCATCACATTTCTATTACCGAATCCCACGGCACCTTGGGCAAGACAACTTCGATTCACGTAGAGCCTGGGCCCGCAAACCGTGGGCGTGGGGCTTAGGACCAGATCTCTGTCACTCCGGTGCCCATAACTTTTGATCCGTAAGGAGTTACGCGGCGTACAACATACCGTTGGAAAGCTCTCCAAGAGCTCTATGACGGCGGCAGCAAGCGTGCTCTGCTGCGCCTATTTTTGAATCCCAAAATCAAACGTTTTCATCAATATCGGGACACTTTTCTTCTTTTGTGTTGTTTTTCTGTCCCAGATCGTACGTCGTCAGCCGCGAAAAGCACGACAACCTAATCCATCACATTTCTATTATCGAATCCCATGCCAGCTTGGGCAAGACAACTTCGCTTCACGGAGAGGCTGGGCCAGCAAACCTAGGGCGTGGGGCTTAGGACCAGCTCTCCGTCACTCCGGTGCCTATAACATTTGATCTGTAAGGAGTTACGCTGCGCACAGCATCCCATTGGAAAGCTCTCCGAGAGCTCTACGACGGGGGCAGCAAGCGTTCTCAGCTGCGCCTGATTTTGGTGCCCAAAATCGAATGTTTTCATCAGTTTCTGGACCCTTTTCTTCTTTTGCGCTATTTTTTCGTCCCGGATCGTACGTCGTGAGCCGCAAAAAGTACGACAACCTAATCCATCACATTTCTATTACCGAATCCCACGCCACCTTGGCAAGAAAACTTCGCTTCACGCAGAGGCTGGGCCCGTAAATCGAGGGCGTAGGGCTTAGGACCAGGTCTCCGTCGCTCTGGTGCCCAAAACTTTTGATCCGTAAGGAGTTACGCGGCGCACAACATACCGTTGGAAAGTTCTCCGAGAGCTCTACGACGGGGAAAGCAAGCCTACCTTGCAGCGCCTATTTTCGAAGCCAAAAATATAACATTTTCATCAGTTTCTAGACACTTTTCTTCTTTTGCGCTGTTTTTCCGTCCCGGATCGTATGTCGTGAGCCGCGAAAAGGATGACAGCCTAATCCATCACATTTCTATTATCGAATCCTATGCCACCTTGGGCAAGACAACTTCACTTCACGTGGAGGCTGGGCCCGCAAACCGAGGGCGTAGGACTTAGGACCAGGTCTTTGTCGCTCCAGTGCCCATAACTTTTGATCCGCAAGGATTTACGCGGCGCACAGCATACCGTTAGAAAGCTCTCCGAGAGCTCTATGACTGGGGCAGCAAGCCTACTCGTTTGCGCCTATTTTTGGAGCCTAAAATTGAATGTTTTCATCCGTTTCGGGACACTTTTCTTCTTTTGCGCTGTTTTTCCGTCCCCGATCGTACGTCGTGAGCCGCGAAAAGGACGACAACCTAATCCATCACATTTCTATTACCGAATCCCACGCTTGGGTAAGACAACTTCGCTTCACGTATAGGCTGGGCCCGCAAACCGAGGGCGTGGGTCTTAGGGCCAGGTTTCCGTCGCTCTGGTGCCCATAACTTTTGGTCTGTAAGGAGTTACGCGGCCCACAACATACAGTTGGAAAGCTCTCCGAGAGCTCTACGATGGAGGCAGCAAGCATGCTTTGTTGCGCCTATTTTCGAAGTCCAAAATCAAACATTTTCTTCAGTTTCGGGACACTTTTCTTCTTCTGCGCTGTTTTTTCGTCCCGGATCGTACGTTATGAGCCGCGAAAAGGACGACAACCTAATCCATCAGATTTATATTATCAAATCCTACGCCACCTTGGGCAAGACAACTTCGCTTCACGTAGAGGCTGGGCCCGCAAACCGAGGGCGTGGGGCTTAGGACCAGGTCTTCGTCGCAACGGTGCCCATAACTTTTGATTCGTAAGGAGTTATGCAGTGCACAGCATACCGTTGGAAAGCTCACCGAGAGCTCTACGTCAGGGGTAGTAAGCTTTCTTAGCTGCGCCTATTTTCAGAGACCAAAATCGAACATTTTGATCAGTTTTTGGACACTTTTCTTCTTTTGCGCTGTTTTTTCGTCCCAGATCGTACGTCTTAAGCCGCGAAAAGGACAACAACCTAATCCATCACATTTCTATTACCGAATCTCATGCCTCCTTAGGCAAGAAAACTTCGCTTCACGTAGAGGCTGGTCCCGCAAACCGAGGGCGTGGGGCTTAGGACCAGGTCTCCGTCACTCCGGTGCCCATAAATTTTGATCCGTAAGGAGTTACGCGGTACACAACATACCGTTGGAAATCTCTCCGAGAGCTCTATGACGCGGGCAGCAAGCCTGCTCGACTGTGCCTGTTTTTGAAGCCCAAAATCGAACGTTTTCATCAGTTTCAAGATATTTTTCTTCTTTTGCGCTGTTTTTCCGTCCTGGATCGTACGTCGTGAGCCGCGAAAAGGACGACAACCTAATCCATCACATTTCTATTACCAAATCTCACGCCACCTTGGGCAAGAAAACTTCGCTTCTCGTAGAGGCTAGGGCCGCAAACCGAGGGCGTGGGGCTTAGGACCAGGTCTCCGTCACTCCGGTGCCCATAACTTTTGATTCGTAAGGAGTTACGTGGGGCACAGTGTGAGGCCCGACCTCGATTTACATGCGATACCTCATTTCGTGTGCCCTAATCTAGATTTGCGTGCCTTGACCTAGGTTTAAGAGTTGTGTTTTGTTTTGTGTGCCTTGCATTGAATTACGTGCATACATTTAGGGTTGCGTGCATTTACTCAGAAAATGTGCATTCGTCTCGTAATTCATGCCCGCACGCTAATCAAAAAAGTATCTTACACGAAGCACCAGATCATTAATTAATCCTACAAACTCCACTAACTAATATTAAATTACTAATTCAACCCACTAGAAGACGAAAATGTACCAAAAGCTAGACATTCTTTATTCTTTATTCCTTATTCTTTTTCACATCCCAAACACACAATATTATATTGCTCAACCAAGACAAAAATTCAGATTCTTGCACAAGCTTGGCCGACCACTATTGCATATTGAACTAGCTTTGCATAATTCAAAATTTATTCCTAGACATTCTATGACATGTTATGACACAAAAAAAAGGCTCAAAAACCCTACCCAATGCACCCATTCTCGACATATGCAAGTGCCCATGCTAGGTGATTCAAAATTATGCTCCTTGAAGACACAAAAATCTGAAACTTCAAGGCCCTAGGCCGACACAAGCATCAAACCCATCAAGCTTTTCATTTTTCTTTCATTCTTTCCTTCTTTCTCTCATTTTCTCTCACTCTCTCATTTCTTCTCTCTCTCTCTCTTGGCCCTAGCTGAAATCCTACTCTCCATAGCTTAAGTTCATCACTCAATGGTTCATCAAGTCATGCTAGCTACTTAGGAGCTCGACCAAGCAAAGTTAGGAGCAAAGAAACGCACATGCAAGCTCATAGCACATTCATTTCGGCTTAGGTAAGTTTGTTAGCTTCCATTTCATTTTATTTTGTTCTAGCCACTTGCACATACTAAGAACATGGTTACTAAGCTAGGAATTAGAGAAATCTCAAGTGGTCTCTCGGCTAAGCAAGGAAAAAGGTTGACATTGTGCTTCATCAAGAGTTTGTGCATCTTCTTTGTTGTTTTGCTAAGGTGAGGGCTAAAACTTCTTGAAAAGCTTTCAAAAAATCACATGCATGCCTTTAAATGTCTATTTTTACCTCTGTACTTGTGATATATGTGTGTACATGAACTTTTGTAAGCATGCATGGCAAGATATTTGGCTAGAATGTGAAGATAGGTGAAATCACGTATTTGGCAGCTTTCTGTTCTGTTGGAACGAAGTGATTTTGACCACGTAAATGATGTTGAAAATGTGTAAAAATTGGTAGGTGACTAGTTTTTCCAGTTCTGATAATTTTTCGCAGAAATACTCCAAAGCTAATTTTGACTCTAAGGTCCCCAAAATAGCAAAACATCGAAAGGTGTCCAAATCTGGAAAATCTGGGAAAATGAAGCAGGTTTTGGCAGATTCACTGTCCATGTAGAACGAACCAGTTTTGACTTAGTAAATGATATCCAAAATGCATGAAATTTGGTATTCTGCTAGATTGTTCAGTTCTGGACATTTTTTTCAGAAATAGACTAAGGCTAAATCTGACCCTAAGGTCCTCAAAAACGACAAGCATTAAAATATGTACAAATCTGGACAGTTTTGCGTAGTCTCACGGTTTTGGCTATAACTCTTGAACCCGAACTCCAAATAATGTGAGGTTTGTTTCTGGATTTAGTTCACTCCTTAAGATTTAATTTGAAATTTTTTTCACTGGAATTGGAGATTGTTTGCTTGTCTCATGATTGTGAGAAAACAGACCATTGCAGTAGGGTTTTCATCTAGTAATATGCTTTGAAAATTATTGTAACTTCTCTTGTTGTATTAAATGCTTAGGATTGTGGCACTTGGATGTTGTGTGGACTATTTTGAATGCTTGAGGGTGTCATAATTAATCGATGCATGGCTTGAGTCTATTTACTTGACAACTTAGGGCTTAATCGCACGGGTAAGCATGAATTGAAAACCTAGTGACTAGGTAAACTCGCTAAGTGTTGATCCTATGGATATCGCGTTTAATTATGTGATTAGTAGGCTGCCCGTAGTTGCCCTTATAGCCCTAAATGTGGTTCCGATGATTACATGTTGACAAGTAGGCCTTTCTTGCACCCGGTCCCACGTAAACGTCGTTGCATGTTGTATGACCTTATTATTTGATTTCGTGAATTTCGAAATGAGTTATATGACTTGATTTACATGGATTACATGGCTGCCCCTTTAATATTCATATAACTCTATGTGCTTTACAAGTGAAATTACCCGTCATACCGTGCCTCGCTTGTTTACTTGTCAATGTACAATCTTATGACTGTTCGGAGGCAACCTACTTTGTTGTCCTCCTAATGTGATATATTAAATGTCATAAATGTGCATTGCATTCAAGGTTGCAACCTTTCATTCTGGCGTGGTAGCGTTCACGCACACCGGGCGGCATCGGGCATGCCGGTGCAATCGTGACTACCATTGTCCAATTCCCTCTCTCGCTTGGGGGCTACACTTTCTCGGTGAGTTGGGTGGTAGGATTTCGGGATAAATCCGGAGTACACCCATTTTCCAATTCAATCTCAAATTCGATTTCAACTAAGATTACTATTTATCACCGATTGAAATGCCTACTAGTTATTTCGAAGTCTCGTTCGATTAACGACCTAGCATGGTAACTATGTCTCCTTTGTTTGTCAATCCCTGTCACAAAGGTACTTGTTGATCTTAGCTTACCAAGGAGTACCTGCTTAAGATTGGATAGATTCATTTTACTTAACTCTTATTTAGTACTTCATAAGCCTACAGTAGTTACCAATCAAAGTAGCAAAACGAGCAAATAGGGCATCTGTCTAGTTAATATCGGTACAAATCAAAATTAGACCCCAAATTACAACGGAGGTCATTTACAATAACGACAACAAGTAACATAAGAAATAGTCTTCAAGCAACATATCGTTCACAAAATGGCCATAGACAAGTAAAGCATGTAGGGCAAGCAATCACTCCAAGGAGTCATCAATAAGCACGTTATCCTCGGGTACCTGTTCCTGGTCTTCTTCACCTGAGATGATAAAAGAGGGTGAGTTCTTATGAACTCAGCAAGGGGGAAACTAGAAATACGTTTTGAAACTCTTTTTCCGGTTAACTTATGAAAAACCCTTTTTGAAAGCATGACATATAACACAAGTAAGTATATAACGTAATATAAAAGTAAAGAAACACAATTACCCGTCTTTCCTTCCCGAGGTCCTCTAGGAACCAAGCGAGAGTACTTATACACATAGTGAAAAGGATACGGTGAGCTTTTGCTCTTAATTCATTTCTAATAACGGTTGTTGCGGCCGACTTCAATTCATCCACTTATCACGCCAAATGGGTATACTCCGGATGTACCCCGAAATCCTACGACCCAACTCTCTGAAGAAGTCTAGCCCTCAAGCGAGAGAGGGAATTGGACCATGGTAGTCACGGTTGCACCGGCAAGCCCGATGCCGCCCAGTGTGCGTGAACGCTACTATGCCAGAATGAAAGGTTGCAACCTTGTATGCAATGCACATTTTAACATTTAACATATCACATTAGGAGGACAACAAAGTAGGTTGCCTCCGAGCAGTTATAAGATCGCACGTTGCCAAGTAAACACACAAGGCATGCTTTGACATGTAATTTCACTTGTAAAGCACATGGAGTTATATGAATATTAAACGGGCAGCCATGTAACACAAGTAAATCGAGTCATATAGCACATTTCGGGGTTCACGAAATCAAGAAATAAGATTATACATGCAAGCAATGACGTTTACTTTAGACCGGGTGCAAGCAAAGTCTACTTATCAACACGTAATCATCGGGGATCACATTTAGGGCTATAAGGACATATACGGGCAGCCTATTAATCTTCCTCAATATCATTCATAATTCACAAAAGAACGGTTTATGACTCGGGGACCTACGGGGCCATTAGGGTTTGCTAGGCCGTGCTCGGGGTCGGTTTCGTTCGCTAAACACCACAAGCAACTCTTAAACCATTTCAAGCATACTTCACATTTATTAGGTAGCCCACTAATCACACAATTAAACACAATAACCATAGGATCATCGCTTAGCGAGTTTTCATAGCCGATAGGGTTTCGTTTCATGCTTACACGTGCGATTAAGCCACAAGTTGACAAATAATTAAACCCAAGCCATGAATTGATCAATTAAAACATCCTCAAACATCCAAAACAGTCCACACAACATCCAAGTGCCACAATCCCAAGCATTTAATACCACAAGAGAAGTTACAATAATTTTCAAAGCATATCACTAGATACAAACCTCACTGCAATGGTCTGTTTTCCCACAATCATTTAGACAAGCAAAAAGTCTCCAATTCCAGTGAAAAAAATTTCAAATTAAAGCTTATTAAGTGAACTAAATCCAGAAACAAACCTTGCATCATTTGGAGTTCAGATTCAAGAGTTAAAGCCAAAACCATGAGACTGCGCAAAACTGTCCAGATTTGTACACATTTCAATACTTGTCATTTTTTAGGGCCTTAGGTTCAGATTTAGCCTTAGTCTATTTCTGACAAAAATGTCCATAACTGAAAATTATAGCAACCTACCAAATTTCATACATTTTCACTATCGTTTACTAGGCCAAAATGGTTTCGCTCTACGAGGTCAGTGAACAGCCAAAAACCTGCTCTATTTTCCCAGATTTTCCAGATTTCGACACATTTTTATATTTTGCCATTTTAGGGGTCTTAGAATCGGAATTGGCCTTGGCCTATTTCTATGAAAAATTCTCCAAACTAGCAAAAATATTCACCTACCAATTTTCACGCATTTTAAACATCATTTACCTGGCCAAATTGTCTTCGCTCCAACAAGTCAGAAAACTGCTCAGATATCACGATTCGTCCTATCTTCAAGTTCTAGCCAAATATCTTGCCATGCATGGTTACAAAAGCTCAAGTGCACACATATATCACAAGTACAGAGGTAAATATAGACATATGAAGTCTTGTATGTGGTTTTTGAAAGCTTTTTAAAAAGGATTAACCCTCACCTCTTGAAGATTTAGCAAATGAGCACAAATGCTCTTCAAAATGCATAAAGGGAGCTTCTTCCTTGCTTGGGCTGCCATGGACGAGCTTGGGAAAGATCTTGAGATCATGCTTGAGGTCTTGGAAGGTCAAGAGGCAGCCATGGTCGACATAGAGAGAGAATGAGAGCTTGAGAGGGTTTTTGAGAGGAAAAATGAAGTTTTAGTGTGTGTGTGTGTGTGTGCTTGGTTTTGCAGAATTTTTGTGTGTCAAATGTCTTCTAAAGTTGCTGAATATTGTGCCTAGGAAATGTAGTGTGTAAGGAATGAGTACATGAGCATGTTGGAGGCTTAGGAGTTAGCAAAAAGGGCATAGAACTTAGGAAAAGTTATGACATGGTGTAAGAGAATGTTGGGTAGAATAGAATATTTTATAGTTAGTGGGATTTGTAGAGAATTTGAATTAGGAATATAATATTGGTTAGTGGATTGTGTAGGATTATTTTAGTAGCTTGTGCTTTGTGCAAAAATCTTTATTGATTAGCGTGCAGGCACGCATTCTTAGGTCTAGGGCACGCACTACGAGGTAAGGCACACACTTAAGGTAAATGCACAGATTTTTATGTAAATGCACGCAATTTTGGGTAAGTGCACGCAAACCAATGCAAGGTACGTAATTCAGTGCAATACACGTAAATCAAGGTATGGCGCTTAAACCTAGGTTAGGGCACGCAGTTCAAGGTTATGGCATATGAAATGAGAAAACGCACACAAATCGAGGTCTCGCACGTAATTCAAGGTCAGGGCACATATATCTAGGTATGCATTTACATCGAGGATTAAGGCACACAATTCTAGGTCAAGGCACGTATGACGAAGCATGCACGAAAACCAAGACATGGCATGCAATCCAAGATCAGTCATATAATTCTAAGTCCAAGGTACGCAAATCGAGGTAAGACACGTTATTCGGGGTCGGGCCTCACATCCTCCCCTCCTTAAAAGAATTTCGTCCCGAAATTCATTCTTACTTGTTGAGGTCATTTAGACGGATTCTGACCATTGTTATTTTCCAACTCCTGGTCATCCTTTGCTCTGTGATCTCTCTTGCCACAACGAATTCACTTCCTAGCTTTCTCCAATCATTTAATTCGGTGTGACCCCTACATTTATAGTTCGTTCCTTTGAACGACTCTATTCCTTCCATTTGATCTTAAGGTCAAATTCATTAACTAAGGTTAGAATCTCCAAACATAGTAATCAAGGCTACATCGATATTCTAACAATACAACTATAACTTCAAAATCATGACTTATATCGTGTCAATCTTGCATTCATACCTCAAAAGGAATTTCACAATAATTCCATGATCCTATGGTGACATACGCTAATTTCAAGATAATAGGTCTATATCCGATTTACATATCCTATCTACTAGCTTCAAAATTGTTATCACATAGGTCATACACATGTTATGAATTATTTCCACAATACGACCCTATTTTCAGGAAGAACTCACCAAACAAACTAATCCATCTCAAGTCGTCATCTATCGATAGTTTCATAGTCCCTATCTCGTAGGTACATTAGATTAGCAAATCTTCTAATGACAAGTCTCTCGGTTACAAGCTCCTATTCACTAACATCCTTTCCCAGCTTCGTTAACCTTCACGCTTGTAATCAAGAAGAAAGACCGTTGAGATTCGTTAAACTCAAACTCTAAGGTTTATTAGGTACCACCAACAAATTACCATTGAAATTGCATGGGTAAACTAATCATGTTGCACTAGTTCAACTCTTACAAGTAAATTTCATTAGCTTGTGATCCATAATCTATTTCCTTATTCAAATATCTATTTTCAAGTCTCAAGGCTTCAGAATTTCTTTTAATCTTATCCAAAACTCCTAAGACGAATAGTTTCAACCTCAAATAAATTCCACTCACCTCAATCCAAGGTTACGTCATACTTAAGAAGTCAATGGTCCTACTCACTTAGCGACCTAGTCATTCCTTCGAGCACTTAAGCCCGCCAATATATCTTCAACATTAATGTTACTAAGCTGGGTTCATCGCCATGTAAGTGATATCAATGCTTTACTAGGTTACCGGCTGTACAACAACAATCCTAGGACTATAAATGGGTACCGAAATGATCGAGCTCGTAAGATACTTACACGAGATAACTTCAAGGTTGTATCAAAATAAGAATTATGACCACGAGGCATCCTTCAACATAACCTAATAGAACTTCAAAAGTAATCAACCACTCATTTAACTATCACTACAAGATTCACCCCTCTATTCAACAACCACAATTCGAAGTCTACCAATCGCTAGTTTCTAGACGTGAAACGGTGCACATAGATACGGTGGTCTAACAATAGTCTCTTGGGTCATTATGAGTCTAATTCATCTCTATCTTAATTATATGAAATCTTACTCTTCTCATCTACATGTTCAACTAGCTAAGAGCATCAAGACTCATCGACCTTAGGGCCTAGGGTTCACCATGAATCATCATGCATACTCACTATTAGCTATTTAGGATTACTAATCATACCCTAACGACTCCACTTTGCAACCAAATGCTTAATATCATTTCCATGGTTTATATACCAGGTCCATCGGTATTACTTAGGGATATATGCTTCCTAACATCCTCTAAGGTATCCAAACAACGAGTGCATAGATTGACTTATTTGCATAATTACAACTAAATCCGAGAGGCACCAAATTAATACCATGATTCTAAATATCACCGATATTCAACTTAGGACCTTTAGCAACATTAGTCATCTACTGCATAATTCAATTCTTTACACTTTTATTCGACCTAACATTTTAGGTGTAGTTTTCCAAACACGAGTTCTAGTTACGTGAGTTCCTCGATTCCAACATCCCTATATCTTGTTATACTAAAGAATCATCAATCTTGTTAAACTCAATCTCCAAGGTTACCTACATGTCTTGAGGTTATCCATTGTTAAGTTACTTAAATATGCTATCCATGACTTAATAATCTAACCCCTAAAAGTAACTATTGTCAACTTCCACGAATTCATCTCTTAATTTCTAGGTCACGATCTTACCATTTAGTGAACTTGAAACTCGCTAGTATACACCATATCAGATTCATCAATGCTTCATTCCAATCAAGTAAGGATTCAATCGTACGAGTATATTGCTAACTTTTTAGATAGCTTATCAAGCCAATTTTAAGGTGTGAGAAATGGATTCAAAGAAACTTCAAAGTCAACTTCCACTATAAGCATATAAATATATATTACTCCACATGTCCAACAGTATACTCTTATGTCTTAAGGAAAGTTGTATGTCCCTAACATTTATTCTTGAACCACAATTAGAAGAGCGGTTTAACAAAATCAAGAACTTTATGGCTATAAAATTGATAACTTAATCATAGGTATGGGTATTCCAAAGATAAGGGGATAATTTTACCTCAACATTTATACCTGTGCTACGCATTTTATATATGCATATCCAATAATACATACGATCCATCGAGTACTTGTGAAGATGCGAGAAATCTCTAAACGAGCCTTTTCATTCGTCTTGCACAAATTCACTTCCCTGAAAGTCCTAATCCTAACAATCTATGTGTATAAACAGTCATTCACGGTTATATAACATGCACATGTATCAAGGAAATAGTATAAAAGCATGCATGCATTATTCAGGGTACTAACGTGTCGGTGTGTATGACACATAATACATATGGTTCACAAAGGCACATAATATTCAATGATCAAGACAATTAAAGCACATTAGCACACATTAACACATATAAACAAGACATCACAATCACCTTAGGGCTTCTACCCATGGTCCGAGAGTTGAACCCGACCAATGCCTAGTTAGCAAACTAAGCTCTGATACCATTCTAGTATAGGGTGTCACGCCCCAACCCGACCTATAGAGGTTAGACTAGGGTGTGATCTAAACCTTCATATCATTTCACGTACTTAATCGTTCATTAAGGTTTAACGCTTAACGTTAGCCTAGAACTCCAAAATTCTCCAGAAAACCGGCAGCATAACGGCTGTAATTGGCTCCTTAGTTTAACCTAATTTCCTAAATGCCTCAAAACTTTCAATCTCAAATTCGATTTCGACTAAGATTACTATTCATCACCGATTGAAATGCCTACTAGTTATTTCGAAGTCTCGTTCGATTAACAACCTAGCATGGTAACTATGTCTCGTTTGTTTGTCAATCCCTATTATAAAAGTGCTTGTTGATCTTAGCTTACCAATGAGTACCTGCTTAAGATTAGATAGATTCATTTTACTTAACTCTTATCTAGTACTTCATAAGCCTGCAGTAGTTACCAATCAAAGTAGCAAAATGAGAAAATAGAGCGTCTGTCTAGTTAATATCGGTACAAATCAAAATTAGATCCCAAATTACAACGAGGGTCATTTATAATAACGACAACAAGTAACATAAGAAATAGTCTTCAAATCAACATATCGTTCACAAAATGGCCATAGACAAGTAAAGCACGTAGGGCAAGCAATCACTCCAAGGAGTCATCAATAAGCACGTTATCCTCGGGTACCTGTTCCTGGTCTTCTTCACCTGAGATGATAAAAGAGGGTGAGTCTTTATGAACTCAGCGAGGGGGAAACGAGAAATATGTTTTGAAACTCTTTTTCCGGTTAACTTATGAAAAACCCTTTTTGAAAGCATGACATATAACACAAGTAAGTATATAACGTAATATAAAAGTAAAGAAACACAATTACCCGTCTTTCCTCCCCGAAGTCCTCTAGGAACCAAGCGAGAGTACTTATACACATAGTGAAAAGGATACGGTGAGGTTTTGCTCTCAATTCATTTCCAATAATGGTTGTTGCGGCCGACTTCAATTCATCCACTTATCACGCCAAATGGGTGTACTCTGGATGTACCCCGAAATCCTACGACCCAACTCTCTGAAGAAGTCTAGCCCTCAAGCGAGAGAGGGAATTGGACCATGGTAGTCATGGTTGCACCGGCAAGCCCGATGCCGCCCAGTGTGCGTGAACGCTACTATGCCAGAATGAAAGGTTGCAACCTTGTATGCAATGCACATTTTAACATTTAACATATCACATTAGGAGGACAACAAAGTAGGTTGCATCCGAGTAGTTATAAGATCGCACGTTGCCAAGTAAACACACAAGGCATGCTTTGACATATAATTTCACTTGTAAAACACATGGAGTTATATGAATATTAAACGGGCAGCCATGTAACACAAGCAAATCGAGTCATATAGCAAATTTCGGGGTTCACGAAATCAAGAAATAAGATTATACAAGCATGCAATGACGTTTACTTTAGACCGGGTGCAAGCAAAGTCTACTTATCAACACGTAATCATCGGGGATCACATTTAGGGCTATAAGGACATATACGGGCAGCCTATTAATCTTCCTCAATATCATTCATAATTCACAAAAGAACGGTTTATGACTCGGGGACCTACGGGGCCACTAGGGTTTGGTAGGCTGTGCTCGGGGTCGGTTTCATTCGCTAAACACCACAAGCAACTCTTAAACCATTTCAAGCATACTTCACATTTATTAGGCAGCCCACTAATCACACAATTAAACACAATAACCATAGGATCATCACTTAGCGAGTTTTCATAGCCGATAGGGTTTCGTTTCATGCTTACACGTGCGATTAAGCCATAAGTTGACAAATAATTAAACCCAAGCCATGAATTGATCAATTAAAACATCCTCAAACATCCAAAACAGTCCACACAACATCCAAGTGCCACAATCCCAAGCATTTAATACCACAAGAGAAGTTACAATAATTTTCAAAGCATATCACTAGATACAAACCTCACTGCAATGGTCTGTTTTCCCACAATCATTTAGACAAGCAAAAAGTCTCCAATTCCAGTGAAAAAAATTTCAAATTAAAGCTTATTAAGTGAACTAAATCCAGAAACAAACCTTGCATCATTTGGAGTTCAGATTCAAGAGTTAAAGCCAAAACCATGAGACTGCGCAAAACTGTCCAGATTTGTACACATTTCAATACTTGTCATTTTTTAGGGCTTTAGGTTCAGATTTATCCTTAGTCTATTTCTGACAAAAATGTCCATAACTGAAAATTATAGCAACCTACCAAATTTCATACATTTTCCATATCGTTTACTAGGCCAAAATGGTTTCGCTCTACGAGGTCAGTGAACAGCCAAAAACCTGCTCTATTTTCCCAGATTTTCCAGATTTCGACACATTTTTATATTTTGCCATTTTAGGGGTCTTAGAATCAGAATTGGCCTTGGCCTATTTCTATGAAAAATTCTCCAAACTAGAAAAAATATTCACCTACCAATTTTCACGCATTTTCAACATCATTTACCTGGCCAAATTGTCTTCGCTCCAACAAGTCAGAAAACTGCTCAGATATCACGATTCGTCCTATCTTCAAGTTCTAGCCAAATATCTTGCCATGCATGGTTACAAAAGCTCAAGTGCACACATATATCACAAGTACAGAGGTAAATATAGACATATGAAGTCTTGTATGTGGTTTTTGAAAGCTTTTTAAAAAGGATTAACCCTCACCTCTTGAAGATTTAGCAAATGAGCACAAATGCTCTTCAAAATGCATAAAGGGAGCATGGACGAGCTTGGGAAAGATCTTGAGATCATGCTTGAGGTCTTGGAAGGTCAAGAGGCAGCCATGGTCGACATAGAGAGAGAATGAGAGCTTGAGAGGGTTTTTGAGAGGAAAAATGAAGTTTTAGTGTGTGTGTGTGTGTGTGCTTGGTTTTGCAGAATTTTTGTGTGTCAAATGTCTTCTAACGTTGCTGAATATTGTGCCTAGGAATTGTAGTGTGAAGGGAATGAGTACATGAGCATGTTGGAGGCTTAGGAGTTAGCAAAAAGGGCATAGAACTTAGGAAAAGTTATGACATGGTGTAAGAGAATGTTGGGTAGAATAGAATATTTTATAGTTAGTGGGATTTGTAGAGAATTTGAATTAGGAATATAACATTGGTTAGTGGATTGTGTAGGATTATTTTAGTAGCTTGTGCTTTGTGCAAAAATCTTTATTGATTAGCGCGCAGGCACGCATTCTTAGGTCTAGGGCACGCACTACGAGGTAAGGCACACACTTAAGGTAAATGCACATATTTTTATGTAAATGCACACAATTTTGGGTAAGTGCACGCAAACCAATGCAAGGTACGTAATTCAATGCAATGCACGTAAATCAAGGTATGGCGCTTAAACCTAGGTTAGGGCACGCAGTTCAAGGTTATGGCATATGAAACGAGAAAACGTACACAAATTGAGGTATCGCACGTAATTCAAGGTCAGGGCACGTATATCTAGGTATGCATGTACATCGAGGATTAAGGCACACAATTCTAGGTCAAGGCACGTATGACGAAGCATGCACGAAAACCAAGACAGGGCACGCAATCCAAGATCAGTCATATAATTATGGGTCCAAGGTATGCAAATTGAGGTAAGACACGTTATTCGGGGTCGGGCCTCACATCCTCCCCTCCTTAAAAGAATTTCGTCCCGAAATTCATTCTTACTTGTTGAGGTCATTTAGACGGATTCTGACCATTGTTATTTTCCAACTCCTGGTCATCCTTTGCTCTGTGATCTCTCTTGCCACAACGAATTCACTTCCTAGCTTTCTCCAATCATTTAATTCGGTGTGACCCCTACATTTATAGTTCGTTCCTTTGTAGGACTCTATTCCTTCCATTTGATCTTAAGGTCAAATTCATTAACTAAGGTTAGAATCTCCAAAAATAGTAATCAAGGCTACATCGATATTCTAACAATACAACTATAGCTTCAAAATCATGACTTATGTCGTGTCAATCTTGCATTCATACCTCAAAAGGAATTTCACAATAATTCCATGATCGTATGGTGACATACGTTAATTTCAAGATAATAGGTCTATATCCGTTTTACATATCCTATCTACTAGCTTCAAAACTATTATCACATAGGTCATACACATGTTATGAATTATTTCCACAATACGATCCTATTTTCAGGAAGAACTCACCAAACAAACTAATCCATCTCAAGTCGTCATCTATCGATAGTATCATAGTCCCTATCTCGTAGGTACATTAGATTAGCAAATCTTCTAATGACAAGTCTCTCGGTTACAAGCTCCTATTCACTAACATCCTTTCCCAACTTCGTTAACCTTCACGTGTGTAATCAAGAAGAAAGACCGTTGAGATTCGTTAAACTCAAACTCTAAGGTTTATTAGGTACCACCAACAAATTGCCATTGAAATTGCATGGGTAAACTAATCATGTTGCACTAGTTCAACTCTTACAAGTAAATTTCATTAGCTTGTGATCCATAATCTATTTCCTTATTCAAATATCTATTTTCAAGTCTCAAGGCTTCAGAATTTCTTTTAATCTTATCCAAAACTCCTAAGACGAATAGTTTCAACCTCAAATAAATTCCACTCACCTCAATCCAAGGTTACGTCATACTTAAGAAGTCAATGGTCCTACTCACTTAGCGACCTAGTCATTCCTTCGAGCACTTAAGCCCGCCAATATATCTTCAACATTAATGTTACTAAGCTGGGTTCATCGCCATGTAAGTGATATCAATGCTTTACTAGGTTACCGGCTGTACAACAACAATCCTAGGACTATAAATGGGTACCGAAATGATCGAGCTCGTAAGATACTTACACGAGATAACTTCAAGGTTGTATCAAAATAAGAATTATGACCACGAGGCATCCTTCAACATAACCTAATAGAACTTCAAAAGTAATCAACCACTCATTTAACTATCACTACAAGATTCACCCCTCTATTCAACAACCACAATTCGAAGTCTACCAATCGCTAGTTTCTAGACGTGAAACGGTGCACATAGATACGGTGGTCTAACAATAGTCTCTTGGGTCATTATGAGTCTAATTCATCTCTATCTTAATTATATGAAATCTTACTCTTCTCATCTACATGTTCAACTAGCTAAGAGCATCAAGACTCATCGACCTTAGGGCCTAGGGTTCACCATGAATCATCATGCATACTCACTATTAGCTATTTAGGATTACTAATCATACCCTAACGACTCCACTTTGCAACCAAATGCTTAATATCATTTCCATGGTTTATATACCAGGTCCATCGGTATTACTTAGGGATATATGCTTCCTAACATCCTCTAAGGTATCCAAACAACGAGTGCATAGATTGACTTATTTGCATAATTACAACTAAATCCGAGAGGCACCAAATTAATACCATGATTCTAAATATCACCGATATTCAACTTAGGACCTTTAGCAACATTAGTCATCTAATGCATAATTCAATTCTTTACACTTTTATTCGACCTAACATTTTAGGTGTAGTTTTCCAAACACGAGTTCTAGTTACGTGAGTTCCTCGATTCCAACATCCCTATATCTTGTTATACTAAAGAATCATCAATCTTGTTAAACTCAATCTCCAAGGTTACCTACATGTCTTGAGGTTATCCATTGTTAAGTTACTTAAATATGCTATCCATGACTTAATAATCTAACCCCTAAAAGTAACTATTGTCAACTTCCACGAATTCATCTCTTAATTTCTAGGTCACGATCTTACCATTTAGTGAACTTGAAACTCGCTAGTATACACCATATCAGATTCATCAATGCTTCATTCCAATCAAGTAAGGATTCAATCGTACGAGTATATTGCTAACTTTTTAGATAGCTTATCAAGCCAATTTTAAGGTGTGAGAAATGGATTCAAAGAAACTTCAAAGTCAACTTCCACTATAAGCATATAAATATATATTACTCCACATGTCCAACAGTATACTCTTATGTCTTAAGGAAAGTTGTATGTCCCTAACATTTATTCTTGAACCACAATTAGAAGAGCGGTTTAACAAAATCAAGAACTTTATGGCTATAAAATTGATAACTTAATCATAGGTATGGGTATTCCAAAGATAAGGGGATAATTTTACCTCAACATTTATACCTGTGCTACGCATTTTATATATGCATATCCAATAATACATACGATCCATCGAGTACTTGTGAAGATGCGAGAAATCTCTAAACGAGCCTTTTCATTCGTCTTGCACAAATTCACTTCCCTGAAAGTCCTAATCCTAACAATCTATGTGTATAAACAGTCATTCACGGTTATATAACATGCACATGTATCAAGGAAATAGTATAAAAGCATGCATGCATTATTCAGGGTACTAACGTGTCGGTGTGTATGACACATAATACATATGGTTCACAAAGGCACATAATATTCAATGATCAAGACAATTAAAGCACATTAGCACACATTAACACATATAAACAAGACATCACAATCACCTTAGGGCTTCTACCCATGGTCCGAGAGTTGAACCCGACCAATGCCTAGTTAGCAAACTAAGCTCTGATACCATTCTAGTATAGGGTGTCACGCCCCAACCCGACCTATAGAGGTTAGACTAGGGTGTGATCTAAACCTTCATATCATTTCACGTACTTAATCGTTCATTAAGGTTTAACGCTTAACGTTAGCCTAGAACTCCAAAATTCTCCAGAAAACCGGCAGCATAACGGCTGTAATTGGCTCCTTAGTTTAACCTAATTTCCTAAATGCCTCAAAACTTTCAATCTCAAATTCGATTTCGACTAAGATTACTATTCATCACCGATTGAAATGCCTACTAGTTATTTCGAAGTCTCGTTCGATTAACAACCTAGCATGGTAACTATGTCTCGTTTGTTTGTCAATCCCTATTATAAAAGTGCTTGTTGATCTTAGCTTACCAATGAGTACCTGCTTAAGATTAGATAGATTCATTTTACTTAACTCTTATCTAGTACTTCATAAGCCTGCAGTAGTTACCAATCAAAGTAGCAAAATGAGAAAATAGAGCGTCTGTCTAGTTAATATCGGTACAAATCAAAATTAGATCCCAAATTACAACGAGGGTCATTTATAATAACGACAACAAGTAACATAAGAAATAGTCTTCAAATCAACATATCGTTCACAAAATGGCCATAGACAAGTAAAGCACGTAGGGCAAGCAATCACTCCAAGGAGTCATCAATAAGCACGTTATCCTCGGGTACCTGTTCCTGGTCTTCTTCACCTGAGATGATAAAAGAGGGTGAGTCCTTATGAACTCAGCGAGCGGGAAACGAGAAATACGTTTTGAAACTCTTTTTCCGGTTAACTTATGAAAAACCATTTTTGAAAGCATAACATATAACACAAGTAAGTATATAACGTAATATAAAAGTAAAGAAACACAATTACCCGTCTTTCCTCCCCGAAGTCCTCTAGGAACCAAGCGAGAGTACTTATACACATAGTGAAAAGGATACGGTGAGGTTTTGCTCTCAATTCATTTCCAATAATGGTTGTTGCGGCCGACTTCAATTCATCCACTTATCACGCCAAATGGGTGTACTCTGGATGTACCCCGAAATCCTACGACCCAACTCTCTGAAGAAGTCTAGCCCTCAAGCGAGAGAGGGAATTGGACCATGGTAGTCATGGTTGCACCGGCAAGCCCGATGCCGCCCAGTGTGCGTGAACGCTACTATGCCAGAATGAAAGGTTGCAACCTTGTATGCAATGCACATTTTAACATTTAACATATCACATTAGGAGGACAACAAAGTAGGTTGCATCCGAGTAGTTATAAGATCGCACGTTGCCAAGTAAACACACAAGGCATGCTTTGACATATAATTTCACTTGTAAAACACATGGAGTTATATGAATATTAAACGGGCAGCCATGTAACACAAGCAAATCGAGTCATATAGCAAATTTCGGGGTTCACGAAATCAAGAAATAAGATTATACAAGCATGCAATGACGTTTACTTTAGACCGGGTGCAAGCAAAGTCTACTTATCAACACGTAATCATCGGGGATCACATTTAGGGCTATAAGGACATATACGGGCAGCCTATTAATCTTCCTCAATATCATTCATAATTCACAAAAGAACGGTTTATGACTCGGGGACCTACGGGGCCATTAGGGTTTGCTAGGCTGTGCTCGGGGTCGGTTTCATTCGCTAAACACCACAAGCAACTCTTAAACCATTTCAAGCATACTTCACATTTATTAGGCAGCCCACTAATCACACAATTAAACACAATAACCATAGGATCATCACTTAGCGAGTTTTCATAGCCGATAGGGTTTCGTTTCATGCTTACACGTGCGATTAAGCCATAAGTTGACAAATAATTAAACCCAAGCCATGAATTGATCAATTAAAACATCCTCAAACATCCAAAACAGTCCACACAACATCCAAGTGCCACAATCCCAAGCATTTAATACCACAAGAGAAGTTACAATAATTTTCAAAGCATATCACTAGATACAAACCTCACTGCAATGGTCTGTTTTCCCACAATCATTTAGACAAGCAAAAAGTCTCCAATTCCAGTGAAAAAAATTTCAAATTAAAGCTTATTAAGTGAACTAAATCCAGAAACAAACCTTGCATCATTTGGAGTTCAGATTCAAGAGTTAAAGCCAAAACCATGAGACTGCGCAAAACTGTCCAGATTTGTACACATTTCAATACTTGTCATTTTTTAGGGCCTTAGGTTCAGATTTATCCTTAGTCTATTTTTGACAAAAATGTCCATAACTGAAAATTATAGCAACCTACCAAATTTCATACATTTTCCATATCGTTTACTAGGCCAAAATGGTTTCGCTCTACGAGGTCAGTGAACAGCCAAAAACCTGCTCTATTTTCCCAGATTTTCCAGATTTCGACACATTTTTATATTTTGCCATTTTAGGGGTCTTAGAATCAGAATTGGCCTTGTCCTATTTCTATGAAAAATTCTCCGAACTAGCAAAAATATTCACTTACAAATTTTCACGCATTTTCAACATCATTTACCTGGCCAAATTGTCTTCGCTCCAACAAGTCAGAAAACTGCTCAGATATCACGATTCGTCCTATCTTCAAGTTCTAGCCAAATATCTTGCCATGCATGGTTACAAAAGCTCAAGTGTACACATATATCACAAGTACAGAGGTAAATATAGACATATGAAGGCTTGCATGTGGTTTTTGAAAGCTTTTTAAAAAGGATTAACCCTCACCTCTTGAAGATTTAGCAAATGAGCACAAATGCTCTTCAAAATGCATAAAGGGAGCTTCTTCCTTGCTTGGGCTACCATGGATGAGCTTGGGAAAGATCTTGAGATCATGCTTGAGGTCTTGGAAGGTCAAGAGGCAGCCATGGTCAACATAGAGAGAGAATGAGAGCTTGAGAGGGTTTTTGAGAGGAAAAATGAAGTTTTAGTGTGTGTGTGTGTGTGTGCTTGGTTTTGCAGAATTTTTGTGTGTCAAATGTCTTCTAAAGTTGCTGAATATTGTGCCTAGGAAATGTAGTGTGTAAGGAATGAGTACATGAGCATGTTGGAGGCTTAGGAGTTAGCAAAAAGGGCATAGAACTTAGGAAAAGTTATGACATAGTGTAAGAGAATGTTGGGTAGAATAGATTATTTTATAGTTAGTGGGATTTGTAGAGAATTTGAATTAGGAATATAATATTGGTTAGTAGATTATGTAGGATTATTTTAGTGTCTTGTGCTTTGTGCAGGAATCTTTATTGATTAGCGTGTAGGCACGCATTCTTAGGTCTAGGGCACGCACTACGAGGTAAGGCACACACTTAAGGTAAATGCACAAATTTTTTTGTAAATGCACGCAATTCTAGGTAAGTGCACGCAAACCAATGCAAGGTACGTAATTCAATGCAATGCACGTAAATCAAGGTATGACGCTTAAACCTAGGTTAGGGCACGCAATTCAAGGTTATGGCATATGAAACGAGGAAACACACACAAATCGAGGTCTCGCACGTAATTCAAGGTCAGGGCACGTATATCTAGGTATGCATGTACATCGAGGATTAGGGCACAAAATTTTAGGTCAAGGCACGTATGACGAAGCATGCACGAAAACCAAGACAGGGCACACAATCCAAGATCAATCATATAATTCTGGTTCCAAGGTATGCAAATCGAGGTAAGACACATTATTCGGGGTCAGGCCTCATAGCAACAACTGATACTGGAAATGAACTGAGAGTAAAAGCTCACCGTATCCTTTTCACTATGTGTATAAGTACTCTCGCTTGGTTCCTAGAAGACCTCGGGGAGGAAAGACGTGTAATCGTGTTCTTTTACTTTTATATTACATTAGAAACTTACTTGTGATATTTGTCATGCTTGCAAAAGGGTTTTCATAAGTTGAACTGGGAAAAGAGTTTCAAAACTTATTTTTCATTCCTCCTCGCTGAGTTCATAAGGACTCATCCTCTTTTATCATCTCAGGTGAAGAAGACCAGGAACAGGTACCCGAGGAAAACGTGCCTAACGATGATTCCTTGGAATGATTGCTTGCCCTACGTGCCTTACGTGATTATGGCCATTTTGTGAACGATATGTTGCTTGAAGACTATTGCTTATGTTGCTTGTTGTTGCATTGTATATGACCCCCGTTGTAATTTGAGGTCTAATTTTGGCTTGTACTGATCATAACTAGATAGACACTACTATGGTTGTTTTTGCTATCGTTATTGGCTAGTATCTATCATAGGATTATGAAGTATCAGGTAAGGATTAAGTAAAATGAATCTATCTAATCTTAAGCAGGTACTCATTGTTAAGCTAAGATCAACAGGTACTTTTGTTACGAGGATTAACAAACAAACGAGACATAGTATCATGCTAAGTTATTAATCAAATGAGACTTCGAGATAACTAGTAGGCATTTCAGTTGATGATAAATAGTAATCTTAGTTGGAAATGAATTTGAGATTGAAAGTTTTGAGACCTTTAGAAAATTAGGTCAAACTAAAGAGCCCAATTACAGCCGTTATTCTTCCAGTTTTCCGGAGAATTTGTGGAGTTTAGGCTAAAACGTTAAGTGTTAAACTTTCATGAACGATTAAGTACGTGATATGACTTGAATGTTTAGATCACACCCTAGTCTAACCTTTATAGGTCGGGTTGGGGCGTGACACCTTATCTTAATGGAATCAGAGCTTAGATTGCTTAAGCTGGGTTTAACTCTCGGACCATGGATAGAAGCCCTAAGATTATCGGGATGACTTGTTTATATGTGTTATTGTGTGACAATATCAAGTGTGTCTTCTCTGTCTTTGTGTGCTTATGTGATTAACATGTTTTAATTGTTTTAGAATTGTGTATCTATATAAAATTATATGTTGCATATCTTATGCATTAAATTCTTGTTTGTCGTATTCCAATAAATTGTGCATTGTAATCTGTGCCTATAGATGGCTGGCCCTAGTACCCGCACTACTAATAGGAGCGGTGAGCCCCAAGAGACCGAAGATGCTCATCAAACTAATCCCGGCATGACTATGTTTAACATGATGGCGAATGCCATGGATCGCGTGTCGCAAGTAATGGAACGTCAAGATGCACGTGAAGCAAACAACAACAATAGGAATGATGGTAACCATGGGAGACATAGCAGAATGCGGAAGTTCCTTGACTTTCGCCCGTCTAAATTCCACGGGGAAGTTGATGATGAAAAGGCAGAGGCTTGGCTGTCTGAGATCGAGAGGATTTTCAGACCACTTGACTATACTGATGAAGAAAAGGTGGAGTTCGCTGTGTTTATGTTGCACGGGGATGCTGAGCATTGGTGGCACACTGTTGAGGCACTTTGGGAAACTGATCATACACCTCGCTTGTGGGGTAATTTCGTTAAGGCATTCAAGGAGAAATATGTGCCTGCAGTTTCCAGGTAGAGGCGCGGATTGAGGAATTCATGCACTTGAACCAGGGTAACATGACAGTAGCCCAGTACAAGGCTCGTTTTGACCGACTGTCCTGCTATGCTCAATACATGGTCAGTACCCCTAAGGTGAAGATGTAAAAATTTATGAATGGGTTGAGGCCAGAAATTCAGGACCAATTGGGTTCGCATGACTTCGATACTTATTCTGCTTTCCTTGTTGCTGCTTCCTGAGTTGAGAAGAGAAAACTTGATAGAGCCGGTTTGAGCCAGCCAAACAAGAAACCATACCAGCCTCCAGGTCAACAGAGGAAATTCCAGAGTCAGAGTCGTAGTCAGGGCCAGAGCCAGAACATACCAGTTAATAACCGTGGCCCGACTAAAGCACCATTCTACTCGTGGATCCACAGGTAGTTCACCTGCTACTCAGTCTATCAACTGCTCTTATTGTGACAAGAAAGGTCACACCAAGGCCCAGTGTTGGAAGAAGTCAGGACGATGTGTACGGTGTGGCAGTGATTAGCATCAGATCAAGGATTGCCCTAAATGGCAAGGAGGACAAAATCAAGTTAAACCAGCTGGTAGAGGCAAGACTCCAGTTCCTAGAGTTCAAGCCCGAGCCTACGCTATTGAGTGCGAGGAGCTTCCAGAGGAGACCGCTGTTGTTGAAGGTACATTCTTGATACTGAATCAACCTGTTAGGGTGCTAATTGATCTAGGTGCTACTCATTCATTTATTACTCCCTTATGTGTGCAACATGTGAAACTGAGAGTTGTATGTTTGCCTTACGAAGTAGAAGTTGGTACTCCAATGGGTTCTAACTTGTTACTCGCTCAACTTGTAAAGCATGTAAAATCCAAATTAAAGATAGAGAATTATCAGCCAATCTTGTTGTATTACCTTTTCGAGACTATGAAGTCATCTTAGGGATGGACTGGTTGGCAAAGTTTCATGCCCAACTAGATTGTCAGACGAAGATTGTAACATTCCAGATACCTGGTCAACCAATATTAGAAGTCATGGGTCGAAGAGACTTCACCGGGAGTTCCATCATTTCATCTACGAAAGAGTGAAGTCCTTGAGAAAAGGATGTAGCGGATACTTAGCTTACCTCATCAACAAGCCGTCAGACAAAGCTAAGTTGGAGGAGATGCCAGTGATCAAAGATTATGCAGATGTCTTTCCAGAAGAATTGTCCGGTTTACCCCCAAATCGAGAGATCGAGTTCATTATAGAATTATTGCCTGGCACCCAGCCGATATCTAAAGCTCCCTATTGTATGGCACCAGTCGAGCTACAAGAACTGAAGGACCAATTGCAAGGATTGTTGAAGAAGGGGTTTGTTCAACCATGTTCTTCTTCGTGGGGTGCGCCAGTCCTATTTGTAAAGAAGAAAGATGGAACATTGAGGCAATGCATCGATTACCGAGGATTGGACCAAGTGACCGTCAAGAATAAATACCCACTTCCACTGATCGACGAGTTGTTTGATCAACTTCAAGGAGCTAAAGTGTATTCGAAGCTCGACTTGAGGTAAGGATACTATCAGTTGCGGATCAAAAAGGAGGATGTGCCTAAAACGGCTTTTAGGACGAGATATGGGCATTATGAATATGTGGTGATGCCATTTAGGCTAACTAATGCCCCTGCAGCTTTCATGGACTTGATGCACAGGTGTTTCAACCCTACTTGGACCAATTTGTAGTGATCTTTATTGATGATATTTTGGTGTACTCGAAATCCGAGGCTGAGCATGAACAACATCTGCGATTGGTACTGCAGAAACTTTGAGAGCATCAATTGTATGCAAAGTTTAGCAAATGCAAATTTTGGTTGCAGCAGATTGCATTTTTGGGCACATCATATCCCAAGAAGGAATAGCAGTAAACCCAGCAAAGATTGAAGCGGTGATATCTTGGAATAAGCCGGAAAATGTTACGGAAGTTCGGAGTTTTCTTGGTTTAGACGGCTATTATTGGAGGTTCGTGAAGGATTTCTCAAAGATTGCAGGACTGCTTACAAAGCTCACTCAAAAGAAAACAAAGTTCATGTGGGACGACAAGTGTGAGAACAGCTTCCAAGAATTGAAGAAAAGATTGACTACTGCACCTGTTCTTGCATTGCTTGAAGGGAGTCAAGGTTTTGTAATTTATAGCGATGCTTCGAAGGAAGGACTGGGTTGTGTGTTGATACAAAATGGTAGAGTGATTGCGTATGCTTCTAGGAAACCGAAGCCGTATGAATTGAATTACCCGACACATGATTTGGAGTTAGCGGCTATTGTGTTTGCACTCAAGAAATGGAGGCACTATCTGTGGGGTAACAAGTTCAAGGTGTTTACTGATCACAAGAGCTTGAAATACTTGTTCTCACAAAAAGAGTTGAACATGAGGCAAAGGCGGTGGATGGAGCTTTTGGATGATTATAACTGCACAATCAATTATGTGCCCGGTAAAGCAAATGTAGTTGCAGATGCCTTAAGTCGGAAAGCGAGCATGGCAAAATTAGGAGTTAAGGTGCAGGAGTTGTTAGAGGAAGCATTTTTGTGGAAACCACAATTGACTCAAAAAGGATTACTATTTGCCACTACACAAGTTCAATCAACCTTGTTGTCTGAATTACAAGAGGCTCAACAGAAGGACCAACAGTTTTAGAAGATTAAAGAAAGTAACACAGATTTCAAGTTTCATGATGATGGTATTTGGAGGTTCAGGAATTGGATTTGTGTTCCTAATGAGCCAGAGCTGAAAAATAATATTCTTGAAGAAGCCCATAATTCAAGATACACTATCCACCCCGGCAGAACAAAGATGTACCGGGATTTGAATCAACACTATTGGTGGAATAACATGAAAAGAGAGATTGCTGAGTTTGTGGCACGGTGTTTGACTTGCCAGAGAGTCAAAGCAGAACATCAATGACCAGCACGTTTACTTCAGCCGTTGGAAATTCCTCAATGGAAATGGGAACATATAACTACGGATTTTGTCATGGACCTGCCCAGGTCACAAAAGGGTCATGACGTCGTTTGGGTCATAGTGGATAGATTGACTAAGTCAGCGCACTTCTTACCGATGAACAAGGAGGATAGTCCTGAGAAATTGGGAGATATGTATGTGGTGGATATTGTAAGGTTGCACGGGATGCTTGTGAGTATTGTATCGGATAGGGATCCTCGTTTTACTTCCCAATTTTGGAGGAGATTGCAAGAAGCTTTGGGAACGAAGTTGAGTTTCAGCACGGCTTATCACCCTCAGACTGATGGACAATCTGAGAGAACTATCCAGATTCTGGAGGATATGCTGAGGGCATGTGTTTTAGACTTCGGAAAAGGTTGGGAGAAATATCTATCTCTAGCGGAGTTCGCTTACAATAACAGTTATCAAGCCACTATCGGGATGGCCCCATTTGAGGCATTATATGGACGTAAGTGTCAATCCCCAATTTACTGGGATGAAGTAGGTGAGACGAAGACTTTTGACCCGACCCTTCTACCTGAACTTATGAAGACTGTTGATAATATCCACCTCATCCGGAAACGGATGCTTACCACCCAAAGCAGGCAGAAAAGTTACGTAGACCGACGGAGACGGAGCCTAGAGTTTGAGGTCGGCGACAAGGTGTTCTTGAAGATATCACCTCGGAGGGGATTGATTAAACACGGCAAGGGTGGAAAGTTGAGCCCGAGGTTTGTAGGACTATTTGAGATAATTGAGAAGGTTGGCAAATTGGCGTATCGCCTGGCACTACCCCAAAACCTCTCCAATATTCACGACGTCTTTCATGTTTCAATGCTACGGAAGTATTTCCCTGATCCATCGCATATCTTGGAGCCAGAGCCGTTGCAGCTTCGGGAGAACTTGTCTTATGAAGAGAAGCCCGTTCGGATCCTAAACCAGCAAGATCGGGAGTTCCGCAACAAATCTATACCGATGGTGAAAGTGTTGTGGGATCATCATGGAGTTGAAGAAGCAACGTGGGAAAGGCGAGACCAGATGGAGCAACAGTATCCGGCATTATTTCAAAGGTAATTATTGAATTTCGGGACGAAATTCTTTTAAGGAGGGGAGGATGTGAGGCCCGACCTCGATTTACGTGCGATACCTCGTTTCGTGTGCCCTAAGATAGATTTGCGTGTCTTGACCTAGGTTTAAGAGTCGTGTTTCATTTTGTGTGCCTTGCATTGAATTACGTGCATACATTTAGGGTTGCGTGCATTTACTTGAGAAACATGCATTTGTCTCGTAATTCGTACCCGCACACTAATCAAAAAAACATCTTACACGAAGTACTAGATCATTAATTAATCTTACAAACTCCACTAACTAATATTAAATTGCTAATTCAACCCACTAGAAGACGAAAATGCACCAAAAGCTAGACATTCTTTATTCTTTATTCCTTATTCTTTTTCACATCCCAAACACACAATATTATATTGCTCAACCAAGACAAAAATTCAGATTCTTGCACAAGCTTGGCCGACCACTATTGCATATTGAACTAGCTTTGCATAATTCAAAATTTATTCCTAGACATTCTATGACATGTTATGGCACAAAAACAAAAAAAAAAAAAGCTCAAAAACCCTACCCAATGCACCCATTCTCGACATATGCAAGTGCCCATGCTAGGTGATTCAAAATTATGCTCCTTGAAGACACAAAAATCTGAAATTTCAAGGCCCTAGGCCGACACAAGCATCAAACCCATCAAGCTTTTCATTTTTCTTTCATTCTTTCCTTCTTTCTCTCATTTTCTCTCACTCTCTCATTTCTTCTCTCTCTCTCTCAGCCCTAGCTGAAATCCTACTCTCCATAGCTTAAGTTCATCACTCAATGGTTCATCAAGTCATGCAAGCTACTTAGGAGCTCGACCAAGCAAAGCTAGGAGCAAAGAAACGCACATGCAAGCTCATAGCACATTCATTTCGGCTTAGGTAAGTTTGTTAGCTTCCATTTCATTTTCTTTTGTTCTAGCCACTTGCACATACTAAGAACATGGTTACTAAGCTAGGAATTAGAGAAATCTCAAGTAGTCTCTTGGCTAAGCAAGGAAAAAGGTTGACATTGTGCTTCATCAAGAGTTTGTGCATCTTCTTTGTTGTTTTGCTAAGGTGAGGGCTAAAACTTCTTGAAAAGCTTTCAAAAAATCACATGCATGCCTTTAAATGTATATTTTTACCTCTGTACTTGTGATATATGTGTGTACATGAACTTTTGTAAGCATGCTTGGCTAGATATTTGGCTAGAATGTGAAGATAGGTGAAATCACGTATTTGGCAGCTTTCTGTTCTGTTGGAACGAAGTGATTTTGACCACGTAAATGATGTTGAAAATGTGTAAAAATTGGTAGGTGACTAGTTTTGCCAGTTCTGATAATTTTTCACAGAAATACACCAAAGCTAATTTTGACTCTAAGGTCCCCAAAATGGCAAAACATCGAAAGGTGTCCAAATCTGGAAAATCTGGGAAAATGAAGCAGGTTTTGGCAGATTCACTGTCCATGTAGAACGAACCAGTTTTGACTTAGTAAATTATATCCAAAATGCATGAAATTTGGTATTCTGCTAGATTGTTCAGTTCTGGACATTTTTGTCAGAAATAGACTAAGGCTAAATCTGACCCTAAGGCCCTCAAAAACGACAAGCATTAAAATGTGTACAAATCTGGACAGTTTTGCGTAGTCTCACGGTTTTGGCTATAACTCTTGAACCCGAACTCCAAATAATGTGAGGTTTGTTTCTGGATTTAGTTCACTCCTTAAGATTTAATTTGACATTTTTTTCACTGGAATTGGAGATTTTTTACTTGTCTCAATGATTGTGAGAAAACAGACTATTGCAGTAGGGTTTTCATCTAGTAATATGCTTTGAAAATTATTGTAACTTCTCTTGTTGTATTAAATGCTTAGGATTGTGGCACTTGGATGTTGTGTGGACTATTTTGAATGCTTGAGGGTGTTATAATTAATCGATGCATGGCTTGAGTCTATTTACTTGACAACTTAGGGCTTAATCGCACGGGTAAGCATGAATTGAAAACCTAGTGACTAGATAAACTCGCTAAGTGTTGATCCTATGGATATCGCGTTTAATTATGTGATTAGTAGGCTGCCCGTAGTTTCCCTTATAGCCCTAAATGTGGTTCTGATGATTACATGTTGACAAGTAGGCCTTTCTTGCACCCGGTCCCACGTAAACGTCGTTGCATGTTGTATGACCTTATTATTTGATTTCGTGAACTTCGAAATGAGTTATATGACTTGATTTACATGAATTACATGGCTGCCCGTTCATATTCATATAACTCCATGTACTTTACAAGTGAAATTACCCGTCATACCGTGCCTCGCTTGTTTACTTGTCAATGTGCAATCTTATGACTGTTCGGAGGCAACCTACTTTGTTGTCCTCCTAATGTAATATATTAAATGTCATAAATGTGCATTGCATTCAAGGTTGCAACATTTCATTCTGGCGTGGTAGCGTTCACACACACCGGGCGGCATCGGGCTTGTCGGTGCAACCGTGACTACCATTGTCCAATTCACTCTCTCGCTTGGGGGCTAGACTTCCTCGGAGAATTGGGTGGTAGGATTTCGGGGTACATCCGGAGTACACCCATTTGGCGTGATAAGGGGATGATTTGAAGTCGGCCACAACAACTGATACTGGAAATGAACTGAGAGCAAAAGCTCACCGTATCCTTTTCACTATGTGTATAAGTACTCTCGCTTGGTTCTTAGAGGACCTCGGGGAGGAAAGACGGGCAATCGTGTTCTTTTACTTTTATATTACATTACGAACTTACTTGTGATATATATCATGCTTGCAAAAGGGTTTTCATAAGTTGAACCGGGAAAAGAGTTTCAAAACTTATTTTTCGTTCCCCCTTGCTGAGTTCATAAGGACTCACCCTCTTTTATCATCTCAGGTGAAGAAGACCAGGAACAGATACCCGAAGACAACGTGCCTAACGATGATTCCTTGGAATGATTGCTTGCCCTACGTGCCTTACGTGATTATGGCCATTTTGTGAACGATATGTTGCTTGAATACTATTTCTTATGTTGCTTGTTGTTATATTGTATATGACCCCCGTTGTAATTTGGGATCTAATTTTGGCTTGTACTGATCATAACTAGATAGACACTACTATGGTCGTTTTTGCTATCATTATTGGCTAGTATCTATCATAGGATAATGAAGTATCTACGTGCCTACTCGGCTGCGCCTGTTTTTGGAGCCCAAAATCGAACGTTTTCATCAATTTCGGGACACTTTTCTTCTTTTGCGTTGTTTTTCCGTCCCGGATCGCACGTCGTGAGCCGCGAAAAGGACGACAACCTAATCTATCACATTTCTATTATCAAATCCCATGCCACTTTGGGCAAGACAACTTCGCTTCACGTAGAGGCTTGGCCCACAAACCGAGGGCATGGGGCTTAGGACCAGGTCTCCATCGCTCCGGTGCCCATAACTTTTGATCCGTAGGGACTTACGTGGTGCACAGGATACCGTTGGAAAGTTCTTTGAGAGCTCTACGACGAGACTGCAAGCCTGCTCGGTTGCGCCTATTTTAGGCACCCAAAATCGAACATTTTCATCAGTTTCGGGATACTTTTCTCCTTTTGCGCTGTTTTTCCATCCCCGATCGTACGTCGTGAGCCGTGAAAAGGACGACAACCTATTCCATCACATTTCTATTATCGAATCTCATGCTTGGGCAAGACAACTTCGCTTCACGTAGAGGCTGGGCCTGCAAACCGAGGGTGCGGGGCTTAGGACCTGGTCTCCGTCGCTCCAATGCCTATAAGTTTTGATCCGTAAGGAGTTATGTGGTGCACATCATACCGTTTGAAAGCTCTCCGAGAGCTCTACAGTGAGGGTAGGAAGCATGCTTTGCTGCGCCTATTTTCGGAGCCCAAAATCGAACGTTTTCTTCCGTTTTGGGACACTTTTCTACTTTTGCACTATTTTTCGATCTCGGATCGTACGTCGTGAGCCGCAAAAAGGACAACAACCTAATCCATCACATTTCTATTATAGAATCCCATACCACCTTGGGCAAGACAACTTCACTTCATGTAGAGGTTGGGCCCGCAAACCGAGGGCGTGGGGCTTAGGACCAGGTCTCCGTCACTCCGGTGCCTATAACTTTTGATCCGTAAGGAGTTACGCGGCGCACAACATACCGTTGGAAAGTTCTTCGAGAGCTCTACGACGGGGGTAGTAAGCCTGCCTAGCTGCGCCTATTTTCGGAGCCCAAAATCGAACATTTTCATCAATTATGGGACATTTTTCTTCTTTTGCGTTATTTTTCCGTCCCGGATCGAACGTCGTGAGCCGCGAAAAGGACGACAACCTAATCCATCACATTTCTATTATCAAATCCCATGCCATCTTGGGAAAGACAACTTCGCTTCACGTAAAGGTTGGGCCCGCAAACTGAGGGTGTGGGGCTTAGGACCAGGTCTCCGTCGCTCTGGTGCCTATAACTTTACATCCGTAAGGAGTTATGCGGCGCAAAGCATACCGTTGGAAAGCTCTCCAAGAGCTCTACGATGAGGGTAGCAAGCCTGCTCAGCTGCGCCTGATTTTGGAGCCCAAAATCAAATATTTTCATCAGTTTCTAGACACTTTTCTTCTTTTGCGCTGTTTTTCCATCCTGGATCGTACGTCGTGAGCCGCGAAAAGGATGACAACGTAATCCATCACATTTTTATTACCAAATCCAATGGCACCTTAGGCAAGACAACTTCGATTCACGTAGAGGCTGGGGCCGCAAACCGAGGGCGTAGGGCTTAGGACCAGGTCTCCGTCGCTTCGGTGCCCATAACTTTTGATCCGTACGGAGTTACGCGGCGCACAGCATACCGTTGGAAAGTTCTCTGAGAGCTCTACGACGGGGGCAGCAAGCCTGCCCAGCTGCGCCTGTTTTTGGAGCCCAAAATCGAATGATTTCATCACTTTCGGGATAATTTTTTTCTTTTGCACTATTTTTTTGTCCCGGATCGTATGTCGTGAGCCGCGAAAAGGATGACAACCTAATCCATAACATTTCTATTACTGAATCCTATGCCACCTTGGGCAAGACAACTTCACTTCACGTAGAGGCTGGGCCCGCAAACCGAGGGCGTAGGGCTTATGACCAGGTCTCCGTTGCTCCGGTGCCCATAACTTTGAATTCGTATGGAGTTACGCGGCGCACAGCATACCGTTGGAAAGCTCTCCGAGAGCTCTACGATGGGAGCAACAAGCCTGCTCGGCTGCGCCAGTTTTCAGAGCCCAAAATCGAACGTTTCATCAATTTCAGAATACTTTTCGTCTTTTGCATTGTTTTTTCATCCCGGATCGTACATCGTGAGCCGCAAAAAGGACGACAACCTAATCCATCACATTTCTATTATCGAATCCCATGCCACTTTGGGCAAGGCAACTTCGCTTCACGTAAAGGCTCGGCCCACAAGCCGAGGGCGTGGGGCTTAGGTCCAGGTCTCCGTCGGTCCGGTGCCCATAACAGTTGATCCATAAGGAGTTACGCGGCGCACAGTATATCGTTGGAAAGCTTTCCGAGAGCTCTACAATGAAGGCAGCAAGCCTGCTTGGTTGCACCTATTTCTAGAGCCCAAAATCGAACGTTTTCATCAGTTTTGGAACATTTTTCTTCTTTTGCGCTATTTTTTCGTCCCCAATCGTACGTCGTGAGCTGCTAAAAGGACGACAACCTAATCCATCACATTTTTATTTTCGAATCCCATGGTACCTTGGGCAAGACAACTTCGATTCATGTAGAGGCTGGGCCCGCAAATCGAGGGGTTGGGGCTTATAACAAGGTCTCCATCGCAACGGTGCCCAAAACTTTTGATCCGTAAGGAGTTACGCGGGGCACAACATACCGTTGGAAAGCTCTCCGAGAGCTCTACGATGGGGGCTGCAAGCATGCTTGGCTGCGCCTGTTTTCGAAACCCAAAATTGAACATTTTTTTCAGTTTCGGGACACTTTTCTTCTTTTGTGTTGTTTTTTCGTCCCGGATCATACGTCGTGAGCCGCGAAAAGGACGAGAACCTAATCCATCACATTTCTATTACCGAATCCCACGCCACCTTGGGCAAGACAACTTAGCTTCACCTAGAGGCTGGGCCCGCAAACCGAGGTCGTGGGGCTTAAGACTAGGTCTCCGTCGCAACAGTGCCCATAACTTTTGATCTGTAAGGAGTTACGTGGTGTACAACATATCGTTGAAAAGTTCTCCGAGAGCTCTACGACGGGGGCATCAAGCCTGCCCAGCTGTGCCTGTTTTTGGAGCCCAAAATCGAACGTTTTCATCAGTTTCAGGACACCTTTCTTTTTTTTTCCAATGTTTTTCCATCCTAGATCATACGTCGTGAGCTGCGAAAAGGACGACAACATAATCTATCACATTTCTATTACCAAATCCCACCCCACCTTGGGCAAGACGACTTCGCTTCCCGTAGAGGCTGGGGCCGCAATCCGAGGGCGTGGGGTTTAGGACCAGGTCTCCGTCGTTCCGGTGCCCATAACTTTTGATCCGTAAGGAGTTACGTGGGGCACAATATACCGTTGGAAAGTTCTCCAAGAGCTCTACGACGGGGGTAACAAGTCTGCCTAGCTGCGCCTATTTTCGGAGCTAAAAATTGAACGTTTTCATCAATTTTGGGAAACTTTTCTTCTTTTCCGTTGTTTTTTCATCCCGGATCGTACGTCGTGAGCCGCGAAAAGGACGACAACCTATTCCATCAGTTTTCTATTATCGAATCCCATGCCACTTTGGGCAAGACAACTTCGCTTCAAGTAGAGGCTAGGCCCGCAAAACGAGGGCGTGGGGCTTAGGACCAGGTCTCCATCGCTCCGGTGCCCATAACTTTTGATCCGTAAGGAGTTATGTGGCGCACTGCATACCGTTGGAAAGCTCTCCGAGAGCTCTACGATGTGGGCAGCAAGCCTGCTCAACTGCGCCTGATTTTGGAGCCAAAAATTGAACATTTTCATCAGTTTCTGGACACTTTTCTTCTTTTGCTCTGTTTTTTCGTCCCGGATTGTACGTCGCGAGCCGCGAAAAGGACGACAACCTAATCCATCACATTTCTATTACCGAATCCCATGGCATCTTGGGCAAGGCAACTTCGATTCATGTAGAGGTTGGGGCCGCAAACCCAGGGCGTGGGGCTTAGGACTAGGTGTCCGTCGCTCTGGTGCCCATAACTTTTGATCTGTAAGGAGTTATACGGCGCACAGCATACCATTGAAAACTTCTCAAAGAGCTCTACAACGGGGGCAGCAAGCCTTCCCTGTTGCGCCTGTTTTTAGAGCCCAAAATCGAACGTTCTCATCAGTTTCTGAAAACTTTTCATCTTTTGCGTTGTTTTTTAATCCCGGATCGTATGTCGTGAGCCTCAAAAAGGATGACAACCTATTCCATCACATTTCTATTATCGAATCCCACGGCACTTTAGGCAAGACAACTTCACTTCACGTAGAGGCTCGGCCCGCAAACCGAGGGCGTGGGGCTTAGGACCTGGCCTCCGTCGCTCGGGTGCCCATAACTTTTGATCAGTAAGTGGTTATGCGGCACACAGCATACCGTTGGAAAGTTTCCCGAGAACTCTACAACGGGGGCAGCAAGCCTGCCCAGCTGCGCCTATTTTTGGAGCCCAAAATCGAACATTTTCATCAATTTTGGGTCACTTTCCTTCTTTTGCGGTGTTTTTCTATCCCGGATCGTACGTCGTGAGCCGCGAAAATGATGACAACCAAATCCATCACATTTCTATTATCGAATCCCGCACCACCTTGAGCAAGACAACTTCGCTTCACGTTGAGGCTGGGCCCGCAAACCGAGGGCGTGGGGCTTAGGACCAGGTCTCCGTCGCTCCGGTGCCCATAACTTTTGATCCGTAAGGAGTTACGTGGCACATAGCATACCGTTGGAAAGCACTCCGAGAGCTCTTCCATGGGGGCAGCAAGCCTGCTCGGCTACGCTTGATTTTGGAGCCCAAAATCGAACATCTTCATCAGTTTCTGGACACTTTTCTACTTTTGCGCTATTTTTCCGTCCCGGATTGTACGTCGTGAGCCGCAAAAAAGACGACAACCTAATCCATCACATTTCTATTACTGAATCCCACATCACCTTGGGCAAGACAACTTTGAGTCACGTAGAGGCTGGGGCCGCCAACCGAGGGTGTGAGGCTTAGGACTTGGTCTCCGTCGCTCGAGTGCCCATAACTTTTGATCCGTAAGGAGTTGCGTGGCGCACAGCATACCGTTGGAAAGTTCTCCGAGAGCTCTACAACGGGGACAGCAAGGTTGCCTAGCTGCACCTATTTTTGGAGCCCAAAATCAAACGTTTTCATCAATTTTGGGATACTTTTCTTGTTTTGCACTGTTTTTTCATCCTGGATCGTACGTCGTGAGCTGCGAAAAGGACGACAACCTAATCCATCACATTTCTATTACCGATTCCTATTCCACCTTGGGCAAGACAACTTTACTTCATGTAGAGGCTGAGCCTGCAAACCGAGGGCGTAGGGCTTAGGTCCAAGTCTCCGTCGCTCCGGTACCCATAACTTTTGTTCCGTATTGAGTTACGCGGCGCACAGCATAACGTTGGAAAGCTCTCCGAAAGCTCTACAATGGGGATTACAAGCCTCCTCAGCTGTGCCAATTTTCGGAGCCCAAAATAAAATATTTTCATCAATTTCGGGACACTTTTCTTCTTTTACGGTGTTTTTTCGTCCCGGATCGTACGTCGTGAGCCGCGGAAAAGGACGACAACCTAATCCATCACATTTCTATGACTAAATCCTGTGCCACCTTGGGTAAGATAACTTCGCTTCACATAGAGGCTGGGCCCGCAAATCGAGGGTGTAGGGCTTAGGACCAGGTCTTTGTCGCTTCGGTGCCCATAACTTTTGATCATGTGGCGCACAACATGCCGTTGGAAAGATCTCTGAGAGCTCTACGAAGGGGGCATCAAGCCTGCTCGGCTGCGCCTATTTTCATAGCCCAAAATTGAACGTTTTCATCAATTTCGGGACACTTTTCTTATTTTACGTTGTTTTTCCGTCCTGGATCATATGTCGTGAGCTGCGAAAAGGATGACAACCTAATCCATCACATTTCTATTATCGAATCCCACTCTACTTTGGGCAAGACAACTTCGCTTCATGTAGAGGCTCGGCCCGCAAACCGAGGGCATGGGGCTTAGGACTAGGTCTCTGTCGCTCCGGTGCCCATAACTTTTGATCCGTAAAGAGTTATGCGGCGCATAACATACCGTTGGAAAGTTCTCCGAGAGCTCTACGACAGGGGCATCAAGCTTGCTCGGTTGCGCCTATTTTTGTAGCCGAAAATCAAACGTTTTCATCAGTTTCGGGAAACTTTTCTTCATTTGCGCTGTTTTTTCGTCCCTGATCGTACGTCGTGAGCCACGAAAAGGACGACAACCTAATCCATCACATTTCTATTACCGAAACCCATGCCACCTTGGGCAAGACAACTTCACTTCACGTAGAGGCTGAGCTCGCAAACCGAGGGTGTGGGGCTTAGGACTAGGTCTCTGTCGCTCCGGTGCGTATAACTTTTGATCCGTAAGGAGTTACGCGGCGCATAGCATACCGTTGGAAAGTTCTCCGAGAGCTCTATGACAGGGGTAGCAAGCTTGCCCAGCTGCGCCAGTTTTTGGAGACTAAAATCGAACGTTTTCATCAATTTCTGGACACTTTTCTTCTTTTTCGTTGTTTTTTCGTCCTGCATCGTACGTCGTGAGCCGCTAAGAGGACGACAACCTAATCCATCACATTTCTATTATCGAATCTCACGCCAATCTTCGACAAGACAACTTTATTTCACGTAGAGGCTGGCCCCGCAAACCGAGGGCGTGGGGCTTAGGACTAGGTCCCCGTCGCTCCGGTGCCCATAACTTTTGATCCGTAAGGAGTTACGCGGCGCACAACATACCGTTGGAAAGTTCTCCGAAAGCTCTACGACGGGGGTAGTAAGCCTGCTCGGCTGCGCCAGATTTTGGGGCCCAAAATTGAACATATTCATTAGTTTCTGGACAGTTTTCTTCTTTTGCGCTATTTTTCCGTCCCGGATCGTACGTCGTGAGCCGCGAAAAGGACGACAACCTAATCCATCACATTTCAACTAAAGAATCCCATGGCACCTTGGACAAGACAACATCGATTCACGTAGAGGCTGGGGCCGCAAACCGAGGGCGTGAGGCTTAGGACCACGTCTCCGTCACTCCGGTGCCCATAACTTTTGATCTGTAAGGAGTAATGTGGCGCACAGCATACCGTTGGAAAGTTCTCCGAGAGCTCTATGATGGGGGCTACGCCTATTTTCGGAGCCCAAAATTGAACGTTTTCAACAGTTTTTGGACACTTTTCTTCTTTTGCATTGTTTTTCCATCCCGGATTGTATGTCGTGAGCCGCGAAAAGGACGACAAGCCAATCCATGACATTTCTATTATCGAATCCCACACCACCTTGGGCAAGACAACATCGCTTCACGTAGAGGCTGAGCCCGCAAATCGAGGGCGTAGGGCTTAGGACCAAGCCTCCATCGCTCCGGTTCCCATAACTTTTGATCCGTAGGGAGTTACGCAGCACACAACATATCGTTGGAAAGCTCTCCAAGAGCTCTACGATAGGGGTAGAAATCCCGCTCAGCTGCAACTATTTTCGGAGCCCAAACTCGAACGTTTGCATTAGTTTTGGGATACTTTTCTTCTTTTGCGCTGTTTTTTCATCCCGAATCGTACGTCGTGAGTCGCGAAAAGGACGACAAACTAATCCATCACATTTCTATTACCGACTCCCACGCCACCATGGGCAAGACAACATCGCTTCATGTAGAGGCTAGGCCCGCAAACCAAGGGCGTAGGGCTTAGGGCCAAGTCTCCGTCGCTCTGGATCCCATAACTTTTGATCCGTAGGGAGTTACGCAGCGCACAGCATAACGTTGGAAAGCTCTCCGAGAGCTCTACGATATGGGTAGAAATCTTGCTCAGCTGCGCCTATTTTCGGAGCCCAAACTCAAATGTTCTCATCAGTTTCTGGACACTTTTCTTCTTTTGCGTTATTTTTCTGTCTCAGATTGTATGTCATGAGCTGCGAAAAAGACGACAACCTAATCTATCACATTTCTATTACCGAATCCTATGCCACCTTGGGCAAGACAACTTCACTTCATGTAGAGGCTGGGCCCGCAAACCGAGGGCGTGGGGCTTAGGACCAGGTCTTCGTCGCTCCGGTGCCCATTTCTTTTGATCTGTAAGGAGTTACGCGGCGCACAACATAACGTTGGAAAGCTCTCCGAAAGCTCTACGATGGGGATTACAAGCCTCCTCAGCTGTGCCAATTTTCGGAGCCCAAAATCGAACATTTTCATCAATTTCGGGACACTTTTCGTCTTTTACAGTGTTTTTCCATCCCGGATCGTACGTCGTGAGCCGCGAAAAAGGACGACAACGTAATCCATCACATTTCTATTACTGAATCCTATGCCACCTTGGGTAAGAAAACTTCGCTTCACATAGAGGCTGGGCCCACAAACCGAGGGCGTAGGGCTTAGGACCTGGTCTCTGTCGCTTTAGTGCCCATAACTTTTGATCCGTAAGGAGTTACGTGGCGCACAACATGCCGTTGGAAAGTTCTCCGAGAGCTCTATGAAGGGGGCAGCAAGCCTGCTCGGCTGCGCCTATTTTTCAAAGCCCAAAATCGAACGTTTTCATCAATTTCGGGATACTTTTCTTATTTTACGTTGTTTTTCCGTCCTGGATCGTATGTCGTGAGCTGCGAAAAGGATGACAACCTAATCCATCACATTTCTATTATCGAATCCCACTCTACTTTGGGCAAGACAATTTCGCTTCACGTAGAGGCTCGGCCCGCAAACTGAGGGCGTGGCGCTTAGGACCAGGTCTCCGTCACTCCGGTGCCCATAACTTTTGATCCGTAAAGAGTTACACGGCGCACAACATACCGTTTGAAAGTTCTCCGAGAGCTCTACGACAGGGGCAGCAAGCTTGCTCAGTTGCGCCTATTTTTAGGGCCCAAAATTGAACGTTTTCATCAGTTTCTGGAAACTTTTCTTCATTTGCTCTGTTTTTTTGTCCCTGATCGTACGTCGTGAGCCACAAAAAGGACGACAACCTAATCCATCACATTTCTATTATCGAAACCCATGCCACCTTCGGCAAGACAACTTCACTTCACATAGAGGCTGGGCCCGCAAACCGAGGGTGTGGGGCTTAGGACTAGGTCTCCGTCGCTCCGGTGCCTATAACTTTTGATCCGTAAGGAGTTACGCGGCACATAGCATACCGTTGGAAAGTTCTCCGAGAGCTCTACGACGGGGATAGCAACCTTGCCCAGCTGCGCCAGTTTTTGGAGACCAAAATCAAACGTTTTCATCAATTTCAGGACACTTTTCTTCTTTTTCGGTGTTTTTTCGTCCTGCATCGTACGTCGTGAGCCGCTAAGAGGACGACAACCTAATCCATCACATTTCTATTATCGAATCCCACGCCAACCTTCGACAAGACAACTTCATTTCACGTAGAGGCTGGCCCCGCAAACCGAGGGCGTGGGGCTTAGGACTAGGTCCCCGTCACTCCGGTGCCCATAACTTTTGATCCGTAAGGAGTTATGCGGCGCACAACATACCGTTGGAAAGTTCTCCGAAAGCTCTACGACGGGGGTAGCAAGCTTGCTCGGTTGCGCCTGATTTTGGAGCCCAAAATCAAACATTTTCATTAGTTTCTTGACAGTTTTCTTCTTTTGCGCTGTTTTTCTGTCCCGGATCGTACGTCGTGAGCCGCGAAAAGGACGACAACCTAATCCATCACATTTCAACTAAAGAATCCACAGCACCTTGGACAAGACAACATTGATTCACGTAGAGGCTGGGGCTGCAAACCGAGGGCATGAGGCTTAGGACCACGTCTTCGTCACTCCGGTGCCCATAACTTTTGATCTGTAAGGAGTAACGTGGCGCACAGCATACCGTTGGAAAGTTCTCCGAGAGCTCTACGATGGGGGCTGCGCCTGTTTTCGGAGCCCAAAATCAAACGTTTTCAACAGTTTCTGGACACTTTTCTTCTTTTACATTATTTTTCCAACCCGGATTGTATGTCGTGAGCCGTGAAAAGGACAACAAGCTAATCCATGACATTTCTATTATCGAATCCCACGCCACCTTGGGCAAGACAACATCGCTTCACGTAGAGGCTGAGCCCGCAAATCGAGGGCGTAGGGCTTAGGACCAAGCCTCCGTCGCTCCGGTTCCCATAACTTTTGATCCGTAGGGAGTTACGCAGCGTACAACATATCGTTGGAAAGCTCACCGAGAGCTCTACGATAGAGGTAGAAATCCCGCTCAGCTGTGACTATTTTCGGAGCCCAAACTCGAACGTTTTCATCAGTTTCGGGATACTTTTCTTCTTTTGCGCTATTTTTCCGTCCCGGATCGTACGTCGTGAGTCGCGAAAAGGACGACAAGCTAATCCATCACATTTCTATTACCGAATCCCACGCCACCATGGGCAAGACAACATCGCTTCATGTAGAGGCTAGGCCCGCAAACCAAGGGTGTAGGGCTTAGGGCCAAGTCTCCGTCGCTCCGGATCCCATAACTTTTGATCCGTGGGGAGTTACGCAGCGCACAGCATAACGTTGGAAAGCTCTCCGAGAGCTCTACGATATGGGCAGAAATCTTGCTCAGTTGCGCCTATTTTCAGAGCCCAAACTCAAATGTTTTCATCAGTTTCTAGACACTTTTCTTCTTTTGCGTTGTTTTTCTGTCTCAGATTGTATGTCATGAGCCGCAAAAAAGACGACAACCTAATCTATCACATTTCTATTACCGAATCCTATGCCACCTTGGGCAAGACAACTTCACTTCATGTAGAGGCTGGGCCCGCAAATCGAGGGCGTGGGGCTTAGGACCAGGTCTTCGTCGCTCCGGTGCCCATTACTTTTGATCTGTAAGGAGTTACGCGGTGTACAGCATACCATTAGAAAGCTCTCCGTGAGCTCTACGATAGGGGCTGCAAGCCTACTCAGCTGCGCCAATTTTTGTAGCCTAAAATCAAACATTTTCATCAATTTCGAGACACTTTTCTTCTTTTGCGTTCTTTTTTTGTCCCGGATAGTACGTCGTGAGCCGCGAAAAGGACGACAACCTAATCGTCACATTTCTATTATCGAAAACCGCGCCACTTTGGGCAAGACAACTTCCTTTTAGGTAGAGGCTCGGCCCGCAAACCGAGGGTGTGGGGCTTAGGTCCAGGTCTCCGTCGCTCCGGTGCCAATAACTTTTGATCCGTAAAGAGTTACGCGGCGCATAGTATACTGTTGGAAAGCTCTCCGAGAGGTCTACAACAGGGGCAGCAAGCCTGCTTGGTTGTACCTATTTCTAGAGCCCAAAATCGAACGTTTTCAACAATTTCGGGACACTTTTCTTCTTTTGCGTTGTTTTTCCGTCACCGATCATACGTTGTGAACCGCGAAAAGGGCGACAACCTAATCTATCACATTTCTATTACCGAATCCCACGCTTGGGCAAGACAAATTTTCTTCACGTAGAGGCTGGGACCGCAAACCAAGGGCGTAGGGCTTAGGACCAGGTTTCCGTCACTCCGGTGCCTATAACTTTTGATCCGTAAGGAGTTACGCGGCACACAGCATACCGTTGGAAAGCTCTCTGAGAGCTCTATGACGGGGGCAGCAAGCTTGCTCGGCTGCGACTATTTTCAGAGGCCAAACTCGAATATTTTCATCAGTTTTTGGACACTTTTCTTCTTTTGCGCTATTTTTCCATCCCGGATCGTACGTTGTGAGCCGCGAAAAGGACGGCAATCTAATCCATCACATTTATATTACCGAATCCCATGGCACCTTGGGCAAGACAACTTCGATTCACGTAGAGGCTGGACCCGCAAACCGAGGGCGTGGGGCTTAGGACCAGGTCTCCGTCGCTCCGGTGCCCATAACTTTTGATCTGTATGGAGTTACGTGGCGCACAACATACCGTTGGAAAGCTCTCCGAGAGCTCTACGATAGGGGCAACAAGTTCGATGTGCTGTGGCTTTTTTCGGATCCCAAAATCAAAGTTTTCATCAGTTTCTGGACACTTTTCTCCTTTTGTGCTATTTTTTCGTCCCGGATCATATGTCGTGAGCCGCGAAAAGGACGACAAGCTAATCGATCACATTTTTGTTATCGAATCCCACGCCACCTTGGGAAAGAGAACATCACTTCATGTAGAGGCTTGGCCCGTAAACCGAGGGCGTGGGGCTTATGACCAGGTCTCCGTTGCTGCGGTGCCCATAACTTTTGATCCGTAAGGAGTTACGCGGCGTACAACATACTGTTAGAAAGCTATCCGAGAGCTTTACAATGGGTGGAGCAAGCCTGCATGGCTGCGCTTGTTTTCGGAGCCCAAAATTGAACGTTTTAATCAGTTTCGGGACACTTTTATTCTTTTGCTCTGTTTTTCCGTCCCGGATCGTACGTCGTGAGCCGCGAAAAGGACAACAACCTAATCCATCACGTTTCTATTACCGAATCCTATGCCACCTTGGGCAAGACAACTTCGCTTCACGTAGAGGCGAGGCCCGCAAACCGAGGTTGTAGGGCTTAGGACCAGGTCTCCGTCGCTCCAGTGGCCATAACTTTTGATCCGTAAGGAGTTATGTTGCGCACAACATATCTTTGGAAAGCTCTCTGAGAGCTCTACGATAGGGGCGACAAGCCCGCTCGGCTGCGCCTATTTTCGTAGCCCAAACTCGAACGTTTTCATCAGTTTCTGGACATTTTTCTTCGTTTTTGCTATTTTTCCATCTCGGATCGTACGTCGTGAGCCGTGAAAAGGACGACATCCTAATCCATCACATTTCTATTACCGAATCCTATGCCACCTTGGGCAAGACAACTTCTCTTCTCGTAGAGGCTGGGCCCGTAAACCGAGGACGTGTGTCACGCCCTAACCTAGCCTATAAAGGTTAGACTAGGGTGTGATCTAAACATTCAAGTCATGTCTTGTACTCAATCGTTCATGAAAGTTTAACACTTAACGTTTAGCCTAGACTCCATAATTTTTTCAAAAAACCGGCAGCATAACGGCTGTAATTGGCTCTATAGTTTGACCTAGTTCTCTAAACGCCTCGAATTTCATTTCCAACTAAGATTACTATTTACCATCAATCGAAACGCCTACTAGTTATCTCAAAGTCGCATTTGATTAATAACCTAGCATGATTCTATGTCTCGTTTGTTTGTTAATCCTCGTTACAAAAGTACCTGTTGATCTTAGCTTAACAATGAGTACCTGCTTAAGATTGGATAAGTTCATTTTACTTAATCCTTACCTGTTACTTCATAATCCTATGATAGATACTAGCCAATAACGATAGTAAAACGACCATAGTAATGTCTATCTACTTATCATCAGTAAAAGCCAAAATTAGACCCCAAATTACAACGGGGTTCTTTTACATTACAATAGCAAGCATCATAAGAAATGAAATAGTCTTCAAGCAACATATTGTTCACAAAATGGCCATAGTCACGTAAGGCACGTAGGGCAAGCAATCATTCCAAGGAATCATCGTTAGGTACGTCATCCTCGGGTACCTGTTCTTAGTCTTTTTCACTTGAGATGATAAAAGAGGGTGAGTCCTTATGAACTCAGCGAGGGGGAATGAGAAATAAGTTTTGAAACTCATTTTCCGGTTCAACTTATGAAAAATCCTTTTTGCAAGCATGAATATATCACAAGTAAGTACATAATGTAATGTAAAAGTAAAAGAACACAATTACCCGTCTTTCCTCCCCGAGGTCCTCTAGGAACCAAGCGAGAGTACTTATACACATAGTGAAAAGGATACGGTGATCTTTTGATCTCGGTTTGTTTCCAGTATCAGTTGTTGCGGCCAACTTCAAATCATCCCCTTATCACGCCAAATGGGTTTACTCCGGATGTACCCTGAAATCCTACGACCCAACTCTTCGAGGAAGTCTAGCCCCCAAGTGAGAGAGGGAATTGGACAATGGTAGTCACGGTTGCACCGGCAAGCCCGATGCTGCCCGGTGTGCGTGAACGCTACCACGCCAGAATGAAAGGTTGCAACCTTATATGCAATGCACATTTATGACATTTAACATATCACATTTGGAGGACAACAAAGTAGGTTGCCTCCGAGCAGTCATAAGATTGCACATTGACAGTTAAACACGCGAGGCATGATATGACAAGTAAATTCACTTGCAAAGCACATGGAGTTATATGAACATTAAACGGGCAGCCATGTAATGCACGTAAATCAAGTCATATAACTCATTTCAAAGTTCACTTAATCAAACAATAAGATTATTCATCATGCAACGACATCTACGTGGGACCGGGTGCAAGAAAAGCCTACTTATCAACATGTCATCATCGAAATCATGTTTAGGGTTATGAGGGCAACTACGGGCAGCCTACTAAACACATAATCAAACACAATATCCAAAGGATCAACACTTAGCAAGTTTACCTAGTTACTAGGGTTTCAATTCGTGCTTACACGTGCGATTAAACCCCAAGTCATCTCGTAATTAAGCTCAAGCCATGCATTGATTAATTCCAACACCCTCAAGCATTCAAAACAATCCACACAACATCCAAATGCCACAATCCCAAGCATTTAATACAACAAGGGAAGCTACATTAATTTTTCTAAGCATATCAATAGGTGAAACCCTCACTGCAATGGACTATTTTCTCACAATCATTAAGACAAGCAAACAATCTCCAATTTCAGTGAACAAGATGTCAAATTAAATCTTAAGGAGTGAACTAAATTCAGAAACAAACCTCGCATCATTTGGAATTCGGTTTCAAAAGTTATAGCCAAAACAGTGAGACTACACAAAACTGTCCAGATTTGCACACATTTCAATGCTTGTCGTTTTTGAGGGCCTTCGGGTCAGATTTAGCCTTGGTCCATTTCTGATAAAAATATCCAAAACTGAAAAATATAGCAGCAGACCAAATTTCATGCATTTTTGATGTCATTTACTAAGTTAAAAATGACTCGTTCTACAAGGTCAGTGAATCTGCCAAAACCTGCTTCATTTTTCCAGACTTCCAGATTTGGACACATTTTGATAATTAGTCATTTTGAGGACCTTAGAGTCAAAATTAGCTTTGGCCTATTTCTGATAAAAATTCTCAAAACTGGACAAACTAGTTACCTACCAATTTTCACTCATTTTCAACATAATTCACCTGGTCAAAATCACCTCACACCAACAAGGCAGAAGGCTGTTACATACCCGATTTCATCTATCATCACATTCTAGCCAAAAATCTTGCCATGCATGTTTACAAAACTCATGAACACACATGACACCACTCGATTTTCTCATGACACCACTCGATTTTCTCTAATTTCCTAGCTTAGTAACCAAGTTCTTAGTAGGTGCATGTGGTTAGAACAAGAAGAAAAGAAATGGAAGCTAGCAAACTCACCTAAGCTGAAATGGAGTTTCAAAGAGCTTGCATGTGCGTTTCTTGCAACCTAGCTTGCTTAGTTGAGCTCCCTAGCTTCTTGCATGCCTTGATGAACCATGGAGTGATGAAGATAAGCTATGGAGTGTAGAAACTCAGCCAAGGCCGAGAGAGAGAGAAGAAATGAGAGAGGAGTGAGAGGAAATGAAGGAAAATGAAAGAAAATGAAAGCTTGATGGGCATAGATGCTTGTGTCGGCCTTGAGCATGTAAATTTCAGATTTTTGTGTTTTCAAGAAACATTTTGAATTATCTAGTATGGGCATGGAGCTTGTGTCGAGAATATGGAGCTTTGAGGAGGGTTTTGAGCTAATTTTTTTTATTGCTTTGTGTCATAGAATTGTCATAGAATGTTTAGGAGTAGAATTTGAAATTAAATTGCATGCACAAAGCTCCTAGTGGTCGGCCAAAGATGTGCTCAAATCTGAATTTTTTGTCTTGTTCAAGGCTTATTTTATTGTGTGTTTGGGACATGCAAAGAATAAAGAATAAATAATAAAGAATATCTAGCTTTTGGTGCAATTTCGTCTTCTAGTGCATTGACTTAGCATTTTAATATTAGTTAGTGGGATTTGTAGAATTAATTAATGACCTAGTGCTTCGTGTAAGATGCTCTCTTGATTAGGGTGAAGGCACGCTTTCTTAGGTTTTGGACACGCACTACGAGGCAAGACATGAACTACGAGACGAGTGCACGTTTCCCAAGTAAATGCAAGCAACCCTAAATGAATGCACATAATTCAATGTAAGGCACACAAAATGAAACACAATTCTTAAATCTAGGTCACGGCACGCAAATCTAGGTTAGGGCACACGAAATGAGATATCGAATGCAAATCAAGGTCGGGCCACATAGCGTGGGGTTTAGTACCAAGTCTCCGTCGCTCCGGTGCCCATAACTTTTGATCCGAAAGGAGTTACGCGACGCACAGCATACCGTTGGAAAGCTCTCCGAGAGCTCTACGATGGGGGTAGCAAGCCTGCTATGCTGCGCCAAATTTCGGAGCCCAAAATCGAACGTTTTCATCAATTTTGGGACACTTTTCTTCATTTGCGTTGTTTTTTCGTCCCGAATCGTACGTCGTGAGCCGCGAAAAAGACGACAACCTAATCCGTCACATTTCTATTATCGAAACCCATGCCACTTTGGACAAGACAACTTCGCTTCACGTAGAGGCTCGGCCCGCAAACCGAGGCCGTGGGGCTTAGGACCAGGTCTCCGTCGCTCCGGTGCCTATAACTTTTGATCCATAAGGAGTTAGCGGCGCACAGCATACCGTTGGAAAGCTCTCCAAGAGCTCTACAATGGGGGCAGCAAGCCAGCTTGGTTGCGCCTATTTCCAGAGCCCAAAATCAAATATTTTCATCAGTTTCGTGATACTTTTCTTCTTTTGCGCTATTTTTCTGTCCCCGATCATACGACGTGAGCCGCGAAAAGGACGACAACCTAATCCATCACATTACTATTACCGAATCCCATGCTTGGGCAAGACAACTTCACTTCACGTAGAGGTTGGGCCCGTAAACCGAGGGCGTAGGGCTTAGGACCAGGTCTCCGTCACTATGGTGCCCATAATTTTTGATCCGTAAGGAGTTACGCGGCGCACAACATACCGTTGGAAAGCTCTCCGAGAGCTCTACGATGGAGGCAGCAAGCTTGCTCGGCTGCGCCTATTTTCGGAGCCCAAAATCGAACATTTTCATCAGTTTCTGGGCACATTTCTTCTTCTGCGCTGTTTCTCCGTCTCGGATTGTACGTCGTGAGCAGCGAAAAGGACAACAACCTAATCCATCACATTTCTATTACTGAATCGCATGCCACTTTGGGCAAGACAACTTTGCTTCACGTAGAGGCTAGGCTCGCAAACTGAGGGCGCGGGGCTTAAGACCAGGTCTCCGTCGCTCCGATGCCCATAACTTTCGATCCGTAAGGAGTTACGTGGTGTACAGCATACCATTGGAAAGCTCTCCGAGAGCTGTACGACGGGGGCAGCCAGCCTGCTTGGCTGCGCCTATTTTTGGAGCCCAAAATCGAATGTTTTCATCAATTTCGGGACAATTTTCTTCTTTTTCGTTGTTCTTCCGTCCTGGGTCGTACGTCGTGAGCTACGAAAAAGGATGACAACCTAATCCATCATATTTCTATTACCAAATCCCATGCCACCATGGACAAGACAACTTCACTTCCCGTGGAGGCTGGAGCCGCAAACCAAGGGCGTGGGGCTTAAGACCAGGCCTCCGTCGCTCCGGTGCCCATAACTTTTGATCCAAAAAGAGTTATGCGGCGCACAGCATACCGTTGGAAAGTTCTCTGAGAGCTCTACGACGGGGGCATCAATCCTGCCCAGCTGCGCCTGTTTTCAGAGCCCAAAGTCGAACATTTTCATCAGTTTCAGGATATTTTTCCTCTTTTGCTCTGTTTTTCCGTCCCGGATCATACCTTCGTGAGCCGCGAAAAGGACAACAACCTAATCCATCACAATTCTATTACCGAATCCTATGCCACCTTGGGCAAGACAACTTCGCTTCACGTAGAGGCTGTGCACGCAAACCGAGGGCGTAGGGCTTAGGACTAGGTCTCCGTCGCCCCGGTGTCCATAACTTTTGATCCGTAAGGAATTACGCAGCACACAGCAGACCGTTGGAAAGCTCTCCGAGAGCTCTACGACGAAGGCAACAAGCTTGCTTGGCTGCGCTGCTTTCAGAGCCCAAACTCGAAGGTTTTCATTAGTTTCTGGAAACTTTTCTTCTTTTGCGTTGTTTTTCCATCTCGGATCGTACGTCGTGAGCTACGAAAAGGACGACAACCTAGTCCATCACATTTCTATTACCGAATCCAACGCCACATTGGGCAATACAACTTTGCTTCACGTAGAGGCTGGGCACGCAAACCGAGGGCGCGGGGCTTAGGACCAAGTCTCCGTCGCTCCGGTGCCCATAACTTTTGATCCGTAAGGAGTTACGCAGCGCACAACATACCGTTGGAAAGCTCTCCGATAGATCTATGATAGGGGAAGCAAGCCCGCTCGGCTTCGCCTATTTTCGGAGCCCAAAATCGAACGTTTTCATCAATTTTTAGATACTTTTCTCCTTTTGCACTGTTTTTCCATCCCGGATCGTACATCGTGAGCCGCAAAAATGACGACAAGCTAATCCATCACATTTCTATTATCGAATCCCATGCCACCTTGGGCAAGACAATATTGCTTCATGTAGAGGCTAGCCCGCAAACCGGGCGTGGGACTTAGGACCAGGTCTTCGTCGCTCCGGTGCCCATAACTTTTGATCCGTAAGGAGTTACGCGGTTCACAGCATACCGTTGGAAAGCTCTCCAAGAACTCTACGATGGAGGCAGCAAGCCTGCTCGGCTGCGTCTGTTTTCGGAGCCCAAAATTGAATGTTTTCATCAGTTTTGGGGCACTTTTCTTCATTTGCTCTATTTTTCTGTCCCGGATCGTACGTCGTGAGCCGCGAAAAGGACAACAACCTAATCTATCACATTTCTATTACAGAATCCTATGCCACCTTGGGCAAGACAACTTCACTTCACATAGAGGCAAGGCCCGCAAACCAAGGGCGTAGGGCTTAGGACCAGGTCTCTGTCGCTCAAGTGCTTTTAACTTTTGATCCGTAAGGAGTTATGCGGCACACAGCTAACCGTTGGAAAGCTCTCCGAGAGCTCTACGATGGGGGCAGCAAACCTGCTCGGCTGTGCCTGTTTTCGGAGCACAAACTCGAATGTTTTCATCAATTTCTGGACAGTGTTCTTCTTTTGCGCTGTTTTTCCATCCCGGATCGTACGTCGTGAGTCGCGAAAAACAAGACAACCTAATCTATCACATTTCTATTACCGAATCCAACGCCACCTTGGGCAATACAACTTCGATACATGTAGAGGCTACGCACACAAATCGAGGGCGTGGGGCTTACGACCAGGTCTCCGTCGCTCCAGTGCCCATAACTTTTGATCCGTAAGGAGTTATGCAGCGCACAGCATACTATTGGAAAGCTCTCCGAGAGCTCTACGATAGGGGAACAAGCCCGCTCGGCTACGCCTATTTTCGAAGCCCAAAATTGAATGTTTTCATCAGTTTTTAGACACTTTTCTCCTTTTGCGCTATTTTTACATCTCGGATCGTACATCGTGAGCTGCGAAAACGACGACAAGCTAATCCATCACATTTCTATTATCGAATCCAACGCCACCTTAGGCAAGACAATATCGCTTCATGTAGAGGCTGGGCCCGCAAACCGAGGGCGTGGGGCTTAGAACCAGGTCTCCGTCGTTACGGTGCCCATAACTTTTCATCCGTAAGGAGTTACGCGGCGCACAACATACCGTTGGAAAGCTCTCCGAGAACTCTACGATAAGGGAAGTAAGACCGCTTGGCTTCGCCTATTTTCGCGGCCCAAAATCGAATGTTTTCATCATTTTTTGGACACTTTTCTCCCTTTATGCTATTTTTTCGTCCCAGATCGTACGTCGTGAGCCGCGAAAATGACGACAAGTTAATCCATCACATTTCTATTATCGAATCCCATGCCACCTTGGGCATGACAATATCGCTTCATGTAGTGGTTGGGCCCGTAAACCGAGGGCGTGGGACTTAGGACCAAGTCTCTGTTGCTCCGGTGCCTATAACTTTTGATCCGTAAGGAGTTATGCGGCGCACAACATACCTTTGGAAAGCTCTCCGAGAGCTCTACGATGGGGGCAGCAAGCCTGCTCGGTTGCGCCTATTTTTGGAGCCCAAAATTGAATGTTTTCATCAGTTTTGGGACACTTTTCTTCTTTTGCGATGTTTTTCCATCCCAGATCGTACGTCGTGAGCCGCGAAAAGGACAACAACCTAATCTATCACATTTCTATTATAAAATCCTATGCTACCTTGGGCAAGACAACTTCGCTTCACGTAGAGGCAGGGCCCGCAAACCGAGGGCGTAGGGCTTAGGACCAGGTCTCCGCCGCTTCGGTGCCCATAACTTTTGATCCGTAAGGAGTTACGCGGCACACAGCTGACCGTTGGAAAGCTCTCTGAGTGCCCTACGATGGGGGTAGCAAACCTGCTCGGCTGCGCCTGTTTTTGGAGCCCAAACTCGAACGTTTTCATCAGTTTCTGGACACTTTTCTTCTTTTGCACTGTTTTTCCATCCCGGATCGTGCGTCGTGAGCCGCGAAAAGGACGACAACCTAATCTATCACATTTCTATTACCGAATCCAATGCCACCTTGGGCAATACAACTTCGATTCACGTAGAGGCTAGGCACGCAAACTGAGGGCGTGGGGCTTAGTACCAAGTCTCCGTCGCTCCGGTGCCCATAACTTTTGATCCGTAAGGAGTTACGCAGCGCACAACATACCGTTAGAAAGCTCTCCGAGAGCTCTACGATGGGGCAGCAAGCCTGCTCGGCTGCGCCTATTTTCGGAGCCCAAAATTGAATGTTTTCATCAGTTTTGGGGCACTTTTCTTCTTTTACGCAGTTTTTCCGTCCCGGATCGTACGTCGTGAGCCGCGAAAAGGACAACAACCGAATCTATCACATTTCTATTACAGAATCCTATGTCACCTTGGGCAAGACAACTTCGCTTCACGTAGAGGCAGGGCTCCCAAACCGAGGGCGTAGGGCTTAGGACTTTGTCTCCGTCGCTCTAATGCCCATAACTTTTGATCCGTAAGAAGTTACGTGGCTCACAGCATACCGTTGGAAAGCTCTCCGAGAGCTCTACGATAGAAGAAGGAAGCCCGCTCAGTTTCACCAATTTTCGGAGCCCAAAATCGAATGTTTTCATCAATTTTTGGACACTTTTCTACTTTTGCACTGTTTTTCCGTCCCGGATCGTATGTCGTGAGCTGCGAAAATGACGACAAGCTAATCCATCGCATTTCTATTATCGAATCCCATGCCACCTTGGGCAAGACAATATCGCTTCATGTAGAGGCTGGGCACACAAACCGAGGGCGTGGGACTTAGGACCAGGTCTCTTTCGCACCGGTGCCCATACCTTTTGATTCGCAAGGAGTTACACGGCACACCGTATACCGTTGGAAAGCTCTCCGAGAGCTCTACGATGGGGGCAGCGAGCCTGCTCAGCTGCGCCTGATTTTGGATCCAAAAATTGATTGTTTTCATCAGTTTTGGGACACTTTTCTTCTTTTGTGCTATTTTTTCGTCCCGGATCGTACCTCGTGAGCCATGAAAAGGACAACAACCTAATCTACCACATTTCTATTACAGAATCCTATGCCACCTTGGGCAAGACAACTTCGTTTCACGTAGAGGCAGGGCCCGAAAACTGAGGGCATAGGGCTTAGGACCAGGTCTCCGTCGCTCCGGTGCCCATAACTTTTGATCCGTAAGGAGTTACGCGGTGCACAGCATACCGATGGAAAGCTCTCCGAGAGCTCTACAATGGGGGCAGCAAGCCTGCTCGGCTGCGCCTATTTTCAGAGTCCAAAATTGAATGTTTTCATCAGTTTTGGCGCACTTTTCTTCTTTTGCTCTGTTTTTCCGTCCAGGATCGTACGTCGTGAGCCGCAAAAAGGACAACAACCTAATCTATCACATTTCTATTACAGAATCCTATGCCACCTTGGGCAAGATAACTTCGCTTCATGTAGAGGGAGGGCCCGCAAACCGAGAGCGTAGGGCGTAGGACCAGGTCTCCGTCGCTCCGGTGCCCATAACTTTTGATCCGTAAGGAGTTATGCAGCGCACAGCATACGGTTGGAAAGCTTTCCGAGAGCTCTACGATAGGGGCAGCAAGCTTGCTCGGCTGCGCCTGTTTTCGGAGCCCAAAATTGAATGTTTTCATCAGTTTTGGGGCACTTTTCTTCTTTTGCGCTGTTTTTGGGTCCCGGATCGTACGTCGTGAGCCGCGAAAAGAACAACAACCTAATCTATCACATTTCTATTACAGAATCCTATGCTACCTTGGGCAAGACAACTTCGCTTCACGTGGAGGCAGGGCTCGCAAATCGAGGGCGTAGGGCTTAGGACTAGGTCTCCGTCGTTCCGGTGCCCATAACTTTTGATCCGTAAGGAGTTACGTGGCGCACAGCATACCGTTGGAAAGCTCTCCGAGAGCTCTACGATAGGGGAAGCAAGCCCGCTCGGCATCGCCTATTTTCGGAGCCCAAACTCAAACGTTTTCATCAATTTTTGGACACTTTTCTCCTTTTGTGCTATTTTTCCATCCCGGATCATACGTCGTGAGCCGCGAAAATGACAACAAGCTAATCCATCACATTTCTATTATCAAATCCCATGCCACCTTGGGCACGACAATATCGTTTAATGTAGAGACTGGGCGCGCAAACCGAGGGCGTGGGACTTAGGACCAGGTCTCCGTCGCTCCAGTGCCCATAACTTTTGATCCGTAAGGAGTTACGCGGTGCACAACATACCATTGGAAAGCTCTGCGAGAGCTCTACGATGGCGGCAGCAAGCCTACTCAGCTGCGCCTATTTTCGGAACCCAAAATTGAATGTTTTCATAAGTTTTGGGGCACTTTTCTTCTTTTGCGCTATTTTTCCGTCTCGGATCGTACGTCGTGAGCCGCGAAAAGGACAACAACCTAATCTATCACATTTCTATTACAGAATCCTATGCCACTTTGGGCAAGACAACTTCGCTTCACGTAGAGGCAGGGCCCGCAAACCGAGGGCATAAGGCTTTGGACTAGGTCTCTATCGCTCCGGTGCCCATAACTTTTGATCCGTAAGGATTTACGCGGTACACAACAGACTGTTAGAAAGCTCTTCGAGAGCTCTACGACGGGGGCAGCAAACCTGCTCGGCTGCTCCTATTTTCGGAGCCCAAACTCGAACGTTTTCATCAGTTTCTGGACACTTTTCTTCTTTTGCGCTGTTTTTCCATCTCGGATCGTACATCGTGAGCCGCGAAAAGGACGACAACCTAATCCATCACATTTCTATTACCGAATCCAATACCACCTTGGGCAATACAAGTTCGCTTCACGTAGAGGTTGGGCACGCAAACCGAGGGCGTGGGGTTTATGACCAAGTCTCCATCGCTCTGGTGCCCATAACTTTTGATCCGTAAGGAGTTACGCATCGTACATCATACCGTTGGAAAGCTCTCCGAGAGCTCTACGATAGGGAAAGCAAGCCCGCTCGGTTTTGCCTATTTTCGGATCCCAAAATCGAACGTTTTCAACAATTTTTGGACACTTTTCTCCTTTTGCGCTGTTTTTCCGTCCCGGATCGTACGTCGTGAGCCGCGAAAACGATGACAAGCTAATCCATCACATTTCTATTATCGAATCCCATGCCACCTTAGGCAAGACAATATCACTTCATGTAGAGGTGGGCCCACAAACCGAGGGCATAGGGCTTAGGACCAGGTCTCCGTCGCTACGGTGCCCATAACTTTTGATCCGTAAGGAGTTACGCGACGCACAGCATACCTTTGGAAAGCTCACCGAGAGCTCTATGATGGGGGCAGCAAGCCTGCTCGGCTGCGCCTATTTTCGGAGCCAAAAATTGAACAGTTTCATCTGTTTTGGGGCACTTTTCTTCTTTTGCACTGTTTTTCCGTCCTGGATCTTACGTCGTGAGCATCGAAAAGGACAACAACCTAATCCATCACATTTCTATTACAGAATCCTTTGTCACCTTGGGCAAGACAACTTCGCTTCACGTAGAGGCTGGGCCTGCAAACCGAGGGCGTAGGGCTTAGAACCAGGTCTCCGTCGCTCCGGTGCCAATAACTTTTGATCCGTAAGGAGTTACACGACGCACAACATACCGTTGGAAAGCTCTCTGAGAGCTCTACGACAGGGGCAGCAAGCCTGATCGGGTGTGACTATTTTCAGAGCCCAAACTCGAATGTTTTCATCAGTTTCGAGACACTTTTATTCTTTTGCGATGTTTTTTCCGTCCCGGATCGTACGTCGTGAGCCGCGAAAAGAACGGCAACCTAATCTATCGCATTTCTATTACCAAGTCCCACGCCACCTTGGGCAAGGCAACTTCGCTTCAAGTAGAGGTTGGGCACGTAAACCGAGGGTATGAGGCTTAGGATCAGGTCTCTGTCGCTCCCGTGCGCATACCTTTTGACCCGTAAGGAGTTACGCAGCGCACAACATATCATTGGAAAGATCTCTGAGAGCTCTACGATAGGGGCAGCCAGCCAGCTCTACTGTGCCTGTTTTCGGAGCACAAAATCAAACGTTTTCCTCAGGTTCTGGACACTTTTCTCCTTTTGCTCTATTTTTTCGTCCCGGATCGTACGTCGTGAGCCGCGAAAAGGACGACATGCTAGTCCATCACATTTCTATTATCGAATCCCACGCCACCTTGGGTAAGACATCATCGATTCATGTAGAGGTTGGGCCCGCAAACTGAGGGCTTAGGGCTTAGGACCAAGTCTCCGTCGCTCCGGTGCCCATAACTTTTGATCCGTAAAGAATTACGCGTCGCACAACATACCGTTGGAAAGCTCTCCGAGAGCTCTACGATGGGGACAATAAGCATGCTCAGCTGCGCCTGTTTTCGGAGCCCAAAATTGAACATTTTCATCGGTTTTGTGACACTTTTCTTCTTTTGCGTTGATTTTTCGTCCTGGATCGTACGACGTGAGCCGCGAAAAGGACGACAATCTGATCCATCATATTTCTATTACCAAATCCCATGCCACATTGGGCAAGACAACTTCACTTCCCGTAGAGGCTGGGGTCGCAAACCGAGGGCAAGGGGCTTAGGACCAGGTCTCCGTTGCTCCGGTGCCCATAACTTTTGATCTGTAAGGAGTTACGTGGCACACAGCAGACCGTTGGAAAGCTCTCCGAGAGCTCTATGATCGGGGTAGCAAGCCTGCTGGGCGGTGCCTATTTTTGTAGCCCAAAATCGAACGATTTCATCAGTTTCTGGACACTTTTCTTCTTTTGCTCTGTTTTTCGGTCCTGGATCGTACGTCGTGAGCCTCGAAAAGGAAGACAACCTAATCCAACACATTTCTATTATCGAATCCCATGCCACCTTGGGCATGACAACTTCGATTCGCGTAGAGTCTAGGCCCGCAAACCGAGGGCGTGGGGCTTAGGACCAGGTCTCCGTCGCTTCAGTGCCCATAACTTTTGATCCGAAAGGAGTTAAGCGGTACACAGCATACCGTTGGAAAGCGATCCGAGAGCTCTACGACGGGGGCAGCAAGCCTTCTCAGCTGCGCCTATTTTCAAAGCTCAAACTCGAACTTTTTCATCAGTTTCTGGACACTTTTCTTTTTCTGCGCTGTTTTTTATCCCGGATCGTACGTCATGAGCCGCGAAAAGGACGACAACCTAATCTATCACATTTCTATTACCGAATCCCATGCTACCTTGGGAAAGACAACTTCACTTCACGTAGAGGCTGGGCACGCAAACGGAGGGCGTGGGGTTTAGGACCAGGCCTCCGTCGCTCCGGTGCCCATAACTTTTGATCCGTAAGGAGTTACGCAGTGCACAGCATACCGTTGGAAAGCTCTTCGAGAGCTCTATGATAGGGTTAGCAAGCCCGCTCGGCTGCACCTATTTTCGGATACTAAAATTGAAAGTTTTCATCAGTTTCTCGACACTTTTCTTCTTTAGTGCTGTTTTTCCGACCCGGATCATACGTCGTGAGCCGCGAAAAGGACGACAAGCTAATCTATCACATTTCTAATATCGAATCCCACGCCACCTTGGGCAAGACAACATCGCTTCATGTAGAGGTTCGGCCTGCAAACCGAGGGCGTGGGGCTTAGGACCAGGTCTCCATCGCTCCGATGCCCATAACTTTTGATTCGTAAGGTGTTACACGGCGCAAAACATACCGTTGGAAAGCTCTCTGAGAGCTCTACGATGGGCGCAGCAAGCCTGCTCGACTGCTTTTGTTTTCGGTGCCAAAAATTGAACATTTTCATCTGTTTTGTGATACTTTTCTTCTTTTGCGTTGTTTTTTCATATTGGATCTTACGTCATGAGCCGCGAAAAGGGCGACAACCTAATCCATCACATTTCCATTACCAAATCCCACGCCACCTTAGGCAAGACAACTTCATTTCCCGTAAAGGCTGGGGCCGCAAACCCAGGACGTGGTGCTTAGGAACAGGTCTCCGTCGCTCCGGTGCCGATAACTTTTGATCTGTAAGGAGTTACGCGGTGCACAGCATACCGTTGGAAAGCTCTCCCAGAGCGCTACGATGGGAGCAGCAAGCCTACTTAGTTGTGCCTATTTTCGGAGCCTAAAATTGAACGTTTTCATCAGTTTCTGGACACTTTTCTTCTTTTGCGCTGTTTTTCTGTCTCGGATCGTACGTCGTGAGCCGCGAAAAGGGCGACAACCTAATCCATTACATTTCTATTACCGAATCCCATGCCACCTTAGGCAAGACAACTTCGCTTCACATAGTGTCATACCTTAACTAGGCCTATAAAGGTTAGACTAGGGTGTGATCTAAACATTCCAGTCTATATCGTACTTAACTGTTCATGGAAATTTAATACTTAACATTTTAGCCTAAACTCCAAAAATTTTCCTAAAAACCGACAGCATAACGGCTGTAATTGGGCTCTTTGGTTTGACCTAATTCTCTAAACGCCTCAAATTTTCCAATCTCAATTTCATTTTCAACTAAGATTACTATTTACCATCAATTGAAATGCCTACTGGTTATCTCGAAGTCTTGATTGATTAATAACCTAGTATGATACTATGTCTCGTTTGTTTGTTAATCCTCGTTACAAAAGTACCTATTGATCTTAGCTTAATAGTGAGTACCTGCTTAAGATTGGATAAGTTCATTTTACTTAGTCCTTACCTAATACTTCATAATCCTATGATAGATACTAGCCAATAACAATAGCAAAATGATCATAGTAGTGTTTGTCTAGTTATTATCAGTACAAACCAAAATTAGACCCCAAATTACAACGGGGGTCTTTTACATTACAAACATTAAGCAACATGAAAAGAAATAGTCTTCAAGTAGCATAGTGTTCACAAATGTCCATAATCAAGCAAAGCACATAGGACAGGCAATCATTCCAAGGAATCATCGTTAGGCACGTCGTCCTCGGGTACCTGTTCTTGATCTTCTTCACCTGAGATGATAAAAGAGGGTGAGTCCTTATGAACTCAGCGAGGGGGAACGAGAAATACGTTTTGAAACTCATTTTCCGGTTCAACTTATGAAAACCCTTTTTGCAAGCATGAATGTATCACAATTAAGTACAGAACAATAATATAAAAGTAAAGGAATACAATTACCCGTCTTTCCTCCCCGAGGTCCTCTAGGAACCAAGCGAGAGTACTTATACACATAGGGAAAAGGATACGGTGAGCTTTTGCTCTCAATTCATTTCTAGTATCAGTTGTTGCGGCTGACTTCAAATCATCCCTTTATCACGCCAAATGGGTGTACTCCGGATGTACCCCGAAATCCTACGACCCAACTCTCCGAGGAAGTGTTGCCCCCAAGCGAGAGAGGGACTTGGACAATGGTAGTCACGGTTGCACCGGCAAGCCCGATGCCGCCCGGTGTGCGTGAACGCTACCACGCTAGAATGAAAGGTTGCAACCTTGTATGCAATGCAAATTTATGACATTTAATATATCACATTAGGAGGACAACAAAGTAGGTTGCCTCCGAGCAGTCATAAGATTGCACATTGACAAGTAAACAAGCGAGGCACGATAAGACAAGTAGTTTCACTTGAAAGGCATATGGAGTTATATGAACATTAAACGGGCAGCCATGTAACGCACGTAGATCAAGTCATATAACTCATTACAAAGTTCACGTTATCAAATGATAAGATTATTCAACATGCAACGACATCTACGTGGGTTCGGGTGCAAGAAAGGCCTACTTGTCAACATGTAATCATCAAGATCGCATTTAGGGTTACAATGGAAACTAAGGGCAGCTTACTAAACATATAATTAAACACGATATTCATAGGATCAACACTTAGTGAATTTACCTAGTCACTAGGGTTTCCATTTCGTGCTTACCAGTGCGATTAAGCCCCGAATCAACTCAAAATCAATCTCAAGCCATGCATCGATTAATTCAAACATCCTCAAGTATTCAAAACAGTCCACACAACATCCCAATGCCACAATCCCAAGCATTTAATTCAACAAGAGAAGTTACAACAATTTTTCTAAGCATATCACTAAGTGAAACCCTCACTGCAATGGGCTGTTTTCTCACAATCATTAAGACAATCAAACAATCTCCAATTCCAGTGAATAAGATGTCAAATTAAATATTAAGAAGTTAACTAAATTCAGAAACAAACCTCGCATCATTTGGAGTTTGGGTTCAATAGGTATAGCCAAAACAGTGGGATTGCACAAAACTGTCCAGATTTGCACACATTTCAATACTTGTCATTTTTGATGTCCTTAGGGTCAGATTTAGCCTTAGTCCATTTCTGACAAAAATGTCCAGAACTGAAAAATATAGCATCACACCAAATTACATGCATTTTGGATGTCATTTACTAAGTCAAAACTGGTTCGTTCTACAAGATCAGTGAATCTGCCAAAACCTGCTTCATTTTTCCAGACTTTCTAGATTTGGACACATTTCAATGATTAGTCATTTTGAGGACCTTAGCGTCAAAATTAGCTTCGGCCTATTTCTGCGAAAAATGTTCAAAACTGGAAAATCTAGTGACATACCAATTTTTATGCATTTTCAACATCATTTACCTAGCCAAAATCACCTCGTACCAACAAGACAGAAAGCTGTCATAAACCCGATTTCATCTATCATCACCTTCTAGCCAAAATCTTGCCATGCATGGTTATAAAAGCTTATGAACGCACATATATCTCAGGTACAGAAGCAAAGGTAACATTTAAGAGCATGCATGTGGTTTTTTTTTTGAAAGATTTTCAAGAAGTTTTAGCCCTCACCTTAGCAAACAACAAGAAGATGCACAAGAGTCTTGGTGAAGCACAAGGTTGATCTTATCCCTTGTTTAGCCGAGACACCACTCGAATTTTCTCTATTTTTCCTAGCTTAGTGACCAAGTTCTTAGTAGGTGCATGTGGTTAGAATGAGAAGAAAAGAAATGGAAGCTAGCAAACTCACCTAAGCCGAAATGGTTGTTCAAAGAGCTTGCATGTGAGTTTTCTTGCAACCTAGCTTGCTTAGTCGAGTTCCCTACTTTCTTGCTTGCCTTGATTAACCATGGAGTGATGAATATGAGCTATGGTGTGAAGCAACTCAGCCAAAGCCGAGAGAGAGAGAGAAGAATGAGAGGGAGAGAGAGAAATGTGAGGAAATGAGAGAAATGAAGAAAAATAAAAGCTTTTGTTGGGCAAAGGAGCATTGTCGGCCTAGGGGTTTGCAATTTTCAGACTTGTGTCTTCAAGAAGCATGGTTTTTGAATTACCTAGCATGGCAAGGGAATGGGTCAAAATATGGGTGCATTGGGTAGGGTTTTGGGTTTTTTTTTTTTATGCATTTGTGTCATAACTTGTCATAGAATTGTCTAGAATTAATTTTGAATTGAGCAAGCAAGCATAAATGCCACAAGGTGGTCGGCCAAGGCATGAAAATGCTGAATCTTTGTCATCTTTTGAGCATTAATTAATTGTATGTTTGAAAGGGAAAAAGAATAAGGAATAAAGAATAAGGAATGTCTAGCTTTTTGTGAGATTTTGTCTTCTAGTAGGTTGAATTAGTAATTTAATATTAGTTAGTCGAATTGTAGGATTAATTAATGATCTAGTGCTTCGTGTAAGATGCTTTCTTGATTAGCGTGAGGGTACGCTTTCCTAGGTTTAGGGCATGCACTACGAGGTAGGGCACGAACTACGAGGCAAATGCACGTTTCCCAAGTAAATGTACGCAACCCTAAATGAATGCACGTAATTCAATGCAAGGCACACAAAACGAAACACAATTCTTAAACCTAGGTCAAGACACACAAATCTAGGTTAGGGCACATGGACCGAGGTAACACACATCACTCGGGGATTAGGGCACACCATTCTAGGTCAAGGCAAGAATGATGAAGCATGCACGAAAACCAAGACAGGGCACGTAATCCAAGGTCAGTCATATAATTCTGGGTCTAAGGCACACAAGTCGAGGTAAGACAAGTTATTCGGGGTCGGGCCTTACATGTAGAGGTTGGGCCTGCAAACCGAGGGCGTGGGGCTTAGGACCAGGTCTCCGTCGCTCCTTGATGCGTAAGGCGTCGCGGCGCGCAGCATACCGTTGGAAAGCTCTCTGAGAGCTCTACAATGGGGGCAGCAAGCCTGCTCGGCTGCGCCAAATTTCGGAGCCCAAAATGGAACGTTTTCATCAGTTTTGGGACACTTTTCAACTTTTGCGCTGTTTTTCTGTCCCAGATCGTACGTCGTGAGCCGCGAAAAGGACGATAACCTAATCAACCATTTTTCTATTACCGAATCCCACTCCATCTTGGAAAAGACAACTTCTCTTCACGTAGTGGCTGGGCCCGCAAACCGAGGGCGTGGGGCTTAGGACCAGGTCTCCGTTGCTCTGGTGCCCATAACTTTTGATCCGTAACGAGTTACGCGATGCACAGCATACCGTTGCAAAGCTCTCCGAGAGCTCTACGATGGGGGTAGCAAGCCTGCTTGGCACTTTTCTTCTTTTATCAATTTCGGGACACTTTTCTTCTTTTGCGTTGTTTTTTCATCCCAGATCGTACGTCGTGAGCAGCGTAAAGGACGACAACCTAATCCATCACATTTCTATTACCGAATCCCATGGCACCTTGGGCAAGACAACTTCGATTCACGTAGAGACTGGGGCCGCAAACCGAGGGCGTGGGGCTTAGGACCAGGTCTCCGTCGCTCCAGTGCGCATAACTTTTGATCTGTAAGGAGTTGCGCGGCGCACAGCATACCGTTGGAAAGTTCTCGGAGAGCTCTACGATGGGGGCAGCCGCGTCTATTTTCAGAGCCCAAAATCAAACGTTTCCATCAGTTTCAGGACACTTTTCTTCTGTTGCGCTGTTTTTCTGTCCTGGATTGTACATCGTGAGCTGCGAAAAGGATGACAACCTAATCCATCACATTTCTATTACCGAATCTTATGCCACCTTGGGCAAGACAACTTCGCTTAATGTTGAGGCCGGGCCCGCAAACCCAGGGCGTAGGGCTGAGGATCAGGTCTCCGTCGCTCCGGTGCCCATGACTTTTGATCCGTAAGGAGTTATGCGGTGCACAACATACCATTGGAAAGCTCTCCGAGAGCTCTACAACGGGAACAGCAAGCCTACTTGGTTGCGCCTATGTTTTGAGCCCAAAATTGAACGTTTTTATCAGTTTCCGGACACTTTTCTTCTTTTTCGCTGTTTTTTCATCCCCGATAGTACGTCGTGGGCCGCGAAAAGGACGACAACCAAATCCATCACATTTCCATTACCGAATCCCATGCTTGGGAATGACAACTTCGCTTCACGTAGAGGCTAGGCCTGCAAACCAAGGGCGTTGGGCTTAGGACCAGGTCTCCGTCGCTCCGGTGCCTATAACTTTTGATCCGTAAGGAGTTACGCAGCTCAAAGCATACCGTTGGAAAGCTCTCCGAGAGCTTTACGATAGGGGTAGTAAGCCCGATCTGCTGCGCCTATTTTCGGAGCCCAAAATCGAACGTTTTCATCAGTTTCTGGACACTTTTCTCCTTTTGCGCTATTTTTTCGTCCCGGATCGTACGTCATGAACGGCGAAAAGGACGACAAGCTAATCCATCACATTTCTATTATCGAATCCCACGCCACCTTGGGTAAGACAATATCGCTTCATGTAGGGGCTGGGCCCGCAAACTGAGGGTGTGGGGCTTAGGACCAGGTCTCCGTCGCTCTAGTGCCCATAACTTTTGATCCGTAAGGAGTTACGCGGAGCACAACATACCGTTGGAAAGCTCTCCAAAAGCTCTACAATGGGGGCAGCAAGCTAGCTCGGCTGCACCTATTTTCAGAGAACAAAATTGACCGTTTTCATCAGTTTCGTGATACTTTTATTCTTTTGCGTTGTATTTCTGTCCTGGATCGTACGTCGTGAGCACGAAAATGACGACAACCTAATCCATAACATTTCTATTACGAAATCCCATGCCACCTTGGGCAAGACAACTTCGCTTCCCATAGAGGCTGGGGCCGCAAACCGAGGGCGTGGGGCTTAGGACCAAGTCTCATTCGCTCCGGTGTCGATAACTTTTGTTCCGTAAGGAGTTACGCTGCGCACAGTATACCGTTGGAAAGCTCTCCGAGAGCTCTATGATGGGGACAGCAAGCCTTCTCGGCTATGCCTATTTTCGGAGCCCAAAATTGAACATTTTCTTCAGTTTCTGGACACTATTCTTCTTTTGCGCTATTTTTCCGTCCCGTATCGTACGTCGTGAGCTTCGAAAAGGACGACAACCTAATCCGTCATATTTCTATTACCAAATCCCATGCCACCTTAGGCAAGACAACTTCGCTTCACGTAGAGGCTGGGCCCGCAAACCGAGGGCATGGGGCTTAGGACCAGGTCTCCGTCACTCCAGTGACCATAACTTTTGATCCGTAAGGCGTTACGCAGTGCACAACATAACGTTGGAAAGCTCTTTGCGAGCTCTACGATGGGGGTAGCAAGCCTGCTCGGCTGCTCCTATTTTCGGAGAACAAAATGGAACGTTTTGATCAGTTTTAGGATACTTTTCTACTTTTGCGCTATTTTTCTGTCCCAGATCGTACGTCGTGAGCCGCGAAAAGGAAGACAACCTAATCCATCACATTTCTATTACCAAATCTCACTCCACCTTGGGCAAGAGAACTTCGCTTCACGTAGTGGCTGGGCCCGCAAACCGGAGGCGTAGGGCTTAGGACCAGGTCTCCGTCGCTCCGGTGCCCATAACTTTTGATCCGTAAGGAGTTACGCGGCGCACAACATACCGTTGGAAAGCTCTCCGAGAGCTCTACAATGGGGGCAGCAAGCTTGCTCGGCTATGCCTGTTTTCAGACCCCAAAATTGAACGTTTTCATCAGTTTCGTGATACTTTTTTTCTTTTGCGTTGTTTTTCCGTCATGGATCATACGTCGTGAGCTGTGAAAAGGACAACAACCTAATCCATAACATTTCTATTACCAAGTCCCACGCCACCTTGGGCAAGACAACTTTGCTTCCTATAGAGGCTGGGGCCGCAAATCGAGGGCGTGGGGCTTAGGACCAGGTCTCCGTCGCTCCGGTGCCGATAACTTTTGATCCGTAAGGAGTTACGTGGTGCACAGCATACCGTTGGAAAGCTCTCCGAGATCTCTACGATGGGGACAGCAAGCCTGCTCGGTTGCACCTATTTTTGGTGTGAGGCCCGACCTCAATTTGCCTGCAATACCTCGTTTCGTGTGCCCTAACCTAGATTTGCATGCCTTGGCCTAGGTTTAAGAATCGTGTTTCATTTTATGTGCCTTGCATTGAATTACGTGCATTCATTTAAGGTTATGTGCATTTGCTTAGAAAATATGCATTCGTCTCGTAGTACGTGCCCTAAACATAGGAAAGCATGCCCTTACGTTAATCAAGAAAGCATCTTACACGAAGCACTATCATTAATTAATCCTACAAATTCTACTAATTAATATTAAATTACTAATTCAACCCACTAGAAGACAAAATCTCACAAAAAGCTAGACATTCCTTATTCTTTTGCCCTTTCAAACATACAATTAATTAATGCTCAAAAGATGACAAAGATTCAGCATTTTCATGCCTTGGCCGACCACCTTGTTGCATTTATGCTTGCTTGCTCAATTCGAAATTAATTCTAGACAATTCTATGACAAGTTATGACACAAATGCATAAAAAAAACTAACTCAAAACTCTACCAAACTCCACCAATCTCGACATAAGCTCCTTGCCATGCTAGGTAATTCAAAAACCATGCTTCTTGAAGACACAAATCTGATTTTTACATGCCCAAGGCCGACACAAGCCTCAACAATTGCACAAGCTTCTATTTTTCTTTCATTTCTCTCATTTCCTCACATTTATCTCTTTCCCTCTCTTTCTCTCAGCTTTGGCTGAGTTCCTATGCTCCATAGCTTATCTTCATCACTCCATGGTTAATCAAGGCCAGCAAGAAGGTAGGGAACTCGACTAAGCAAGCTAGGTTGCAAGAAAACTCACATGCAAGCTCTTTGAACAACCATTTCGGCTTAGGTGAGTTTGCTAGCTTCCATTTATTTTCTTCTTGTTCTAACCACATGCATCTACTAAGAACTTGGTCACTAAGCTAGGAAAAATAGAGAAAATCGAGTGGTGTCTCGGCTAAGCAAGGAAGAAGATCAACTTTGTGCTTCACCAAGAGTCTTGTGCATCTTCTTTTTGTTTTGCTAAGGTGAGGGCTAAAACTTCTTGAAAATCTTTCAAAAAACCCACATGCATGCTCTTAAATGTTTATCTTTGCTTCTGTACTTGAGATATATGTGTGTTCATAAGCTTTTACAACCATGCATGGCAAGATTTTGGGCTAGAATGTGATGTTAGATGAAATCGTGCATGTGAAAGCTTTCTGTCTTGTTGGTGCAAGGTGATTTTGGCTAGGTAAATGATGTTTCAAATGCGTGAAAATTGGTAGGTAACTAGTTTTTCTGGTTCTGAACATTTTTTGCAGAAATAGGCCAAAGCTAATTTTGACTCTAAGGTCCTCAAAATGGAAAATCATTAAAATGTGTCCAAATCTGGAAAGTCTGGAAAAATGAAGCAGGTTTTGGCAGATTTACTGACCTTGTGGAACAAACCAGTTTTGACTTAGTAAATGACATCCAAAATGCATGAAATTTGGTGTTCTGTTATAGTTTTCAGTTCTGAAAGTTTTTGTCAGAAATGGACTAAGGCTAAATCGGACCCTAAGGACCTCAAAAATGACAAGTATTGAAATGTGTGCAAATCTGGACAGTTTTGTGCAATCCCACAGTTTTGGCTATAAATATTGAACCCGAACTCCAAATGATGCGAGGTTTGTTTCTGAATTTATTTCACTTCTTAAGCTTTAATTTGACATCTTATTCACTGGATTTGGAGATTGTTTTCTTGTCTTAATGACTGTGAGAAAACAGCCCATTGCAGTGAGGGTTTCACTTAGTGATATGCTTAGAAAAATTATTGTAGCTTCTCTTGTTGTGTTAAATGCTTGGGATTGTGGCATTGAGATGTTGTGTGGACTGTTTTGAATACTTGAGGGTGTTTAAGTCAATCGATGCATGGCTTGAGTTTGATTTTGAGATGACTTGGGGTTTAATCGCACAGGTAAGCACGAATTGGAACCCTAGTAACTAGGTGAATTTGCTAAGTGTTGATCCTTGGGATGTTGTGTTGGATTATGTGTTTAGTAGGCTGCCCGTAGTTGCCCTTGTAGCCCTAAATATGATTTCAATGATTTCATGTTGATAAGTAGGCTTTTCTTGCACCCGGTCCCATGTAGATGTCGTTGCATGTTGAATAATCTTGTTATTTGATTACGTGAACTTTGAAATGAGTTATATGACTTGATTTACGTGCGTTACATGGCTGCCCGTTTAATGTTCATATAACTCCATGTGCCTTTCAAGTGAAATTGCTTGTCTTATCGTGCCTCGCTTGTTTACTTGTCAATGTGCAATCTTATGACTGCTTGGAGGCAACCTACTTTGTTGTCCTCCTAATGTGATATATTAAATGTCATAAATGTGCATTGCATACAAGGTTGCAACCTTTCATTCTGGCGTGGTAGCGTTCACGCACACCGGGCGGCATTGGGCTTGCCGGTGCAACCGTGACTACCATTGTCCAATTCCCTCTCTCGCTTGGGGGCTAGACTTTCTCGGAGAGTTGGGTCGTAGGATTTTGGGGTACATCCGGAGTACACCCATTTGGCGTGATAAGGGGATGATTTGAAGTCGGCCGCAACAACTGATACTGGAAATGAGCTGAGAGCAAAAGCTCACCGTATCCTTTTCACTATATGTATAAGTACTCTCGCTTGGTTCCTAGAGGACCTCAGAGAGGAAAGACGGGTAATTGTGTTCCTTTACTTTTATATTATTGTTATGTACTTATTTGTGATATATTCATGCTTGCAAAAAGGGTTTTCATAAGTTGAACCGGAAAATGAGTTTCAAAACCTATTTCTCATTCTCCCTCGCTGAGTTCATAAGGACTCATCCTCTTTTATCATCTCAGGTGAAGAAGATCAAGAACAGGTACCCGAGGATGACGTGCCTAACGATGATTCCTTGGAATGATTGCCTGTCCTATGTGCTTTGCTTGATTATGGCCATTTGTGAACACTATGCTGCTTGAAGACTATTTCTTTTCATGTTGCTTGATGTTTGTAATGTAAAAGACCCCCGTTATAATTTGGGGTCTAATTTTGGTTTGTATTGATAATAACTAGACAGACACTATTATGGTCGTTTTCCTATCGTTACTGGTTAGTATCTATCATAAGATTATGAAGTATCCGGTAAGGACTAAGTAAAATAAACCTATCCAATCTTAAGCAGGTACCCATTGTTAAGCTAAGGTCAACAGGTACTTTTGTAACGAGGATTACCAAACAAACGAGACATAGTATCATGCTAGGTTATTAATCAAACGAGACATCGAGATAACTAGTAGGCATTTCAATTGACAATAAATAGTAATCTTAGTTGGAAATGAATTTGAGATTGTAAATTTTGAGGCGATTAGAGAATTAGGTCAAACTAAGGAGCGCAATTACAGTCGTTATGCTGCTGGTTTTCGGGAGAATTTGTGGAGTTTAGGCCAAAATGTTAAGTGTTAAACCTTCATAAACAGTTAAGTATGTGATATGACTTGAATGTTAGATCACACCCTAGTGTAACCTTTATAGGCCAGGTTGGGGTGTGACATTCGGAGCCCAAAATCGAACGTTTTCTTCAGTTTCTGGACACTTTTCTTCTTTTGCGTTGTTTTTTTGTCCCGGATCGTACGTCATGAGCTTCGAAAAGGATGAAAACCTAATCCATCATATTTCTATTACCAAATCCCATGCCACCTTAGGCAAGACAACTTCGCTTCACGTAGAGGCTGGGCCCGCAAACCGAGGGTGTGGGGCTTAGGACCAGGTCTCCGTCGCTCAGGTGCCCATAACTTTTGATCCGTAAGGCGTTACGCGGCGCATAGCATACCGTTGGAAAGCTCTCTGAGAGCTCTACGACGGGGGTACCAAGCCTGCTTGGCTGCTCCTATTTTCGGAGAACAAAATGGAACGTTTTTATCAGTTTCGGGATATTTTTCTACTTTTGCATTATTTTTCTGTCCCAGATCGTACGTCGTGAGCCGCGAAAAGGACGACAACCTAATCCATCACATTTATATTATCGAATCCTGCTCCATCTTGGGCAAGACAACTTCGCTTCACGTAGAGGCTGGGCCCGCAAACCGAGGGCGTGGGGCTTAGGACCAGGTCTTCGTCGCTCCGGTGCCCATAACTTTTGATCCGTAAGGAGTTACGCAACGCACAACATACCGTTGGAAAGCTCTACGAGAGTTCTACGATAGGGGTAGCAAGCCCGTTCGGCAGCGCCTATTTTTGGAGACCAAAATTGAACGTTTCCATCAGTTTTTGGACACTTTTCTTCTTTTGCGCTGTTTTTTCCACCCGGATCGTACGTCGTGAGCTGCGAAACGGACGGCAAGCTAATCCATCACATTTCTATTATCGAATCCCACGCCACCTTGGGCAAGACAACATCGCTTCATGTAGAGGCTGGGCCCACAAACCGAGGGCGTGGGGCTTAGGACTAGGTCTCCGTCGCTCCGGTGCCCATAACTTTTGATTCGTAAGGAGTTACGCAGCGCACAACATACCATTGGAAAGCTCTTCGAGAGATCTATGATCGGCGCAGCAAGCCTGCTAGGCTGTGCCTGTTTTCGGAGGCCAAAATTGAACATTTTCATCAGTTTTGAGATACTTTTCTTCTTTTGCGTTGTTTTTTCGTCCTGGATCGTACGTCGTGAGCCGCGAAAAGGACGACAGCCTAATCCGTCACATTTCTATTACCAAATCCCATGCCACCTTGGAAAAGACAACTTCGCTTCGCATAGAGGCTAAGGCCGCAAATTGAGGGCGTGGTACTCAGGACCAGGTCTCCGTCGCTCCGGTGCCCATAACTTTTGATCCATAAGGAGTTACGCGGCGCACAACATACCATTCGAAAGTTCTCCGAGAACTCTACGATAGGGGCAGCAAGCCTGCTTGGCTGCGCCTATTTCCGGAGTCCAAAATTGAACGTTTTCATCAGTTTCTCGACACTTTTCTTCTTTTGCGCTATTTTTTCGTCCCGGATCGTACGTCGTGAGCCAAAAAAATAATGACAACCTAATCCATCACATTTCTATTACCGAATCCCATGCCACCTTAGGCAAAATAACTTCGCTTCACGTAGTGGCTGGGCCTGCAAACCGAGGGCGTGGGGCTTAGGACCAGGTCTCCGTCGCTCCGGTGCCTATACTTTTGATCCGTAAGGCGTTACGCGGCGCACAGCATACCGTTGGAAAGCCTTCTAAGAGCTCTACAACGGGGGCAGCAAGCCTGCTCGGGTGCGACTATTTTTGGAGCCAAAAATGGAATGTTTTCATCAGTTTTGGGACACTTTTCAGCTTTTGCGCTGTTTTTCTGTCCCAGATCGTACGTCGTGAGTCGCAAAATGGACGACAACCTAATCCATCTCATTTCTAATACCGAATCCCACTCCACCTTGGGCAAGAAAACTTTGCTTCACGTAGTGGCTGGGCCCATAAACCGAGGGCGTGGGGCTTAGGACCAGGTCTCCATCGCTCTGGTGCCCATAACTTTTGATCCGTAAGGAGTTACGCGGCACACATCATACCGTTGGAAGGCTCTCCGTGAGTTCTACGATGGAGTCAGCAAGCCTGCTCAAATGCACCTACTTTCGGAGCCTAAAATCGAACGTTTTCATCAATTTCGATACATTTTTCTTCTTTTCCGTTGTTTTTTCGTCCCAGATCGTACGTTGTGAGCCGCGAAAAGGACGACAACCTAATCCATAACATTTCTATTATCGAATCCCACACCACCTAGGGCAAGATAACTTCGTTTCACGTAGAGGTTGGGCCCGCAAACCGAAGGTGTGTGGCTTAGGACTAGGTCTCCGTCGCTCCGATGCCCATAACTTTTGATCCGTTAAGAGTTATACGGCGCACAGCATACCATTGGAAAGCTCTCAGAGAGCTCTATGACGGAGGAAGCAAGCCTGCTCAGTTGTGCCTATTTTGGAGCCTAAAATCAAAAGTTTCCATTAGTTTTTGGACACTTTTCTTCCTTTCGCCGTTTTTCCGTCCCGGATCGTACGTCATGAGCCGCGAAAGGACGACAACCTAATCCATCACATTTCTATTACCGAATACCACGGCACCTTAGGCAAGACAACATCAATTCTCGTAGAGGCTGGGCCCGCAAACCGTGTGCGTAGGGCTTAGGACCAGGTCTCCATCGTTCCGGTGCCCATTACCTTTGATCCGTAAGGAATCACGCGGCGCACAGCATATCGTTGGAAAGCTCTCCGAGAGCTCTACGACGGTGGTAGGAAGCCTGTTCAGCTGCGCCTATTTTCGGAGCCCAAGATCAAATGATCTCATCAATTTTGGGACACTTTTATTCTTTTGCGTTGTTTTTTCATCCCGGATCGTACGTCGTGAGCCGCGAAAAGGACGACAACCTAATCCATCACATTTCTATTATCGAATCCCATACCACCTTGGGCAAGACAACTTCGGTTCACGTAGAGGCTGGGCCCACAAACCGAGGGCGTGGGGCTTAGGACCAGGTCTCCATCGCTCTTGTGCCCGTAACTTTTGATTCGTAACGAGTTACAAGGCGCACATCATACCGTTGGAAAGCTCTCCGAGAGCTCTACGACAGGGGCAGCAAGCCTGCTCAGCTGCGCCTAATTTTGGAGCCCAAAATTGAACATTTTCATCAGTTTCTGGACATTTTTCTTCTTTTGCGTTGTTTTTCCGTCCTGGATCTTATGTCGTGAGCCGCATAAAGACGACAACCTAATCCATCACATTTCTATTACCGAATCCCATCGCACCTTGGGCAAGATAACTTCGATTAACGTAGGGGCTGGGGCCGCAAACTGAGGGCGTGGGGCTTAGGACCAGGTCTCTGTCGCTCCGGTGCCCATAACTTTTGATCCGTAAGGAGTTGCGGGCGCACAACATACCATTGGAAAGTTCTCTGAGAGCTCTACAACGGGGGCAGTTGCGCCTATTTTTAGAGCCCAAAATCGAACATTTTCATCAGTTTTGGGATACTTTTCTTCTTTTGCGCTATTTTTCCGTCCCGGATCGTACGTCGTGAGCCTAAAAAAGGACGACAACCTAATCCATCACATTTCTATTACCGAATCCTATGCCACCTTGGTCAAGACAACTCCGATTAACGTAGAGGCTCGGCCCGTAAACCGAGGGCGTAGGGCTTAGGACCAGGTCTCCGTCGCTCCGATTCCCATGACTTTTGATTCGTAAGGAGCTACGCGACGCACAACATACCGTTGGAAAGCTCTCCGAGAGCTCTACGACGGGGGCAGCAAGCCTGCTCGGTTGCGCCTATTTTCGGAGCCCAAAATCGAATGTTTTCATCCGTTTCGGGATACTTTTCTTCTTTTGCACTGTTTTTTCGTCTCCGATCGTACGTCGTGAGCTCCGAAAAGGACGACAACCTAATCCATCACATTTCTATTACCGAATCCCACGCTAGGGCAAGACAACTTTGCTTTACATAGAGGTTGGGCCCACAAACCGAGGGCGTAGGGCTTAGGACTAGGTCTCCGTCGCTCCGGTGCCCATAACTTTTGATCCGTATGGAGTTACGCAGCGCACAGCATACCGTTGGGAAGCTCTCTGAGAGCTCTACGAAGGGGAAAGCAAGCCTGCTCGGTTGCGCCTGTTTTCAGAGACCAAATTGAAAGTTATTCCATCACATTTCTATTACCGAATCCCATGCTACCTTGGGCAAGACAACTTTACTTCAAGTAGAGGCTCGGCCCACAAACCAAGGGCGTGGGGCTTAGGACCAGGTCTCCATCACTCCGGTGACCATTACCTTTGATCCGTAAAAAGTTACGCGGCGGACAGCATACCGTTGGAAAGCTCTCCGAGAGTTCTACGATAGCGGTAGGAAGCCTGCTCGGCTGCGCCTATTTTCGGAGCCCAAAATCAAATGATCTCATCAATTTTGGGACACTTTTCTTGTTTTGCGTTGTTTTTTCATCCCGGATCGTACGTCGTAAGCCGCAAAAAGGACGACAACCTAATCTATCACATTTCTATTATCGAATCCCATACCACCTTGGGCAAGAGAACTTCGGTTCACGTAGAGGCTGTGCCCGCAAACCGAGGGCGTGGGGCTTGGGACAAGGTCTCCGTCGCTCTGGTGCCCGTAACTTTTGATTTGTAAGGAGTTACAAGGCGCACAGCATACCGTTGGAAAGCTCTCCAAGAGCTCTACGACGGGGGCAGCAAGCTTGCTCGGCTGCGCCTAATTTTGGAGCCCAAAATTGAACATTTTCATCAGTTTCTGGACACTTTTCTTCTTTTGCACTATTTTTCTGTCCCGGATCGTATGTCGTGAGGCGCGTAAAGGACCACAACCTAATCCATCACATTTCTATTACCGAATCCCATCGCACCTTGGACAAGATAACTTCAATTCACATAGAGGCTGGGGCCGCAAACTGAGGGCGTGGGGCTTAGGACCAGGTCTACGTCGCTCCTGTGCCCATAACTTTTGATCTGTAGGGAGTTGCGCGGCGCACAACATACCATTGGAAAGTTCTCCGACAGCTCTATGACGGGGGCAGCTGCTCCTATTCTTAGAGCCCAAAATCGAATGTTTTAATCAGTTTCGAAATACTTTTCTTCTTTTGCGCTGTTTTTCCGTCCCTGATCGTACGTCGTGAGCTTAAAAAAGGACGACAACCTAATCCACTATTACCGAATCCTATGCCACCTTGGGCAAGACAACTTCGCTTAACGTAGAGGCTGGGCCCGCAAACCGAGGGTGTGGGGCTTAGGACCAGGTCTCCGTCGCTCCGGTGCCCGTGACTTTTGATCCGTAAGGAGCTACGCGGTGCACAACATACCGTTGGAAAGCTCTCCGAGAGCTCTATGACGGGGGTAGCAAGCCTGCTCAGTTCTGCCTATTTTCAGAGCCCAAAATCGAATGTTTTCATCCGTTTCGCGATGCTTTTCTTCTTTTGCACTGTTTTTTCGTCCCCGATCGTACGTCATGGGCCGCCAAAAGGGCAATAACCTAATCCATCACATTTCTATTACCGAATCCAATGCTTGGGCAAGACAACTTCGCTTCACGTAGAGGCTTGGCCCGCAAATCGGGGGCGTAGGGCTTAGGACCAGATCTCTGTCGCTATGGTGCCCATAACTTTTGATCCGTAAGGAGTTACGCGGCGCACAACAAACCGATGGAAAGCTCACCGAGAGCTCTACGATGAGGGCAGCAAGTTTGCAAGGCTGCGCCTACTTTTGGAGCCCAAAATCAAATGTTTTCATCAGTTTCTGGACACTTTTATTCTTTTGTAATGTTTTTCCGTCCCGGATCGTACGTCGTGAGCAGCGAAAAGGACGACAACCTAATCCATCACATTTCTATTACCGAATCCCACGGCACCTTGGGCAAGACAACTTCGATTCACATAGAGGCTGGGCTCGCAAACCGTGGGTGTGGGGCTTAAGACAAGGTCTCTGTCGCCCTGGTGCCCATAACTTTTGATCCGAAAGGAGTTGCGCGGTGCACAACATACCGTTGGAAAGTTCTTTGAGAGCTCTACGACGAGGGCAGCAAGCTTGCCCAGCTGTGCCTATTTTCAGTGCCCAAAATTGAACGTTTTCATCAGTTTCGGGACATTTTTTTTCTTTTGTGCTATTTTTTCGTCCCGGATCGTACGTCTTGAGACGCGAAAAGAACGACAGCCTAATCCATCTCATTTCTATTACCGAATCATAAGCCACCTTGGGCAAGAAAACTTCGCTTAACGTAGAGGCTGGGCTAGCAAACCGAGGGCGTAGGGCTTAGGACCAAGTCTCCATCGCTCCGGTACCCATAACTTTTGATCCGTAAGGTGTTACGCGGCGCACAACATACTGTTGGAAAGCTCTCCGAGAACTCTACGACGGGGGTAGTAAACCAGCTCGGTTGCGCCTATTTTCGGAGCCCAAAATTGAACATTTTCATCATTTTTGGGACACTTTTCTTCTTTTGCACTGTTTTTCCGTCCCCGATCATACGTCGTGAGCACCGAAAAGGACGGCAACCTAATCCATCATATTTCTATTACCGAATCGCACACTAGGGCTTAGGACCAGGTCTCCGTCGCTCCGATGCTCATAACTTTTGATCCGTATAGAGTTACGCGGCGCACAGCTTACCGTTGGAAAGCACTCCGAGAGCTCTACGATGGGGGCAGCAAGCCTGCTCGGTTGCGCCTATTTTCAGAGCCCAAAATTGAACGTTTTCATCAGTTTTGTGATACTTTTCTTCTTTTGCGTTGTTTTTCCGTCCTAGATTGTACGTCGTGAGCTGCGACAAGGACGACAACCTAATCCATAACATTTCTATTACCAAATACCACGCCACCTTGGGCAAGACAACTTCGCTTCTCGTAGAGGGTGGGGCCACAAACCGAGGGCGTGGGGCTTAGGACCAAGTCTCCGTCGCTCCGGTGCCCATAACTTTTGATCCGGAAGGAGTTACGCGGCGCACAGCATACCGTTGGAAAGCTCTTTGAGACCTCTACGATGGGAGCAGAGAGCCTGCTCGGCTGCGCCTATTTTTGGAGCACAAAATCGAATGTTCTCATCAGTTTCTGGACACTTTTTTTTTTTGCGCTATTTTTCCCTCCCTGATCGTACGTCGTGAGCCTCGAAAAGGATGACATCCTAATCCATCACATTTCTATTACCAAATCCCACGTCACCTTAGGCAAGACAACTTCGCTTCACGTAGAGGCTGGGCCCGCAAATCGAGGGCGTCGGGCTGATGACCAGGTCTCCGTCTCTCTGGCGCCCAAATATTTTGATTCGTAGGGATTTACGCGGCGTACATCATACCATTGGAAAGCTCTCCGAGAGCTCTATGACGAGGGCAGCAAGCCTACTCAGCTGTACCGTATTTTGGTGCCCAAAATCGAACGTTTTCATTAGTTTCTTGACACTTTTCTTCTTTTGTGCTGTTTTTTCGTCCCGGATCGTACGTCGTGACCCGCGAAAAGGACGACAACCTATTCCATCACATTTCTATTACCGAATCCCATACCACCTTGGGCAAGACAACTTCCCTTCAAGTAGAGGCTTGGCCCGCAAACCAAGGGCGTGGGGCTTAGGACCAGGTCTCCATCGCTCCGTTGACCATTACCTTTGATCCGTAAAAAGTTACGCGGCGAACAGCATACCGTTGGAAAGCTCTCTGAGAGCTCTACGACGGCGGTAGGAAGCCTGCTCGGCTGCGCCTATTTTCGGAGCCCAAAATCAAATGATCTCATCAATTTTGGGACACTTTTCTTCTTTTGCGTTATTTTTTCGTCCCGGATCGTACGTCGTGAGCAGCGAAAAGAACAACAACCTAATCCATCACATTTCTATTATCGAATCCCATACCACCTTGGGCAAGACAACTTCGGTTCACGTAGAGGCTGGGCCCGCAAACCGAAGGCGTGGGGCTTAGGACCAGGTCTCCGTCGCTCTGGTGCCCGTAACTTTTGATTCGTAAGGAGTTACAAGGCACACAGCATACCGTTGGAAAGCTCTCCGAGAGCGCTACGAAGGGGACATCAAGCCTGCTCGGCTGCGCCCAATTTTGGAGCCCAAAATTAAACATTTTCATCAATTTCTGGATACTTTTCTTCTTTTGCACTGTTTTTTCGTCTCGGATCGTATGTCGTGAGCCGCGTAAAGGACCACAACCTAATCCATCACATTTCTATTACCGAATCCCATCGCACCTTGGGCAAGATAACTTTGATTCACGTAGAGGCTAGGGCCGCAAACTGAGGGCGTGGGGCATAGGACCAGGTCTCTGTCGCTCCGGTGCCTATAAATTTTGATCCGTAAGGAGTTACGCGGCGTACAACATACCATTGGAAAGTTCTCCGAGAGCTCTACGACGGGGGCAGTTGCGCCTATTTTCAGAGCCCAAAATTGAATGTTTTCATCAGTTTCGGGATACTTTTCTTCTTTTGCACTATTTTTCTGTCCCAAATCGTACGTGGTGAGCCTAAAAAAGGACGACAACCTAATCCATTACATTTCTATTACCGAATCCTATGCCACTTTAGACAAGACAACTTCGCTTAACGTAGAGGCTGGGCCCGCAAACCGAGGGCGTTGGGCTTAGGACCAGGTCTCCGTCGCTCTGGTGCCCATGACTTTTGATCCGTAAGGGGCTACGCGGCGCACAACATATTGTTGGAAAGCTCTCCGAGAGTTCTACGACGAGGGCAGCAAGCCTGCTCGGTTGTGCCTATTTTCGGAGCCCAAAATCGATTGTTTTCATCTGTTTCGGGACACTTTTCTTCTTTTGAACTATTTTTTCTTCCCCGATCATATGTCGTGGGCCGCAAAAAGGACTTCAACCTAATCCATCACATTTCTATTACCGAATCCCACGCTTGCGCAAGGCAACTTCGCTTCACGTAGAGGCTCGGCCCGCAAACCGGGGGTGTAGGGCTTAGGACCAGGCCTCCGTCGCCACGGTGCCCATAACTTTTGATCCGTAAGGAGTTACGCGGCGCACAGTAAACCATTGGAAAGCTCTCCGAGAGCTCTACAATGGGGGCAGCAAGCTTGCAAGGCTGCACCTGTTTTCAGAGCCCAAAATTGAACGTTTTCATCAGTTTTGTGATACTTTTCTTCTTTTGTACTGTTTTTCCGTCCTAGATTGTACGTCGTGAACTGCGACAAGGACGACAACCTAATCTATAACATTTCTATTACCAAATCCCACGCCACCTTGGGCAAGACAATTTCGCTTCCCGTAGAGGCTGGGGCCGCAAACCGAGGGCGTGGGGCTTAGGACCAGGTCTCCGTCGCTCCGGTGCCCATAACTTTTGATCTGGAAGGAGTTACGCGGCGCACAGCATACCGTTGGAAAGCTCTCTGAGACCTCTACGATGGGGGCAAAGAGCCTGCTCGGCTACTCCTATTTTTGGAGCACAAAATCGAATGTTTTCATCAGTTTTTGGACACTTTTCCTTTTTTGCGCTATTTTTCCCTCCCTGATCGTACGTCGTGAGCCTCAAAAAGGATGACACCCTAATCCATCACATTTCTATTACCAAATCCCATGCCACCTTAGGCAAGACAACTTCGCTTCACGTAGAGGCTGGGCCCGCAAATCGAGGGCGTGGGGCTGAGGACCAGGCCTCCGTCTCTCTGGCGCCCAAATATTTTCATCCGTAAGGATTTACGTGGCGCACATCATACCATTGGAAAGCTCTCCGAGAGCTCTATGACGAGGGCAGCAAGCCTGCTCAGCTGTGCCGTATTTCGGTGCCAAAAATCGAACGTTTCCATCAGTTTGTTGACACTTTTCTTCTTTTGCGCTGTTTTTTCGTCCCGGATCGTACGTCGTGACCCGCGAAAAGGACGACAACCTATTCCATCACATTTCTATTATCGAATCCCATGCCACCTTGGGCAAGACAACTTCACTTCAAGTAGAGGCTTGGCCCGCAAACCAAGGGCGTGGGGCTTATGACCAGGTCTCCATCGCTCCGGTGACCATTACCTTTGATCCGTAAAAAGTTACGCGGCGGACAGCATACCGTTGGAAAGCTCTCCGAGAGCTCTACGACGGCGGTAGGAAGCCTGCTCGGCTACGCCTATTTTCGGAGCCCAAAATCAAATGATGTCATCAATTTTGGGACACTTATCTTCTTTTGCGTTATTTTTTCGTCCCAGATCGTACGTCGTGAGCAGCGAAAAGGACGACAACCTAATCCATCACATTTTTGTTATCGAATCCCATACCACCTTGGGCAAGACAACTTCGGTTCACGTAGAGGCTGTGCCCGCAAATCGAAGGCGTGGGGCTTAGGACCAGGTCTCTGTCGCTCTGGTGCCCGTAACTTTTGATTCGTAAGGAGTTACAAGGCGCACAGCATACCGTTGGAAAGCTCTCCGAGAGCGCTACGACGGGGGCAGCAAGCTTGCTTGGCTGCGCCTAATTTTGGAGCCCAAAATTAAACATTTTCATCAGTTTCTGGAAACTTTTCTTCTTTTGCGCTATTTTTCTGTCCCGGATCGTATGTCGTGAGCCGCGTAAAGGACGACAACCTAATCCGTCACATTTCTATTACCGAATCCCATCGCACCTTGGGCAAGATAACTTTGATTCACGTAGAGGCTAGGGCCACAAACTGAGGGCGTGGGGCTTAGGACCAAGTCTCCGTCGCTCCCGTGCCCATAACTTTTGATCCGTAAGGAGTTGTGCGGCGCACAAAATACCATTGGAAAGTTCTCTTAGAGCTCCACGACGGGGGTAGCTGCGCCTATTTTCAGAGCCCAAAATCGAATGTTTTCATCAGTTTTGGGACACTTTTCAACTTTTGCACTATTTTTTCGTCCCGGATCGTACGTCGTGAGCCGCAAAAAGGACAACAACCTAATCTATCACATTTCTATTACCGAATCCTATGCCACCTTGGGCAAGACAACTTCGCTGAACGTAGAGGCTAGGCCCCGCAAACCGAGGGCGTACGGCTTAGGACCAGGTCTCCGTCGCTCCGGTGCCCATGACTTTTGATCCGTAAGGAGCAACGCGGCGCACAGCATACCGTTGGAAAGCTCTCCGAGAGCTCTACGATGGGGACAGCAAGCCTGCTCGGTTGTGCCTATTTTCGTAGCCCAAAATCGAATGCTTTCATCTGTTTCGGGACTCTTTTCTTATTTTGCACTGTTTTTCCATCGCCGATCGTACGTCGTGTGCCGCAAAAAGGACGACAACCTAATCTATAACATTTCTAATACCGAATCCTACACTTGGGCAAGACAACTTCGCTTCACGTAGGGGCTTGGCCTGCAAACCGGGGGCATAGGGCTTAGGACCAGGTCTCCGTCGCTACGTTGCCCAAAACTTTTGATCCGTAAGGAGTTACGCAGTGCACAGCATACCGTTGGAAAGCTCTCCGAGAGCTCTACGACGGGGGCAACAAGCCTGCTCAGTTGCGCCGATTTTCGGAGCCCAAAATCGAATGTTTTCATCCATTTTAGGTCACTTTTCTTCTTTTGCATGTTTTTTCGACCCCGATCGTACGTTGTGGGCCGCGAAAAGGAAGACAACCTAATCCATCACATTTCTATTACCGAATCCCACGCTAGGACAAGACAACTTCACTTTACGTAGAGGCTGGGCCCACAAACTGAGGGCGTAGGGCTTAGGACCAGGTTTCCGTCGCTCCGGTGCCCATAATTTTTGATCAGTAAGGAGCAGCGCACAGCATACCGTTGGAAAGCTCTCCGAGAGCTCTACGATGGGGGCAGTAAGCTTGCTCGGTTGCGCCTGTTTTCAGAACCCAAAATTGAACATTTTCATCGATTTTGTGATACTTTTCTTCTTTTGCGTTGTTTTTCTGTCTTGGATTGTACGTCGTGAGCCACGACAAGGACGACAACCTAATCCATAACATTTCTATTACCAAATCCCATGCCACCTTGGGCAAGACAACTTCACTTCCCGTAGAGGCTGGGGCCGCAAACCAAGGGCGTGGGGCTTAGGACCAGGTCTCCGTCACTCTTCTGCCCATAAGTTTTGATTCGTAAGGAGTTACGTGGCGCACAGCATACCGTCGGAAAGCTCTCCGAGAGCTCTAAGATGGGGGCAGCAAGCCTGCTCAGCTGCGCCTATTTTCGGAGCACAAAATCGAACGTTTTAATCAATTTCTGGATACTTTTCTTTTTTTGCGCTATTTTTTCGTCCCGAATCGTACGTCGTGAGCCTCGAAAAGGATGACATCCTAATCCATCACATTTCTATTACCAAATCCCATGCCACCTTAGGCAAGGCAACTTCGCTTCACGTAGAGGCTGGGCCCGCAAACCGAGGGCGTGGGGCTTAGGACCAGGTCTCCGTCTCTCTGGCGCCCAAATCTTTTGATCCGTAAGGATTTACGGGGCGCACACCATACCGTTGGAAACCACTTCGAGAGCTCTACGACGGGGGTAGTAAGCCTGCTCAGCTGTGCCGTATTTTGGTGTCCAAAATTGAACGTTTTTATCAGTTTCTTGACACTTTTCTTCTTTTGCTATGTTTTTCTGTCCCGAATCGTACGTCGTGACCCTCGAAAAGGACGACAACCTATTCCATCATATTTCTATTACCGAATCCCATGCCACCTTGGGCAAGACAACTTCGCTTCAAGTAGAAGCTCGACGCTCAAACCGAGGGCGTGGGGCTTAGGACCAGGTCTCCATCGCTCCGGTGCCCATAACTTTTGATCCGTAAGGAGTTACGCGGAGCACAACATACCGTTGGAAAGCTTTCCGAGAGCTCTACGACGGGAGCAGCAAGCTTGCTCTGTTGTGCCTTTTTTCAGGGTTGAAAATCGAATGTTTTCATCAATTTTGGGACACTTTCAACTTTTGCGTTGTTTTTCCTTCCCGGATCGTACGTCGTGAGCCGCGAAAAGGACGAAAACCTAATCCATCACATTTTTATTATCGAATCCCATGCCACCTTGGGCAAGACAACTTCGCCTCATATAGAGGCTGGGCCAGCAAACCGAGGGCGCGGGGCTTAGGACCAGGTCTGCGTCGCTCCGGTGCCCATAACTTTTGATCCGTAAGGCTCTACGTGACGCACAACATACCGTTGGAAAGCTTTCCTAGAGCTCTACGACGGTGGCAGCAAGCCTGCTTGGTTGCACTTATTTTTGGAGCCCAAAATGGAACGTTTTCATCAGTTTCGGGATACTTTTCTTCTTTTATGCTGTTTTTCTGTCCCAGATCGTATGTCGTGAGCCGCGAAAAGGACGACAACCTAATCCATCACATTTCTATTACCGAATCCAACTCCACCTTCGGCAAGACAACTTCGCTTCACGTAGAGGCTGGGCCGGCAAACTGAGGGCGTGGGGCTTAGGACCAGGTCTCCGTCGCTCTGGTGCCCATAACTTTTGATCCGTAAGGCGTTACGTAGCGCACAACATACCGTTGGAAAGCTCTCCGAGAGCATTACGACGGGGGCAGCAAGCTTGCTCGGCTGTGCCTACTTTCGTAGCCCAAAATCGAACGTTTTCATTAGTTTCTTGACACTTTTCTTTTTTTGCGTTGTTTTTCTGTCCCGGATCGTACGTCGTGAGCCGCAAAAAGGACGACAACCTAATCCATCACATTTCTATTATTGAATAACATGCCACCTTGGGCAAGACAACTTCACTTCACGTAGAGGCTGGGCCCGCAACTTGAGGGCGTAGGGCTTAGGACCAGGTCTCCGTCGCTCCGGTGCCTATAACTTTTGATCCGTAAGGCCTTACGCGGAGCACAGCATACCGTATGAAAGTTCTCTGAGCACTCTACGACGGGGGCACCGAGCTTGCTGGGCTGTGCCTATTTTTAGAGCCCAAAATGGAACGTTCTCATTAGTTTCGGGACACTTTTCTTCTTTTGCGCTGTTTTTTCATCCCGGATCGTACGTCGTGAGCCGCGAAAAGGATGACAACCTAATCCATCTCATCTCTATTACCGAATCCAATGCCACCTTGGGCAAGACAACTTCGTTTAACGTAGAGGTTGGGCCCGAAAACTGAGGGCGTAGGGCTTAGGACCAAGTCTCCGTCGCTCCGGTGCCCATAACTTTTGATCCGTAAGGTGTTACACGGCGCACAACATACCGTTGGAAAGCTCTCCGAGAGCTCTATGACGGAGGCAGCAAGCCTTCTCGGTTGCGCCTATTTTCAGAGTCCAAAATTGAACATTTTTATCAGTTTTGGGATAATTTTATTCTTTTGCGCTATTTTTTCGTCCCCGATCGTACGTCGGGAGCTCCGAAAAGGACGACAACCTAATCCATCACATTTCTATTACCCAATACCACGCTTGGGTTAGACAACTTGGCTTTACGTAGAGGCTGGGCCCACAAACCGAGGGCGTAGGGCTTAGGACCAGGTCTCCGTCGCTCCGGTGCTCATAACTTTTGATCCGTAAGGAGTTACGTGGCGCACAGCATACCGTTGGAAAGCTCTCAGAGAGCTCTACGATGGGGACAGCAAGCCTGCTCGGCTGCGCCTGTTTTCAGAGTCCAAAATTGAACATTTTCATCAGTTTCGTGATACTTTTCTTCTTTTGCGTTATTTTTTCGTCCTGGATCGTACGTCCTGAGCCGCGAAAAGGACGACAACATAATCCATAACATTTCTATTACCAAATCCCACGCCACCTTGGGCAAGACAACTTCGCTTCCCGTAGAGGCTGGGGCTGCAAACCGAGGGCGTGGGGCTTAGGACCAGGTCTCCGTCGCTCCGGTGCCCATAACTTTTGATCCGTAAGGAGTTACGCGGTGCACAGCATACCTTTGGAAAGCTCTCCGAGAGCTTTACGATGGGGGCAGCAAGCTTGCGCAGCTGTGCCTTATTTTGGAGCCCAAAATTGAACATTTTCATCAGTTTCTGGAAACTTTTCTTCTTTTGTGCAGTTTTTCCATCCCGGATCGTACGTCGTGAGCCGTGAAACGGACGACGTCCTAATACATCACATTTATATTACCAAATCCCATGCCACCTTGGGCATGAGAACTTCGCTTCATGTAGAGGCTGGGCCCGCAAACCGAGGGCGCGGGGCTTAGGACGAAGTCTCCGTCGCTCCGGTGGCCATAACTTTTGATTTGTAAGGCATTACGCGACCCACAGCATACCGTTGGAAAGCTCTCCTAGAGCTCTACGACGATGGCAGCAAGCCTGCTTGGTTGCGCATATTTTTGGAGCCCAAAATGGAACGTTTTCATCAGTTTCGGGATACTTTTATTCTTTTACGCTATTTTTATGTCCCAGATCGTACGTCGTGAGCCGTGAAAAGGACGACAACCTAATCCACCACATTTTTATTACCGAATCCCACTCCACCTTGGGCAAGACAACTTCGCTTCACGTAGAGGCTGGGCCCGCAAACCGAGGGCGTGGGGCTTAGGACCAGGTCTCCGTCGCTCCGGTGCCCATAACTTTTGATCCGTAAGGCGTTACGCGGCGCACAACATACCGTTGGAAAGCTCTCCGATAGCTCTACGACGGGGGCAACAAGCTTGCTCGGTTGCGCCTATTTTTGGAGCCCAAAATTGAACGTTTTCATTAGTTTCTTGACTCTTTTCTTCTTTTGCGCTATTTTTCCGTCCCGGATCGTACGTCGTGAGCCGCAAAAAGGACGACAACCTAATCCATCACATTTCTATTATTGAATAGCATGCCACCTTGGGCAAGACAACTTCGCTTCACGTAGAGGCTGGGCCCGCAACCCGAAGGCGTAGGGCTTAGGACCAGGTCTCCGTCGCTCTGGTGCCTATAACTTTTGATCCGTAGGGCGTTACGCGGAGCACAGCATACCGTTGGAAAGCTCTCCGAGAGCTCTACGATGGGGGCAGCAAGCTTGCCGGGCTGCGCCTATTTTCAGAGCCCAAAATGGAACATTTTTATCAGTTTCAGGACACTTTTCTTCTTTTACGCTATTTTTCTGTCCCGGATCGTACGTCATGAGCCGCGAAAAGGACGACAACCTAATCTATCTCATTTCTATTATCGAATCCAATGCCACCTTGGGCAAGACAACTTCGCTTAACGTAGAGGCTGGGCCAGCAAACCGGGGGCGTAGGGCTTAGGACCAAGTCTTCGTCGCTCCAGTGCCCATAACTTTTGTTCCGTAAGGTGTTACGCGGCGCACAACATACCGTTGGAAAGCTCTCCGAGAGCTCTACGATGGGGGCAGCAAGCCTACTCGGTTGCGCCTATTTTCAGAGCTCAAAATCGAACGTTTTCATCAATTTTGGAATACTTTTCTTCTTTTGCGTTATTTTTCAGTCCCCGATCGTACGTCGTGAGCTCCGAAAAGGACGACAACCTAATTCATCACATTTCAATTACCGAATCCCACGCTTAGGCAAGACAACATGGCTTTACGTAGACGCTGGGCCCATAAACCGAGGGCGTACGGCTTAGGACCAGATCTCATTCGCTCCGGTGCCCATAACTTTTGATCCATAAGGGGTTACGCGGCGCACAACATACCGTAGGAAAGCTCTCTGAGAGCTCTACGACGGAGGCCGCAAGCCTGCTCGGCTGCGCCTATTTTCATAGCCCAAAATCAAATGTTTTCATATGTTTTGGAACACTTTTCTTCTTTTGCACTGTTTTTCCGTCCCCGATCGTACGTCGTGGGCCGCGAAAAGGACGACAACCTAATCCATCACATTTCTATTACCGAATCCTATGCTTGGGCAAGACAACTTCGCTTCACGTAGAGGCTTAGCCCGCAAACCGGGGGCGTAGGGCTTAGGACCAGGTCTCCGTCGCTACGGTGCCCATAACTTTTAATCCATAACGAGTTACGCGGTGCACAGCAAACCGTTGGAAAGCTCTCCGAGAGCTCTATGATGGGAGTAGCAAGCCTGCTCGGCTGTACCTATTTTCGGAGCCCAAAATTGAACGTTTTCATCAGTTTCTGGACACTTTTATTCGTTTGCAATATTTTTTTGTCCCGGATCGTACGTCGTGAGTAACGAAAAGGACGACTAGCTAATCCATCACATTTCTATTACCGAATCCCATGGCACCTTGGGCAAGACAACTTCAATTCACATAGAGGCTGGGCCCGCAAACCGTGGGCGTGGGGCTTAGGACAAGGTCTCCGTCGCTCTGGTGCCCATAACTTTTGATCCGAAAGGAGTTGCGTAGCGCACAGTATACCGTTTCAGAGCCCAAAATTGAACGTTTTCATCAGTATCGGGATACTTTTCTTCTTTTGCGCTGTTTTTCTGTCCAGGATCGTACGTCGTGAGACGCGAAAAGGATGATAACCTATTCCATCTCATTTCTATTACAGAATCCTATGCTGCCTTGGGCAAGACAACTTCGCTTAACGTAGTGGCTGGGCCCGCAAACCGAGGGCGTAGGGCTTAGGACCAAGTCTTCGTCGCTCCGATGCCCATAACTTTTGATCCGTAAGGTGTTACGCGGCGCACAATATGCCGTTGGAAAGCTCTCCGAGAGCTCTACGACGGGGGCAGCAAGCCTGCTCAGTTGCGCCTATTTTCGGAGCCCAAAATCTAACATTTTCATCAATTTTGGGACACTTTTCTTCTTTTGCGCTGTTTTTTCATCCCCGATAGTACGTCGTGAGCTCCGAAAAGGACGACAAACTAATCCATCACATTTCTATTGCAGAATCCCATGCTAGGGAAAGACAACTTCGCTTTACGTAGAGGCTGGGCCCACAAACCGAGGGCGTAGGGCTTAGGACCAGGTCTCCGTCGCTCCGGTGCCCATAACTTTTGATCCGTAAGGAGTTACACGGCGCACAACATACTGTTGGAAAGCTCTCCGAGAGCTCTACGATAGGGGCAGAAAGCCTGCTCGGTTGCGCCTGTTTTCAGAGCCCAAAATTGAACATTTTTATCAGTTTCGTGATACTTTTCTTCTTTTGCGTTGTTTTTCTATCCTGGATTGTACGTCGTGAGCCGCGACAAGGACAACAACCTAATCCATAACATTTCTATTACCAAAATCCCATGCCACCTTGGTTAAGACAATTTTTCTTCCCGTAGAGGCAGGGGCCGCAAACCAAGGGTGTGAGGCTTAGGACCAGGTCTCCGTCGCTCCGGTGCCCATAACTTTTGATTCGAAAGGAGTTATGCGGCGCAAAGCATACCGTTGGAAAGCTCTCCGAAAGCTCTACGATGGGGGCAGCAAGCCTGCTCAGCTGCGCATATTTTCGGAGAACAAAATCAAACATTTTTATCAGTTTCTAGACACATTTCTTTTTTTACCCTGTTTTTTTGTCCCGGATCGTACGTCGTATGCCTAAAAAAGGACGACATCCTAATCCATTACATTTCTATAACCAAATCCCACACCACCTTAGGCAAGACAACTTCGCTTCATGAAGAGGCTGGGCCCGCAAACTGAGGGCGTAGGGCTTAGGACCAGGTCTCCGTCTCTCCGGCGCCCAAATCTTTTGATCCATAAGGATTTACGCTGCGCATATCATACCGTTAGAAAGCTCTCTGAGAGCTCTACGACGGCGGCAGCAAACATGCTCAGCTGTGCCGTATTTTGGTGTCCAAAATCGAACATTTTCATTAGTTTCTAGACACTTTTCTTCTTTTGCTTTGTTTTTCCGTCCCGGATCGTACGTCGTGACCCGCAAAAAGGACGACAACCTATTCCATCACATTTCTATTACCAAATCCCATGCCACCTTGGGCAAGACAACTTCGCTTCAAGTAGAGGCTCGGCGCTCAAACCGAGGGCGTGGGGCTTAGGACCAAGTCTCCATCGCTCTGGTGCCCATGACTTTTGATCCGTAAGGAGTTACGCGGTGCACAACATACCGTTGGAAAGCTTTCCGAGAGCTCTACGATGGGAGCAGCAAGCCTTCTCTGCTGCGCCTATTTTCGGGGCTGAAAATCGAACGTTTTCATCAATTTTGGGACACTTTTCTACTTTTCCATTGTTTTTCCGTCCCGGATCATACGTCGTGAGCCGCGAAAAGGACGAAAACCTAATCCATCACATTTTTATTATCGAATCCCACGCCACCTTGGGCAAGACAACTTCGCTTCACGTAGATGCTAGGCCGGCAAACCAAGGGCGTGGGGCTTAGGACCAGGTCTCCGTCGCTCCGGTGCCCATAACTTTTGATCCGTAAGGTGTTACGCAACATACTGTTGGAAAGCACTCCGAGAGCTCTACGACGGGGGCATCAAGCTTGCGCAGCTGTGCCTTATTTTGGAGCCCAAAATTGAATGTTTTCATCAGTTTTTGGAAACTTTTCTTCTTTTGTGCTGTTTTTCCGTCCCGGATGCACGTTGTGAGCCATGAAAAGGACGACGTCCTAATCCATCACATTTCTATTACCAAATCTCATGCCACCTTGGGCAAGAGAACTTCACTTCACGTAGAGGCTGGGCCCGCAAACCGAGGGCACGGGGCTTAAGACCAGGTCTCCGTTGCTCCGGTGCCCATAACTTTTGATCCGTAAGGCATTATGCGGCGCACAACATACCGTTGGAAAGCTCTCCGAGAGCTCTACGACGGGGGCAGCAAGCTTGCTCGGCTGCGCCTATTTTCGGAGCCCAAAATCTAACATTTTTATTAGTTTCTTGATACTTTTCTTCTTTTGCGCTGTTTTTCCTTCCCGGATCGTACGTCATGAGCCGCAAAAAGGACGACAACCTAATCCATCACATTTCTATTATCGAATAGTACGCCACCTTAGGCAAGACAACTTCACTTCACGTAGAGGCTGGGCCCGCAACCCGAGGGCGTGGGGCTTAGGACCAGGTCTCCGTCGCTCTGGTGCCTATAACTTTTGATCCGTAAGGCGTTACGTGGAGCACATCATACCGTTGGAAAGCTCTCCGAGAGCTCTACGACGGGGGCAGTAAGCTTGCTGGGCTGCGCCTATTTTCGGAGCCCAAAATGGAACGTTTCATCAGTTTCGGGACACTTTTCTTCTTTTGTGCTGTTTTTTCGTCCCAGATCGTACGTCGTGAGCCGCGAAAAGGACAACAACTGTCACGCCCTAACCTGGCCTATAAAGGTTAGACTAGGGTGTGATCTAAACATTCAAGTCACGTCTCGTAGTTAACCGTTCATGAAGATTTAACACTTAACGTTTTGGCCTAAACTCCAAAATTTTTCAGAAAATCGGCAGCATAACGGCTGTAATTAGGCTCTTTGGTTTGATCTAATTCTCTAAACTCCTCAAAATTTACCATCTCCAATCCATTTCCAACTAAGACTACTATTTATCATCAATTGAAATGCCTACTGGTTGTCTTGATGTCTCGTTTGATTAATAACCTAGCATGATACTATGTCTCGTTCGTTTTCTCGTTACAAAAGTACCTGTTGATCTTAGCTTAATAACGTGTACCTGCTTAAGATTTGGTTGCTTCATTTTACTTAGCCTTTACCTAATACTTCATAATCCTATTATAGGTACTAGCAGTAATAATAGCAAAATGATCATAGTATAATAGTGTCTAGTGTCTGTCTAGTTAATATTAGTACAACCCAAAATTAGATCCCAAATTACAACGGGGGTCTTTTACATTACAAACATTATGCACCATGAAAAGAAATAGTCTTCAAGTAGCATAGTTCACAAATAGCCATAATCACACAAAGCACATAGAATAGGCAATCACTCCAAAGAATCATCGTTAGGCACATCGTCCTTAGGTACCTGTTCTTGGTCTTCTTCACCTGAGATGTTAAAAGAGGGTGAGTCCTTATGAACTCAGCGAGGGGGAACGAGAAATAGGTTTTGAAACTTATTTTCCAGTTCAACTTATGAAATCCTTTTGCAAGCTTGAGTATAACAATAATATAAGTACATGAACAGAAATACCAGTCTTTCCTCCCCGAGGTTCTCTAGGAACCAAGCGAGAGTACTTATACACATAGTAAAAAGGATATAGTGAGCTTTTGCTCTCAGATCAGTTCCAAAATCAGCTGTTGCGGCCGACTTCAAATCATCCCCCAAACACACCAGGTGGGTGTACTCCAGATGTACCCCGAAATCCTACGACCCAACTCTCCGAGGAAGTCTAGACCCCAAGCGAGAGAGGGAATGGGACCATGGTAGTCACGGGTGCACCGGCAAGCCCGATACCGCCCGGTGTGCGTGATTGCTACCATGTCGACATGAAAGGTTGCAACCTTGTATGTAGTGCACATTTATGACATTAACATATCACGTTAGGAGGACAGCAAAGTAGGTTGCCTCCGGACAATCATAAGATTGCACATTGACAAGTAAACAGGCAGGGCACGATAAGACAAGTAATTTCACTTGAAAGGCACATAGAGTTATATGAACATTAAACGGGCAGCCATGTAACACATGTAAATCAATCCATATAACTCATTTCGAAGTCCACGTAATCAAGTGGTAGGATTATTCAACATGCAACAACATCTACATGGGTTCGGATGCAAGAAAAGCCTATTTGTCAACATGCAATGATCAAAATTACATTTAAGGTTATAAGGGCAACTACGAGCAGCCTACCAAGCGTATAATTCCACACAATATCCAAATGATCAATACTTAGCAAGCCTATCTAGTCATTAGGGTTTCCATTTTGTGCATATCCGTGCAATTTGAGCCCAAAACCAACTCACAGTCAATCTCAAGCCATGCATCATTTAATCCAACATCCTCAAAAATTCAAAACAGTTCACACAACATCCCAAAGCTACAATCCCAAGCATTTAATTCAACAAGAGAAGTCACAGCAATTTTCTAAGCATAACACTAAGTGAAACCTTTACTGCAATAGGCTGTATTCTCACAATCATTAAGATAACCAAACAATCTCCAATTCCAGTGAATAAGATTTCAAATTAAATTTTAATAAGTGAACTAAAATCAGAAACAAACCTTGTATCATTTGGAGTTCGAGATCATTAGTTATAGCCGAAACAGTGGGATAGCACAAAACTGTCCAGATTTGCACACATTTTGATAATTGACATTTTTGAGGTCCTTAGGGTCAGATTTAGCCTTAGTCCATTTCTGACAAAAATGTCCAGAACTGAAAAATATAGCAGCACACCAAATTTCATGCATTTTGGATACTATTTACTAAGTCAAATATGGTTCGTTCTACAAGGTCAGTGCATCTGTCAAAACCTGCTTCATATTTCCAGATTTCCAGATTTGAACACATTTTAAAGATTTGCTATTTTGAGGACCTTAGAGTCAAAATTAGCTTCGGCCTATTTCTGAAAAAAATGTTCAAAACTGGAAAAACTAGTCACCTACCAATTTTCATGCATTTTCAACATCATTTTCCTAGCTAAACGTACCTCGAAACAAACTGGTCAGAGAGCTGTCAACAATCCGACTTCACCTATCATCACTTCCAAGCCAAGATCTTGCCATGCATGGTTGCAAAAGATTATGAACGAACATATAACTCAAGTACAGAAGCAAAGACATACTTTTATGAGCATGCATGTGGATTTTTGAAGGATTTTCAAAAGGTTTTAGCCCTCACCTTAGCAATCAACCAAGAGGATGCACAAAAACTTGTCGAAGTACAATTTTCTTCTTCTCCTTTGCCTAGCCGAGGTTCCAACTAGATTTTCTCTATTTTTCCTAGCTTATTGACCAAGATCTTAGTACATGCATGAGGTTAGAAAAAGAAGAAAAGAAATGGAAGCTTAAAAACTCACCTAGGGCCGAAATGAAGACTTTAAAGGACATGCATGTGTGATTTTCGTATCCTAGCTTGTTTGCTTGAGTTTCTTTGATTGTTGCTTGTCTTGATGCACCATGAGTTGATGAAGATGAGAAAAGGATGGTGAGAACTCAGCCAAGGCCGAGAGATAGTGAGGAGAATGAGAGGGAGAGAGAGAAGTTGAGAGGAAATGAGAGAATATGACAAAGAGTGAAGCCTTTGCATTCTTCAAGCAAGTGGTCGGCCTTGGGCCATTAAAAATCTGATTTTTGTGTCTTCAATGTGTGATTTTAAAATGTTAGCATGGGCATGAAGTGTTTGGTCGAGCAAGGTGGAGATTTGAGGAGAATTTGAGCAATTTTTTATGCATTTGTGTCATAGAATGTCATAGTATGTCTAGGATTATAAATAAATTATGCAATGCTAGATTAAATGCACATAGTGGTCGGTCAAAGCTAGCTTCAATTCTGAATTTTTGTCATCTTTGAGCATTATTTTAATTGTGTCTTAAAAGTGCAAAAAGAATAAGGAATAAAGAATAAGGAATGTCTAGTGTTTAGTGAATTTTTGTCTTCTAGTGAGTTGAATTAGGATTATAATATTGATAGTGGATTTTGTAGGATTGTTTAATAGTCTAGTGCTTTGTGTAAGATACTTTCTTGATTAGCGTGAGGGCACACTTTTCTAGGTCTAGGGCACGCACTACGAGGTAGGACACGAACTATGAGGTAAGACACGAACTTCAAGACTAATGCACGCACTTCAAGATAAATGCACAGATTCTAATGCAAATGCACGCAAGCCTAGGTAAATGTACGTAAACCAATACAAGGCACGTAATTCGATGCAATGCACGTAAATCGAGGTACGACTCTTAAACCTAGGTTAGGACACGCAATTCAAGGTCAGGGCACACAAAACAAGACAACGCACGTAATTCAAAGTCGGGGCACGTAAGTCGAGGATTAGGGCATATAATTCTAGGTCAAGGCACGAATGACGAGGCATGCACAAAAACCAAGATAGGGCACGTAATCCAAGGTCAGTCATATCATTCTTGGTCTATGGCACGCAATTCAAGATAACATACGTTATTTGGGGTCTGGCCTCACAACAACCTAATCCATTTCATTTCTATTACCGAATCCAATGCCACCTTGGGCAAGACAACTTCGCTTAACGTAGAGGCTGGACCCGCAAACCGAGGGCGTAGGGCTTAGGACCAAGTCTCCGTCGCTCCAGTGCCCATAACTTTTGATCCGTAAGGTGTTACGCGGCGCACAACATATCGTTGGAAAGCTCTCCGAGAGCTCTACAATGGCGCCAGCAAGCCTGCTCGGTTGCACCTATTTTCGGAGCCCAGAATTGAATGTTTTCATCAGTTTTCGGATACTTTTCTTCTTTTGCGCTATTTTTCCGTCCCTGATCGTACGTTGTGAGCTCTGAAAAGGACGACAACCTAATCCATCACATTTCAATTACCAAATCCCACGCTTGGGCAAGACAACTTGGCTTTACGTAGAGGCTGGGCCCACAAACCGATGGCGTAGGGCTTAGGACCAGGTCTCCGTCGCTCCGGTGCCCATAACTTTTGATCCGTAAAGTGTTACGCGACGCACAACATATCGTTGGAAAGCTCTCCGAGAGCTCTACGATGGGGGCAGCAAGCTTGCTCGGCTGCGCCTATTTTGAGAGTCCAAATTGAACGTTTTGATCAGTTTCGTGATACTTTTTTTCTTTTGCGTTGTTTTTCCGTCCTGGATAGTACGTAGTGAGCCGCGAAAATGACGACAACCTAATGGATAACATTTCTATTACTAAATCCCACGCCACCTTGGGCAAGACAACTTCGCTTCCCGTAGATGCTGGGACCGCAAACCAAAGGCGTGGGGCTTAGGACTAGGTCTCCGTCGCTCCGGTGCCTATAACTTTCGATCTGTAAGGAGTTACGCGGCGCACAGCATACCGTTGGAAAGCTCTCCGAGAGCTCGACGACAGGGGAAGCAAGCTTGCAAAGCTGTGCCTTATTGTGGAGCCCAAAATTGAGCGTTTTCATTAGTTTCTGGAAACTTTTCTTCTTTTGTGTTGTTTTTTGGTCTCAGATCGTACGTCGTGAGCCGTGAAAAGGACGACGTCCTAATCCATCACATTTCTATTACCAAATCCCATGCCACCTTGGGCAAGAGAACTTCGCATCACGTAGAGGCTGGGCCGGCAAACCGAGGGCGTGGGGCTTAGGACCAGGTCTCCTTCGCTCCGGTGCCCATAACTTTTGATCCGTAAGGCGTTACGCGAGGCACAGCATACCGTTGGAAAGCTCTCCTAGAGCTCTACGACGGTGGCAGCAAGCCTGCTTGGTTGCGCCTATTTTCGGAGCCCAAAATAGAACGTTTTCATCAATTTCGGGATACTTTTCTTCTTTTACGCTGTTTTTCTGTCCCAGATCGTACGTCGTGAGCCGCGAAAAGGACGACAACCTAATCCATCACATTTCTATTACCGAATCCCACTCGATCTTCGGCAAGACAACTTCGCTTCACGTAGAGGCTGGGCCCACAAACCGAGGGCGTGGGGCTTAGGACCAGGTCTCCGTCGCTCCGGTGCCCATAACTTTTGATCCGTAAGGCGTTATGCGGTGCACAACATACCGTTGGAAAGCTCTCCGAGAGCTCTACGACGAGGGCAGCAAGCTTGCTCGACTGCGCCTATTTTTGGAGCCCAAAATCGAACGTTTTCATTAGTTTCTTGACACTTTTCTTCTTTTGCGTTATTTTTTCATCCCGGATCGTACGTCGTGAGCCGCAAAAAGGACGACAACCTAATCCATCACATTTCTATTATCGAATAGTACTCCACCTTAGGCAAGACAACTTCGCTTCACGTAGAGGCTGGGCCTGCAACCCGAGGGCGTCGGGCTACGGACCAGGTCTCCGTCGCTCTTGTGCCTATAACTTTTGATTTGTAAGGCGTTACGCGGAGCACAGCATACCATTGGAAAGCTCTCTGAGAGCTCTACGACGGGGGCAGCAAGCTTACCGGGCTGCCCCTATTTTCGGAGCCCAAAATGGAACGTTCTCATCAGTTTCAGGATACTTTTATTCTTTTGCGCTGTTTTTCCGTCCCGAATCGTACGTCATGAGCCGCGAAAAGAATGACAGCCTAATCCATCACATTTCTATTACCGAATCCAATGCCACATTCAGCAAGACAACTTCGCTTAATGTAGAGGTTGGGCCCACAAATCGAGGGCGTAGGGCTTAGGACCAAGTCTCCGTTGCACCGGCGCCCATAACTTTTGATCCGTAAGGTGTTACGCGTCGCACAACATACCGTTGGAAAGCTCTCCGAGAGCTCTACGATGGGGGCAGCAAGTCTGCTCAGTTGTGCCTATTTTCGGAGCCCAAAATCGCACATTTTCATCAATTTTTGGACACTTTTCTTCTTTTGCGCTGTTTTTCTATCCCCGATCGTACGTCGTGAGCTTCGAAAAGGACGACAACTTAATTCATCATATTTCTATTACCGAATCCCATGCTTGGGCAAGACAACTTGGCTTTATGTAGAGGCTGGGTCCACAAACCGAGGGCGTAGGGCTTAGGACCAGGTCTCCGTCGCTCCGGTGCCCATACCTTTTGATCCGTAAGGAGTTACGCGGCGCACAGCATACCGTTGGAAAGCTCTCCGAGAGCTCTATGATGGGGGCAGCAAGCCTGCTCGACTGCGCCTGTTTTCAGAGCCCAAAATTGAACGTTTTCATCAGTTTCGTGGTACTTTTCTTCTTTTGCGTTGTTTTTCCGTCTTGGATTGTACTTCGTGAGCCGCGAAAAGGACGACAACCTAATCCATAACATTTCTATTACCAAATCCCACGCCACCCTGGGCAAGACAACTTCGCTTCCCGTAGAGGCTGGGGCCGCAAACCGAGGGCGTGAGGCTTTGGACCAGGTCTCCGTCGCTCCGGTGCCCATAACTTTTGATCCGTAAGGAGTTACGTGGCGCACAACATACCGTTGGAAAGCTCTCCGAGAGCTCTACGATGAGGGTAGCAAGCCTGCTCGGCTGTGCCTATTTTTAGAGCTCAATATCAAACGTTTTCATCAGTTTCTGGAAACTTTTCTTTTTTTGCGCTGTTTTTCCATCCCGGATCGTACGTCGTGAGCCTCGAAAAGGACGACATCATAATCCATCACATTTCTATTACCAAATCCCACGCCACCTTGGGCAAGACATCTTCGCTTCACGTAGAGGCTGGGCCCGCAAACCGAGGGCGTGGGGCTTAGGACCAGATCTCTGTCTCTCTAGCGCCCAAACCTTTTGATCCGTAAGGAGTTACGCGGCGCACATCATACCGTTGGAAATCTCTCCGAGAGCTCTACGACGGGGACACCAAGCCTGCTCAGCTGTGCCGTATTTTGGTGCCCAAAATTGAACGTTTTCATCAGTTTCTTGACACTTTTCTTCTTTTGCGCTGTTTTTCTGTCCCGGATCGCACGTCGTGACCCGCGAAAAGGACGACAACCTATTCCATCACATTTCTATTACCGAATCCCATGCTACCTTGAGAAAGACAACTTCGCTGCAAGTAGAGGCTCGGCCCGCAAACCGAGGGCATGGGGCTTAGGACCAGGTCTCCATCGCTCCGATGCCCATAACTTTTGATCCGTAAGGAATTACACGGCGCACAACATACCGTTGGAAAGCTCTCCCAGAGCTCTACCACGGGCGCAGCAAGCATGCTCAACTGCGCCTATTTTCGGGGCTGAAAATCTAACGTTTTCATCAATTTTGGGATACTTTTCTACTTTTGTGTTGTTTTTCTGTCCCGGATCGTACGTCGTGACCAGCGAAAAGGACGACAACCTAATCCATCAAATTTTTATTATTGAATCCCACACCAACTTGGGCAAGACAACTTCGCTTCACGTAGAGGCTGGGCCCGCAAACCGAGGGCGTGGCTCTTAGGACCAGGTCTTCGTCGCTCCGGTGCCCATAACTTTTGATCCGTAAGGAGTTACGCGGCGCACAACATGTGAGGCCTGACCTTGATTTTCATGCGAAACCTAGCTTTGTTTGCCCTAACCTAGATTTGTGTGCCATGGCCTAGGTTTAAGAAATGAGTTCATTTTATGTGCCATGCATTAAATTACTTGCATCTGTTTGGGATTACGTGCATTTACTTGAAAAAAGTGCGTTCGTCTCGTAGTCCGTGTCCTAACTCGTAGTACATGCCTAGACCTAGGAAAGCGTGCCTTCACGCTAATCAAGAAAGTATCTTTCACAAAGCACTAGACTATTAAACAATCCTACAAAATCCACTAACAATATAATAATCCAAATTCAATTCACTAAAAGACAAAAATTTACTAAAAACAAAACATTCCTTATTCTTTATCCATTATTCTTTTTGCACTTCAAGATACAATTAGAATAATGCTCAAGATGACACAAATTCAGCCATTTTATTAGCCTTGGCCGACCATACCATGGTTTTTGCACAAGGTTTGAGCAAATTATTTTATTCTATTGCATGCTAAGACAAACTATGACTCAAGGCATTAAAAAATTGTTCAAATCTCACTCAATCTCCTCACCATTCTCGGCCATAACACCTTGCCATGCTAGACATTTCAAAATTTAAAGCATCTTGAAGACAAAAGCTGAAATTGCAAGCCTCAAGGCCGAGCATGCTTCTCAAGTAGCAAAGCTTTTGTTTTATTTTCATTTCCTTCATTTCTTCCTCTCACATTTCTCTCTCACTCTCATTTTCCTCTCTCATACACGGCCTTGGCTGAGCTCTCACCATCCTTGTTCATCTTCATCACACCTTAGTCGAACAAGGCAAGCAAATCATCCAAGCAACTCAAGCAAACAAGCTAGAGTTCGAAAATCACTCATGCATGTGCATTGAAGCTTCATAATCGGCCTAGGTGAGCTTCTCAACATCCATTTGTTTTCTTCATGTTTTAACCTCATGCATGTGCTAAGATTTTGATCACTAAGCTAGGAAAAATAGAGAAAAGCTAGTTGGGTTGTCGCCTAAGCAAGGAGAAGGAGAAAGTTGTGCTTCAACAAAGGTTTTGAGCATTTTTGTGGTTGATTGCTAAGGTGAGGGTTAAAACCTTTTGAAAACTCTTTAAAAACTCACATGCATGCTCATAAATGTGTGTATTTGCTTCTGTACTTGAGCTATATGGTCGTTCATAAGCTTAATCAACCATGCATGGCAAGATCTTGGCTTGAAAATGATGCTAGGTGAAGTCGAAATGGTTAACAGCTCTCTGACCAGTCTGTTCGAGGTAAGTTTAGCTAAGCAAATGATGTTGAAAATGCTTGCAAATTGGTGGGTGACTAGTTTGGACAGTTTTGAACATTTTTCCCAGAAATAGGCCGAAGCTAATTTTGACTCTAAGTCCTCAAAATGGCAAATCTTTAAAATGTGATAAAATCTGGAAATCTGGAGAAATGAAGAAGGTTTTGGCAGATGCACTGACCTTGTTGAACGAACCATATTTGACCTAGTAAATGTTGTCCAAAACGAATGAAATTTGGTGTGCTGATAGATTTTCAGTTCTGGACAATTTGTCCAGAAATGGACCAAAGCTAAAACTGAACCTAAGGACCTCAAAAACGTCAATTTCTTAAAAGTGTGCAAATCTGGACAATTTTGTGTTACCTCACTGTTTCGGCTATAACTAATGATTCTGAACTCCAATTGATGCAAGGTTTATTTCTGATTTTTGTTAACTTCTTAAGCTTTAATTTGAAATCTTATTCACTGAATTTGGAGATTTTTTGATTATCCTATTGATTGTGAGAAAACAGCCTATTGCAGTAAAGGTTTCATTTAGTTACATGCATGGAAAAATTGTTGTAACCTCTCTTGTGATACTAATTGTGTGGAAATGTGGTGTTGGGATGTTGAGTGGACTGTTTTGAATGTTTGAGGATGTTGAATTAAATGATGTATGGTTTGAGATTGACTTTGAGTTGGGTTGAGGCTCAAATTGCATGAATATACATGAAATGGAAGCCCTAATAACTAGGTAGTTTTGCTAAGTGTTGATCGTTTGGATATTGTGTGGGAATTATACGCTTAGTGGGCTGCCCGTAAATGTTTTATAACTTCAAAAGTGATCTTAACCGTTGCATGTTGACGAATAAGCTTTCCTTGCATCCGAACCTATGTTGATATCATTGCATGTTGAATAATCTTATCACTTAATCGCGTGGACTTCTTAATGAGTTATATGGCCCGTTTTACATGTGTTACATGGTTGCCTGTTAATTTTCATATAACTCTATATGCCTTTCAAGTGAAATTTCCTGTCTTATCGTGCCCTGCTCGTTTATCTGTCAATGTGCAATCTTATGACTGTCCGGAGGCAACCTACTTTGTTGTCCTCCTTCTGTGATATATATTACCTGTCATGAATGTGCATTGCATACAAGGTTGCAACCTTTCCTGTTGGCATGGTAGCGATCACGCACACCGGGCGGCATCGGGCTTGCCGGTGCACCCGTGACTACCATGGTCCCATTCCCTCTCTCGCTTGGGGGCTAGACTTCCTCGGAGAGTTGGGTCGTAGGATTTCGGGGTACATCCGGAGTACACCCACCTAGCGTTTGGGGGATGATTTGAAGTCGGCCGCAACAACTGATCCTGGAACTGATCTAAGAGCAAAAACTCACCGTATCCTTTTTATTATGTGTATAAGTACTCCCGCTTGGTTCCTAGAGAACCTCGGGGAGGAAAGACCGGTATTCCTGTTCTATACTTGTATTTTTGTACTTGTATTTTTGTTGTATTCATGTTTGAGAAAGGGATTTTCATAAGTTTAATTGGAAAATGAGTTTCAAAACCTATTTTTCGTTCCCCCTCGCTGAGTTCATAAGGACTCACCCTCTTTTATCATCTCAGGTGAAGAAGAACAGGTACAGGAACCCGAGCATGATGTACCTAATGATGAACCCCTGGAGTGATTGCCTGTCATTGTTGTTTTGCTTGAACGTGACTACTTGTGTACTTTGTGCTGCTTGAAGACCATTTATCTATGTTGCTTGTTGTTGCTAATGTAAAAGACCCCTGTTGTAATTTGGGGTCTAATTTTGGTTTGTACTCATATTAAGTAGACTGATGCTAGACATAACACTACTATGATCGTTTTGCTTTTGTCACCGGTAGTATCTATCTTAGGTTACGACACTTTAGTTAAGATCTAAGTAAATGAACTTATCCAATCTTAACACGTACTTGCTATTGAGCTAAGATCAACAGGTATATTTGTAACGAGGACAAACAAACAAACGAGACATAGTATCATGCTAGGCTATAAATCAAACAGGACGTCGCATAACCAATAGACAATTCATTTGATGGTAAACTAGTAATCTTAGTTGGAAATGAGTTTGAGATGGTAAATTTTGAGGCATTTAGAGAATTAGGTCAAACCAAAGGGCCAATTACAGCCTTTATGCAGCCGATTTTTTGGGAAAACTTTGGAGTTTAGACTAAATCACTAGGTGTTAATCTTCTTAAACAACTAAGTACCTGATGTCACTTGAATGTTAGTTCACACCCTAGTCTAACCTTATAGGCCGGGTTGGGGCGTGACACCTCAGAAGAATGGTATCAGTGCTTAGATTGCTTAAGTCGGGTTTAACTCTCGGACCATGGGTAGAGCCCTAAGATAATTAGGATGACTTATTTATGTGTTATTGTGTGATAAATGTGTTTTCTATGTTCTATGTGCTTAAGTGACTTATATGCCTTGAATGTTTTTAGAATTGTACCTGTATTATGTTGCATATCATATAACTTAGATTCTTAATTGTCACATTTCAATAAATTATGCATCGTAATCTGTGCCTTTAGATGGCTGGCCCTAGTACCCGTACTACTAATAGGAACGGTGAACCTCAAGAGACCGGGGATGCCTATCAGACTAATCCCGGTATAGCTATGTTTAATATGATGGAAACTGCCATGGATCGTGTATCACGTGTGTTGGAGCGTCAGGATGCTCGTGAAGCCAACAACAACATCAACAACAGAAATGAGGGTAACCATGGGAGACATAGCAGAATGAAGGAATTCCTTGACTTTCGGCCTCCTAAATTCTACGGGGAAGCTAATGATGAGAAAGCCAAGGCTTGGCTGTTCGAGATCGAGAAGATTTTTAGGCCACTTGATTATACAGATGAAGAGAAATTGGAGTTTGCTGTATTTCTGTTGCACGGGGATGCCGAGCATTGGTGGCACACTGTAGAGGCACTGTGGGAGACTGATCAGACACCTCGCTTGTGGGGTAATTTCGTTAAGGCGTTTAAGGAGAAATATGTACCTGCAGTCTCCAGGCAGAGGTGGATCGAGGAGTTCATGCACTTGACCTAGGGTAATATGACGGTGGCCCAATACGAGGCTCGTTTTGACCGACTGTCCCGTTATGCTCAATATATGGTTTGTACTCCGGTGGCAAAAATGTGGAAATTTACTATTGGTTTGAGGCCAGAGATTCAGGACCAGTTAGCTTCTCATGATTTCGCTACTTACTCTGCCCTCTTTGCTGCTGCCTCTCGAGTTGAGAAGAGGAAACTAGATGGAGCCGGTTCGAGTCAGCCCAACAAGAAACCATACCACCCTCCAGGTCAGCAGAGGAAGTTTCAGAGTCAGAGTCGCAGTCAGGGCCAGAGCCAGAACAGACCAGGGAATAACCGTTGCCCGACGAAAGCGTCATCAGCCTCTTCCGCCCGCGAATCCACAGGTAGTTGACCTGCTACTCAGTCCGTCAGTTGTTCATATTGTGACAGGAAGGGGCATACCGAGGCCCAGTGTTGGAGGAAGTTGGGGCGATGTATGAGGTGCGGCAGTGATCAACATCAGATCAAGGATTGCCCTAAATGCCAGGCAGGGCAGAATCAGGGTAAACAAGCCGGTAGAGGCAAGACTCCAATTCCTAGAGTCCAAGCCCGAACTTATGCCATTGAGTGCGAGGAGATTCCAGATGAGACCGCTGTTGTTGAAGGTACATTCTTCATACTGAATCAACCTGTTAAGGTGTTAATTGATCCGGGTGCTACTCATTCATTTATTACTCCCTTATGTGTGGAACGTGTGAAATTGAAAGTTGTATGTTTGCCATATGAAGTAGAAGTTGGTACTCTAATGGGTTCTAAACTTGTAACTAGTTCAGCTTGTAAAGCATGTAAAATCCAAATTAAGGATAGGGAATTCTCAGCCAATCTTATTGTACTACCTTTTCGAGACTATGAGGTCATTTTAGGGATGGACTGGCTGGCAAAACATCATGTCCAACTGGATTGCCGGGCAAAGATTATAACGTTCCGGGTACCTGATCAACCGATACTGGAGGTTTTGGGCCGAAGAGATTTCACCGGGAGTTCCATCATTTCATCTACAAAAGCAGTGAAGTCCTTGAGGAAAGGGTGCAGCGGATACTTGGCTTACCTCATCAACAAGCCGTCGAATAAAGCTAGATTGGAGGAGATGCCTGTGATCAAAGACTATGCAGATGTGTTCCCTGAAGAATTACCCGGGTTACCCCCAAATCGGGAGATCGAGTTTGTTATAGAGTTGCTACCTGGCACCCAGCCGATATCTAAAGCTTCTTATCGTATGGCACCAGCCGAGCTACAAGAATTGAAGGACCAATTGCAAGGATTGCTGAACAAGGGGTTTGTACAACCGAGTTCTTCACCGTGGGATGCGCCAGTTCTATTTGTGAAGAAGAAAGACGGAACGTTGAGGCTATGCATTGACTATCGAGGTTTGAACCAAGTGACTGTCAAGAATAAATACCCACTTCCCCTGATTGACGAATTATTTGATCAACTGCAAGGAGCCAAAGTGTATTCGAAACTCGACTTGAGGCAAGGGTATTATCAGTTGCGGATCAAGAAGGAAGATGTGCCTAAAACGGCTTTCAGGACGAGATATGGGCATTATGAATATGTGGTGATGCCTTTTGGACTAACTAATGCCCCTGCAACTTTTATAGATTTGATTCATAGGGTGTTTCGACCCTACTTGGACCAATTTGTGGTGATCTTCAGTGATGATATTTTGGTATACTCGAAATCGGAGGTGGAGCATGAGCAACATCTGCGATTGGTACTGCAGAAACTTCGAGAGCACCAATTGTATGCAAAGTTTAACAAGTGCGAATTTTGGCTGCAACAGATTGCATTTTTAGGGCATATCATATCCCAAGAGGGAATAGCGGTAGATCCAGCAAAGATCGATGCAGTGATGTCTTGGAAGAAGCCGGAAAATGTTACGGAAGTTCGGAGTTTTCTTGGTCTAGCCGGCTATTATCGGAGGTTCGTGAAGGATTTCTCTAAGATTGCAGGACCGCTTACAAAGCTCACCCAAAAGCAAACCAAGTTCATGTGGGATGATAAGTGTGAGAACAGCTTCCAAGAGTTGAAGAAAATGTTGATTACCGCACCAGTTCTTGCATTGCCTGAAGGGAGTCAAGGTTTTGTAATCTATAGCGATGCTTTGAAAGAAGGACTGGGGTGTGTATTGATGCAAAATGGAAGAGTGATTGCATATGCTTCTAGGAAACCAAAGCCGTATGAGATGAATTACCTGACACATGATTTGGAGTTAGCGGCTATTGTGTTTGCACTCAAGAAATGGAGGCATTATTTGTGGGGTAACAAGTTTGAAGTATTTACTGATCATAAGAGCTTGAAATACTTGTTCTCTCAAAAGGAGTTGAATATGAGGCAAAGGCAGTGGATGGAGCTTTTGGATGATTATAACTGCTCAATCAATTATGTGCCCGGTAAAGCGAATGTAGTCGCAGATGCCTTAAGCAGAAAAACAAGCATGGCGAAACTGGAAGTCAAGGTGTAGGAGTTGTTGGAGGAAGCGTTTCTGTGGAAACCACAATTGACTCAGAAAGGGTTACTTTTTGCCACTACCCAAGTTCAATCGACTTTGTTATCTGAGTTACGAGAGGCTCAACAGAAGGACCAACAATTTCAGAAGATTAAGGAAAGTAACGCAAATTTTAAGTTTCATGATGATGGTATTTGGAGGTTTAGGAACCGGATTTGTGTTCCAAACGAGCTGAAGCTGAAAAAGAAGATTCTTGAGGAAGCCCATAATTCAAGATATACTATTCACCCCGGCGGAACAAAGATGTATCAGGATTTGAAGCAACACTATTGGTGGAATAACATGAAGAGAGAGATTGCGGAGTTTGTAGAACGGTGTTTGACTTGCCAGAGAGTCAAAGCAGAACATCAACGACCCGCAGGTCTACTACAGCCGTTGGAGATTCCTCAATGGAAATGGGAACATATAACTAAGGATTTTGTTATGGACCTGCCTAGGTCACGAAAGGGTCGTGACGTCGTTTAGGTTATAGTGGATAGATTGACTAAGTCGGCGCACTTCTTACCGATGAACAAGGAGGATAGTCCTGAGGATTTGGGAGATATGTACGTAGCGGAGATTGTAAGATTGCACGGGATGCCTATGAGTATTGTATCGGATAGGGATCCTCGTTTTACTTCCCGATTTTGGAAGAGATTACAGGAAGCTTTGGGGACGAAATTGAGTTTTAGCACGGCTTATCACCCTCAGACGGATGGTCAATCGGAGAGAACTATTCAGATTTTGGAGGATATGCTGAGGGCATGTGTGTTGGACTTCGGGAAAGGTTGGGAGAAATATCTATCTCTAGTGGAGTTCGCCTACAACAATAGTTATCAGGCCACGATCGGGATGGCCCCTTTTGAGGCGCTGTATGGACGTAAGTGTTAATCCCCAATCTACTGGGATGAAGTAGGTGAGACGAAAACTTTTGACTCGACCCTTTTACCTGAACTGATGAAGACTGTTGATAACATCCACCTCATACAAAAACGGATGCTTACCGCCCAGAGCAGGCAGAAGAGTTATGCAGACCGACGGAGGCGGAGTCTCGAGTTTGAGGTTGGCAACAAAGTGTTCTTGAAGATATCACCCCGGAGGGGACTGATTAAACATGGCAAGGGTGGAAAGCTGAGCCCGAGATTTGTAGGACCATTTGAGATAGTTGAGAAGGTTGGCAAGTTGGCGTATCGCCTAGCACTACCCCAGAACCTCTCCAATATTCACGACGTTTTTCATGTTTCGATGCTGCGGAAGTATCATCCTGACCCGTCGCATATCTTGGAGCCAGAGCCGTTGCAGCTTCGGGAAAACTTGTCTTACGAGGAGAAGCCCATTCGAATCCTAGACCAGCAGGATCGGGAGTTGCGCAACCGAACTATACCTATGGTGAAAGTGCTGTGGGATCATCATGGACTCAAAGAAGCAATGTGGGAAAGGCGAGACCAGATGGAGCAACAGTATCCAGCTTTATTTCAAGGTAATATTGAATTTCGGGACGAAATTCTTTTAAGGAGGGGAGGATGTGAGGCCCGACCCTGATTTGCGTGCGAAACCTAGCTTCGTTTGCCCTAACCTAGATTTGCATGCCATGGCCTAGGTTTAAGAAATGAGTTCATTTTATGTGCCATGCATTGAATTACGTGCATTTGTTTGGGATTGTGTGCATTTACTTGAAAAACGTGCGTTCGTCTCGTAGTCCGTGTCCTACCTCGTAGTACGTGCCTAGACCTAGGAAAGCATGCCTTCACGCTAATCAAGAAAGTATCTTTCATGAAGCACTAGACTATTAAACAATCCTACAAAATCCACTAACAATATAATAATCCAAATTCAATTCACTAAAAGACAAAAATTTACTAAAAACAAAACATTCCTTATTCTTTATCCATTATTCTTTTTGCACTTCAAGATACAATTAGAATAATGCTCAAGATGACACAAATTCAGCCATTTTATTAGCCTTGGCCGACCATACCATGGTTTTTGCACAAGGTTTGAGCAAATTATTTTATTCTATTGCATGCTAAGACAAACTATGACTCAAGGCATTAAAAAATTGCTCAAATCTCACTCAATCTCCTCACCATTCTCGGCCATAACACCTTGCCATGCTAGACATTTCAAAATTTAAAGCATCTTGAAGACAAAAGCTGAAATTGCAAGCCTCAAGGCCGAGCATGCTCATCAAGTTGCAAAGCTTTTGTTTTATTTTCATTTCCTTCATTTCTTCCTCTCACATTTCTCTCTCACTCTCATTTTCCTCTCTCATACACGGCCTTGGCTGAGCTCTCACCATCCTTGTTCATCTTCATCACACCTTAGTCGAACAAGGCAAGCAAATCATCCAAGCAACTCAAGCAAACAAGCTAGAGTTTGAAAATCACTCATGCATGTGCATTGAAGCTTCATAATCGGCCTAGGTGAGCTTCTCAACATCCATTTGTTTTCTTCATGTTTTAACCTCATGCATGTGCTAAGATTTTGATCACTAAGCTAGGAAAAACAGAGAAAAGCTAGTTGGGTTGTCGCCTAAGCAAGGAGAAGGAGAAAGTTGTGCTTCAACAAAGGTTTTGAGCATTTTTGTGGTTGATTGCTAAGGTGAGGGTTAAAACCTTTTGAAAACTCTTTAAAAACTCACATGCATGCTCATAAATGTGTGTATTTGCTTCTGTACTTGAGCTATATGGTCGTTCATAAGCTTAATCAACCATGCATGGCAAGATCTTGGCTTGAAAATGAGGCTAGGTGAAGTCGAAATGGTTAACAGCTCTCTGACCAGTCTGTTCGAGGTAAGTTTAGCTAAGCAAATGATGTTGAAAATGCTTGCAAATTGGTGGGTGACTAGTTTGGACAGTTTTGAACATTTTTCCCAGAAATAGGCCGAAGCTAATTTTGACTCTAAGTCCTCAGAATGGCAAATCTTTAAAATGTGATAAAATCTGGAAATCTGGAGAAATGAAGCAGGTTTTGGCAGATGCACTGACCTTGTTGAACGACCCATATTTGACCTAGTAAATGTTGTCCAAAATGCATGAAATTTGGTGTGCTACTATATTTTTCAGTTCTGGACAATTTTTCCAGAAATGGACCAAAGCTAAAACTGACCCTAAGGACCTCAGAAACGTCAATTTCTGAAAAGTGTGCAAATCTGGACAGTTTTGTGTTACCTCACTGTTTCGGCTATAACTAATGATTCTGAACTCCAATTGATGCAAGGTTTGTTTCTGATTTTTGTTAACTTCTTAAGCTTTAATTTGAAATCTTATTCACTGAATTTGGAGATTTTTTGATTATCCTATTGATTGTGAGAAGACAGCCTATTGCAGTAAAGGTTTCATTTAGTTACATGCATGGAAAAATTGTTATAACCTCTCTTGTGATACTAATTGTGTGGAAATGTGGTGTTGGGATGTTGAGTAGACTGTTTTGAATGTTTGAGGATGTTCAATTAAATGATGTATGGTTTGAGATTGACTTTGAGTTGGGTTGAGGCTCAAATTGCATGCATATACATGAAATGGAAGCCCTAATAACTAGGTAGTTTTGCTTAGTGTTGATCGTTTGGATATTGTGTGGGAATTATACGCTTAGTAGGCTGCCCGTAAATGTTTTATAACTTCAAAAGTGATCTTGACCGTTGCATGTTGACGAATAAGCTTTCCTTGCATCCGAACCTATGTTAATATCATTGCATGTTAAATAATCTTATCACTTGATCGCGTGGACTTCTTAATGAGTTAGATGGCCCGTTTTACATGTGTTACATGGTTGCCTGTTAATTTTCATATAACTCTATATGCCTTTCAAGTGAAATTTCCTGTCTTATTGTGCCCTGCTCGTTTATCTGTCAATGTGCAATCTTATGACTGTCCGGAGGCAACCTACTTTGTTGTCCTCCTTCTGTGATATATATTACCTGTCATGAATGTGCATTGCATACAAGGTAGCAACCTTTCCTGTTGGCATGGTAGCGATCACGCACACCGGGCGGCATCGGGCTTGCCGGTGCACCCGTGACTACCATGGTCCCATTCCCTCTCTCGCTTGGGGGCTAGACTTCCTCGGAGAGTTGGGTCGTAGGATTTCGGGGTACATCCGGAGTACACCCACCTGGCGTGTTTGGGGGATGATTTGAAGTCGGCCGCAACAACTGATCCTGGAACTGATCTGAGAGCAAAAGCTCACCGTATCCTTTTTATTATGTGTATAAGTACTCCCGCTTGGTTCCTAGAGAACCTCGGGGAGGAAAGACCGGTATTCCTGTTCTGTACTTGTATTTTTGTACTTGTATTTCTGTTGTATTCATGTTTGAGAAAGGGATTTTCATAAGTTTAATTGGAAAATGAGTTTCAAAACCTATTTCTCGTTCCCCCTCGCTGAGTTCATAAAGACTCACCCTCTTTTATCATCTCAGGTGAAGAAGAACAGGTACAGGAACCCTAGCGCGATGTACCTAATGATAAACCCCTGGAGTGATTGCCTATCATTGTTGTTTTGCTTGAACGTGACTACTTGTGTACTTTGTGCTGCTTGAAGACCATTTATCTATGTTGCTTGTTGTTGCTAATGTAAAAGACCCCCGTTGTAATTTGGGGTCTAATTTTGGTTTGTACTCATATTAAGTAGACTGATGCTAGACATAACTTTTGATCCGTAAGGAGTTACGCGGCTCACAATATACCGTTGGAAAGCTCTCCGAGAGCTCTACAGCGCAGCAACAAGCCTGCTCAGCGGTGCCTGATTTTGGAGCCCAAAATCGAACGTTTTCATTAGATTCTGGACACTTTTCTTCTTTTGTGCTATTTTTCCGTCCCGGATCGTACGTCGTGAGCCGCACAAAGGACGACAACCTAATCCATCACATTTCTATGACTGAATCCCATGGCACCTTGGGCAAGACAACTTCGATTCACGTAGAGGCTGGGCTCGCAAACCGTGGGCGTGGGGCTTAGGACCAGGTCTCCGTCACTTCGGTGCCCATAACTTCTGATCTGTAAGGAGTTACGCGGTGCACAGCATACCGTTGGAAAGCTCCCCGAGAGCTCTCCGACAGGGGCATCAAGCCTGCTCTGCTGTGCCTGATTTTGGAGTCCAAAATCGAACGTTTTTATCAGTTTCTAGACACTTTCTTCTTTTGCACTGTTTTTCCATCCCGGATCGTATGTCGTGAGCCGCAAAAAGGACGACAACCTAATCCATCACATTTCTATTGCCCAATCCCATTCCACCTTGGGCAAGACAACTTCGCTTCACGTAGTGGCTGGGCCAGCAAACCGAGTGCGTGGGGCTTAGAATCAGGTCTCTGTCGCTCCGGTGCCCATAACTTTTCATCTGTAAGGAGTTACGCGATGTACAGCATACCGTTGGAAAGCTCTCCGAGAGCTCTACGTTGGGGTCTTCAAGCCTGCTCGGCTATGCCAGTTTTTAGAGCCCAAAATCAAATTTTTTCATCAATTTAGGGACACTTTTCTTCTTTTGTGTTGTTTTTTCGTACCGGATCGTACGTCATGAGCTGCGAAATGGACGACAACCTAATCCATCACCTTTCTATTATCGAATCCCACGCCACCTTGGGCAAGACAACTTCATTTCAAATAGAAGCTGGGCCTGCAAACCGAGGACGTGGGGCATAGGACCAGGTCTCCGTCGCTCCGATGCCCATACCTTTTGATCCGTAAGGAGTTACACGGCGAACAGCATACCGTTGGAAAGCTCTACGATGGGGGCAGCAAGCCTGCTCTGCTATGCCTGTTTTCGGAGCCCAAAATCAAATGTTTTCACCAATTTCGGGACACTTTTCTTCATTTGCGTTGTTTTTTCATGCCGGATCGTACGTCGTGGGCAACGAAAAGGACGACAACCTAATCTATCACATTTCTATTATCGAATCCCACACCACCTTGGGCAAGACAATTCGCTTCACATAGAGGCTGGGCCCGCAAATCGAGCGCGTTGGGCTTAGGACCAGGACTTCGTCGCTCCGGTGCCCATAACTTTTGATCCGTAAGGAGTTACGCGACGCACAACATATTGTTAGAAAGCTCTTCGAGAGCTCTACGATGGGGGCAGCAAGCCTGCTCGGCTGCACCTAATTTCGGAGCCCAAAATTGAATGTTTTCATCAGTTTTGGGGCACTTTTCTTCTTTTGCACTGTTTTTCCGTCCCGGATCGTACGTCGTGAGCCGCGAAAAGGACAACAACCTAATCTATCACATTTCTATTACAGAATCCTATGCTATCTTGGGCAAGACAACTTCGCTTCACATAGAGGCAGGGCCCGCAAACCGAGGGCGTAGGGCTTAGTACCAGGTCTCCGTCGCTCCGGTGCCCATAACTTTTGATCGTAAGGAGTTACGCGGCACACAGCAAACCATTGGAAAGCTCTCCGAGAGCTCTACGAGGGGGGCAGCAAACCTGCTCGGCTGCGCCTATTTTCGGAGCCCAAACTAGAACGTTTTCATCAGTTTTTGGAAACTTTTCTTCTTTTACGCTGTTTTTCCTTCCCGGATCGTACGTCGTGAGCCGCGAAAAAGATGACAACCTAATCCATCACATTTCTATTACCGAATCCAATGCCACCTTGGGCAGTACAACTTCGCTTCACGTAGAGGCTAGGCACGCAAACTGAGGGCGTGGGGCTTAGGACCAGGCCTCCGTCGCTCCGGTGCCCATAACTTTTGATACGTAAGGAGGTACGCAGTGCACAGCATACCGTTGGAAAGCTCTCCGAGAGCTCTACGATAGGAAAAGCAAGCCCACTCAGCTTCGCCTATTTTCGGAGCCCAAAATCAAACGTTTTCATCAATTTTTGGACACTTTTCTCCTTTTGCGCTGTTTTTTCGTCCCGTATTGTACGTCGTGAGCCACGAAAACGACGACAAGCTAATCCATCACATTTCTATTATCGAATCCTATGCCACCTTGAGCAAGACAATATCGCTTCATGTAGAGGCTGGGCCTACAAACCGAGGGCGTGGGGCTTAGGACCAAGTCTCCGTCGCTCCGGTGCCCATAACTTTTGATCCGTAAGGAGTTACGCGGCACACAGCATACCGTTGGAAAGCTCTCCGAGAGCTCTACGATGGGGGCAGCAAGCTTGCTCGGCTGCGCCTATTTTCGGAACCCAAAATTAAACGTTTTCATCACTTATGCTCCATTTTTCTTCTTTTGCAATGTTTTTTCGTCCCGGATCGTACGTCGTGAGCAGCGAAAAGGACAACCTAATCCATCACATTTCCATTACAGAATCCTATGTCACCTTGGGCAAGACAACTTCGCTTCACGTAGAGGCTGGGCCCGCAAACCGAGGGCGTAGGTCTTCGGACCAGGTCTCCGTCGCTCCGGTGCCCATAACTTTTGATTTGTAAGGAGTTACGCGGCGCACAGCATACCATTGGAAAGCTCTTCGAGAGCTCTATGATATGGGCCGCAGGCCTGCTAGGCTGCGCCTATTTTCGGAGCCTAAAATTGAACGATTTCATCAGTTTCTGGACACTTTTCTTCTTTTGCACTGTTTTTTCGTCCCAGATCGTACGTCGTGAGCCTAAAAAAGGACGACAACCTAATCCATTAGATTTCTATTAGCAAATCCCATGCCACCTTAGGCAAGACAACTTCACTTCTCGTAGAGGCTGGGCCCGCAAACCGAGGGCGTGGGGCTTAGGACCAGGTCCCCGTCGCTCTAGTGCCCATAACTTTTGATCCGTAAGGCGTTACGCGGCGCACAGCATACCGTTGGAAAGCACTCTGAGAGCTCTACGACGGGGACAGCAAGCCTGCTCAGCTGCTCCTATTTTCGGAGAACAAAATGGAACATTTTCATCAGTTTCGAAAACTTTTCTACTTTTGTGCTATTTTTCTGTCCCAGATCGTACGTCGTCAGCCGCGAAAAGGTTGACAACCTAATCCATCACATTTCTATTACTGAATGCCACTCCACCTTGGGCAAGACAACTTCACTTCACGTAGTGGCTGGGCCCGCAAACCGAGGGCGTGGGGCTTAAGACCAGGTCTCCGTCGCTCCGGTGCCCATAACTTTTGATCCGTAAGGAGTTACGCGGCGCACATCATACCGTTGGAAAGCTCTCCGAGAGCTCTACGATGGGGGCAGCAAACCTGCTCGTCTGCGCCTATTTTTGGAGCACAAAATTTAACGTTTTCATCAATTTCGGGACAGTTTTCTTCTTTTGCGTTGTTTTTTCGTCCCGGATCGTACGTCGTGAGTTGGGAAAGGACGACAACCTAATCCATCAGATTTCTATTATCGAATCCCATGCCACCTTGGGCATGACAACTTCGCTTCACGTAAAGGCTAGGCTCGCAAACCGAGGGCGTGGGGCTTAGGACCAGATCTCCGTCGCTCCGGTGCCCATAACTTTTGATCCGTAAGGAGTTGCGCGGCGCATAGCATGCCGTTGGAAAGCTCTCTGAGAGCTCTATGATGGGGACAGCAAGCCCGCTCAGCTGCGCCTGTTTTCAGAGCTCAAACTCAAACATTTTCATCAGTTTTTGGACACTTTTCTTTTTCTACGCTATTTTTCCATCCCGGATCGTACGTCGTGAGCCGCGAAATGGAGGGCAACCTAATCCATCACATTTCTATTACCGAATCCCACGCCACCTTGGGCAAAACAACTTCGCTTCACGTAGAGGTTGGGCACGCAAATCAAGGGCGTGGGGCTTAGGACCAGGCCTCCGTCGCTCCGGTACCCATAACTTTTGATCCGTAAGGAGTTACGCAGCACACAGCATACCGTTGGAAAGCTCTCCGAGAGCTCTACGATCGGGTTAGGAAGCCCGGTCGGCTACGCCTATTTTCGGATACCAAAATTGAAAATTTTCATCAGTTTCTGGACACTTTTCTTCTTTAGTGCTGTTTTTCCGACCCATATCGTACGTCGTGAGCTGCGAAAAGGATGACAAGCTAATCTATCACATTTTTAATATCGAATCCCATGCCACCTTGGGCAACACAACATCGCTTCGTGTAGAGGCTAGGCCCGCAAACCGAGGGTGTGGGGCTTAGGACCAGGTCTCCGTCACTCCGGTGCCCATAACTTTTGATTCGTAAGGTGTTACATGGCGCAAAACATACCGTTGGAAAGATCTCCGAGAGCTCTACGATGGGCGTAGCAAGCCTGATCGGCTGCTCCTATTTTTGTAGCCCAAAATTGAACATTTTCATCAGTTTCGGGATACTTTTCTTCTTTTTTGTTGTTTTTCCGTCTTGGATCTTACGTCGTGAGCCGCGGAAAGGACGACAACCTAATCCATCACATTTCTATTACCAAATCCCAGGCCACCTTGGGTAATACAACTTCGTTTCCTGTAGAGGCTGGGGCCGCAAACCGAGGGTGTGGTGCTTAGGACCAGGTCTCTGTCGCTCCGGTGCCGATAACTTTTGATCCGTAAGGAGTTACGCAGCGCACAAGATACCGTTGGAAAGCTCTCCGAGTGTGCTACGATGGGGGCAGCAATCCTGCTCGGTTGCGCCTATTTTCGGAGCCCAAAATTGAACATTTTCATCAGTTTCTGGACACTTTTCTTCTTTTGCGTTATTTTTCCGTCCCGGATCGTATGTCGTGAGCCGCAAAAAGGATGACAACCTAATCCATTACATTTCTATTACCGAATCCCATGCCATCTTAGGCAAGACAACTTCGCTTCACGTAGTGTCACACTCTAACCCGGCCTATAAAGGTTAGACTCGGGTGTGATATAAATATTCCAGTGTATCTCGTACTTAACTGTTCATGGAAATTTAATACTTAACGTTTTAGCCTAAACTCCAAAATTTTTTTGAAAAACCGGCAGTATAACGGCTGTAATTGGGCTCTTTGGTTTGACCTAATTCTCTAAACGCCTCAAATTTTCCAATCTCAATTTCATTTCCAACTAAGATTACTATTTACCATCAATTGAAATGCCTACTGGTTATCTCGAAGTCTTGATTGATTAATAACCTTGTATGATACTATGTCTCGTCTGTTTGTTAATCCTCGTTACAAAAGTACCTGTTGATCTTAGCTTAATAGTGAGTACCTGATTAAGATTGGATAGGTTCATTTTACTTAGTCCTTACCTGATACTTCATAATCCTATGATAGATACTAGCCAATGACAATAACAAAACGATCATAGTAGTGTCTGTCTAGTTATTATCAGTACAAACCAAAATTAGACCTCAAATTACAATGGGGGTCTTTTACATTACAAACATTAAGCAACATGAAAAGAAATAGTCTTCAAGTAGCATAGTGTTCACAAATGTCCATAATCAAGCAAAGCACATAGGACAGGCAATCATTCCAAGGAATCATCGTTAGGCACGTCGTCCTCGGGTACCTGTTCTTGATCTTCTTCACCTGAGATGATAAAAGAGGGTGAGTCCTTATGAACTCAGCGAGGGGGAATAAGAAATAGGTTTTGAAACTTATTTTTCGGTTCAACTTATGAAAACCTTTTTTGTAAGCATGAATGTATCACAATTAAGTACAGAACAATAATATAAAAGTAAAGGAACACAATTACCCGTCTTTCCTCCCCGAGGTCCTCTAGGAACCAAGCGAGAGTACTTATACACATAGTGAAAAGGATATGGTGAGCTTTTGCTCTCAGTTCATTTTCAGTATCAGTTGTTGCGGCTGACTTCAAATCATCCCTTTATCATGCCAAATGGGTGTACTCCAGATGTACCCCGAAATCCTACGACCAAACTCTCCAAGGAAGTCTAGCCCCCAAGCGAGAGAGGGAATTGGACAATGGTAGTCACGGTTGCACCGGCAAGCCCGATGTCGCCCGGTGTGCGTGAACGCTACCACGCCAGAATGAAAGGTTGCAACCTTGTATGCAATGCACATTTATGAAATTTAATATATCATATTAGGAGGACAACAAAGTAGGTTGCCTCCGAGCAGTCATAAGATTGCACATTGACAAGTAAACAAGCGAGGCACGATATGACAAGTAGTTTCACTTGAAAGGCAAATGGAGTTATATGAACATTAAATGGGCAGCCATGTAACACACGTAGATCAAGTCATATAACTCATTACAAAGTTCACGTTATCAAATGATAAGATTATTCAACATGCAACGACATCTACGTGGGTTCGGGTGCAAGAAAGGCCTACTTGTCAACATGTAATCATCAAGATCGCATTTAGGGCTGCAATGGCAACTACGGGCAGCTTACTAAACATATAATTAAACACGATATTCATAGGATCAACACTTAGTGAATTTACCTAGTCACTAGGGTTTCTATTTCGTGCTTACCCGTGCGATTAAGCCCCGAATCAACTCAAAATCAATCTCAAACCATGCATCAATTAATTCAAACATCCTCAAGTATTCAAAACAGTCCACACAACATCCCAATGCCACAATCCCAAGCATTTAATTCAACAAGAGAAGTTACAACAATTTTTCTAAGCATATCACTAAGTGAAACCCTCACTGCAATGGGCTGTTTTCTCACAATCATTAAGACAATCAAACAATCTCCAATTCCAGTGAATAAGATGTCAAATTAAATATTAATAAGTGAACTAAATTCAGAAACAAACCTCGCATCATTTGGAGTTCGGGTTCAATAGTTATAGCCAAAACAGTGGGATTGCACAAAACTGTCCAAATTTGCACACATTTCAATACTTGTCGTTTTTTATGTTCTTAGGGTCAGATTTAGCCTTAGTCCATTTCTGAAAAAAATGTCCAGAACTGAAAAATCTATCAGTACACAAATTACATGCATTTTGGATGTCATTTACTAAGTCAAAACTGGTTCGTTCTACAAGGTCAGTGAATCTGCCACAACCTGCTTCATTTTTCCTGACTTTCCAGATTTGGACACATTTCAATGATTTTCCATTTTGAGGACATTAGAGTCAAAATTAGGTTCGGCTTATTTCTGTGAAAAATGTTCAAAACTGGCAAAAATAGTTATCTACCAATTGTTACGCATTTTCAACATCATTTACCTAGCCAAAATCACCTGGCACCAACAAGACAGAAAGCTGTCACAAACCCGATTTCATCTGTCATCACCTTCTAGCCAAAATCTTGCCATGCATGGTTATAAAAGCTTATGAACACACATATATCTCAAGTACAGAAGCAAAGGTAACATTTAAGAGCATGCATGTGGTTTTTTTTTGAAAGATTTTCAAGAAGTTTTAGCCCTCACCTTAGCAAACAACAAGAAGATACACAAGAGTCTTGGTGAAGCACAAGGTTGATCTTCTCCTTTGTTTAGCCGAGACACCACTCGAATTTTCTCTATTTTTCCTAGCTTAGTGACCAAGTTCTTAGTAGGTGCATGTGGTTAGAACGAGAAGAAAAGAAATGGAAGCTAGCAAACTCACCTAAGCCAAAATGGTTGTTCAAAGAGCTCGCATCTGAGTTTTCTTGCAACCTAGCTTGCTTAGTCGAGTTCCCTACCTTCTTGCTTGCCTTGATTAATCTTGGAGTGATGAAGATGAGCTATGGTGTGAAGCAACTCAGCCAAAGCCGAGAGAGAGAGAGAAGAATGAGAGGGAGAGAGAGAAATGTGAGGAAATGAGAGAAATTAAGAAAAATAAAAGCTTTTGTTGGGCAAAGGAGCATTGTCGGCCTAGGGGCTTGCAATTTTCAGATTTGTATCTTCAAGAAGCATGGTTTTTGAATTACCTAGCATGGCAAGGAGCTTATGTAACGCCCCGATCCCTCACGAGACCGGAGGCTCTAAGGACCATGCTATTCTCAACCCTATACCAAGACCGGTCACAAATTTTTTTCCGAATGGTTAAGTCCGGACCCGACACACGGACAGAGTCTCCCCTGTACCGTCGACATTCTAAAAACCTGTAAACAGTTAAACAAGGTCCCAATAACACATACAACCTTTTCTCAATTAAACAACAAAGCTATAAGGCCATCCGAGCCTTATAGTACACAATAACTCCAACACACACAAGCATGCGAGAACTTGTTGTCAGCATAGTCTTATAATCCTGACATTCTAGGAAACCAATAAAACAACTTAAAGGATAAAGCATTCTACATTAACCATCCACTCCCAAGCATGCAAGGAAATAAGGCAAGAAATAAAAGTTATTACAAATCATAGACTTTCAAAGCTACAACCAAACCAACTAATCTTCGACTTATACAACAAGCACATACATAGCCCTTGGGCTACAAAATAGTACATAAAGTAATCAGATGAGTCTTCCACATAGCAGCAAAATCATTAACCACCTCAAGTTATCAGACACAGCAACTAAGGTAAAGGCTCGATCTGAACTTCTTCTTCCTCAACTAAATCAACAAGCTGGGGATCACCCTCAGCGTCTCCTGAAACAGATATCGAGGTATGAGCAACCACTGTTGCCCAGTGAGGGATATGGTCCCGGGGCGTGCAATGCGACAGATAATACAATTACACAACAATAACACTTAACCAATTAAAGAAACAATGATAACTTAAATAACCACACAATTAAAAGGATACATTTCAACAATCCCCTATACACCAATCTTCACTGGTCTTCAATTACGATCCACGAACCACGAACACGATCACGATAAGCCGGCATAACCCCAATCACTCCAGTGGGTGTACTCCGGATGTACCCCGAATCCTACGACCCAACATCCCCTGGCAATCTCCGGACCAGGCGAATGAGGGAATAGGGTACGGAGTTTGAATATCCACCGGCAAGCCCTCTACCGCCCAGCCGATATTCAACACATCCGCCCCTGACACTATGGTTGCGCAACCACTATGCAATGCACTTAACAATGGCAAGTTAATAGCAATAATATAAGCATTAACACATAGGAGGATCAACAAAGTAGGTGGACCTCGATACAATTAGGATGGAAGCAAATATAGAAGTTAATAAGCAGTTTACAAATGAACTTATACCAAATAAGCATAGAATCATTCCAAAAGCTCCAAATCAATTTAAAATCACATATAAACACTCAAGAAGTCCTGACATGGGTTTAGAAGTGGGAGACAACTTAAATTGCACCTAAACCCCTTTGTTTTTCGAACTATTTCTCTTCTAAACCAAAGTTAATGATTTCATTTTCAAAGGAAACTCTCCCAACCTTCTAACTAACCCCCAAGGTACCCTCTCAACCCTCTAACTCATTCAAATGCACGCGATTACCCCGAAAGCCCCAAATTCCCTCTTATGGCTTTAAACTACACATACCTTATCCGGGCTTCAAACAAGGGTTATCAAAGCTTCTATAGCACCTAGGTAGCCTAAGAATACTAGAAGTGAAGCCCGAATCCACCCGGATTCGCATGAACCCCGAAACTCCTTTGTTAAAGTCGGCTATTTCACGTTTTATGCGATTCTAGAGCAATTCAAGTGCACGGGGCTATTAGACTACCTTCATTAGCACCTAAGGCATCTATTAGGAGTGTTGAATCAAGCTAATACGTGCAATTACATAAAACCCTAGAAAAACGTCACTATTCATCTCATAAATTCAAATGACGATTCCAACCGTTTAAAATGCGAACTAATAGCTCAAATGTGTTCTCTAGCACTTATATACAAGGTATAATAGCATAGATAAGCTTTGCAATAGCATTTGATAACATTTTCAACAAATCAAGAAAATGTAACATTTTAGATATGCATAAAAAGTCATGAAAACCCTCACCAATTGCGCGTAGGAACTCTCGGGAGGCTAGCAAACACCCTAAACTACTTGCTCCTAGCTTGGCTTGGCTTGGCTTGAAGATTTGATGAGCAAAATCCTCTCATTCTCCTCCTACACTATTCTCGGATTTGCTACAGTAAAATTCAGCACTTTTTTGTTTTGATTTTTTTGCTAGTTATGATATAAGGTGAGTTGTTTGAGGGGTATATAAGCTTAGGTGAGTTGTTTTAATTTAAGTGTATGGTCAAAATGTGAGTCAAGCTAGTTAGAAACAAGTCCTAAGCGTAATTTTAATGTTAGCTAATTAAACTCCAAGTTGGTTACGTAACACTATTCATTCAACTACAAAAATCATTTTCTAAACGAGCCCTCCTAACGCTTCTAGCTCAAATGCACATTTTTCTCATTACTTTGACAATTAATATGATTTAATAAAAATGCTAATTAACTAATAGAAAGTAGTTTAAAAACGGAGTGAATAGTAGTCACAAAGTCAGTTAATAAGGCATAGAAGTAAATGCGCAAACAAGGGATGCAACAGTAATTAAATGCATGGCTAAATCTCGGGCGTTACAGCTTATGTCGAGATTGGTGGAGTTTGGTAGAGTTTTGAGCTAATTTTTTATGCATTTGTGTCATAATTTGTCATAGAATTGTCTAGAATTAATTTTGAATTGAGCAAGCAAGCATAAATGCCACAAGGTGGTCAGCCCAGGCATGAAAATGCTGAATCTTTGTCATCTTTTGAGCATTAATTAATTGTATGTTTGAAAGTGCAAAAGAATAAGGAATAAAGAATAAGGAATGTCTAGCTTTTTGTGAGATTTTGTCTTCTAGTAGGTTGAATTAGTAATTTAATATTAGTTAGTGGAATTGTAGGATTAATTAATGATCTAGTGCTTCGTGTAAGATACTTTCTTGATTAACGTGAGGGTACGCTTTCCTAGGTTTAGGGCACGCATTACGAGGTAGGGCACGAACTACGAGACGAATGCACGTTTCCCAAGTAAATGTACACAACCCTAAATGAATGCATGTAATTCAATACAAGGCACACAAAATAGAACACAATTCTTAAACCTAGGTCAAGGCACCCAAATCGAGGTTAGGGCACACGGAACGAGGTAACGCACATCAGTCGGGGATTAGGGCACACCATTCTAGGTCAATGCACGAATGACGAAGCATGCATGAAAACCAAGACAAGGCACGTAATCCAAGGTCAGTCATATAATTCTGGGTCTAAGGCACGCAAGTCGAGGTAAGACAAGTTATTCGGGGTCAGGCCTCACATGTAGAGGTTGGGCCCGCAAACTGAGGGCGTGGGGCTTAGGACCAGGTCTCCGTCGCTCCGGTGCTCATAATTTTTGATTCGTAAGGCGTTACGAGGCGCACAGCATACTGTTGGAAAGCTCTCTGAGAGCTCTACGATAGGGGCAGCAAGCCTGCTTGACTGCGCCTATTTTCGGAGCCCAAAATGGAACGTTTTCACCAGTTTTGGGATACTTTTCAACTTTTGCGCTGTTTTTCTGTCCCAGATCGTACGTCGTGAGCCGCGAAAAGGACAACAACCTAATCCATCACATTTCTATTATTGAATCCTACTCCACCTTGGGAAAGACAACTTCACTTCACGTAGTGGCTGGGCCCGCAAACATAGGCCGTGGGGCTTAGGACTAGATCTCCATCGCTCTGGTGCCCATAACTTTTGATCTGTAACGAGTTACGCAGTGCACAACATACCGTTGGAAAGCTCTCCAAGAGCTCTACGATGAGGGCAGCAAGCCTACTCTACTGCACCTATTTTCGGAGACCAAAATCAAACGTTTTCATCAATTTTGGGACACTTTTCTTCTTTTGAGTTATTTTTTCATCCCAGATCGTACGTCGTGAGCATCATAAAGGACGACAACCTAATCCATCACATTTCTATTACCGAATCCCAGGGCACCTTGGGCAAGACAACTTCGATTCACGTAGAGGCTGGGGCCGCAAACCGAGGGCGTGGGGCTTAGGACCAAGTCTCCGTCGCTCCAGTGCCCATAACTTTTGACACGTAAGGAGTTGCGCGGCGCACAGCATACCGTTGTAAAGTTCTCGGAGAGCTCTACGATGGGGGCAGCCGCGTCTATTTTCAGAGCCCAAAATCAAACGTTTCCATTAGTTTTGGGACACTTTTCTTTTTTTACGCTGTTTTTCTGTCCCAGATTGCACGTCGTGAGCCGCGAAAAGGACGACAACCTAATCCATCACATTTCTATTACCGAATCCTATGCCACCTTGGGCAAGACAACTTCCCTTAACGTTGAGGTTGGGCCCGCAAACCGAGGGCGTAGGGCTTAGGATCAGGTCTCCTTCGCTCCAGTGTCCATGACTTTTGATCCGTAAGGAGTTATGCGGCGCACAGCATACCGTTGGAAAGCTCTCCGAGAGCTCTACAACGGGGGCAGCAAGATTGCTTGGTTGCGCCTATTTTCTGGGCCTAAAATCGAATGTTTTCATCAGTTTCGGGACACTTCTCTTCTTTTGCGCTGTTTTTCCGTCCCCAATTGTACGTCATGGGCCGCAAAAAGGACGACAACCTAATCCATCACATTTCTATTACCGAATCCGAAGCTTGGGCAAGAAAACTTCGCTTCACGTAGAGGCTGGGCCTGCAAACCAAGGGCGTAGGGCTTAGGACCAGGTCTCCGTCGCTCCGGTGCCCATAACTTTTGATCCGTAAGCAGTTACACAGCGCAGAGCATACCGTTGGAAAGCTCTCCGAGAGCTTTACGATAGGGGCAGCAATCCCGATCGACTGCGCCTATTTTTGGAGCCCAAAATCGAACGTTTTCATAAGTTTCTGGACACTTTTCTCCTTTTGCGCTATTTTTTCGTCCCGGATCGTACGTCGTGAGGCGCAAAAAGAACGACAAGCTAATCCATCACATTTCTATTATCGAATCCCACGCTACCTTGGGCAAGACAACATCGTTTCATGTAGAGGCTGGCCCCGCAAACCGAGGGCGTGGGGCTTTGGACTAGGTCTCCGTCGCTCCGGTGCCCATAACTTTTGATCTGTAAGGAGTTACGCGGAGCACAACATACCGTTAGAAAGCTCTCCGAGAGCTCAACAATTGGGGCAGCAAGCTTGCTCGGCTGCACCTATTTTCAGAGCCCAAAATTGAACGTTTTCATCAGTTTCGTGATACTTTTGTTCTTTTGCATTGTTTTTCCATCCTGGATCGTACGTCATGAGCCGCGAAAATGACGACAACCTAATCCATAACATTTCTATTACCAAATCCTACGCCACCTTGGGCAAGACAACTTTGCTTCCCGTAGAGACTAGGGCCGCAAACCGAGGGCGTGGGGCTTAGGACCAGGTCTCTGTCGCTCCTGTGTCGATAACTTTTGTTCCGCAAGGAGTTACGCGGTGCACAGCATACCGTTGGAAAGCTCTCTGAGAGCTCTACGATGGGGACAACAAGCCTTCTCGGCTACGCCTATTTTCGAAGCCCAAAATTGAATGTTTTCTTCAGTTTCTGGACACTTTTCTTCTTTTGCGCTGTTTTTCCGTCCCGGATCGTGCATCGTGAGTTTCGAAAAAGACGACAACCTAATCTATCATATTTCTATTACCAAATCCCATGCCACCTTAGGCAAGACAACTTCGCTTCACATAGAGGCTAGGCAAGCAAACCGAGGCCGTGGGGCTTAGGACCAGGTCTCCGTCACTCCGGTGCCCATAACTTTTGATCCGTAAGGTGTTACGCGGCGGACAACATACCGTTGGAAAGCACTCTGAGAGCTCTACGACTGGGGTAGCATGCCTGCTCGGCTGCTCCTATTTTCAGAGAACAAAATGGAATATTTTCATCAGTTTCGGGACACTTTTCTACTTTTGCGCTATTTTTCTATCCCAGATCGTATGTCGTGAGCCGTGAAAAGGACGACAAGCTAATCCATCACATTTCTGTTACCGAATCTCACTCCACCTTGGGCAAGACAACTTCGCTTCACGTAGTGGCTGGGCCCGCAAACCAGAGGCGTAGTGCTTAAGACCAGGTCTCCGTCGCTCTAGTGCCCATAACTTTTGACACGTAAGGAGTTGCGCGGCGCACAGCATACCGTTGTAAAGTTCTCGGAGAGCTCAACGACGGGGGCAGCCGCGTCTATTTTCAGAGCCCAAAATCAAACGTTTGCATTTGTTTTGGGACACTTTTCTTTTTTTACGCTGTTTTTCTGTCCCAGATTGCACGTCGTGAGCCGCGAAAAGGACGACAACCTAATCCATCACATTTCTATTACCGAATCCTATGCCACCTTGGGCAAGACAACTTCCCTTAACGTTGAGGCTGGGCCCTCAAACCGAGGGCGAGGGCTTAGGATCAGGTCTCCTTCGCTCTAGTGTCCATGACTTTTGATCTGTAAGGAGTTATGTGGCGCACAGCATACCGTTGGAAAGCTCTCCGAGAGCTCTACAACGGGGGCAGCAAGATTGCTTGGTTACGCCTATTTTATGGGCCCAAAATCGAATGTTTTCATCAGTTTCGGGACACTTCTCTTCTTTTGCGCTGTTTTTCCGTCCCCAATTGTACGTCATGGGCCGCAAAAAGGACGACAACCTAATCCATCACATTTCTATTACCGAATCCGAAGCTTGGGCAAGAAAACTTCGCTTCACGTAGAGGCTGGGCCTGCAAACCAAGGGCGTAGGGCTTAGGACCAGGTCTCCGTCGCTCCGGTGCCCATAACTTTTGATCCGTAAGGAGTTACGCAGCGCAGAGCATACCGTTGGAAAGTTCTCCGAGAGCTTTACGATAGAGGCAGCAATCCCGATCGACTGCGCCTATTTTTGGAGCCCAAAATCGAACGTTTTCATCAGTTTCTGGACACTTTTCTCATTTTGCGCTATTTTTTTGTCCCGGATCGTACGTCGTGAGCCGCAAAAAGAACGACAAGCTAATCCATCACATTTCTATTATCGAATCCCACGCCACCTTGGGCAAGACAACATCGTTTCATGTAGAGGCTGGCCCCGCAAACCGAGGGCGTGGGGCTTTGGACCAGGTCTCCGTCGCTCCGGTGCCCATAACTTTTGATCCGTAAGGAGTTACGCGGAGCACAACATACCGTTGGAAAGCTCTCTGAGAGCTCTACAATGGGGGCAGCAAGTTGCTCGGCTGCACCTATTTTCAGAGCCCAAAATTGAACGTTTTCATCAGTTTCGTGATACTTTTGTTCTTTTGCGTTGTTTTTCCATCCTGGATCGTACGTCATGAGCCGCGAAAATGACGACAACCTAATCCATAACATTTCTATTACCAAATCCTACGCCACCTTGGGCAAGACAACTTCGCTTCCCGTAGAGACTAGGGCCGCAAACCGAGGGCGTGGGGCTTAGGACCAGGTCTCTGTCGCTCCATTGCCGATAACTTTTGTTCCACAAGGAGTTACGCAGTGCACAGCATACCGTTGGAAAGCTCTCTGAGAGCTCTACGATGGGGACAACAAGCCTTCTCGGCTACGCCTATTTTCGAAGCCCAAAATTGAATGTTTTCTTCAGTTTCTGGACACTTTTCTTCTTTTGTACTGTTTTTCCGTCCCGGATCGTGCGTCGTGAGCTTCGAAAAAGACGACAACCTAATCCATCATATTTCTATTACCAAATCCCATGCCACCTTAGGCAAGACAACTTCGTTTCACATAGAGGCTAGGCCAGCAAACTGAGGCCGTGGGGCTTAGGACTAGGTCTCCGTCACTCCGGTGCCCATCACTTTTGATCCGTAAGGCGTTACGCGACGCACAACATACCGTTGGAAAGCACTCTGAGAGCTCTACGACTGGGGTAGCAAGCCTCTATTTTTGCGCTATTTTTCTATCCCAGATCGTACGTCGTGAGCCGTGAAAAGGACGACAAGCTAATCCATCACATTTCTGTTACCGAATCTCACTCCACCTTGGGCAAGACAACTTCGCTTCACGTAGTGGCTGGGCCCGCAAACCGGAGGCGTAGTGCTTAGGACCAGGTCTCCGTCGCTCCAGTGCCCATAACTTTTGACCCGTAAGGAGTTACGAGGCGTACAGCATACCGTTGGAAAGCTCTCTGAGAGCTCTACGATGGGGGCAACAAGCTTGCTCGGTTGCGCCTGTTTTCAGACCCCAAAATTGAACGTTTTCATCAGTTTCATGATACTTTTGTTCTTTTGCGTTGTTTTTCCGTCCTGGATCGTACGTCGTGAGCCGCGAAAAGGACAACAACCTGATCCATAACATTTGTATTACCAAGTCCCACGCCACCTTGGGCAAGACAACTTCGCTTCCCATAGAGGCTGGGGCCGCAAATCGAGGGCGTGGGGCTTAGGAACAGGTCTCCGTCACTCCGGTGCCGATAACTTTCGATCCGTAAGGAGTTATGCGGCGCACAACATACCGTTGGAAAGCTCTCCGAGAACTCTACGATGGAGGAAGCAAGCTTGCTCGGTTGCGCCTGTTTTCAGACCCCAAAATTGAACATTTTCATCAGTTTCGTGATACTTTTGTTCTTTTGTGTTGTTTTTCCGTCCTGAATCGTACGTCGTGAGCCGCGAAAAGGACGACAACCTGATCCATAAAATTTTTATTACCAAGTCCCACGCCACCTTGGGAAAGACAACTTCGCTTCCCATAGAGGCTGGGGCCGCAAATCGAGGGCGTGGGGCTTAGGACCAAGTCTCCGTCACTCCGGTGCCGATAACTTTTGATCCGTAAGGAGTTACGCAGCGCACAACATACCGTTGGAAAGCTCTCCGAGAGCTCTACGATGGGGGCAGCAAGCTTGCTCGGTTGCGCCTGTTTTCAGACCCCAAAAATGAACGTTTTCATCAGTTTCGTGATACTTTTGTTCTTTTGCGTTGTTTTTCCGTCCTGGATCGTACGTCGTGAGCCGCAAAAATGACGACAACCTGATCCATAACATTTCTATTACCAAGTCCCACGCCACCTTGGGCAAGACAACTTCGCTTCACGTAGTGGCTGGGCCCGCAAACCGGAGGCGTAGTGCTTAGGACCAGGTCTCCATCGCTCCAGTGCCCATAACTTTTGACCCGTAAGGAGTTACGCGGCGCATAGTATACCGTTGGAAAGCTCTCCGAGAGCTCTACGATGGGGGTAACAAGTTTGCTCAGTTGCGCTTGTTTTCAGACCCCAAAATTGAAAGTTTTCATCATTTTCGTGATACTTTTGTTCTTTTGCGTTGTTTTTCCGTCCTGGATCGTACGTCGTGAGCCTCGAAAAGGATGACAACCTGATCCATAATATTTCTATTACCAAGTCCCACGCCACCTTGGGCAAGACAACTTCGCTTCCCATAGAGGCTGGGGCCGCAAATCGAGGCGTGGGGCTTAGGACCAGGTCTCCGTCGCTCCGGTGCCGATAACTTTTGATCCGTAAGGAGTTACGCGGCGCACAACATACCGTTGGAAAGCTCTTCGAGAGCTCTATGATGAGGAAAACAAGCCTGCTCGGTTGTGCCTATTTGTGGTGTGAGGCCCAACCTCGATTTACGTGCGATACCTCATTTTGTGGGCCCTAACCTAGATTTGCGTGCCTTGACCTCGATTTAAGAATCGTGTTTTGTTTTATGTGCCTTGCATTGAGTTACGTGCATTCATTTAGGGTTATGTGCATTTAGTTAGAAAATGTGCATTCGTCTCGTAGTTCGTGCCCTAGACCTAAGAAAGCGTGCCCTCACGTTAATCAAGAAAGCATCTTACACGAAGCAGTAGATCAATAATTAATCCTACAAATTCCACTAACTAATATTAAATTACTAATTCATCCCACTAGAAGACAAAATCTCACAAAAAGCTAGACATTCCTTATTCTTTATTCCTTATTCTTTTGCACTTTCAAACATACAATTAATTATTGCTCAAAAGATGACAAAGATTCAGCATTTTCATGCCTTGGCCGACCACCTTGTGGCATTTATGCTTGCTTGCTCAATTCAAAATTAATTCTAGACAATTCTATGACAAGTTATGACACAAATGCATAAAAAAACTAGTTCAAAACTCTACCAAACTCCGCCAATCTCATAAGCTCCTTGCCATGCTAGGTAATTCAAAAACCATGCTTCTTGAAGACACAAATTTGATTTTTACATACCCAAGGCTGACACAAGCCTCAACAATTGCACAAGCTTCAATTTTTCTTTCATTTCTCTCATTTCCTCACATTTCTCTCTCTCCCTCTCATTCTTCTCTCTTTCTCTCGGCTTTGGCTGAGTTCCTATGCTCCATAGCTCATCTTCATCACTCCATGGTTAATCAAGGCAAGCAAGAAGGTAGGGAACTCGACTAAGCAAGCTAGGTTGCAAGAAAACTCACATGCAAGCTCTTTGAACAACCATTTCGGCTTAGGTGAGTTTGCTAGCTTCCATTTATTTTTTTCTTGTTCTAACCACATGCATCTACTAAGAACTTGGTCACTAAGCTAGGAAAAATAGAGAAAATCGAGTGGTGTCTCGGCTAAGCAAGGAAGAAGATCAACTTTGTGCTTCACCAAGAGTCTTATAGGCTGGGTTGGGGTGTGACATTCAGAGCCTAAAATCGAACGTTTTCTTCAGTTTCTGGACACTTTTCTTCTTTTGCACTGTTTTTCTGTCCCGGATCGTACGTAGTGAGCCTCGAAAAGGATGACAACCTAATCCATCATATTTCTATTACCAAATCCCATGCCACCTTTGTGAGGCCCGACCCCGAATTGCATGCGAAACCTAGCTTCATTTGCCCTGACATAGATTTGCGTGCCATGACCTAGGTTTAAGGAATGAGTTCATTTTATGTGCCATGCATTGAATTACGTGCATTCATTTAGGGTTGCGTGCATTTACTTGAAAAATACGCATTTGTCTCGTAGTTCGTGTCCTACCTCGTAGTGCGTGCCTTAGACCTAGGTAAGCGTGCCTTCACGCTAATCAAGAAAGCATCTTTCACGAAGCACTAGACTATTAAACAATCCTACAAAATCCACTAACAATATAATAATCCAAATTTCATTCACTAGAAGACAAAAATGCACCAAACACTAGACATTCCTTATTCTTTATTCTTTGTTCTTTTTGCATTTTCAACACACAACAATTAACACCCAAAAGATGACAAGAATTCAGAATTTTGCACATGTCATAGCCGGCCATACCATGTTTTGAGCAAGAAAATTTGAATAACACAATTAAATATGCATGCTTAGTCAACCACTTAGCACAAGACATTAAAAAAATTGCTCAAATCCCTTCAAATCCTCACCATATCCGACCAGCCCTTGCATGCCCATGCTAGCATTCAAAATTTAAAGCATTTTGAAGACAAAAGCTGAAATTGAAAGCCTCAAGGCCGAGCATGCTCCTCAAGTTGCAAAGCTTTTGTTTTATCTTCATTTTCTTCATTTCTTTCTCTCACATTTCTCTCTCACTCTCATTTCCTCTCTCCATTTCTGTCCTTGGCTGAATTCTCGATCTTCTCAACTTCTCTTCTTCACACCATAGCTAAGTATAGCAAGCTACAAGTAAAGAACTACAACCGAGCAAGCTAGAGTTCGAAATCACTCATGCATGTGCATTGAAGCTTCATTTTCGGCCTAGGTGAGTTACTAAGCATCCATTTCTTTTCTTCAAGTTCTAACTACATGCATGCACTAAGAGATTGATCATTAAGCTAGGAAAAATAGAGAAAAACTAGTGAGGTTCTCGGCTAAGCAAAGGAAAGGAGAAGATTTGAGCTTCAACAAGGGTCTTGAGCATTTTGTGGTTGATTGCTAAGGTGAGGGTTAAAACCTTTTGAAAACTCTTTAAAAACTCACATGCATGTTCATAAATGTGTGTATTTGCTTCTGTACTTGAGCTATATGGTCGTTCATAAGCTTAAACAACCATGCATGGCAAGATCTTGGCTTGAAAATGATGCTAGGTGAAGTCGAAATGGATGACAGCTCTCTGACCAGTCTGTTCGAGGTAGGTTTGGCTAAGCAAATGATGTTTAAAATGCTTGAAAATTGGTGGGTAACTAGTTTGGACAGCTTTGAACATTTTTCCCAAAAATAGGCCGAAGCTAATTTTGATTCTAAGGTCCTCAAAATGGCAAATCATTAAAATGTGACCAAATCTGAAAATCTGGAAAAATGAATCAGGTTTTTGGCAGATGCACTGACCTTGTGGAACGAACCATATTTGACTTAGTAAATGATGTTCAAAACGCATGAAATTTGCTGTGCCGATATATTTTTCAGTTCTGGACAATTTTTTCAGAAATGGACCAAAGCTAAAACTGACTCTAAGGACCTCAAAAACGTTGATTTCTGAAAAGTGTACAAATCTGGACAGTTTTGTGTTACCTCACTGTTTCGGCTATAACTAATGATTCTGAACTCCAATTGATGCAGGGCTTGTTTCTGATTTTAGTTAACTTCTTAAGCTTTAAATTGAAATCTTATTCACTGAATTTGGAGATTTTTTGATTATCCGATTGATTGTGAAAAAACAGCTTATTGCAATGAGTGTTCCACTTAGCTATGTGCTTGGAAAACTATTGTAACCTCTTTTGTGGCACTAATTGCTTGGAATTGTGGTGTTAGAATATTATGTGGACTGTTTTGAGCACTTGAGGATGTATGAATTGAATGATGCATGACTTGGGAATGATGTTAAGTTGACTTAGGGTTTTGATCGCACGATTATGCATGAAATGGAAACCCTAATGACTAAGTATTCTTGCTAAGTGTTAACCATTGGATATTGTGAGGAAACTGTACGTTGCGTGGGCTGCCCGTAAATGTTTTATAACTTCAAAAGTGATCTTGACCATTGCATGTTGGCAAATAAGCTTTTCTTGCATCCGAACCCATGTTGATATCATTGCATGTTGAATAATCTTATCACTTGATTGCGTGGACTTTTTAATGAGTTATATGGCCTGTTTTACATGTGTTACATGGCTGCCCGTTTAATTCCCATATAACTCTATATGCCTTTCAAGTGAAATTTCCTGTCTTATCGTGTCCTGCTTGTTTATCTGTCGATGTGCAATCTTATGACTGTCCGGAGGCAACCTACTTTGTTGTCCTCCTTCTGTGATATATATTACATGTCATAAATGTGCATTGCATACAAGGTTGCAACCTTTTCTGTCGGCATGGTAGCGATCACGTACGCCGGGCGGCATCGGGCTTGCCGGTGTTATCGTGACCACCATGGTCCCATTCCCTCTCTCGCTTGGGGGCTAGACTTCCTCAGAGAGTTGGGTCGTAGGATTTTGGGGTACATCCGGAGTACACCCACCTGGTGTGTTTGGGGGATGATTTGAAGTCGGCCGCAACAACTGATCCTGGATCTGATCTGAGAGCAAAAGCTCACCATATCCTTTTTATTATATGTATAAGTACTCCCGCTTGGATCCTAGAGAACCTCGGGGAGGAAAGACCGGTATTCCTGTTCTGTACTTGTATTTATGTTGTATTCATGTTTGAGAAAAGGGGTTTTCATAAGTTTAACCGGAAAATGAGTTTCAAAACTTAATTCTCGTTCCCCCTCGCTGAGTTCATAAGGACTCACCCTCTTTTATCATTTCAGGTGAAGAAGAACAGGTACAGGAACCCGAGCTCAATGTACCTAATGATGAACCCCTGGAGTGATTACCTGTTATTGTTGTTTTGCATGAACGTGACTACTTGTGCATTTTTTGCTGCTTGAAGACCATTTATCTTATTGCTTGTTGTTGCTAATGTAAAAGACCCCCGTTGTAATTTGGGGTCTAATTTTGGTTTGTACTTATATTAAGTAGACTGATACTAGACATACTATGATCATTTTTGCTTTTATTATCACTAGTATCTATCATAGGTTATGATGCTTAGTTAAGGAATAGGCAAATGAACTTATCCAATCTCAACAGGTACTCGCTAATAAGCTATGATCAACAGGTATATTTTGAAACGAGGATAAATGGACAAACGAGACATAGTATTATGCTAGGTTATAAATCAAACGGGACGTCGAAATAACCAATATGCAATTCAATTGATGATTAAATAGTAAATTCTAGTCGGGAATGAACTTGAATTGAAAGTTCTGAGGCTGTTAGAAAATTTAGGTCAAAGCAAAGAGCCCAATTACAGCCGTTATGCTGCCGAATTTCCGGAAAATTTTGGAGTCTAGAATAACACGTTAAGTGTTAATCTCATAGAACAATTAAGAATGTGAAAGGACTTGAATGTTTAGATCACCCCTAGTCTATCCTTTGTAGGCCGGGTTAGGGCGTGACAACCTTAGGCAAGACAACTTCACTTCACGTAGAGGCTGGGCCCACAAACCGAGGGTGTGGGGCTTAGGACCAGGTCTCCGTCGCTCCGGTGCCCATAACTTTTGATCCGTAAGACGTTACGCGGCGCACAACATCCCGTTGGAAAGCTCTCTGAGAGCTCTACGAGGGGGGTACCAAGCCTACTCAGCTGCTCCTATTTTCAGAGAACAAAATGGAATGATTTAAACAGTTTTGGGACACTTTTCTACTTTTGCGTTATTTTTCTGTCCCAGATCATACGTCGTGAGCCGCGAAAAGGACGACAACCTAATCCATTACATTTCTATTATCGAATCCCGCTCCACCTTGGGCAAGACAACTTCGCTTCACGTAGAGGCTGGGCCCCCAAACCGAGGACGTGGGGCTTAGGACCAGGTCTCCGTCGCTCTGGTGCCCATAACTTTTGATCCGTAAAGAGTTACGCAGCGCACAACATACCATTGGAAAGCTCTCCGAGAGCTCTACGATAGGGGTAGCAAGCCCGTTCGGCAACGCCTGTTTTTGGAGACCAAAATTTAAAGTTTTCATTAGTTTCTGGACACTTTTCTTCTTTTGCACTATTTTTTTGACCCGGATCGTACATCGTGAGCCGCGAAAAGGACGATAAGCTAATCCATCACATTTTTATTATCGAATCCCACTCCACCTTGGGCAAGACAACATCGCTTCATGTAGAGGCTGGGCCCGTAAACTGAGGGCGTGGGGCTTAGGATCAGGTCTCCGTCGCTCCGGTGCCCATAACTTTTGATCCGTAAGGAGTTACGAGGCGCACAACATACCGTTGGAAAGCTCTACAAGAGCTCTACGATGGGCCCAGCAAGCAAGCTAGGCTGTGCCTGTTTTCGGAAGCCAAAATTGAACATTTTCATCAGTTTCGGGATACTTTTCTTCTATTGCGTTGTTTTTCCGTCCTGGATCGTACGTCGTGAGCCGCAAAAAGTACGACAGCCTAATCCATCACATTTCTATTACCAAATCCCACGACACCTTGGGCAAGACAACTTCGCTTCACGTAGAGGTTGGGCCCGCAAACCGAGGGCGTGGTGCTCAGGACCAGGTCTCCGTCGCTCCGGTACCCATAACTTTTGATTCGCAAGGAGTAACGCGGCGCACAGCATACCGTTGGAAAGCTCTCCGAGAGCTCTACGATGGGAGCAGCAAGCCTGCTCGGCTGCGCCTATTTTCGGAGCCCAAAATTGAACGTTTTCATCAGTTTATGGACACTTTTCTTCTTTTGCGTTGTTTTTCGCCCCAGATCGTACATCGTGAGCCACAAAAACGATAACAGCCTAATCCATCACATTTCTATTACCGAATCGCATGCCACCTTTGGCAAGACAATTTCGCTTCACATAGTGGTTGGGCCTGCAAACCGAGGGTGCGGGGCTTAGGACCAGGTCTCCGTCGCTCCAGTGCCCATAACTTTTGATCCATAATGTGTTACGCGGCGCACAACATACTGTTGGAAAGGTCTTTGAGAGCTCTACGATGAGGGAGAAAGCCTGCTCGGTTGCGCCTATTTTTGGAGCTAAAAATGGAATGTTTTCATCAATTTCGGGACGCTTTTCAACTTTTGCGCCGTTTTTCTGTCCCAAATCGTACGTCGTCAGCCGCGAAAAGGACGACAACCTAATCCATCACATTTCTATTACCGAATCCCACTCCACCTTGGGCAAGATAACTTCGCTTCACGTAGTGGCTGGGCCCGTAAACCGAGGGCGTGGGGCTTAGGACCAGGTCTCCGTCACTCTGGTGCCCATAACTTTTGATCCGTAAGGAGTTACGCGGCGCACAGCATACCGTTGGAAAGCTCTCCGAGAGCTCTACGACGAGGGCAGCAAGCTTGCTCAGCTGCGCCTAATTTTGGAGCCCAAAATTGAACATTTTCATCAGTTTCTGGACACTTTTCTTCTTTTGCGCATTTTTTTCCGTCCCGGATCGTATGTCGTGAGCCGCGTAAAGAACGACAACCTAATCCATCACATTTCTAGTACCGAATCCCATCGCACCTTGGGCAAGATAACTTCGATTCACGTAGAGGCTGGGGTCGCGAACTGAGGGCGTGGGGCTTAGGACCAGGTCTCTGTCGCTCCGGTGCCCATAACTTTTGATCCGTAAGGAGTTGCGCGGCGCACAGCGTACCATTGGAAAGTTCTCTGAGAGCTCTACGACGGGGGCAGTTGCGCCTATTTTTAGAGCCCAAAATCGAACATTTTCATCAATTTTGGGACACTTTTCTTCTTTTGCGCTGTTTTTCGGTCCCGAATCGTACGTTGTGAGCCGCAAAAAGGACGACAACCTAATCCATCACATTTCTATTACCGAATCCTATGCCACCTTAGGCAAGACAACTTCGCTTAACGTAGAGGTTGGGCCAGCAAGCCGATGGCGTAGGGCTTAGGACCAGGTCTCCGTCGCTCCGGTGCCCATGACTTTTGATCCGTAAGGAGCTACACGGCGCACAGCATACCGTAGGAAAGCTCTCCGAGAGCTCTACGACGGGGGCAGCAAGCCTGCTCGGTTGCGCCTATTTTTGGAGCCCAAAATCGAATGTTTTTATCCGTTTCAGGACACTTTTCCTCTTTTGCCCTATTTTTCTGTTCCCGATCGTACGTCGTGGGCTGCGAAAAGGGCAACAACCTAATCCATCACATTTCTATTACCGAATCCCATGCTTGGGCGAGACAACTTCGCTTCACGTAGAGGCTTGGCCCGCAAATCGGAGGCGTAGGGCTTAAGGCCAGGTCTCCGTCGCTACGGTGCCCATAACTTTTGATCCGTAAGGAGTTACGCGGCGCACAGCAAACCGTTGGAAAGCTCTCCGAGAGCTCTACGGCGGGGGCAGCAAGCTTGATAGGCTGCACCAATTTTCGGAGCCCAAAATTGAATGTTTTAATCAGTTTCTGGACACTTTTATTCTTTTGCAATGTTTTTCCGTCCCGGATCGTACGTCATGAGCCGTGAAAAGGACGACAACCTAATCCATAACATTTCTATTAACAAAGCCCACGCCACCTTGGGCAAGACAACTTCGCATTTACGCAGAGGCTGGGCCCACAAACCGAGGGCGTAGGTCTTAGGACCCGGTCTCCGTCGCTCCGGTGCCCATAACTTTTGATCCGTAAGGAGTTACGCAGCGCACAGCATACCGTTGGAAAGCCCTTCGAGAGCTCTACGATGGGGGCAGCAAGCCTGCTCGGTTGTGCCTATTTTCAGAGCCCAAAATTGAACGTTTTCATCAGTTTCGTGATACTTTTCTTCTTTTGCGTTGTTTTTCTGTCTTGGATTGTACGTCGTGAGCCGCGACAAGGACGACAACCTAATCCATAACATTTCTATTACCAAATCCCATGCTACCTTGGGCAAGAAAACTTTGCTTCCCGTAGAGGCCGGGGCCGTAAACCGAGGGCGTGGGGCTTAGGACCAGGTCTCCGTCGCTCCGGTGGCCATAACTTTTGATCCGGAAGAAGTTACGTGGCGCACAACATACCGTTGGAAAGCTTTCCAAGAGCTCTACGATGGGGGGAGCAAGCATGCTCGGCTGCGCCTATTTTCGGAGCACAAAATCGAACGTTTTCATCAGTTTCAGGACACTTTTCTTTTTTTGCGCTGTTTTTTCGTCCCGGATCGTACGTCGTGAGCCTTGAAAAGGACAACATCCTAATCCATCACATTTCTATTACCAAATCCCACGCGACCTTAGGCAAGACAACTTCGCTTCACGTAGAGGCTGGGCCCGCAAACCGAGGGCGTAGGGTTTAGGACCAGGTCTCCGTCTCTCCGGCGCCCATATCTTTTGATCCGTAAGGATTTACGTAGCGCACATCATACCATTGGAAAGCTCTCCGAGAGCTCTACGACGGGGGCAGCAAGCCTGCTTTGCTGTGCCGTATTTTGGTGACCAAAATTGAACATTTTCATCAGTTTCTTGACACTTTTCTTCTTTTGCTCCATTTTTCTGTCCCGGATCGTAAGTCGTGACTCGTGAAAAGGACGACAACCTATTCCATCACATTTCTATTACCGAATCCCATGCCACCTTGGGCAAGACAACTTCGCTTCAAGTAGAGGCTCGGCCCTCAAACCGAGGGCATGGGGCTTAGGGCCAGGTTTCCATCGCTCCGGTGCCCATAACTTTTGATTTGTAAGGAGTTACGCGGCGCACAGCATACCGTTGGAAGCTCTCCGAGAGCTCTACGACAGGAGCAGCAAGCCTGCTCTGCTGCACCTGTTTTCGGGGTTGAAAATCAAACATTTTCATCAATTTTGGGACACTTTTCTACTTTTGCGTTGTTTTTCCGTCCCGGATCGTACGTCATGAGTCGCGAAAAAGACAACAACCTAATCTATCACATTTTTATTATCGAATCCCACGCCACCTTGGGCAAGACAACTTCTCTTCACATAGATGCTGGGCCAGCAAACCGAGGGCGTGGGGCTTTGGACCAGGTCTCCGTCGCTCCGGTGCCCATAACTTTTGATCCGTAAGGAGTTACGCGACGCACAGCATACCGTTGGAAAGCTCTTCGAGAGCTCTACGACGGGGGCAGCAAGCTTGCGCAGTTGTGCCTTATTTTGGAGCATAAAATTGAACGTTTTCATCAATTTGTGGAAACTTTTCTACTTTTGTGCTGTTTTTCCATCCCAGATCGTACGTCGTGAGCCGTGAAAAGGACAACGTCCTAATCCATCACATTTCTATTACCAAATCCCATGCTACCTTGGGCAAGAGAACTTCGCTTCACATAGAGGCTAGGCCCGCAAACCGAGGGCGCGGGGCTTAGGACTAGGTCTCTATCGCTCTGGTGCCCTTAACTTTTGATCCATAAGGCGTTACGTGACGCACAACATACCGTTGAAAGCTCTCCTAGAGCTCTACAACGGTGGCAGCAAGCCTGCTCGGATGCGCCTATTTTCAGAGCCAAAAATGGAACGTTTTCATCAATTTCGGGATACTTTTCTTCTTTTACGCTATTTTTCTGTCCCAGATCGTACGTCGTGAGCCGCGAAGAGGACGACAACCTAATCCATCACATTTCTATTACCGAATCCCACTCCACCTTCGGCAAGACAACTTCGCTTCACGTAGAGGCTGGGCCCGCAAACCGAGGGCATGGGGCTTAGGACTAGGTCTCCATCGCTCCAATGCCCATAACTTTTGATCCGTAAGGCGTTACGTGGCGCACAACATATAATTGGAAAGCTGTCCGAGAGATCTACGACGGGGGCAACAAGCTTGCTCGGCTGCACCTATTTTCGGAGACCAAAATCAAACATTTTTATTAGTTTCTTGACTCCTTTCTTCTTTTGCACTATTTTTCGGTCCCGGATCGTACGTCGTGAGTCGCAAAAAGGACGACACCCTAATCCATCACATTTCTATTATCGAATAGCACGCCACCTTGGGCAAGACAACTTCGCTTCACGTAGAGGCTGGGCCCGCAACCCGAGGGCGTGGGGCTTAGGACCAGGTCTCCGTCGCTCTGGTGCCTATAACTTTTGATCCGTAAGGCGTTATGCGGAGCACAGCATACCGTTGGAAAGCTTTCCGAGAGCTCTACGATGGGGCCAGCAAGCTTGCTGGGCTTCGCCTATTTTCAGAGCCCAAAATGGAACTTTCTCATTAGTTTCGGGACACTTTTCTTTTTTTGCGCTATTTTTCGGACCCCGATCGTACGTCGTGAGCTCCGAAAAGGACGACAACCAAATCCATCAGATTTCTATTACCGAATCCCAAGCTTGGGGAAGACAACTTGGCTTTACGTAGATGCTGGGCCCACAAACCAAGGGCGTAGGGCTTAGGACCAGGTCTTCGTTGCTCCGGTGCCCATAACTTTTGATCCGTAGGGAGTTACGCGGCGCACAGCATACCGTTGGAAAGCTCTCAGAGAGCTCTACAATGGGGGCAGCAAGTCTGCTGCTGCACCTATTTTTAGAGTCCAAAATTAAACGTTTTCATCAGTTTTTGGAAACTTTTCTTCTTTTAGGCTATTTTTTCGTCCCGGATTGTACGTCGTGAGCCGTGAAAAGGACGACGTCCTAATCTATCACATTTCTATTGCCAAATTGCATGCCACCTTGGGCAATAGAACTTCGCTTCACGTAGACAATAGGCCCGCAAACCGAGGGCATGAGGCTTAGGACCAGGTCTCCGTCGCTCCAGTGCCCATAACTTTTGATTCGTAAGGCGTTACGCGAAGCACAGCATACCGTTGGAAAGCTCTCCTAGATCTCTACGACGGTGGCAGTAAGCCTGCTTGGTTACACCTATTTTCGGGGCCCAAAATGGAATGTTTTCATCAGTATCGGGATATTTTTCTTCTTTTACGCTGTTTTTTTGTCCCATATCGTACGTCGTGAGCCACGAAAAGGACGACAACCTAATCCATCACATTTCTATTACTGAATCCCACTCTACCTTCGGCAAGACAACTTCGCTTCACGTAGAGGCTGGGCCGGTAAACCGAGGGCGTGGGGCTTAGGACCAGGTCTCCGTCGCTTCGATGCCCATAACTTTTGATCCGTAAGGCATTACGCGGTGCAAAACATACCGTTGGAAATCTCTCCGAGAGCTCTACGACGGGGGCAGCAAGCTTGCTCAGCTGCGCCTATTTTTGGAGCCCAAAATCGAACGTTTTCATTGGTTTCTTTACACTTTTCTTCTTTTGCGCTGTTTTTTTATCCTGGATCGTACGTCGTGAGCTGCAAAAAAGTCGACAACCTAATCCATCACATTTCTATTATCGAATAGCATGCCACCTTGGGCAAGACAACTTCGCTTCACGTAGTGGCTGGACCCGCAACCCGAGGGCATGGGGCTTAGGACCAAGTCTCCGTCGCTCCAGTGCCTATAACTTTTGATCCGTAAGGCGTTACGCGGAGCACAGCATACCGTTGGAAAGCTCTCCGAGAGCTCTACGACGGGGGTAGCAAGCTTGCAGGGTTGCGCCTATTTTCGGAGCTAAAATAGAACGTTCTCATCAGTTTCAGGATACTTTTCTTCTTTTGCGCTATTTTTCTATCCCGGATCGTACGTCATGAGCTACGAATAGGACGACAGCCTAATCCATCTCATTTGTATTACCATATCCAATGCCACCTTGGGCAAGACAACTTCGCTTAACGTAGAGGCTGGGCCCGCAAACCGAGGGCGTAGGGCTTAGGACCAAGTTTCCGTCGCTCTGGTGCCCATAACTTTTGATCCGTAAGGTGTTACACGGCGCACAACATACCGTTAGAAAGCTCTACGAGAGCTCTACGACAAGGGAAGCAAGCTTGCTCGGTTGCACCAATTTTTGGCACCCAAAATTGAACATTTTCATCAGTTTTGGGATACTTTTCTTCTTTTGTGCTGTTTTTCCGTCCCCGATCGTACGTTGTGAGCTCCGAAAAGAACGACAACCTAATTCATCACATTTCTATTACTGAATCCCACGCTTGGGCAAGATAACTTGGCTTTACGTAGAGGCTGGGCCCACAAACCGAGGGCGTAGGGCTTAGGACCAGGTTTCCGTCGCTCCGGTGCCCATGAATTTTGATCCGTAAGGAGCTACGCGGCGCACAGCATACCGTTGGAAAGCTCTCCGAGAGCTCTACGACAGGGGCAGCAAGCCTGCTCAGTTGTGCCTATTTTCAAAGCCCAAAATCAAATGTTTTCATCCATTTCGGGATACTTTTCTTCTTTTGCACTGTTTTGCCGTCCCCGATTGTATGTCGTGGGCCGCGAAAAGGAAGACAACCTAATCCATCACATTTCAATTACCGAATCCCACGCTTGAGCAAGACAATTTCACTTCATGTAGAGGCTTGGCCTGCAAACCGGGGGCATAGGGCTTAAGACCAGGTCTCCGTTGCTACGGTGCCCATAACTTTTGATCCGTAAGGAGTTACGCGGCATATAGGAAACCGTTGGAAAGCTCTCCGAGAGCTCTACGATGGGGGTAGCAAGCCTGCTCGGCTGTGCCTATTTTTGGAGCCAAAAATCAAACATTTTCATCAGTTTCAGTACACTTTTATTCTTTTGCAATATTTTTCTGTCCCGGATCATACGTCGTGATTAGCGAAAAGGACGATAGCTTAATCCATCACATTTCTATTAGCGAATTCCACGGCACCTTGGGCAAGACAACTTTGATTCACATAGAGGCTGGGCCCGCAAACCGTGGGCGTGGGGCTTAGGACAAGGTCTCCGTCGCTCTGGTGCCCATAACTTTTGATCCGAAAGGAGTTGCGCGGTGCACAGCATACCGTTGGAAAGTTCTTTGAGACCTCTACGACTGGGGCAGCAAGCTTGCCCAGTTGTACCTATTTTCAAAGCCCAAAATTGAACGTATTCATCAGTTTTGGGACACTTTTCTTCTTTTGCGTTGTTTTTCCTTCCCGGATCGTACATCGTGAGATGCGAAAAGGACGACAACCTAATCCATCTCATTTCTATTACCGAATGCTATGCCACCTTGGGCAAGACAATTTCTCTTAACATAGAGGCTGGGCCCGCAAACCGAGGGCGTAGGGCTTAGGACCAAGTCTCCGTCGCTCCGGTACCTATAACTTTTGATCCGTAAGGTGTTACGCGGCGCACAACATACAGTTGGAAAGCTCTCCAAGAGCTCTACGACCGGGGTAGCAAGCCTGCTCGGTTGCGCCAATTTTCGGAGCCCAAAATCGAACATTTTCATCAGTTTTGGGACACTTTTCTTCTTTTGCACTATTTTTTTATCCCCGATCGTACGTCGTGAGCTCCGAAAAGGACGACATCCTGATCCATCACATTTCTATTACCAAATCCCACGCCACCTTAGGCAAGACAACTTCGCTTCACGTAGAGGCTGGGCCCACAAACCGAGGGTATGGGGCTTAGGACCAAGTCTCCGTCTCTCCAGTGCCCAAATCTTTTGATCTGTAAGGATTTACGCGGCGCACATCATACCGTTGGAAAGCTCTCCGAGAGCTCTACGACGGGGGCAGCAAGCATGCTCAGTTGTTGTGAGGCCCGACCCTAATTTGCGTGCGAAACCAAGCTTCGTGTGCCCTAACCTAGATTTGCGTGCCATGACCTAGGTTTAAGAATTGTGTTGATTATATGTGCCATGCACTGAATTACGTGCATTCATTTAGGGTTGCATGCATTTACTTGAAAAATATGTGTTCGTCTCGTAGTTCGTGTTCTACCTCGTAGTGCGTGCCCTAGACCTAGGAAAGCGTGCCTTCACGCTAATCAAGAAAGCATCTTTCACGAAGCACTAGACTATTAAACAATCCTACAAAATCCACTATCAATATAATAATCCTAATTCAACTCACTAGAAGACGAAATATCACCAAAAGCTAGACATTTTCATTCTTTATTCCTTTTCTTTTTGCACTCCCAAACACAAGCAATAAAATAAGCTTAACCAAGACAAAATTCAGAATTTTCCCACATGCTTGGCCGACCATGTGAGGATTTGTGCACATTTTGATATTTCAAAAATCAACCATGCTAAAAGATGTTTCAAATATGCTCTTGAAGACAAAAAATTCTGCATTTTGCCAAGCCCAAGGCCGAGACAAGCATGCCACCATTTTCTAACAATTTCACTTTCCTTTTTGCCTCAAATTCTCTCTCATTCTCGGCCCACTCAAATTCCATGCTTATATAATTCAAATGCTCAAAAGAATAACACAAAAATCAGAACTCTTGCAAGGTATATAGACGACCAAATGCTTAAGCTTTCATTCTCTTTCATTCTTCTCTCTCTCCCTCTCATTTCTCTCTCTCTCTCTCGGCCCTAGCTGCACATTACTACCTCCATAGCTTCTCTTCCTCACAACATAGTTAATCAAGTCAAGCAACCATCAAGAAAGTCGAAGCAAGCTAGCTAGAGTTCAAAAATTCTCATGCATGTGCTTTGAAGACTTCTATTCGGCCTAGGTGAGCTTCTTGGCATCCATTTCTTTTCTTCATGTTATGACCTCATGCATGTGCTAAGAGATTTATCACTAAGCTAGGAAAAATAGAGAAAAGCTAGTTGGGATTTCGGCTAAGCAAGGAGAGGAAGAAAGTTGAGCTTCAACAAGGTTTTTGAGCATCTTTTGGTTGATTGCTAAGGTGAGGGCTAAAACCTTTTGAAAACTCTTCAAAAATCCACATGCATGCTCATAAATGTGTGTATTTGCTTCTGTACTTGAGTTATATGGTCGTTCATAAGTTTAAACAACCATGCATTGCAAGATCTTGGCTTGAAAATGATGCTAGGTGAAGTCGAAATTGTTGACAGCTCTCTGACCAGTCTGTTTCGAGGTAAGTTTAGCTAGGAAAATGATGTTGAAAATGCATGAAAATTGGTAGGTGACTATTTTGGACAGTTTTGAACATTTTTCCCAGAAATAGGAAGAAGCTAATTTTGACTCTAAGGTCCTCAAAATGTCAAATCTTTAAAATGTGACCAAATCTGGAAATCTGGAAAAATGAAGCAGGTTTTGGCAGATGCACTGACCTTGTGGAACGAACCATATTTGACTTAGTAAATGATGTCCAAATATCATGGAATTTGGTATGATGCTAGAATTTTCAGTTCTGGACAATTTTGTCAGAATTGGACCAAGGCTAAAACGGACCCTAAGGACCTCAAAAACGTCAATTTCTGAAACGTGTGCAAATCTGGACAGTTTTGTGCTATTCCATTGTTTCGGCTATATTTAATGATCCCGAACTCCAATTGATGCAAGGTTTGTTTCTGATTTTAGTTAACTTATTAATATTTAAATTGACATCTTATTCACTGAATTTGGAGCTTGTTTGCTTATCCAATTGATTGTGAGAAGACAGCCTATTGCAGTAAGGGTTTCACTTAATGTTGTGCTTAGAAAAATTGTTGTGACTCCTCTTGTTTGATTAAATGCTTGGGATTGTAGCTACGGGATGTTGTGTGGACTGTTTTGAATGTTTGAGGATGTTGAATTAAGTGATGCATGGTTTGAGATTGACTTTGAGTTGGGTTGAGGCTCAAATTGCACGAAAATACATGAAATGGAAACCCTAATGACTAGATAGTTTTGCTAAGTATTGATCATTTGGATATTGCGTGGGAATTATATGCTTAGTGGGCTGCCCGTAAATGTCTTATAACTTCAAATGTGATTTTGACCATTGCATGTTGACAAATAAGCTTTTCTTGCACCCGAACCCATGATTGATGTCATTGCATGTTGAATAATCTTATCACTTGATCATGTGGACTTCTTAATGAGTCATATAACCTGTTTTACATGTGTTGCATGGCTGCCCGTTTAATTTTCATATAACTCTATATGCCTTTCAAGTGAAATTTTCTGTCTTATCATGCCCTGCTTGTTTACCTGTCAATGTGCAATCTTATGACTGTCCGGAGGCAACCTACTTTGTTGTCCTCCTACTGTGATATATTACCTGTCATGAATGTGCATTGCATACAAGGTTGCAACCTTTCCTGTTGGCATGGTAGCGATCACGCACACCGGGCGGCATCGGGCTTGCCGGTGCACCCGTGACTACCATGGTCCCATTCCCTCTCTCGCTTGGGGGCTAGACTTCCTCGGAGAGTTGGGTCGTAGGATTTCGGGGTACATCCGGAGTACACCCACCTGGCGTGTTTGGGGGATGATTTGAAGTCGGCCGCAACAACTGATCCTGGAACTGATCTGAGAGCAAAAGCTCACTGTAACCTTTTTACTATGTGTATAAGTACTCTCGCTTGGTTCCTAGAGAACCTCAGGGAGGAAAGACCGGTATTCCTGTTTCTGTACTTATATTTATGTTGTGCTCATGCTTGCAAAAAGTATTTTCATAAGTTGAACTGGAAAATGAGTTTCAAAACTTATTTCTCGTTCCCCCTCGCTGAGGTCATAAGGACTCACCCTCTTTTTCATCACAGGTGAAGAAGAACTGGTACAGGTACCTGAGGACAATGTGCCTAATGATGAACCCCTGGAGTGATTGCCTGTCATTGTTGTTTTGCTTGAACGTGACTACTTGTGTACTTTGTGCTGCTTGATGGCTATTTATTTTATGTTGCTTGTTGTTGCTAATGTAAAAGACCCCCGTTGTAATTTGGGGTCTAGTTTTGGCTTGTACTTATATTAAGTAGACTGATGCTAGACATTACTATGATCGTTTTGCTTTTATTACCGCTAGTATTATCATAGGTTATGACGCATTAGTAAGGACTAAGTAAATGAACTTATCCAATCTTAAACAGGTATATTTTGAAACGAGGACAAATAAACAAACGAGACATAGTATCGTGCTAGGTTATAAATCAAACGGGATGTCGAAATAACCAATAGGCAAATCAATTGATGGTAAAATAGTAATCTTTGTTGGTAATGAAATTGAGATGGTAAGTTTTGAGGCGTCTAGAGAACTAGGTTAAACCAAATAGGCCAATTACAGTCGTTATGCTGCGGGTTTTTCAGAAAATTTTGGAGTCTAGGATAAAACGTTAAGTGCTAAACCTCCTTGAACGATTAAGTACGTGAAATGACTTGAATGTTTAGATCACACCCTAGTCTAACCTTTATAGGCCGGGTTGGGGCGTGACAGTTGTGCCGTATTTTGGTGTCCAAAATTGAACGTTTTCATCAATTTCTTGACACTTTTCTTCTTTTGCTCTGTTTTTCTGTCCCGGATCGTACGTCGTGACCCGCGAAAAGGACAACAACCTATTTCATCACATTTATATTACCGAATCCCATGCCACCTTGGGCAAGACAACTTCGCTTCAAGTAGAGGCTCGGCCCTCAAACCGACGGCGTAGGGCTTAGGACCAGGTCTCTATCGCTCCAGTGCCCATAACTTTTGATCTGTAAGGAGTTACGCGGCGCACAACATACCATTGGAAAGCTCTCCGAGAGCTCTACGACGGGAACAGCGAGCCTGCTTTCCTGCGCCTATTTTTGGGGCTGAAAATTGAACGTTTTCATCAATTTTAGGACACTTTTCTACTTTTGCGTTGTTTTTCCGTCCCGGATCGTACGTCGTGAGCCGCGAAAAGGACGACAACCTAATCCATCACATTTTTATTATCGAATCTCATGCTACCTTGGGCAAGACAACTTCGCTTCACGTAGATGCTGGGCCCGCAAACCGAGGGCGTGGGGCTTTGGACCAGGTCTCCGTCGCTCCGGTGCCCATAACTTTTGATCCGTAAGGAGTTACGCGGCGCACAACATACCGTTGGAAAGCTCTCCGAGAGCTCTACGTCGGGGGCAGCAAGCTTGCTCGGCTGCGCCTATTTTCGGAGCCCAAAATCGAACGTTTTCATTAGTTTCTTGACACTTTTCTTCTTTTGCGCTGTTTTTCCGTCTCGGATCGTACGTCGTGAGCCGCAAAAAAGACGACAACCTAATCCATCACATTTCTATAATCGAATAGCATGCCACCTTGGGCAAGACAACTTCGCTTCACGTAGAGGCTGGGCCCGCAACCCGAGGGCGTGGGGCTTAGGACCAGGTCTCCGTCGCTCCGGTGCCTATAACTTTTGATCCGTAAGGCGTTATGTGGAGCACAGCATACCGTTGGAAAGCTCTCCGAGAGTTCTACGACGAGGTCAGCAAGTTTGCCGGGTTGTGCCTAATTTTGGAGCCCAAAATGGAACGTTCTCATCAGTTTCGGGACACTTTTCTTCTTTTCCGCTGATTTTTCGTCCCGGATCGTACGTCATGAGCCGCGAAAAGGATGACAGCCTAATCCATCTCATTTCTATTACCGAATCCAATGCCACCTTGGGCAAGACAACTTCGCTTAACGTAGAGGCTGGGCCCGCAAACTGAGGGCGTAGGGCTTTGGACCAGGTCTCCGTCGCTCCGATGCCCATAACTTTTGATCCGTAAGAAGTTACGCGGCGCACAACATACCGTTGGAAAGCTCTCCGAGAGCTCTACGATAGGGGCAGTAAGCCTGCTCAGTTGCGCCTGTTTTCAGAGCCCAAAATTGAACGTTTTCATCAGTTTTGTGATAATTTTCTTCTTTTGCGTTGTTTTTCTGTCCTGGATTGTACGTCGTGAGCCGTGACAAGGACAACAACCTAATCCATAACATTTCTATTACCAAATCCCACGCCACCTTAGGCAAGACAACTTCGCTTCCTGTAGAGGCTGGGGCCGCAAACCGAGGGCGTGAGGCTTTGGACCAGGTCTCCGTCGCTCTGGTGCCCATAACTTTTGATCCGGAAGGAGTTACGCGACGCACAGTATACCGTTGGAAAGCTCTACGAGAGCTCTACGATGGGGCAGCAAGCCTGCTCGGCTGCGCCTATTTTCGGAGCCCAAAATCGAACGTTTTCATCAGTTTTGGGATACTTTTCTACTTTTTCGCTATTTTTCCGTCCCCGATCGTACGTCGTGAGCTCCGAAAAGGACGACAACCTAATCCATCACATTTCTATTACCGAATCCCACGCTAGGGCAAGACAACTTTGCTTTACGTAGAGGCTGGGCCCACAAACCGAGGGCGTAGGGCTTAGGACCAGGTCTCCGTCGCTCCGGTGCCCATAACTTTTGATCCGTAAGGAGTTACGCGGCGCACAACATACCGTTGGAAAGCTCTCCGAGAGCTCTACGATGGGGGCAGCAAGCCTACTCGGCTGCGCTGTTTTGAGAGTCCAAAATTGAACGTTTTCATCAGTTTCGTGATAATTTTCTTCTTTTGCGTTATTTTTCGGTCCTAGATCGTATGTCGTGAGCCGCGAAAAGGACAACAACCTAATCTATAACATTTCTATTACCAAATCCCACGCCACCTTGGGCAAGACAACTTCGCTTCCCGTAGAGGCTGGGGCCGCAAACTGAGGGCGTGGGGCTTAGGACCAGGTCTCCGTCGCTCCGAGAGCTCTATGACGTGGGCAGCAAGCTAGCTTAGCTGAGCCAATTTTTGGAACCCAAAATGGAACGTTTTCATCAATTTTGGGATACTTTTCTTCATTTGCGCTGTTTTTCTGTCCCATATCGTACGTCGTGAGTGGCGAAATGGACGACAACCTAATCCATCACATTTCTATTATCAAATCCCACTCCACCTTGGGAAAGACAACTTCGCTTCATGTAGAGGCTGGGCCTGCAAACCGAGGCCGTGGGGCTTAGGACCAGGTCTCTGTCTCTCCGGCACCTATATATTTTGATCCCTAATGAGTTACACGTCGCACATCATACCGTTGGAAAGCTCTCCAAGAGCTCTACGATGGGGGCAGCAAGCCTACTCAGTTGTGCCTTATTTCGGAGCCCAAAATTGAACGTTTTCATCAATTTCTTGACACTTTTCTTCTTTTGAACTATTTTTCCGTCCCGGATCGTAAGTCGTGAGCCGCGAAAAGGACGACAACTTAATCCATCCCATTTTATTACCAAATCCTATGCCACCTTGGGCAAGACAACTTCGCTTCACGTAGAGGCTCGGCCCGCAAACCCAAGGTATGAGGCTTAGGACCAGGTCTCCATCGCTACGGTGCCCATAACTTTTGATCCGTAAGGAGTTACACGGCACATAGCCTACCATTGGAATGCTCTCCGAGAGCTCTACGACAGGGGCAGCAAGCTTGCGCAGTTGTGCCTTATTTTGGAGCCCAAAATTGAACGTTATCATCAGTTTCTTGTGACTTTTCTTCTTTTGTGCTGTTTTTCCGTCCCGGATCGTATGTCATGAGCCGTGAAAAGGATGAAGACCTAATCCATCACATTTATATTACCGAATCCCATGGCACCTTGGGCAACACAACTTCGATTCAAGTAGAGGTTGGGCCCGCAAACCGTGGGAGTGGGGCTTAGGACCAGGTCTCCGTCGCTCCGGTGCCCATAACTTTTTATCCGTAAGGTGTTGCGCGACGCACAACATACTGTTGGAAAGCTCTCCGAGAGCTCTACGATGAGGGCAGCAACCTGTTCGGCTATGCCTATTTTCGGAGCCCAAAATTGAACATTTTCATCAGTTTCGTGACACTTTTATTCTTTTGCGCTGTTTTTTCATCCTGGATCGTACGTCGTGAGCCGCGAAAAGGATGACATCCTAATCAATCACATTTTTATTACCAAATCCCATGCCACCTTGGGCAAGACAACTTCGATTCCCATAGAGGCTGGGGCCGCAAACCGAGGGCGTGGGGCTTAAAACCAGGTCTCCGTCGCTTCGGTGTCCATAACTTTTGATCCGTAAGGAGTCACGAGACGCAAAGCATACCGTTGGAAAGCTCTTCGAGAGCTCTACGATGGGGGCAGCAAACCTTCTCAGCTGCGCCTATTTTTAGAGCAAAAAATGGAACGTTTTCATCAGTTTTGATATAGTTTTCTTCTTTTGCGCTGTTTTTCTGTCCCAGAACGTACGTCATGAGCGGCGAAAAGGACGACAACCTAATCCATCACATTTCTATTACCGAATCCCACTCCATCTTGGGTAAGACAACTTCGCTTCACGTAGAAGCTGGGATCGCAAACCGAGGGCGTGGGGCTTAGGACCAGGTTTTCGTTGCTCCGATGCCCATAACTTTTGATCCGTAAGGCGTTACGCGGCGCACAACATACCGTTGGAAAGCTCTCCGAGAGCTCTACGACGGGGATAGCAAGCCTGCTCGGCTGCCCCTGTTTTCATAGACTAAAATCGAACATTTTCATCAGTTTCTGGACATTTTTCTTCTTTTGGGCTGTTTTTCCATCCCGGATCGTACGTCGTGAGCCGCAAAAAAGACGATAACCTAATCCATCATATTTCTATTACAGAATCCCATGCCACCTTGGGCAAGAGAACTTGGCTTAACGCAGAGGCTGGGCCCACAAACCGAGGGCGTGGGGCTTAGGACCAGGTCTCCGTCGCTCCGGTACCCATAACTTTTGTTCCGTAAGGCGTTACGCGGCGCACAGCATACCGTTGGAAAGCTCTCTGAGAGCTCTACGACGGGGGCAGCAAGCCTGCTCAGATGCACCAATTTTTTGGAGCCCAAAATAGAACATTTTCATCAGTTTCGGGACACATTTTTCCTTTGCGCTGTTTTTCTCTCCCAGATCGTACTTCGTGAACCGCGAAAAGGACTACAACCTAATCCATCACATTTCTATTATCGAATCCCACTCCACTTTGGGCAAGACAAATTTGCATCACGTAGAGGCTGGGCCCGCAAACTGAGGCGTGGGGCTTAGGACCAGGTCTCCATCTCTCCGTTGCCCATATCTTTTGATCCGTAAAGAGTTACGCGGTGCACAGTATACCGTTGGAAAGCTCTCTGAGAGCACTACAACGGGGGCAGCAAGCCTGCTTAGCTATGCCTTATTTTGGAGCCCAAAATTGAATGTTTTCATCAGTTTCTGGACACTTTTCTTCTTTTGCGCTGTATTTTCGTCCTGGATCGTACGCCGTGAGTCGTGAAGAGGATGACGACCTAATCCATCACATTTATATTACCAAATCCGACGGCACCTTAGGCAAGACAACTTCGATTGAAGTAGAGGCTGGGCCCGCAAACCGTGGGAGTGGGGCTTAGGACCTGGTTTCTATCGCTCCAGTGCCCATAACCTTTGATCTGTAAGGAGTTGCGCGGCGCACAGCATACTGTTGGAAAGCTCTCCGAGAGCTCTACGATGGGGGCAGCAACCTGTTCGACTATGCCTGTTTTCGGAGTCCAAAATTGAACGTTTTCATCAGTTTCGTGACACTTTTATTCTTTTGCGCTGTTTTTTCATTCGGGATCGTACGTCGTGAGCCGCGAAAAGGATGACATCCTAATCCATCACATTTCTATTACCAAATCCCATGCCACCTTGGGCAAGACAACTTCGCTTCCTGTAGAGGCTAGGGCCGCAAACCGAGGCGTGGGGCTTAAAACCAGGTCTTTGTTGCTCTAGTGCCCATAACTTTTGATCCGTAAGGAGTTACGAGACGCAAAGCATACCATTGGAAAGCACTTCGAGAGCTCTACGATGGGGGCAGCAAACCTGCTCAGCTGCGCCTATTTTCAGAGCCAAAAATGGAACGTTTTCATCAGTTTCGATATACTTTTCTTCTTTTGCACTATTTTTCTGTCCTAGAACGTACGTCGTGAGCCGTGAAAAGGACGACAACCTAATCCATCACATTTCTATTACCGAATCCCACTCCATCTTGGGTAAGACAACTTCACTTCACGTAGAAGCTAGTATCGCAAACCGAGGGCGTGGGGCTTAGGACCAGGTCTTCGTTGCTCCAGTGCCCATAACTTTTGATCCGTAAGGCGTTACGCGGCGAACAACATACCGTTGGAAAGCTCTCCGAGAGCTCTACGACGGGGATAGCAAGCCTGCTCGGCTGCCCTTGTTTTCAGAGTCCAAAATCAAACATTTTCATCAGTTTCTGGATATTTTTCTTCTTTTCGGCTATTTTTCGGTCCCAGATCGTACGTCGTGAGCCACGAAAAAGACGATAACCTAATCCATCACATTTCTATTACCGAATCCCATGCCACCTTGGGTAAGAGAACTTGGCTTCACGTAGAGGCTGGGCCCGTAAACTGAGGGCGTGGGGCTTAGGACCAGGTCTCCATCGCTACGGTGAGGCGTTACATGGCGCACAGTATACCGTTGGAAAGCTCTCCGAGAGCTCTACGACGGGGGCAGCAAGCCTGCTCAGATGCACCAATTTTCGAAGCCCAAAATAGAACATTTTCATCAGTTTCGGGACACTTTTTTCTTTTGGGCTGTTTTTCTGTCACAGATCGTACGTCGTGAACCGCGAAAAGGACGACAACCTAATCCATCACATTTCTATTATCGAATCCCACTCCACCTTGGGCTAGACAAATTCCATCACGCAGAGGCTGGGCTCACAAACTGAGGCGTGGGGCTTATGACCAAGTCTCCATCTCTCCGTTGCCCATATCTTTTGATCCATAAAGAGTTACTCGGTGTACAGTATACCGTTGAAAAGCTCTCCGAGAGCTCTACGATGGGGGTAGCAAACCTGCTTAGCTGTGCTGTATTTTGGAGCCCAAAATTGAACGTTTTCATCAGTTTCTGGACACTTTTATTCTTTTGCGCTGTATTTTCATCCCGGATCGTACGTCGTGAGCCGCGAAAAGGTCGACAACTTAATCCATCACATTTCTATTACCGAATCCCATGCTACCTTGGGCAAGACAACTTCGCTTCACATATAGGCTCGGCCCGCAAACCGAGAGCGTGGGGCTTAAGACCAGGTCTCCATCGCTCCGGTACCCATAACTTTTGATCCGTAAGGAGTTACGTGGCGCACAACATATAGTTCGAAAGCTCTCCGAGAGCTCTACGACGGGGGCAGCACACCTGCCCAACTGCGCCTATTTTCAGAGCCCAAAATCAAACGTTTTCATCAATTTTTGGACACTTTTCTTCTTTTGCGTTGTTTTTCTGTCCCAAATCGTACGTCGTGAGCCGGGAAAAGGACGACAACCTAATCCATCACATTTCTATTACTGAATCCCATGCCACCTTAGGCAAGACAACTTCGCTTCACGTAGAGGATGGGCCCACAAACCGAGGGCGTGGGGCTTAAGACCAGGTCTCCGTCGCTCCGGTGCCCATAACTTTTGATCCGTAAGCCGTTATGCGGTGCACAACATACCGTTGAAAAGCTCTCTGAGGACTCTACAATGGGGGCAGCAAGCCTGCTCGGCTCCGCCTATCTTCGGCGCCCGAAATGGAACGTTTTCATCAGTTTCAAGACACTCTTTTACTTTTGCACTATTTTTCTGTCCCAGATCATACGTCGTGAGACACGAAAAGGACGACAACCTAATCCATCACATTTTTATTGCCGAATCCCACTCCATCTTGGGCAAGACAACTTCGCTTCACGCAGTGGCTGGGCCCGCAAACCGAGGGAGTGGGGCTTACAACCAAGTCTCCATCGCTCTGGTGCCCATAACTTTTGATCCGTAAGGAGTTACGTGACGCACAACATACCGTTGGAAAGATCTCCAAAAGCTCTACAATGGGGGCAACAAGCCTGCTCGGCTGTACCTATTTTCGGAGCCCAAAATCGAACCTTTTCATCAATTTTGGGACACTTTTACTCTTTTGCGTTATTTTTCCGTGCCGGATCGTACGTCGTGAGCTGCGAAAAGGACAACAACCTAATCTATCACATTTCTATCATCGAATCCCACGCCACCTTGGTCAAGACAACTTTGCTTCACATAGAGGTTGGGCCCGCAAATCGAGGGCATGGGGCTTAGGACTAGGTCTCCGTCGCTCCGTTGCCCATAACTTTTGATCCGTAAGGAGTTACGCTACGCACAACATACCGTTGGAAAGCTCTCCGAGAGCTCTATAACTGGGGCAGCAAGCCTGCTTTGTAGTGCCTGATTTTGGAGCACAAAATCAAATTTTTTCATCAATTTCTGGACACTTTTCTTCTTTTGCGCTATTTTTCCGTCCCGGATCGTTTGTCGTAAGCCGCGCAAAGGACGACAATCTAATCCATAACATTTCTATTACTGAATCCCACGGCATCTTGGGCAAGACAACTTCGATTCACGTATAGGCTGGGCCTGCAAACCGTGGGCGTGGGGCTTAGGACTAGGTCTCCATCGCTCCGGTGCCCATAACTTTTGATCTGTAAGGAGTTACGCGACGCACAGCATACCGTTGGAAAGCTCTTTGAGAGATCTCCGACTAGGGCAGCAAGCCTGCTGAGCTGTGCCTGATTTTGGAGTCCAAAATCGAATGATTTTATCAGTTTCTGGATACTTTTCTTCTTTTGCGCTGTCTTTCCATCCCGGATCATACGTCGTTAGCCGTGAAAATGACGACAACCTAATCCATCACATTTCTATTACCCAATCCCACTCCACCTTGGGCAAGACAACTTCGCTTCACGTAGTGGCTGGGCCTGCAAACCGAGGCCGTGGGGCTTAGGACCAGGTCTTTGTCGCTCCGGTGCCCATAACTTTTGATCCGTAAGGAGTTACGCGGCACACAGCATACCGTTGGAAAGCTCTCCGAGAGCTCTACAATGGGGGCAGCAAGCTTGCTCTGCTGCACCTATTTTCGGAGGCCAAAATGGAACATTTTCATCAGTTTTGGGACACTTTTCTTCTTTTGCACTGTTTTTCTGTTCCAGATTGTACGTCGTGAGCCGCGAAAAGGACGACAACCTAATCCATCACATTTCTATTACCGAATGCCACTCCACCTTGGGCAAGACAACTTTGCTTCATGTAGAAGCTCGGCTCGCAAACCGAGGGCGTGGGGCTTAGGACCAGGTCTCCGTCGCTCCGGTGCCCATAACTTTTCATCCGTAAGGGGTTATGCGGCGCACAACATGTCGTTGGAAAGTTCTCTGAGAGCTCTACGACGGGGGCAGCAAGCCTACTTGGTTAAGCCTATTTTCAGAGCCCAAAATCGAATGTTTTCATAAGTTTCTGGACACTTTCTTCTTTTGCACTGTTTTTCCGTCCCGGATCGTACGTCCTTAGCCGCGAAAAGGACGACAACCTAATTCATCACATTTTTATTACCGAATCCCATGCCACCTTGGGCAAGAGAACTTCGCTTCACGTAGAGGCTGGGCCCGTAAACCGAGGGCGTGGGGCTTAGGACCAGGTCTCCGTCGCTCCGGTGCCCATAACTATTGATTCGTAAGGCGTTACGTGGCCCATAGTATACTGTTGGAAAGCTCTCCGAGAGCTCTATGATGGGGGCAGCAAGCCTGCTCGGCTGTGCCTATTTTCGGAGCCCAAAATCGAACCTTTTCATCAATTCCGGGACACTTTTATTCTTTTGGGTTGTTTTTCTGTGCCGGATCGTACGTCGTGAGCCGCAAAAAGGAAGACAACCTAATTCATCACATTTCTATTATCGAATCCCATGCCACCTTGGGCAAGACAACTTCGTTTCACGTAGAGGCTGGGCCCGCAAACCGAGGGCGTAGGGCTTAAGACCAAGTCTCTGTCGCTCTGGTGCCCATAACTTTTGATCCGCAAGGAGTTACACGGCGCACAACATACCGTTAGAAAGCACTCCGAGAGCTCTACGACGGGGGTAGCAAGCCTGCTCTGTGGTGCCTATTTTGGAGCCAAAAATCGAACGTTTTCATCAGTTTCTGGACACTTTTCTTCTTTTGCGCTGTTTTTCTGTCCCGGATCGTACGTCGTGAGCCGCGCAAAGGATGACAACCTAATCCATCACATTTATATTACTGAATCCCACGGCACCTTGCGCAAGAATTTCGATTCACGTAGATGCTGGGCCCGCAAACCGTGGGCGTGGGGCTTAGGACCAGGTCTCCATCGCTCCGGTGCCCATGACTTTTGATCCGTAAGGATTTAGGCGGCGCACAACATACCGTTGGAAAGCTCTCCGAGAGCTCTCCGACGGGGGCAGCAAGCCTGCTTAGCTGCGCCTATTTTGGAGTCCAAAATCGAACGTTTTTATCAGTTTCTGGACACTTTTCTTCTTTTACACTATTTTTCCGTCCCGGATCGTACGTCCTGAGCCGCGAAAAGGACGACAACCTAATCCATCACATTTCTATTGCCCAATGCCACTCCATCTTGGCCAAGAAAACTACGCTTCACGTAGTGGCTGGGCCCACAAACCTTGGGCGTGGGGCTTAGGACCAAGTCTCCGTCGCTCCGGTGCCCATAACTTTTGATCCGTAAGAAGTTACGCGGCACACAACATACCTTTGGAAAGCTCTCCGAGAGCTCTACGATGCGTGCAGCAAGCCAGCTTTGCTCCACCTATTTTCGGAGCCCAAAATCAAATGTTTTCATCAATTTGGGGACATTTTTCTTCTTTTGCATTGTTTTTCCGTCCCAGATCGTACGTCGTGAGCTGCGAAAAGGATGACAACCAAATCCATCACATTTTTATTATCGAATCCCATGCCACCTTGGGCAAGACAACTTCGCTTCAAATAGAAGCTGGGCCTGCAAACCGAGGGCGTGGGGTTAGGACCAGGTCTTCGTCATACCGGTGCACAGAACTTTTGATCCGTAAGGAATTACGTGGCGCACAACATACCGTTGGAAAGCTCTCCGAGAGCTCTATGATGGGGGCAGCAAGCCTGCTCAGCAGCGCCTATTTTCGGAGCCCAAAATCAAATGTTTTCATCAATTTCGAGACACTTTTCTTCTTTTGCGTTGTTTTTCCGTCCCGGATCGTACGTCGTGAGCTGCGACAATAACGACAACCTAATCCATTACATTTCTATTATTGAATCCCATACCACCTTGGCCAAGACAACTTTGCTTCACATAGAGGCTGGGCCCGCAAACCGAGGGCATGGGGCTTAGGACCAGGTCTCCGTCAATCCGGTGCCCATAACTTTTGATCCGTAAGGAGTTACGTGGCGCACATCATACCGTTGGAAAGCTCTCCGAGAGCTCTATGATGGGGGCAGTAAGCCTGCTCGGCTGCGCCTATTTTCGGAGCCAAAAATCAAAAGTTTTCATCAATTTCGGGACACTTTTCTTCTTTTGTGTTGTTTTTCTATCCCGGATCGCACATCGTGAGCTGCGACAAGAACGACAATCTAATCCATTACATTTCTATTATTGAATCCCACGCCACCTTGGGCAAGACAACTTCGCTTCACATAAAGGCTGGGCCCGTAAACCGAGGGCATGGGGCTTAGGACCAGGTCTTCGTCGCTTCGGTGCCCATAACTTTTGATCTGTAAGGAGTTACGCGGCGCACAGCATACCGTTGGAAAGCTCTCCGAGAGCTCTACGATGGGGGTAGCAAACCTGGTCGGCTGCGCCTATTTTCGGAGGCCAAAATGGAACGTTTTCATCAATTTCGGGACACTTTTCATCATTTTCGCTATTTTTCTGTCCCAGATCGTACGTTGTGAGCTGCGAAAAGGAAGACAACCTAATCCGTCACATTTCTATTACCAAATCCCACTCCACCTTGGGCAAGACAACTTCGCTTCACGTAGAAGCTCATCCCGCAAACCTAGGGTGTGGGGCTTAGGACTAGGTCTCCATCGCTCCGATGCCCATAACTTTTGATCCGTAAGGAGTTACGCGGCGCACAACATATCGTTGGAAAGCACTCTGAGAGCTCTACAACAGGGGCAGCAAGCCTGCTCAGCTGTGCCTATTTTCAGAGCTGAAAATTGAATGTTTTTATTAATTTTGGGACACCTTTATTCTTTTGCGTTCTTTTTTCATATCTGATCGTATGTCGTGAGCTGCGAAAAGGACGATGACCTAACCCATCACATTTCTATTACCGAATCCCATGACACCTTGGGCAAGACAACCTCAATTCACGTAGAGGATGGGCCTGCAAATCGTGGGCGTAGGGCTTAGGACCAGGTCTCCGTCGCTTGGGTGCCCATAACTTTTGATCCGTAAGGAGTTACGTGGCGCACAACATATTGTTGAAAAGCTCTTCGAGAGCTCTACGATGGGGGCAGTAAGCCTGCTCGGCTGCGCCTATTTTTGGATCCCAAAATGGAACATTTTCATCAGTTTTGAGACAATTTTCTTCTTTTGCGCTATTTTTCTGTCCCAGATCGTACGTCGTGAGCCACGAAAAGGACGACAACCTAATCCATCACATTTCTATTAACGAATCCCACTCCACCTTGGGCAAGACAGCTTCGCTTCACGTAGAAGCTGGGCCCGGAAACCGAGGGCGTGGGGCTTAGGACCAAGTATCTGTCGCTCTGGTGCCCATAACTTTTGATCCGTAAGGCGTTACGCGGCGCACAACTTACCGTTGGAAAGCTCTCCGAGTTCTCTACAACGGGGGCAGCAAGCCTGCTCGGCTGCGCCTATTTTTGGAGCCCAAAATTGAACGTTTTCATCAATTTCTGGACACTTTTCTTCTTTTGCACTGATTTTTCGTCCCGGATCGTATGTCGCGAGCCGCAAAAAGGCTGACAACCTAATCCATCACATTTATATTACTGAATCCTACGCTACCTTGGGCAAGAGAACTTCGCTTCACGTAGAAGATGGGCCCGCAAACCGAGGGCGTGGGGCTTAGGACATGGTCTCCGTCGCTCCGATGCCCATAACTTTTGATCCGTAAGGCGTTACGCGGCGCACAACATACCGTTGGAAAGCTCTCCGAGAGCTTTACGACGGGGGTAGCAAGCCTGCTCGACTGCGCCTATGTTTGGAGCTGAAAATGGAACATTTTCATCAGTTTTGGGATACTTTTCTTTTGTTGCGTTGTTTTTCTGTCCCAGATCGTACGTCGTGAGCTGCGAAAAGAACAACAACCTAATCCATCACATTTCTATTACTGAATTCCACTCCACCTTGGGCAAGACTACTTCGCTTCACGTAGAAGCTGGGCCTGGAAACCGAGTGCGTAGGGCTTATGACCAAGTTTCCGTCGCTCTGGTGCCCATAACTTTTGATCCGTAAGGCGTTACGCGGCGCACAACATACCGTTGGAAAGCTCTCCAAGAGCTCTAAGATGGGGGCAGCAAGCCTGCTCGGCTGCGCCTGTTTTTGGAGCCCAAAATCGAACATTTTCATCAATTTTTGGACACTTTTCTTTTTTTGCGCTGTTTTTCCGTCCCGGATCGTACGTCATGAGCCATGAAAAGGACGACAACCTAATCCATCACTTTTCTATTACCGAATCCCATGCCACCTTGGGCAAGAGAACTTCACTTCACGCAGAGGCTGGGCTCGCAAACCGAGGGCGTGGGGCTTAGGACCAGGTCTCCGTCACTCCGGTGCCCATAACTTTTGATCCGTAAGGCGTTACGCGACGCACAGCATACCGTTGGAAAGCTCTTCTAGAGCTCTACGACGGTGGCAGCAAGCCTACTCGACTGTGCCTATTTTCGAAGCCCAAAATGGAACGTTTTCATCAATTTTGGGAAACTTTTCTTCTCTTGCTCTATTTTTCTATCCTAGATCGTATGTCGTGAGATGCAAAAAGCACGACAACCTAATCCATCATATTTCTATTATCAAATACCACTCCACCTTGGGCAAGACAACTTCGCTTCACGAAGAGGCTGGGCCTGCAAACAGAGGGCGTGGGGCTTAAGACCAGGTCTCCGTCTCTCCGGTGCCCATATCTTTTTATCCGTAAGGAGTTACGCGCCGTACAACATACCATTGGAAAACTCTCCAAGAGCTCTACGATGAGGGCAGCAAGCCTGCTCAACTATGCCCTATTTTGGAGCCCAAAATTGAACGTTTTCATCAGTTTCTTGACATTTTTCTGCTTTTGCGCTGTTTTTTCATCCCGGATCGTACGTCGTCAGCTGCAAAAAGGACGACAACATAATTCATCACATTTCTATTACCGAATCCCATGCCACCTTGGGCAAGACAACTTCGCTTCACATAGAGGCTTAGCCCGCAAACCGAGGGCGTGGGGCTTAGGACCAAGTCTCCATCGCTCCGATGCCCATAACTTTTGATCCGTACGGAGTTACGCGGGGCACAACATACCGTTAGAAAGCTCTCCGAGATCTTTACCATGGGGGCAACAAGCCTACTCGGCTGCGCCAGTTTTCGGAGCCAAAAATTGAACGTTTTCATCAATTTTAGGTCACTTTTGTTCTTTTTTGTTCTTTTGCCGTCCCGGATCGTACGTCGTGAGCTATGAAAAGGACGACGACCTAATCCATCACATTTCTATTACCGAATCCCACGACACCTTGGGCAAGACAGCTTCGATTCACGTAGAGGCTAGGCCCGCAAACCGTGGGCGTGGGGCTTACGACCAGGTCTCCGTCGCTCCGGTGCCCATAACTTTTGATCCGTAAGGAGTTATACGGCGCACAGCATATTATTGGAAAGTTCTCCGAGAGCTCTACGATGGGGGCATCAAGCCTGCTCGACTGCGCCTATTTTTGGAGCCCAAAATTGAACGTTTTCATCAGTTTGGTGACACTTTTCTTCTTTTGCGCTGTTCTTCCGTCCTGGATCGTACGTCGTGAGCCGCGAAAAGGACGACAACCTAATCTATCACATTTCTATTACCAAATCCCACGCCATCTTGGTCAAGACAAATTTGCTTCCCGTAGAGGCTGGGGCCACAAACCGAGGGCGTAGGGCTTATGACCAAGTCTCCGTCGCACTGGTGCCTATAACTTTTGATCCGTAAGGAGTTACGCGGCGCACAGTATACCGTTGGAAAGCTCTCATAGAGCTCTACGATGGGGGTAGCAAGCCTACTCGGCTGCGCCTGTTTTCGGAGCCCAAAATGGAACGTTTAATTAGTTTCAGGATAATTTTCTTCTTTTACGCTATTTTTCTGCCCCAGATTGTACGTCGTGAGCTGCGAAAAGAACGGCAACCTAATCCATCACATTTCTATTACCGAATCCTACTCCACCTTGGGCAAGACAACTTCGCTTCACGTAGAAGCAGGGCCAGAAAATCGAGGGCGTAGGGCTTAGGACCAAGTCTCCGTCGCTTTGGTGCCCATAACTTTTGATCCGTAAGGCGTTACGCGGCGCACAACTTACCGTTGGAAAGCTCTCCAAGAGCTGTACGATAGGGGTAGCAACCCTGCTCAGTGGTGCCTATGTTGGAGCGAAAAATCGAACGTTTTGATCAATTTCTGGACACTTTTCTTCTTTTGCGCTGTTTTTCCATCCCGGATCGTATGACGTGAGCCGCGAAAAGGACGACAACCTAATCCATAACATTTCTATTACCGAATCCCATGCCACCTTCGGCAAGAGAACTTCGCTTCACATAGAGGCTTGGCCCGCAAACCGAAGGTGTGGGGCTTAGGACCAGGTCTCCGTCGCTCCGGTGCCCATAACTTTTGATCCGTAAGACGTTACGCGGCGCACAACATACCGTTGGAAAGCTCTCCGAGAGCTCTACGACTGGGGCAGCAAGCCTGCTCGGCTGCAACTATTTTCGGAGCAAAAAATTGAACATTTTCATCAATTTCGGGACACTTTTCTTCTTTTGCGCTGTTTTTCTGTCCCAGATCATACGTCGTGAGCCACGAAAAGAACGACAACCTAATCCATCACATTTCTATTACCGAATCCCACTCCACCTTTGGCAAGACAACTTCGCTACACGTAGAAGTTGGGCTCGAAAACCGAGGGCGTGGGGCTTAGGACCAAGTCTCCGTCGCTTTGGTGCCCATAACTTTTGATCTGTAAGGCGTTACGTGGTGCACAACATACAGTTGGAAAGATCTTCAAGAGCTCTAAGACGGGGGTAGCAAGCATGCTCGGCTGCGCCTGTTTTTGGAGCCCAAAATCGAACGTTTTCATCAGTTTCTGGACACTTTTCTTCTTTTTCGCTATTTTTTCGTCCCGGATCGTACGTCATGAGCCGCGAAAAGGACGACAACCTAATCCATCACATTTCTATTACTGAATCCCATGCCACCTTGGGCAAGAGAACTTTGCTTCACGTAGAGGCTAGGCCCGCAAACCGAGGGTGTGGGTCTTAGGACCAGGTCTCTGTCGCTCCAGTGCCCATAACTTTTGATCTGTAAGGCGTTACGCGACGCACAACATACCTTTGGAAAGCTCTCCAAGAGCTCTACGACGGTGGTAGCAAGCCTACTCGGCTGCGCCTATTTTCAGAGCCCAAAATGGGACATTTTCATCAGTTTCTGGACACTTTTCTTTTCTTGCACTGTGTTTCTGTACCAGATCATACGTCGTGAGCCCGAAAAGGACGATAACATAATCCATCACATTTCTATTATCGAATCCCACTCTACCTTGGGCAAGACAACTTCGCTTCACATAGAGGCTTGGCCCGCAAACTGAGGGCGTGGGGCTTAGGACCAGGTCTCCGTCTCTCCGATGCCCATATCTTTTTATCCGTAAGGCGTTATGCACCGCACAACATACCGTTGGAAAGCTCTCCGAGAGCTCTATGACTGGGGCAGCAAGCCTGCTCACCTGTGTCCTATTTTTGAGCCCAAAATTGAACGTTTTCATCAGTTTCGTGATACTTTTCTTCTTTTACGCAGCTTTTCCATCCTGGATCGTACGTCGTGAGCCGCGAAAAGGACGACAACCTAATCCATCACATTTCTATTACCAAATCCCACGCTACCATAGGCAAGACAACTTCGTTTCACGTAGAGGCTGGGGCCGCGAACCGAGGGCGTGGGGCTTAAAAACAAGCCTCCATCGCTCCGGTGCCCATAACTTTTGATCCGTAAGGAGTTACGCGGTGCACAGCATACCGTTGGAAACCTCTCCTAGAGCTCCACGATGGGGGCAGCAAGCTTGCTCAGCTGCGTCTATTTTTGGAGCCCAAAATGGAACATTTTCATATGTTTTGGGATAATTTTCTTCATTTGCGCTGTTTTTCTACCCCAGATCGTACGTCGTGAGCCACGAAAAGGATGACAACCTAATCCATCACATTTCTATTACCGAATCCCACTCCACCTTGGGCAAGACAAATTCGTTTCACGTAGAAGCTGGGACCGGAAACTGAGGGCTTGGGGCTTAGGACCAAGTCTCCGTTGCTCTGGTGCCCATAACTTTTAATCCGTATGGCGTTACGCGGCCCACAACTTACCGTTGGAAAGCTCTCCGAGAGATCTACGACGGGGGAAGAAAGCCTGCTTGGCTGCGCCTGTTTTCAGAGCCAAAATTAAACGTTTTCATCAATTTCTGGACACTTTTCTTCTTTTGTGCGATTTTTTCGTCCCGGATCGTACGTCGTGAGCCGCGAAAAGGACGACAACCTAATCCATAACATTTCTATTACCGAATCCCATGCCACCTTGGGCAAAGACAACTTCGCTTCACGTAGAGGCTTGGCCTACAAACCGAGGGCGTGGGGCTTAGGGCCAGGTCTCCGTCGCTCCGGTGCCCATAACTTTTGATTCGTAAAGCGTTACGCGGCGCACAGCATACGGTTGGAATGCTCTCCGAGAGCTCTACGACGGGGGTAGCAAACCTGCTCGGCTGCACCTATTTTTGGAGCCAAAAATTGAACGTTTTTATCTGTTTCGGGACACTTTTCTTCTTTTGCGCTATTTTTCTGTCCCAAATCGTACGTCGTGAGCCGTGAAAAGAACAACAACCTAATCCATCACATTTCTATTACTGAATCCCACTCCACCTTGGGCAAGACAACTTTGTTTCACGTAGAAGCTGGGCCTGGAAACCGAGGGCGTGGGGCTTAGGACCAAGTCTCCGTCGCTCTAGTGCCCATAACTTTTGATCCGTAAGCCGTTACGCGGTGCACAACTTACCGTTGAAAAGCCCTCCGAGAGCTCTACGACGGGGGCAGCAAGCCTACTCGGCTGTGCCTGTTTTCAGAGCCCAAAATTGAACGTTTTCATCAATTTCTTGACACTTTTCTTCTCTTGCGCTGTTTTTTCGTCTTGGATCGTATGTCGTGAGCCATGAAAAGGACGACAACCTAATCTATGACATTTCTATTACCGAATCCTATGCCACCTTAGGCAAGAGAACTTCGCTTCACGTAGAGGCTGGGCCCGCAAACCGAGGGCAGGGGGCTTAGGACCAGGTCTCCGTCGTTCCGGTCTCCATAACTTTTGATCCGTAAGGCGTTACGCGGCGCACAGCATACCGTTGAAAAGCTCTCCTAGAGCTCTACGACGGTGATAGCAAGCCTGCTTGGCTGCGCCTATTTTCAGAGCCCAAAATGGAACGTTTTCATCAGTTTTGGGACACTTTTCTTCTCTTGCGCTGTTTTTCTGTCCTAGATTGTACGTCGTGAGCCGCGAAAAGGACGACAACCTAATCCATCACATTTATATTATTGAATCCCACTCCACCTTAGGCAAGACAACTTCTCTTCACGTAGAGGCTGGGCCCGCAAACTGAGGTTGTGGGGCTTAGGACCAGGTCTTCGTCTCTCTAGTGCGCATATCTATTTATCCGTAAGAAGTTACACGCCGCACAACATACAGTTGGAAAGCACTCCAAGAGCTCTACGATGAGGGCTGCAAGCCTGCTCAGCTGTTGTGAGGCCCGACCTCGATTTGCGTGTGATACCTCATTTCGTGTGCCCTAATCTAGATTTGCGTGCCTTGACCTAGATGTAAGAATTATGTTTCGTTTTGTGTGCCTTGCATTGAATTACGTGCATTTATTTAGGGTTGCATGCATTTACTTGGAAAACGTGCGTTCATCTCATAGTTCGTGCCCTACTTCGTAGTATGTGCCCTAGACCTAGGAAAGCGTGCCCTCACGCTAATCAAGAAAGTATCTTACACGAAGCACTAGGTCATTAATTAATCCTACAAAATCCACTAACTATTATTAAATTACTAATTCAACCTACTAGAAGACAAAATCTCACAAAAAGCTAGACATTCCTTATTCTTTATTCTTTATTCTTTTTGCACTTTCAACACACAATTAAATAATGCTCAAAAGATGACAAAAAATCAGATTTTTATTGCCTTGGCCGACCACCACATGAGTTTTTATGCTTTCTTGCTCAATTCAAATTAATTCTAGACAACTTATGACAATTCTATGACACAAATGCATAAAAAATTGCTTAAAACCTTCTCAAAACTCCACCATTCTCGACCAACTACTCCTTGCCCATGCTAGGAATTTCAAAATACATCTTGAAGACATAAAAAAGCTGAATTTCTATGCCCAAGGCCGAACACATGCATCAATCTTTGCAAAGGCTATCATTTTTTTTTCATTTCTCCCATTTTCCTCTCATTCTTCTCTCTCTCCCTCTCATTCTTCTCTCTCTCGGCCTTGGCTGAGTTTCTTCCCTTCATAGCTCATCTTCATCACACCATAGTTAATCAAGACAAGCAACAAGCAAAGAAATTCGACCAAGCTAGCTAGGATGCAAGAATCATACATGCATGCTCTTTGAGTCACCATTTCGGCCTAGGTGAGTTTACTAGCTTCCATTTCTTTTCTTCTTGTTCTAACCACATGCATGTACTAAGAACTTGGCCACTAAGCTAGGAAAAATAGAGAGAAATCGGGTGGTGTCTTGGCTAAGCAAGGAAGAAGAAGAAATTTGTGCTTCATCAAGTTTTGTGCATCTTCTTGTTGATTTGCTAAGGTGAGGGCTAAAACTTCTTGGAAATCTTTCAAAAATCCACATGCATGCTCTTAAATGTATGTCTTTGTTTTGTACTTGAGTTATTTGTGTGTTCGTAAGCTTTTACAACCATGCATGGCAAGATTTTGGCTTGAAGATGATGATAGATGAAATCGGGTTTGGTGACAGCTCTCTGTCTTGTTATTGCGAGGTGCGTTTGGCTAGGAAAATGATGTTTAAAATGCATGAAAATTGGTAGGCAACTATTTTTTCCAGTTTTGAACATTTTTCACAGAAATAGGCCAAAGCTAATTTTGATTCTAAGATCCTCAAAATGGAAAATCATTAAAATGAGTCCAAATCTGGAAGTCTGGAAAAATAAAGAAGGTTTTGGCAGATGCACTAACCTTGTGGAACGAACCAGTTTTGACTTAGTAAATGATGTCCAAAATGCATGAAACTTGGTGTGCTGATAGAATTTTCAGTTCTTGACATTTTTTTGGAAATGGACTAAGGCTAAATCTGACCCTAAGGACCCCAAAAATGACAATTATTGAAATGTGTGCAAATCTGGACAGTTTTGTGCAATCCCACTGTTTTGGCTATAACTATTGATCTCGAACTCCAAATGATGCAAGGTTTGTTTCTGATTTTAGTTCACTTCTTGAGCTTTAATTTGAAATCTTATTTACTGGAATTGGAGATTGTTTTCTTGACTTAATGATTGTGAGAAAACAGCCTATTGCAGTGAGGGTTTCACTTAGTTATATGCTTAGAAATTTGTTGTAACTTTCTCTTGTGGTATTAATTGCTTTGGATTGTGGCATTGGGATGTTGTGTGGACTGTTTTGAATACTTGGGGATGTTTGGATTAATTGATGCTTGGCTTGAGATTGATTTTGAGTGGACTTGGGGCTTAATCGCACGGGTAAGCACGAAATGGAAACCCTAGCAACTAGGTAAACATGCTAAGTGTTGATCCTTTGAATATTGGGTGTAATTATATGCTTAGTAGGCTGCCCGTAGTTGCCCTTATAGCCCTAAATGTGATTTTGAACATTGCATGTTGACAAATAGGCCTTTCTTGCATCCGAACCCACGTAGATTGTTGTTGCATGTTGAATAACCTTATTATTTGATTACGTGGACGTTGAAATGAGTTATATGACCTGATTTACGTGCGTTACATGGATGCCCGTTTATTGTTCATATAACTCCATATGCTTTTCAAGTGAAATTACTTGTCTTATCGTGCCTCGCTTGTCTACTTGTCAATGTGCAATCTTATGACTGTCCGGAGGCAACCTACTTTGTTGTCCTCCTAATGTGATATATTAAATGTTATAAATGTGCATTGCATATAAGGTTGAAACCTTTTATTCTGGTGTGGTAGCGTTCACGCACACCGGGTGGCATCGGGCTTGCCGGTGCAACCATGACTACCATTGTCCAATTCCTTCTCTCGCTTGGGAGCTAGACTTTCTCGGAGAGTTGGGTCATAGGATTTCGGGATACATCCGTAGTATACCCACTTGGCGTGATAAGGGGATGATTTGAAGTCGGCCGCAACAACTGATACTGGAAATGAACTGAGAGCAAAAGCTCACCGTATCCTTTTTACTATGTATATAAGTACTCTCGCTTGGTTCCTAGAGGACCTTGGGGAGGAAAGACTGGTAACTGTGTTCCTTTACTTTATATTATTGTTATGTACTTAATTGTGTTTATTCATGCTTGCAAAAGGATTTTCATAAGTTGAACCGGAAAATGAGTTTCAAAACCTATTTCTCGTTCCCCCTCGCTGAGTTCATAAGGACTCACCCTCTTTTATCATCTCAGGTGAAGAAGATCAAGAACAGGTACCTAAGGACGATGTGCCTAACGATGATTCCTTGGAGTGATTGCCTGTCCTATGTGCTTTGCGTGATTATGGCTATTTGTGAACTATGCTACTTGAAGACTATTTCTTTTTATGTTGCTCAATGTTTGAATGTGAAAGACTCCCGTTGTAATTTGGGGTCTAATTTTAGTTTGTACTGATGATAACTAGACACTAGACACTACTATGGTCATTTTGCTACTATTACTGCTAGTATCTATAATAGGATTATGAAGTATTAGGTAAGGGTTAAGTAAAATGAACTAACCAAATCTTAAGCAGGTACTCGCTATTAAGCTAAGATCAACAGGTACTTTTGTAACGAGGATAAACAAACAAACGAGACATAGTATCATGCTAGGTTAATAATCAAATGGGACATTGAGATAACCAGTAGGTATTTCAATTGATGGTAAATAGTAATCCTAGATGGAAAGGAAATTGAGATTGAAAAATTTGAGGTGTTCAGAGAATTAGGTCAAACCAAATAGCCCAATTACAGCCGTTATACTACCGGTTTTTCAGAAAATTTTGGAGTTTAAGTCAAAACGTTAAGTGTTAAATCTTCATAAATGGTTAAGTATGTGATATGACTTGAATGTTAGATCACACCCTAGTCTAACTTTATAGGCCGGGTTGGGGCGTGACAGCTGTGCCCTAATTTGGAGCCCAAAATCGAACGTTTTCATTAGTTTCTTGACACTTTTTTGCTTTTGCGCTGTTTTTTCGTCCCGGATCGTACGTCATGAGCCGTGAAAAGGACGACAACCTAATCCATCACATTTCTATTACCGAATCCCATGCCACCTTGGGCAAAACAGCTTCGCTTCACGTAGAGGCTCGGCCCGCAAACCGAGGGCGTGGGGCTTAGGACTAGGTCTCCATCGTTCCGGTGCCCATAACTTTTGATCCGTAAGGAGTTACGCGGCGCACAACATACAGTTGGAAAGCTCTCCGAGAGCTCTACGACGGGGGCAGCAAGCCTGCTCGACTGCGCCTATTTTCGGAGCTGAAAATGGAACATTTTCATCAATTTTGGGACACTTTTCTTCTTTTGTGTTCTTTTTCCTTCTCGGATCGTACCTCATGAGCTGCGAAAAGGACGACAACCTAATCCATCACATTTCTATTACCGAATCCTACTCCACCTTGGGCAAGACAACTTCGCTTTACGTAGAAGCTGGGCCCGGAAACAGAGGGCGTGGGCTTAGGACCAAGTTTCTGTCGTTCTGGTGCCCATAACTTTTGATCCCTAAGGCGTTACGCGGCGCACAACTTACAGTTGGAAAGCTCTCCGAAAGCTCTACGACGGGGGCAGCAAGCCTGCTCGGCTGCGCCTGTTTTCTGAGCCCAAAATCGAACGTTTTCATCAATTTTTGCACATTTTTCTTCTTTTGCGCTATTTTTCCATCCCGGATCGTACGTTGTGAGCCGCGAAAAGGACGACAACCTAATCCATCACATTTCTATTACCGAATCCCATCCCACCTTGGGCAAGAGAACTTCGCTTCACGTAGAGGCTTGGCCCGCAAACCGAGGGCATGGGGCTTAGGACCAGGTCTCCGTCGCTCCGGTGCCCATAACTTTTGATCCGTAAGGCATTACACGGCGCACAGCATACCGTTCGAAAGGTCTTCGAGAGCTCTACAATGGGGCAGCAACCCTGCTCGGCTGCACCTATTTTCGGAACTAAAAATGGAACGTTTTCATTAGTTTTGGGATACTTTTCTTCTTTTGCGCTGTTTTTCTGTCCCAGATCGTACGTCGTGAGCCGCGAAAAGGACGACAACCTTATCCATCACATTTCTATTACCGAATCCCACTCCACTTTGGGCAAGACAACTTCGATTCACGTTGAAGCTGGGCCCGAAAACCGAGGGCGTGGGGCTTGGGACCAAGTCTCCGTCGCTCTGGTGCCCATAACTTTTGATCAATAAGGCGTTACGCGGCGCACAAATTACCGTTGGAAAGCTCTCCGAGAGCTCTACGACTGGGGCAGCAAGCCTGCTAGGCTGCACATGTTTTCGGAGCCTAAAATCGAACGTTTTCATCAATTTTTGGACACTTTTCTTCTTTTGCATTGATTTTCAGTCCTGGATCGTACGTCATGAGCCGCGAAAGGACGACAACCTAATCCATCACATTTCTATTACCGAATCCCATGCCACCTTGGTCAAGAGAACTTTGCTTCACGTAGAGGCTTGGCCCGCATACCGAAGGCGTAGGGTTTAGGACCAGGCCTCCGTTGCTCCAGTGCCCATAACTTTTGATCCGTATGGCGTAATGCGACGCAAAGCATACCGTTGGAAAGCTCTCCGAGAGCTCTTCTACGGGGATAGCAAACCTACTCCGCTGTTCCCAATTTTAGAGCCCAAAATCGAACATTTTCATCAGTTTCTTGACACTTTTCTGCTTTTGAGCTATTTTTTCGTCCCGGATCGTACGTCGTGAGCCACGAAAACGACGACAACCTAATCCATCACATTTCTATTATCGAATCCCATGCCACCTTGGGCAAGACAACTTCGTTTCACGTAGAGGCTCAGCCCGCAAACCGAGGGCGTGGGGCTTAGGACCAGGTCTCCATCGCTTCGGTGCCCATAACTTTTGATCCGTAAGGAGTTACGCGGTGCACAACATACCGTTGGAAAGCTCTCCAAGAGCTGTACGACGGGGGGAGGAAGACTGCTCGGCTGCGCCTATTTTCGGAGTCAAAAATTGTGCGTTTTCATCAATTTTGGGAGACTTTTCTTCATTTGTGTTCTTTTTCGGTCCCGGATCGTACGTCGTGAGCTGTGAAAAGAATGACGACCTAATCCATCACATTTCTATTACCCAATCCTATGACACCTTGGGCAAGACAACTTCGATTCGCGTAGAGGCTGGGCCCGCAAACCGTGGGCGTGGGGCTTAGGACCTGGTCTCCGTCGCTCCAGTACCCATAACTTTTGATCCGTAAGGAGTTACGCGGCGCACAACATATTGTTGGAAAGCTCTCCGAGAGCTCTACAATGGGGGCAGCAAGCATGCTCGATTGCGCCTATTTTTGGAGCAAAAAATTCAACAATTTCATCAGTTTCGTGACATTTCTCTTCTTTTGCGCTGTTTTTCCATCCTGGATCATACGTCGTGAGCCGCAAAAAGGACGACAACCTAATCCATCACATTTCTATTACCAAATCCCACGCCACCTTGGGCAAGACAACTTTGCTTCCTGTTGAGGTTGGGTCGCAAAATGAGGGCGTGGGGCTTAGAACCTGGTCTCCATCGCTCCGGTGCCCATAACTTTTGATCCGTAAGGAGTTACGCGGCATAAAGCATACTGTTTTCAGAGCCCAAAATGGAACGTTTTCATCAGTTTCGGGATAATTTTCTTCTTTTGCGCTATTTTTCTGTCCCAGATCGTACGTCGTGATCCGCAAAAAGGACGACAACCTAATCCATCACATTTTTATTACCGAATCCCACTCCACCTTGGGCAAGACAACTTCGCTTCACGTAAAGGCAGGGCCCGCAAACTAAGGGCGTGGGGCTTAGAACCAGGTCTCCGTCTCTCCGATGCCCATATCTTTTGATCTGTAAGGAGTTACGCGCCGCACAGCATACCGTTGAAAAGCTCTCCGAGAGCTCTACGATGGGGGCAGCAAGCCTGCTCAGCTATTCCCTATTTTGGAGCCCAAAATCGAATGTTTTCAACAGTTTCTTGACACTTTTATGCTTTTGCACTGTTTTTTTTGTCCCGGATCGTACGTCGTGAGCTGCGAAAAGGACGACAATCTAATCCATCACATTTCTATTACCGAATCTTATGCCATCTGGGGCAATACAACTTCGCTTCACGTAGAGGCTGGGCCCGCAAACCATGGGCGTGGGGCTTAGGACCAGGTCTCCATCGCTCCGGTGCCCATAACTTTTGATCCGTAAGTAGTTACGCAGCCCACAACATACCGTTGGAAAGCTCTCCGAGAGTTCTACGACGGGGGCAGCAAGCCTACTCGGCTATGCCTGTTTTTTTAGTTGAAAATCGAACGTTTTCTTCAATTTTGGGACATTTTTCTTCTTTTGTGTTCTTTTTCCGTTCCGGATCGTACGTCGTGAGCTGCGAAAAGGACGACGACCTAGTCCATCACATTTCTATTACCGAATCCCATGACACCTTGGGCAAGACAACTTCGATTCACGTAGAGGCTGGGCCCACAAACCGTGGGCGTGGGGCATAGGACCAGGTCTCCGTCGCTCCGGTGCCCATAACTTTTGATCCGTAAGGAGTTATGCGGCGCACAGCATATTGTTGGAAAGCTCTCCGAGAGCTCTACGATGGGGGCAGTAAGCCTGCTCGACTGCACCTGTTTTTGAAGCCCAAAATTAAACGTTTTCATCAATTTCGTGACACTTTTCTTCTTTTGCGCTGTTTTTCCGTCCTGGATCGTACGTTGTGAGCCGCGAAAAGGACGACAACCTAATCTATCACATTTCTATTACCAAATCCCACGCCTCCTTGGGCAAGACAACTTCACTTCCCGTGGAGGCTGGGGCCGCAAACCAAGGGCGTGGGGCTTAAAACCAATTCTACATCGCTCCGGTGCCCATAACTTTTGATCCGTAAGGAGTTATGTGGAGCACAACATAACGTTGGAAAGCTCTCCTAGAGCTTTACGATAGGGGCAGCAAGCCTGCTCGGCTGGGCCAGTTTTCGGAGCCCAAAATGGAATGTTTTCTTCTTTTGCGCTGTTTTTATGTCCCAGATCGTACGTCGTGAGCCGCGAAAAGGAAGAAAACCTAATCCATCACATTTCTATTACCGAATCCCACTCCGACTTAGGCAAGACAACTTCGCTTCACGTAGAAGCTGGGCCCGAAAACTGAGGGCGTGGGGCTTAGGACCAAGTCTCCGTCGCTTTGGTGCCCATAACTTTTGATCCGTAAAGAGTTACGCGGCGCACAACTTACCGTTGAAAAGCTCTCCGAGAGCTCTACGACAGGGGCAGCAAGACTACTTAGCAGCGCTTGTTTTCAGAGCCCAAAATCGAACGTTTTCATCAATTTCTGGACACTTTTATTCTTTTGCGCTGTTTTTCCGTCCCGGATCGTACGTTGTGAGCTGCGAAAAGGACGACAACCTAATCCATCACATTTCTATTACCGAATCCCATGCCACCTTGGGCAAGAGAACTTCGCTTCACGTAGAGGCTTGGCCCGTAAACCGAGGGCGTGGGGTTTAGGACCAGGTCTCCGTCGCTCCGGTGCCCATAACTTTTGATCCTTAAGGCGTTATGCGGCGCACAACCTACCGTTGAAAAGATCTCTGTGGACTCTACGACGGGGGCAGCAAGCCTGCTCAGCTCCGCTTATCTTCGGAGCCAGAAATGGAACATTTTCATCCGTTTCGGGACACATTTTTACTTTTGCGCTGTTTTTATGTCCCAGATCATACGTCGTGAGACACGAAAAGGACGACAACCTAATCCATCACATTTCTATTACCGAATCCCACTCCATCTTGGGCAAGACAACTTCGCTTCATGCAGTGGCTGGGCCCGCAAATCGGGGGCGTGGGGCTTACGACCAAGTCTCCATTGCTCCGGTGCCCATAACTTTTGATCCGTAAGGAGTTACGCGGCGTACAGCATACCGTTGGAAAGCTCTCCGAGAGCTCTACAATGGGGGCATCAAGCCTGCTCAACTGCGCCTGTTTTCGGAGCCCAAAATCGAACGTTTTCATCAATTTCTGGACACTTTTATTCTTTTGCGCTGTTTTTCCGTCCCGGATCGTACGTTGTGAGCTGCGAAAAGGACGACAACCTAATCCATCACATTTCTATTATCGAATCCCACCCCACCTTAGGTAAGACAACTTCGTTTCACGTAGAGGCTGGGCCCGCAAACCGAGGGCGTGGGGCTTAGGACTAGGTCTCCGTCGCTCCGGTGCCCATAACTTTTGATCCGTAAGGAGTTTCGCAGCGCACAACATACCGTTGGAAAGCTCTTCGAGAGCTCTATGATGAGGGCAGCAAGCCTGCTTAGCAGTGCCTGATATTGAGCCCAAAATCGAATGTTTTCCTCAGTTTCGGGACACTTTTCTTCTTTTACGCTGTTTTTCTATCCCAGATCGTACGTCATGAGTCGCGAAATTGACGACAGCCTAATCCATCACATTTCTATTATCGAATCCCACTCCACCTTGGGAAAGACAACCTCGCTTCACGTAGAGGCTTGGCCCACAAACAGAGGGCGTGGGGCTTAGAACCAGGTCTCTGTCTCTCCGGCGCCCTTATCTTTTGATCCGTAATGAGTTACACGGCCCACATCATATCGTTGGAAAGCTCTCCGAGAGCTCTACGATGGGGGTAGCAAGCCTGCTCGGCTATACCTTATTTTGGAGCCCAAAATCGAACATTTTCATCAGTTTCTTGACACTTTTCTTCTTGTGCACTGTTTTTCCGTCTCGGATCGTACGTCGTGAGCCGCGAAAAGGACGACAACAAAATCCATCGCATTTCTATTACTGAATCCCATGCCACCTTAGGCAAGACAACTTCGCTTCACGTAGACGATGGGCCCGCAAACTGCGGGCGTGGGGCTTAAGACCAGGTCTCCGTCGCTCCGGTACCCATAACTTTTGATCCGTAAGGCGTTACGCGGTGCACAGCATACCGTTGAAAAGCTCTCTGAGGACTCTACGACGGGGGCAGCAAGCCCGCTCGGCTCCGCCTATCTTCGGAGCCCGAAATGGAACGTTTTCATCAGTTTCGGGATACTTTTTTTTAATTTTGCACTGTTTTTCTATCCCAGATCATACGTCGTGAGACACGAAAAGGATGACAACCTAATCCATCACATTTCTATTACCGAATCCCACTCCATCTTGGTCAAGACAATTTCGCTTCACGCAGTGGTTGGGCCCGCAAACCGAGGGCGTGGTGCTTATGACCAAGTCTCTATCGCTCCGGTGCCCATAACTTTTGATCCGTAAGGAGATACCGCACAACATACCGTTGAAAAGCTCTCCGAGAGATCTACAATGGGGGCAACAAGCCTGCTTGGCTGCGCCTATATTCGGATCCCAAAATCGAACATTTTCATCAATTTCGGGACACTTTTCTTCTTTTGCGTTGTTTTTCCGTGCTGGATCGTACATCATGAGCCACGCAAAGGACGACAACCTAATCCATCACATTTCTATTATCGAATCCCATGCCACCTTGGGCAAGACAACTTCGCTTCATGTAGAGGCTGGGCCCGCAAATCGAGGGCGTGGGGCTTAGGACTAGGTCTTCGTCGCTCCGGTGCCCATAACTTTTGATCCATAAGGAGTTACGCGGCGCACAACATACCGTTGGAAAGCTCTCCGAGAGCTCTATGACGAAGGCAGCAAGCCTACTTAGTAGTGCCTGATTTTGGAGCCTAAAATCGAACGTTTTCATCAGTTTCTAGACACTTTTCTTCTTTTGCGCTGTTTTTTCGTCCCGGATAGTAGTCGTGAGCCGCGCAAAGGACGACAATCTAATCCTTCACATTTCTATTACTGAATCCCACAGCACCTTGGGCAAGACAACTTCGATTCACGTAGAGGCTGGGCCTACAAACCGTGGGCGTAGGGCTTAGGACCAGGTCTCCATCGCTCCGGTGCCCATAATTTTTGATCCGTAAGGAGTTACGCGGTGCACAGCATACCGTTGGAAAGCTCTCCGAGAGCTCTCCAACTGGGACAGCAAGCCTGCTCAGCTGTGCCTTATTTTGGAGTTCAAAATCGAATGTTTTTATCAGTTTCTGGATACTTTTCTTCTTTTGCGCTATTTTTCCATCCCGGATCGTACGTCCTGAGCCGTGAAAAGGACGACAACCTAATCCATCACATTTCTATTACCCAATCCCACTCCACCTTGGGCAAGACAACTTTGCTTCACATAGTGGCTGGGCCCGTAAACCTAGGGCGTGGGGCTTAGGACCAGTTCTCCGTCGCTCCGGTGCCCATAAGTTTTGATCCGTAAGGAGTTACGCGGCGCACATCATACCGTTAGAAAGCTTCCGAGAGCTCTACGATGGGGGCAGTGAGCATGCTCGGCTGCGCCTATTTTCGGAGCCCAAAATCAAATGTTTTCATCAATTTGGGGACACTTTTCTTCTTTTGCGTTATTTTTCCATCCCGGATCGTACGTCGTGAGCCGCGAAAAGGACGACAATCTAATCCATCACATTTCTATTATCAAATCCTATGACACCTTGGACAAGACAACTTCGCTTCAAATAGAGGCTGGGACTGCAAACCGAGGGTGTGGGGCTTAGGACCTGGTCTTCATCGTACCGGTGCCCATAACTTTTGATCCGTAAGCAGTTATGTTATGTCCCAACCCGGCCTATAAAGGTTAGACTAGGGTGTGATCTAACATTCAAGTCATATCATATACTTAACCGTTTATGAAGGTTTAACACTTAACATTTTTGCCGAAACTCTGCAAATTCTCCGAAAAACCGGCAGCATAACGGCTGTAATTGGGCTCCTTAGTTTGACCTAATTCTCTAAACGCCTCAAAATTTACCATCTCAAATTCATTTCCAACTAAGATTACTATTTATCATCAATTGAAACGCCTACTAATTATCTTGAAGTCTCGTTTGATTAATAACCTAGCATGATACTATGTCTCGTTTGTTTGTTAATCCTCGTTACAAAAGTATCTGTTGATCTTAGCTTAACAATGAGTACCTGCTTAAGATTGGATAGGTTCATTTACTTAGTCCTTACCTGATACTTCATAAAACTATGGTAGATGCTAGCCAATGACAATAGCAAAACGACCATAGTCTTCAAGTAGCATAGTGTTCACAAATGTCTATAATCAAGCAAAGCACACAGGATAGGCAATCATTCCAAGGAATCGTCATTAGGCACGTCGTCCTCAGGTACCTGTTCTGGATCTTCTTCACCTGAGATGATAAAAGAGGGTGAGTCCTTATGAACTCAGCGATGGGGAATGAGAAATAGGTTTTGAAAATCATTTTCCGGTTCAACTTATGAAAACCCTTTTTTTGCAAGCATGAATATATCACAAATAAGTACATAACAATAATATAGAAGTAAAGGAACACAATTACCCGTCTTTCCTCCCCGAGGTCCTCTAGGAACCAAGCGAGAGTACTTATACACATAGTGAAAAGGATACGATGAGCTTTTGCTCTTAGTTTATTTCCAGTATCAGTTGTTGCGGCCGACTTCAAATCATCCCTTTATCACGCCAAATGGGTGTACTCCGGATGTACCCCGAAATCCTACGACCTAACTCTCCGAGGAAGTGTAGCCCCCAAGCAAGAGAGGGAATTGGACAATGGTAGTCACGGTTGCACCGGCAAGCCCGATGCCTCCCGGTGTGCGTGAACGATACCACGTCAGAATGAAAGGTTGCAACCTTATATGCAATGCACATTTATGACATTTAATATATCACGTTAGGAGGACAACAAAGTAGGTTGCCTCCGGACAGTGATAAGATTGCACATTGACAAGTAAACAAGTGAGGCACGATAAGACAAGTAATTTCACTTGAAAGGCATATGGATTTATATGAACATTAAACAGGCAGCCATGTAACGCACATAAATCAGGTCATATAACTCATTTCAACGTTCACGTAATCAAATAATAAGATTATTCAACATGCAATAACATCTACGTGGGTTCGGATGCAAGAAAGGCCTATTTGTCAACATGCAATGATCAAAATCACATTTAGGGCTATAAGGGCAACTACGGGCAGCCTACTAAACATATAATTACACACAATATCCAAAGGATCAACACTTACCAAGTTTACCTAGTCACTAGGGTTTCCATTTCGTGCTTACCCGTGCGATTAAGCCCCAAGTCAACTCAAAATAAATCTCAAGCCATGCATCAATTAATTCAAACATCCCCAAGTATTCAAAACAGTCCACACAACATCCCAATGCCACAGTCCCAATCATTTAATACCACAAGAGAAGTTACAACAAATTTTCTAAGCATATAACTAAGTGAAACCCTCACTGCAATGGGCTGTTTTCTCACAATCATTAAGACAAGCAAACAATCTCCAATTCCAGTGAATAAGATTTCAAATTAAAGCTTAAGAAGTGAACTAAATTCAGAAACAAACCTCACGTCATTTGGAGTTCGGTTCCAATAGTTATAGTCAAAACAGTGGAATTGCACAAAACTGTCCAGATTTGCAGACATTTCAATACTTGTCGTTTTTTAGATCCTTAGGGTCAGATTTAGCCTTAGTCCATTTCTGACAAAAATGTCCAGAACTGAAAAATATAGCAGCACACAAAATTTAATACATTTTGAATATCATTTACTAAGTCAAAACTGGTTCGTTCCACAAAGTCAGTGAATCTGCCAAAACCTGCTTCATTTTTCCAGACTTCCAGATTTTGACACATTTTAATGATTTTCCATTTTGAGGACCTTAGAGTCAAAATTATCTTTGGCCTATTTCTTCAAAAAATGTTCAAAACTGGAAAAAATAGTTACCTACCGATTTTCATGCATTTTCAACATCATTTTCCTAGCCAAACTCACATCGCAACAACAAGACAGAGAGCTGTCATAAACCCGATTTCATCTATCATCACCATCTAGCCAAAAGTCTTGCCATGCATGGTTGTAAAAGCTTATGAACACACATATATCTCAAGTACAGAAGCAAAGACAAACATTTAAGAGCATGCATGTGGTTTTTTGAAAGATTTTCAAGAAGTTTTAGCCCTCACCTTAGCAAAACAACAAGAAGATGCACAAAACTTTGATGAAGCACAAGGTTGACTCCTTTCCTTGCTTAGCCGAGGCACCAACTCAATTTTCTCTATTTTTCCTAGCTTAGTGACCAAGTTCTTAGTAGGTGCATGTGGTTAGAAGAAGAAGAAAATAAATGGAAGCTAGCAAACTCACCTAGGCCGAAATGGTTGCTCAAGGAGCTTGCATGTGTGATTCTTGCAACCTAGCTTGCTTAGTCGAGTACCTTACCTTCTTGCTTGCCTTGATGAACCATGGTGTGATGAAGACAAGCTAAGGAGTGTAGAAACTCAGCCAAAGCCGAGAGAGAGAGAGAAGAATGAGAGGGAGAGAGAGAAATGTGAGGAAGAAAGAATAATGAAGTGAAAAATGAAAGGCTTTGAAGGGATAGATGCAAACGTCGGCCTTGGGCATAGAAATTCAGATTTTTGTGTCTTCAAGAAGCATTTTGAAATTCCTAGCATGGGCAAGAAGCATTATGTCGAGATTTGGAGGCTTTGATGGAGTTTTTGAGCTAAATTTTTTTATGCAATGTGTCATAGATTGTCATAGGATTGTCTAGATTTAATTTGAATTATGCAGAGCATTGCTAAATGATCCCATGTGGTCGGCCAAGGCTAGTGCTAGGATCTGAATTTTTGTCATCTATTGGAGTATTATTTAATTGTGTGTTGAAAGTGCAAAAGAATAAGGAATAAAGAATAAGAAATGTCTAGCTTTTTGTGAGATTTTGTCTTCTAGTGGGTTGAATTAGTAATTTAATATTAGTTAGTGTGATTTGTAGGATTAATTATTGATCTAGTGATTCGTGTAAGATGATTTCTAGATTAGCGTAAGGGCATGCTTTCCTAGGTTTAGGGCACGCACTACGAGGAACGGCACGAACAATGAGATGAATGCACGTTTTCCAAAAAAATGCACGCAACTCTAAATGAATGCACGTAATTCAATGCATGGCACACAAAATGAACACAATTCTTAAACCTAAGTCAAGGCACATAAATCTAGGTTAGGGCACACAAAATGAGGTATCGCACGCAAATCGAGGTCGGGCCTCACAAGTTACGCGGCACACAACATACCGTTGGAAAGCTCTCTGAGAGCTCTACGATGGGGGCAGCAAGCCTGCTCTGCTGCGCCTATTTCCGGAGCCCAAAATTGAATGTTTTCATCAGTTTCGGGACACTTTTCTACTTTTGAGTTGTTTTTCCGTCTTAGATCGTACGTCGTGAGCCGCAAAAAGGACGACAACCTAATCCATCAAATTTCTATTATCGAATCCCACGCCACCTTGGGCAAGACAACTTCGCTTCACATAGAGGGTGGACCTACAAACCGAGGGCGTGGGGCTTAGGACCAGGTCTCCATCGCTCCGGTGCCCATAACTTTTGATCCGTAAGGAGTTACGCGGCGTACATCATACCGTTGGAAAGCTCTCCGAGAGCTCTACGATGGGTGTAGCAAGCCTGCTCAGCTGCACCTATTTTCAGAGCCCAAAATCAAATGTTTTCATCAATTTCGGGACACTTTTTTTCTTTTGCTTTGTTTTTCCGTCTCGGATCGTACGTCGTGAGCTGCGAAAAAGACGACAACCTAATCCATCACATTTCTATTATCGAATCCCATGCCACCTTGGGCAAGACAACTTTGCTTCACATAGAGGCTGGGCCCGCAAACCGAGGACGTGGGGCTTAAGACCAGGTCTTCGTCACTCTGGTGCCCATAACTTTTGATCCGTAAGGAGTTACGCGGCACACAGTATACCATTGGAAAGTTCTCCGAGAGTTCTACGATGGGGGCAGCAAGCCTGCTCTACTGCGCCTATTTTCGGAGGCCAAAATGGAACGTTTTCATCAGTTTTGAGACACTTTTCTTCTTTTGCACTGTTTTTCTGTCCCAGATCGTACGTCGTGAGCCACGAAAAAGATGACAACCTAATCCATCACATTTCTATTACCGAATGACACTCCACCTTGGGCAAGACAACTTCGCTTCACGTAGAAGCTCGGCCCGCAAACTGAGGGCGTGGGGCTTAGGACTAGGTCTTCGTCGCTCCGATGCCCATAACTTTTGATCCGTAAGGAGTTATGCGACGCACAGCATACCGTTGGAAAGCTTTCCCACAGCTCTACGATAGGGGCAGCAAGCCTACTCGGATGCGCCTATTTTCAGAGCCCAAAATAGAATGTTTTCATCAGTTTTTGACCACTTTTCTTCTTCTTGCGCTGTTTTTTCGTCCCGGATCGTACGTCCTGTGCTGCGAAAAGGACGACAACCTAATCCATCACATTTCTATTATCGAATCCCATGCCACCTTGGGCAAGAGAACTTCATTTCACGTAGAGGCTGGGCCTGCAAATTGAGGGCGTGGGGCTTAGGACCAGGTCTCCGTCGCTCCGGTGCCCATAACTTTTGATCCGTAAGGCGTTACGTGGCGCACAGCATACCGTTGGAAAGCTCTCCGAGAGCTCTACGATGGGGGCAGCAAGCCTGCTCGGCTCTGCCTGTTTTCAGAGCCCAAAATTGAACCTTTTCATCAATTCCGGGACACTTTTATTCTTTTGCGTTATTTTTTCGTGCCGGATCGTACGTCGTGAGCCACGAAAAGGAAGACAACCTAATCCATCACATTTCTATTATCGAATCCCACGCCACCTTGGGAAAGAAAACTTCGCTTCACGTAGGGGCTGGGCCCGCAGACCGAGGGTGTAGGGCTTAGGACCAAGTCTCTGTCGCTCCGGTGCCCATAACTTTTGATCCGTAAGGAGTTACACGGTGCACAACATACCGTTGGAAAGCTCTCTGAGAGCTCTACGACGGGGGTAGAAAGCCTGCTCAGCGGTGCCTATTTTGGAGCCAAACATTGAACGTTTTTATCAGTTTCTGGACATTTTTCTTCTTTTGCGCTGTTTTTTCGTCCCGGATCGTACGTCGTGAGCCGCGCAAAGGACGACAACCTAATCCATCAGATTTATATTACTGAATCCCACGGCACCTGTGGCAAGAAAACTTCGATTCACGTAGAGGATGGGCCCGCAAACCGTGGGCGTGGGGCTTAGGACTAGGTCTCCATCGCTCCAGTGCCCATAACTTTTGATCCGTAAGGAGTTAGGCAGTGCACAACATACCGTTAGAAAGCTCTCCGAGAGCTCTCCGATAGGGGCAGCAAGCCTGCTTAGCTGTGCCTATTTTGGAGTCCAAAATCGAACGTTTTTATCAGTTTCTAGACATTTTTCTTCTTTTGCGCTATTTTTCCGTCCCGGATCGTATGTCGTGAGCCGCGAAAAGGACGACAACCTAATCCATCACATTTCTATTACCCAATCCCACTCCACCTTGGCCAAGACAACTACGCTTCACGTAGTGGCTGGGCCCACAAACCGAGGGCGTGGGGCTTAGGACCAAGTCTCCGTCGCTCCGGTGCCTATAACTTTTGATCCGTAAGGAGTTACGCAGCACACAACATACCTTTGGAGAGCTCTCCGAAAGCTCTACGATGCGTGCATCAAGCTAGCTTTGCTTCGCCAATTTTTGGAGCCCAAAATCAAATGTTTTCATCAATTTGGAGACACTTTTCTTCTTTTGCAATGTTTTTCCGTCCCGGATCGTACGTCGTGAGTCGCGAAACAGACGATAACCTAATCCATCACATTTCTATTATAAAATCCCACGCCACCTTGGGCAAGACAACTTCGCTTCAAATAGAAGCTGGGCCTATAAACCGAGGGCGTAGGGTTAGGACCAGGTCTTCGTCGTACCGGTGCACAAAACTTTTGATCCATAAGGTATTACGCGGTGCACAACATACCGTTGGAAAGCTCTCCTAGAGCTCTACGATGGGGGCAGCAATCCTACTCGGCTGCGCCTATTTTCGAAGCCCAAAATTGAACGTTTTCATCAGTTTCGGGACACCTTTCTTCTTTTGAGTTGTTTTTCCGTCCTGGATCGTACGTCGTGAGCCGCGAAAAGGACAACAGCCTAATCCATCACATTTCTATTATCGAATCCTATGACACCTTGGGCAAGACAACTTCGCTTCACATAGAGGCTGGTCCCGCAAACCGAGGGCTTGGAGCTTAGGACCAGGTCTCAGTCGCTCCGGTGCCCATAACTTTTGATCTGTAAGGAGTTACGTGGCGCACATCATACCGTTGGAAAGCTCTCCGAGAGCTCTACGATGGGGGCAGCAAGCCTGCTCGGATGCGCCTGTTTTCGGAGCCCAAAATCAAATGTTTTTATCAATTTCGGGACATTTTTCTTCTTTTGCGTTGTTTTTCCGTCCCGGATCGTACGTCGTGAGCCGCGACAAGAACGACAACCAAATCCATTACATTTCTATTATTGAATCCCATGCCACCTTGGGCAAGACAACTTCATTTCACATAGAGGCTGGGCCCGCAAACCGAGTGCATGGGGCTTAAGACCAGGTCTTTGTCACTCTGGTGCCCATAACTTCTGATCTGTAAGGAGTTACGCGGCGTACAGCATACCGTTGGAAAGCTCTCCGAGAGCTCTACGATGGGGGTAGCAAGCCAGCTCAGCTGCGCCTATTTTCGGAGGCCAAAATGGAACGTTTTCATCAGTTTCGAGACACTTTTCATCATTTTCGCTATTTTTCTGTCACAAATCGTACGTCGTGAGCCGCGAAAAGGAAGACAACCTAATCCGTCACATTTCTATTACCGAATCCCACTCCACCTTGGGCAAGACAACTTCGCTTCATGTAGAAGCTCGTCCCGCAAACCTAGGGCGTGGGGTTTAGGACCAGGTCTCCATCGCTCCAATGCCCATAACTTTTGATCCATAAGGAGTTACGTGGCGCACAACATATGGTTGGAAAGCTCTCCGAGAGCTCTACGACGGGGGCAGCAAGCCTGCTCGGCTGCGCCTATTTTCGGAGCTAAAAATCGAACGTTTTTATTAATTTTGGGACACTTTTCTTCTTTAGCGTTCTTTTTTCATCTCGGATTGTACGTCGTGAGCTGTGAAAAGGACGATGACCTAATCCATCACATTTCTATTACCGAATCCCTTGACACCTTGGGCAAGACAACTTCAATTCACGTAGAGGCTGGGCCCGCAAACCGTGGGCTTGGGGCTTAGGACCAGGTCTCCGTCGCTCCGGTGCCCATAACTTTTGATCCGTAAGGAGTTACGCGGCGCACAACATATTGTTGGAAAGCTCTTCGAGAGCTCTACGATAGGGGCAGCAAGCCTGCTCGACTGCGCCTATTTTTGGAGCAAAAAATTGAACGTTTTCATCAGTTTTGTGACACTTCTCTTCTTTTGCGCTGTTTTCCCGTCTTGGATTGTACGTCGTGAGCTGCGAAAAGGACGACAACCTAATCCATCACATTTTTATTACCAAATCCCATCCCACCTTGGGCAAGACAACTTCGCTTCCCGTAGAGGCTGGGGCCGCAAACCGAGGGCGTGGGGCATAGAACCTGGTCTCCATCGCTCCGGTACCCATTACTTTTGATCCGTAAGGAGTTACGCGGCGCATATCATACAGTTGGAAAGCTCTCCTAGAGCTCTACAATGGGGGCAGCAAACCTGCTCGGCTGCGCCTATTTTTGGATACCAAAATGGAAAGTTTTCATCTGTTTCGGGACAATTTTCTTCTTTTGCGCTGTTTTTTTGTCCCAGATCGTACGTCGTGAGCCGCGAAAAGGACGACAACCTAATCCATCACATTTCTATTACCGAATCTCACTCCACCTTGGACAAGACAACTTCACTTCACGTAGAAGCTGGGCCCAGAAACCGAGGGCGTGGGGCTTAGGACCAAGTCTCTATCGCTCTGGTGCCCATAACTTTTGATTCGTAAGGTGTAACGCGGTGCACAACTTACCGTTGGAAAGCTCTCCGAGTGCTCTAAGACGGGGGCAGCAAGCCTGCTCGGCTGCGCCTGTTTTTGGTGCCCAAAATCGAACATTTTTATCAATTTCTTGACACTTTTCTTCTTTTGCGCTGTTTTTCCGTCCCGGATCGTACGTCGCGAGCCGCGAAATGGCGGACAACCTAATCCATCACATTTCTATTACCGAATCCCACGCCACTTTGGGCAAGAGAACTTCGCTTCACGTAGAGGCTGGGCCCGCAAACCGAGGGCGTGGGGCTTAGTACCTGGTCTCCGTCGCTTCGGTGCCCATAACTTTTGATCCGTAAGGCGTTACGCGGCGCACAGCATACCGTTGGAAAGCTCTCCGAGAGCTCTACGACGGGGGCAGCAAGCCTGCTCGACTGCGCCTATTTTTGGATCCAAAAATGGAACGTTTACATCAGTGTCAGGACACTTTTCTTCTTTTGCGCTATTTTTCTGTCCCAGATCGTACGTCGTGAGCCGCGAAAAGATCGACAACCTAATCCATCACATTTCTATTACCGAATTTCACTCCACCTTGGGCAAGACAACTTCGCTTCACGTAGAAGCTGGGCCCGGAAACCGAGGGCGTGGGGCTTATGACCATGTCTCCGTCGCTCTGGTGCCCATAACTTTCGATCCGTAAGGCGTTACGCGGCGCACAACATACCGTTGGAAAGCTCTCCGAGAGTTCTAAGACGGAGGCAGCAAGCCTATTTGGCTGTGCCTGTTTTCAGAGCCCAAAATCAAACATTTTCATCAGTTTCTGGACACTTTTCTTCTTTTGCGCTGTTTTTTTGTCCCGGATTGTTCGTCATGAGCTGCGAAAAGGACGACAACCTAATCCATCACATTTCTATTACCGAATCCCATGCCACCTTGGACAAGAGAACTTCACTTCAAGCAGAGGCTGGGCCCGTAAACCGAGGGCGTGGGGATTTGGACCAGGTCTCCGTCACTCCGGTGCCCTTAACTTTTGATCCGTAAGGCGTTACGCGACGCACAGCATACCGTTGGAAAGCTCTCCTAGAGCTCTACGACGGTGGTAGCAAGCCTACTCGACTGCGCCTATTTTCAAAGGCCAAAATTGAACATTTTCATCAGATTCGGGATACTTTTCTTCTTTTGCGCTATTTTTCTATCCCAGATCGTACGTCGTGAGCCGCGAAAAGCACGACAACCTAATCTATCACATTTCTATTATCGAATCCCACTCCACCTTGGGCAAGAAAATTTCGCTTCACGAAGAGGCTGGGCCTGCAAACAGAGGCCGTGGGGCTTAAAACCAGGTCTCCGTCTCTCCGGTGCCCATATCTTTTTATCCATAAGGAGTTACGCGCAGTACAGCATACCATTGGAAAGCTCTCTTTTGGAGCCCAAAATCGATTGTTTTCATTAGTTTCTTGATACTTTTATGCTTTTGCGCTGTTTTTTCATCCCGGATTGTACGTCGTGAGCTGCAAAAAGGACGACAACCTAATCCATCACATTTCTATTACCGAATCCCATGCCACCTTGGGCAAGACAACTTCGCTTCACGTAAAGGCTCGGCCCGCAAACCGAGGGCGTGGGGCTTAGGACCAAGTCTCCATCGCTCCGGTGCCCATAACTTTTGATCCGTAAGGAGTTACGCGGTGCATAACATACCGTTGGAAAGCTCTCCGAGAGCTCTACGACTAGGGCAGCAAGCCTGCTCGGCTGCGTCGGTTTTCGGAGAAAAAAATTGAACATTTTCATTAATTTTAGGTCACTTTTCTTCTTTTTCGTTCTTTTGCCGTCCCGGATCGTACGTCGTGAGCTGTGAAAAGGATGACGACCTAATCCATCACATTTCTATTACCGAATCCCACGACACCTTGGGCAAGACAACTTCGATTCACGTAGAGGCTGGGCCTACAAACCGTGGACGTGGGGCTTACGACCAGGTCTCCGTCGCTCTGGTGCCCATAACATTTGATCTGTAAGGAGTTATGCGGCACACAACATATTGTTGGAAAGCTCTCCGAGAGCTCTATGATGGGTGCAGCGAGCCTGCTCTACTGTGCCTATTTTCGGGTCCCAAAATTTAACAATTTATCAGTTTCGTGACACTTTTCTTCTTTTGCGTTGTTTTTCCGTCCTGGATCGTACGTCGTGAGCCGCGAAAAGGACGACAACCTAATCCATCACATTTCTATTACAAAATCCCACGCCACCTTGGGCAAGACAACTTCGCTTCCTGTAGAGGCTGGGGCCGCAAACCGAGGGCGTGGGCATAGAACCAGGTCTCCATCGCTCCGGTGCCTATAACTTTTGATCCGTAAGGAGTTACGCGGCGCACAGTATACCGTTGGAAAGCTCTCCTAGAGCTCTACGATGGGGGCAGCAAGCCTGCTCGGCTGCGCCTATTTTCGGAGCCCAAAATGGAACGTTTTCATCAGTTTCGGGATAATTTTCTTCTTTTGCGCTGTTTTTCTGCCCCAGATCGTACGTCGTGAGCCGCGAAAAGAACGACAACCTAATCCATCACATTTCTATTACCGAATCCCACTCCACCTTGGGCAAGACAACTTCGCTTCAGGTAGAAGCAGGGCCCGGAAACTGAGGGCGTAGGGCTAAGGACCAAGTCTCCGTCGCTCTGGTGCCCATAACTTTTGATCCGTAAGGCGTTACACGACGCACAACTTATCGATAGAAAGCTCTCCGAGAGCACTACGACTGGGACAGCAAGCCTGCTGGGCTGCGCCTATTTTCGGAGCCCAAAATCGAACATTTTGATCAATTTCTGGATACTTTTCTTCTTTTGCGCTGTTTTTCTGTCCCGGATCCTATGTCGTGAGCAGCGAAAGGGATGACAACCTAATCCATAACATTTCTATTACCGAATCCTATGCCACCTTGGGCAAGAGAACTTCGCTTCACGCAGAGGCTGGGCCCGCAAACTGAGGGCATGGGGCTTAGGACCAGGTCTCCGTCGCTCCGGTGCCCATAACTTTTGATCCGTAAGCCGTTACGCGACGCACAACATACCTTTGGAAACCTCTCCAAGAGCTCTACGACGGTGGTAGCAAGCCTGCTCGGCTGCGCTTATTTTCAGAGCCCAAAATGGAACGTTTTCATCAGTTTCTGGACACTTTTCTTCTCTTGTGCTGTGTTTCTGTCCCAGATCGTACGTCGTGAGCCGCAAAAAAGGGCGATAACCTAATCCATCACATTTCTATTACCGAATCCCACTCCACCTTGGGCAAGACAACTTCGCTTCATGTAGAAACTGGGACCGAAAACCGAGGATGTGGGGCTTAGGACCAAGTCTCCGTCGCTCTCGTGCCCATAACTTTTGATCCGTAAGGCGTTACGTAGCACACAACTTACCGTTGGAAAGCTCTTCGAGACCTCTACGATGGGGGCAGCAAGCCTGCTCGGCTGCGCCTATTTTCAGAGCCCAAAATTGAACGTTTTCATCAATTTCTGGACACTTTTCTTCTTTTGCGCTGTTTTTCCATCACAGATCGTACGTCGTGAGCCGCGAAAAGGACGACAGCCTAATCCATCACATTTCTATTACCGAATCCCATGCCACCTTGGGCAAGAGAACTTCGCTTCACGTGGAGGCTTGGCCCGCAAAACGAGGGCGTGGGGCTTAGGACCAAGTCTCCCTTGCTCCGGTGCCCATAACTTTTGATCCGCAAAGCGTTACGCGGCGCACAGCATACCGTTGGAAAGCTCTCCGAGAGCTCAACGACGGGGGCAGCAAGCCTGCTCGGCTGCACCTATTTTCGGAGCCAAAAATGGAATGTTTTTATCAGTTTCGGGACACTTTTCTTCTTTTGCGCTGTTTTTCTGTCCCAGATCATACGTCGTGAGCCGTGAAAAGAACGACAACCTAATCCATCACATTTCTATTACCAAATCCCACTCCACCTTGGGCAAGACAACTTCGCTTCACGTAGAAGTTGGGCCTGGAAACCGAGGGTGTGGGGCTTAGGACCAAGTCTCCGTCACTCTGGTGCCCATAACTTTTGATCCGTAAGGCGTTACGTGGCGCAAAACTTACCGTTGAAAAGCCCTCCGAGAGCTCTACGACGGGGGTAGCAAGCCTGTTTTCGGAGCCCAAAATTGAATGTTTTTATCAATTTCTGGACACTTTTCTTCTTTTGCGCTGTTTTTTTGTCTTGGATCGTATGTCGTGAGCCGTGAAAAGGACGACAACCTAATCCATCACATTTCTATTACCGATTCCCATGCCACCTTAGGCAAGAGAACTTCGCTTCACATAGAGGCTGGGCCCGCAAACCGAGGGCATGGGGCTTAGGACCAGGTCTCCGTCGCTCCGGTCTCCATAACTTTTGATCCGTAAGGCATTCCGCGGCGCACAGCATACCATTGCAAACCTCTCCTAGAGCTCTACGATGGTGGCAGCAAGCCTGCTTGGCTACGCCTATTTTTAGAGCCCAAAATGGAACATTTTCATCAGTTTTGGGACACTTTTCTTCTCTTTCGCTATTTTTCTGTCCCAGATCGTACGTCATGAGCCGCGAAAAGGACGACAACCTAATCCATCACATTTCTATTATCGAATCCCACTCCACCTTGGACAAGACAACTTCGCTTCACGTAGAGGCTGGGCCCGCAAACTGAGGGCGTGGGGCTTAGGACCATGTCTCCGTCTCTCCGGTGCGCATATCTTTTTATCCGTAAGGAGTTACGCGCCGCACAATATACAGTTGGAAAGCTCTCCGAGAGCTCTACGACGGGGGCAACAAGCCTACTCAACTGTTGTGAGGCCCGACCTCGTTTTGCGTGCGATACCTCATTTCGTGTGCCCTAATCTAGATTTGCGTGCCTTGACCTAGATTTAAGAATTATGTTTCGTTTCGTGTGTCTTGCATTGAATTACGTGTATTTACTTGGAAAACGTGCATTCGTCTCGTAGTTCGTTCCCTACCTCGTAGTACGTGCCCTAGACCTAGGAAAGCGTGCCCTCACGCTAATGAAGAAAGCATCTTACACGAAGCACTAGGTCATTAATTAATCCTACAAAATCCACTAACTATTATTAAATTACTAATTCAACCCACTAGAAGACAAAATCTCACAAAAAGCTAGACATTCCTTATTATTTATTCTTTATTCTTTTTGCACTTTCAACACATAATTAAATAATGCTCAAAAGATGACAAAAAATCAGATTTTTATTGCCTTGGCCGACCACCACATGAGTTTTTATGCTTGCTTGCTCAATTCAAATTAATTCTAGACAACTTATGACAATTCTATGACACAAATGCATAAAAAATTGCTTAAAACCTCCTCAAAACTCCACCATTCTCGACCAACTACTCCTTGCCCATGCTAGGAATTTCAAAATACATCTTGAAGACATAAAAAAGCTTAATTTCTATGCCCAAGGCCGAACACATGCATCAATCTTTGCAAAGGCTATCATTTTTTTTTTCATTTCTCCAATTTTCCTCTCATTCTTCTCTCTCTCCCTCTCATTCTTCTCTCTCTCGGCCTTGGCTAAGTTTCTTCCCTTCATAGCTCATCTTCATCACACCATAGTTAATCAAGACAAGCAACAAGCAAAGAATTTCGACCAAGCTAGCTAGGATGCAAGAATCACACATGCATGCTCTTTGAGTCACCATTTCGGCCTAGGTGAGTTTAGTAGCTTCCATTTCTTTTCTTCTTGTTCTAACCCCATGCATGTACTAAGAACTTGGCCACTAAGCTAGGAAAAATAGAGAGAAATCGGGTGGTGTCTTGGCTAAGCAAGGAAGAAGAAGAAATTTTTGCTTCATCAAGTTTTGTGCATCTTCTTGTTGATTTGCTAAGGTGAGGGCTAAAACTTCTTGGAAATCTTTCAAAAATCCACATGCATGCTCTTAAATGTATGTCTTTGCTTCTGTACTTGAGTTATTTGTGTGTTCATAAGCTTTTACAACCATGCATGGCAAGATTTTGGCTTGAAGATGATGATAGATGAAATCGGGTTTGGTGACAGCTCTCTGTCTTGTTGTTGCGAGGTGAGTTTGCCTAGGAAAATGATGTTTAAAATGCATGAAAATTGGTAGGTAATTAGTTTTTCCAGTTTTGAACATTTTTAGAGGAAATAGGCCAAAGCTAATTTTGACTCTAAGGTCCTCAAAATGGCAAATCATTAAAATGAGTCGAAATCTGGAAGTCTGGAAAAATGAAGCAGGTTTTGGCAGATGCACTGACCTTGTGGAACAAACCAGTTTTGACTTATTAAATGATGTTAAAAATGCATGAAATTTTGTGTGCTCATATGTTTTTCAGTTCTGGACATTTTTGTCAGAAATGGACTAAGGCTAAATCTGACCCTAAGGACCTCAAAAACGACAATTATTGAAATGTGTGCAAATCTGGACAGTTTTGTGCAATCCCACTGTTTTGGCTATAACTATTGATCTCGAACTCCAAATGATGCAAGGTTTGTTTCTGATTTTAGTTCAATTCTTAAGATTTAATTTGACATCTTATTTACTGGAATTGGAGATTGTTTTCTTGACTTAATGATTGTGAGAAGACAGCCTATTGCAGTGAGGGTTTCACTTAGTTATATGCTTAGAAATTTGTTGTAACTTCTCTTGTGGTATTAATTGCTTTGGATTGTGGCATTGGGATGTTGTGTGGACTGTTTTGAATACTTGGGGATGTTTGGATTAATTGATGCTTGGCTTGAGATTGATTTTGAGTGGACTTGGGGCTTAATCGCACGGGTAAGCACGAAATGGAAACCCTAGCAACTAGGTAAACATGCTAAGTGTTGATCCTTTGAATATTGGGTGTAATTATATGCTTAGTAGGCTGCCCGTAGTTTCCCTTATAGCCCTAAATGTGATTTTGAACATTGCATGTTGACAAATAGACCTTTCTTGCATCCGAACCCACGTAGATTGTTGTTGCATGTTGAATAACCTTATTATTTGATTACGTGGACGTTGAAATGAGTTATATGGCCTGATTTACGTGCGTCACATGGCTGCCCGTTTATTGTTCATATAACTCCATATGCTTTTCAAGTGGAATTACTTATCTTATCGTGCCTCGCTTGTTTATTTGTCAATGTGCAATCTTATGACTGTCTGGAGGCAACCTACTTTGTTGTCCTCCTAATGTGATATATTAAATGTCATAAATGTGCATTGCATATAAGGTTGCAACCTTTCATTCTGGTGTGGTAGCGTTCACGCACACCGGGCGGCATCGGGCTTGCCGGTGCAACCGTAACTACCATTGTCCAATTCCCTCTCTCGTTTGGGGGCTAGACTTCCTCGGAGAGTTGGGTCGTAGGATTTCGGGGTACATCCGGAGTACACCCACTTGGCGTGATAAGGGGATGATTTGAAGTCGGCCGCAACAACTGATACTGGAAATGAACTGAGAGCAAAAGCTCACCGTATCCTTTTTACTATGTGTATAAGTACTCTCGCTTGGTTCCTAGAGGACCTTGGGGAGGAAAGACTGGTAACTGTGTTCCTTTACTTTATATTATTGTTATGTACTTAATTGTGTTTATTCATGCTTGCAAAAGGATTTTCATAAGTTGAACCGGAAAATGAGTTTCAAAACCTATTTCTCGTTCCCCCTCGCTGAGTTCATAAGGACTCACCCTCTTTTATCATCTCAGGTGAAGAAGATCAAGAACAGGTACCTGAGGACGATGTGCCTAACGATGATTCCTTGGAGTGATTGCCTGTCCTATGTGCTTTGCGTGATTATGGCTATTTGTGAACTATGCTACTTGAAGACTATTTCTTTTTATGTTGCTCAATGTTTGAATGTAAAAGACCCCCGTTGTAATTTGGGGTCTAATTTTGGTTTGTACTGATGATAACTAGACACTAGACACTACTATGGTCATTTTGCTACTATTACTGCTAGTATCTATAATAGGATTATGAAGTATTAGGTAAGGGTGAAGTAAAATGAACTAACCAAATCTTAAGCAGGTACTTGCTATTAAGCTAAGATCAACAGGTACTTTTGTAACAAGGATAAACAAACAAATGAGACATAGTATCATGCTAGGTAAATAATCAAACAGGACATTGAGATAACCATTAGATATTTCAATTGATGGTAAATAGTAATCCTAGATGGAAATGAAATTGAGATTGAAAAATTTGAGGTGTTCAGAGAATTAGGTCAAACCAAAGAGCCCAATTACAGCGTTATACTGTCGGTTTTTCGAAAAAATTTGGAGTTTAAGCCAAAACGTTAAGTGTTAAATCTTCATAAATGGTTAAGTATGTGATATGACTTGAATGTTAGATCACACCCTAGTCTAACCTTTATAGGCCGGGTTGGGGCGTGACAGCTGTGCCCTATTTCGGAGCCCAAAATCGAACGTTTTCATCAGTTTCTTAACACTTTTCTGCTTTTGCGCTGTTTTTTCATCCTGGATCGTACATCTTGAGCCGCGAAAAGGATGACAACCTAATCCATCACATTTCTATTACCGAATCCCATGCCACCTTGGGCAAGACAACTTCGCTTCACATAGAGGCTCAGCCCGCAAACCGAGGGCGTGGGGCTTAGGACCAGGTCTCCATCGCTCCGGTGCCCATAACTTTTGATCCGTAAGGAGTTACGCGGCGCACAACATATTGTTGGAAAGCTCTCCGAGAGCTCTATGATAAGGGAAGCAAGCCTGCTCCATTGCGCCTATTTTTAGAGCCCAAAATCTAACGTTTTCATCAGTTTCGTGACACTTTTCTACTTTTGCGCTGTTTTTTCGTCCTGGACCGTACGTTGTGAGCCACGAAAAGGACGACAACCTAATCCATCACATTTTTATTACCAAATCCCACGCCTCCTTGGGCAAGACAACTTCGCTTCCCGTAGAGGCTGGGGCCGCAAACCGAGGGCGTAGGGCTTAGAACTAGGTCTCCATCGCCCCGGTGCCTATAACTTTTGATTCGTAAGGAGTTACGCGGCGCACAACATACCGTTGGAAAGCTCTCATAGAGCTCTACGATGGGGGTAGCAATCCTGCTCGACTGCGCCTATTTTCGGAGCCCAAAATAGAATGTTTTCATCAGTTTCGGGATAATTTTCTTCTTTTGCGCTATTTTTCTGTCCAAAATCCTAGGTCGTGAGCCGCGAAAAGTACGATAACCTAATCCATCACATTTCTATTATCGAATCCCACTCCACCTTGGGCAAGACAACATTGCTTCACGTAGAAGCTGGGCCCGGAAACTGAGGGCGTAGGGCTTAGGACCAAGTCTCTATCGCTCTGGTGCCCATAACTTACCGTTGGAAAGCTCTCTGAGTGCTCTACGATGGGGGCAGAAAGCCTGCTCGGCTACGCCTGTTTTTGGAGCCCAAAATAGAACGTTTTCATCAGTTTTGGTATAATTTTCTTCTTTTGCGCTATTTTTTCGTCCCGGATCGTACGTTGTGAGCCGGTAAAAGGACGACAACCTAATCCATCACATTGCTATTATCGAATCCCATGGCACCTTGGGCAAGAGAACTTTGTTTCACGTAGAGGCTTGGCCCGCAAACCGAGGGCGTGGGGCTTAGGACCAGGTCTCCGTCGCTCCGGTGCCCATAACTTTTGATCCGTAAGGCAATACACGGCGCACAGCATACCGTTGGAAAGATCTTCGAGAGTTCTACAACGCGGGTAGCAAGCCTGCTTGGCTGCACCTATTTTCGGAGTTGAAAATGGAATGTTTTCATCAGTTTCGGGACACTTTTCTTCTTTTGCGCTGTTTTTCTGTCCCAGATCGTACGTTGTGAGCCGCGAAAAGGACAACAACCTAATCCATCACATTTCTATTACCGAATCCCACTCCACTTTGGGCAAGACAAATTCACTTCACATTAAAGCTGGGCCCGGAAACCGAGGGCGTGGGGCTTGGGACCAAGTCTCCGTTGCTCTGGTGCCCATAACTTTTGATCCGTAAGGTGTTACGCGGCGCACAACTTACCGTTGGAAAGCTCTCCGAGAGCTCTATGACTGGGCCAGCAAGCCTGCTAAGCTGCGCATGTTTTTGGAGCCCAAAATTGAACGTTTTCATCAATTTCTGGATACTTTTCTTCTTTTGCACTATTTTTTTGTCCCGGGATCGTACGTCGTGAGCCGCGAAAGGACGACAACCTAATCCATCACATTTCTATTACTGAATCCCATTCCACCTTGGGCAAGAGAACTTCACTTCATGTAGATGCTTGGCCCGTATACCGAGGGCGTAGGGCTTAAGACCAGGCCTCCGTCGCTCTGGTGCCCATAACTTTTGATCCGTAAGGCGTTACGCAGCGCAAAGCATACCGTTGGAAAGCTCTCCGAGAGATCTTCGACGGGGGCAGCAAGCCTGGTTAGCTGTTCCCAATTTTGGAGCCCAAAATCGAACGTTTTCATCAATTTCTTGACACTTTTCTACTTTTGAGCTGTTTTTTCGTCCCGGATCGTATGTCATGAGCCGCGAAAAGGACGACAACCTAATCCATCACATTTTTATTACCGAATCCTATGCCACCTTAGGCAAGACAACTTCGCTTAACGTAGAGGCTCGGCCCGCAAACCGAGGGCGTGGGGCTTTGGACCAGGTCTCCATCGCTCCGGTGCCCATAACTTTTGATCCGTAAGGAGTTACGCGGCGTACAACATACCATTGGAAAGCTCTCTAAGAGCTCTACGACGGGGGCAGCAAGCTTGCTCGGCTGCGCCTGTTTTTGGAGTAAAAAATCGAGCGTTTTCATCAATTTTGGGAGACTTTTCTTCTTTTGTGTTCTTTTTCCGTCCTGGATCGTACATCGTGAGCCGCAAAAAGGACGACGACCTAATCCATCACATTTCTATTATCGAATCCACGACACCTTGGGCAAGAGAACTTCGATTCGCGTAGAGGCTGGGCCCGCAAACAATGGGAGTGGGGCTTAGGACCAGGTCTCCGTCGCTCCGGTGCCCATAACTTTTGATCCGTAAGGAGTTATGCAACGTACAACATATTGTTGGAAAGCTCTCCGAGAGCTCTACGATGGGGGCAGCAAGCATGCTCGATTGCGCCTATTTTCGGAGCCAAAAAAAGAATGTTCTCTTCTTTTGCGCTGTTTTTCTGTCGTTGATCGTACGTCGTGAGCCACGAAAAGGACGATAACCTAATCCATCACATTTCTATTACCAAATCCCGCGCCACCTTGGGCAAGAAAAATTTGATTCTCGTAGAGGCTGGGGCCGCAAACCAAGGGCGTGGGGCTTAGAACCTGGTCTCCATCGCTTCGGTGCCCATAACTTTTGATTCGTAAGGAGTTAAGCGGTGCAAAGCATACCGTTGGAAAGCTCTCCTAGAGCTCTATGATGGGGGCAGCAAGCCTGCTCGGCTGCCCTATTTTCGGAGCCCAAAATGGAACATTTTCATCAATTTCGGGATAATTTTCTTCTTTTGCGCTGTTTTTCTATCACAGATCGTACTTCGTGAGCCGCGAAAAGGACGACAACCTAATCTATCACATTTCTATTACCGAATCCCACTCCACCTTAGGCAAGACAACTTCGATTCAAGTAGAAGCTGGCCCCGAAAATCGAGGGTGTGGGGCTTAGGACCAAGTCTCCGTCGCTCTGGTGCCTATAACTTTTGATCCGCAAGGCGTTATGCCGCGCACAACTTACCGTTGGAAAGCTCTCTGAGAGCTCTACAATGGGGGCAGCAAGCCTGCTCGGCTGTGCCTATTTTCAGAGCCCAAAATCGAACGTTTTCATCAATTTCTGCACACTTTTCTTCTTTTGTGCTGTTTTTCCGTCCTGGATTGTACGTCGTGAGCCGCGAAAAGGATGACAACCTAATCCATCAAATTTCTATTACCGAATCCCATACCACCTTGGGCAAGAGAACTTCACTTCACGTAGAGGCTTGGCCCGCAAACTGAGGGCGTGGGGCATAGGACCAGGTCTCCGTCGCTCCGGTGCCCATAACTTTTGATCCGTAAGGTGTTACGCGGCGCACAGCATACCGTTGGAAAGCTCTCCGAGAGCTCTACGACGCGGGCAGCAAGCATGCTCAGCTGGGCCTATTTTCGGAGAGAAAAATGGAATGTTTTCATCAGTTTCGGGATACTTTTCATCTTTGGCGCTGTTTTTCTATCCCAGATTGTACGTCGTGAGCCGCGAAAAGGACAACAACTTAATCCATCACATTTCTATTACCGAATCCCACTCCACCTTGGGCAAGACAACTTCGCTTCACGTTGAAGCTGGGCCCGGAGACCGAAGGCATGGGGCTTAGGACCAAGTCTCCGTCGCTCTGGTGCCCATAACATTTGATCCGTAAGGCATTACGCAGCGCACAACTTACCGTTGGAAAGCTCTCTGAGAGCTCTACGACGGGGGTAGCAAGTCTGCTAGGCTGGGCATGTTTTCGGAGCCCAAAATCGAACATTTTCATCAACTTTTGGACACTTTTATTCTTTTGCGCTGTTTTTCCGTCCCGGATCGTACGTCGTGAGCCGCGAAAAGGACGACAACCTAATCTATCACATTTCTATTACCGAATCCCATGCCACCTTGGGCAAGAGAACTTCGCTTCATGTAGAGGCTTGGTCCGCACACCGAGGGCGTAGGGCTTAGGACCAGGTCTCTGTCGCTCCGGTGCCCATAACTTTTGATCCGTAAGGCGTTACACGGCGCACAGCATACCGTTGGAAAGCTCTTTGAGAGCCCTACGATAAGGGCAGCAAGCATGCTCGGCTACGCCTATTTTCGGAGCATAAAATGGAACATTTTCATCAGTTTCGGGACACTTTTCTTGTTTTGCGCTATTTTTCTGTCGCAGATCATACGTCGTGAGTCGAAAAAAGGACGACAACCAAATCCATCACATTTCTATTATCGAATCCCACTCCCCCTTGGTCAAGACAACTTCGCTTCACGTAGAGGCTCGGCCCGCAAACCGAGGGCGTGGGGCATAGGACCAAGTCTCCGTCGCTCTGGTGCCCATAACTTTTGATCCGTAAGGCGTTACGTGGCGCACAACTTACCGTTGGAAAGCTCTTTGAGAGCTCTACGACGGGGGCAGCAAGCTTGTTTGGCTGTGCATGTTTTCGGAGCCCAAAATCGAATGTTTTCATCAATTTCTGGACACTTTTCTTCTTTTGAGCTATTTTTTCATCCCGGATCGTACGTCGTAAGCCGTGAATAAGACGACAACCTAATCCATCACATTTCTATTACCGAATCCCATGCCACCTTGGGCAAGAGAACTTCGCTTCAGGTAGAGGCTTGGCCTGCATACCGAGGGCGTAGGGCTTAAGACCAAGTCTCCGTCGCTCCGGTGCCCATAAGTTTTGATCCGTAAGGCGTTAAGCGGCGCACAACATACGGTTGGAAAGCTCTCCGAGAGCTCTATGACGGGTGCAGCAAGCTTGCTTGGCTGCGCCTATTTTTGGAGCCAAAAATGGAACGTTTTCAACAATTTCGGGACACTTTTCTTCTTTTGCGATGTTTTTCTGTCCCAGATTGTACGTCGTGAGCCACGAAAAGGACGACAACCTAATCCATCACATTTCTATTGTCGAATCCCACTCCACCTTGGGCAAGATAACTTCGCTTCACGTAGAGGCAGGGCCCGCAAACTGAGGGCGTGGGGCTTAGGACCAGGTCTCCGTCTCTCCGGTGCCCATATCTTTTGATCTGTAAGGAGTTACGCGCTGCACAGCATACTGTTAGAAAGCTCTCTGAGAACTCTACGACAGGGGCATCAAGCCTACTCAGTTGTTCCCTATTTTGGAACCCAAAATCGAACGTTTTCATCAGTTTCTTGACACTTTTATGCTTTTGCGCTATTTTTTCGTCCCGGATCATACGTCATGAACCGCAAAAAGGACGACAATCTAATCCATCACATTTCTATTACCGAATCCTATGCCACCTTGGGCAAGACAACTTCGATTCACGTAGAGGCTCGGCCTGCAAACCGAGGGCGTGGGGCTTAAAACCAAGTCTCCATCGCTCCGATGCCCATAACTTTTGATCCGTAAGGAGTTACGTGACCCACAACATACCGTTGGAAAGCTCTCCGAGAGCTCTATGACGGGGGCAGCAAGCCTGCTCGGCTGTGCCTATTTTTGGAGTTAAAATTTGAACATTTTCTTTAATTTTGGGATACTTTTCTTCTTTTACGTTCTTTTTTCGTCCCGGATCGTACGTCGTGAGCTGCGAAAAGGACGACGACTTAGTCCATCACATTTCTATTACCGAATCCCATGACATCTTGGGCAAGACAACTTCGATTCACGTAGAGGCTGGGCCCGCAAACCGTGGGCGTGGGGCTTAGGACCAGGTCTCCGTCGCTCCGGTGCCCATAACTTTTGATTCGTAAGGAGTTACGCGGTGCACAGCATATTGTTGGAAAGCTCTTCGAGAGCTCTACGATGGGGGCAGCAAGCCTACTCGACTGCACCTATTTTCGAAGCCCAAAATTGAACATTGTCATCAGTTTCGTGACACTTTTCTTCTTTTGCGCTATTTTTCTGTCCTAGATCGTACGTCGTGAGCCGCGAAAAGGACGACAACCTAATCTATCACATTTCTATTACCAAATCCCATGCCACCTTGGGCAAGACAACTTCGCTTCCCGTAGAGGCTGGGGCCGCAAACCGAGGGCGTGGGGCTTAGAACCAGGTCTCCATCGCTCCGGTGCCCATAACTTTTGATCCGTAAGGAGTTATGCGGCGCACAACATACCGTTGGAAAGCTCTCCTAGAGCTTTACGATAGGGGCAGCAAGCCTACTCGGCTGGGCCTGTTTTCAGAGCCCAAAATGTAATGTTTTCATCAAGTTCAGGATAATTTTCTTCTTTTGCGCTGTTTTTCTGTCCTAGATCGTACGTCGTGAGCCGCGAAAAGGACGAAAACCTAATCCATCACATTTCTATTACCGAATCCCACTCCAACTTGGGCAAGACAACTTCGCTTCACATAGAAGTTGGGCCCGGAAACTGAAGGCGTGGGGCTTAGGACCAAGTCTCCGTCGCTTTGGTGCCCATAACTTTTGATCCGTAAGGCGTTACGCGGCACACAACTTACTGTTGGAAAGCTCTCCGAGAGCTCTACGACAGGGGCAGCAAGGCTGCTCGGCTGTGCCTATTTTTGGAGCCCAAAATTGAACGTTTTCATCAATTTCTGGACACTTTTATTCTTTTGCGCTGTTTTTCTGTCCCAGATCGTACGTCGTGAGTTGCAAAAAGGACGACAACCTAATCCATCACATTTCTATTACCGAAACCCATGCCACCTTGGGTAAGAGAACTTCACTTCACGTAGAGGATTGGCCAGCAAACTGAGGGCGTAGGCTTAGGACCAGGTCTCCGTCGCTCCGGTGCCCATAACTTTTGATCCGTAAGGCGTTACGTCGCACACAACATACCGTTGGAAAGCTCTCTGAGAGCTCTACGATGGGGGTAGCAAGCCTGCTCAGCTGCGCCTATTTTCAGAGCCGAAAATGGATTGTTTTCATCAGTTTAGGGACACTTTTCTTCTTTTGCGCTGTTTTTCTGTCCCAGATCGTACGTCGTGAGTCGTGAAAAGGACGACAACCTAATCCATCACATTTCAATTATCGAATCCCACTCCACCTTGGGCAAGACAACTTCACTTCACGTAGAGGCTGGGCACGCAAACCGACGACGTAGGGCTTAGGACCAGGTCTCCGTTTCTCCGGTGCCCATATATTTTGATCCGTAAGGAGTTACGCGGCGCACAGCATACCATTGGAAAGCTCTCTGAGAGCTCTACGACGGGGGCAGCAAGCCTGCTCAGTTGTTGTCACGCCCCAACCCGGCCTATAAAGGTTAGACTAGGGTGTGATCTAAATATTCAAGTCATGTCTCGTACTCAATCGTTCATGAAAGTTTAACACTTAACGTTTAGCCTAGACTCCACAATTTTTTCAAAAAACCGGCAGCATAACGGCTGTAATTGGGCTCTTTAGTTTGACCTAGTTCTCTAAACACCTCAAAATTTCCAATCTCAATTTCATTTCCAACAAAGATTACTATTCATCAATTGAAACGCTACTAGTTGTCTCGAAGTTTCGTTTGATTAATAACCTAGCATGATACTATGTCTCGTTTGTTTGTTAATCCTTGTTACAAACGTACCTGTTGATCTTAGCTTATCAAGGAGTACCTGCTTAAGATTGGATAGGTTCATTTTACTTAATCCTTACCTGAGACTTCATAAATCCTATGATAGATACTAGCCAATAACGATAGCAAAATGACCACAGTAGTGTCTATCTATTTATTATCAGTACAAGCCAAAATTAGACCCCAAATTACAACGGGGGTCTTTTACATTACAAACATCAAGCAACATAAAAAGAAACAGTCTTCAAGCAGCATAGTGTTCACAATGGCCATAATCAAGCAAAGCACATAAGACAGGCAATCATTCCAAGGAATCATCGTTAGGCACGTCGTCCTCGGATACCTATTCTTGATCTTCTTCACGTGAGATGATAAAAGAGGGTGAGTCCTTATGAACTCAACAAGGGGGAACGAGAAATAGGTTTTGAAACTCATTTTTCGGTTCAACTTATGAAAACCCTTTTTGCAAGCATGAATATATCACAAATAAGTACATAACAATAATATAAAAGTAAAGGAACACAATTACCCGTCTTTCCTCCCCAAAGTCCTCTAAGAACCAAGCGAGAGTCCTTATACACATAGTGAAAAGGATACAGTGAGCTTTTGCTCCCAGTTCATTTCCAATATCAGTTGTTGCGGCCGACTTCAAATCATCCCCTTATCACGCCAAATGGGTGTACTCCGGATATACCCCGAAAACCTATGACCCAACTCTCCGAGGAAGTCTAGCCCCCAAGCGAGAGAGGGAATTGGACAATGGTAGTCACGGTTGCACCGGCAAGCCCGATGCTGCCTGGTGTGCGGGAACGCTACCACGCCAGAATGAAAGATTGCAACCTTGTATGCAATGCATATTTATGACATTTAATATATCACATTAGGAGGACAACAAAGTAGGTTGCCTCCGAGCAGTCATAAGATTGCACATTGACAAGTAAACAAGCGAGGCACGATAAGACAAGTATTTTCACTTGAAAGGCACATGTAGTTATATGAATATTAAACGGGCAGCCATGTAACGCACGTAAATCAAGTCATATAACTCATTTCAAAGTTCACGTAATCAAATAACAAGATTATTCAACATGCAACGACATCTATGTGAGACCGGGTGCAAGAAAAGCCTACTTATCAACATGAAATCATATTTAGGGCTACAAGGGCAACTACGGGCAGCCTACTAAACACATAATCCAACACAACATTCAAAGGATCAACACTTAGCAAATTCACCTGGTTACTAGGGTTCCAATTCGTGCTTACCCGTGCGATTAAGCCCCAAGTCATCTCAAAATCAAACTCAAGCCATGCATCGATTAATTCAAACACCCTCAAGTATTCAAAACAGTCCACACAACATCCCAATGCCACAATCCCAAGCATTTAACACAACAAGAGAAGCTACAACAATTTTTTTAAGAACATCTCTAAGTGAAACCCTCACTGCAATGGACTGTTTTCTTACAATAATTAAGACAAGCAAACAAACTCCAATTCCAGTGATCAAGATGTCAAATTAAATCTGAAGAAGTAAACTAAATTCAGAAACAAACCTCGCATTATTTGGAGTTCGGGTTCAATGGTTATAGCCAAAACAGTGAGACTGCACAAAACTGTCCAGATATGCACACATTTCAATACTTGTCGTTTTTTAGGGCCTTAGGGTTAGATTTAGCCTTAGTATATTTCTGACAAAAATGTCCAGAACTGAAAAATCTAGCAGCACACCAAATTTCATGCATTTTTGATATCATTTACTAAGTCAAAACTGGTTCGTTCCACAAGGTCAGTGAATCTGCCAAAACCTGCTTCATTTTTTCAGACTTTCCAGATTTGAACACATTTTAATGATTTTCCATTTTTAGGATCTTAGAGTCAAAATTTGCTTTGTCCTATTTCTGTGAAAAATGTTCATAACTGGCAAAATAGTTACCTACCAATTTTCACGCATTTTCAACATCATTTACCTAGCCAAAATCACCTCGCACCAACAAGACAGAAAGCTGTCACATGCACGATTTCATCTATCATCACATTCTAGCCCAAAATCTTGCCATGCATGGTTGTAAAAGCTTATGAACACACATATGTCTCAAGTACAGAAGCAAAGATAAACATTTAAGAGTATGCATGTGGTTTTTTGAAAGATTTTCAAGAAGTTTTAGCCCTCACCTTAGCAGAACAACAAGAAGATGCACAAGACTCTTGGTGAAGTACAAAGTTGATCTTCTTCCTTGCTTAGCCGAGACACCACTCGATTTTCTCTATTTTTCCTAGCTTAGTCACCAAGTTCTTAGTAGGTGCATGTGGTTAGAACAAGAAGAAAAGAAATGGAAGCTAGGAAACTCACCTACGCCGAAATGGAGACTCAAAGAGCTTGCATGTGTGTTTCTTGCAACCTAGCTTGCTTAGTCGAGGTCCCTAGCTTCTTGCTTGCCTTGATGAACCATGGAGTGATGAAGATAAGCTATGGAGTGTAGAAACTCAGCCAAAGCCGAGAGAGAGAGAGAGAAGAATGAGAGGGAGAGAGAGAAATGTGAGGAAATGAGATAAATGAAAGAAAAATAAAAGCTTTTGCAATTGTCGAGGCTTGTGTCGGCCTTGGGCATAAAAATTTCAGACTTTTGTGTCTTCAAGAAGCATTTTGAAATTCCTAGCATGGGCAAGGAGCTTGTGTCGAAATGGTGGGGCTTTGGGGAGGGTTTGAGCTAAATTTTTTTTATGCATTTGTGTCATAGAATGTCATAGAATGTTTGGGAATAAGATTTGAATTATGCAAAGAAATCACAAGGCACACAAGGTGGTCGGCCAAGGATTGAAAAATCTGAATCTTTGTCATCTTTTGAGCATTATTTAATTGTGTGTTTGGAAAGTGCAAAAAAATAAGGAATAAAGAATGAGAATGTCTAACTTTTGGTGCAATTTCGTCTTCTAGTGGGTTGAATTAGTAATTTAATATTAGTTAGTGGAATTGTAGGATTAATTAATGATCTAATACTTCGTGTAAGATGCTTTCTTGATTAGCGTGAGGGCACGCTTTGCTAGGTCTAGGGCACGCACTACGAGGTAGGGCACGAACTAAGAGACGAATGCACGTTTCCCAAGTAAATGCATACAACCCTAAATGAATGCATGTAATTCAATGCATGGCACACAAAACGAAACACAATTCTTAAACCTAGGTTAAGGCACGCAAATCTAGGTTAGGGCACTCTAAACGAGGTATCACACACAAATCGAGGTCGGGCCTCACATCCTCCCATCCTTAAAAGAATTTTCATCCCGAAATTCAATATTACCTTTGAAATAAAGTTGGATACTGTTGCTCCATCTGGTCTCGCCTTTCCCACGTTGCTTCTTCAACTCCATGATGATCCCACAACACTTTCACCATAGTTATAGTTTTGTTGCGTAACTCCCGATCTTGCTGGTCTAGGATCCGAATGGGCTTCTCTTCATAAGACAAGTTCTCTCGAAGCTGCAACGGCTCTGGCTCCAAGATATGCGATGGATCAGGGTGATACTTTCGCAGCATTGAAACATGAAAGACGTCGTGAATATTGGAGAGGTTTTGGGGTAGTGCCAGGCGATACGCCAATTTGCCAACCTTCTCAATTATCTCGAATGGTCCTACAAACCTCGGGCTCAACTTTCTACCCTTGTCGTTTTTAATCAGTCCCCTCTGGGGTGATATCTTTAAGAACACCTTGTCGCCAACCTCAAACTCTAGGCTCCGTCTCCGATGGTCGGCATAACTTTTCTGCCTGCTTTGGGCGGTAAGCATCCGTTTCCGGATGAGGTGAATATTATCCACAGTCTTTATAAGTTCAGGTAGAAGGGTTAGGTCAAAAGTCTTCGTTTCACCCACTTCATCCCAGTAAATTGGGGATCGACACTTACGTCCATACAACGCCTCAAATGGGGTCATCCTGATAGTGGCCTGATAACTATTATTATAAGCAAATTCCGCTAGAGATAGATATTTCTCCCAACATTTACCGAAGTCTAAAACACACGCCCTCAACATATCCTCCAGAATCTGAATAGTTCTCTCAGATTGTCCATCAGTCTGAGGATGATAAGCCGTGCTGAAACTCAACTTCGTTCCCAAAGCTTCTTGCAATCTCTTCCAAAATCGGAAAGTAAAACGAGGATCCCTATCCGATACAATACTCACAGGCATCCCGTGCAATCTTACAATCTCCGCCACATACATATCTCCCAATTTCTCAGGACTATCCTCCTTGTTCATCGGTAAGAAGTGTGTTGACTTAGTCAATCTATCCACTATGACCCAAACGGCGTCATGACCCTTTTGTGACCTGGGCAGGTTCATAACAAAGTCCATAGTTATATGTTCCCATTTCCATTGAGGAATCTCCAACGGTTGAAGTAAACCTGCCGGTCGTTGATGTTCCGCTTTGACTCTCTGCCAAGTCAAACACCGTGCCACAAACTCTGTAATCTCTCTTTTCATGTTATTCCACCAATAGTGTTGCTTCAAATCCCGGTACATCTTTGTTCTGCCTGGGTGAATAGTATATCTTGAATTATGGGCTTCTTCAAGAATCTTCTTTTTCAGCTCTGGCTCATTAGGAACACAAATCCGATTCCTAAACCTCCAAACATCATCATCATGAAACTTGAAATCTGTGTTGCTTTCTTTAATCTTCTAAAACTGTTAGTCCTTCTGTTGAGCCTCTCGTAATTCAGACAGCAAGGTCGATTGAACTTGTGTAGTGGCAAAAAGTAACCCTTTCCGAGTCAATTGTGGTTTCCACAAAAATGCTTCCTCCAACAACTCCTGCACTTTGACTTCCAGTTTTGCCATGCTTTCTTTCCTACTTAAAGCATTTGCAACTACATTTGCTTTACCGGGCACATAATTGATTGTGTGGTTATAATCATCCAAAAGTTCCATCCACCGTCTTTGCCTCATATTTAACTCTTTTTGTGAGAACAAGTATTTCAAGCTCTTGTGATCAGTAAACACCTCGAACTTGTTACCCCACAGATAGTGCCTCAATTTCTTAAGTGCAAACACAATAGCCGCTAACTCTAAATCATGCGTCGGGTAGTTCAATTCATACGGCTTCGGTTTCCTAGAAGCATACGCAATCACTTTACCATTTTGCATCAACACACAACCCAATCCTTCCTTCGAAGCATCGCTATAGATTACAAAACCTTGACTCCCTTCAGGCAATGCAAGAATAGGTGCGGTAGTCAATCTTTTCTTCAATTCTTGGAAGCTGTTCTCACACTTATCATCCCACACGAACTTTGTTTTCTTTTGAGTGAGCTTTGTAAGCGGTCCTGCAATCTTAGAGAAATCCTTCACGAATCTCCGATAATAGCCGGCTAGACCCATAAAACTCCGAACCTCCGTAACGTTTTCCGGCTTCTTCCAAGACATCACCGCTTTTATCTTTGCTGGGTCCACTGCTATTCCCTCTTGGGATATGATATGCCCCAAAAATGCAATCTGCTGCAACCAAAATTCGTACTTGCTAAACCTTGCATACAATTGATGCTCTCAAAGTTTCTGCAATACTAATCGCAGATGTTGTTCATGCTCAGCCTCGGATTTCGAGTATACCAAAATATCATCAATGAAGATCACCACAAATTGGTCCAAGTAGGGTTGAAACACCTTGTGCATCAAGTCCATAAAAGCTGCAGGGGCATTAGTTAGTCCAAACGACATCACCACATATTCATAATGCCCATATCTTGTCCTGAAAGCCGTTTTAGGCACATCCTCCTTTTTGATCCGCAACTGATAGTACCCTTGCCTCAAGTCGAGTTTCGAATACACTTTGGGTCCTTGAAGTTGATCGAACAAATCGTCGATCAATGGAAGTGGGTATATATTCTTGACGGTCACTTGGTTCAATCCTCGGTAATCGATGCATAGCCTCAACGTTCCGTCTTTCTTCTTTACAAATAGGACTGGTTCATCCTATGGAGAAGAACTTGGTTAAACAAACCCCTTCTTCAACAATCCTTGCCATTGGTCCTTCAATTCCTGTAGCTCGGCCGGTGCCATATGATAGGGAGCTTTAAATATCGGCTGGTGCCAGGCAGCAACTCTATAATGAACTCGATCTCCCGATTTGGGGGTAAACCGGGCAATTCTTCTGGAAACATATCCGCATAGTCTTTGATCACTGGCATCTCCTCCAACTTAGCTTTGTCCGATGGCTTGTTGATGAGGTAAGCTAAGTATCCACTATACCCTTTTCTCAAGGACTTCACTGCTTTCGTAGATGAAATTATGGAACTCCCGATGAAATCTCTTCGACCCATTACCTCCAATATTGGTTGACCAGGTATCCAGAATGTTACAATCTTCGTCCGGCAATCTAGTTGGGCATAATGCTTTGCCAACCAGTCCATCCCTAAAATGACTTCATAGTCTCAAAAGGGTAATACAATAAGATTGGCTAAGAATTCCCTATCTTTAATTTGGATTTTACATGCTTTACAAGCTGAGCTAGTAACAAGTTTAGAACCCATCGGAGTACCAACTTCTACTTCGTAAGGCAAACATACAACTTTCAATTTCACACATTACACACATAAGGGAGTAATAAATGAATGAGTAGCACCCGGATCAATTAGCACCCTAACAGGTTGATTCAGTATGAAGAATGTACCTTCAACAACAGCGGTCTCCTCTAGAAGCTCCTCGTACTCAATAGCAAAAGCTCGAGCCTAAACTCTAGGAACTGGAGTCTTGCCTCTACCAGCTGGTTTAACCTGATTTTGTCCTGCTTGCAATTTAAGGCAATCCTTGATCTGATGCTGATCACTGTCACATCTCACACATCGTCTTGACTTCTTCCAGCACTGGGCCTCGGTATGCCCCTTCTTGTCGCAGTAAGAACAATTGACAGACTGAGTAGCAGGTGAACTACTTGTGGATCCGCGGGTGGAAGAGGCTGATGGCACTTTCGTCGGGCCATGGTTATTCACTGGTCTATTCTGGCTCTGGCCCTGACTACGACTTTGGCTCTGGAATTTCCTCTATTGACCTGAAGGCTGGTATGGTTTCTTGTTCGGCTGACTCGAACAGGCTCTATCAAGTTTCCTCTTCTCAACTCGGGAAGCAGCAGCAAAGAGAGCGGAATAGGTATCGAAGTCATGCGAAGCCAACTGGTCCTGAATCTCTGGCCCTAATCCAGTCGTAAATTTCCACATCTTCGCCTCCGGAGTACTGACCATGTATTGAGCATAACGGGACAGTCGGTCAAAACGAGCCTCGTACTAGGCCACCGTCATGTTACCCTTGTTCAAGTGCATGAACTCCTCAATCCGCCTCTACTTGGAAACTGCAGGTACATATTTCTCCTTGAAGGCCTTAACGAAATTATCCCACGAGCGAGGTGTTTGATCAGTTTCCCACAGTGCCTCCACAGTGTGCCACCAATGCTCAGCATCCCCGTGCAACAGAAACACAGCAAACTCCATATTTTCTTCATCAGTATAATCAAGTGGCCTGAAAATCCTCTCGATCTCAGACAGCCAAGCCTTTGCTTTCTCATCATCAGCTTCCCCGTGGAATTTGGACGGGCGAAAATCAAGGAACTCCCTCATTTTGCTATGTCTCCTATGGTTACCATCATTCCTGTTGTTATTGTTGTTTGCTTCACATGCATCTTGACGTTCCATCACTCGTGACACGCGATCCGTGGCATTCACCATCATGTTAAACATAGCTATGCCGGGATTAGTTTGATAAGCATCTTCGGTCTCTTGGGATTCACCGCTCCTATTAGTAGTGCGGGTACTAGGGCCAGCCATCTATAGGCACAGATTACGATGCACAATTTATTGAAATACGACGAACAAGAATTTAATGCATAAGATATGCAACATAATATAGATACACAATTCTAGAAACAATTAAGACATGTTAATTACTTAAGCACATAGAACATAGAAGGCAAATTTAACATTCTCACACAATAACATATAAACAAGTCATCCTAATTACCTTAGGGCTCTACCCATGATCCGAGAGTTAAACCCGGCTTAAGCAATCTAAGCTCTGATACCAAATAAGGTGTCACGCCCCAACCCGACCTATAAAGGTTAGACTAGGGTGTGATCTAAACATTCAAGTCATGTCTCGTACTCAATCATTCATGAAAGTTTAACACTTAACGTTTAGCCTAGACTCCACAATTTTTTCAAAAAATCGACAGCATAACGGCTGTAATTGGGCCCTTTAATTTGACCTAGTTCTCTAAACACCTCAAAATTTCCAATCTCAATTTCATTTCCAACAAAGATTACTATTCATAAATTAAAACGCTACTAGTTGTCTCAAAGTCTTGTTTGATTAATAACCTAGCATGATACTTTGTCTAGTTTGTTTGTTAATCCTTGTTACAAACGTACCTGTTGATCTTAGCTTATCAATGAGTACCTGCTTAAGATTGGATAGGTTCATTTTACTTAATCCTTACCTGAGACTTCATAAATCCTATGATAGATACTAGCCAGTAACGATAGCAAAACGATCACAGTAGTGTCTATCTAGTTATTATTAGTACAAGCCAAAATTAGACCCCAAATTACAACGAGGGTCTTTTACATTACAAACATCAAGCAACATGAAAAGAAACAGTCTTCAAGCAGCATAGTGTTCACAATGGCCATAATCAAGCAAAGCACATAGACAGGCAATCATTCCAAGGAATCATCATTAGGCACGTCGTCCTCGGGTAACTGTTCTTGATCTTCTTCACCTGAGATGATAAAAGAGGGTGAGTCCTTATGAACTCAGCGAGGGGGAACGAGAAATAGGTTTTGAAACTCATTTTCTGGTTCAACTTATGAAAACCCTTTTTGCAAGCATAAATATATCACAAATAAGTACATAACAATAATATAAAAGTAAAGGAACACAATTACCCGTCTTTCCTCCCTGAGGTCCTCTAGGAACCAAGCGAGAGTACTTATACACATAGTGAAAAAGATACGGTGAGCTTTTGCTCTCAGTTCATTTCCAGTATCAGTTGTTGCAGCCGACTTCAAATCATCCCCTTATTACGCCAAATAGGTGTACTCCGGATGTACCCCGAAATCCTATGACCCAACTCTCCGTGGAAGTCTAGCCCCCAAGCGAGAGAGGGAATTGGACAATGGTAGTCACGGTTGTACCGACAAGCCCGATGCCGCCCGGTGTGCGTGAACGCTACTACGCCAGAATGAAAGGTTACAACCTTATATGCAATGCACATTTATGACATTTAATATATCACATTAGGAGGACAACAAAGTAGGTTGCCTCCGAGCAGTCATAAGATTGCACATTGACAAGTAAACAAGCGAGGCATGATAAGACAAGTATTTTCACTTGAAAGGCACATGGAGTTATATGAACATTAAACGGGCAGCCATGTAACGCACGTAAATCAAGTCATATAACTCATTTCAAAGTTCACGTAATCAAATAACAAGATTATTCAACATGCAACGACATCTACGTGGGACCGGGTGCAAGAAAAGCCTACTTATCAACATGAAATCATATTTAGGGCTACAAGGGCAACTACGGGCAGCCTACTAAACACATAATCCAACACAACATCCAAAGGATCAACACTTAGCAAATTCACCTGGTTACTAGGGTTCCAATTCGTGCTTACCCGTGCGATTAAGCCCCAAGTCATCTCAAAATCAAACTCAAGCCATGCATCGATTAATTCAAACACCCTCAAGTATTCAAAACAGTCCACACAACATCCCAATCCCACAATCCCAAGCATTTAACACAACAAGAGAAGCTACAATAATTTTTTTAAGCACATCTCTAAGTGAAACCCTCACTGCAATGGACTGTTTTCTCACAATCATTAAGACAAGCAAACAAACTCCAATTCCAGTGATCATGATGTCAAATTAAATCTGAAGAATTAAACTAAATTCAGAAACAAACCTCGCATCATTTGGAGTTCGGGTTCAATGGTTATAGCCAAAACAGTGAGACTGCACAAAACTGTCCAGATATGCACACATTTCAGTACTTGTCATTTTTTAGGGCCTTAGGGTCAGATTTAGCCTTAGTCCATTTCTGACAAAAATGTCCAGAACTGAAAAGGCTAGCAGCAAACCAAATTTCATGCATTTTGGATATCATTTACTAAGTCAAAACTGGCTCGTTCCACAAGGTCAGTGAATATGCCAAAACCTGCTTCATTTTTCCAGACTTTCCAGATTTGGACACATTTTAATAATTTGTCATTTTGAGGATCTTAGAGTCAAAATTAGCTTTGTCCTACTTCTGCGAAAAATGTTCATAACTGGCAAAACTAGTCATCTACAAATGTTCACACATTTTCAATATCAGTTATCTAGCCAAAATCACCTCGCACCAACAAGATAGAAAGCTGTCACATGCACGATTTCATCTATCATCCCATTCTAGCCCACAATCTTGCCATGCATGGTTGTAAAAGCTTATGAACACACATATATCTCAAGTACAGAAGCAAAGATAAATATTTAAGAGCATGCATGTGGTTTTTTGAAAGATTTTCAAGAAGTTTTAGCCCTCACCTTAGCAAAACAACAAGAAGATGCACAAGACTCTTGGTGAAGCACAAAGTTGATCTTCTTCCTTGCTTAGCCGAGACACCACTCGATTTTCTCTATTTTTCCTAGCTTAGTGACCAAGTTCTTAGTAGGTGCATGTGGTTCGAACAAGAAGAAAAGAAATGGAAGCTAGCAAACTCACCTAAGTCGAAATGGAGACTCAAAGAGCTTGCATGTGTGTTTCTTGCAACCTAGTTTGCTTAGTCGAGGTCCCTAGCTTCTTGCTTGCCTTGATGAACCATGGAGTGATGAAGATAAGCTATGGAGTGTAGAAACTCAGCCAAAGCTGAGAGAGAGAGAGAGAGAGAGAGAGAGAGAAAGAGAACAATGAGAGGGAGAGAGAGAAATGTGAGGAAATGAGAGAAATGAAAGAAAAATAAAAGCTTTTGCAATTGTTGAGGCTTGTGTCGGCCTTGGGCATAAAAATTTCAGACTTTTGTGTCTTCAAGAAGCATTTTGAAATTCCTAGCATGGGCAAGGAGCTTGTGTTGAAATGGTGGGGCTTTAGGGAGGGTTTGAGCTAATTTTTTTATGCATTTGTGTCATAGAATATCATAGAATGTTTGGGAATAAGATTTGAATTATGCAAAGCAATCACAAGGCACACAAGGTAGTCGGCCAAGGCTTGAAAAATCTGAATCTTTGTCATCTTTTGAGCATTATTTAATTGTGTGTTTGGAAAGTGCAAAAGAATAAGGAATAAAGAATGAGAATGTCTAGCTTTTGGTGCAATTTCGTCTTCTAGTGGGTTGAATTAGTAATTTAATATTAGTTAGTAGAATTGTAGGATTAATTATTGATCTAGTGCTTCGTGTAAGAAGCTTTCTTGATTAGCGTGAGGGCACGCTTTCCCAGGTCTAGGGCACACACTACGAGGTAGAATACGAACTACGAGACGAATGCATGTTTCCCAAGTAAATGCACGCAACCCTAAATGAATGCATGTAATTCAATGCATGGCACACAAAACGAAACACAATTCTTAAACCTAGGTCAAGGCATGCAAATCTAGGTTAGGGCACTCTAAACGAGGTATCGCACGCAAATCGAGGTCGGGCCTCACAGCCGTGCCTTATTTTGGAGCCCAAAATCGAACGTTTTCATCAGTTTCGGGACACTTTTCTTCTTTTACGCTGTTTTTCCGTCGCGAATCATACGTCGTGAGCCGCAAAAATGTCGACAACCTAATCCATCATATTTCTATTACCGAATCCTATGCCACCTTGGGCAAGACAACTTCGCTTCACGTAGAGGCTCGGCCCACAAACCGAGGGCGTGGGGCTTAGGACCAGGTCTCCATCGCTCCGGTGCCCATAACTTTTGATCCGTAAGGAGTTACGCGGCGCACAACATACCGTTGGAAAGCTTTCCGAGAGCTCTACGACGGGGGCTGCGAGCCTGCTCGGCTGCGCCAGTTTTTGGAGCCCAAAATCAAATGTTTTCATCAATTTCGGGACACTTTTCTTCTTTTGCGTTATTTTTCCGTCCTGGATCGTACGTCGTGAGCCTAAAAAAGGACGACAACCTAATCCATCACATTTCTATTATCGAATCCCATGCCACATTGGGCAAGACAACTTCGCTCAACGTAAAGGCTGGGCTCGCAAACCGAGGGCGTGGGGCTTAAGACCAGGTCTCCGTCGCTCCGGTGCCCATAACTTTTGATCCGTAAGGAGTTACGCGGCGCACAGCATACCGTTGGAAAGCTCTTCGATAGCTCTACGATGGTGGTAGCAAGCTTGCTCAGCTGTGCCTGTTTTTGGAGCCCAAAATTGAACTGTTTCATAAGTTTCGGGACACTTTTCTTCTTTTGTGTTGTTTTTCCGTCCTGGATCGTATGTCGTGAGCCGCAAAAAGGACGACAACCTAATCCATCACATTTGTATTACCAAATCCCATGCCACCTTGGGCAAGACAACTTCACTTCCCGTAGAGGCTGGGGCCGCAAACCGAGGGCGTGGGGCTTAGGACCAGGTCTCCGTCGCTCCGGGGCCCATAACTTTTGATTCGTAAGGAGTTACGTGGCGCACAACATACCGTTGGAAAGCTCTCCAAGAGCTCTACGATGGGGGCAGCAAGCCTGCTCGGTTGTGCCTATTTTCGGAGCCCAAAATCAAATGTTTTCATTAATTTCTGGACACTTTTCTTCTTTTGCGCTGTTTTTCCGTCCTGGATCGTACGTCGTGAGCCGTGAAAAGGACGACAACCTATTCCATCACATTTCTATTACTGAATCCCATGCCACCTTAAGCAAGACAACTTCGCTTCACGTAGAGGCTGGGCCCGCTAACCGAGGGCGTCGGGCTTATGACGAAGTCTCCGTCGCTCCTGTGCCCATAACTTTTGATCTGTAAGGCATTATGCGGCGCACAACATACCGTTGGAAAGCTCTTTGAGAGCTCTACGGCGGGGGCAGCAAGCCTCCTAGGCTACGCCTATTATCGGAGCCCAAAATGGAACGTTTTCATCAGTTTCGGGACACTTTTCTACTTTCGCGCTATTTTTCTGTCCCAGATCGTACGTCGTGAGCCACAAAAAGGACGACAACCTAATCCATCACATTTCTATTACCGAATCCCACTCCACCTTGGGCAAGACAACTTCGCTTCACGTAGTGGCTGGGCCCACAAACCGAGGGCGTGGGCTTTAGGACCAGGTCTCCGTCACTCCGGTGCCCATAACTTTTGATCCGTAAGGAGTTACGTGGCGCACACATACCGTTGGAAAGCTCTCCGAGAGCTCTACGTTGGGGGCAGCAAGCCTGCTCAGCTACGCCTGTTTTCGGACCCAAATTGAATGTTTTCATCAATTTTGGGACATTTTTCTTCTTTTGCGTTGTTTTTCCATCACGGATCATACGTTGTGAGCTGCGAAAAGGAAGGCAACCTAATCCATCACATTTCTATTATCGAATCCCATGCCACCTTGGGCAAGACAACTTAACTTCACGTAGAGGCTGGGCCAGCAAACCGAGGGCGTGGGGCTTAGCACCAGGTCTCCGTCGCTCAGGATCTCATAACTTTTGATCCGTAAGGAGTTACGCGGCGCATAGCAAACCGTTGGAAAGCTCTCCGAGACCTCTATGATGGGGGCAGCAAGCCTGTACAACTGTGCCTAATTTTGGAACCCAAAATCGAACGTTTTCACCAGTTTCTGGACACTTTTCTTAGTTTGCGTTGTTTTTCCGTCCCGGATCGTACGTCGTGAGCCGCAAAAGGACGACGACTTAATCCATCACATTTATATTACTGAATCCCACGGCACCTTGGGCAAGACAACTTCGATTCACGTAGAGGCTGGGCCCGCAAACCGTGGGCGTGGGGCTTAGAACCAGGTCTCTATCGCTCCGGTGCCCATAACTTTTGATTCGTAAGGAGTTATGCGGCGCACAACATACCGTTGGAAAGCTCTCCAAGAGCACTACGACGGGGGCAGCAAGGCTGCCTAGCTGTGCCTGATTTTGGTGCCAAATTCTAACATTTTCATCAGTTTCTGGACACTTTTCTTCTTTTGCGCAGTTTTTCCGTCCCGGATCGTATGTCGTGAGCCGCGAAAAGGACGACAACCTAATCCATCACATTTCTATTACCGAATCCCATTGCACCTTGGGCAAGAGAACTTCACTTCACGTAGAGGTTGGGCCCGCAAACCGAGGGTGTGGGACTTGGGACCAAGTCTCCATCGCTCCGGAGCCCATAACTTTTGATCCGTAAGGAGTTACGTGGCGCACAGCATGCCGTTGGAAAGCTCTCCGAGAGCTCTACGATGGGGGCAGCAGGCCTACTCGGTTGCACCTATTTTCGGAGCCCAAAATCAAATATTTTCATCAATTTCGGGATACTTTTCTTCTTTTACGTTGTTTTTCCATCCCGGATCGTACGTCGTGAGCCTCGAAAAGGACGATAACCTATTCCATCACATTTCTATTATCGAATCCCACGCCACCTAGGGCAAAACAACTTCGCTTCACGTAGAGACTGGGCTCGCAAACCATGGGCGTGGGGCTTAGGACCAGGTGTCCATCGCTCTGGTGCCCATAACTTTTGATCCGAAAGGAGTTACGCAGCGCACAGCATACTGTTGGAAAGCTCTCTGAGAGCTCTACAATGGGGGTAGCAAGCCTGCTCAGCTGTGCCTGATTTTGGAGCCCAAAATTGAACGTTTTCATCAGTTTTTGGACACTTTTCTTATTTTGCGCTGTTTTTCAGTCCCGGATTGTACGTTGTGAGCCGCGCAAAGGACGACAACCAAATCCATCACATTTCCATTACTAAATCCCATGGCACCTTGGGCAAGACAACTTCAATTCACGTAGAGGCTGGGCCCGCAAACTGTGGGCGTGGGGCTTAGGACCATGTCTCCATCGCTCCGGTGCCTATAACTTTTGATCCGTAAAGATTTTCGCTGCGCACAGCATACCGTTGGAAAGCTCTCCGAGAGCTTTACGACGGGGGCAGCAAGCCTGCTCAATTGTGCCTGATTTTGGAGTCCCAAATCGAATGTTTTCATAAGTTTTTGGACACTTTTCTTCTTTTGCGCTGTTTTTCCGTCCTGGATTATACGTCGTGAGCCGTAAAAAGAACGACAAACTATTCCATCACATTTCTATTACCAAATCCCACTCAACCTTGGGCAAGACAACTTCGCTTCACGTAGTGGCTGGGCCCTCAAACCGAGGGCGTGGGGCTTAGGACCAGGTCTCCGTCGCTCTGGTGCCTATAACTTTTCATCCGTAAGGAGTTACGCAGCGCAAAACATACCGTTGGAAAGCTCTTCGAGAGCTCTACAATGGGGGTAGCAAGTCTGCTCAGCTGTGCCTAATTTGGAGCCCAAAATTGAACGTTTTCATCAGTTTTAGGGCACTTTCCTTCTTTTGCGCTGTTTTTTCGTCCCAGATCGTACGTCGTGAGCTGTACAAAGGATGACAACCAAATCCATCACATTTCGATTACTAAATCCCATTGCACCTTGGGCAAGACAACTTCGATTCACGTAGAGGCTGGGCCTGCAAACCATGGGCGTGGGGCTTAGGACCAGGTCTTCATCGCTCCGGTGCACATAACTTTTGATCCTTAAGGAGTTACGCGGCTCACAGCATACCGTTGGAAAGCTCTCCGAGAGCTCTACGACGAGGGCAGCAATCCTGCTCAGCTGTTGTCACGCCCCAACCCGGCCTATAATGGTTAGACTAGGGTGTGATCTAAGCATTCAAGTCTGTTCATGTACTTAATCGTTAAAGGAGGTTTAGCACTTAACGTTTTATCCTAGACTCCAAAATTTTTCAGAAATCCGGTAGCATAACGGCTATAATTGGGCTCTTTGGTTTGACCTAGTTCTCTAAACGCCTCAAAATTTACCATCTGAATTCCATCTCCAACTAAGATTACTATTTTACCATCAACTAAATTGCCTATTGGTTATTTTGATATCTCGTTTGATTTATAACCTAGCATGATACTATGTCTCGTTTGTTTATTTGTCCTCGTTACACATATACCTGTTGATCTTAGCTCAATAGCAATTACCTGTTAAGATTGGATAAGTTCATTTACTTAGTTCTTTAACTAAAGCGTCATAACCTAAGATAGATACTAGTGGTAATAAAAGCAAAACGATCATAGTAGTGTCATGTCTAGCATCAGTCTACTTAATATAAGTACAAACCAAAATTAGATCCCAAATTACAACGGGGGTCTTTTACATCACAACATTTGAGCAACACAAAGAAAATAGTCTTCAAGTAACACAATGATCACAAGCAGCCATAATCAAGCAAAGCAAACAAGACAGGTAATCACTCCAGGGGTTCATCACTAGGCATATTGTCCTCGGGTTCCTGTACCTGTTCTTCTTCACCTGAGATGATAAAAGAGGGTGAGTCCTTATCAACTCAGCGAGGGGGAACGAGAAATAAGTTTTGAAACTCATTTTCCGGTTCAACTTATGAAAATCCTTTTTTCAAACATGAAAATAACATAAATATAAGTATAGAAACAGGAATACCGGTCTTTCCTCCCCGAGGTTCTCTAGGAACCAAGCGAGAGTACTTATACACATATTAAAAAGGATACAGTGAACTTTTGCTCTCAGATCAGTTCCAAGATCAATTGTTGCGGCCGACTTCAAATCATTCCCCAAACACGCCAGGTGGGTGTACTCCGGATGTACCCCGAAATCCTATGACCCAACTCTCCGAGGAAGTCTAGCCCCCAAGCGAGAGAGGGAATGGGACCATGGTAGTCACGGGTGCACCAGCAAGCTCGATGCCGCCCGGTGTGCGTGATCGCTACCATGCCAACAGGAAAGGTTGCAACCTTGTATGCAATGCACATTCATGACAGGTAATATATCACAGTAGGAAGACAACAAAGTAGGTTGCCTCCGGACAGTCATAAGATTGCACATTGACAGGTAAACAAGCAGGGCACGATAAGACAGGAATTTTCACTTGAAGGCATATAGAGTTATATGAAAATTAAACAGGCAGCCATGTAACACATGTAAAACAGGCCATATAACTCATTAAGAAGTCCACGAGATCAAGTGATAAGATTATTCAACATGCAATGATATTAACATGGGTTCGGTAGCAAGAAAATCTTATTTGACAACATGCCATGGTCAAATTCACATTTGAAGTTATAAAACATTTACGGGCAGCCCACTAAGCATATAATTTCCACACAATAACCAAAAGATCAACACTTAACAAAACTACCTAGTTATTAGGGTTTCCATTTCATGCTTAATCATGTGATTAAAACCCTAAGTCAACTCAAAATCATTCTCAAGTCATGCATCGTTCCATTCAAGCATCCTCAAGTACTCAAAGCAGTCCACATAACATCCCAACACCACATTTCCACACAATTGGAACCACAAGAGAGGTTACAACAATTTTCCAAGCATGTAGCTAAATGAAACCTTTACTGCAATAGGCTGTTTTCCCACAATCAATAGGATAATCAAACAATCTCCAAATTCAGTGAATAAGATGTCAAATTAAAGATTAAGAAGTTAAATAAAATCAGAAACAAACCTTGCATCAATTGGAGTTTAGAATCATTAGTTATAGCCGAAACAGTGAGGTAGCACAAAACTGTCCAGATTTGGACACTTTTCAGAAATTTACGTTTTTGAGATCCTTAGGGTCAGTTTTAGATTTGGTCCATTTCTGACAAAATTGTCCAGAACCGAAAAATATAGCAGAACACCAAATTTAATGCATTTTGGACAACATTTACTAAGTCAAATATGGTTCGTTCCAGAAGGTCAGTGCATCTGCCAAAACCTGCTTCATTTCTCCAGATTTCCAGATTTGGTCACATTTTAAAGATTTTCCATTTTGTGGACCCTAGAGTCAAAATTTGCTTCGGAATATTTCTGGGAAAAATGTTCAAAACTGTCCAAAATAGTCACCTACCAATTTTCAAGCATTTTCAACATCATTTTCCTAGCTAAACTTACCTCGAACAGACTGGTCAGAGAGTTGTCAACAATTTCAACTTCACCTAGCATCATTTTCAAGCCAAGATCTTGCCATGCATGGTTGTTTAAGCTTATGAACGACCATATATCTCAAGTACAGAAGCAAATACACACATTTATGAGCATGCATGTGAATTTTTGAAGAGTTTTCAAAAGGTTTTAACCCTCACCTTAGCAATCAACCACAAGATGTTTAAAACCTTGTTGAAGCTCAAATCTTCTCCTTTCCCTTGCTTAGCCGAAATCCCCACTAGTTTTTCTCTATTTTTCCTAGCTTAATGATCAATCTCTTAGCACATGCATGAAGTTAAAACATGAAGAAAAGAAATGGATGTCAATAAGCTCACCTAGGCTGAATAGAAGACTCCAAAGCACATGCAAATATGATTTCTACTCCTTAGCTAGCTCGGTTGTGGTTCCTTGCTTGTAGCTTGCTATGCTTAGCTATGGTGTGAAGAAGAGAAGCTAAGAAGATGAAGAACTCAGCCAAGGCCGAGAATGAGAGAGGAAAATGAGAGGGGAGAGAGAAAGAGTGAAAGAGAAATGAAGAAATGACAAACAATTCAAGCCTTTTGCAAGTTTAAGGAGAATGTCGGCCTTGGGCTTCCAAATCTGAATTTTTTGTGTCTTCAAGGTGGAAATTTGAAATGCTAGCATGGGCTATGGGTTTTTGGTCGAGCAAGAGAGAGATTTGAGGTGGTTTTGATCATTTTTTATGCATTTTGGTGTCATAGTTTGTCTAAGCATGCATATTTAATTGTGCAATTGTTCAAACCTTGTGCAAACACCATGGTATGGTCGGCCAATGCTAGATTCAAATCTGAATTTTTTGTCAACTTTGATCATCAATTAATTGTGTCTTGAAAGTGCAAAAAGAATAAGGAATAAAGAATGAAGAATGTTTAGTGTTTGGTGCATTTTTGTCTTCTAGTGAGTTGAATTTGGATTATTATATTGATAGTGGATTTTGTAGGATTGTTTAATAGTCTAGTGCTCCGTGAAAGATGCTTTCTTGATTAGCGTGAAGGCACGCTTTCCTAGGTTTAGGCCACGATCTACGAGGTAGGACACGAACTACGAGACGAACGCACGTTTTTCAAGTAAATGCACGCAATCCAAAATGAATGCACGTAATTCAATGCATGGCACATAAAATGAACACAATTCTTAAACCTAGGTCACGACACACAAATCTAGGTTAGGGCACACGAAGCTAGGTTCCGCACGCAAATCGGGGTCGGGCCTCACAGTTGTGCCTATTTTGGAGCCCAAAATCGAACGTTTTCATCAGTTTCTGGACACTTTTCTTCTTTTGCGATATTTTTTCGCCCTGCATCGTACGTCGTAAGCCGCAAAAAGGACGACAACCTAATCCATCACATTTCTATTACTGAATCCCACGGCACCTTGGGCAAGACAACTTCGATTCATGTAGAGGCTGGGCCTGCAAACCGTGGGCGTGGGGCTTAGGACCAGGTCTCCATCACTCCGGTGTCCATAACTTTTGATCCGTAAGGAGTTACGCGACGCACAGCATACCGTTGGAAAGCTCTCCGAGAGCTCTACAACGTGGGCAGCAAGCCTGCTCAGATGTGCCTAATTTTGGAGCCCAAAATCAAACGTTTTCATTAGTTTCTGGACACTTTTCTTCTTTTTCGATGTTTTTCCGTCCCGTATCGTACGTCGTGAGCCGCGAAAAAGACGACAACCTAATCCATCACATTTCTATTACTGAATCCCACTCAACCTTGGGCAAGACAACTTCGCTTCACGTTGTGGTTGGGCCCGCAAACCGAGGGCGTGGGGATTAGGACCAGGTCTCCGTTGCTCCGGTGCCCATAACTTTTGATCTGTAACGAGTTACGCAGCATACAGCATACCGTTGGAAATCGCTCCGAGAGCTCTACAACGGGGGCAGTAAGCCTGCTCAGCTGTGCCTGATTTTGGAGCCCAAAATCGAACGTTTTCATTAGTTTCTGGACACTTCTCTACTTTTGCGCTATTTTTCCATCCCGTATCGTACGTTGTGAGCCTTGGAAAGGACGACAACCTAATCTATCACATTTCTATTACCGAATCCCACTCCACCTTGGGCAATACAACTTCGCTTCACGTAGTGGCTGGGCCCGCAAACCAAGGGCGGGGGGCTTAAGACCAGGTCTCCGTCGCTCCGGTGCCCATAACTTTTGATCCGTAAGGAGTTACACGGCACACAACATACCGTTGTAAAGTTCTCCGAGAGCTCTACGATGGGGGCAGCAAGCCTGCTCGGCTGTGCCTGTTCTCGGAGCCCAAAATCAAATATTTTCATCAATTTTGGGACACTTTTCTTCTTTTGCGTTGTTTTTTAGTCACGGATCATACGTCGCGAGCTGCGAAAAGGACGACAACCTAATCCATTACATTTCTATAATCAAATCCCATGCTACCTTGGGCAAGACAACTTCGCTTCTTGTAGAGGCTGGGCCTGCAAACCGTGGGCGTGGGGCTTAGGACCAGGTCTCCATCGCTCCGGTGCCCATAACTTTTGATCCGTAAGGAGTTACGCTGCTCATAGCATACTGTTGGAAAGCTCTTCGAGAGCTCTACAACGGGAGCAGCAAGCCTGCTCAGCTGTGCCTAATTTTGGAGCCCAAAATCAAATGTTTTCATCAATTTCTGGATACTTTTCTTCTTTTGCGTTGTTTTTTCGTCCCCGATCGTATGTCATGAGCCGCGCAAAGGACGACAACCAAATTTATCACATTTCTATTACTGAATCCCACGACACCTTAGGCAAGACAACTTCGATTCACGTAGAGGCTGGGACCGCAAACCGTGGGCATAGGGCTTAGGACTAGGTCTTCATCGCTCCGGTGCCCATAACTTTTGATCCTTAAGGAGTTAAGCGGCGCACAACATACCGTTAGAAAGCTCTCCGAGAGCTCTACAACGGGGGTAGCAAGCCTGCTCACCTGTGCCTGATTTTGGAGTCCAAAATTGACCGTTTTCATCAGTTTCTAGACACTTTTCTTCTTTTGTGCTGTTTTTCCATCCTGGATAGTACGTCGTGAGCCGCGAAAAAGATGACAACCTAATCCATCACATTTCTATTACCGAATCCCACAACACCATGGGCAAGACAACTTCGCTTCACGTAGTGGCTGGGCCCGCAAACCGACGGCGTGGGGCTTAGGACCAGGTCTCCGTCACTCCGGTGCCCATAACTTTTGATCCGTAAGGAGTTACGCGGCTCACAGCATACCGTTGCAAAGCTCTCCGAGAGCTCTACGATGGGGGTAGCAAGCCTGCTCAGCTGTGCCTATTTTCGGAGCCCAAAATAAAATGTTTTCATGAATTTCGGGACACTTTTCTTCTTTTGCATTGTTTTTTCGTCACAGATCGTACGTCGTGAGTCGCGAAAAGGACGACAACCTAATCCATCACATTTCTATTATCTCCCACGCTACCTTGGGCATGACAACTTCGCTTCACATAGAGGCTGGGCCCGCCAACTTTGGGCGTGGGGTTTAGGACCAGGTCTCCATCGTTCTAGTGCCCATAACTTTTGATCCGTAAGGAGTTACGCGACCCACAACATACCGTTGGAAAGCTCGCCGAGAGCTCTACCACAGGGGCAGCAAGCCTGCTCAACTGTGCATGATTTTGGAGCCTAAAATCAAACGTTTTCATCAGTTTCTAGACACTTTTCTTCTTTTGCGATATTTTTCCGTCCCAGATCGTACGTCGTTAGCCGCGTAAAGGACGACAACCAAATCTATCACATTTCTATTACTGAATCCCATGACACCTTGGGCAAGACAACTTCGATTCACGTAGAGGCTGGGCCAGCAAACCGTGGGCGTGGGGCTTAGGACCAGGTCTCCATCACACCGGTGCCTATAACTTTTGATCCGTAAGGATTTTTGCGGTGCACAGCATACCGTTGGAAAGCTCTTCGAGAGCTTTACGACGGGGGCAACAAGCCTGCTCAACTGTGCCAGATTTTGGAGTCCAAAATTGAACGTTTTCATTAGTTTCTGGGCACTTTTCTTCTTTTGCACTGTTTTTCCGTCCTGGATCGTACGTCTTGAGCCGCGAAAAGGACGACAACCTAATCCATCACATTTCTATTACCGAATCCCACTCAACCTTGGTCAAGACAACTTAGCTTACCATAGTGGCTGGGCCCGCGAACCGAGGGCGTGGGGATTAAGACCAGGTCTTCATTGCTCCGGTGCCCATAACTTTTGATCCGTAACGAGTTACACAGCGCACAGCATACCGTTGGAAAGCTTTCCGAGAGCTCTACAATAGGGACAGCAAGCCTGCTCAGTTGTGCCTGATTTTGGAACCCAAAATCGAACGTTTTCATCAGTTTCTGGACACTTTTCTTCTTTTTCGCTGTTTTTTCGTCCCGGATCGTACGTCTTGAGCCGCGCAAAGGACGACAGCCAAATCCATCACATTTCTATTACCAAATCCCATGTCACCTTGGGCAAGACAACTTTGATTCACGTATAGGCTGGGACCGCAAACCGTGGGCATAGGGCTTAGGACCAGGTCTCCATCGCTTCGGTGCCCATAACTTTTGATCCTTAAGGAGTTAAGCGGCGCACAACATACCGTTAGAAAGCTCTCCGAGAGCTCTACAACGGGGGTAGCAAGCCTGCTCACCTGTGCCTGATTTTGGAGCCCAAAATCGAACGTTTTCATCAGTTTCTGGAGACTTTTCTTCTTTTGTGCTATTTTTCCGTCCCGGATCGTATGTCGTGAGCCGCGAAAAGGATGACAACCTAATCCATCACATTTCTATTACTGAATCCCACTCAACCTTGGGCAAGACAACTTCGATTCACGTAGAGGCTGGGCCCACAAACCGTGGGCGTGGGGCTTAGGACCAAGTCTCCATTGCTCCGGTACCCATAACTTTTGATCCGTAAGGAGTTACGCAGCGCATAGCATACCGTTGGAAAGCTCTCCGAGAGCTCTACAACGGGAACAACAAGCCTGCTCAGCTGTCCCTGACTTTTGAGCCCAAAATCGAACGTTTTCATCAGTTTTCGGACACTTTTCTTCTTTTGCGCTATTTTTTTGTCCCTTATCGTACGCCGTGAGCCGCGAAAAGGATGACAACCAATTCCATCACATTTCTATTACCGAATCCTACTCCACCTTGGGAAAGACAATTTCATTTCACGTAGTGGCTGGGCCCGCAAACCGAGGGCGTGGGGCTTAGGACCAGGTCTGCGTCGCTCCAATGCCCATAACTTTTGATCTATAAGGAGTTACACGGCGCACATTATACCGTTGGAAAGCTCTCCGAGGGCTCTACGATGGAGGTAGCAAGCCTGCCCAGCTGGGCCTATTTTTAGAGTCGAAAATCAAATGTTTTCATCAATTTCGGGACACTTTTCTTCTTTTGCGTTGTTTTTTCGTACCGGTTCGTACGTCGTGAGCCGCGAAAAGGATGACAACCTAATCCATCACATTTCTATTATCAAATCCCAAGCCACCTTGGGCAAGACAACTTCGCTTCACGTAGAGGCTGGGCCCGCAAACCATGGACGTGGGGCTTAGGACCAGGTCTCCATCGCTCCGGTGCCCATAACTTTTGATCCGTAAGGAGTTACGTGGCGCACATTATACCGTTGGAAAGCTCTCCGAGAGCTATACAACCGGGGTAAAAAGCCTGCTTAGCTGTGCCTGATTTTGGAGTCCAAAATCAAACGTTTTCATCAGTTTCTGGACACTTTTCTTCTTTTGCGCTGTTTTTCCTTCCCGGATCGTACGTCATGAGCCGCGCAAAGGACGACAACCAAATCCATCACATTTCTATTATTGAATCCCACGTCACCTTGGGCAAGACAACTTCGATTCACGTAGAGGCTGGGCTCGCAAACCGTGGGCATAGGGCTTAGGACCAGGTCTCCATCGCTCCGGTGCCCATAACTTTTGATCCGTAAGGATTTACGCGGCGCACAGCATACCGTTGGAAAGCTCTCCAAGAGCTCTACAATGGGTTTAGCAAGCCTACTCAGATGTGCCTAATTTTGGTGTCCAAAATTGATCATTTTCATCAGTTTCTAGACACTTTTCTTCTTTTGCGCTGTTTTTCCGTCCCGGATCGTACATCGTGAGCCACGAAAAGGACGACAACCTAATCCATCACATTTATATTACCGAATCCTACTCAACCTTGGGCAAGACAGCTTCGCTTCACGTAGTGGCTGGGCCCGCAAACCGAGGGCGTGGGGCTTAGGTCCAAGTCTCCATCGCTCCGGAGCCCATAACTTTTGATCCGTAAGGAGTTACGCGACGCACAGCATACCGTTGGAAAGCTCTCCAAGAGCACTACAAAAAGGACAGCAAGCCTGCTCAAATGTGCCTAATTTTGGCATCCAAAATCGAACGTTTTCCTCAGTTTCTGGACACTTTTCTTCTTTTGAGCTATTTTTTCATCTCGGATCGTAGGTTGTGAGCCGCGAAAAGGACGACAACCTAGTCCATCACATTTATATTACCGAATCCCACTCAACCTTGGGCAAGACAACTTCGCTTCACGTAATGGCTGGGCCTGCAAACCGTGGGCGTGGGGCTTAGGACCAGGTCTCCGTCGCTCCGATGCCCATAACTTTTGATCCGCAAGGAATTACGCGGCACACAGCATAACGTTGGAAAGCTCTCCGAAAGCTCTACAACGGTGGCAGCAAGCCTTCTCTGCTGTGTCTGATTTTGGAGCCCAAAATTGAACGTTTTCATCAGTTTCTGGACACTTTTATTCTTTTGCGTTGTTTTTCCGTCCTGGATCGTACGTCGTGAGCCGCGAAAAGGACGACAACCTAATCCATCACATTTTTATTACTGAATCCCATGGCACCTTGGGCAAGACAACTTCGATTCATGTAGAGGATGGGCCCGTGAACCGTGGGCGTGGGGCTTATGACCAAGTCTCAATCGCTCCGGTGCCCATAACTTTTGATCCGTAAAGAGTTACGCGGCGTACCATGTGAGGCCCGACCCCGAATAACGTGTGTTACCTCAATTTGCATGCCATAGACCAAGAATTATATGACTGACCTTGGACTATGTGCCTTGTCTTGGTTTTTGTGCATGCTTCGTCATTCGTGCCTTGACCTAGAATGGTGTGCCCTAATCCCCGACTGACGTGCGTTACCTCATTTCGTGTGCCCTAATCTAGATTTGCATGCCTTGACCTAGGTTTAAGAATCGTGTTTCATTTTGTGTGACTTGCATTGAATTACATGCATTCATTTAGGATTGCGTGTATTTACTTGGGAAACGTGCATTCATCTCATAGTTCGTGCCCTACCTCGTAGTGCGTGCCCTAAACCTAAGAAAGCGTGCCCACGCGTTAATCAAGAAAGCATCTTACACGAAGCACTAGATCATTAATTAATCCTACAAATTCCACTAACTAATATTAAAATGCCGATTCAACTCACTAGAAGACGAAATTGCACCAAAAGCTAGACATTCTTATTCTTTATTCCTTATTATTTTGCTTATCCCAAACACACAATTAAATATTGCTCAACCAAGACAAAAATTCAGATTCTTGCAATGCCTTGGCTGACCACTTTTTGTGCATTTGTGCTTGCTTGCTTAATTCAAATTCATTCCTAGCAATTCTATGACAACTAATGACACAAAGCAATAAAAAAATGGCTCAAAAACCCTCCCCAATGCACCAAATTTTGACCCATTCTCTTGCCCATGCTAGGATGATTCAAATTATGCTTCTTGAAGACACAAATTCAGAATTCTCAAGGCCCAAGGCCGACACAAGCATCAACCTAGCAAGCTTTTCATTTTTTCTTTCATTCTTTCTTTCTTTCTCACATTTTCTCTCACTCTCTCTCTCATTTCTTCTCTCTCTCTCGGCCCTAGCTGAAACTATACTCTCCTTAGCTTAAGTTCATCACTCAATGGTTCATCAAGACATGCAAGACCCTTAGGAGCTCGACCAAGCAAAACTAGGAGCAAAGAAATGCACATGCAAGCCTTTTGCACATCCATTTCGGCTTAGGTGAGTTTGTTAGCTTCCATTTCATTTTCTTCTTGTTCTAACCACATGCACCTACTAAGAACTTGGTTACTAAGCTAGGAAATTAGATAAAATCAAGTGGCCTCTCGGTTAAGCAAGGAAAAAGGGTTGACATTGTGCTTCATCAAGAGTTTGTGCATTTTCTTGTTGTCTTGCTAAGGTGAGGGCAAAAACTTCTTGAAAAGCTTTTAAAAACCACATGCATGCCTTTGAATGTCTATTTCTACCTCTGTACTTGTGATATATGTGTGTTCATGAGCTTTTGTAAACATGCATGGAAAAATATTTGGCTAGAATGTGATGATAGATGAAATCGCGTATGGGACAGTCTTCTGTCATGTTGGTGCGGGGTGACCTTGACCAGGTAAATGAGGTTTAAAATGTGTGACAATTGGTAGGCGACTAGTTTTGCCAGTTCTGAGCAGTTTTCATAGATATAGGACAAAGCTAATTTTGACTCTAAGGTCCTAAAAATGACAAAATATCAAAATGTGTCCAAATCTGGAAAATCTGGGAAAATGAAGCAGGTTTTGGCAGATTCACTGTTCTTGTAGAACGAACCAGTTTTGACTTAGTAAATGATATCCAAAATACATAAATTTTGGTGTTCTTCTTTATTTTTCAGTTCTGGACATTTTTGTCAGAAATGGACTAAAGCTAAATCTGACCCTAAGGCCCTCAAAAAACGACAAGTATTGAAATGTGTGCAAATCTGGACAGTTTTGCGTAGTCTCACGGTTTTGGCTATAACTCTTGAACCCGAACTCCAAATGTTGCGAGGTTTGTTTCTGGATTTAGTTCATTCCTTAAGCTTTAATTTGAAATTTTGTTTACTAGAATTGGAGTTTGTTTGCTTGTCTCAATGATTGTGAGAAAACAGACCATTGCAGTGAGGTTTTCATCTAGTGATTTGCCTTGAAAATTATTGTAACTTCTCTTGTTGTATTAAATGCTTGGGATTGTGGCATTTGGGATATTGTGTAGACTGTTTTGAGTGCTTGAGGGTGTTTGAATTAATCAATGCATGGCTTGAGTTAATAATGTAACAATTTAGGGCTTAATCGCATGGGTAAACATGAATTGGAACCCCAATGAGTAGGAAAACTCGCTAAGTGTTAATCCTATGAATATCGTGTTTAATTATGTAATTAGTAGGCTGCCCGTAGTTGCCCTCATAGCCCTAAACATGATTTCGATGATTACATGTTGACAAGTAGGCCTTTCTTGTATCCGGTCCCACGTAGATGTCGTTGCATGTTGAATAATCTTATTATTTGATTACGTGAACTTCGAAATGAGTTATATGACTTGATTTACATGCATTACATGGCTGCCCGTTTAATATTCATATAACTCCATGTGCTTATAAGTGAAATTACCTGTCATATCGTGCCTCGCGTGTTTACTTGTCAATGTGCAATCTTATGACTGCTCGGAGGCAACCTACTTTGTTGTCCTCCAAATGTGATATATTAAATGTCATAAATGTGCATTGCATACAAGGTTGCAACCTTTCATTCTGGTGTGGTAGCGTTCATGCACACCGGGCGGCATCGGGTTTGCCGGTGCAACCGTGACTACCATTGTCCAATTCCCTCTCTCGCTTGGGGGCTAGACTTCCTCGGAGAGTTGGGTCATAGGATTTCGGGGTACATCCGGAGTACACCTATTTGGCGTGATAAGGGGATGATTTGAAGTCAGCCGCAACAATTGATACTGGAAATGAACTGAGAGCAAAAGCTCATTGTATCTTTTTCACTATGTGTATAAGTACTCTCGCTTGGTTCTTAGAGGACCTCGGGGAGGAAAGACGGGTAACTGTATTCTTTTACTGTTATATTACATTATGTACTTACTTGTGATACATATCATGCTTGCAAAAAGAGTTTTCACATGTTGAACCGAAAAATGAGTTTCAAAACTTATTTCTCGTTCCCCCTCGCCGAGTTCATAAGGACTCACCCTCTTTTATCATCTCAGGTGAAGAAGACCAGGAACAGGTACCCGAGGACAACGTGCCTATTGATGATTCCTTGGAATGATTGCTTGCCCTACGTGCCTTACTTGACTATGGCCATTTCGTGAACAATATGTTGCTTGAAGACTATTTCATTTCTTATGATGCTTGTTATTGTATTGTAAAAGACCCCCGTTGTAATTTGGGGTCTAATTTTGGCTTGTACTGATCATAACTAGATAGACACTACTATGGTCATTTTTGCTATCGTTATTGGCTAGTATCTATCATAGGATTATGAAGTATCAGGTAAGGATTAAGTAAAATGAATCTATCCAATCTTAAGCAGATACTCATTGTTAAGCTAAGATCAACAGGTACTTTTGTAACAAGGATTAACAAACAAACGAGACATAGTATCATGCTAGGTTGTCAATCAAACGAGACTTCGAGATAACTAGTAGGCGTTTCGATTGGTGATAAATAGTAATCTTAGCTAGAAATGAAATTGAGACTGAAAATTTTGAGGCGTTTAGAGAATTCGGCAAACTAAAGAGCCCAATTATTGCTGTTGTGGAGTTTAGGCTAAAACGTTAAGTGTTAAACTCTCATGAACGATTAAGTACGTGATATGATTTGAATGTTTAGATCACTCCCTAGTCTAACCTCCATAGGTCGGGTTGGGGTGTGACACCCTAGAGAAATGGTATCAGAGCTTAGATTGCTTAAGCCGGGTTCAACTCTCGGACCGTAGGTAGAAGCCCTAAAGTAAATATGATGTCTTGTTTATATGTGTGCTAATGTGCTTAATTGCTTTGTGCATTGAATATTATGTGCCTTTGTGGAACATATGTATTATGTGTCATGCACACCGACACGTTAGTGCCCTCAATAATGCATGCATGTGTTTATACTCCTTTTTTGATACATTTGCATGTTATATAAAAATGAATGATTGTTTATATACATAGATAGTTAGGACTAGAACTTTTAGGGAAGTGAATTTATACAAGAAGAACGAAAATGGCTCGATTAGAGATTTCTCGCATCTTCATAGGTACTCGATGGATCCTATATATTATTGGATATGCATATATATAAAATGCATAGCACAGGTATAATTGTTGAGGTAAAATTATCTCCTTATCTTTGGAATACACATGCCTGTGATTAAGTTATCAATTATATAGCCATAAAGTTCTTGATTCTATTAAACCGTTCTTCTAATTGTGGTTCAAGAATAAATGTTAAGGATATACAACTTTCCTTAGATATACGAATATACTATTGGACATGTGGAGTAGTATATATATGTTCATATGCTTATAATGGAAGTTTGACTTGGGAGTTGCTTTTGAATCAAATTCTTATATCTTAAAATGGTATAATAGACTATTTATATGATTGAATCCTTACTTGATTGGAATCAAGCATCGTTGAACCTAATAAGGTGTATATTAGCGAGTTTCAAGTTCACTCAATGGTAAGATCGTGACCTAGAAATTAAGAGATGAATTCGTGAAAATTGACGATAGGGGTTAGATTATTAAGGCATGAATAGTGTGTTTAAGTAACTTAACAATGGATAACCTCAAGACATGTAGGCAACTCTGGAGACTAAGTTTAACAAGGTTGATGAATCTTTAGTATAACAAGATATGGGGATGTTGGAATCGAGGAATTCACGTAACTAGAACTCGTGTTCGGAAGACTACGCCTAAATGTTAGGTCGAATAGAAGTGTAAGGTATTGAATTATGCATTAAATGACTAACGTTGCTAAGGTCCTAAGTTGGATATTGGTGACATTAAGAATCATGGTATTAAATTGTTGCCCCTCGAATTTAGTTGTGATTATGCAAAGTAAGTCATTCTATGCACTCGTCGTTTGGATACCCTAGAGGATGCTAGAAAGCATATATCCCTAAGCAAGACCGATGGACCTAGTATATAAATCATGGAAATGAGATTAAAGCATTCAGTTGCAGAATGGAGTCATTAGGGTATGAATAGTAATCCTAAATAGCTAATAGTGAGTACGCATGATGATTTATGGTAAACCCTAGGACCTAAGGTCAATCAGACTTAATGCTCTTAGCTAGTTGAACATGTAAACGAAGAGAATAAGATAGAGATGAATCAGAGTCATGACGACCCAAGAGACTATTGATAGACCACCATATCTATGTGCACCGTTTCACGTCTAGAAACTAGCGATTGGTAGACTTCGAATTGTGGTCGTTGAATAAAGAGGTGAATCTTGTAATGATAGTTAAATGGGTGGTTGATTACTTTTGAAGTTCTATTAGGTTATGTTGAAGGATGCCTCTTGGTCATAATTCTTATATTGATACAACCTTGAAGTTATCTTGTGTAAGTATCTTATGAGCTTGATCATTTCGGTACCCATTTATAGTCCTAGGATTGTTATTGTACGGCCGGTAACCTAGTAGAGCATTGATATCACTTACATGGTGATGAACCCAGCTTACCAACATTAATGTTGAAGATATATTGGCGGGCATTAAGTGTTCGAAGGAATGACTAGTTCGCGAAGTGAGTAGGACCATTGTCCTCTTAAGTATGATGTAACCTTGGATTGAGGTGAGTGAAATTTATTTGAGATTGAAACTATTCGCCTTAGGAGTCTTGGTTACGATTAAAAGAAATTCCGAAGCTTCGTGACTTGAAGATAGAGATTTGAATAAGGAAATAAACTGTGGATTACGAGTTGATGAATTTACTTGTAAGAGTTGAACTAGTGCAACATGATTAGTTTACCCATGCAATTTCAATGACAATTTGTTGGTGGTACCTAATAAACCTTAGAGTTTGAGTTTAACGAATATCAACAGTCTTTCTTCTTGATTATGAGCTTGAAGGTTAACGAAGCTGGGGAAGAAAGTTAATGAATAGGAGCCTGTAACCGGGAGACTAGTCATTAGAAGACTTGCTAATCTAATGTACCTACGAGATAAGGACCATGATATTATCGATAGATGACGATTCGAGATGGATTAGTTGCTTGGTGAGTTCTTCTTGAAGATAGGGTCATATTGTGGAAATGATCCATAACTTGTTTATGTCCTACGTCTTAACAATTTTGAAGCTAGTTGGTAGGATATGTAAATCGAATATCGACCTATCGTCTTGAAATTAGGGTATGTCACCATAAGATCATGGTATTATGGTGATATTCCTTTTTGAGGTATGAAGGCGAGTTTGATACAACATGAGTCAGGATTCTGGAGTTATAGTTATATAGTTAGAATACCGATGCAGCTTTGATGACTACGTTTGAAGACTCTAACCTTAGTTAATGAACTTGACCCTAAGATCAAATGGAAGGAATAGAGTCGTTCAAAGGAAAGAACTGTAAATGTAGAGGTCACACCGAACTAAATGATTGGAGAAACATAACAAGTGAATTGGTTGTAGTAAAAGATCACCAAACACGGGACGAACCGGAGTAGGAGGAATAACAAGGGTCAGAATCCGTCTAAATGACCTCAATAGGCAAGAATGAATTTCGGGATAAAATTCTTTTAAGGAGGGGAGGATGTGAGACCCGACCCCGAATAACGTGTGTTACCTTGATTTACGTGCCATAGACCAAGAATTATATGACGGACCTTGGATTACGTGCCCTATCTTGGTTTTTGTGCATGCTTCGTCATTCATGCCTTGACCTAGAATGGTGTGCCCTAATCCCCGACTGACGTACGTTACCTCATTTCGTGTGCCCTAACCTAGATTTGCGTGCCTTGACCTAGTTTTAAGAATCGTGTTTCGTTTTGTGTGCCTTGCATTGAATTACGTGCATTCATTTAGGGTTGCATGCATTTACTTGGAAAACGTGCATTTGTCTCGTAGTTTGTGCCCTATCTCGTAGTGCGTGCCTTAAACTTAGGAAAGCGTGCCCACACGTTAATCAAGAAAGCATCTTACACGAAGCACTAGATCATTAATTAATCCTACAAATTCCATTAACTAATATTAAAATGCCACTTCAACTCACTAGAAGTCGAAATTGCACCAAAAGCTAGACATTCTTATTCTTTATTCCTTATTCTTTTGCATATCCCAAACACACAATTAAATATTGCTCAACCAAGACAAAAATTCAGATTCTTGCAATGCCTTGGCTGACCACTTTTTGTGCATTTGTGCTTGCTTGCTTAATTCAAATTCATTCCTAGCAATTCTATGACAACTAATGACACAAAGCAATAAAAAAATGGCTCAAAAACCCTCCCCAATGCACCAAATTTTGACCCATTATCTTGCCCATGCTAGGATGATTCAAATTATGCTTCTTGAAGACACAAATTCAGAATTCTCAAGGCCCAAGGCCAACACAAGCATCAACCTAGCAAGCTTTTCATTTTTTCTTTCATTCTTTCTTTCTTTCTCACATTTTCTCTCACACTCTCTCTGTGAGGCCCGACCCCGATTTGCGTGCGAAACCTAGCCTCGTTTGCCCTAACCTAGATTTGCATGCCATGACCTAAGTTTGAGAATTGTATTTAGTTTTGTGTGCCTTGCATTGAATTTCGTGCATTCATATAGGGTTACGTGCGTTTACTTGAAAAAAATGTGCGTTCATCTCGTAGTTCGTGTCCTACCTCGAAGTGCCTGCCCTAAACCTAGGAAAGCGTGTCTTCACGCTAATCAAGAAAGTATCTTATACGAAGCACTAGACTATTAAACAATCCTACAAAATCCACTAATAATATAATAATCTAAATTCCTTTCACTAGAAGACAAAAATGCACCAAAAACAAAACATTCTTTATTCTTTATGCATTATTCTTTTTTTTGCACTTCCAAAATACAATTAAATAACACTCAAAAGAAAACACAAAATTCAGATTTGGCACATGCAATGGCCGGCCATGCCTTGTTCTTGAGCAAGAAATTTGAGCAACATATTTTATTCTATGCATGCAAAGACAAAAAAATGACATAAGGCATTAAAATAATTGCTCAAATCCCTTCAATCCTCACCATATCCGACCAGCCCTTGCATGCCCATTCTAGCATTCAAAATTTAAAGCATTTTGGAGACAAAAACTGAAATTGAAAGCCTCAAGGCTGAGCATGCTCCTCAAGTTGCAAAGCCTTTGTTTTATCTTCATTTTCTTCATTTCTTTCTCTCACATTTCTCTCTCACTCTCTTTTCCTCTCTCCATTTCGGTCCTTGGCTGAAATCTCACCATCCTTGCTCATCTTCATCACACCTTGGTCGAACAAGGCAAGCAAATCATCAAGAAAACCAAGCAATCAAGCTAGAGTTCGAAAAACACCCATGCATGTGCATTGAAGCTTCATTTCGGCCTTAGGTAAGCTTCTTGACATTCATTTATTTTCTTCATGTTTTAACTACATGCATGCACTAAGAGGTTGATCACTAGGCTAGGAAAAATAGAGAAAACCAAGTTGAAATCTCAGCCAAGCAAGGAGAAGAACAGATTTGAGCTTCAACCAGGTTTTTGAGCATAGTTTGGTTGATTGCAAAGGTGAGGGTTAAAAGCTTTTGAAAACTCTTTGAAATTTCACATGCATGTTCACAAATGTGTATATTTGCTTCTGTACTTGAGTTATGTGGTCGTTCATGAGCTTAAACAACCATGCATGGAAAGAACTTGGCTTGAAGATGATGCTAGGTAAAGTCGAATTTATGAGACAGCTTTCTGACCAGTCTGTTCGAGGTAATTTTGGCTAAGCAAATGATGTTGAAATTGCGTAAAAATCACCAAGTGACTAGTTTGGACAGTTTTGAACAATTTTCACAGAAATAGGCAAAGTCAAATTTCGGCTCTAAGGTCCTCAAAATGGCAAAATCACGAAAGGTAGCTAAACCTGGAAAATTTTGAGGAAATGAAACAGTTTTGGCAGATGCACTGACTATGTAGAACGAGAGGTTTTTGACCTAGAAAATGACATCCAAATTGCGTGAAATTTTGGATCCTGATAGAGTTTTTTAGTTGTGGACATTTTTGCCAGAAATAGGCTTAGGCTAAAAATGAACCTAAGGACCTCAAAAACACGAAATATCGAAAGATAGGCAAATCTGGACAGTTTTGTGCAGTTCTACTATTTCGGCTATATCTAATGATCCCGAACTCCAATTTATGCAAGGTTTGTTTCTGATTTTAGTTAAATTCTTAAGCTTTAATTTGACATCTTATTCACAGAATTTGGAGATTTTTTGATTATCCGATTGATTGTGAGAAAACAGCCTATTGCAGTGAGTGTTCCACTTAGCTATGTACTTGGAAAACTATTGTAACCTCTTTTGTGGCACTAATTGCTTGGAATTGTGGTGTTGGAATATTATGTGGACTGTTTTGAGCACTTGAGGATGTATGAATTGATTGATGCATGACTTGGGAATGATGTTAAGTTGACTTAGGGTTTTGATCGCACGATTATGCATGAAATAGAAACCCTAATGACTAAGTATTCTTGCTAAGTGTTAACCATTGGATATTGTGAGGAAACTGTACGTTGCGTGGGCTGCCCGTAAATGTTCTATAACTTCAAAAGTGATCTTGACCATTGCATGTTGACAATTAAGCTTTTCTTGCATCCGACCCCATGTTGATATCATTGCATGTTGAATAATCTTATCACTTGATTGCGTGGACTTTTTAATGAGTTATATGACCTGTTTTACATGTGTTACATGGCTGCCCGTTTAATTTCCATATAACTCTATATGCCTTTCAAGTGAAATTTCCTGTCTTATCGTGTCCTGCTTGTTTATTTGTCAATGTGCAATCTTATGATTGTCCGGAGGCAACCTACTTTGTTGTCCTCCTTCTGTGATATATATTACCTGTCATAAATCTGCATTGCATACAAGGTTGCAACCTTTCCTGTCAGCATGGTAGTGATCACGCACGCCGGGCGGCATCGGGCTTGCCGGTGTTACCGTGACCTCCATGGTCCCATTCCCTCTCTTGCTTGGGGGCTAGACTTCCTCGGAGAGTTGGGTCGTAGGATTTTGGGGTACATCCGGAGTACACCCACCTGGTGTGTTTGGGGGATGATTTGAAGTCGGCCGCAACTTCTAATTCTGAAACTGATCTGAGAGCAAAAGATCGCCATATCCTTTTTATTATGTGTATAAGTACTCCCGCTTGGATCCCAGAGAACCTCGGGGAGGAAAGACCGGTATTCCTGTTCTGTACTTGTATTTCTGTACTTGTATTTCTGTTGTATTCATGTTTGAGAAAGGGGTTTTCATAAGTTTAACCGGAAAATGAGTTTCAAAACTTATTTCTCGTTCCCCCTCGCTGAGTTCATAAGGACTCACCCTCTTTTATGATCTCAGGTGAATAAGAACAGGTACAGGAACCCGAGGATAATGTACCTAATGATGAACCCCTGGAGTGATTGCCTGTTATTGTTGTTTTGCTTGAACATGACTACTTGTGTATCTTGCGCTGCTTGAAGACTATTTATCTTATGTTGTTGTTGTCGTTAATGTAAAAGACCCCCGTTGTAATTTGGGGTCTAATTTTGGTTTGTACTTATTTTAAGTAGACTGATACTAGACATGACACTACTATGATCGTTTTGCTTTTACTACCGCTAGTATCTATCACAGGTCATGATGCTTAGTTCAGGAGTAGGTTAATGAACTTATTCAATCTCAGCAGGTACTCACTAATAAGCTAAGATCAACAGGTATATTTTGAAACGAGGGTAAATGGACAAACGAGACATAGTATCGTGTTAGGTTATAAATCAAACGGGACGTCGAATTAACCAACAGGCAATTCAATTGATGGAATAATAGTAATCTTAGCAGGAATTGAATTTGAGATGGTAAATTTTGTGGCTGTTAGAAAATTTAGGTCAAAACAAAGAGCCCAATTACAGCCGTTATGCTGCCGAATTTTCGGGAAATTTTGGAGTCTAGAATAAAACGTTAAGTGCTAAACCTCCTAGAATGATTAAGAATGTGAAAGGACTTGAATGTTTAGATCACACCCTAGTCTAACCTTTATAGGCCGGGTTGGGGCGTGACACTCTCTCATTTCTTCTCTCTCTCTCGGCCCTAGCTGAAACTATACTCTCCTTAGCTTAAGTTCATCACTCAATGGTTCATCAAGACATGCAAGACCCTTAGGAGCTTTACCAAGCAAAGCTAGGAGCAAAGAAATGCACATGCAAGCCTTTAGCACATCCATTTCGGCTTAGGTGAGTCTGTTAGCTTCCATTTCATTTTCTTCTTGTTCTAACCACATGCACCTACTAAGAACTTGGTTACTAAGCTAGGAAATTAGAGAAAATCAAGTGGCCTCTCGGCTAAGCAAGGAAAAAGGGTTGACATTGTGCTTCATCAAGAGTTTGTGCATTTTCTTGTTGTCTTGCTAAGGTGAGGGCAAAAACTTCTTGAAAAGCTTTTAAAAACCACATGCATGCCTTTGAATGTCTATTTCTACCTCTGTACTTGTGATATATGTGTGTTCATGAGCTTTTGTAAACATGCATGGCGAGATATTTGGCTAGAATGTGATGATAGATGAAATCGCGTATGGGACAGTCTTCTGTCTTGTTGGTGCAGGGTAACTTTGACCAGGTAAATGAGGTTTAAAATGCGTGAACATTGGTAGGTAACTAGTTTTGCCAGTTCTGAGTAGTTTTCACAGAAATAGGCCAAAGCTAATTTTGACTCTAAAGTCCTCAAAATGGCAAAATATCAAAATGTGTTCAAATCTAGAAAATCTGGGAAAATGAAGCAGGTTTTGACAGATTCACTGTTCTTGTAGAACGAACCAGTTTTGACTTAGTAAATGATATCCAAATAACAACGGGGGTCTTTTACAATACAATAACAAGCATCATAAGAAATGAAATAGTCTTCAAGCAACATATCGTTCACAAAATGGCCATAGTCAAGTAAGGCACGTAGGGCAAGTAATCATTCCAAGGAATCATCAATAGGCACGTTGTCCTCGGGTACCTGTTCCTGGTCTTCTTCACCTGAGATGATAAAAGAGGGTGAGTCGTTATGAACTCAGCGAGGGGGAACGAGAAATAAGTTTTGAAACTCAACTTTCCGGTTTAACTTATGAAAACCCTTTTTCAAGCATGACATTATATCACAAGTAAGTACATAATGTAATGTAAAAGTAAAATAACACAATTACCCGTCTTTCCTCCCCGAGGTCCTCTAGGAACCAAGCGAGAGTACTTATACACATAGTGAAAAGGATACAGTGGGCTTTTGCTCTCAGTTCATTTCCAGTATCAGTTGTTGCGGCCGACTTCAAATCATCCCCTTATCACGCCAAATGGGTGTACTACGGATGTACCCCAAAATCCTACGACCCAACTCTCCGAGGAAGTCTAGCCCCCAAGCGAGAGAGGGAATTGGACAATGGTAGTCACGGTTGCACTGGCAAGGTCGTTACCGCCCGGTGTGCATGAACACTATCACGCCAGAATGAAAGGTTGCAACCTTGTATGCAATGCACATTTATAACATTTAATATATCACATTAGGAGGACAACAAAGTAGGTTGCCTCCGAGCAGTCATAAGATTGCACATTGACAAGTAAACATGCAAGGCATGATATGACAAGTAATTTCACTTGTAAAGCACATGGAGTTATATGAATATTAAATGGGCAGCCATGTAACGCATGTAAATCAAGTCATATAACTCATTTCGAAGTTCACATAATCAAATAATAAGATTATTCAACAAGCAACGACATCTACGTAGGACCGGGTGCAAGAAAGGCCTACTTGTCAACATGTAATCATCGAAATCATGTTTAGGGCTATGAGGGAAACTACGGGCAGCCCACTAATCACATAATTAAACACGATATCCATATGATCAACACTTAGCGAGTTTACCTAGTCACTAGGGTTTCAATTCGTGTTTACCCGTGCGATTAAGCCCCAAGTCATATCGTAATTAAACTCAAGTCATGCATTGATTAATTCAAACACCCTCAAGCATTCAAAATAGTCTACACAACATCCCAATGCCACAATCCCAAACATTTAATACAACAAGAGAAGTTACAATAATTTTCAAGGCAAATCACTAGATGAAAACCTCACTGCAATGGCCTGTATTCTCACAATCATTGAGACAAGCAAACAAACTCCAATTCCAGTGAACAAAATTTCAAATTAAATCTTAAGGAGTGAACTAAATTCAGAAACAAAACTTGCATCATTTGAAGTTCGGGTTCAAGAGTTATAGCGAAAACCGTGAGACTATGCAAAACTGTCCAAACTTGCATACATTTCAATACTTGTCGTTTTTGAGGGCCTTCGGGTCAGATTTAGCCTTAGTCCACTTCTGACAAAAATGTCCAGAGCTGAAAAATATAGCAGTACACCAAATTTCATGCATTTTGGATATCATTTACTAAGTCAAAACTGGTTCGTTCTACAAGAACAGTGAATCTACCAAAACCTGCTTCATTTTCCCAGATTTTCCAGATTTGGATACATTTTGATAATTTGCCATTTTGAGGACCATAGAGCCGAAATTAGCTTTGTCCTATTTCTATGAAAAATACTTAGAACTGGCAAAACTAGTCACCTACCAATTGTTACACATTTTAAACATCATTTACATGGTAAAAATCACCTCACACCAACAAGACAGAAGACTGTCCCATACGCGATTTCATCTATCATCACATTCTAGCCAAATATCTTGCCATGCATGTTTACAAAAGCTCATGAACACACATATATCACAAGTACAGAAGTAAAGATATACATTTAAAGACATGCATGTGGTTTTTGAAAGCTTTTCAAGAAGTTTTAGCCCTCACCTTAGCAAGACAACAAAGAAGATGCACAAACTTTTGATGAAGCACAATGTCGCCCCTTTTCCTTGCTTAGCCGAGAGACAACTTGAGATTTCTCTAATTTCCTAGCTAAGTTACCATGTTCTTAGTAGGTGCATCTGGCTAGAACAAAAAGAAAATGAAATGGAACCTAACAAACTCACCTAAGCTGAAATGAAGGTTCAATGAGCTTGCATGTGTGTCTTTTGCATTCTAGCTTTGCTTGGTCGAGTTCCTAGTAGCTTGCATGTCTGGATGAACCATTGGATGAAGAATTTAAGCTATGGAGTCTATAGTTTCAGCTAGGGCCGAGAGAGAGAGAGGAGAAATGAGAGAGTGAGAGAAGAATGAGGGAAAGAAAGAAGAATGAAAGAAAAATGAAAAGCTTGATAGGTTTGATTCATATGTCAGCCTAGGGCCTTGTAAAATCTGATTTTGTGTCTTCAAGAAGCATGTTTGAATTGTCCTAGCATGGCCAAGGGAATGGGTTGAGATTTGGTGCATTGGGGAGGGTTTTTGAGCTTTTTTTTTTTATTGCTTTGTGTCATAATATGTCATAGAATGTCTAGGAATAAATTTGAATTATGCAAAGCATTGTAGAAGACTCCATGTGGTCGGCCAAGGCTTGTGCAAGAATCTGAATTTTTGTCTTGGTTGAGCATTATTTAATTGTGTGTTTGGGATGTGCAAAAGAATAAGGAATAAATAATAAAGAATGCTTAGCTTTTGGTGCAATTTTGTCTTCTAGTGAGTTGAATTAGCATTTTAATATTAGTTAGTGGAGTTTGTAGGATTAATTAATAATCTAGTGCTTTGTGTAAGATGCTTTCTTGATTAGCTGAGGGCACGTTTTCCTAGGTTTTGGGCACGCACTACGGGATAAGGCACAAACTACGAGACGAATGCACGTTTCCCAAGTAAATGCACGCAACCCTAAATGTATGCACGTAATTCAATGCTAGGCACACAAAACAAAACACGATTCTTAAACCTAGGTCAAGGCACGCAAATCTAGGTTAGGGCACACGAAACGAGGTATCACACACAAATCGAGGTCAGGGTACGTATGTCTAGGTAGAGCACGTCAGTCGGGGATTAGGGCATACCATTCTAGGTCAAGGCACGAATGACGAAGCATGCACGAAAACCAAGACAGGGCACGTAATCCAAGGTCAGTCATATAATTCTTGGTCTATGGCATGCAAATCGAGGTAACACACGTCATTTGGGGTCGGGCCTCACAATTGATGCTCTCAAAGTTTCTGCAATACCAATCGCAGATGTTGTTCATGCTCAGCCTCATTTTTTGAGTATACCAAAATATCATCGATAAAGATCAACAAAAATTGGTCCAAGTAGGGTTGAAACACCCTGTGCATCAAGTCCATAAAAGCTGCAGGGGCGTTAGTTAGGCCAAATGGCATCACCACATATTCATAATGCCCATATCTCGTCCTGAAAGCCGTTTTAGGCACATCCTCCTTTTTGATTCGCAAATGATAGTACCCTTGCCTCAAGTCGAGCTTTGAATACACTTTGGCTCCCTGAAGTTGATCAAACAACTCGTTGATCAGTGGAAGTGGGTATTTATTCTTGACGATCACTTGGTTCAATCCTCGGTAATCGATGCATAGCCTCAACGTTCCGTCTTTCTTCTTTACAAATAGGACTGGCGTGTCCCACGGTGAAGAGCTTGGTTGAACAAACCCCTTCTTCAACAATCCTTGTAATTGGTCCTTCAGTTCTTGTAGCTCGGCTGGTGCCATACGATAGGAAGCTTTAGATATCGCCTGGGTGCCAGGCAATAATTCTATGATGAACTCGATCTCCCCATTTGGGGGTAAACCGGACAATTCTTCTGGAAACACATCCGCATAATCTTTAATCACTGGTATCTCCTCCAACTTAGCTTTGTCCGACAGCTTGTTGATGAGGTAAGCTAAGTATCTACTACATCCTTTTCTCAAGGACTTCACTGCTTTCGTAGATGAAATGATGGAACTCCCGGTGAAGTCTCTTCGACCCATTACCTCCAATATTGGTTGACCAGGTAACTGGAATGTTACAATCTTCGTCCGGCAATCTAGTTGGGCATGATGCTTTGCCAACCAGTCCATCCCTAAGATGACTTCATAGTCTCAAAAGGGTAATACAATAAGATTGGCTGAGAATTCCCTATCTTTAATTTGAATTTTACGTGTTTTACAAGCTGAGCGAGTGACAAGTTTAGAACCCATCGGAGTACCAACTTCTACTTCGTAAGGCAAGCATACAACTCGTATTTTCACACGTTGCACACATAAGGGAGTAATAAATGAATGAGTAGCACCTGGATCAATTAACACCCTAACAGGTTGATTCAGTATCAAGAATGTACCTTCAACAACAGCGGTCTCCTCAGGAAGCTCCTCGCACTCAATAGAATAAGCTCGGGCCTGAACTCTAGGAACTGGAGTCTTGCCTCTACCAGCTGGTTTAATCTGATTTTGTCCCCCTTGCCATTTAGGACAATCCTTGACCTGGTGTTGATCACTGCCACACCCTACGCATCATCCCGATTTTCTCCAACACTGGGCCTCGGTGTAACCCTTCCTGTTACAGTAAGAACATGTGACAGTCTGAGAAGTAGGTGAACTACCTGTGGATCCGTGGGTGGAAGAGGCTGATGGTACTTTAGTCGGGCCACGGTTATTAACTAGTCTATTCTGGCTCTGGCCCTGACTACGACTCTGACTCTGGAATTTCCTCTATTGACTTGGAGGCTGATATGGTTTCTTGTTCGGCTGGCTCAAACCGGCTCTATCAAGTTTCCTCTTCTCAACTCGGGAGGCAGCCGCAAGGAGAGCAGAATAGGTAGTGAAGTCATGCGAAGCCAACTGGTCCGGAATTTCTGGCCTTAACCCATTCGTAAATTTCCACATCTTCGCCTCAGGGTAGCGGGACAGTCGGTCAAAACGAACCTCATACTGGGCCACCATCATGTTACCCTGGTTCAAGTGCATGAATTCCTCAATTCGCCTCTGCCTGAAAACTGCAGGTACGTATTTCTCCCTGAATACCTTAACGAAATTACCCCACAAGCGAGGTGTATGATCAGTTTCCCAAAGTGCCTCCACAGTGTGCCACCAATGCTCAGCATCCCCGTGCAATAGAAACACAGTGAACTCAACCTTTTCCTCGTCGGTGTAGTCAAGTGGCCTGAAAATCCTCTCAATCTCAAACAGCCAAGCCTTTGCCTTTTCATCATCAGCTTCCCCGTAGAATTTGAACGGGTGAATGTCAAGGAACTCTCGCATTTTGTTGTTTCTCCCATTGTTACCACCATTCCTGTTATTGTTGTTGTTTGCTTCACATGCATCTTGACTTTCCATCACTTGTGACACGTGATCCATAGTATTCGCCATCATATTAAACATAGCCATGCCAGGATTAGTTTGATGAGCATCTCCGGTCTCTTGGGGCTCACCACTCCTATTAGTATTGCGGGTACTAGGGCCAGCCATCTATAGGCACAGATTATTATGCACAATTTATTGGAATACGACAAACAAGAATTTAATGTATAAGGTATGCAACATAGAATTTTATATAGACACACAATTCTTGAAACATTTAAGACATGTTAATCACATAAGCACATAGAACATACAAGGCACAATTAACATTATCATACATTATCACACATAAACAAGTCATCCTAATAACTTTAGGGCTTCTACCCATGGTCCGAGAGTTAAACCTGGCTTAAGCAATCTAAGCTCTGATACCATTTCTTTAAGGTGTCACGCCCCAACCCGACCTATTGAGGTTAGACTAGGGAGTGATCTAAACATTCAAGTCATTTCACATACTTAATCGTTCATGAAGGTTTAACACTTAACGTTTAGCCTAAACTCCACAAATTCTCTAGAAAACCAGCAGTATAACGGCTGTAATTGAGCTCTTTAGTTTGACCTAATTCTCTAAACGCCTCAAAACTTTCAATCTCAAATTCATTTCCAACTAAGATTATTATTTATCACCAATCGAAACGCCTACTAGTTATCTCGAAGTCTCGTTTGATTAACAACCTAGCATGATAACTCTGTCTCGTTTGTTTGTTAATCCTTGTTACAAAAGTACCTGTTGATCTTAGCCTACCAATGAGTACTTGCTTAAGATTGGATAGATTTATTTTACTTAATCCTTTACCTGATACTTCATAAGCCTGTGATAGATACTAACCAGTAGCAATAGCAAAAACGACCATAGGAGTGTTTATCTAGTTATGATCAGTACAACCCAAAATTTAACCCCAAATTACAACGGGGGTCATTTACAATACAACAACAAGCAACATAAGAAATAGTCTTCAAGCAACATATCGTTCACAAAATGGCCATAGTCAAGTAAGGCACGTAGGGCAAGTAATCATTCCAAGGAGTCATCAATAGGCACGTTGTCCTTGGGTACCTGTTCCTGGTCTTCTTCACCTGAGATGATAAAAGAGGGTGAGTCCTTATAAACTCAGCGAGGGGGGAACGAGAAATATGTTTTGAAACTCTTTTTTTGGTTAACTTATGAAAAACCCCTTTTTGAAAACATGTCACATATTACAAGTAATAAGGTACGCAAGTATAAGAATCAAATTGAGCAACAAATACAATTACCAATCATTTCAAGGATACGGTGAGCATTTGCTCTCAATATCGATTTTGATACGATTGTTGTGGCCAACTTCAATCATCCACTTATCGCTCCCATTTGGGTGTACTCTGGATGTACCCCAAAAACCTACGACCCAACTCTCCGAGTGTGGAACGCCAAGCGAGAGAGGGAATTGGACCATGATAGTCACGGTAGCACCGGCAAGCCCGATGCCACCCGACGTGCGTGAAATGCTACCATGCCATAATGAAAGGTTGAAACCTTGTATGCAATGCACATTTATAACATTTAACATATCACATTAGGAGGACAACAAAGTAGGTTGCCTCCGAGCAGTTATAAGATCGCACGTTGACAAGTAAACTCACGAGGCATGTTTGACATGTAATTTCACTTGTAAAACACATGGAGTTATATGAATATTAAAAGGACAGCCATGTAACACATGTGAATCAAGTCATATAACTCATTTTGGGGTTCACGCAATCAAATAATAAGGTCATACAACATGCAACGACATCTACGTAGGACCGGGTGCAAGAAAGGTCTACTTATCAACATGTAATTGTCGAAATCATATTTAGGGCTATAAAGATAACTACGGGTAGCCCACTAATCACACAAATAGACACGATAACCATAGGATCGATACTTAGTGAGTTTTTCATAGTCACTAGGGTTTCAATTCATGCTTACACGTACGATTAAGCCACGAGTTGACAAGTAATCAAACCAAAGCCATGCATCGATTAATTAAACATCCTCAAGTATTCAAAACAGTCCACAAAATATCCAAGTGCCACAATCCCAAGCATTTAATACAACAAGAGAAGTTACAATAATTTTCAAAGCATATCACTAGATGAAAACCTCATTGCAATGGACTATTTTCTCACAATCATTGAGACAAGCAAACAATCTCCAATTCCAGTGAACAAAATGTCAAATTAAAGCTTAAGGAGTGAACTAAACCCAGAAACAAACCTCGCATCATTTGGAGTTCGGATTCAAAAGTTATAGCCAAAACCGTGAGACTACGCAAAATTATCTAGATTTGTACACATTTCAATACTTGTCATTTTTGAGGGCCTTAGGGTCAGATTTAGCCTTAGTATATTTTTTGACAAAAATGTCCATAACTGAAAAATATAGCAAGTTACAAAATTTTATGCATTTTGGATATCATTTACTAAGTCAAAACTGGTTTGTTCTACAAGGACAATGAACTGCCAAAAACCTGCTTCATTTTTCCAGATTTTCCAGATTTGGACACCTTTCGATGTTTTGCCATTTTAGGGACCTTAGAGTCAAAATTGGATTTGGCCTATTTCTACAAAAAATGCTCAAAACTGGCAAAACTAGTTATCTACCAATTTTCATGCATTTTCAACATCATTTACCTGGTCAAATTCACTTCGTTCCAACAAGTCAAAAGATTGTCATTTACGCAATTTCACTTATCTTCACATTCTAGCCAAATATCTTGCCATGCATGTGGTTTTTGAAGGCTTTTCAAAAGAGTTTTAGCCCTCACCTTAGCAAGACAATAATGAAGATGCACAAAGCTCTTGATGATGCACAAGATCGACTTTTCTCCTTGCTTGGTCGAGAGATGACTTGAGATTCTTAATTCCTAGCTAAGTTACCATGTCCTTAGTATGTGCATGTGGTTAGAACAAAGAGAAAATGAAATAGAAGCAATCAAACATACCTATGCCGAAATGAAGGCTCTATGAGCTTGCATGTATGTCTTTTTGCATTCTAGCTTGCTTGGTCGAGTTCCTTAGTGTCTTGTATGTCTTGATGAACCTTAGGATGATGAACTTAAGCTATGGAGTCTATAATTGCAGCCAAGGCCGAGAGAGAGAGAGAGTGAATGAGAGAAAGGGATAATGTGAGAAAGAAATGAAAAGCTTGAGGAATTTTGATGCCTTGAATGCATGTGTCGGCTATGGGCTTCACAAAATTCTGATTTTGTGTCTTCAAGAGCATAATTTGAATTGTCTAGCATGGAAAATTGAGTGGGTCGAGATTTTGGTGCATTGGGTAGGGTTTTGAGTCATTTTTTTTATGCTTTGTGTCATAGGTTGTCTAAGTTTAATTTTGAATTATGCAAAGCAAGCACAAAATCCATCTCATGGTCAGCCAAGGCTTGATCAAGTCTTGTTTGAGCATTATTATATTGTGTGTTTGGGATGTGCAAAAGAATAAGGAATAAAGAATAAGAATGTTTAGCTTTTTGTGCAATTTCGTCTTCTAGTGAGTTGAATTAGCATTTTAATATTAATTAGTGGAGTTTGTAGGATTAATTAATGATATAGTGCTTCGTGTAAGATACTTTCTTGATTAGCATGTGAGCACGTTTTTCTAGGTTTAGGGCACGCACTACGAGGTAAGCCACGAACTATGAGACGAATGCACGTTTTTCCAAGTAAATGCATGAAATCCTAAATGAATGCACGTAATTCAATGCAAGGCACACAAAATGAAACACGACTCTTAAACCTAGGTCAAGGCACGTAAATCTAGGTTAGGGCACACGAAATGAGGTATCGCACGTAAATCGATGTCGGGCCTCACACGCTGCTCGACAAGCTTGCTACCCCCGTCGTAGAGCTCTCATAGAACTTTCCAACGGTATGCTGTGCACCGCGTAACTCGTTACAGATCAAAAGTTTTGGTCACCGGAGCGACAAAGACCTGGTCCTAAGCCCCACACCCTCGGTTTACGGCCCCAGCCTCTACGTGAATAGAAGTTGTCTTTCCCAAGGTGTCATGGGATTCGGTAATAAAAATGTGATGGATTAGGTTGCCTTCCTTTTCGTGGCTCACGACGTACTATCTGGGATGGAAAAACAGCGCAAAAGAAGAAAATTGTCCAGAAACTGATGAAAACGTTTGATTTTGTTCTCCAAAATTAGGCGCAGCCAAGCAGGCTTGTTGCTCCCGTCGTAGAGCTCTCGGAGAACTTTCCAACGATATGCTATGCGCCGCGTAACTCCTTATGGATCAAAAGTTATGGGCACCGGAGCGACAGAGACTTGGTCCTAAGCCCCACGCCCTCGGTTTGCGGGCCTAGCCTCTACGTGAAGCGAAGTTGTCTTGCCTAAGGTGCCATGGGATTCGATAATAGAAATGTGATGGATTAGGTTGTCGTCCTTTTTGCGGCTCACGACATACGATCCGGGATGAAAAAATAACGCAAAAGAAGAAAAGTGTCCCGAAATTGATGAAAATGTTTGATTTTGCACTCCGAAAATAGGCGCAGCCGACCATGCTTGCTGCCTTCGTCGTAGAGCTCTCGGAGAGCTTTCCAACGGTACGCTGTGCGCCGCGTAACTGCTTACAGATCAAAAGTGATGGGCACTGGAGCGACGAAGATTTGGTCCTAAACCCCACGCCCACGGTTTGCAGGCCCAGCCTCTACGTGAATCGAAGTTGTCTTGCCCAAGTTGCCGTGGGATTCGGTAATAGAAATGTGATGGATTAGGTTGTCGTCCTTTACGCGGCTCACGACGTACGATCCGAGACGGAAAAACAGCGCAAAAGAAGAAAAGTGTCCCAAAATTGATGAAAACGTTCTATTTTGGGCTCCGAAAACAGGCGCTGCTAAGTAAGATTGCTGCCCCCGTCGTAGAGCACTTGGAGAGCTTTCCAACAGTATGCTGTGCCCCGCGTAACTCCTTACGGATCAAAAGTTATGGGCACCAGAGCGACGGAGACCTAGTCCTAAGCCCCACGCCCTCGGTTTACGGGCCTAGCCTCTACGTGAAGCGAAGTTGTCTTGCCCAAAGTGGCATGGGATTCGATAATAGAAATGTGATGGATTTGGTTGTTTTCTTTTTCACGGCTCATGACGTACGATCCGGGACGAAAAAACAGTGCAAAAGAAGAAAAGTGTCCAGCAACTTATGAAAATGTTCGATTTTGGGCTACAAAAATAAGCGCATCCGAGCAGGCTTGCTGCCTCCGTCGTAGAGCTCTCGGAGAGATTTCCAACGATATGTTGTGCGCCACGTAACTACTTACGGATCAAAAGTTATGGGCACCGTTGCGACGGAGACCTGGTCCTAAGCCCCACGCCCTCGGTTTGCGGGCCAAGCCTCTATGTGAGGCAAAGTTGTCTTGCCCAAGGTGGAGTGGAATTCGGTAATAGAAATGTGATGTATTAGGTTGTCATCCTTTTCGCGGTTCACGACATACGACCGAGACAGACAAACAATGTAGAAGAAGAAAAGTGTCCTAAAATTGATGAAAATGTTAGATTTTGGGCTCCAAAAATAGGCGCAACCAAAAAGGCTTGCTGCCCCCATCGTAGAGCTCTCGGAGAGCTTTTCAACGGTATGCTGTGCACCGCGTAACTCCTTACGGATCAAAAGTTATAGGCACCGGAGTGACGGAGACCTGGTCCTAAGCCCCACGCCCACAGTTTACGGGCCCAACCTCTACGTGAATCGATGTTGTCTTGCCCAAGGTGCCATGGGATTCGGTAATAGAAATGTGATGGATTAGGTTGTCATCCTTTTCGTGGCTCACGACGTACGATCCGGGACAGAAAAACAGCGCAAAAGAAGAAAAGTATCCCAAAACTGATAAAAACATTCTATTTTGGGATCCAAAAATAGGCGCTGCAAGGCAAGCTTGCCGCACCCATAGTAGAGCTCTCGGAGAGCTTTCTAACGGTATGCTGTGCGCCGCGTAACTCATTACGGATCAAAACTTATGGGCACTAGAGCGACGGAGACCTGGTCCTAAGCCCCACGCCCTTGGTTTGCGGGCCTAGCCTCTACGTGAAGCGAAGTTGTCTTGCCCAAGGTGGCATGGGATTCGGTAATAGAAATGTGATGGATTAGGTTGTTTTCCTTTTCGCGGCTCACGACGTACGATCTGGGATGGAAAAATGCGCAAAATAAGAAAAGTGTCCAGAAACTGATGAAAACGTTCGATTTTGGGATACGAGAATAGGCACAGCCGAGCAAGCTTACTGCCCCCGTCGTAGAGCTCCCAGAGAGCTTTCCAACGATATGCTGTGCGCCGCGTAACTCCTTATAGATCAAAAGTTATGGGCACCGTTGCGACGGAGACCTGGTCCTAAGCCCCACGCCCTCGGTTTGCTGGCCCAGCCTCTACGTGAAGCGAAGTTGTCTTGCCTAAGGTGGCATGGGATTCGGTAATAGAAATGTGATGGATTAGGTTGTCGTCCTTTTCGCGGCTCACGACGTACAATCGGAGACGGAAAAACAGCGCAAACGATGAAAAGTATCCCGAAACTAATGAAAATGATCGATTTTGGATGCCGAAAATTGGTACCACCGAGCAGGCTTGCTGTCCCCGTCATAGAGCTCTCGGAGAGCTTTCTAACGGTATGTTGTGTGCTGCGTAACTCCTTACGGATCAAAAGTTATGGGCACCGGAGCGATGGAGACCTAGTCCTAAGCCCCACGCCCTCGGTTTGCGGGCCGAGCCTCTACGTGAAGCAAAGTTTTCTTGCCCAAAGTGGCATGGGATTCGATAATAGAAATGTGATGGATTAGGTTGTCGTCCTTTTCGCAGCTCACGACGTACGATCTGGGAAAGAAAAACAACGCAAAAGAAGAAAAGTGTCTCGAAACTGATGAAAACATTTGATTTGGGGGTCAGAAAACAGGTGCTGCAAAGCAAGCTAGCTGCCCCATCGTAGAGCTCTCTGAGAGCTTTCCAACGGTATGTTGTGCGCCGCGTAACTCCTTACGGATCAAAAGTTATCGGCACCGGAGCGACGGAGACCTGGTCCTAAGCCCTACGCCCTCGGTTTGCGGGCCTAGCCTCTACGTGAAGCAAACTTGGCTTGCCCAAGGTGGGATAGGATTCGGTAATAGAAATGTGATGGATTAAGTTGTTGTCCTTTTCGCAGCTCACGACGTACTATCCGGGACGGAAAAACAGTGCAAAAGAAGAAAAGTGTCTGAAACTGATGAAAACGTTTGATTTTGGGCTCCGAAAATAGGCGCAGCTTGTCACGCCCCAACCCGGCCTATAAGGTTAGACTAGGGTGTGATCTAAACATTCAGGACATGTCACATACGTAACTGTTTATGAAGATTTAACACCTATTGTTTGAGTCTAGACTCCAAAGTTTTCCGAAAAATCCGGCAGCATAGCGGCTGTAATTGGGCTCTTTGGTTTGTCCTAATTCTCTAAACGCCTCAAAATTTACTATCTCAAATTCATTTCCAGCTAAGATTGCTATTTATCATCAATTGAAACGCCTGTTGGTTATCTTGATGTCTCGTTTGATTTACAACCTAGCATGATACTATGTCTCGTTTGTTTGTTTATCCTCGTTACAAAAGTTCCTGTTGATCTTAGCTTAATAGCGAGTACCTGTTTAAGATTGGATAAGTTTATTTACTTAGTCCTTAACTAATACGTCGTAACCTATGATAGATACTAGCAATGATAAATAACAAAACGATCATAGTAGTGTCTAGTGTCTGTCTAGCAATATCAGTACAAACCCCAAATTACAACGGGGGTCTTTTACATCACAACATCGGGCAACATAAAAGGAAATAGTCTTCAAGTAGCATAAAGTTCACAAGTAGCCATAATCACGCAAAGCACACAAACAGGCAATCACTCCAGAGATTCATCGTTAGGCACACCGTCCTCGGGTACCTGTTCTGGATCTTCTTCACCTGAGATGATAAAAGAGGGTGAGTCCTTATGAACTCAACGAGGGGAACGAGAAATAGGTTTTGGAACTCATTTTCCTGTTCAACTTATGAAATCCTTTTGCAAGCATGAATATAACAATAACATAAGTACAGGAACAGAAATACCTGTCTTTCCTCCCCGAGGTTCTCTAGGAACCAAGTGAGAGTACTTATACAGATAGTAAAAAGGATGCAGTGAGCTTTTGCACTCAAATCAGTTCCAGAATCAATTGTTGCGGCCGACTTCAAATAATCCCCAAACATGCCAGGTGGGTGTATTCCGGATGCACCTCGAAATCCTACGACCCAACTTCCCGAGGAAGTCTAGCCCCCAAGCGAGAGAGAGAATGGGACCATGGTAGTCACGGGTGCACCGGCAAGCCCGATGCCACCCCGTGTGCGTGATCGCTACCATGCCGACAGGAAAGGTTGCAACCTTGTATGCAGTGCACATTTATGACATTTCATGTATCACATTAGGAGGACAACAAAGTAGGTTGCCTCCGGACAGTCATAAGATTGCACATTGACAAGTGAACAAGCAGGGCACGATAAAACAAGTAATTTCACTTGAAAGTCATATAGAGTTATATGAACACTAAACAGGCAGCCATGTAACACAGGTAAATCAAGCCATATAACTCATTTCGAAGTCCACGTAATCAAGTGATAGAATTATTCAACATGCAACAACATTTACGTGGGCTCGAATGCTAGAAAAGCCCATTTGTCAACATGCAATGATCAAAATCACATTTAGAACTATAAAGGCATTTACAGGCAGCCTACTAAACATATAATTCCACACAATATCCAAATGATCAACACTTAGCAAGCCTACCTAGTTATTAGGGTTTCCGTTTCATACTTAACCGTGTGATTAAACCCTAAGTCAACTCAAAGTCAATCTCAAGTCATGCATCATTTAATTCAATGTCCTCAAAAATTCAAAACAGTCCACACAACATCCCGAAGTTACAATCCCAAGCATTTAATTCAACAAGAGGAGTCACAACAATTTTTCTAAGCACAACATTAAGGGAAACCCTTACTGCAAAAGGCTGTTTTCTCACAATCAATAGGATAAGAAAACAATCTCCAAATCCTGTGAATAAGATGACAAATTAAAGCTTAAGAAGTTAACTAAAATCAGAAACAAACCTTGCATCAATTGGAGTTCGGGATTATTAGATATAGCCGAAACTGTGGGATAGTACAAAACTGTCCAGATTTGCACACATTTCGATAATTGATGTTTTTGAGGTCCTTAGTGTCAGATTCAGCCTTAGTCCATTTCTGACAAAAATGTCCATAACTGAAAAATATAGAAGCGCACCAAATTTCATGTATTTTGGACATCATTTACTAAGTCAAATCTGATTCGTTCTACAAGGTCAGTGCAATTGCCAAAACCTGCTTCATTTTTCCAGATTTCCAGATTTGGACACATTTTAATGATCTGCCATTTTGAGGACCTTAGATTCAAAATTAACTTTGGACTATTTCTTCGAAAAATGTTCAAAACTGTCCAAACTAGTCACCTACCAATTTTCATACATTTTCAACATCATTTTCCTAGCTAAACTTACCTCGAAACAAACTGGTCAGAGAGTTGTCAACAATCCGACTTCACCTATCATCACTTTCAAGCCAAGATCTTGCCATGCATGGTTGCAAAAGCTTATGAACGAACATGTAACTCAAGTACAGAAACAAAGACATACTTTAATGAACATGCATGTGGATTTTTGAAGGATTTTCAAAAGGTTTTAGCCCTCACCTTAGCAAACAACCAAGAAGATGCACAAAAACTTGTTGAAGCCCAAATCTCTTCTTCTTCTTGCTTAGCCGAGATTCCAACTTGGTTTTCTCTATTTTTCCTAGCCTAGTGATGAATCTCTTAGTACATTCATGAGGTTAGAACAAGAAGAAAGGAAATGGAAGCCAAGAAACTTACCTATGGCCGAATAGAAACTTCAAAGGACATGCATGTATGATTTTCGCACTCTAGCTAGTTTGCTTGAGCTTCTTCGATGGTTGCTTGTCTTGATGCACCATATGATGAAGAAGATGATCTAGGAGGTGGAGAGATTCAGCTAAGGCCGAGAGATAGTGAGGAGAATGAGAGGGAGAGAGAGAAGTTGAGGAAGAAATGAAGAAATGACAAAAATATGACAAGGAATAAAGCTTTTGCATTCATCAAAGCAAGTGGTCGGCCTTGGGCTATTAAAATCTGATTTTTTGTGTCTTCAAGATGGAAATTAAAATTTCTAGCATGGGCATGATTGTTTGATCGAGCAAGGTGAAGAAATTGAGGGGAATTTGAGCAGTTTTTTAAGCATTGATAAGTGTTTTTGTGTCATGACTTGTCTAGAATCATTTTGAATTAAACATGCATGCAAGAAACCACATAGTGGTCGGCCAAAGCTAGTCTCAAATCTGAATTTTTGTCATCTTTGAGCATTATTTTTACTGTGTCTTGAAAGTGCAAAAAGAATAAGGAGTAAAGAATAAGGAATGCTTAGTGTTTGGTGAATTTTTTGTCTTCTAGTGAGTTGAATTAGGATTATAATATTGATAGTGGATTTTGTAGGATTGTTTAATAGTCTAGTGCTTTGTGTAAGATGCTTTCTTGATTAGCGTGAGGACATGTTTTCCTAGGTCTAGGGCACACACTACGAGGTAGGACATGAACTACGAGACGAACGCATGTTTTTCAAGTAAATGCATGCAACCCTAAATGAATGCACGTAATTCAATGCATGGCACATATAATGAACACAATTCTTAAACCTAGGTCAAGGCACGCAAATCTAGGTTAGGGCACACAAAACGAGGTATCGTACCCCAATTGGGGTCGGCCTCACATCCTCTCCTCCTTAAAAGAATTTCATCCCGAAATTCAATATTACCTTGAAATAAAGCTGGATATTGCTGCTCCATCTGGTCTCGCCTTTCCCACGTTTCTTCTTCAACTCCATGATGATCCCACAGCACTTTCACCATTGGTATAGTTCTGTTGCGCAACTCCCGATCCTGCTGGTCTAGGATCCGAATAGGCTTCTCCTCGTAAGACAAGTTCTCCCGAAGCTACAACGGCTCTGGCTCCAAGATATGCGACGGATCAGGATAATACTTCCGCAGCATCGAAACATGAAAGACGTCGGGAATATTGGAGAGGTTCTGGGGTAGTACTAGGCGATACGCCAATTTTCCAACCTTCTCAACTATCTCAAATGGTCCTACAAACCTCGGGCTCAACTTTCCACCCTTGCCATGTTTAATCAGTCCCCTCCGGGGTGATATCTTCAAGAACACCTTGTCGCCAACCTCAAACTCTAGGCTCCGTCTCTGTCGGTCTGCATAACTCTTCTGCCTGCTCTGGGCGGTAAGCATCCGTTTCCGGATGAGGTGGATATTATCAACAGTCTTCATAAGTTCAGGTAAAAGGGTCGGGTCAAAAATCTTCGTCTTACCTACTTCATCCCAGTAAATTGGGGATCGACACTTACGACCATACAACGCCTCAAATGGGGCCATCCCAATAGTGGCCTGATAACTATTATTATAGGCGAACTCCGCTAAGGACATATATTTCTCCCAACCTTTTTCGAAATCCAAAACACACGCCCTCAGCATATCCTCCAAAATCTGAATAGTTCTCTCCGATTGTCCATCAGTCTGAGGGTGATAAGTCGTGCTGAAACTCAACTTCGTTGCCAAAGCTTCTTGCAATCTCTTCCAAAATTGGGAAGTAAAACAAGGATCCCTATCCGATACAATACTCACAGGAATCCCGTGCAATCTTACAATCTCTGCCACATACATATCCCCCAATTTCTCGAGACTATCCTCCTTGTTCATCGGTAAAAAGTGTGCCGACTTAGTCAATCTATCCACTATGACCCAAATGGCGTCATGACCCTTTTGCGATGTAGGCAGGTCCATAACAAAGTCCATAGTTATATGTTCCTATTTCCATTGAGGAATCTCCAACGGCTGAAATAAACCTGCGGGTCGCTGATGTTCCGCTTTGACTCTCTGGCAAGTCAAACACCGTGCCACAAACTCTGCAATTTCTCTTTTCGTGTTATTCCACCAATAGTATTGCTTCAAATCCCGGTACATCTTTGTTCCCCCCGGGTGAATAGTATATCTTGAATTATGGGCTTCCTCAAGAATCTTCTTTTTCAGCTCTGGCTCATTGGGAACACAAATCCGGTTCCTAAACCTCCAAATACCATCATCATGAAACTCGAAATCTGCGTTGTCTTCTTTAATCTTCTGAAATTGTTGGTCCTTCTGTTGAGCCTCTCGTAACTCAGGCAACAAAGTTGATTGAACTTGTGTAGTGGCAAAAAGTAACCCCTTCCGAGTCAATTGTGGTTTCCACAAAAATGCTTCCTCCAACAACTCCTGCACCTTAACTTCCAGTTTCGCCATGCTTGCTTTTCTACTTAAGGCATCTGCAACTACATTCGCTTTACCGGGCACATAATTGATTGAGCAGTTATAATCATCCAAAAGCTCCATCCACTGCCTTTGCCTTATATTCAACTCCTTTTGAGAGAACAAGTATTTCAAGCTCTTATGATCAGTAAATACCTCAAACTTGTTACCCTACAGATAATGCCTCCATTTCTTGAGTGCAAACACAATAGCCGCTAACTCCAAATCATGCGTCGGGTAATTCATTTCATACGGCTTTGGTTTCCTAGAAGCATATGCAATCACTCTTCCATTTTGCATCAACACACAACTCAATCCTTCTTTTGAAGCATCGCTATAGATTACAAAACCTTGACTCCCTTCAGGCAATACAAGAACAGGTGCGATAGTCAATCTTTTCTTCAACTCTTGGAAGCTGTTCTCGCACTTATCATCCCACACGAACTTTGTTTTCTTTTGAGTGAGCTTTGTAAGCGGTCTTGCAATCTTAGAGAAATCTTTCACGAATCTCCGATAATAGCCGGCTAGACCAAGAAAACTCCGAACCTCCGTAACATTCTCTGGCTTTTTCCAAGACATCACTGCTTCTATCTTTGCTGGATCCACCACTATTCCCTCTTGGGATATGATATGCCCCAAAAATGCAATCTGCTGCAACCAAAATTCACACTTGCTAAACTTTGCATACAATTGATGCTCTCAAAGTTTCTACAGTACCAACCGCAGATGTTGCTCATGCTTCGCCTCAGATTTTGAGTATACCAAAATATCATCAATGAAGATCACCATAAATTGGTCCAAGTAGGGTTGAAACACCCTGTGCATCAAATCCATAAAAGCTGTAGGGGCATTAGTTAGTCCAAAAGGCATCACCACATATTCATAATGCCCATATCTCGTCCTGAAAGCCGTTTTAGGCACATCTTCCTTTTTGATCCGCAACTGATAATACCCTTGCCTCAAGTCGAGTTTCTAATACACTTTGGCTCCTTGCAGTTGATCAAATAACTCGTTGATCAGTGGAAGTGGGTATTTATTCTTAACAGTCACTTGGTTCAATCCTCGATAATCGATGCATAGCCTCAACGTTCCGTCTTTCTTCTTTACAAATAGAACTGGTGCACCCCACGGTGAAGAACTTGGTTGAACAAACCCCTTTTTCAACAATCCTTGTAATTGGTCCTTCAATTCCTGTAGCTCGGCCAGTGCCATATGATAGGGAGCTTTAGATATCGGCTGGGTGCTAGGTAGTAGCTCTATAACGAACTCGATCCCCCGATTTGGGGGTAAACCAGACAATTCTTCTGGAAACACATCCGCATAGTCTTTGATCACAGGCATCTCCTCCAACTTAGCTTTGTCCGACGGCTTGTTGATAAGGTAAGCCAAGTATCCGCTGTACCCTTTCCTCAAGGATTTCACTACTTTCGTAGATGAAATGATGGAACTCCCGGTGAAATCTCTTCGACCCATTACCTCCAGAATTGGTTGACCAGGTACCCAGAATGTTATAATCTTCGCCCGGCAATCTAGTTGGACATGATGTTTTGCCAGCCAGTCCATCCCTAAAATGGCCTCATATTCTAGAAAAAATACAATAAGATTGGCTGAGAATTCCCTATCCTTAATTTGGATTTTACATGCTTTACAAGCTGAGCTAGTTACAAGTTTAGAACCCATTGGAGTACCAACTTCTACTTCGTATGGCAAACATACAACTTTCAATTTCACACATTCCACACATAAGGGAGTAATAAATGAATGAGTAGCACCCGGGTCAATTAGCACCCTAACAGGTTGATTAAGTATGAAGAATGTACCTTCAACAACAGCGGTCTCATCTGGAATCTCCTCTCACTCGATAGCATAGGCTCGAGCCTAGACTCTGGGAACTGGAGTCTTGCCTCTACCGGCTGGTTTACCCTGATTCTGCCCTACCTGCTGTTTAGGGCAATCCTTGATCTGATGCTGATCACTGCCACATCTCATGCACTGTCCTGACTTCCTCCAACACTGGGCCTCGGAATGCCCCTTCCTATCACAATAAGAACAGCTGACGGACTGAGTAGCAGGTGAACTACCTGTGGAACCACGGGCGGAAGAGGCTGATGGCACTTTTGTCGGGCCACGGTTATTCACTGGCCTGTTCTGGCTCGGGCCCTGATTACGACTCTGACTCTGGAATTTCCTCTGCTGACTTGGAGGTTGGTATGGTTTCTTGTTCGGTTGACTCGAACCGGCTCCATCTAGTTTCCTCTTCTCAACTCGAGAGGCAACAGCAAAGAGAGCAGAATAAGTATTGAAGTCATGAGAAGCTAACTGGTCCTGAATCTTTGGCCTCAATCCAGTAGTAAATTTCCACATCTTTGCCTCTGGAGTACTAACTATATATTGAGCATAACGGGACAGTCGGTCAAAACGAGCCTCGTACTGGGCTACCGTCATGTTACCCTAGGTCAAGTGCATGAACTCCTCAGCTCGCCTCTACCTGGATACTGTAGGTACATATTTCTCCTTAAATGCCTTAATGAAATTACCCCACAAACGAGGTTTCTGATTAGTTTCCCACAGTGCCTCTACAGTATGCCACCAATGCTCGGCATCCCCGTGCAACAAAAACACCGCAAACTCCACCTTTTCTTCATTAGTATAATCAAGTAGCCTGAAAATCTTCTCAATCTCAGACAGCCAAGCCTCGGCTTTCTCATCATCGGCTTCTCCGTGGAATTTAGACGGGCGAAAGTCAAGGAACTCCCTCATTCTGCTATGTCTCCCATGGTTACCCTCATTCCTGTTGTTGATGTTGTTAATGTTGTTGGCTTCACGTGCATCTTGCCATTCCATCACTCGTGATACACGATCCATGGTATTTGCCATCATATTAAACATAGCTATACCGGGATTAGTTTGATAGGCATCTCCGGTCTCTTGGGGTTCACCGCTCCTATTAGTAGTACGGGTACTAGGGCCAGCCATCTATAGGCACAGATTACGATGCACAATTTATTGAAATATGACAATTTAAAATTTAATGCATAAGATATGCAACATAATATAGATACAATTCTAGAAACAATTAAGGCATGTTAATCACTTAAGCACATAGAGCATAGAAGGCACATTTAACACACAATAACACATAAACAAGTCATCCTAATTATCTTAGGGCTCTACCCACAGTCCGAGAGTTAAACCCGGCTTAAGCAATTTAAGCTCTGATACCATTCTAGTTCTAAGGTGTCACACTCCAACCCGGCCTATAAGGTTAGACTAGGGTGTGATCTAAACGTTCAGGACATGTCACATATGTAACCGTTTATGAAGATTTAACACCTATTGTTTGAGTCTAGACTCCAAAGTTTTCCGAAAAATCCGGCAGCATAGCGGCTGTAATTGGGCTCTTTGGTTTGTCCTAATTCTCTAAACGCCTCAAAATTTACTATCTAAAATTCATTTCCAACTAAGATTGTTATTTATCATCAATTGAAACGCCTATTGGTTATCTTGATGTCTCGTTTGATTTACAACCTAGCATGATACTATGTCTTGTTTGTTTGTTTATCCTCGTTACAAAAGTTCCTGTTGATCTTAGCTTAATAGCGAGTACCTGTTTAAGATTGGATAAGTTCATTTACTTAGTCCTTAACTAATACGTCGTAACCTATGATAGATACTAGCAATGATAAATAGCAAAACGATCATAATAGTGTCTAGTGTTTGTCTAGCAATATCAGTACAAACCAAAATTAGACCCCAAATTACAACGGGGGTCTTTTACATCACAACATCGGGCAACATAAAAGGAAATAGTCTTCAAGTAGCATAAAGTTCACAAGTAGCCATAATCACGCAAAGCACACAAATAGGCAATCACTCCAGAGATTCATCGTTAGGCACACCGTCCTTGGGTACCTGTTCTGGATCTTCTTCACCCGAGATGATAAAAGAGGGTGAGTCCTTATGAACTCAGCGAGGGGGAATGAGAAATAGGTTTTGAAACTCATTTTTCGATTCAACTTATGAAATCCTTTTGCAAGCATGAATATAACAATAACATAAGTACAAGAACAGAAATACCTGTCTTTCTTCCCTGAGGTTCTCTAGGAACCAAGCGAGAGTACTTATATAGATAGTAAAAAGGATACAGTGAGCTTTTGCTCTCAGATCAGTTCCAGAATCAGTTGTTGCGGCCAACTTCAAATCATCCCCAAACACGCCAGGTGGGTGTACTCTGGATGTACCCCGAAATCCTACGACCCAACTTCCTGAGGATGTCTAGCCCCCAAGCGAGAGAGGGAATGGGACCATGGTAGTCACGGGTGCACCGGTAAGCCCGATGCCGCCCAGTGTGCGTGATCGCTACCATGCCAACAAGAAAGGTTGCAACCTTGTATGCAGTGCACATTTATGACATTTCATGTATCACATTAGGAGGACAACAAAGTAGGTTGCCTCCGGACAGTCATAAGATTGCACATTGACAAGTGAACAAGCAGGGCACGATAAAACAAGTAATTTCACTTGAAAGGCATATAGAGTTATATGAACACTAAACGGGCAGCCATGTAACACAAGTAAATCAAGCCATATAACTCATTTCGAAGTCCATGTAATCAGGTGATAGAATTATTCAACATGCAACAACATTTACGTGGACTCGAATGCTAGAAAAGCCCATTTGTCAACATGCAATGATCAAAATCACATTTAGGACTATAAAGGCATTTATGGGCAGCCTACTAAGCATATAATTCCACACAATATCCAAATTATCAACACTTACCTAGTTATTAGGGTTTCCGTTTCATACTTAACCGTGTTATTAAACCCTAAGTCAACTCAAAGTCAATCTCAAGTCATGCATCATTTAATTCAATGTCCTCAAACATTCAAAACAGTTCACACAACACCCCGAAGTTACAATCCCAAGCATTTAATTCAACAAGAGGAGTCACAACAATTTTTCTAAGCACAACATTAAGGGAAACCCTTACTGCAAAAGGCTGTTTTCTCACAATCAATAGGATAAGCAAACAATCTCCAAATCCTATGAATAAGATGTCAAATTAAAGCTTAAGAAGTTAACTAAAATCAAAAACAAACCTTGCATCAATTGGAGTTCGGGATTATTAGATATAGCCGAAACAGTGGGATAGCACAAAACTGTCCATATTTTCACACATTTCGATAATTGACATTTTTGAGGTCCTTAGGGTCAGATTCAGCCTAGTCCATTTACGACAAAAATGTCCATAACTGAAAAATCTAGCAGCACACCAAATTTCATGCATTTTGGACATTATTTACTAAGTCAAATCTGATTCGTTCTACAAGGTCAGTGCATTTGCCAAAACCTGCTTCATTTTTCCAGATTTCCAGATTTGGACACATTTTAAAGATCTGCCATTTTGAGGATTTAGATTCAAAATTAGCTTTGGACTATTTCTGTGAAAAATGTTCAAAACTGTCCAAACTAGTCACCTACCAATTTTCATACATTTTCAACATCATTTTCCTAGCTAAATTTACCTCAAAACAAACTAGTCAGAGAGTTGTCAACAATCCGACTTCACCTATCATCACTTTCAAGCCAAGATCTTGCCATGCATGGTTGTAAAAGCTTATGAACGAACATATAACTCAAGTACAGAAGCAAAGACATACTTTAATGAACATGCATGTGGATTTTTGAAGGATTTTCAAAAGGTTTTATCCCTCACCTTAGCAAACAACCAAGAAGATGCACAAAAACTTGTTGAAGCCCAAATCTCTTCTTCTTCTTGCTTAGCCGAGATTTCAACTTGGTTTTCTCTATTTTTCCTAGCCTAGTGATCAATCTCTTAGTACTTGCATGAGGTTAGAACAAGAATAAAGGAAATGGAAGCCAAGAAACTTACCTATGGCCGAATAGAAACTTCAAAGGACATGCATGTATGATTTTCGCACTCTAGCTAGTTTGCTTGAGCTTCTTCGATGGTTGCTTGTCTTGATGCACCATATGATGAAGAAAATGAGCTAGGAGGTGGAGAGATTCAGCTAAGGCCGAGAGATAGTGAGGAGAATGACAGGGAGAGAGAGAAGTTGAGGAAGAAATGAAGAAATGACAAAAATATGACAAGGAATAAAGCTTTTGCATTCATCAAAGCAAGTGGTCGACCTTGGGCTATTAAAATCTGATTTTTTGTGTCTTCAAGATGGAATTTAAAATTGCTGGCATAGGCATGATTGTTTGGTCAAGCAAGGTAAAGAAATTGAGGGGAATTTGAGCAATTTTTTAAGCATTGATAAGTGTTTTTGTGTCATGACTTGTCTAGAATCATTTTGAATTAAACATGCATGAAAGAAACCACATAGTGGTCAGCCAAAGCTAGTCTCAAATTTGAATTTTTGTCATCTTTGAGCGTTATTTTAATTGTGTCTTGAAAGTGCAAAAAGAATAAGGAATAAAGAATAAGGAATGCATAGTGTTTGGTGAATTTTTTGTCTTCTAGTGAGTTGAATTAGGATTATAATATTGATAGTGGATTTTGTAGTATTGTTTAATAGTCTAGTACTTTGTGTAAGATGCTTTCTTGATTAAAGTGAGGACACACTTTCCTAGGTCTAGGGCACACACTATGAGGTAGGACACAAACTACGAGACGAACGCACATTTTTCAAGTAAATGCACGCAACCCAAAATGAATGCACGTAATTCAATGCATGGAAAATATAATGAACACAATTCTTAAACCTAGGTCAAGGCACACAAATCTAGGTTAGGGCACACGAAAAGAGGTATCGCACACCAATTGGGGTTGGGCCTCACATAGCTGAGCAGTCTTGCTACCCCCGTCGTAGAGCTCTCAGAGAGCTTTCCAACGGTATGCTGTGTGCCACGTAACTCTTTATGGATCAAAAGTTATGGGCACCGGAGCGACGGAGACCTGGTCCTAAGCCCCACGCCCACGGTTTGCAGGCCCAGCCTCTATATTAAGCGAAGTTGTGTTGCCCAAGATGCATGGGATTCGGTAATAGAAATGTGATGGATTAGGTTGTCGTCCTTTTCGCGGCTCACGACATAAGATCCGGGACAAAAAAATAGCACAAAAGAAGAAAAGTGTCTAGAAACTGAAAAAAACGTTCAATTTCCGGCTCCAAAAATAGGTGCATCCAAGTAGGCTTGCTGCCCACATCGTAGAGCTCTCTAAGAGCTTTCCAACGGTATGTTGTGCACCGTATAACTCCTTACCGATCAAAAGTTATGGGCACCGGAGCAACAGAGACATGGTCTTAAGCCCCACGCCCTCGGTTTGTAGGCCCAGCCTCTACGTGAAGCGAAGTTGTCTTGCCTAAGAGTGGGATTCGGTAATAGAAATGTGATGGATTAGGTTGTCGTCCTTTTCATGGCTCACGACGTACGATCGGGGATGGAAAAACAGTGCAAAAGAAGAAAAGTGTCCCGAAATTGATGAAAATGTTCAATTTTGTGCTCCGAAAATAGGCGTAACCTAGCAGGCTTGCTGCCCCCATCGTAGAGCTCTCGGAGAGCTTTCCAATGGTCTGCTGTGTGCCGCGTAACTCCTTACGGATCAAAAGTTATGGGCACCGGAGCCACGGAAACCTAGTCCTAAGCCCTACGCCCTCGATTTACGGGCCCAGCCTCTAAGTGAAGCGAAGTTGTCATGCCCAAGACTGGGATTCGGTAATATAAATGTGATGGATTAGGTTGTCATCCTTTTAGCGGCTCACGAAGTATGATCGGGGACGGAAAAACAGCGCAAAAGAAGAAAAGTGTCTCGAAACTGATGAAAACGTTAGATTTTGCGCTCTGAAAATGGGTGCAACCGAGCAAGCTTGCTGCCCCCGTCGTAGAGCTCTCGGAGAGCTTTCCAAAGGTATGTTGTGTGCCGCGTAACTCCTTACGGATCAAAATTGATGGCACCGGAGCGACGGAGACCTGGTCCTAAGCCCCACGCCCTCGATTTGCGGCCCAGCCTCTACGTGAAGTGAAGTTGTCTTGCCCAAGGTGGCATCGAATTCGGTAATAGAAATGTGATGGATTAGGTTGTCGTCCTTTTCGTGGCTCACGACGTACGATCCGGGACGAAAAGACAGCGCAAAAGAAGAAATGTGTCCAAAAACTAAAGAAAACGTACAATTTTGGGCTCTGAAAATAGGCGCAACTCTGCAGGCTTGCTACCCCCGTCGTAGAGCTCTTGGAGAACTTTTTAACGGTATGCTGTGTGCCGTGTAACTCCTTACGGATCAAAATTTATGTGCACCGAAGCGAAGAAGACCTGGTCCTAAGCCCCACGCCCTCGGTTTGCGGCCCCAGCCTTTACTGGAAGTGAAGTTGTCTTGCCCAAGGTGGCGTGGGATTCGGTAATAGAAATGTGATGGATTAGGTTGTTGTCTTTTTCGCGGCTCACGACGTACTATCCAAGACGGAAAAATAGCGCAATAGAAGAAATGTATCTCGAAATTGATGAAAACATTCGATTTTGGGCTCTGAAAATAGGCACAGTCGAGCAGGCTTGCTACCCTCGTCGTAGAGCTCTCGGAGAGCTTTTCAACGGTATGTTGTGTACCGCGTAACTCCTTACGGATCAAAAGTTATGGGCACCGGAGCGATGGAGACCTGGTCCTAAGCCCCACGCCCTCGGTTTGCGGGCCCATCCTCTACATGAAGCAAAGTTGTCTTGCCCAAGGTGGCATGGGATTCGGTAATACAAATGTGATGCATTAGGTTGTTTTCCTTTTCGCGGCTCACCACGTACGATCCGAGACGGAAAAACTGTGTAAAAGAAAAAAAGTGTCCAGAAACTGATGAAAACGTTCGATTTTGGGCTACGAAAATAGGCGCAGCCGAGCAAGCTTGCTGCACTCGTCATACAGCTCTAGGAGAGCTTTCCAACGGTATGCTGTGCGCCACATAATTCCTTATAGATCAAAAGTTATGGGCACCGTTGCGACGGAGACCTGGTCCTAAGCCCCACGCCCTCGGTTTGCTGGCCCAACCTCTACGTGAACCGAAGTTGTCTTGCCCAAGGTGGCATGGGATTCGGTAATAGAAATGTGATGGATTAGGTTGTCGTCCTTTTCGCGGCTCACGATGTACGATCGGGGACAGAAAAACAGCGCAAAGGAAGAAAAGTGTCTCGAAACTGATGAAAATGATCGATTTTGGGCACCAAAAATAGGCGCCACTGAGCAGGCTTGCTGCCCCCATCATAGTGCTCTCGGAGAGCTTTCTAACGGTATGTTGTGGGCCGCGTAACTCCTTACGGATCAAAAGTTTTGGGCAATGGAGCGACGGAGACCTGGTCCTAAGCCCTACACCCTCGGTTTGCGGGCCCAGCCTCTACAAGAAGCAAAGTTGGCTTGCCCAAGGTGGCATAGGATTCGGTAATAGAAATGTGATGGATTAAGTTGTCGTCCTTTTCGCAGCTCACGACGTACGATCCGGGACGAAAAAATATTGCAAAAGAAGAAAAGTGTCTCGAAACTGATGAAATCGTTTGATTTTGGGATCCGAAAATAGGCACAGCTGAGCAGTCTTGCTGCCCCCGTCGTAGAGCTCTCGGAGAGCTTTCCAACGATATACTATGCGCCGCATAACTCCTTACAGATCAAAAGTTATGGGCACCGGAACGACGGAGACCTGGTCCTAAGCCCCACGCCCACGGTTTACGGGCCGAGCCTCTACGTGAATCGAAGTTGTCTTGCCCAAGGTGCCATGGGATTCAGTAATAGAAATGTGATGGATTAGGTTGTCGTCCTTTTCGCGGCTCACGACGTACGATCCGGGACGAAAAAATAGCACAAAAGAAGAAAAGTGTCCCGAAATTGAAGAAAACGTTCGATTTTGGGCTCCGAAAATAAGCGCAGCAAAGCAAGCTTGCTGCCCCCATCGTAGAGCTCTCAGGGAGCTTTCCAACGGTATGCTGTGCGCTGCGTAACTCCTTACGGATCAAAAGTTATGGGCACCGGAGCAACGGAGACCTGGTCCTAAGCCTCACGCCCACGGTTTGCGGGCCCAGCCTCGACGAGAAGCGAAGTTGTCTTGCCCAAGATGCCTGGGATTCGGTAATAGAAATGTGATGGATTAGGTTGTCGTCCCTTTTGCGGCACACGACGTACGATCCGGAATAAAAAAACAACGCAAAAAAAGAAAAGTGTCTAGAAACTGAACAAAATGTTCAATTTTTGGCTCCGAAAACAGGCACAGCCAAGCAGACTTGCTGCCCGCATCGTAGAGCTCTCTAAGAGCTTTCCAACGGTATGCTGTGCGCCGCGTAACTCCTTACCGATCAAAAGTTATGGGCACCAGAGCGACGAAGACATGGTCCTAAGCCCCACGCCCTCGGTTTCCGGCCCAGCCTCTACGTGAAGCGAAGTTGTCTTGCCCAAGAGTGGGATTCGGTAATAGAAATGTGATGGATTAGGTTATCGTCCTTTTCACGGCTTACGACGTACGATCGAGAACGGAAAAACAGCGCAAAAGAAGAAAAGTATCCCGAAACTGATGAGAATGTTTGATTTTGTGCTCCAAAAAAAGGCGCAACTTAGCAGGCTTGCTGCCCCCGTCATTGAGGTCTCGGAGAGCTTTCCAATGGTATGCTGTGCGCCGCGTAACTCCTCACGGATCAAAAGTTATGGGCATCGGAGCCACGGAGACCTGGTCCTAAGCCCTACGCCCTCGGTTTACGGGCCCAGCCTCTAAGTGAAGCGAAGTTGTCATGCCCTAGACTGGGATTCGGTAATAGAAATGTGATGGATTAGGTTGTCGTCCTTTTAGTGGCTCACGAAGTATGATCGGGGACGGAAAAAAAGCGCAAAAGAAGAAAAGTGTCCCGAAACTGATGAAAACGTTAGATTTTGTGCTCCGAAAATAGGTGCAACCGAGCAAGCTTGCTGCCCCCGTCGTAGAGCTCTCGGAGAGCTTTCCAAAGGTATATTGTGTGCCGCGTAACTCCTTACGGATCAAAAGTTATGGCACCGGAGCGACAGAGACTTGATCCTAAGCCTCACGCCCTCGGTTTGCGGCCCAACCTCTACGTGAAGTGAAGTTGTCTTGCCCAAGGTGGCATCAGATTCGGTAATAGAAATGTGATGGATTAGGTTATCGTCCTTTTCGCGGCTCACGACGTACGATCCGGGACGAAAAGACAGCGCAAAAGAAGAAATGTGTCCCGAAACTGAAGAAAACGTTCAATTTTGGGCTCCGAAAATAGGCACAACTCTGCAGGCTTGTTGCCCTCGTCGTAGAGCTCTTGGAGAACTTTTTAACGGTATGCTGTGCGCCGTGTAACTCCTTACGGATCAAAAGTTATGTGCACCGAAGTGAAGAAGACCTGGTCCTAAGCCCCACGCCCTCGGTGTGCGGCCCCAGCCTCTACTGGAAGTGAAGTAGTCTTGCCCAAGGTGGCGTAGGATTTGGTAATAGAAATGTGATGGATTAGGTTGTTGTCTTTTTCGCGGCTCACGACGTACTATCCAGGATGAAAAAATAGCGCAAAAGAAGAAATGTGTCCCGAAATTGATGAAAACGTTCGATTTTGGGCTCTGAAAATAGGCATAGTCGAGCAGGGTTGCTGCCCCCATCGTAGAGCTCTCGGAGAGCTTTTCAACGGTATACGGTGTGCCACGTAACTCCTTACGGATCAAAAGTTATGGGCACCGGAGCGATGGAGACCTGGTCCTAAGCCCTACGCCCTAGGTTTGCGGGCCCATCCTCTACATGAAGCGAAGTTGTCTTGCCCAAGGTGGCATGGGATTCGGTAATAGAAATGTGATGGATTAGGTTGTTTTTCTTTTCGCGGCTCACCACGTACGATCCGGGACAGAAAAACTGCGCAAAAGAAGAAAAGTGTCCAGAAACTGATGAAAACGTTCGATTTTGGGCTACGAAAATAGGCACAGCCGAGCAAGCTTGCTACACTCGTCATAGAGCTCTCAGAGAGCTTTCCAACGGTATGCTGTGCGCCACGTAACTCCTTATAGATCAAAAGTTATGGGCACCGGAGCGATGGAGACCTGGTCCTAAGCCCCACGCCCTCGGTTTGCGGGCCCATCCTCTACATGAAGCAAAGTTGTCTTGCCCAAGGTGGCATGGGATTCGGTAATAGAAATGTGATGGATTAGGTTGTTTTCCTTTTCGCGGCTCACCACGTACGATCCGGGACGGAAAAACTGCGCAAAAGAAAAAAATTGTCCAGAAACTGATGAAAACGTTCGATTTCAGGCTACGGAAATTGGCGCAGCCGAGCAAGCTTCCTGCACTCATCATAGAGCTCTCGGAGAGCTTTCTAACGGTATGTTGTGGGCCGCGTAACTCCTTACGGATCAAAAGTTATGGGCACCGGAGCGACGGAGACCTAGTCCTAAGCCCCACGCCCTCGGTTTGCGGGCCGAGCCTCTACGTGAAGCAAAGTTGTCTTGCCTAAAGTGGCATAGGATTCGATAATAAAAATGTGATGGATTAGGTTGTCGTCCTTTTCGCAGCTCACGACGTACGATCCGGGACGGAAAAACAATGCAAAAGAAAAAAAATGTCTCAAAACTGATGAAAACTTTCGATTTGGGGGTCCGAAAATAGGCGCAGCTAGGCAAGCTAGCTGCCCCCATCGTAGAGCTCTCTGAGAGCTTTCCAACGGTATGTTGTGCGCCGCGTAAGTCCTTACGGATCAAAAGTTATGGGCAACGGATCGACGGAGACCTGGTCTTAAACCTTACGCCCTCGGTTTGCGGGCCCAACCTCTACGTGAAGCAAAGTTGGCTTGCCTAAGGTGGCATAGGATTCGGTAATAGAAATGTGATGGATTAAGTTGTCGTCCTTTTCGCAGCTCACGATGTACGATCCGGGATAAAAAAATAGTGTAAAAGAAGAAAAGTGTCCCGAAACTGATGAAATCGTTTGATTTTGGGCTCCGAAAAAAGTTGCAGCTGAGCAGTCTTGCTGCCCCTGTCGTAGAGCTCTGGGAGAGCTTTCCAACGGTATGCTGTGCGCCGCGTAACTCCTTACAGATCAAAAGTTATGGGCACCGGAACAACGGAAACTTGGTCCTAAGCCTCACGCCCACGATTTGCGGGCCCAGCCTCGACAAGAAGTGAAGTTGTCTTGCCCAAGATGCCTGGGATTCGGTAATAGAAATGTGATGGATTAGGTTGTCGTCCTTTTCGCGGCACACGACGTACGATCCGGGACGGAAAAACAGGGCAAAAAAAGAAAAGTGTCTAGAAACTGAAGAAAATGTTTAATTTTGGGCTCCGAAAATAGGCGCAGCCAAGCAGGCTTGCTGCCCCCATCGTAGAGCTCTCTGAGAGCTTTCCAACGGCATGCTGTGCACCGTGTAACTCATTATCGATCAAAAGTTATACGCATCGGAGCGACGGAGACATGGTCCTAAGCCTCACACCGTCGGTTTGTGGGCCCAGCCTCTACGTGAAGCGAAGTTGTCTTGCCCAAGAGTGGGATTCGGTAATAGAAATGTGATGGATTAGGTTGTCGTCCATTTCGCGGCTCACGACGTACGATCGAGGATGGAAAAACAGCGCAAAAGAAGAAAAGTGTCCCGAAACTGATGAAAACGTTCGATTTTGGGCTCCGAAAATTGGCGCAACCTAGCAGGCTTGCTGCCCCCATCGTAGAGCTCTCGGAGAGCTTTCCAACGGTATGCTGTGCGCCGGATAATTCTTTATGGATCAAAAGTTATGGGCACCGGAGCCACAGAGACCGGGTCCTAAGCCCCACGCCCTCGGTTTGCGGGCCCAGCCTCTAAGTGAAGTGAAGTTGTCATGCCCAAGCCTGGGGTTCGGTAATAGAAATGTGATAGATTAGGTTGTCGTCCTTTACGCGGCTCACGACGTATGATCGGGGACGGAAAAACTGCGCAAAAGAAGAAAAATATCTCGAAACTGTTGAAAACGTTCGATTTTGCTCTCCGAAAATAGGTTTTACCGAGAAAGCTTGCTGCCCCCGTCGTAGAGCTCTCGGAGAGCTTTCCAAAGGTATGCTGTGCGCCGCGTAACTCCTTACGGATCAAAAGTTATGGGCACCGGAGCAACGGAGACCTGGTCCTAAGCCCCACGCCCTCGGTTTGCGGGCCCAGCCTCTACGTGAAGGAAGTTGTCATGCCCAAGGTGGGATCAGATTCGGTAATAGAAATGTGATGGATTAGGTTGTCGTCCTTTTCGCAGCTCACGACGTACGATTCGGGACGGAAAGACAGCGCAAAAGAAGAAATGTGTCACGAAACTGATGAAAACGTTCAATTTTGAGCTCCGAAAATAGGCGCAGCTGGGCAGGCTTGCTGCCCCCGTCGTAGAGCTCTCGGAGAACTTTTCAACGGTATGCTGTGCGCCGCGTAACTCCTTACGGATCAAAAGTTATGTGCATCGAAGCGAAGGAGACCTGGTCCTAGCCCCACACCCTCGGTTTGCGGCCCCAGCCTCTGCTGGAAGTGAAGTTTTCTTGCCGATGGTGGCATGGGATTTGATAATAGAAATGTGATGGATTAGGTTGTTGTCTTTTTCGCAGCTCACGACGTACTATCCAGGACAGAAAAACAGCGCAAAAGAAGAAATGTGTCCCGAAACTGATGAAAACATTCAATTTTGGGCTCCGAAAATAGGCGCAGCCGAGCAAGCTTGCTATCCCCGTCATAGAGCTCTCGGAAAGCTTTTCAACGGTATGCTGTGCGCCGCGTAACTCCTTACGGATCAAAAGTTATGAGCACCAGAGCGATAGAGACTTGGTCCTAAGCCCCACGCCCTCGGTTTGCGGGCCCAGCCTCTACGTGAAGCGAAGTTGTCTTGCCCAAGGTGGTATGGGATTCGATAATAGAAATGTGATGGATTAGGTTGTTGTCCTTTTTGCGGCTCACGACGTACAATCCGGGATGAAAAAACAACGCAAAAGAAGAAATATGTCCCGAAACAGATGAAAACGTTCGATTTTGGGCTTAAAAAATAGGGGCAGCCAAGCAGGCTTGCTTCCCCCATCGTAGAGCTCTCGTAGAGCTTTCCAACGGTATGTTGTACGCCACGTAACTCCTTACGAATCAAAAGTTATGGGCACCGGAGCGACGGAGCCCTGTTCCTAAGCCCCATGCCCACGGTTTCTTGGCCCAGCCACTACGTGAATCAAAGTTGTCTTGCCCAAGGTGCCATGGGATTCGGTAATAGAAATGTGATGGATTAGGTTGTCGTCCTTTTCGCGGCTCACGACGTACGATCCGGGACAGAAAAACAGCGCAAAACAAGAAAAGTGTCCAAAACTTATGAAAACGTTCGATTTTGGACTCTGAAAATAGGCACAACCAAGCAGGCTTTCTACCCCCATCGTAGAGCTCTCAGAGAGCTTTTCAACGGTATGTTGTGATTCGTGTAACTCCTTACGGATCAAAAGTTATGGGCACCGGAGCGACGAAGACCTGGGCCTAAGCCCCACGCCCTCAGTTTGCGGCCCCAGCCTCTACGGGAAGCGAAGTTATCTTGCCTAAGGTGGCGTGGATTTGGTAATAGAAATGTGTTGGATTAGGTTGTCGTCCTTTTCGCGGCTCACGACGTACGATCCGGGACGGAAAAACAAAGCAAAAGTAGAAAAGTGTCCCAAAATTTATGAAAACGTTCGATTTTGAGCTCCGAAAAAAGGCGCAGCCGAGCGGGCTTGTTGGCCCCATCGTAGAGCTCTCGGTGAGCTTTCCAACGGTATGTTGTGCACCACGTAACTCCTTACGGATCAAAAGTTATGGGCACCGGAGCGACGGAGACCTGGTCCTAAGCCCCACGCCCACTGCTTCAAGTCCCAGCCTCTACGTGAATCGAAGTTCTCTTGCCCAAGGTACCGTGGGATTCGGTAATAGAAATGTGATGGATTAGGTTGTCATCCTTTTCGCAACCTCACGACGTACGATCGGGACGGAAAAAATGCGCAAAAGAAGAAAATTGTCCAGAAACTAATGAAAATGTACGATTTTGGGCTCCAAAAGCAGGCACAGCCAAGCAGGCTTGCTGTCCCAGTCGTAGAGTTCCCGAAGAGCTTTCCAACGATATGCTGTGCGCCGCATAACTCCTTATGGATCAAAAGTTATATGCACCGGATCGACGGAGACCTGGTCCTAAGCCCTACGCCCTTGGTTTGCGGGCCCAACCTATACATGAAGCGAAATTGTCTTGCCCAAGGTGGCGTGGGACTCGGTAATAGAAATGTGATGGATTAGGTTGTCGTCCTTTTCGGGGCTCACGACGTACGATTCAGGATGAAAAAACAGTGCAAAAGAAGAAAAGTGTCTCGAAACTAATGAAAACGTTCGATTTTGGGCTCCAAAAACAGGTGCAGCCAAGCACGCTTGCTGCCCCCATTGTAGAGCTCTCGGAGAGCTTTCCAACGGTATGCTGTGCGCCGTGTAACTCCTTACGGATCAAAAGTTATGGGCACCGGAGCGACGGAGACCTGGTCCTAAGCCCAAGCCCTCGGTTTGCGGGCCCAGCCTCTACGTGAAGCGAAGTTGTCTTACCCAAGGTGGCATGGGATTTGGTAATAGAAATGTGATGGATTAGGTTGTCGTCCTTTTCGCGGCTCACGATATACGATCCGGGACGGAAAAACAGCGCAAAAGAAGAAAGCTGTCCAGAAACTGATGAAAATGTTCGATTTTGGGCTATGAAAACAGGCGCAGACGAGTAGGCTTGCTTCCACCGTCGTAGAGCTCGTGGAGAGCTTTCCAACGGTATGCTGTGCACCGTGTAACTCCTTACGGATCAAAAGTTATGGGCACCGGAGCGACGGAGACCTGGTCCTAAGCCCCACGCCCTCGGTTTGCGTGCCCATCCCTCTACGTGAAGCGAAGTTGTCTTGCCCAAGGTGGTGTGGGATTCGGTAATAGAAATGTGATGGATTAGGTTCTCGTCCTTTTTGCGGCTCACGACGTACGATCCGGGACGAAAAAATAGCGCAAAAGAAGAAAAGTGTCTCGAAACTGAAGAAAACGTTCGATTTTGGGCTCCGAAAATCGGCGCCGTCACGCCCCGACCCGACCTTGCAAAAGGCCAAGCCCGGACCTGACACACGGATGGAGTCTCCTCTGTATCGCGGATGATCCGAAAACCCTAAACTCAACATAATACTTGCGAAAGCCATAAAAACAATTAAAACAAGCCGACTTTCTTTTTAAAAAAACATACATTTCTTATTAACCAACTTTCCAAACCAAAATGCCATGCATACTACACAAGTATTTATGCCACTAAACAGTTAGCTATTAGCATGCATTTCTTTACTAGTCATAAGAGTATACTTTTACAGCTTTACATTCTTTCAACTTATACAACATAAGACCACAGAGGCCTTAAACTAGGAAATACATACAAGGCTACAAGCCTCAAAATTAAGCGACAACCAAGCATTAAACACATCAAGCATGGCTCGCACAAAAGTCTGGAAACCAACCACCAGCAAAGCAAAGAAGTGCTATCACGGAAACACCTCCACCTGCTCCTCCTCCTATATTACCTCAATAGGGTCTGCTTCAACTACTCCTGTAAAAAATATAGTATAGAAAGGAATGAGCAAAAACTATTGCTCAGCGAGGGCAATTGGTCTCAAGGACGGAGATGAGAGGAGTATGCAATGCAATTAGTCAAGCAATACATACAAATATCATATAGAGATACAAGTAAAGCCATCAATAAAGTAAGGCAAGCATTAAAACTATAAACACTCATTCAAAGGATACGATACTCTTTTCACGAGCAACTTTCAATCACGAATTCGATGACGATGCGCCGGCCCAAACCACCTTATAACACCAGTTTGGAATACCCCGGAAGTATCCATCAATCTACGACCCAAATCTCCCTGGGAGGCAACCCAAGCGAGAAAAGGGAATAGCAACGGAGCTAGAGCAACCAACATTGGAAACCCGAGGCTACCAGAGAGGCCCATCACTCACGTGCTGGACACTATGCAATGCAAGACTCGATACAAGGCGATAAACGAGCAATAAAGCCACACGTGGGAGAATAACAAAGTAGGTTACTCTCGTACGCAATAGCAACAGTTGATAAGCATTTCAATCAGAATCAATAAAAATAAGTATGTCAATCAACCATAAGCATTCTATAGGCATAATATCAAGAAAACACACAAAGTCACAAATCAGTCCCAACTATCAAAACACTACCATTTCCAAACGAGCCACGAGTTCCAGAAACCGACTTCGCCAATCCTCCTAGGTCACCATAAGGCACGTCTAAAGACCCCGAAACCCTAATTAACCCTAGAATTCACGCAAAGTCCCGATTTTCCCCTTTGCTCGTTTGAACTACAACTATACCAACCAAACACCCAACCAATGCCATAATCGTACCAAAAGTGCTTCCATGGCCTCCCGAAACAATGCCAACATGCAAAACGAGAAAATGCCAAACTCGACCTAAACGACCCCGACTTTCACCAAGGCATAATTCCTGTTTTTTCCATTACGCAACCCAAACAAACCATGCATTTAGGCATTCTAGCATACCTAGCACATTTCTACATCAACGGACAGCATAACGGAGCAACTTTATCATTTCAAGGGTTTACTATTCATAAAACACTATTCAACAACCAATTTAAATTGCAATCTCAACATTTAACCGCAGAAAATGTTAAAAAGCTATAAATACACGTTCTGCAATTGCCAAGGAACATTCGAGAAGCATCAAAACGCTTTAAACAACAATCTACAGATAAAATCTAAAAATCACAAAGTTAACATACTTGACATTTAAATGCGCAAATAACGTGGTTCCCTCACCTTAGGCACTCCTAGTAGCTAGGAAAACAATGCTGGTTGGCTCGGTAACAACCCTGCACGAGCTCACGTGAAGATTGGAAGTTTTGAAAGTTAAAAATGGTTTTATTTTTCCTCCTCAAAGCCACGGCCTGCTTGTGGTTCTTTTTCAGCTTTTATGTTTTATTTTCTTGTTAATTTAGGCTATATTAAAAGATGACATGAAGTCAAATGGTCAAAGTTGGTCAACAACTTAAAATTTAGTCAAATTAGCCTTAGTTTGTGCATTTTAAAGCCATATTAACTAAGGAAAAATTAATTATAGCTAACAACAATTAAAATATAAAATTTAAGTCATCTAAATACTAGTTTCACTATTTGCTGAGGATTAGAAACCGTTCTCTAGCTATCGTTCCCTAAATGCAATGCACGTTGCAACAGCAAGGAAGTAACAATTAATTCTCAAAGAATTTAAGGAAATATAATTTTCAAAATAATAAACAAGAAATTTTCACATTCCAGGCTCGGGTATTACACCCTTTCCCCCTAAAACAATTGCGCCCACACAATTCTTACCTGGTTAACAAACAACTCCGGATACTGATTCCGAACCTGGTCCTCTCTTTCCCAAGTTGCTTCCTCAAACCCATGATGATTCCACAAAACCTTTACTAACGGAATACTCTTTCTGCGAAGCTCCTGAACTTTCCGATCCACAATTCGAATCGGTTTCTCTTCATAAGACAACTTTTCCTCAATCTGCAAAGGCTCTGGTTCAAGTACATGTGAAGGGTCTGGATGATACTTCTTTAACATAGACACGTGGAAAACATCGTGCAGTCTCGACAAGCTCGGAGGCAAAGCTAAACAATAAGCCAAAGGACCTACCTTTTCGGTGATCTCATACGGGCCCATATACCTGGGACTAAGTTTCTCGCTCTTACTGTGCCGAATCAATCCCTTTCGAGGAGAAATCTTAAGAAATACCCAATCTCCCAAAGCAAACTCAAGATCTCGACGGTGCTTATCCGCATAACTCTTCTGACGACTCTGAGCTGTAAGTATACGCTGGCGAATAAGGTGAACATTATCTACCATCTTAATCATCTTAGGTAACACAGTCGGATCAACTGTTCTCATCTCTCCAACCTTTTCCCAATATAATGGGGATCTACATTTACGACCATACAACGCCTCGTAGGGAGCCATACCTATAGTAGATTGATAGCTATTATTGTAGGCGAACTCCGCTAAAGGCAAAAACTTCTCCCAATTCTTTCCAAAGTCTAGCACACATGCTCGAAGCATGTCTTCCAAGATCCTGATAGTTCTCTCAGACTGGCCATCGGTTTGTGGATGATATGCAGTACTGAAGCTCAACTTAGTTCCTATGGCCTCTTGCAACTTCTGCCAAAAACGAGATCTGAATCTGGGATCTCTATCTAACACTATACTCTGTGGCACACCATGAAGTCTCACAATATTAGCAACATAAAGCTCAGCTAGTTTATCAAGGCTATCCTGTTTGTTCACGAGAATAAAATGTGTAACTTTAGTCAAGCGGTCCACAACAACCCAAACAGAATCACATCCTCTCGGAGATCTAGGAAGATCGGTCACAAGGTCCATTGTTATATGCACCCACTTCCATTGCGAAATCGGCAACGGCTGTAGAAGCCCAGCTGGCCTCTGATGCTCAACTTTAACCCTCTGACAAGTCAAACATCTGGATACATACCCAGCAATCTCCCTCTTCATATTGTTCCACCAGAAGTGTTGTTTCAAGTCTCTATACATTTTTGTACTGCCCGGGTGAATCGTATACCTCGAATTATATGCCTCAGATAGAATCTCATTCTTCAAAGTCGGATCACCAGGAACACATATTCTGTCCCTGAATCTAGAGAAACCATCTGCATGTAATTTAAACTCCGACTCTCCCCCTTTAGCTTTTTCTTGGATCTTCAAGATGTGAGGATCAGTCTTCTGAGCCTCTCTGATCTGTGCTAGCAACCCTGACTGAATTTGCAAACTAGCAAATCGAATCCCTACCTCAGTAGCTTCTGGCTTCCATGAACAAATTTCTTCCAAAGTCTCCCAATCCTTGATAATTAAGCTTGCAACAGTAGCCTTTCGGCTCAAAGCATCAGCAACAACATTGGCTTTACCTGGCACGTAGTTTATGGAACAGTTGTAACCACTCAATAGCTCTAGCCATCTCCGCTGCCTCATATTCAGATCCTTCTGTGAAAACAAATACTTGAGACTCTTGTGGTCAGTAAAAATTTCAAATCTGCTACCCCACAAGTAGTGACGCTACTTCTTCAAAGCAAACACAACTACAGCTAACTCAAGATCATGTGTAGGGTAATTGACTTCATAAGGTTTCAACTTCCTAGAAGCATAAGCAATCACCTTACCATTATGCATTAAAACACAGCCCAAACCTTCTTTAGATGCATCACTGTAGACAACAAAGTTTTCTGTTCCCTCAGGTAAATCTAGTATAGGAGCTGTAGTTTGTCTCTTCTTCAATTCTTGGAAACTGGATTCACATTTTGCATCCCAGTTGTAAGTAACTTTCTTCCGAGTCAACTGGCTCAAAGGTCCAGAAATTTTGGAAAAGTCTTTAACAAACCTCCGGTAGTAACCTGCCAACCCAAGAAAACTCCGAATCTCTGACACCGTCTCAGGTCTCTTCCAAGATGAAACAACTTCAATCTTAGCTGGGTCCACTGAAATTCCTTGATCTGAAATGATATGGCCTAGAAAAGATATCTGATTCAACCAGAATTCACACTTGCTGAATTTAGCAAAAAGCTTGTTTTCCTGCAAAGTCTGTAGCATAATCCTCAAGTGTTGTTCATGTTCAACCTCGTTTTTCGAGTACACTAAAATGTCGTCAATAAAGATTACGACAAACTGATCAAGATAAGGTCAGAAAACTCTCTGCATCAAGTCCATGAATGCGGCTGGTGCATTCGTCAAGCCAAACGGCAATACAACAAATTCATAGTGGCCATATCTAGTCCTGAATGCCGTCTTTGGTATATCGTCACCCCGAATCCTAAGTTGATAGTAACCCTGCCTCAAATCAAATTTAGAGTAAACACTCGCACCCTGCAACTGGTCAAACAATTCTTCAATCAACGGCAAGGGGTATTTGTTCTTAACCGTGACTTGATTAAGCCCCCTGTAATCAATACATAACCGTAGCGTGCCGTCTTTCTTTCTCACAAACAACACAGGCGCACCCCACGGCGAAGAACTAGGTTGTATAAACCCTTTCTCAAGCAAGTTCTGAAGCTGAATTTTTAATTCCTGAAGTTCAGCCAATGCCATTCTATAAGGACTCCTAGAAATTGGCGCAGTGCCTGGCACAAGATCAATCACGAACTCAATCTCCTTATCCAGTGGTAAACCCGGTAATTCCTCAGGAAATACACCAGGGAAGTCTCTAACAATCGGAACCTCATTCAAATTCAACTTATCAGTAGGCTGATTGATCAAATAAGCTAAGTAAGCTTCACAACCCTTATTCAACAACTTAGAAGTCTTGATCACTGATAAAAGAAGAATTCGGGCAGCCCTGTAGTTCCCAACAATCTCCAGTATCGGTAGGTCAGGAACCTGAAGATAAACAATCTTTGTTCTACAATCCAACTGAGCATAGTACTTCCCCAACCAGTCCATTCCCAAAATGATTTCAAAGTCACAGAATGGCAATATAATTAAATCAGCAGGAAATTTACGGTTTTCAATGCATATATCACAAGATTTACAAATAGACTCAGTAACAAATTTTGCACCCAAAGGCGTACTAACTTCAACTTCATGCGGCAGTTTATCAATGCAAACATTCACAGATTGTGCACATGCAGGAGTTATAAACGAATGTGTAGCTCCGGGATCAATCAAAACTTTAACTGGCTGAGTATTGAGAAGAAAGGTACTTTCCACTATAGTTGTAGTATCGGGCAGCTCCTCCGCATCTAGTGCAAAGACCCTAGCCTGAACCCTTTGCACTGGACGTGTACCTGCAGTCCTATTCTGAACACCCTGGCCTCCAGTACGGCCCTGAACATTGTTATACTTAGGGCAATCTCTCACCCTATGGTCATCACTCCCACAACCAGTACATTTACCACTCTTTCTCCAACAATTAGCCTCAATATGCCCCGATCGATTACAAAAGTTACACTGCTGATTTTGCCTTACAACAGTGTTTCCCGTAGGTGCTGGGGCTCTGGCAGTGGTAGGAACTGTACCTCCCTGCTGGGGTCTAGTCACAGCTGGCGTAGCCTGAATCTGCTGCTGTGGCTGATACGGACGTTGCTGAGGAACCTGTGCAGAAGTCTGATACTACCTCGGCTGACTCTAGCTGCTCTGGCCCAAATACTGCTTCTTACTCGGCTGACTGCTCTCAGCTAACATCTCAGCCTTCCGTTTCTCAAACTTTGAGGCTGCCTGGAATGCCTCGGGAAAAGTAGTGTAGGTCTGCCCAGTCAAATATAGCTGTATGTCCATTCTCAGCCCACGAACAAACCTATGAATCATCCTCCTAGCCGGCCGTACCAACTCGGGCATATACCTCAACAGGCTGACAAACCTAGCCTCGTATTGTGCAACGGTCATGTTTCCCTGCTTCAGGGCCACAAACTCGTCTTCCCTCCTTTCCATAGCCATCTCGGGAATATACTTATCCCGAAACTCACTTACGAAATCATCCCATAAATGTGGAACATCCTCACAATCCCACCTCAATCTGACAGTATTCCACCACTGCTTTGCATCGCCCTCAAACAGGAATGATGCATAATCTATTCTTGCCTCATCAGTGTACCTCAAAGCGGTGAAAATCTTCTCAACACGATTATTCCATCTCTCGGCTGCCTCATCATCCGGCTCTCCAAAGAACTTTCCCAGCTCGTGCCTCAAGAATTTCTCTAACTAGTTATTCTCAACCCTATACCCCTGTCCACCAGGATTAGCTGGATTTCCCTGGGGATTATTATTCCTGTCCTGCCTCTGCTCATGCAGTACCTGGGTAATTTGGTCAACCGCTGTAGTCATAGTAGCCATAAACTGTTCAGGCAACGGTTGCTGACCCTGTTCTGCTGCCTCTTCATCTGACCCTATACCTTGAGTACCACGACGTGGCGGCATAGTAGCAATTCACAATAGTTGGCAACATTTAAAAGCAGTTTATAGACAGAAATATAACACATAAGATTAGATAACACTCAAGTCAATAACAATCAAACATTCTAACACGCAATTCACATAACACAAGATTGACATGCCAAACTAATTCACTTTAAACACATAAGCACTCTAAGTTCACAAAGTCATGCTATAATACTTTCTTTCCACTTAACAATCATACAATAACACTCTAGCATTTTGGACCTTTACCCCACAGACCGAGAAACATATCCCGGCTCATGCAAGACTATCATGCTCTAATACCACCTAAAGATGTCACGCCTCGACCCGACCGCGCAAAAGGCCAAGCCCGGACCCGACACACGGACGGAGTCTCCTCTGTACCGCGGACGATCCGAAAACCCTAAACTCAACATAATACTTGCGAAAGCCATAAAAACAATTAAAACAAGCCGACTTTCTTTTTAAAAAAACATACATTTCTTATTAACCAACCTTCCAAACCAAAATGCTATGCATACTACACAAGTATTTATGCCACTAAACAGTTAGCTATTAGCATGCATTTCTTTACTAGTCATAAGAGTATACTTTTACAGCTTTACATTCTTTCAACTTATACAACATAAGACCATAGAGGCCTTAAACTAGGAAATACATACAAGGCTACAAGCCTCAAAATTAAGCGACAACCAAGCATTAAACACATCAAGCATGGCTCGTACAAAAGTCTGGCAACCAACCACCAGCAAAGCAAAGAAGTGCTATCACGGAAACACCTCCACCTGCTCCTCCTCCTCTATTACCTCAATAGGGTCTACTTCAACTACTCCTGTAAAAAATATAGTATAGAAAGGAATGAGCAAAAACTATTGCTCAGCGAGGGCAATTGGTCTCAAGGATGGAGATGAGAGGAGTATGCAATGCAATTAGTCAAGCAATACATACAAATATCATATATAGATACAAGTAAAGCCATCAATAAAGTAAGGCAAGCATTAAAACTATAAACACTCATTCAAAGGATACGATACTCTTTTCACAAGCAACTTTCAATCACGAATTCGATAACGACGCGCCGGCCCAAACCACCTTATAACACCAGTTTGGAATACCCTGGAAGTATCCATCAATCTACGACCCAAATCTCCCTGGGAGGCAACCCAAGCGAGAAAAGGGAATAGCGACAGAGCTAGAGCAACCAACACTGGCAACCCGAGGCTACCCAGAGAGGCCCATCACTCACGTGCTGGACACTATGCAATGCAAGACTCGATACAAGGCGATAAATGAGCAATAAAGCCACACGTGGGAGAATAACAAAGTAGGTTACTATCGCACGCAATAGCAACAGTTGATAAGCATTTCAATCAGAATCAATACAAACAAGTATGTCAATCAACCATAAGCATTCTATAGGCATAATATCAAGAAAATACACAAAGTCACAAATCGGCCCCAACTATCAAAACACTACCATTTCCAAACGAGCCACGAGTTCCAGAAACCGAATTCGCCAATCCTCCTAGGTCACCATAAGGCACGTCTAAAGACCCCAAAACCCTACTTAACCCTAGAATTTATGCAAAGTCTCGATTTCTCCCTTTGCTCATTTGAACTACAACTATACCAACCAAATACCCAACCAACGCCATAATCGCACCAAAAGTGCTTCCATGGCCTCCCAAAACAATGCCAACATGCAAAACGAGAAAACGCCAAACTCAACCTAAACGACCCCGACTTTCACCAAGGCATAATTCTGGTTTTTTCCATTACGCAATCCAAACAAACCATGCATTTTGGCATTCTAACACACCTAGCACATTTCTACATCAACGGATAGCATAACGGAGTAACTTTATCATTTCAAGGGTTTACTATTCACAAAACACTATTCAAAAACCAATTTAAATTGCAATCTCAACATTTAACCGGAGAAAATGTTAAAAAGCTATAAATACACGTTCTACAATTGCCAAGGAACATTCTAGAAGCATCAAAACACTTTAAACAACAATCTACGAATAAAATCTAAAAATCACAAAGTTAACATACTTGACATTTAAATGCGCAAATAACGTGCTTCACTCACCTTAGGCACTCCTAGTCGCTAGGAAAACAACGCTGGTTGTCTCGGTAACAACCCCGCACGAGCTCACGCGAAGATTGGAAGTTTTGAAAGTTGAAAATGGTTTTCTTTTTCCTCCTCAAAGCCACGGCCTGCTTGTGGTTCTTTTTTAGCTTTTATGTTTTATTTTCTTGTTAATTTAGGCTATATTAAAAGATGACATGAAGTCAAATGGTCAAAGTTGGTCAACAACTTAAAATTTAGTCAAATTAGCCTTAGTTTGTGCATTTTAAAGCCATATTAACTAAGGAAAAATTAATTATAGCTAACAACAATTAAAATATAAAATTTAAGTCATCTAAATACTAGTTTCACTATTTGCTGAGGACTAGAAACCGTTCTCTAGCTATCGCTCCCTAAATGCAATGCACGTTGCGACAACAAGGAAGTAACAATTAATTCTCAAAGAATTTAAGGAAATATAATTTTCAAAATAATAAACAAGAAATTTTTACATTCCGGGCTCGGGAATTACAGGCGCAGCCAAGTAGGCTTGCTGCCCCCATCGTAGAGCTCTCGAAGAGCTTTCCAACGATATGCTGTGCGTTGCGTAACTCTTTACGGATCAAAAGTTATGGGCACCGGAACGAAAGAGACTTGGTCCTAAGCCCCACACCCTCGGTTTGCCAGCCCAGCCTACGAGGCCCAACCTCGATTTGCGAATGATACCTCGTTTTGTGTGCCCTAGCCTAGATTTGCGTGCCTTAACCTAGATTTAAGAATCATGTTTCGTTTTATGTGCATTGCATTGAATTACATGTAGTCAATTAGGGTTGCGTGCATTTACTTAGGAAACGTGCATTCGTTTCGTAGTTCGTGCCCTACCTCGTAGTGCGTGCCCTAGATCTAGGAAAGCATGCCCTCACGCTAATCAAGAAAGCATCTTACACGAAGCACTAGATCAATAATTAATCCTACAAATCCCACTAACTAATATTAAAATGCTAAGTCAATGCACTAGAAGACGAAATTGCACCAAAAGCTATACATTCTTTATTATTTATTCTTTATTCTTTGCATATCCCAAACACACAATAAAATAAGCCTTGAACAAGACAAAAAAATTCAGATTTGAACACCTCGTTGGCCGACCACCTTGTGTGCTTTGTGCTTGCTTTGCATAATTCAAATTGAACCTAGACAATTCTATGACAACTAATGATACAAAGCAATAAAAAATAGCTCAAAAACTCTACCAAGCTCCACCAATCTCGACATAAGCTCCTTGCCCATGCTAAACACTTCAAATTATGCTTCTTGAAGACACAAAAATCTGAAATTGCAAAGCTCAAGGCCGACACATGCTTCAAACCTTGCAAAAGCTTTTATTTTTCTTTCATTTCTCTCATTTTCCTCTCATTCTTCTCTCTCTCTCTCATTCTTCTCTCTCTCTCTCGGCCCTAGCTGAATATTGTAGACTCCATAGCTAAGTTCTTCATCCTAAGGCTCTTCAAGACTTCCAAGCAACCAAGGAACTCGACCAAGCAAATCTGGGAGCAAAGAAATGCACATGCAAGCCTTTAGCACTTCCATTTCGATTTAGGTGAGTTTGCTAGCTTTCATTTCTTTTCTTCTTGTTCTAACCACATGCACCTACTAAGAACTTGGTTACTAAGCTAGGAAACTTGAGAAAATTGAGTGGTCTCTCGGCTAAGCAAGGAAAAAGATCAACTTTGTGCTTCACCAAGAGTCTTGTGCACCTTCTTGTTGTTTTGCTAAGCTGAGGGCCAAAACTTCTTGAAAATCTTTCAAAAAACCACATGCATGTCCTTAAATATCTATCTTTACTTCTATACTTGAGATATATGTATGTTCACGAGCTTTTATAAACATGCATGGCAAGATTTTTGGCTAGAATGTGATGATAGATGAAATCGTGCATGTGACAGCTTTTTGTCTTGTTGGTGTGAGGTGATTTTGGATAGGTAAATGATGTTGAAAATTCATGAAATTTGGCAGGTAACTAGTTTTAACAGTTCTGAACATTTTTCACATAAATAGGCCAAAGCTAATTTTGACTCTAAGATCCTCAAAATGGCAAATCATTAAAATGTGTCCAAATCTGGAAAGTCTGGAAAATGAAGCAGGTTTTGGCAGATTCACTGACCTTGTAGAACGAACCCATTTTTACTTAGTAAATGACATCCAAAATGCATGCAATTTGGTGTGCTGCTAGATTTTTCAGTTCTGGAAATTTTTGTCAGAAATCGACTAAGGCTAAATCTGACCCTAAGGCCCTAAAAACGGCAAGTATTGAAATGTGTGCAAATCTGGACAGTTTTGTGCAGTCTCACTGTTTTGGCTATAACTATTGAACCCGAACTCTAAATGATGCGAGGTTTGTTTCTGAATTTAGTTCACTCCTTAAGATTTAATTTGACATCTTATTCACTGGAATTGGAGATTGTTTGAATGTCTTAATGATTGTGAGAAAACAGTCCATTGCAGTGAGGGTTTCATTTAGTGATATGCTTAGAAAAATTATAGTAGCTTCTCTTGTTGTATTAAATGCTTGGGATTGTGTCATTGGGATGTTGTGTGGACTGTTTTGAATACTTTAGGGTGTTTGAATTAATCGATGCATGGCTTGAGTTTGATTTTGAGATGACTTGGGGCTTAATCGCACGGGTAAGCACAAATTGAAACCCTAGTGACTAGGTAAATTCACTAAGTGTTGATCCTATGAATATCGTGTTTAATTATATGTTTAGTAGGCTACCCGTAGTTTCCCTTGTAGCCCTAAATGTGATTTTGATGATTACATGTTGACAAGTAGGCCTTTCTTGCACCCGGTCTCACGTAGATGTCGTTGCATGATGAATAATCTTATTATTTGATCACGTGAACTTCGAAATAAGTTATATGACTTGATTTACATGCGTTACATGGCTGCCCGTTTAATGTTCATATAACTGCATGTGCCTTTCAAGTGAAATTACTTGTCTTATCGTGCCTCACTTGTTTACTTGTCAATGTGCAATCTTATGACTGCTCGGAGGCAACCTACTTTGTTGTCCTCCTAATGTGATATATTAAATGTCATAAATGTGCATTGCATACAAGGTTGCAACCTTGCATTCTGGCGTGGTAGCGTTCACGCACACCGAGCGACATCGAGCTTGCCGGTGCAACCGTGACTACCATTGTCCAATTCCCTCTCTCGCTTGGGGGCTAGACTTCCTCGGAGAGTTGGGTCGTAGGATTTCGGGGTACATCCGGAGTACACCCATTTGGCGTGATAAGGGGATGATTTGAAGTCGGCCGCAACAATTGATACTGGAATTGAACTGAGAGCAAAAGCTTACCGTATCCTTTTCACTATGTGTATAAGTACTCTCGCTTGGTTCCTAGAGGACCTCGGGGAGGAAAGACGGGTAATTGTGTTTCTTTACTTCTGCGTTGCGTTATGTACTTACTTGTGATATATTCATGCTTGCAAAAGGATTTTTCATAAGTTGAACCGGAAAATGAGTTTCAAAACTTATTTCTCGTTCCCTCTCGCTGAGTTCATAAGGACTCACCCTCTTTTATCATCTCAGGTGAAGAAAACCAAGAACAGGTACCCAAGGACGACGTGCCTAATGATGATTCCTTGGAATGATTGCTTGTCCTACGTGCTTTGCTTGATTATGGCCATTTGTGAACACTATGTTGCTTGAAGACTATTTCATTTCTTATGATGTTTGTTGTTGTATTGTAAAAGACCCATGTTGTAATTTGGGGTCTAATTTTGGCTTGTACTGATAATAACTAGATAGACACTACTATGGTCATTTTGCTATCGTCATTGGCTAGTATCTATCATAGGATTATGAAGTATCAGGTAAGGACTAAGTAAAATGAACCTATCCAATCTTAAGCAGGTACTCATTTTTAAGCTAAGATCAACAGGTACTTTTGTAACGAGGATTAACAAACAAATGAGACATAGTATCATGGTAAGTTATTAATCAAACGAGACTTCGAGATAACCAGTAGGCATTTCAATTGATGGTAAATAGTAATCTTAGTTGGAAATGAAATTGAGATTGAAAAATTTGAGGTGTTGAGAGAATTAGGTCAAACCAAATAGCCCAATTACAGCCGTTATGCTGCCAGTTTTCTGAAAAATTATGGAGTTTAGGCTAAAGCGTAAGTGTTAAACTTTCATGAACGATTAAGTACGAGATATGACTTGAATGTTTAGATCACACCCTAGTCTAACCTTTATAGGCCGAGTTAGGGCGTGACACAGCCACTACGTGAAGCAAAGTTGTCTTGCCCAAGGGCTGTGCGCCGCGTAACTCCTTATGGATCAAAAGTTATGTGTACCAGATCGACGGAGACCTGGTCCTAAGCCCTACGCCCTCGGTTTACGGGCCTAGCTTCTATGTGAAGCGAAGTTGTCTTACCTAAGGTGGCATGGGATTCGGTAATAGAAATGTGATGGATTAGGTTGTTGTCCTTTTCGTGGCTCACGACGTGCGATGCGGGACGAAAAAACAACTCAAAAGAATAAAAGTGTCTTGAAACTGATGAAAACATTCAATTTTAGGCTCTAAAAACAAGTGCAGCCAAGCAAGCTTGATGCCCCCATTGTAGAGATCTCGGAGAGCTTTCCAACGGTATGCTGTGCGTCGTGTAACTCCTTACGGATCAAAAGTTATGGGCACCGAAGCGACGGAGACTTGGTCCTAAGTCCCACGCCCTCGGTTTATGGGCCCAGCCTCTACATGAAGCGAAATTTTCTTGCCCAAGCATGGGATTCGGTAATAAAAATGTGATGGATTACGTTGTCGTCCTTATCGCGGCTCACGACGTACGATCGGGGACAGAAAAATAGCGAAAAAGAAGAAAAGTGTCCCGAAACTTATGAAAATGTTCGATTTTGGACTCCGAAAATAGGCAAAACTGAGCAGGCTTGCTGCCCCCATCGTAGATCTCTCGGAAAGCTTTCTAACGATATGTTGTGCGCCGCGTAACTCCTTATAGATCAAAAGTTATGGGCATCGGAGCGACGGAGACCTGGTCTTAAGCCCCACGCCCTCGATTTGCTTGCCCATCCTCTACGTGAAGCGATGTTTTCTTGCCCAAAGTGCTGTGGGATTAGGTAATAGAAATTTGATGGATTAGGTTGTCGTCCTTTTCGCGGCTCACGATGTACGATCAAGGACCAAAAAACAATGGAAAGGAAGAAAAGTGTCTCAAAACTGATGAAAACATTCAATTTTGGGCTCCAAAAATAGGCGCAACCGAGCAGGATTGCTGCCCTTGTCGTAGAGCTCTCGGATAGCTTTCCAACAGTATGCTGTGCGCCGTGTAACTCCTTACGGATTAAAAGTTCTGGGCACCGGAGCGACGGAGACCTGGTCCTAAGCCCCACGCCCTCGGTTTGTGGGGCCAGCCTCTATGTGAATCAAAGTTGTCTTGCCCAAGGTGCCGTGGGATTCGGTAATAGAAATGTGATGGATTAGGTTGTCGTCCTTTTCGCGGCTCACGACGTACGATCCGGGACCGAAAAATAACACAGAAGAAGAAAAGTGTCCAGAAACTAATGAAAACGTTCGATTTTGGGCTCCAAAATCAGGCGCGGCCGAGCAAGCATGCTATCCCCGTCGTAGAGCTCTCGGAGAGCTTTCCAACGGTATGTTGTACGCTATGTAACTCCTTACAAATCAAAAGTTATGGGCACCGGATCGATGGAGACCTGGTCCTATGCCCCACGCCCTCGGTTTACGGTCCCAGCCTCTATGTGAAGCGAAGTTGTCTTGCCCAAGGCTGCGTGGGATTCGGTAATAGAAATGTGATGGATTAGGTTTTCGTCCTTTTCGCGGCTCACGACGTACGATGTGGGACGAAAAAATAGCGCAAAAGAATAAAAGTGTCCCGAAACTGATGAAAATATTCGATTTTGGGCTCCAAAAACTAGTGCAGTTGTGAGGCCCGACTCCAAATAACGTGTCATACCTCGATTTGCATGCCATAGACCCAGAACTATATGACTGACCTTGGATTACGTGCCGTGTCTTGGTTTTCGTGCATGCCTCGTCATATGTGCCCTGACCTAGAATAGTGTGCCCTAATCTCCGACTGACGTGCGATACCTAAATATACGTGCCCTAACGTCGATGTACGTGCGTTACTTCATTTCGTGTGCCCCAACCTTGAACTACGTACCTTAACCTAGATATAGAGTTGCACCTTGATTTGCGTGCATTGCATTGAATTACGTGCCTTGCATTGATTTACATGCATTCACCTAGGATTGCGTGCATTACTCTTGAAGTACGTGCATTAGTCTTGAAATTCATGTCTTATCTCGTAGTTCGTGTCTACCTCGTAATTCGTGCCCTAGACCTAGGAATCCGTGCCACCACGTTAATCAAGAAAGAATCCTACACAAAGCACTAGACACTAAAATAATCCTACACAATCCACTAACCAATATTATATTCCTAATTCAAATTCTCTACAAACTCTACTAACAATAAAATAACACTAAACTATTCCTACATTTTCCACTATCTATTATTCTATTCATAATTCAAACTCATTAACAAACATTCCTATATTTTATTCTACCTAGATTCCCTAATTTCTCAACATTCCTATGACAACACAAGACACTATGCTACCTAGGATAGACAAACAAAAACAATCATATTTTAAACACTCAATATTCCTCACAAAGCACAAGAATGCATAAAAAAAAATACACCACACACTACCCTAACCCTCATTTTCGACCAAGGCACCCAAATACAATTAAAATTCAGATTTTTACATCAAAAATATCTCACACTTGCTCTCTCAACTCACCAAAACCGAGCTCACACACACACACTAAAACTTCACTTTTCCTCACAAACTCTCTCATTCTCTCTCCTTCTCTCTCATTTTCGACCATGGCAGCCCCTTGAGCATTCAAGACTCCTAAAAACTCTCTAAGGCTCTCCCAAGCTCGGCCATAGCAAGCACAAGCAAGGCAACTAGCTCAAAAACGCACACAAGCTCACAAAACTCATCATTTTCGGCCTAAGGTAAGTCTTGATAGTTTTCTTCCATTTATTTTTGTTCTAGTCACATGCACACACTAATCATAAGCTAACTAAGCTGGGATTTAAAGGAAATCAAGATATCTCTCGGCCAAAGCAAGGAAGAAGCTCCCTTTGTGCATTTTGAAGAGTGTTTGTGCATCATTAACCATCAATAGGCTAAGGTGAGGGTTAACCTCTTTTGAAAAGCATTCAAAAACCACATGCATGCTCTGTACTTGTGATATATGTGTGTACATGAGCTTTTGTAAACATGCATGGCAAGATATTTGGCTAGAATGTGAAGATAGGTGAAATCGTATAATTGGCAGTTTTCTGACTTGTTGGAGCGAAGTGAATTTGACCAGGTAAATGTTGTTGAAAATGCGTGAAAATTGGTAGGTGACTAGTTTTTCCAGTTTTAAGAATTTTTTGTAGAAATAGGTCAAAGCCAATTTTGATTCTAAGGTCTCCAAAATGGCAAAACATCGAAAGGTGTCTAAATCTGGAAAATCTGGAAAATGAAGCAGGTTTTTGGCAGTTCACTGTCCTTGTAGAACAAACCAGTTTTGACTTAGTAAATGATATCCAAAATGCATGAAATTTTGTATGCTGCTATATTTTTCAGTTCTGGACATTTTGGTCAGAAATATACTAAGGCTAAATCTGACCCTAAGGTCCTCAAAAACGACAAGTATTGAAATGTGTGCAAATCTGGACAGTTTTGCGCAGTTTCACGGTTTTGGCTATAACTCTTGAATCCGAACTCCAAATGATGCAAGGTTTATTTCTGGATTTAAATCACTCATTAAGATTTAATTTGATATTTTGTTCACTGAAATTGGAGATTTTTTGTTTGTCTAAATGAATGTGGGAAAACAGACCATTGCAGTGGGGTTTTCGTTTAGTGATATGCTTTGAAAAATGTTGTAACTTCTCTTGTGGTATTGAATGCTTGGGATTGTGGCACTTGGATGTTGTGTGGACTGTTTTGGATGATTGAGGATGTTTTAATTAATCGATGCATGGATTAGGTTAATTACGTGACAACTTGTGGCTTAATCACACGTGTAAGCATGAATTGAAACCCTATTAACTATGAAATCTCGCTAAGTGATGATCATATGATTAATGTGTTTAATTGTGTGATTAGTAGGCTGCCTAATAAATGTTGAGTATGCTTGAAATGGTTTAAGAGTTGTTTGTGATGCTTAGCAAATGAAACCGACCCGAGCACGGCCTAGAAAACCCTAATGGCCCCGTAGGTTCTCGAGCCATAGACCACTCTTGTGTGAATTATAAATTGATGTCGAGGAATGTTAATGGGATGCCTGGAATTGTTTTTATAACTCTAAATATGATTCCCGATTATTACATGTTGATAAGTAAACTCTTCTTGCACCCGGTCTCATGTAAACGTCGTTGCATGCTTGTATGATCTTAATACTTGATACGTGAACCCCGAAATGAGTTATATGGCTTGATTTACATGTGTTACATGGCTTCCCGTTTAATTTTCATATAACTCTATGTGTTTTACAAAGTGAAAATTCGTGTTAAGCATGCCTCGTTCGTTTACTTGTCAATATGTGATCTTATACTTGCTCGGAGGCAACCTACTTTGTTGTCCTCCTATTGTGAATTGTTAAAAGACATTCTATGGCTTATTTGAACATGATTACTTGGCTACCCATAGAAGTTTAATTGCCTTCAAATTGATATATGAAATGATTACATGTTCTTACAATGCCTTATATGCCAATATGTCAAAATGTGATCATATACTTGCTCGGAGGCAACCTACTTTGTTGACCTCTCAATGTGAAATGTTAAATGGCATACATGTGCATTGCATACAAGGTTGTTGACCTCCCAAAAGAAGGCAACCTTGTATGCACGGCATACATGTGCATTGCATGTGCATTGCATACAAGGGTGTGCATTGCACTGCATACTTGCTCGGAGGCAACCCACTTTGTTGACCTCCCAAAAGAAGAAAAGTGTCCCGAAACTAATGAAAATGTTCGATTTTGGACTCTGAAAATAGGCAAAATCGAGCAGGCTTGCTGCCCTCGTCGTAGAGCTCTCAGAGAGCTTTCCAACGGTATGCTGTGCGCCGCATAACTCCTTACAGATCAAAAGTTATGGGCACTGGAGCGACGGAGACCTGGTCCTAAGCCCTACGCCCTCGATTTACAGGCCCAGCCTCTACGTGAAGCAATGTTGTCATGCCCAAAGTGGCGTGGGATTCGGTAATAGAAATTTGATGGATTAGGTTGTCGTCCTTTTCGCGGCTCACGACGTACGATCAGGGACGGAAAAACAACAGAAAATAAGAAAAGTATCCCGAAACTGATGAAAACATTCAATTTTGGGCTCTAAAAATAGGTGCAACTGAGAAGGCTTGCTGCCCTTATCGTAGAGCTCTCGGATAGCTTCCCAACGGTATGCTGTGCGCCGCGACACTCCTTACAGATCAAAAGTTATAGGCACCAGAATGACGGAGACCTGGTCCTAAGCCCCACGCCCTCGGTTTGCAGGCCAAGCCTCTACGTGAAGCGAAGTTGTCTTGCCCAAAGTGGTAGGGGATTCGATAATAGAAATGTGATGGACTAGGTTGTCGTCCTTTTCGCGGCTCACGACGTACGATCCGGGACGGAAAAACAACGCAAAAGAAGAAAAGTGTCCCAAAACTAATGAAAATGTTCGATTTTGAGCTCCGAAAATAGGCGCAACCAAGCAGGCTTGCTGCCCCGTAGTAGAGCTCTCGGAGAGCTTTCCAACGGTATGCTGTGTGCCGTGTAACTCCTTACGGATCAAAATTTATGGGCACCGGAGCGACGGAGACCTGGTCCTAAGCCCCACGACCTCGGTTTGCGGGCCTAGCCTCTACGTGAAGTGAAGTTGTCTTGCCCAAGGTGGCATGGGATTCAGTAATAGAAATGTGATGGATTAGGTTGTCGTCCTTTTCGCGGCTCACGACGTACGATCTGCGACGAAAAAATAGCCCAAAAGAAGAAAAGTATCAAGAAACTGAAGAAAACATTCGATTTTGGGCTCCGAAAGCGGGTGCAGCCAAGCAAGCTTGCTGCCCCCATCGTAGAGCTCTAGGAGAGCTTTCCAACGGTATGCTGTGCGCCGTGTAACTCCTTACGGATCAAAAGTTATGGGCACTGGAGCGACGGAGAGCTAGTCCTAAGCCCCTCGCCCTCGGTTTGCGGGCCCAGCCTCTACGTAAAGCCAAGTTGTCTTCCCCAAGCATGGGATTCGGAAATAAAAATGTGATGGATTAGGTTGTTGTCCTTTTCGCGGTTCACGACGTACGATCGGGGACGAAAAAAAAGCGCAAAAGAAGAAAAGTGTCCCGAAACTGATGAAAATGTTCAATTTTGGGCTCCAAAAATAGCCGCAACCTAGCAGGCTTACTGCCCCCTTCGTAGAGCTCTCGGAGAGCTTTCCAACGGTATGTTGTGCACCGCGTAACTCCTTACAATCAAAAGTTATGGGCACCGGAGCGACATATGTCACGCCCCAACCCGGCCTATAAAGGTTAGACTAGGGTGTGATCTAAACATTCAAGTCCATTCACATTCTTAATCGTTCTAGGAGGTTTAACACTTAACGTTTTATTCTAGACTCCAAATTTTTTGAAAATCCGGCAGCATAACGGCTGTAATTGGGCTCTTTGTTTTGACCTAAATTTTCTAACAGCCTCAAAACTTTCAATTCAAGTTCATTCCCAACTAGAATTTACTATTTTATCATCAATTGAATTGCCTATTGGTTATTTCGACGTCCCGTTTGATTTATAACCTAGCATGATACTATGTCTCGTTTGTTTATTTGTCCTCATTACAAATATACCTGTTGATCTTAGCTCAATAGCAAGTACCTATTAAGATTGGATAAGTTCATTTACTTAGTTCTTAACTAAAGCGTCATAACCTAAGATAGATACTAGCGGTAGTAAAAGCAAAACGATCATAGTAGTGTCATGTCTAGTATCAGTCTACTTAATATTAGTACAAACAAAAATTAGACCCCAAATTACAATGGGGGTCTTTTACATTAGCAATAACAACAACATAAGATAAATAGTCTTCAAGCAGCACAAGGTACACAAGTAGTCACGTTCAAGCAAAACAACAATAACAGGCAATCGCTCCAGGGGTTCATCATTAGGTACATTATTCTTGGGTTCCTGTACCTGTTCTTCTTCACCTGAGATGATAAAAGAGGGTGAGTCCTTATGAACTCAGTGAGGGGGAGCGAGAAATAGGTTTTGAAACTCATTTTCCGGTTAAACTTATGAAAATCCCTTTCTCAAACATGAATACAACAGAAATACAAGTACAGAATTACAAGTACAGAACAGGAATATCGGTCTTTCCTCCCCAAGGTTCTCTAGGATCCAAGCGAGAGTACTTATACACATAATAAAAGAATACGGTGAGCTTTAGCTCTCAGATCAAGTCAAGTAACAGGAGTTGCGGCCGACTTTAATTCATCCCCAAAACACGCCAGGTGGGTGTACTCCGGATGTACCCCGAAATCCTACGACCCAACTCTCCGAGGGTGAAATGCCAAGCGAGAGTGGGAATTGGACCATGGCAGTCATGGTAACACCGGCAAGCCCGACGCCGCCCGGCGTGCGTGAAACACTACCATGCCACACTGAATGGTTGCAACCTCGAATGCAATGCACATTTATAACACTTAACATATCACATTAGGAGGACAACAAAGTAGGTTGCCTCCGAGCAGTTATAAGATTGCATGTTAACAAGTAGTCGAACGAGGCACGATAAGACAAGTAATTTCACATGAGAGGCATATGGAGTTATATGAACATTAATCGGGCAGTCATGTAACACATGTAAAACAGGTCATATAACTCATTAAGAAGCTCATATAATCAAGTGATACGAATTATTCAACATGCAACAACATTTACGTGGGTTCGGTAGCAAGAAAAGCTTATTTGACAACATGCCATGGTCAAATTCACATTTGAAGTTATAGAACAATTACGGGCAGCCCACTAAGCATATAATTTCCACACCAAACCAAGAGATCAACACTTAGTAAAGCTACCTAGTCATTAGGGTTTCTATTTCATGCTTAATCGTGTGATGAAAACCCTAAGTCAACTCAAAGTCATTCTTAAGTCATGCATCATTCCATTCAAGCATCCTCAAGTACTCAAAACAGTCCACATAACATCCCAACACAACTTTTCCACACAATTAGTATCACAAGAGAGGTTACAATAATTTTCCAAGCATGTAGCTAAATAAAACCTTTACTGCAATAGGCTGTTTTCTCACAATCAATAGGATAATCAAAAAATCTCCAAATTCAGTGAATAAGATGTCAAATTAAAGCTTAAGAAGTTAAATAAACTCAGAAACAAACCTTGCATAAATTGGAGTTCAGAATCATTAGTTATAGCCGAAACAGTGAGGTAGCACAACACTGTCTAGATTTGCACACTTTTCAGAAAATGGCGTTTTTGAGGTCCTTAGAGTCAGTTTTAGCTTTGGTCCATTTCTGACAAAATTGTCCAGAACTGAAAAATCGAGCAGTATAACAAATTTCATGCGTTTTGGGAAACTTTTACTAAGTCAAATATGGTTCGTTCCACAAGGTCAGTGCATTTGCCAAAACCTGATTCATTTTTCCAGATTTCCAGATTTGGTCACATTTTAATGATTTACCATTTTGAGGACCTTAGAATCAAAATTAGCTTCGCCCTATTTCTGGGAAAAATGTCCAAAACTGTCCAAACTAGTCACCTACCAATTTTCAAGCATTTTCAACATCATTTCCTTAGCTAAACTTACCTCTAACAGACTGGTCAGAGAGCTGTCATCCATTTCGACTTCACCTAGCATCATTTTCAAGCCAAGATCTTGCCATGCATGGTTGTTTAAGCTTATGAACGACCATATAGCTCAAGTACAGAAGCAAATATACACATTTATGAACATGCATGTGAAATTTCAAAGAGTTTTCAAAAGCTTTTAACCCTCACCTTTGCAATCAACCAAAAGATGCACAAAAACCTTGTTGAAGCTCAAATCTCTTCTTCTTCTTGCTTAGCCGACATTCCAACTAGCTTTTCTCTATTTTTCCTAACTTAGTGATCAATCTCTTAGTTCATGCATGTAGTTAGGACTTGAAGAAAAGAAATGGAAGCTTAGTAACTCACCTAGGCCGAAAATGAAGCTTCAATGCACATGCATGAGTGATTTTCGAACTCTAGCTTGTTTGCTCGACTTTCTTGATGTTTGCTTGACTTGGCTTAGCTAAGTTATGAAGAAGACAAGCCAAGGAGATATAGAACTCAGCCAAGAACCGAAATGGAGAGAGAAAATGAGAGGGAAGTGAGAGAAGTTGAAGGAAATGAGAGAAAGTGACAAAGTGATGGCTTTGCAATTCCTTTGAGGGTGTGGTCGGCCTTGGGCAGCCAAAATCTGATTTTTGTGTCTTCAAAATGTTATTTTTTGAATGCTAGCATGGGCATGCAAGGGCTGGTCGAAAATGGTGGAGATTTGAGGGGAATTTAGCAATTTTTTAATGCCTTTGTGTCATAGTTTGTCTAGGATTATGAATAAATTATGCAATGCTAGACTAAATGCACTTAGTGGTCAGCCAAGGGCTTGCAAATTGCTGAAATTTCAGATTCTATTTAACATATTATGGATTATAATAAGGGTGAAATTTGAGGTGCATTGGTTTTGGGTGAGAATAAAGAATAAAGAATGTTTAGGTGTTTGCGTAGATTGAATTGTTTATTGTTAGTGATTTTGTAGAGATTTGAATTAGGATTATTTTATAGTTTAGTGCTTTGTATAGGATACTTTCTTGATTAACGTGGTGGCACGGATTCCTAGGTCTAGGGTACGCACTACGAGGCACGCACCGAAATCAAGACGGGGCACGAAACACGAGGTAAACACGAACTACGAGGTAAGACACGAACTTCTAGACTAAGGCACGTACTTCAAGTCTAATGCACAGATTCCAATGCTAACGTACGCAACCCTAGGTCAATGCACGTAGACCAATGCACGACATGTAATTCAATGCAATGCACGTAAATTAAGGTACACCACGTAGTTCAAGGTTAATGCACACGAAATGAAGAGACACACGCAAATCGAGGTCTCGCACGTAAATTATGGTCATGGCATGTTTATCTAGGTATTGCACGTATATCGAGGATTAGGGCACACAATTCTAGGTTAAGGCACGTATAACGAGGCATGCACGAAAACCAAGACAGGGCACGTAATCCTAGGTCAGTCATATCATTCTTGGTCTATGGCACACAAATTGAGGTAATACACGTCATTCAGGGTCGGGCCTCACATCCTCCCCTCCTTAAAAGAATTTCGTCCCGAAATTCATTCTTACTTGTTAAGGTCATTTAGACGGATTCCGACCATTGTCATTTTCAACTCCGGGTCGTCCTTTGCTCTGTGATCTCTCTTACCACAACAAATTCACTTCCTAGCTTTCTCCAATCATTTAATTCGGTGTGACCCCTACATTTACAGTTCGTTCCTTTGAACAACTCTCTTTTCTCCAATTGATCTTAAGGTCGAGTTCATTAACTAAGGTTAGAATCTCCGAACATAGTCATCAAAGCTGCATCGGTATCCTAACAATATAACAATGACTCCAAAATCATGACTCATGCTGTATCAATCTCGCATTCATACCTCAAAAGGAATATCACAATAATGCCGCGATCTTATGGTTACATACACTAATTTCAAGACAAGAGGTCTATATCAGATTTACATATCCTATCTACTAGCTTCAAAACTGTTATCACATAGGTCATACACAAGTTACAGATCATCTCCACGATACGACTCTATTTTCAGGAAGAACTCACCAAGCAACTAATCCATCTCAAATCGTCATCTATCGGTAGTATCATAGTTCTTATCTTGAAGGCATATTGGATTAGTAAATCTTCTAATGACTAGTCTCCCAATTACAGGCTCTTATTCACTAATCTTCTTTCCCGGCTTTGTTAACCTTCACGCTCATAATCAACGAGAAAGACCGTTGACATTCATTAAACTCGAATTCTAAGGTTTATTAAGTATCACTAACAAATTGCCATCGAAATTGCATGGGTAAACTAATCATGTTGCACTAGTTTAACTCTTACAAGTAAATTTCATCAGCTTATGATCCACAATCTATCTTCTTATTCAAATCTCTATTTTCACGTCACGAGGCTTCAGAATTTCTTTAATCTTAACCAAGACTCCTAAGGCGAACAGTTTCAACCTCAAATAAATTCCACTCACCTCAATCCAAGGTTACGTCATACTTAAGAAGACAATGGTCCTACTCACTTAGCAACCTAGTCATTCCTTCGAACACTTAATGCCTGCCAATATATCTTCAACATTAATGTTACTAAGCTAGGTTCATAGCCATGTAAGTGATATCAATGCTCTACTAGGTTACCGGCCATACAGCAACAATCCTAGGATTATAAATGGGTACCGAAATGACCGAGCTCATAAAATACTTACACGAGATAACTTCAAGGTTGTATCAATATAAGAATTATGACCACGAGGCATCCTTCAACATAACCTAATAGAACTTCAAAAGTAATCAATTACTTATTTAACTATCACTACAAAATTCACCCCTCTTATTCAACGACCACAATTCGAAGTCTCCAACCGCTAGTTTCTAGAAATGAAACGGTGCACATAATACATTTGTCTAACAATAGTCTCTTGGGTCATCATGACTCTGATTCATCTCTATCTTAACTTTATGAAATCTTACTCTTCCCATTTACATGTTCAGCTAGGCTAAGAGCATCGAGACTCGTCGACCTTAGGTCCTAGGGTTTGCCATGAATCAACATGCATACTCACTATTAGCTATTTAGGATTACTAATCATATTCTAATGACTCCACTTGCAATCAGATGCTTTAATCTCATTTCCATGGTTTATATAATAGGTCCATCGGTCTTACTTAAGGATATATGCTTTCCAACATCCTCTAGGGTATCCAAACAATGAGTGCGTAGAATGACTTACTTGCATAATCACAACTAAATCCGAGAGGCACCAAATTAATACCATGATTCTTAATATCACCAATATCCAACTTAGGACCTTAGCAACATCATCTAATACATAATTCAATACCTTACACTTCCATTCGACCTAACATTTAGGTGTAGTCTTCCGAACACGAGTTCTCGTTACGCGAATTCCTCGATTCCAATATCCCCATATCTTGTTATACTAAAGATTCATCAATCTTGTTAAACTTAATCTCTAGAGTTGCCTACATGTCTTGAGGTTATCCATTGTTAAGCTACCTAAACACATTATTCACGCCTTAATAATCTAACCCCTATCGCCCATTTTCACGAGTTCATCCCTTAATTTCTAGGTCACAGACTTACCATTGAGTGAACTTGAAACTCGTTAATATACACCTTATTAGGTTCAACGATGCTTAATTCCAATCAAGTAAGGATTCAATCATACGAGTATATTGCCAACTTCTTAGATAGCCTATCAAGCCAATTTTAAGATGTGAGAAATGGATTCAAGGAAACCTCCAAGTCAACTTCCACTATCAGCACATGAGAATATATACTACTCTACCTATTTAATAGTATGTTCTTATATCTTAAGCGAAGTTGTATGTCATTAAACTTTATACTTGAACCATAATTAGAAGAACGGTTTAACGGAATCAATAACTTCATAGCTATAAAATTGACAACTTAATCACAGGTATAGGTATTCCAGAATTAAGGAGATAACTTTACCTCAACAATTATACCTATGCTACGCATTTTCTATACATGTATATCCAATAATACATACTATCCATCGAGTACCTGTGAAGATGCCAGAAATCTCTAACCGAGACTTTTCGTTCTTCCTGCATGAATTCACTTCCCTGAAGGTTCTAATCCTAACTATCTATGTGTATGAACAGTCATTCATGGTTATATAACATGCACATGTATCAAGGAAGGAGTATAAAAGTATGCATGCATTATTGAGAACGTGTCGATGTGCATGATACATAATACATATAGTCCACAAAGGCATATAATTTTCAATGCTCAAGCAATTAAAACACATTAGCACACATTAACACATTTAAACAAGACATCATAATTATCTTAGGGCTTCTACCCATGGTCCGAGAGTTGAACCCGACTAACGCCTAGTTACTAAACTAAGCTTTGTTACCATTCTTATATAAGTTGTCACGCCCCAACCCAGCCTATAAAGGTTAGACTAGGGTGTGATCTAAACATTCAAGTCCATTCACATTCTTAATCGTTCTAGGAGGTTTAACACTTAACGTTTTATTCTAGACTCCAAATTTTTTGAAAATCCGGCAGCATAACGGCTGTAATTGGGCTCTTTGTTTTGACCTAAATTTTCTAACAGCCTCAAAACTTTCAATTCAAGTTCATTCCCAACTAGAATTTACTATTTTATCATCAATTGAATTGCCTATTGGTTATTTCGACGTCCCGTTTGATTTATAACCTAGCATGATACTATGTCTCGTTTGTTTATTTATCCTCGTTACAAATATACATGTTGATCTTAGCTCAATAGCAAGTACCTATTAAGATTGGATAAGTTCATTTACTTAGTTCTTAACTAAAGCGTCGTAACCTAAGATAGATACTAGCGGTAGTAAAAGCAAAACGATCATAGTAGTGTCATGTCTAGTATCAGTCTACTTAATATTAGTACAAACAAAAATTAGACCCCAAATTATAATGGGGGTCTTTTACATTAGCAACAACAATAACATAAGATAAATAGTCTTCAAGCAGCACAAGGTACACAAGTAGTCACGTTCAAGCAAAACAACAATAACAGGCAATCGCTCCAGGGGTTCATCATTAGGTACATTATTCTTGGGTTCCTGTACCTGTTCTTCTTCACCTGAGATGATAAAAGAGGGTGAGTCCTTATGAACTCAGCGAGGGGGAGCGAGAAATAGGTTTTGAAACTCATTTTCCGGTTAAACTTATGAAAATCCCTTTCTCAAACATGAATACAACAGAAATAAAAGTACAGAATTACAAGTACAGAACAGGAATACCGGTCTTTCCTCCCCAAGGTTCTCTAGGATCCAAGCGAGAGTACTTATACACATAATAAAAGAATACGGTGAGCTTTAGCTCTCAGATCAAGTCAAGTAACAGGAGTTGCGGCCGACTTTAATTCATCCCCAAAACACGCCAGGTGGGTGTACTCCGGATGTACCCCGAAATCCTACGACCCAACTCTCCGAGGGTGAAATGCCAAGCGAGAGTGGGAATTGGACCATGGCAGTCACGGTAACACCGGCAAGCCTGACGCCGCCCGGCGTGCGTGAAACACTACCATGCCACACTGAATGGTTGCAACCTCGAATGCAATGCACATTTATAACACTTAACATATCACATTAGGAGGACAACAAAGTAGGTTGCCTCCGAGCAGTTATAAGATCGCATGTTAACAAGTAGTCGAACGAGGCACGATAAGACAAGTAATTTCACATGAGAGGCATATGGAGTTATATGAACATTAATCGGGCAGTCATGTAACACATGTAAAACAGGTCATATAACTCATTAAGAAGCTCATATAATCAAGTGATACGAATTATTCAACATGCAACAATATTTACGTGGGTTCGGTAGCAAGAAAAGCTTATTTGACAACATGCCATGGTCAAATTCACATTTGAAGTTATAGAACAATTACGGGCAGCCCACTAAGCATATAATTTCCACACCAAACCAAGAGATCAACACTTAGTAAAGCTACCTAGTCATTAGGGTTTCTATTTCATGCTTAATCGTGTGATGAAAACCCTAAGTCAACTCAAAGTCATTCTTAAGTCATGCATCATTCCATTCAAGCATCCTCAAGTACTCAAAACAGTCCACATAACATCCCAACACAACTTTTCCACACAATTAGTATCACAAGAGAGGTTACAATAATTTTCCAAGCATGTAGCTAAATAAAACCTTTACTGCAATAGGCTGTTTTCTCACAATCAATAGGATAATCAAAAAATCTCCAAATTCAGTGAATAAGATGTCAAATTAAAGCTTAAGAAGTTAACTAAACTCAGAAACAAACCTTGCATAAATTGGAGTTCAGAATCATTAGTTATAACCGAAACAGTGAGGTAGCACAACACTGTCCAGATTTGCACACTTTTCAGAAAATGGCGTTTTTGAGGTCCTTAGAGTCAGTTTTAGCTTTGGTCCATTTCTGACAAAATGTCCAGAACTGAAAAATATAGCAGCACAACAAATTTCATGCGTTTTGGGCAACTTTTACTAAGTCAAATATGGTTCGTTCCACAAGGTCAGTGCATCTGCCAAAACCTGATTCATTTTTCCAGATTTCCAGATTTGGTCACATTTTAATGATTTACCATTTTTTGGACCTTAGAATCAAAATTAGCTTCGCCCTATTTCTGGGAAAAATGTCCAAAACTGTCCAAACTAGTCACCTACCAATTTTCAAGCATTTTCAGCATCATTTGCTTAGCTAAACTTACCTCGAACAGACTGGTCAGAGAGCTGTCATCCATTTCGACTTCACCTAGCATCATTTTCAAGCCAAGATCTTGCCATGCATGGTTGTTTAAGCTTATGAACGACCATATAGCTCAAGTACAGAAGCAAATATACACATTTATGAACATGCATGTGAAATTTCAAAGAGTTTTCAAAAGCTTTTAACCCTCACCTTTGCAATCAACCAAAAGATGCACAAAAACCTTGTTGAAGCTCAAATCTCTTCTTCTTCTTGCTTAGCCGACATTCCAACTAGCTTTTCTCTATTTTTCCTAACTTAGTGATCAATCTCTTAGTTCATGCATGTAGTTAGGACTTGAAGAAAAGAAATGGAAGCTTAGTAACTCACCTAGGCCGAAAATGAAGCTTCAATGCACATGCATGAGTGATTTTCGAACTCTAGCTTGTTTGCTCGACTTTCTTGATGTTTGCTTGACTTGGCTTAGCTAAGTTATGAAGAAGACAAGCCAAGGAGATAGATAACTCAGCCAAGAACCGAAATGGAGAGAGAAAATGAGAGGGAAGTGAGAGAAGTTGAAGGAAATGAGAGAATGTGACAAAGTGATGGCTTTGCAATTCCTTTGAGGGTGTGGTCAGCCTTGGGCAGCCAAAATCTGATTTTTGTGTCTTCAAAATGTTATTTTTTGAATGCTAGCATGGGCATGCAAGGGCTGGTCGAAAATGGTGGAGATTTGAGGGGAATTGAGCAATTTTTTAATGCCTTTGTGTCATAGTTTGTCTAGGATTATGAATAAATTATGCAATGCTAGACTAAATGCACTTAGTGGTCAGCCAAGGGCTTGCAAATTGCTGAAATTTCAGATTCTATTTAACATATTATGGATTATAATAAGGGTGAAATTTGAGGTGCATTGGTTTTGGGTGAGAATAAAGAATAAAGAATGTTTAGGTGTTTGCGTAGATTGAATTGTTTATTGTTAGTGATTTTGTAGAGATTTGAATTAGGATTATTTTATAGTTTAGTGCTTTGTATAGGATACTTTCTTGATTAACGTGGTGGCACGGATTCTTAGGTCTAGGGTACGCACTACGAGGCACGTACTGAAATCAAGACAGGGCACGAAACACGAGGTAAACACGAACTACGAGGTAAAACACGAACTTCTAGACTAAGGCACGTACTTCAAGTCTAATGCACAGATTCCAATGCTAACGTACGCAACCCTAGGTCAATGCACGTAGACCAATGCACGACACGTAATTCAATGCAATGCACGTAAATTAAGGTATACCACGTAGTTCAAGGTTAATGCACACGAAATGAAGAGACACACGCAAATTGAGGTCTCGCACGTAAATTATAGTCATGGCATGTTTATCTAGGTATCGCACGTATATCGAGGATTAGGGCACACAATTCTAGGTTAAGGCACGTATAACGAGGCATGCACGAAAACCAAGACAGGGCACGTAATCCTAGGTCAGTCATATCATTCTTGGTCTATGGCACACAAATTGAGGTAATACACGTCGTTCAGGGTCGGGCCTCACAACAGAGCCATGTTCCTAAGCCCCACGCCCACGGTTTTCGGGCCTAGCCTCTACGTGAAGCGATGATGTCTTGCCCAAAGTGGCGTGGGATTCGATAATATAAATGTGATGGATAAGGTTGTCGTCCTTTTTGCGGCTCACGACGTACGATCCGGGACCAAAAAACAATGCAAAAGAAGAAAAATGTCCCAAAACTGATGAAAACGTTCAATTTTGGGCTCTAAAAACAGGCGTAGCCGAGCGGGCTTGCAGCTACCATCGTAGAGCTCTCAGAGAGCTTTCCAACGGTATCCTGTGCGCCGCGTAACTCGTTACGGATCAAAAGTTATGGGCACCGGAACGACAGAGACGTGGTCTTAAGCCCCACGCCCTCGGTTTGCGGGCCCAGCCTTTACGTGAAGCGAAGTTGTCTTGCCCAAGGTGGCATGGAATTCGGTAATAGAAATGTGATGGATTCGGTTGTTTTCCTTTTCGCGACTCACGACGTACGATCCGGGATGGAAAAACAGCGGAAAAGAAGAAAAGTGTCTAGAAACTGATGAAAACGTTTGATTTTGGGCTATGAAAACAGGTGTAGCCGAGGAGGCTTGCTACCTCCGTCATAGATCTCTCGCAGAGCTTTCCAATGGTATGCTGTGCGCCACGTAACTCATTACGGATCAAAAGTTCTGGGCACCGTTGCGACGGAGACCTGGTCCTAAGAACCACGCCCTCGGTTTGCGGGCCCAGCCTCTACATGAAGCGAAGTTGTCTTGCCCATGGTGGCGTGGGATTCGATAATAGAAATGTGATGGATTAGGTTGTCATCTTTTTCGCGGCTGACAACATACGATCCGGGATGAAAAAACATCGCAGAAGAAGAAAAGTATCCAGAAATTGATGAAAACGTTCGATTTTGGGCTATGAAAATAGGCGCAGCTGAGCAGGCTTGCTACCTCCGTCGTAGTGCTCTTAGAGAGCTTTTCAACGGTATGCTGTGCGCCGTGTAACTCTTTACGGATCAAAAGTTATGGGCACCGGAGCGACGGAGACCTGGTCCTAAGCCCCACACCCACGGTTTACGGGCCCAGCCTTTATGTGAAGCGAAGTTGTCTTGCCCAAGGAGGCTTGGGATTCGGTAAAAGAAATGTGATGGATTAGGTTGTCATCCTTTTGGTGGCTCACTACGTACGATCTAGGACGGAAAAACAGCGCAAAAGAAGAAAAGTGTCCAGAAACTGAAGAAAACGTTCGATTTTGGGCTCCAAAAAGCAAGTGCAGCCAAGCAAGCTTGGTGCCCCCATCGTAGAGCTCTCGGAGAGCTTTCCAACAGTATGTTGTGCACCGCGTAACTCCTTACGGATCAAAAGTTATAGGCACCGGAGCAACGGAGACCTGGTCCTAAGCCCCACGCCCTCGATTTGCGGGCCCAGCCTCTACGTGAAGCAAAGTTGTCTTGCCCAAGCCTGGGATTCGGTAATAAAAATGTGATGGATTAGGTTGTTGTCCTTATCGCGGCTCACGACGTATGATCGGGGACAGAAAAACTGCGAAAAATAAGAAAAGTGTACCGAAACTGATGAAAATGTTCAATTTTGGACTCCAAAAATAGGTGTAACCAAGCAGGCTTGCTAACCCCATCGTAGAGCTCTCGGAGAGCTTTCCAACGGTATGCTGCGCGCTGCGTAACTCGTTACAAATCAAAAGTTATGGGCACCGGAGCGACGGAGACCTGGTCCTAAGCCCCACGCCCTCGATTTGCGGGCCCATCCTCTATGTGAATCGATGTTCTCTTGCCCAAAGTGGCATGGGATTCGGTAATAGAAATGTGATGGATTAGGTTGTCATCCTTTTTGCGGCACACGACGTACGATATGGGACGAAAAAATAGCGCAAAAGAAGAAAATTGTCCAAAAACTGAAGAAAACGTTCAATTTTGGGCTCCGAAAATAGGCGCAGCCGAGAAGGCTTGTTGCGCCCATCGTAGAGCTCTCGGAGAGCTTTCCAACGGTATGTTGTGCGCCGCGTAACTCCTTACGGGTCAAAAGTTATGGGCACCGGAGCGACGGAGACCTGGTCCTAAGCCCCACGCCCTCGATTTGCGGGCCCAGCCTCTACGTGAAGCGAAGTTGTCTTGCCCAAGCGGGGGATTCGGTAATAGAAATGTGATGGATTAGGTTGTCGTCCTTTTCCTGGTTCACGACGTGCGATCGGAGACGGAAAAACAGCGCAAAAGAAGAAAAGTGTCCTAAAACTGATTAAAACGTTCGATTTTGGTCTCAAAAAATTGGCGCAACCTAGCAAGCTTGCTACCCCCGTCGTAAAGCTCTTGGAGAGCTTTCCAGCGGTATGCTGTGCGCCGCGTAACCCCTTACAATCAAAAGTTATGGGCACCGGAGCGACGGAGCCCTGTTCCTAAGCCCCACGCCCGCGGTTTTCAGGCCTAGCCTCTACGTGAAGCGAAGTTGTCTTGCCCAAAGTGGCATGGGATTCGATAATAGAAATGTGATGGATTAGGTTGTCGTCCTTTTTGCGGCTCACGACGTATGATCCGGGACGAAAAAACAACGCAAAAGAAGAAAAATATCCCAAAACTGATGAAAACGTTTAATTTTGGGATCTGAAAATAGGCGCAGCCGAGCGGACTTGCAGCCACCATCGTAGAGCTCTCGTAGAGCTTTCCAACGGTATGCTGTGCGCCGCGTAACTCCTCATGGATCAAAAGTTAAGGGCACCGGAGCCACGGAGACCTGGTCCTAAGCCCCACGACCTCGGTTTGCGGGCCCAGCCTCTACGTGAATTGAAGTTGTCATGTCCAAGTGTGGGATTCGGTAATAGAAATGTGATGGATTAAGTTGTCATCCTTGCGGCTCAGGACGTATGATCGGGGACAAACAAATATCGCAAATGAAGAAAAGTGTCCCAAAACTTATGAAAATGTTCAATTTTGGGCACCGAAAAAAGATGCAACCGAGCAAGCATGCTAACCCCGTCGTAGAGCTCTCGGAGAGCTTTCCAACGGTATGCTGTGTGTTGCGTAACTCCTTACGGATCAAAAGTTATGGGCACCGGAGCGAAGGAGACTTGGTCCTGAGCCCCACGCCCTCGGTTTGCGGGCCCAGCCTCTACGTGAAGCGAAGTTGTCTTGCCCAAGGTCGCATAGGATTTGGTAATAGAAATGTGATTGACTAGGTTGTCATCTTTTCACGGCTAACGACGTACGATCCGGGACGGAAAAACAGCGCAAAAGAAGAAAATTATCCCGAAACTGATGAAAACGTTCCATTTTGGTCTCCGAAAACAGGCGCAGCTAGGCAGGCGTGCTACCCCCGTCTTAGAGCTCTCAGAGAACTTTTCAATGGTATGTTGTGCGCCGCGTAACTCCTTATGGATCAAAAGTTATGGGCACCGAAGCGACGGAGACCTAGTCCTAACCCATACGCCCTCGGTTTGTGGCCCCAGCCTCTACGGGAAGTGAAGTTGTCTTGCCCAAAGTGGCATGCAATTTGGTAATAGATATGTGATAGATTAGGTTGTTGTCCTTTTCGCGGCTCACAACGTACTATCCAGGATTGAAAAATAGCGTAAAACAAGAAATGTGTCCCGAAACTGATTAAAACGTTCGATTTTGGGATTTGAAAACAAGCGCAGCCGAGCAGGCTTGCTGCACCGGTCACAGAGCTCCCGGAGAGCTTTTCAACGGTATGCTGTGCACCGCGTAATTCCTTACCGATCAAAAGTTATGGGCACCGGAGCGACGGAGACCTGGTCCTAATCCCCACGCCCTCGGTTTGCGGCCACAGCTTCTACTGGAAGTGAAGTTGTCTTGCCCAAGGTGGCATGGGATTTGGTAATAGAAATGTGATGGATGAGGTTGTCGTCCTTTTCGCGGCTCACGACATACAATCTGGGATGGAAAAAAAATGCAAAAGTAGAAAAATATCCCAAAATTTATGAAAATGTTCGATTTTGGGCTTCGAAAACAGGCGCAACCGAGTGGGCTTTTTGCCTCCATCGTAGAGCTCTCAGAGAGCTTTCCAACTGTATGCTGTGCGCCGCGTAACTTCTTACGGATCAAAAGTTATGAGCACTAGAGCGACGGAGACCAGGTCCTAAGCCCCACGCCCACTGTTTGTAGGCCCAGCCGCTACGTGAATCGAAGTTGTCTAGCCCATGGTTCCGTGGGATTCGGTAATAGAAATGTGATTGATTAAGTTGCCATCCTTTTCGCAACCTCACGACGTACGATCCGGGACAGAAAATATGGGCAAAAGAAGAAAAGTGTCCAGAAACTGATGAAAACGTTCGATTTTGGGCTCCAAAAGTAGGTGCAGCCTAGTAGGCTTGTTTTACCCGTTGTTGAGCTCTCGGAGAGCTTTCCAACGGTATGCTGTGCGCCGCGTAAGTCCTTATGGATCAAAAGTTATGTGCACCAGATCGACGGAGACCTGGTCCTAAGCCCCATGCCCTCGGTTTGCGGGCCTAGCCTTTATATGATGCGAAGTTGTCTTGCCTAAGGTGTCATGGGATTCGGTAATAGAAATGTGATGGATTATATTGTCGTCCTTTTCGGCGCTCACGACGCACGATCAGGGACGAAAAAAAAACGCAAAAGAAGAAAAGTGTCCCGAAACTAATGAAAACGTTCGATTTTGGGCTCCAAAAATAGGTGCTAGCAAGCAAACTTGCTGTCCCCATTGTAGAGCACTCAAAGGGCTTTCCAACGGTATGCTGTGCGCCGTGTAACTCCTTACAGATCAAAAGTTATGGGCATCGGAGCGACGAAGACCTGGTCCTAAGGCTCACGCCCTCGGTTTGCTGGCCCAGCCTCTACGTGAAGCGAAGTTGTCTTATCCAAGGTGGCGTGCGATTCGGTAATAGAAATATGATGGATTAGGTTGTCATCCTTATCGCGGCTCACGACCTACGATCAGGGACAGAAAAACAGCGAAAAAGAAGAATAGTGTCCCGAAAGTGATGAAAATGTTCGATTTTGGACTCTGAAAATAGGCGCAACCGAGCAGGCTTTTTGCCCCCGTCGTAGAGCTCACGGAGAGCTTTCCAACGGTATGTTGTGCGCCGTGTAACTCTTTACAGATCAAAAGTTATGGGCACCGGAGCGACGGAGAACTGGTCCTAAGCCCCACGCCCTCAGTTTACGGGTCGAGCCCCTACGTAAAGCGAAGTTGTCTTGCCCAAAGTGGCATGGGATTCGATAATAGAAATGTGATGGATTAGGTTGTCGTCCTTTTCGCGGCTCACGACGAACGATCCAGGATGGAAAAACAACGCAAAAGAAGAAAAGTGTCCCGAAATTGATGAAATCATTTGATTTTAGGCTCCGAAAATAGACGTAACTGAGCAGGCTTCCTGCCCGCGTCGTAGAGCTCTCGGAGAGCTTTCCAACGGTAAACTGTGCGCCCGTAATTCCTTACGGATCAAAAGTTATGGGCACCGGAGCGACAGAGAGCTGGTCCTAAGCCCCACGCCCACAGTTTTGGTGGCCCAGCCTCTACGTGAATCGAAGTTGTCTTGCCCAAGGCACCGTGGGATTCGGTAATAGAAATGTGATGGATTAGGTTGTCGTCCTTTTCACGGCACATGACGTGCGATCTAGGATGGAAAAATAGAGCAAAAGAAGAAAAGTGTCCCAAAATTGATGAAAACATTCTATTTTGGGCTCCGAAAATAGGCGCTGCTAACCAAGATTGCTGCCCCCATCGTAGAGCTCTCAAAGAGCTTTCCAACGGTATGCTGTGCGCCGCGTAACTCGTTACGGATCAAAAGTTATGGGCACCGGAGCGACGGAGACCTGGTCCTAAGCCCCACGCCCTCGGTTTGCGGGCCCAGCCTCTATGTGAAGCGAAGTTGTCTTGCCCAAGGTGGCATGGAATTCGGTAATAGAAATGTGATGGATTCGGTTGTTTTCCTTTTCGCGGCTCACGACGTACTATCCGGGACGGAAAGACAGTGTAAAAGAAGAAAAGTGTCCAGAAACTGATGAAAATGTTTGATTTTGGGCTATGAAAACAGACGCAGCCGAGCAAGCTTGCTGCCTTCGTCGTAGAGCTCTCGGAGAGCTTTCCAACGGTATGTTGTGCGCCACGTAACGCATTACAGATCAAAAGTTATGGGCACCGTTGCGACGGAGACCTGGTCCTAAGCACCACGCCCTCGATTTGCGGGCCCAGCCTCTACGTGAAGCGAAGTTGTCTTGCCCATGGTGGCGTGGGATTCGATAATAGAAATGTGATGGATTAGGTTGTCGTCCTTTTCGCGGCAGACAACATACGATCCGGGACGAAAAAACAACGCAGAAGAAGAAAAGTGTCCAAAAATTGATGAAAACGTTCGATTTTGGGCTACGAAAACAGGAGCAGCCGAGCAGGCTTGCTAACTCCGTCGTAGTGCTCTCAGAGAGCTTTTCAACGGTATGTTGTGCGTCGTGTAACTCCTTACGGATATAAAGTTATGGGCACCGGAGCGACGGAGACCTGGTCCTAAGCCCCACACCCACGGTTTACGGGCCCAGCCTCTACGTGAAGCGAAGTTGTATTCCCCAAGGTGGCTTGGGATTCGGTAAAAGAAATGTGATGGATTAGGTTGTCGTCCTTTTCGCGGCTCACGACGTACGATCTAGGACGGAAAAACAGCGCAAAAGAAGAAAAGTGTCCAGAAACTAAAGAAAACGTTCAATTTTGGGCTCCAAAAAGCAAGTGCAGCCAAGCAAGCTTGCTGCCCCCATCGTAGAGCTCTCGGAGAGCTTTCCAACAGTATGTTGTGCACCGCGTAACTCCTTACGGATCAAAAGTTATAGGCATCAGAGCAACGGAGACCTGGTCCTATGTCCCACGCCCTCGATTTGCGGGCCCAGCCTCTACGTGAAGTGAAGTTGTCTTGCCCAAGCGTGGGATTCGGTAATAGAAATGTGATAGATTAGGTTGTCGTCCTTATTGCAGCTCACGACGTACGATCAGGGATAGAAAAACTGCGAAAAATAAGAAAAGTGTACTGAAACTGATGAAAACGTTCAATTTTTGACTCCAAAAATAGGTGTAACCAAGCAGGCTTGTTAACCCTATCGTAGAGCTCTCGGAGAGCTTTCCAACGGTATGCTATGCGCTGCGTAACTCGTTACAAATCAAAAGTTATGGGCACCGGAGCGACGGAGACCTAGTCCTAAGCCCCACGCCTTCGATTTGCGGGCCCATCCTCTATGTGAATCGATGTTGTCTTGCCCAAAGTGGCATGGGATTCGGTAATAGAAATATGATGGATTAAGTTGTCATCCTTTTCGCGGCACACAACGAACGATGCGGGACGGAAAAACAACGCAAAAGAAGAAAATTGTCCAAAAACTGAAGAAAACGTTCAATTTTGGGCTCCAAAAATAGGCGCAGCCGAGAAGGCTTGCTGCGCCCATCGTAGATCTCTCGGAGAGCTTTCCAACGGTATGCTGTACGCCGCGTAACTCCTTACGGATCAAAATTATGGGCACCGGAGCGACGGAGACCTGGTCCTAAGCCCCACACCCTCGATTTGCGGGCCCAGCCTCTACGTGAAGCGAAGTTGTCTTGCCCAAGCGGGGGATTCGGTAATAGAAATGTGATAAATTAGGTTGTCGTCCTTTTCGTGGTTCACGACGTACGATCGGGGACGGAAAAACAGCGCAAAAGAAGAAAAGTGTCCCAAAACTAATTAAAACGTTCGATTTTGGTCTCAAAAAATTGGCGCAACCTAGCAAGCTTGCTGCCCCCATCGTAAAGCTCTTGGAGAGCTTTCCAACGGTATGCTGTGCGCCGCGTAACTCCTTATAAATCAAAAGTTATGGGCAACAGAGAGACGGAGACCTAGTCGTAAGCCCTATGCCCTCAGTTTGCTGGCCTAGCCTCTACGTGAAGCGAAGTTGTCTTGCCCAAAGTGGCATAGGATTCGATAATAGAAATGTGATGGACTAGGTTGTCGTCCTTTTTGCAGCTAACGACGTACAATCCGGGATGAAAAAACAACGCAAAAGAAGAAAAATATCCCGAAACTAATGAAAACGTTCAATTTTGGGCTCCAAAAATAGGCACAACCGAGCAGGCTTGATGCCGCCGTCATAGAGCTCTGAGAGAGCTTTCCAACGGTATGCTGTGCGCCATGTAACTCCTTACGGATCAAAAGTTATGGGCACCGGAGCGATGGAGACCTGGTCCTAAGCCCCATGCCCTCGGTTTGTGGGCCCAGCCTCTATGTGAAGTGAAGTTGTCTTGCCCAAGGTGGCGTGGGATTCGGTAATAGAAATGTGATGGATTAGGTTGTCGTCCTTTTTGCGGCTCACGACGTACGATCCAAGACGGAAAAACAGTGCAAAAGAAGAAAAGTGTCCAGAAACTGAAGAAAACGTTTGATTTTGGGCTCTAAAAATAGGTTCAGCCAAGCAAGCTTGCGGCCACCATCGTAGAGCTCTCGGAGAGCTTTCCAACGGTATGTTCTGCGCCGCGTAACTCCTTACAGATCAAAAGTTATGGGCACTGGAGCGACGGAGACCTGGTGCTAAGCCCCACGCCCTCGGTTTACGGGCCCAGCCTCTACGTGAAATGAAGTTGTCTTGCCCAAATGTGGGATTCGGTAATAGAAATGTGATGGATTAGGTTGTCGTCCATTTCGCGATTCACGACGTACGATCGGGGACGGAAAAATATAGCAAAAGAAGAAAAGTGTCCCGAAACTGATGAAAATGTTCGATTTTGGTCTCCAAAAATAGGCGCAACCTAGCAGGCTTGCTGCCCCCGTAATAAAGCTCTTCGAAAGCTTTCCAACAGTATTGTGTGTGCCGCGTAACTCCTTACAGATCAAAAGTTATGGGCACCGGAGCGACGAAGAGCTGGTCCTAAGCCCCACGGCCTCGGTTTGCAGGCCCAGCCTATACGTGAAGCGAAGTTGTCTTGCCTAGAGTGGCATGGGATTCGATAATAGAAATGTGATGGATTAGGTTGTCGTCCTTTTCGCGGCTCACGACATACAATCCTGGATGGAAAAACAACGCAAAAGAGAAAAAGTATCCCAAAACTGATGAAAATGTTTGATTTTGGGCTTTGAAAATAGGCGTAGCCGAGCGGGCTTGGAGACCCCATCATAGAGCTCTAGCGGAGCTTTCCATCGGTATGTTGTGCGCCGCATAACTCCTTACGGATCAAAAGTTATGGGCACAGGAGCCACGGAGACCTAGTCCTAAGCCCCATGCCCTCGGTTTGCGGGCCTAGCTTCTACGTGAAGTGAAGTTGTCATGCCCAAGCGTGGGATTCGGTAATAGAAATGTGATGGATTAGGTTGTCGTCCTTTTTGCGGCTGACGACGTATGATCGAGGGCGGAAAAACAGCGCAAATTAATAAAAGTGTCCCGAAACTGATGAAAACGTTTGATTTTGGTCTACGAAAATAGACGCAACAGAACTAGCTTGCTGCCCCCGTCATAGAGCTCTCAGAGAGCTTTTCAACTGTAGGCTGTGCACCGCGTAACTCTTTACGGATCAAAAGTTATGGGCACCGGAGTGAAGGAGACCTGGTCCCAAACCCCACGCCCTCAGTTTGCGGGCCCAGCCTCTACGTGAAGCGAAGTTGTCTTGCCCAAGGTGGCATAGGATTCGGTAATAGAAATGTGATGGATTAGGTTGTCGCCTTTTCGCGGCTCATGACGTACGATCCGAGATGGAAAAACAGCGCAAAAGAAGAAAAATATCCCGAAACTGATGAAAATGTTCAATTTTGGGCTCCGAAAACAGGCACAAATGGGCAGGCTTGCTGCCCACTTTGTAGAGCTCTTAGAGAACTTTTCAACGGTATACTGTGCGCCGCGTAACTCCTTATGGATCAAAAGTTATGGGCACCGAAGCGATGGAGACCTAACCCAAAACCTACGCCCTCCGTTTGCGGCCCCAGCCTCTATGGAAAGTGAAGTTGTCCTGCCTAAAGTGGCATGGGATTTGGTAATAGAAATGTGATGGATTAGGTTGTTGTCCTTTTCGCGGCTCACGACGTACTATCCAGGACGAAAAAACAGCGCCAAAGAAGAAATGTGTCCCGAAACTGATTAAAATATTCAATTTTGTGCTCCGAACACAGGCGCAGCCGAACAGGCTTGTTGCCCCCGTCGTAGAGCTCTCAGAGAGCTTTCCAACGGTAGATTGTACGCCGCGTAACTCCTTACGGCTCAAAAGTTATGGGCACCGGAACGAAGAAGACCTAGTCCTAAGCCCCACGCCCTCGGTTTGTGGGCCCAGCCTTTACGTGAAGCGAAGTTGTCTTGCCCAAGGTGGCATAGGATTCGGTAATTGAAATGTGATGGATTAGGTTGTCGCCTTTTTGCTGCTCACGATGTACGATCCGGGACGGAAAAACAGCGAAAAAAAAGAAAAGTGTCCTGAAATTGATGAAAACGTTCAATATTGGGCTACGAAAATAGGCGCAACTGGGCAGGCTTGCTGCCTTCTTCGTAGAGCTCTAAGAGAACCTTTCAACGGTATGTTGTACGCCGCGTAACTCCTTATGGATCAAAAGTTATGGGCACTGAAGCGGCGGAGACCTAGTCCTAAGCCCTACGCCCTCGGTTTGTGGCCCCAGCCTCTACGGGAAGTGAAGTTGTCTTCCCCAAGGTGTCATGGGATTTGGTAATAGAAATGTGATGGATTAGGTTGTTGTCCTTTTCGCTGCTCACGACGTAATATCTAGGACGGAAAAATAGAGCAAAAGAAGAAATGTGTCCCGAAACAAATTAAAACGTTCGATTTTGGGCTCCGAAAATAGGCGCATCCGAGCAGGCTTGCTGTCTCCGAGAGCTTTTCAATGGTATGATGTGCACCACGTAACTACTTACGGATCAAAAGTTATGGGCACCGGAGCGACGTAGCCTAATTCCTATGCCTCACGCCCACGGTTTTTGGGCCCAGCCACTACGTGAATTGAAGTTGTCTTGCCCAAGGTGTCGTGGGATTCAGTAATAGAAATGTGATGGATTAGGTTGTCGTCCATTTCGTGGCTCACGACGTACGATTCGGGAGAAAAAATAGCGTAAAACAAGGAAAGTGTCCAAAAACTGACGAAAACGTTCGATTTTGGGCTCTGAAAATAGGCACAGCCAAGCAGGCTTTCTGCCCCCATCGTAGAGCTCTCAGAGAGCTTTCCAACGGTATGCTGTGCATTACATAACTCCTTACGGATCAAAAGTTATGGGCACCGGAGCGACGGAGACCTGGTCCTAAGTCCCATGCCCTCGGTTTACGGCCCCAGCCTCTGCAGGAAGCGAAGTTGTCTTGCCCAAGGTGGCGTGGGATTTGGTAATAGAAATGTGATGGATTAGGTTGTTGTCTATTTCGCGGCTCACGACGTACGATTCGAGACGAAAAAACAGTGCAAAAGAGGAAACGAGTCCAGAAACTGATGAAAACATTTGATTTTGGGCTCCGAAAACAGGCGCAGCCAAGCAGTCTTTCTGCCCCCATCGTAGAGCTCTCGGTATGCTGTGTGCTGCGTAACGCTTTACGGATCAAAATTTATGGGCACCAGAGCCAGGGAGACCTGGTCCTAAGCCCCACGCCCTCGGTTTGCGGGGCCATCCTCTACGCGAAGCGAAGTTGTCTTGCCCAAGCATGGTATTCGGTAATAGAGATGTGATGGATTAGGTTGTCGTCCTTTTCGCTGCTCACGACGTACGATAAGGGATGAAAAAGCAGCGCAAAAGAAGAAAAGTGTCCCAAAACTGATGAAAACGTTCGATTTTGGGCTCCGAAAATAGGAGTAACCTAGTAGGCTTGCTGCCCCCGTCGTAGAACTCTCAGAGAGCTTTCCTACAGTATGCTGTGCGCCGCGTAACTTCTTACGGATCAAAAGTTATGGGCACCGGAGCGACGGAGACCAGATCCTAAGCCCCACTCCCTCGGTTTACTGGCCCAGCCTCCTCGTGAAGCGAAGTAGTCTTGCCCAAGGTGGCATAGGATTCGGTAATAGAAATGTGATGGATTAGATTGTCGTCCTTTTCGCGGCCCACGACGTACGATCCGGGACGAAAAAACAGCCCAAAAGAAGAAAAGTGTCCTAAAACTGATGAAAACGTTCAATTTTGGGCTCTGAAAATAGGCGCAGTTGGGCAGGCTTGTTGCCCCCATCGTAAAGCTCTAAGAGAACTTTTCAACAGTATGTTGTGCACCGCCTAACTCCTTATGGATCAAAAGTTATGGGCACCGAAGCGACGGAGACCTGGTCCTAAGCCCCACGCCCTCGGTTTGCGGCCCCAGCCTCTACGGGAAGTGAAGTTGTCTTGCCCAAGGTGGCGTGGGATTTGGTAATAGAAATGTGATGGATTAGGTTGTTGTCCTTTTCGCGTCTCACAACGTACTATCCAGGACGGAAAAATAGCGCAAAAGAAGAAATGTGTCACGTAACTAATGAAAACATTTGATTTTCGGCTCTAAAAACAGGCGCAGCCGAGCAGGCTTACTGCCACGTCGTAGAGCTCTCAAAAAGCTTTTCAACGGTATGTTGTGCACTGCGTAACTCCTTGCAGATCAAAAGTTATGTGCACCGGAGTGACGGAGACCTTGTCCTAAGCCCCAATCCCATGGTTTGCGGCCCCAGCCTCTACGGGAAGTGAAGTTGTCTTGCCCAAGGTGCCGTGGGATTTGGTAATAGAAATGTGATGGATTAGGTTGTCGTCCTTTTCGCGGCTCATGACGTACGATCCGTGATGAAAAAATAGCGCAAAAGAAGAAAAGTGTCGAGAAACCGATGAAAATGTTCGATTTTGGGCTACGAAAACAGGCGCAGCCAAGAAGGCTTTCTGCCGCCATCGTAGAGCTCTCGGTATGCTGTACGCCACGTAACTCCTTACAGATCAAAACTTATGGGCACCGGAGCCAGAGAGACCTAGTCCTAAGCCCCATGCCCTCGGTTTGCGGGGCCAGCCTCTACGTGAAGCGAAGTTGTCTTGCCCAAGGTGGCATGGGATTCGGTAATAAAAATGTGATGGATTAGGTTGTCGTCCTTTTCGCGGCTCACGACGTACGATCAGGGACGAAAAAGCAGCACAAAAGAAGAAAAGTGTCCCGAAACTGATGAAAACGTTTGATTTTGGGCTCCAAAAATAGGCGCAGCCTAGTAGGCTTGCTACCATCGTCGTAGAACTCTCAGAGAGCTTTCCAACGGTATGATGTGCGCCGTGTAACTCCTTACGGATCAAAAGTTATAGGCACCAGAGCGACGGAGACTTGGTCCTAAGCCCCACACCCTCGGTTTGCGAGCCCAACCTTTACGTGAAACGAAGTTGTCTTGCCCAAGGTGGTATAGGATTCGGTACTAGAAATTTGATGGATTAGGTTGTCGTCCTTTTCGCGACTCACGACGTACGATCCAGGATGGAAAAACAGCGCAAAAGAAGAAAAGCATCCCGAAATTGATGAAAACGTTCAATTTTGGGCTCCGAAAATAGGCGCAGCTGGGCAGGCTTACTACCCCCGTCATAGAGCTCTCAGAGAACTTTTCAACGGTATGCTGTGCACCACGTAACTCCTTATGGATCAAAAGTTATGGGCACCGAAGCGACAGGGACCTGGTCCTAAGCCCCACGCCCTCGGTTTGCGGCCCCAGCCTCCACGGGAAGTGAAGTTGTCTTGCCCAAGGTGGCGAGAGATTTGGTAATAGAAATGTGATGGATTAGGTTGTTGTCCTTTTCGCAGCTCACAACGTACTATCCAGGACGGAAAAACAACACAAAAGAAGAAATGTGTCCCGAAACTGATGAAAATATTCAATTTTTGTCTCCGAAAATAGGCGTAGCCGAGCAAGGTTGCTGCCCCCGTCGTAGAGCTCTCAGAGAGCTTTTCAACGGTATGCTGTGCACCGCATAACTCCTTACGGATCAAAAGTTATGGGCACCAGAGCGACGGAGACCTGGTCCTAAGCCCATGCCCTCGGTTTTTGGGCCCAGCCTCTACGTGAAGTGAAGTTGTCTTGCCCAAGGTGGTGTGGGATTCGATAATAGAAATGTGATGGATTAGGTTGTCGTCCTTTTCGCTGCTCACGACGTAAGATCCGGGATGAAAAAACAACGAAAAAGAAGAAATATGTCCCGAAACTGATGAAAACGTTAGATTTTGGACTCCAAAAATAGGCGCAGCCTAGTAGGCTTGCTGCCCCCGACGTAGAACTCTCAGACAGCTTTCCAACGGTATGTTGTGTGTCGCGTAACTCCTTATGGATCAAAAGTTATGGGCACCGGAGCGACGGAGACCTGGTCCTAAGCCCCACGCCCACGGTTTGCTGGACCAGCCTCTATGTGAATTGAAGTTTTCTTGCCCAAGGTGCCGTGGGATTCGGTAATAGAAATGTGATGGATTAGGTTGTCGTCCTTTTCGCGGCTCAAGACGTACAATTCGGGACGGAAAAACAGCGCAAAAGAAGAAAATTATCCAGAAACTGAAGAAAATGTTCGATTTTAGGTTTCGAAAATAGGCGCAGCCAAGCAGGCTTTCTGCCCCCATCGTAGAGCTCTCGGAGAGCTTTGCAACGGTATGCTGTGCGCTGCGTAACTCCTTACGGATCAAATTTTATGGGCACCGGAGCGACGGAGACCTTGTCCTGAGCCCCACGCCCTTGGTTTGCGGCCCCATTCTTTACGGGAAGCGAAGTTGTCCTGCCCAAGGTGGAGTGGCATTCGGTAATAGAAATAAGATGGATTAGGTTGTCGTCCTTTTCGCAGCTCACGACGTACGATTCGGGACAAAAAAAAAGTGCAAAAGAAGAAAAGTGTCTCGAAACTGATAAAAATCTTCGATTTTGGGCTCTGAAAACAAGCGCAGCCAAGCAGGCTTTTTTCCCCCATCGTAGAGCTCTCGGAGAGCTTTCCAATGGTATGCTGTACGCCGCGTAACTCCTTACGGATCAAAAGTTATGGGCACCGGAATGATGGAGACCTGGTCCTAAGCCCCACGCCCTTGATTTGCGGCCCCAGCCTCTACGGGAAGCGAAGTTTCTTGCCCAAGGTGGCATGGGATTTGGTAATAGAAATGTGATGGATTAGGTTGTCGTCATTTTCGCAGCTCACGACGTATGATCCAGGATGAAAAAATAGCGCAAAAGAAGAAAAGTGTCCCGAAACTGATGAAAACGTTTGATATTGGGCTCCAAAAATAGGCGCAGCTGAGCAGGCTTGCTACCTCTATTGTAGAGCTCTCGGAGAGCTTTTCAACGGTATGCTGTGCACCGTATAACTCTTTACAGATCAATAGTTATGGGCACCAGAGCGACAGAGACCTGGTCCTAAGCTCCATGCCCTCGGTTTGCAGGCCCAGCCTCTACATGAAGCGAAGTTGTCTTGCCCAAGGTGGCGTGGGATTCGCTAATAGAAATGTGATGGATTAGGTTGTCTTCCTTTTCGCGGCTCATGATGTACGATCCGGGACAGAAAAACAACGTAAATGGAGAAAAGTGTCCTGAAACTAATGAAAATATTATATTTTGGGCTCCAAAAATAGACGTAGTCGAGCAAGCTTGCTACCCCCATCGTAGTACTCTCAGAGAGCTTTCCAACGGTATGCTGTGCGCCGCATAACTCCTTACAGATCAAAAGTTATGGGCACCGGAGCGACGGAGACCTGGTCCTAAGCCCCTCGCCCTCGGTTTGCGGGCGGAGCCTCTACGAGAAGCAAAGTTGTCTTTCCCAAAGTGGCGTGGGATTCGATAATAGAAATGTGATAGATTAGGTTGTCGTCCTTTTCGCGGCTCACAACGTACGATCCGGGACGGAAAAACAACGCAAAAGAAGAAAAGTGTCCCGAAGCTAATGGAAACGTTTGATTTTGGGCTCCAAAAATAAGCACAGCCGAGCATGCTTGCTGCCCCCATCGTAGAGCTCTCAGACAGCTTTCCAACGGTATGCTGTGCGCCGCGTAACTCCTTACGGATCAAATGTTATGGGTACCGGAGCGACGGAGACCTAGTCCTAAGCCCCACGCCCTCGGTTTGCGGCCCCAGCCTCTACGGGAAGCGAAGTTTTTTTGCCCAAGGTGGAGTGGGATTCGGTAATAGAAATAAGATGGATTAGGTTGTCATCCTTTTCGCGGCTCACGACGTACGATCCGGGACAAAAAAAACAGTGCAAAAGAAGAAAAGTATCCCAAAACTGATGAAAATGTTCGATTTTGGGCTCTGAAAACAGGCACAGCCAAGCAGGCTTTCTGCCGCCATCGTAGAGCTCTCGGAGAGCTTTCTAATGGTCTGCTGTGCGCCGCGTAACTCCTTACGGATCAAAAGTTATGGGTACCGAAGCGAAGGAGACCTGGTACTAAGCCCCACACCCTCGATTTGTGGCCCTAGCCTCTACGAGAAGCGAAGTTTCTTGCCCAAGGTGGCATGGGATTTGGTAATAGAAACGTGATGGATTAGGTTGTCGTCATTTTTGCTGCTCACGATGTACGATCCAGGATGGAAAAATAGCGCAAAAGAAGAAAAGTGTCCTGAAACTAATGAAAACGTTCGATATTGGGCTCCAAAAATAGGCGCAGCTGAGCAGGCGTGCTGCCTCTATCATAGAGCTCTCGGAGAACTTTCCAACGGTATACTGTGCGCCGCGTAACTCCTTACGGATCAAAAGTTATGGGCACCGGAGCGACGAAGACCTAGTCCTAAGCCCCATGCCCTCGGTTTGCGGGCCCAGCTTCTACTTGAAGCGAAGTTGTCTTGCCTAAGGTGGCATTTGATTCGGTAATAGAAATGTGATGGATTAGGTTGTTGTCCTTTTCGCGGCTCACGATGTACGATCCGGGACGGAAAAACACCCCAAAAGAAGAAAAGTGTCCATAAACTGAAGAAAACATTCAATTTTGGGCTCCGAAAATGGGTGCAGCCAAGCAAGCTTGCTGCCCCCATCGTAGAGCTCTAGGAGAGCTTTCCAACGGTATGTTGTGCGCTGCGTAACTTCTTACAGATCAAAAGTTATGGGCACCGGAGCGACGGAGACCTGGTCCTAAGCCCCACGCCCTCGGTTTGCGAGCCGAGCCTCTACGTGAAGCGAATTTGTCTTTCCCAAAGTGGCATTGGATTCGATAATAGAAATGTGATAGATTAGGTTGTCGTCCTTTTTGTGGCTCACGACGTACGATCCGGGACGAAAAAACAACGCAAAAGAAGAAAAGTGTCCTGAAACTGATGGAAACGTTTGATTTTGGACTCCAAAAATAGGCGCAGCGGAGCATGCTTGCTGCCCCTATCCTAGAGCTCTCGAAGAGCTTTCCAACGGTATGCTGTGCGCCGCGTAACTTCTTACGGATCAAAAGTTATGGGCACCGGAGCGACGGAGACCTGGCCCTAAGCCCCACGCCCTTGGTTTGCGGGCCCAGCCTCTACGTGAAGCAAAGTTGTCTTGCCCAAGGTGGCGTGGGATTTGATAATAGAAATGTGATGGATTAGGTTGTCGTCCTTTTCGCGACTCACGACGTACGATCCGGGATGGAAAAACAACGCAAAAGAAGAAATGTGTCCCGAAACTAATGAAAACGTTCGATTTTTGGCTTCAAAAATAGGCGCAGTCTAGCAGACTTGCTGCCCCTGTCGTAGAGCTCTCGGAGAGCTTTCCAACGGTATGTTGTGCGCCGCGTAACTTGTCACGCCCAACTCGGCCTATAAAGGTTAGACTAGGGTGTGATCTAAACATTCAAGGCCTTTCACGTATTTAATCGTTCAAGAAGGTTTAACACTTGACGTTTAGGCTAAACTCCACAAATTCTCCGGAAAACCGGCCGCATAACGGCTGTAATTGGGCTTTTTAGTTTGACCTAATTCTCAAAATGGCTCAAAATTTCCAATCTCAATTTCATTTCCAACTAAGATTACCATTTACCATCAATTGAAACGCCTACCAGTTATCTTGAAGTCTCGTTTGATTAATAACCTAGCATGATACTATGTCTCGTTTGTTTGTTAATCCGATCTTAGCTTAACAATGAGTACCTGCTTAAGATTGGATAGGTTCGTTTTACTTAATCCTTACCCGATGCTTCATAATCCTATGATAGATACTAGCCAATAACGATAGCAAAACGACCATAGTAGTGTCTATCTAGTTATTATCAGTACAAGGCAAAATTAGAGCCCAAATTACAATGGGGGTCTTTTACATTACAACAACAAGCAAAATAAGAAACGAAATAGTCTTCAAGCAACATATTGTTCACAAGATGGCCATAGTCAAGCAAGGCACATAGGACAAGCAATCATTCCAAGGAATCATCATTAGGCACGTCCTCCTCGGGTACCTGTTCCTGGTCTTCCTCACCTGAGATGATAAAAGATGGTGAGTCCTTATGAACTCAGCGAGGGGGAATGAGAAATAGGTTTTGAAACTCATTTTTCGGTTCAACTTATGAAAACTCTTTTTGCAGGCATGAATATATCACAAGTAAGTACATAACATAATATAAAAGTAAAGGAACACAATTACCCGTCTTTCCTCCCCGAGGTCCTTTAGGAATCAAGCGAGAGTACTTATACACATAGTGAAAAGGATACGGTGAGCTTTTGCTCTCAGTTCAATTCCAGTATCAGTTGTTGCGGTCGACTTCAATTCATCCCCTTATCACGCCAAATGGGTGTACTCAAGATGTACCCCGAAATCCTACGACCCAACTCTCCGAGGAAGTCTAGCCCCCAAGCGAGAGAGGGAATTGGACAATGGTAGTCACGGTTGCACCAGCAAGCCCGATGCCGCCCGGTGTGCGTGAACGCTACCACGCCAGAATGAAAGGTTGCAACCTTGTATGCAATGCACATTTATGACATTTAATATATCACATTTGGAGGTCAACAAAGTAGGTTGCCTCCGAGCAGTCATAAGATTGCACATTGACAAGTAAACACGCGAGGCACGATATGACAGATAATTTCACTTATAAGCACATGGAGTTATATGAATATTAAACGGGCTGCCATGTAACGCAAGTAAATTAAGTCATATAACTCATTTTGAAGTTCACGTAATCAAATAATAAGATTATTCAACATGCAACGACATCTTCGTGGGACCGGGTGCAAGAAAAGCCTACTTATCAACATGTAATCATCGAAATCATGTTTAGGGCTATGAGGGCAACTACGGGCAGCCTACTAAACACAATATCCAAAGGATCAACACTTAGCGAGTTTACCTAGTTACTAGGGTTTCAATTCGTGCTTACCCGTGCGATTAAACCCCAAGTCATCTCATAATTAAGCTCAAGCCATGCATTGATTAATTCCAACACCCTCAAGCATTCAAAACAGTCCACACAACATCCAAATGCCACAATCCCAAGCATTTAATACAACAAGGGAAGCTACATTAATTTTTCTAAGCATATCAATAGGTGAAACCCTCACTGCAATTGACTGTTTTCTCACAATCATTAAGACAAGCAAACAATCTCCAATTCTAGTGAACAAGATGTCAAATTAAAGCTTAAGGAGTGAACTAAATTTAGAAACAAACCTCGCATCATTTGGAGTGAGACTACACAAAATTGTCCAGATTTGCACACATTTCGATGCTTGTCATTTTTGAGGGCCTTAGGTTCAGATTTAGCCTTGGTCCATTTCTGAAAAACATGTCCAGAACTGAAAAATCTAGTAGCACACCAAATTTCATGCATTTTGGATGTCATTTACTAAGTTAAAACTGGTTCGTTCTACAAGGTCAGTGAATCTGCCAAAACCTGCTTCATTTTTCCAGACTTTCCAGATTTGGACATATTTTGATAATTAGTCATTTTGAGGACCCTAGAGTCAAAATTAGCTTTGGCCTATTTCTGCAAAAAATTCTCAAAACTGGTAAAACAAGTTACCTACCAATTTTCACATATTTACAACATCTTTTACCTAGCCAAAATCACCTCGCACCCACAAGACAGAAGGCTGTCACATACACGATTTCATCTATCATCACATTCTAGCCAAGAATCTTGCCATTCATGTTTATAAAAGCTCATGAACACACATATATCTCAAGTACAGAAGTAAAGATAGACATTTAAGGGCATGCATGTGGTTTTTTGAAAGATTTTCAAAAAGTTTTAGCCCTCACCTTAGCAAAACAACAAGAAGATGCACAAGACTCTTGATGGTTGCACAAGATTGACTCTTTTCCTTGCTTAGCCGAGACACCACTCGATTTTCTCTAATTTCCTAGCTTAGTAACCAAGTTCTTAGTAGGTGCATGTGGTTAGAACAAGAAGAAAAGAAATGGAAGCTAGCAAACTCACCTAAGTCAAAATGGAGGTTCAAAGAGCTTGCATGTGTGTTTCTTGCAACCTAGCTTGCTTAGTCGAGCTCCCTAGCTTCTTGCATGCCTTGGTGAACCATGGAGTGATGAAGATAAGCTAAGGCCGAGAGAGAGAGAGAAGAATGAGAGGGAGAGAGAAGAATGAGAGGAAATGAGAGAAAATGAAGAAAAAATAAAAGTTTTGCAAAGTTTGAAGCATATGTCGGCCTTGAGCCTTGCAATTTCAGATTTTTGTGTCTTCAAGGAGCATTTTTTGAATCCTTAGCATGGGCAATTGAGAATGGGTCGAGAATGGTGCATTGGGGAGAGTTTTTTGAGCCATTTTTTTATGCATTGTGTCATTAAATTGTCACAGAATGTTTGAGGAATAAATTTTGAAATTGGATTGCATGCTCAAAGCTCCTAGTGGTCGGCCAAAGATGTGTCCAAATCTGAATTTTTTTTTGTCTTGTTAAGCATTATTTAATTGAGTGTTTGGGATATGCAAAGAATAAAGAATAAAGAATGTCTAGCTTTTTGTTAGATTTTGTCTTCTAGTGGGTTGAATTAGCAATTTAATATTAGTTAGTGGGATTTGTAGGATTAACTAATGATCTAGTGCTTCGTGTAAGATGCCTTCTCAATTAGCGTGAGGGCACGCTTTCCTAAGTTTTGGGCACACACTACGAGGTAAGGCATGAACTACGAGATGAATGCATATTTACCAAGTAAATGCACGCAACCCTAAATGAATGCACGTAATTCAATACAAGGCATACAAAACGAAACACAAATTTTAAACCTAGGTCAAGGCACACAAATCTAGGTTAGGCACACAAAATGAAGTATCGCACGCAAATCGAGGTCGGGCCTCACATCATTCCCTCCTTAAAAGAATTTCGTCTCGAAATTCAATATTACCTTTGAAATAAAGCTGGATACTGTTGTTTCATCTGGTCTCACCTTTCCCACGTTGCTTCTTCAACTCCATGATGATCCCACAACACTTTCACCATCGGTATAGTTTTGTTGCGCAACTCCCGATCTTGCTAGTCTAGGATCCGAATGGGCTTCTCCTCATAAGACAAGTTCTCCCGAAGCTGCAACGGCTCTGGATCCAAGTTATGCAATGGATCAGGGTGATACTTTCGTAGCATAGAAACATGAAAGATGTCGTGAATATTGGAGATGTTTTGGGGTAGTTCTAGGCGATACACCAACTTGCCAACCTTCTCAATTATCTCAAGTGGTCCTACAAACCTCGGGGTCAACTTTTCACCCTTGCCGTGTTTAATCAGTCCCCTCCGAGGTGATATCTTCAAGAACACCTTGTCGCCGACCTTAAACTCTAGGCTCCGTCTCCGTCGGTCTGCATAACTTTTCTGCCTACTTTGGGCAGTAAGCATCCGTTTCCGGATGAGGTGGATATTATCAACAGTCTTCATAAGTTCAAGTAAAAGGGTCGGGTCAAAAGTCTTCGTCTCACCTACTTCATCCCAGTAAATTGGGGATCGACACTTACGTCTATACAATGCCTCAAATGGGGCCATCCCGATAGTGGCCTGATAACTATTATTATAAACGAACTCCGCTAGAGACAGGTATTTCTCCCAACCTTTCCCAAAGTCTAAAACACACGCCCTCAGCATATCCTCCAGAATCTGAATAGTTCTCTCAGATTGTCCATCAGTCTGAGGGTGATAAGCCGTGCTGAAACTCAACTTCGTTCCCAAAGCTTCTTGCAATCTCTTCCAAAATCGGGAGGTAAAACGAGGATCCCTATCCGATACAATACTCACAGGCATCTCGTGCAATCTTATAATCTCCGCCACATATATATCTCTCAATTTCTCAGGACTATCCTCCTTGTTCATCGATAAGAAGTGCGCTGACTTAGTCAATCTATCCACTATGACCCAAACGGCGTCATGAGCCTTTTGTGACTTGGGCAGGTCCATAACAAAGTCCATAGTTATATGTTCCCATTTCCATTGAGGAATTTCCAACGGCTGAAGTAAACCTACTAGTCGTTGATGGTCCGCTTTGACTCTCTGGCAAGTCAAACACCGTGCCACAAACTCCACTTTGTTGACCTCCCAAAAGAAGAAAAGTGTCCCAAAACTGATGAAAATATTCAATTTTAGACTTTGAAAATAGGCGAAATCGAGCAGGCTTGTTGCCCCCGTCGTAGAGCTCTCGGAGAGCTTTCAAACGGTATACTGTGCGCCGCATAACTCCTTACAGATCAAAAGTTATGGGCACTGGAGCGATGGAGACCTGGTCCTAATCCCTACGCCCTCGATTTGTGGGCCCAGCCTCTACGTGAAGCGATGTTGTCATGCCCAAAGTGGTGTGGGATTCGGTAATAGAAATTTGATGGATTAGGTTGTCGTCCTTTTCGTGGCTCACGACGTACGATCAGGGACGAAAAAACAACAGAAAATAAGAAAAGTGTCCCAAAACTGATGAAAACATTCAATTTTGGGCTCTGAAAATAGGTGCAACCGATCAGGCTTGCTGCCCCTGTTGTAGAGCTCTCGGATAGCTTTCCAACGGTATGCTGTGCGCCGCGAAACTCCTTACAGATCAAAAGTTATGGGCACCGGAATGATGGAGACCTGGTCCTAAGCCTCACGCCCTCGGTTTGCAGGCCGAGCCTCTACGTGAAGCAAAGTTATCTTGCCCAAAGTGGTAGGGGATTCGATAATATAAATGTGATGGACTAGGTTGTCATCCTTTTCGCGGCTCACGACGTACGATCCGGGACGAAAATATAACGCAAAAGAAGAAAAGTGTCCCAAAACTAATGAAAACGTTCAATTTTGAGCTCCAAAAATAGGCGCAACCGAGCTGGCTTGCTGCCCCGTAGTAGAGCTCTCGGAGAGCTTTCCAACGGTATGCTGTGCGCTGCGTAACTCCTTACGGATCAAAACTTATGGGCACCGGAGCGACGGAGACCTGGTCTTAAGCCCTACGACCTCGGTTTGCGAGCCCAGCCTCTACGTGAAGTGAAGTTGTCTTGCCCAAGGTGGCATGAGATTCGGTAATAGAAATGTGATGGATTAGGTTGTCGTCCTTTTTGCGGCTCACGAGGTAAGATCCGGGACGGAAAAACAGCCCAAAAGAAGAAAAGTGTCCGAAAACTGAAGAAAACATTCAATTTTGGGATCCAAAATCGGGTGCAGCCAAGCAAACTTGCTGCCCCCATCGTAGAGCTCTAGGAGAGCTTTTCAACGATATGCTGTGCACCGTGTAACTCCTTACGGATCAAAAGTTATGGGCACTGGAGCGACGGAGACCTAGTCCTAAGCCCCACGCCCTCAGTTTGCGGGCCCAGCCTCTACGTAAAGCCAAGTTGTCTTCCCCAAGCATGGGATTCGGTAATAGAAATGTGATGGATTAGGTTGTCGTCCTTTTTGCGGTTCACGACGTACGATCGGGGACGAAAAAAAAGCACAAAAGAAGAAAAGTATCCCGAAACTGATGAAAATGTTACATTTTTGGCTCCAAAAATAGGCGCAACCTAGCAGGCTTGCTGCCCCCATCGTAGAGCTCTCGGAGAGCTTTCCAACGGTATGCTGTGCGCCGCGTAACTCCTTATAATCAAAAGTTATGGGCACCGGTGCGACGGAGCCCTGTTCCTAAGCCCCACACCCACGGTTTTTGGGCCTAGCCTCTACGTGAAGCGAAGTTGTCTTGCCCAAAGTGGCATGGGATTCAATAATGGAAATGTGATAGATTAGGTTGTCATCCTTTTTGCGGCTCACGACGTACGATCCTGGACGGAAAAACAACGCAAAAGAAGAAAAATGTCCCAAAACTGATGAAAATGTTCAATTTTGGGCTCTAAAAATAGGCGCAGCCGAGCGGACTTGCAGCCATAATCGTAGAGCTCTCGGAGAGCTTTCCAACAGTATGCTGTGCGCTGTGTAACTCCTCACGGATCAAAAGTTATGGGCACCGGAGCCACGGAGACCTGGTCCTAAGCCCCACGCCCTCGGTTTTTGGGCCCAGCCTCTACGTGAATTGAAGTTGTCATGCCCAAGCGTGGGATTCGGTAATAGAAATGTCATGGATTAGGTTGTTGTCCTTTTCGCGGCTCAGGATGTATGATCGGGGATGAAAAAACAGCGCAAATGTAGAAAAGTATCCCAAAACTTACGAAAATGTTTGATTTTGGGCTCCGAAAATAGATGCAACCGAGCAAGCATGCTGCCCCTGTCGTAGAGCTCTCGGAGAGCTTTCCAACGGTATGCTGTGTGTTGTGTAACTCTTTACGGATCAAAAGTTATGGGCACCGGAGCGAAGGAAACTTGGTCCTGAGCCCCATGCCCTCGGTTTGCGGGCCCAGCCTCTACGTGAAGTGAAGTTGTCTTGCCCAAGGTGGCATAGGATTCGGTAATAGAAATGTGATTGATTAGGTTGTCGCCTTTTCGCGGCTCACGACGTACGATCCGGGATGGAAAAATAGCGCAAAAGAATAAAATTTTTTCCCGAAACTGATGAAAACGTTCCATTTTGGTCTCCAAAAATAGGCGCAGCTAGGCAGGCGTGCTGCCCCCGTCGTAGAGCTCTCAGAGAACTTTTCAATGGTATGCTGTGCGCCGCGTAACTCCTTATGGATCAAAAGTTATGGGCACCGAAGCGACGGAGACCTAGTCCTAAGCCATACGCCCTCGGTTTGCGGCCCCACCCTCTACGGGAAGTGAAGTTGTCTTGCCCAAAGTGGCATGCGATTTGGTAATAGATATGTGATAGATTAGGTTGTTGTCCTTTTCGCGGCTCACGACGTACTATCCAGGACGAAAAAATTGCGTAAAACAAGATATGTGTCCAGAAATTGATTAAAACGTTCGATTTTGGGATCTGAAAACAAGCACAGCCGAGCAGGCTTGCTTTTTCGGTCGCAGAGCTCTCGGAAAGCTTTTCAACGGTATGCTGTGCACCGCGTAATTCCTTACGGATCAAAAGTTATGGGCACCGGAGCGACGGAGACCTGGTCCTAATCCCCACGCCCTCGGTTTGCGGCCACAGCCTCTACCGGAGGTGAAGTTGCCTTGCCCAATGTGGCGTGGGATTTGATAATAGAAATGTGATGGATTAGGATGTTGTCCTTTTCGCGGCTCATGACGTACTATCCAGGATGGAAAAACAACGCAAAAGAAGAAATGTGTCCCGAAACTGATAAAAATGTTCAATTTTGGGCTCCGAAAACAGGCGTAGCCGGGCAAGCTTGCTGCCCGCGTCGTAGAGCTCCCGGAGAGATTTTCAACGGTGTGCCGTGCGCCGCGTAACTCCTTACGGATCAAAAGTTATGGGCACCGGAGCGACGGAGACCTGGTCCTAAGCCCCACGCCCTCGGTTTGCGGCCCTAGCCTCTACGGGAAGCGAAGTTGTCTTGCCCAAGGTGGCGTGGGATTTGGTAATAGAAATGTGATGGATTAGGTTGTCGTCCTTTTCGCGGCTCACGACGTACAATCTGGGATGGAAAAAAAACGCAAAAGTAGAAAAGTGTCCCAAAATTTATGAAAATGTTCGATTTTGGGTTCCAAAAACAGGCGCAACCAAGCGGGCTTGCTGCTTCCATTGTAGAGCTCTCGGAGAGCTTTCCAACGGTATGCTGTGCGCCGTGTAACTTCTTACGGATCAAAAGTTATGGGCACTAGAGCGACGGAGACCAGGTCCTAAGCCCCACGCCTACTGTTTGCAGGCCCAGCCTCTACGTGAATCGAAGTTGTCTAGCCCAAGGTGCCGTGGGATTCGGTAATAGAAATGTGATGGATTAGGTTGACTTCCTTTTCGCAACCTCACGACGTACGATCCGGGATGGAAAAAATGCACAAAAGAAGAAAAGTGTCCAGAAATTGATGAAAACGTTCGATTTTGGGATCCAAAAGTAGGCGCAGCCTAGTAGACTTGCTTTCCCCGTCGTTGAGCTCTCGGAGAGCTTTCCAACGGTATGCTGTGCGCCGCGTAACTCCTTATGGATCAAAAGTTATGTGCACCAGATCGACGGAGACCTGGTCCTAAGCCCCATGCCCTCGGTTTGCGGGCCTAGCCTTTATATGATGCAAAGTTGTCTTGCCTAAGGTAGTATGGGATTCGGTAATAGAAATATGATGGATTAGATTGTCGTCCTTTTCGGGGCTCACGACGCACGATCCGGGACGAAAAAACAGCGTAAAAGAAGAATAGTGTCCCGAAACTAATGAAAACGTTCAATTTTGGGCTCCAAAAATAGGTGCAAGCAAGCAAGCTTGCTGCCCCCATTGTAGAGCTCTCAGAGAGCTTTCCAACGGTATGTTGTGCACCGTGTAACTCCTTACGGATCAAAAGTTATGGGCACCGGAGTGACGAAGACCTGGTCTTGAGGCTCACGCCCTCGGTTTGCGGGCCCAGCCTCTACAAGAAGCGAAGTTGTCTTATCCAAGGTGGCGTGCGATTCGGTAATATAAATATGATGGATTAGGTTGTCATCTTTATCGCGGCTCACGACATATGATGAACTAGCTTGCTTCCCCCGTCGTAGAGCTCTCAGAGAGCTTTTCAACTGTATGCTGTGCGCCACGTAACTCTTTACGGATCAAAAATTATGGGCACCGGAGCGAAGGAGACCTGGTCCTAAACTCCACGCCCTCAGTTTGCGGGCCCAGCCTCTACGTGAAGCGAAGTTGTCTTGCCCAAGGTGGCATAGGATTCGGTAATAGAAATGTGATGGATTAGGTCGTCGCCTTTTTGCGGCTCACGACGTATGATCCGGGACGGAAAAACAGCGCAAAAGAAGAAAATTGTCCCGAAATAGATGAAAATGTTCAATTTTGGGCTCCAAAAATAGGCACAAATGGGCAGGCTTGCTGCCCACTTTGTAGAGCTCTTAGAGAACTTTTCAACGGTATGCTGTGCGCCGCGTAACTCCTTATGGATCAAAAGTTATGGGCACCGAAGTGACGGAGACCTAACCCTAAACCTACGCCCTCCGTTTGCGGCCCCAGCCTCTACGGGAAGTGAAGTTGTCCTGCCTAAGGTGGCATGGGATTTAGTAGTAGAAATGTGATGGATTAGGTTGTTATCCTTTTCGCGGTTCATGACGTACTATCCAGGACGGAAAAACAGTGCCAAAGAAGAAATGTGTCCCGAAACTGATTAAAATATTCAATTTTGGGCTCCGAACACAGGTGCAGCCGAACAGGCTTGTTGCCCCCGTCGTAGAGCTCTCGGAGAGCTTTCCAACGGAAGATTGTGCGCCGCATAACTCCTTACAGTTCAAAAGTTATGGGCACCGGAGTGAAGAAGACCTAGTCCTAAGCCCCACGCCCTCGGTTTGCGGGCCCAGCCTCTACGTGAAACGAAGTTGTCTTGCCCAAGGTGGCATTGGATTCGGTAAGTGAAATGTGATGGATTAGGTTGTCGCCTTTTCGCTGTTCACGACGTACGATCCGGGACGAAAAAACAGCGCAAAAGAAGAAAAGTGTCCCGAAACTGATAAAAATGTTCAATATTGGGCTATGAAAACAGGCGCAGCTGGGCAGGGTTGCTGCCTTCGTCGTAGAGCTCTTAGAGAACCTTTCAACGGTATGTTGTGCGCCGCGTAACTCCTTATGGATCAAAAGTTATGGGCACTGAAGCGACGGAGACCTAGTCCTAAGCCCTACGCCCTCGGTTTGCGGCCCCAGCCTCTACGGGAAGTGAAGTTGTCTTCCCCAAGGTGGCATGGGATTTGGTAATAGAAATGTGATGGATTAGGTTGTTGTCCTTTTCGTGGCTCACGACGTAATATCTAGGATGGAAAAACATAGCAAAAGAATAAATGTGTCCCGAAACAGATTAAAACATTCGATTTTGGGCTCCAAAAACAGGCGCAGCCGAGTAGGCTTGCTGTCCCCGTTGTAGAACTCTCGGGGAGCTTTTCAACGGTATGATGTGCACCGCGTAACTACTTACAAATCAAAAGTTATGGGCACCGGAGCGACGTAGCCTTATTCCTATGCCTCACGCCCACGGTTTTTGGGCCCAGCCACTACGTGAATCGAAGTTGTCTTGCCCAAGGTACCGTGGGATTAGGTAATAGAAATGTGATGGATTAGGTTGTTGTCCATTTCGCGGCTCACGACGTACGATTCGGGAGAAAAAAACAGCGCAAAACAAGGAAAGTGTCCAGAAACTGACGAAAACATTCGATTTTGGGCTCTGAAAATAGGCGCAGCCAAGCAGGCTTTCTGCCACCATCGTAGAGCTCTCGAAGAGCTTTCCAACGGTATGTTGTGCGTTGCATAACTCCTTACGGATCAAAAGTTATGGGCACCGGAACGACGGAGACCTGGTCCTAAGTCCTATGCCCTCGGTTTGCGGCCCCAGCCTCTACGGGAAGCGAAGTTGTCTTGCCCAAGGTGGCGTGGATTTGGTAATAGAAATGTGATGGATTAGGTTGTTGTCCATTTCGCGGCTCACGACGTATGATCTGGGACGAAAAAATAGTGCAAAAGAGGAAAAGAGTCCAGAAACTGATGAAAACGTTTAATTTTGGGCTCCGAAAACAGGCGCAGCCAAGGAGCCTTTTTGCCCCCATCGCAGAGCTCTCGGTATGCTGTGCGCTGCGTAACTCTTTAAGGATCAAAACTTATGGGCACCGGATCCAGGGAGACCTGGTCCTAAGCCCCACACCCTCGGTTTGCGGGGCCAGCCTCTACGCGAAGTGAAGTTGTCTTGCCCAAGCATGGGATTCGGTAATAGAAATGTGATGGATTAGGTTGTCGTCCTTTTCGCGACACACGACGTACGATGAGGGATGAAAAAGCAGCGCAAAAGAAGAAAAGTGTCCCAAAACTGATGAAAACATTCAATTTTGGGCTCCAAAAATAGGCGAAACCTAGTAGGCTTGCTGCCCCCGTAGTAGAACTCTTGGAGAGCTTTCCAACAGTATGTTGTGCGCCGCGTAACTACTTACGGATCAAAAGTTATGGGCACCGGAGCGACGGAGACCTGATCCTAAGCCCCACTCCCTCGGTTTGCTGGCCCAGCCTCCTCTTGAAGCGAAGTAGTCTTGTCCAAGGTGGCATAGGATTCGGTAATAGAAATGTGATGGATTAGGTTGTCGTCCTTTTCGCGGCTCACGACGTACGATCCGGGACGAAAAAACAGTGCAAAAGAAGAAAAGTGTCCTGAAACTGATGAAAACGTTCAATTTTAGGCTCTGAAAATAGGCGCAGTTGGGTAGGCTTGCTGCCCCCATCGTAAAGCTCTAAGAGAACTTTTCAACGGTATGTTGTGTGCCGCCTACCTCCTTATGGATCAAAAGTTATGGGCACCAAAGCGACGGAGACCTGGTCCTAAGCCCCACGCCCTCGGTTTGCGGCCCCAGCCTCTACGGGAGTGAAGTTCTCTTGCCCAAGGTGGCGTGGGATTTGGTAATAGAAATGTGATGGATTAGGTTGTTGTCCTTTTCGCGGCTCACAACGTACTATCCAGGACGAAAAAACAGCGCAAAAGAAGAAATGTGTCACGTAACTAATGAAAACGTTTGATTTTTGGCTCTAAAAACAGGCGCAGCCGAGCAGGCTTACTGCCCTCGTCGTAGAGCTCTTGAAAAGCTTTTCAACAGTATGCTGTTCGCTGCGTAACTCCTTACGGATCAAAAGTTATGTGCACCGGAGCGACGGAGACCTTGTCCTAAGCCCCACGCCCTAGGTTTGCGGCCCCAGCCTCTACGGGAAGTGAAGTTGTCTTGCCCAAGGTGCCATGGGATTTAGTAATAGAAATGTGATGGATTAGGTTGACGTCCTTTTCGCGGCTCACGACGTACGATCCGGGATGAAAAAACAGCGCAAAAGAAGAAAAGTGTCCAAAAATTGATGAAAACGTTCGATATTGGGCTACAAAAACAGGCGCAACCAAGCAGGCTTTTTGCCGCAATCGTAGAGCTCTCGGTATGCTGTACGCCACGTAACTCCTTACGGATCAAAACTTATGGGCACCGGAGCCAGGGAGACCTAGTCCTAAGCCCCATGCCCTCGGTTTGTGGGGCCAGCCACTACATGAAGCGAAGTTGTCTTGCCCAAGCATGGGATTCGGTAATAAAAATGTGATGGATTAGGTTGTCGTCCTTTTCGCGGCTCACGACGTACGATCAGGGATGAAAAAGCAGCGCAAAAGAAGAAAAGTGTCCCGAAACTGATGAAAACGTTCGATTTTGGGCTCCAAAAATAGGTGCAGCCTAGTAGGCTTGCTGCCCCCGTCGTAGAACTCTCAGAGAGCTTTCCAACGGTATACTGTGCGCCGCGTAACTCCTTAGGGATCAAAAGTTATGGGCACCAGAGCGATGGAGACCTGGTCCTAAGCCCCACGCCCTCGGTTTGCGGGCCCAACCTCTACGTTAAGCGAAGTTGTCTTGCCCAAGGTGGTATAGGATTCGGTACTAGAAATTTGATGGATTAGGTTGTCGTCCTTTTCGCGGCTCACGACGTACGATCCGGGACGGAAAAACAGCACAAAAGAAGAAAAGTGTCTCGAAACTGATGAAAATGTTCAATTTTGGGCTCCGAAAATAGGCGCAGCTGGGCAGGCTTACTGCCCCTGTCATAGAGCTCTCAGAGAACTTTTCAACGGTATGCTGTGCGCCGCGTAACTCCTTATGGATCAAAAGTTATGGGCACCGAAGCGACGGAGACCTGGTCCTAAGCCCTACGCCCTTGGTTTGCGGCCCCAGCCTCCACGGGAAGAGAATTTGTCTTGCCCAAGGCGGCGAGAGATTTGGTAATAGAAATGTGATGGATTAGGTTGTTGTCCTTTTCGCAGCTCACAACGTACTATCCAGGACGGAAAAACAACGCAAAAGAAGAAATGTGTCCCAAAACTGATAAAAATGTTCGATTTTGGGCTCTGAAAACAAGCACAGCCAAGCAGGCTTTTAGCCCCCATCGTAGAGCTCTCAGAGAGCTTTCCAATGGTATGCTGTGTGCCGCGTAACTCCTTACGGATCAAAAGTTATGGGCACCGTAGCGAAGGAAACCTGGTCCTAAGCCCCACGCCCTAGATTTGCGGCCTCAGCCTCTACGGGCAGCAAAATTTCTTGCCCAAGGTGGCATGGGATTTGGTAATAGAAATGTGATGGATTAGGTTGTCGTCATTTTCGCGGCTCACGACGTACGATCCAGGATGGAAAAATAGCGCAAAAGATGAAAAGTGTCCCGAAACTGATGAAAATGTTTGATATTGGGCTCCAAATACAGGCGCAGCCGAGCAGGCTTGCTGCCTCTATCGTAGAGCTCTCGAAGAACTTTCCAACGGTATGCTGTGCGCCGCGTAACTCCTTACGGATCAAAAGTTATGGGCACCGGAGCGACGGAGACCTGGTCCTAAGCCCAATGCCCTCGGTTTGCGGACCCAGCTTCTACTTGTAGCGAAGTTGTCTTGCCCAAGGTGGCGTTTGATTCGGTAATAGAAATGTGATGGATTAGGTTGCCGTCCTTTTCACGGCTCATGATGTACGATCCGGTACGGAAAAACAGCGCAAATAGAGAAAAGTGTCCAGAAACTAATGAAAACATTCTATTTTAGGCTCCGAAAATAGGCGCAGCAGAGCAGGCTTGCTACCCCCATCGTAGTGCTCTCAGAGAGTTTTCCAACGGTATGCTGTGCGCTGCGTAACTCCTTACAGATCAAAAGTTATGGGCACCGGAGCGACGGAGACCTGGTCCTAAGCCCCACGCCCTGGGTTTGCGGTCCGAGCCTCTACATGAAGCGAAGTTGTCTTTCCCAAAGTGGCGTGGGATTCGATAATAAAAATGTGATATATTAGGTTGTCGTCCTTTTCGCGGCTCACGACGTACGTTCAGGGACGGAAAAACAACGCAAAAGAAGAAAAGTGTCCCGAAACTGATGGAAACGTTTGATTTTGGACTCCAAAAATAGGCGCAGCTGAGCATGCTTGCTGCCCCCATCGTAGAGCTCTTGGACAGCTTTCCAACGGTATGCTGTGCACCGCGTAACTCCTTACGGATCAAAAGTTATGGGCACCGGAGCCACGGAGACCTGGTCCTAAGCCCCACGCCCTCGGTTTGCGGGCCCAGCCTCTACGTGAAGCGAAGTTGTCTTGCCCAAGGTGGCATAAGATTCGGTAATAGAAATGTGATGGATTACGTTGTCGTCCTTTTCGCGGCTCACGACGTACGATTTGGAACAGAAAAACAGCGCAAATGAAGAAAAGTGTCCCGAAACTGATGAAAATGTTCAATTTTGGCCTCCGAAAACAGGCTCTGCTGGGCATGCTTGCTACCCCCGTCGTAGAGCTCTCGGAGAAATTTTCAACGGTATGCTGTGCGCCGCGTAACTCCTTACGGATCAAAAGTTATGGGCACTGAAGCGACGGAGACCTGGTCCGGAGCCCTACGCCCTAGGCTTGCGGCCCCAGGCTCTACGGGAAGTGAAGTTGTCTTGCCCAAGGTGGCGTGCTATTTGGTAATAGAAATGTGATTGATTAGGTTGTTGTCCTTTTCGCGGCTCACGACGTACTATCCAGGACGGAAAAACAGCGCAAAAGAAGAAATGTGTCCCAAAACTTATGAAAACGTTCGATTTTGGGCTCCAAAAATTGGCGCAGCCGAGCAGGCTTGCTGCCCCCGTCGTAGAGCTCTCGGAGAGCTTTTCAAAGGTTTGCTGTGCGCCGCGTAACTCCTTACGGATCAAAAGTTATGGGCACCGGAGCCACGGAGACCTGGTCATAAGCCCCACGCCCTCGGTTTGCGGGCCCAGCCTCTACGTGAAGCGAAGTTGTCTTGCCCAAGGTGGCATGAGATTTGATAATAGAAATGTAATGAATTAGGTTTTCGTCCTTTTCGTGGCTCACGACGCACGATCCGGGATGGAAAAACAACGCAAAAGAAGAAATGTGTCCCGAAACTAATGAAAACGTTCGATTTTGGGCTCCGAAAATAGGCGCAGCCGAGCAGGTTTGCTTCCCCTGTGGTCGAGCTCTCGGAGAGCTTTCCAACGGTATGTTGTGCGCCGCGTAACTTGTTACGCCCAACCCGGCCTATAAAGGATAGACTAGGGTGTGATCTAAACATTCAAGGCCTTTCACGTATTTAATCGTTCAAGAAGGTTTAACACTTGACGTTTAGGCTAAACTCCACAAATTTTCCTAAAAACCAGCAGCATAACGGCTGTAATTGGGCTCTTTAGTTTGACCTAATTCTCAAAATGGCTCAAAACTTCCAATCTCAATTTCATTTCCAACTAAGATTACCATTTACCATCAATTGAAACGCCTACCAGTTATCTCGAAGTCTCGTTTGATTAATAACCTAGCATGATACTATGTCTCGTTTGTTTGTTAATCCGATCTTAGCTTAACAATGAGTACCTGCTTAAGATTGGATAGGTTCGTTTTACTTAATCCTTACCCGATGCTTCATAATCCTATGATAGATACTAGCCAATAACGATAGCAAAACGACCGTAGTAGTGTCTATCTAGTTATTATCAGTACAAGCCAAAATTAGACCCCAAATTACAACGGGGGTCTTTTACATTACAACAACAAGCAAAATAAGAAACGAAATAGTCTTCAAGCAACATATTGTTCACAAGATGACCATAGTCAAGCAAGGCACATTGGACAAGCAATCATTCCAAGGAATCATCATTAGGCACGTCGTCCTCGGGTACCTGTTCCTGGTCTTCCTCACCTGAGATGATAAAAGAGGGTGAGTCTTTATGAACTCAGCGAGAGGGAACGAGAAATAGGTTTTGAAACTCATTTTTCGGTTCAACTTATGAAAACCCTTTTTGCAGGCATGAATATATCACAAGTAAGTACATAACATAATATAAAAGTAAATGAACACAATTATCCGTCTTTCCTCCCCGAGGTCCTTTAGGAACCAAGCGAGAGTACTTATACACATAGTGAAAAGGATACGGTGAGCTTTTGCTCTCAGTTCAATTCCAGTATCAGTTGTTGCGGTCGACTTCAATTCATCCCCTTATCACGCCAAATGGGTGTACTCCAGATGTACCCCAAAATCCTACGACCCAACTCTCCGAGGAAGTCTAGCCCCCAAGCGAGATAGGGAATTGGACAATGGTAGTCACGGTTGCACCAGCAAGCCCGATGCCGCCCGGTGTGCATGAACGCTACCACGCCAGAATGAAAGGTTGCAACCTTGTATGCAATGCACATTTATGACATTTAATATATCACATTTGGAGGTCAACAAAGTAGGTTGCCTCCGAGCAGTCATAAGATTGCACATTGACAAGTAAACAAGCGAGGCACAATATGACAAGTAAATTCACTTGAAAAGCACATGGAGTTATATGAATATTAAACGGGCAGCCATGAAACACAAGTAAATTAAGTCATATAACTCATTTTGAAGTTCACGTAATCAAATAATAAGATTATTCAACATGCAACGACATCTTCGTGGGACCGGGTGCAAGAAAAGCCTACTTATCAACATGTAATCATCGAAATCATGTTTAGGGCTATGAGGGCAACTACGGGCAGCCTACTAAACACAATATCCAAAGGATCAACACTTAGCGAGTTTACCTAGTTACTAGGGTTTCAATTCGTGCTTACCCGTGCGATTAAACCCCAAGTCATCTCGTAATTAAGCTCAAGCCATGCATTGATTAATTCCAACACCCTCAAGCATTCAAAAGAGTCCACACAACATCCAAATGCCACAATCCCAAGCATTTAATACAACAAGGGAAGCTACATTAATTTTTCTAAGCATATCAATAGGTGAAACCCTCACTGCAATGGACTGTTTTCTCACAATCATTAAGACAAGAAAACAATCTCCAATTCCAGTGAAAAAGAAGTCAAATTAAAGCTTAAGGAGTGAACTAAATTTAGAAACAAACCTCGCATCATTTGGAGTTCGGGTTCAAGAGTTATAGCCAAAACTGTGAGACTACACAAAACTGTCCAGATTTGCACACATTTCAATGCTTGTCGTTTTTGAGGGCCTTAGGTTCAGATTTAGCCTTGGTCCATTTCTGACAAACATGTCCAGAACTGAAAAATATAGCAGTACACCAAATTTCATGCATTTTGGATGTCATTTACTAAGTTAAAACTGGTTCGTTCTACAAGGTTAGTGAATCTGCCAAAACCTGCTTCATTTTTCCAGACTTTCCAGATTTGGACACATTTTGATAATTAGTCATTTTGAGGACCCTAGAGTCAAAATTAGCTTTGGCCTATTTCTGCAAAAAATTATTAAAACTGGCAAAACGAGTTACCTACCAATTTTCACATATTTACAACATCTTTTACCTAGCCAAAATAATCTCGCACCAACAAGACAGAAGGCTGTCACATACACGATTTCATCTATCATCACATTCTAGCCAAGAATCTTGCCATGCATGTTTATAAAAGCTCATGAACACACATATATCTCAAGTACAGAAGTAAAGATAGACATTTAAGGGCATGCATGTGGTTTTTTGAAAGATTTTCAAGAAGTTTTAGCCCTCACCTTAGCAAAACAACAAGAAGATGCACAAGACTCTTGATGGTTGCACAAGATTGACTCTTTTCCTTGCTTAGCCGAGACACCACTCGATTTTCTCTAATTTCCTAGCTTAGTAACCAAGTTCTTAGTAGGTGCATGTGGTTAGAACAAGAAGAAAAGAAATGGAAGCTAGCAAACTCACCTAAGTCAAAATGGAGGTTCAAAGAGCTTGCATGTGTGTTTCTTGCAACCTAGCTTGCTTAGTCGAGCTCCCTAGCTTCTTGCATGCCTTGATGAACCATGGAGTGATGAAGATAAGCTATGGAGTGTAGAAACTCAGCCAAGGCCGAGAGAGAGAGAGAGAAGAATGAGAGGGAGAGAGAAGAATGAGAGGAAATGAGAGAAAATGAAGAAAAAATAAAAGTTTTGCAAAGTTTGAAGCATATGTCGGCCTTGAGCCTTGCAATTTCAGATTTTTGTGTCTTCAAGGAGCATTTTTTGAATCCTTAGCATGGGCAATTGAGAATGGGTCGAGAATGGTGCATTGGGGAGAGTTTTTTGAGCCATTTTTTTATGCATTGTGTCATTAAATTGTCATAGAATGTTTGAGGAATAAATTTTGAAATTGGATTGCATGCTCAAAGCTCCTAGTGGTCGGCCAAAGATGTGTCCAAATCTGAATTTTTTTTGTCTTGTTGAGCATTATTTAATTGAGTGTTTGGGATATGCAAAGAATAAAGAATAAAGAATGTCTAGCTTTTTGTGAGATTTTGTCTTCTAGTGGGTTGAATTAGCAATTTAATATTAGTTAGTGGGATTTGTAGGATTAACTAATGATCTAGTGCTTCGTGTAAGATGCCTTCTCGATTAGCGTGAGGGCACGCTTTCCTAGGTTTTGGGCACGTACTACGAGATAAGGCACGAACTACGAGATGAATGCATGTTTTCCAAGTAAATGCACGCAACCCTAAATGAATGCACGTAATTCAATACAAGGCACACAAAACGAAACACAATTCTTAAACCTAGGTCAAGGCACGCAAATCTAGGTTAGGCACACGAAATGAGGTATCGCACGCAAATCGAGGTCGGGCCTCACATCCTCCCCTCCTTAAAAGAATTTCGTCTCGAAATTCAATATTATCTTAGAAATAAAGCTGGATACTGTTGCTCCATCTGGTCTTGCCTTTCCCACGTTGCTTTTTCAACTCCATGATGATCCCACAACACTTTCACCATCGGTATAGTTTTGTTGCACAACTCCCGATCTTGCTGGTCTAGGATCCGAATGGGGTTCTCCTCATAAGACAAGTTCTCCCGAAGCTGCAACGGCTCTAGCTCCAAGTTATGCGATGGATCTGGGTGATACTTCCGTAGCATAGAAACATGAAAGATGTCGTGAATATTGGAGAGGTTTTGGGGTAGTTCTAGGCGATACGCCAACTTGCCAACCTTCTCAATTATCTCAAATGGTGCTACAAACCTCGGGGTCAACTTTTCACCCTTGCCGTGTTTAATCAGTCCCCTCCGAGGTGATATCTTCAAGAACACCTTGTTGCCGACCTTAAACTCTAGGCTCTGTCTCCGTCGGTCTGCATAACTTTTCTGCTTGCTCTGGGCGGTAAGCATTCGTTTTCGGATGAGGTGGATATTATCAACAGTCTTTATAAGTTCAAGTAGAAGGGTCGGGTCAAAAGTCTTCGTCTCACCTACTTCATCCTAGTAAATTGGAGATCGACACTTACGTCTATACAATGCCTCAAATGGGGCCATCCCGATAGTGGCCTGATAACTATTATTATAAACGAACTCCGCTAGAGACAGGTATTTCTCCCAACCTTTCCTGAAGTCTAAAACACACGCCCTCAGCATATCCTCCAGAATCTGAATAGTTCTCTCAGATTGTCCATCAGTCTGAGGGTGATAAGCCGTGCTGAAACTCAACTTCGTTCCCAAAGCTTCTTGCAATCTCTTCCAAAATTGGGAGGTAAAACGAGGATCCCTATCTGATACAATACTCACAGGCATCCCGTGCAATCTTATAATCTCCGCCACATACATATCTCACAATTTCTCAGGACTATCCTCCTTGTTCATCGGTAAGAAGTGCGCTGACTTAGTCTATCTATCCACTATGACCCAAACAGCGTCATGAGCCTTTTGTGACCTGGGCAGGTCCATAACAAAGTCCATAGTTATATGTTCCCATTTCCATTGAGGAATCTCCAACGGCTAAAGTAAACCTGCTAGTCGTTGATGTTCCGCTTTGACTCTCTGGCAAGTCAAACACCGTGCCACAAACTCCGCAATCTCTCTTTTCATGTTATTCTACCAATAGTGTTGCTTCAAATCCCAGTACATCTTTGTTCCACCGGGGTGAATAGTGTATTTTGAATTATGGGCTTCTTCAAGAATCTTCTTTTTCAACTATGGCTCATTAGGAACGCAAATCCGATTCCTAAGCCTCCGAACACCATCATCATGAAACTTGAAATCTGTGTTGCTTTCTTTAATCTTTTGAAACTGTTGGTCCTTTTGTTGAGCCTCTCGTAATTCAGACAACAAGGTCGATTGAACTTGTGTAGTGGCAAAAAGTAACCCTTTTCGAGTCAATTGTGGTTTCCACAAAAATGCTTCCTCCAACAACTCCTGTACCTTGACTTCCAGTTTTGCCATGCTCGCTTTCCTGCTTAAGGCATCTGCAACTACATTCGCTTTACCGGGCACATAATTGATTGCGCAGTTATAAACATCCAAAAGCTCCATCCACCGTCTTTGCCTCATGTTCAACTCTTTTTATGAGAACAAGTATTTCAAGCTCTTGTGATCAGTAAACACCTCGAACTTGTTACCCCACAGATAGTGCCTCCACTTCTTGAGTGCAAACACAATAGCCGCTAACTCCAAATCATGCGTCAGGTAGTTCAATTCATACGGTTTCAGTTTCCTAGAGGCATACGCAATCACTCTACCATTTTGCATCAACACACAACCTAGACCTTCCTTCGAAGCATCGCTATAGATTACAAAACCTTGACTCCCTTCAAGCAATGCAAGAACAGGTGCAGTAGTCTATCTTTTCTTCAATTCTTGGAAGCTGTTCTCACACTTGTCATCCCACACGAACTTTGTTTTCTTTTGAGTGAGCTTTGTAAGCGGTCCTGCAATCTTTGAGAAATCCTTCACGAACCTCCGATAATAGCCGACTAGACCGAGAAAACTCTGAACCTCCGTAACGTTTTTCGGCTTCTTCCAAGACATCACCGCTTCTATCTTTGCTGGATCCACTGCTATTCCCTCTTGGGATATGATATGCCCCAAAAATGCAATCTGCTGCAACCAAAATTCGCACTTACTAAACTTTGCATACAATTTATGCTCTCGAAGTTTCTACAATACCAATCGCAGATGTTGTTCATGCTCAGCCTCAGATTTCGAGTACACCAAAATATCATCAATGAAGATCACCACAAATTGGTCCAAGTAGGATTGAAACACCCTGTGCATCAACTCCATAAAAGTTGCAGGGGCATTGGTTAGTCCAAATGGCATCACCACATATTCATAATGCCCATATCTTGTCCTGAAAGCCGTTTTAGGCACATCTTCCTTTTTGATCCGCAACTGATAGTACCCTTGCCTCAAGTCGAGTTTCGAATACACTTTGGCTCCTTGAAGTTGATCAAATAACTCGTCGATCAGTGGAAGTGGGTATTTATTCTTGACAGTCACTTGGTTCAATCCTCGGTAATCGATGCATAGCCTCAACGTTCCGTCTTTCTTCTTTACAAATAGGACTGGTGCACCCCACGGAGAAGAACTTGGTTGAACAAACCCCTTCTTCAACAATCCTAGCAATTAGTCCTTCAAGTCTTGTAGCTCGGATGGTGCCATACGATAGGGAGCTTTAGATATCGGCTAGGTGCCAGGCAGTAAATCTATAATGAACTCGATCTCCCGATTTGGGGGTAAACCGGGCAATTCTTCTGGAAACACATCCGCATAGTCTTTGATCACTGGCATCTCCTCCAACTTAGCTTTGTCCGACGGCTTGTTGATGAGGTAAGCTAAGTATCCACTACACCCTTTTCTCAAGGAATTCACTACTTTCGTAGATAAAATGATGGAACTCCCGGTGAAATCTCTTCGACCCATTACCTCCAATAATGGTTGACCAGGTACCTGGAACATTACAATCTTCATCCGGCAATCTAGTTGGGCATGATGCTTTGCCAACCAGTCCATCCCTAAGATGACCTCATAGTCTCGAAAAGGTAATACAATAAGATTGGCTGAGAATTCCCTATCCTTAATTTGGATTTTACATGCTTTACAAGCTGAGCTAGTAACAAGTTTAGAACCCATAGGAGTACCAACTTCTACTTCGTAAGGCAAACATACAACTCGTAGTTTCACACGTTGCACACATAAGGGAGTAATAAATGAATGAGTAGCACCCAGATCAATTAGCACCCTAACAGGTTGATTCAGTATGAAGAATGTACCTTCAACAACAGCGGTCTCCTCTGGAAGCTCCTCGCACTCAATAGCATAAGCACGAGCCTAAACTCTAGGAACTAGAGTCTTGCCTCTACCAGCTGGTTTAACCTAATTTTTTCCTGCTTACCATTTAGGGCAATCCTTGATCTGATGCTGATCACTGCCACACTACACACATCATCCTGACTTCTTCCAGTACTGGGCCTCAGTATGCCCCTTCTTGTCACAGTAAGAACAGTTGATAGATTGAGTAGCAGGTGAACTACCTGTGGATCCGCGGGTGGAAGAGGTTGATGGTGCTTTAGTCGGGCCACAGTTATTAACTGGTCTGTTCTGGCTTTGGCCCTGACTACGACTCTGGCTCTGGAATTTACTCTGTTGACCTGGAGGCTGGTACAATTTCTTGTTCGGCTGACTCGAACCGGCTCTATCAAGTTTCCTCTTCTCAACTCGGGAAGCAGCAACAAAGAGAGTAGAATAGGTATCGAAGTCATGCGAAGCCAACTGGTCCTGAATCTCTGGCCTCAATCTAGTCGTAAATTTCCACATCTTCGTCTCAGTAGTACTGACCATGTATTGAGCATAGCGGGACAGTCGGTCAAAACGAACCTCGTACTGGGCTACCGTCATGTTACCCTGGTTCAAGTGCATGAATTCCTCAATCCGCCTCTGCCTGGAAACTACAGGTACATATTTCTCCTTGAATGCCTTAATGAAATTACCCCACAAGCGAGGTGTATGATTTGTTTCGCAAAGTGCCTCTACAGTGTGCCACCAATGCTCAGCATCCCCGTGCAACAGAAACACAGCAAACTCCACCTTTTCTTCATTAGTATAGTCAAGTGGCTTGAAAATCCTCTCGATCTCAGACAGCCAAGACTCTGCTTTTTCATCATCAGCTTTCCCGTGGAATTTGGACAGGCGAAAGTCAACGAACTCCCTCATTCTGCTATGTCTCCCCTAGTTACCCATCATTCCTGTTGTTGTTGTTGTTGTTGTTTGCTTCACGTGAATCTTGGTGTTCCATCACTCGCGACACGCGATCCATGGCATTCGCCATCATATTAAACATAGCCATGCCGGGATTAGTTTGATAGGCATCTGTGGTCTCTTGGGGCTCACCGCTCCTATTAGTAGTGCGGGTACTAGGGCCAGCCATCTATAGGCACAGATTACGATGCACAATTTATTGAAATACGACAGGACAAGAATTTAATTCATAAGATATGCAACATATAATTTTACATAAACACATAGTTCTAGAAACAGTTAAGACAAGTTAATCACATAAGAACATAGAACATAGAAGGTACAATTAACATTATCACACAATAACATATAGACAAGTCATCCTAATTACCTTAGGGCTCTACCCATGGTCTGAGAGTTAAACCCGGCTTAAGCAATCTAAGCTCTGATACCATTCTCTTTTATATAAGGTGTCACGCCCTAACCCGGCCTATAAAGGTTAGACTAGGGTGTGATCTAAACATTCAAGTCATTTCACGTATTTAATTGTTCAAGAAGGTTTAACACTTGACGTTTATGCTAAACTCCACAAATTCTCCGGAAAACCGGCAGCATAACGGTTGTAATTGGGCTCTTTAGTTTGACCTAATTCTCAAAACACCTCAAAATTTCCAATCTCAATTTCATTTCCAACTAAGATTACCATTTACCATCAATTGAAATGCCTACCAGTCATCTCGAAGTCTCGTTTGATTAATAACCTAGCATGATACTATGTCTCGTTTGTTTGTTAATCCTCGTTACAAAAGTACCTGATGATCTTAGCTTAACAATGAGTACCTGCTTAAGATTGAATAGGTTCGTTTTACTTAATCCTTACCCGATGCTTCATAATCCTATGATAGATACTAGCCAATAACGATGGAAAAATGACCATAGTAGTGTCTATCTAGTTATTATCAGTACAAGCCAAAATTAGACCCCAAATTACAACAGGGGTCTTTTACATTACAATAACAAGCAAAATAAGAAACGAAATAGTCTTCAATCAACATATTGTTCACAAGATGGCCACAGTCAAGCAAGGCACATAGGACAAGCAATTATTCCAAGGAATCATCATTAGGCACGTCGTCCTCGGGTACCTGTTCCTGGTCTTCCTCACCTGAGATGATAAAAGAAGGTGAGTTCTTATGAACTCAGCGAGGGGGAATGAGAAATAGGTTTTAAAACTCATTTTCTGGTTCAACTTATGAAAACCCTTTTTGCAGGCATGAATATATCACAAGTAAGTACATAACATAATATAAAAGTAAATGAACACAATTACCCGTCTTTCCTCCCCGAGATCCTCTAGGAACCAAGCGAGAGTACTTATACACATAGTGAAAAGGATACGGTGAGCTTTTGCTCTCAGTTCAATTCCAGTATCAGTTGTTGCGGCTGACTTCAATTCATCCCCTTATCACGCCAAATGGGTGTACTCCAGATGTACCCCAAAATCCTATGACCCAACTCTCCGAGGAAGTCTAGCCCCCAAGCGAGAGAGGGAATTGGACAATGGTAGTCACGGTTGCACCAGCAAGCCCGATGCCGCCCGGTGTGCGTGAACGCTACCACGCCAAAATGAAAGGTTTCAACCTTGTATGCAATGCACATTTATGACATTTAATATTTCACATTTGGAGGTCAACAAAGTAGGTTGCCTCCGAGCAGTCATAAGATTGCATATTGACAAGTAAACAAGCAAGGCACGATATGACAAGTAAATTCACTTGAAGGAGCATTTTTTGAATGAGAGGAAATGAGAGAAAATGAAGAAAAAATAAAAGTTTTGAAAAGTTTGAAGCATATGTCGGCCTTGAGCCTTGCAATTTCAGATTTTTGTGTCTTCAAGGAGCATTTTTTGAATCCTTAGCATGGGCAATTGAGAATGGGTCGAGAATGGTGCATTGGGGAGAGTTTTTTGAGCCATTTCTTTATGCATTATGTCATTAAATTGTCATAGAATGTTTGAGGAATAAATTTTGAAATTGGATTGCATGCTCAAAGCTCCTAGTAGTCGGCCAAAGATGTGTCCAAATCTGAATTCTTTTTGTCTTGTTGAGCATTATTTAATTTAGTGTTTGGGATATGCAAAGAATAAAGAATAAAAAATAAAGAATGTCTAGCTTTTTGTGAGATTTTGTCTTCTAGTGGGTTGAATTAGCAATTTATATTAGTTAGTGAGATTTGTAGGATTAACTAATGATCTAGTGCTTCGTGTAAGTTGCCTTCTTGATTAGCGTGAGGGCACACTTTCCTAGGTTTTGGGCACGCACTACGAGGTAAGGCACGAACTACGAGATGAATGCACATTTCCCAAGTAAATGCATGTAATGCAATACAAGGCACACAAAACGAAACAAAATTCTTAAAGCTAGGTCAAGGCAAGCAAATCTAGGTTAAGTACCCGAAATGAGGTATCGTACGCAAATCGAGCTCGAGCCTCGCATAACTCCTTACAGATCAAAATTAATGGGCACCGGAGCGATGAAGACCTATTCTTAAGCCCCATGCCCACGGTTTGCGAGCCCAGCCACTACGTGAATCGAAGTTGTCTTGCCCAAGGTGTCGTGGGATTCGTTAATAGAAATGTGATGGATTACGTTGTCATCCTTTCGTGGCTCACGACGTACGATCTGGGATAGAAAAACAGCGCAAAATAGTAATAGTATCTAGAAACTAATGAAAACGTTCGATTTTGGGCTCTGAAAACATGCACAGCCAAGCAGGCTTTCTGCCCCCATGTAGAGCTCTCAGAGAGCTTTCCAACGGTATGCTGTGCGAAGTTGTCTTGTCCAAGCATGGGATTCGATAATAGAAATGTGATGGATTAGGTTGTCGACCTTTTCGCGGCTCACGACGTACGATCAGGGATGAAAAAGCAGCGCAAAAGAAGAAAAGTGTCCCAAAAATAGGCGTAGCCTAGTAGGCTTGCTGCCCCCGTCGTAGAACTCTCATAAAGCTTTCCAACGGTATGCTATGTGCCGCGTAGAACTCTCAAAAACTAATGAAAACGTTCCATTTTGGGCTCCGAAAACAAGCGCAGCCAAGTAGGCTTGTTGATCCCGTCATAGAGCTCTCGGAGAGCTTTCCAACAGTATGCTGTGCACCGCGTAACTCTTAACAGATCAAAAGTTATGGGCACCAGAGCGACGGAGACCTGGTCCTAAGCCCTATGCCCTCGGTTTTTGGGCCCAGCCACTACGTGAATCGCAGTTGTCTTGCCCAAGGTGCCGTGAGATTCGGTAATAGAAATGTGATGGATTAGGTTGTCGTCATTTTCGCGGCTCACGACGTACGATCCGGGACAGAAAAATAGCGCAAAATAAGAAAAGTGTCCAGAAACTGATGAAAACATTCGATTTTGGGCTCTGAAAGCAAGAGCAACCGAGCAGGCTTGCTGCCGCCGTCGTAGAGCTCTCGGAGAGCTTTCTAAAGGTATGCTGTGCGCCACGTAACTCCTTACGAATCAAAAGTTATGGGCACCGGAGCAACGAAGACCTAATCCTAAGCCCCACGCCCTCGGTTTGCGGCCCCAGCCTCTACGGGAAGCGATGTTGTCTTGCCCAAGGTGGCATAGGATTTGGTAATAGAAATGTGATGGATTGGGTTGTCGTCCTTTTCGCGACTCACGACGTACGATCCGGGACGAAAAAAAAGCGTAAAAGAAGAAAAATGTCCAGAAACTGATGAAAATGTTCGATTTTGGGCTCCGAAAACTGGCGCAGCCAAGTAGGCTTTATGTCCCCATCGTAGAGCTCTCGGTATGCTGTGCGCCGCTTAACTCCTTACAGATCAATACTTATAGGCACCGGAGCCAGGGAAACCTGGTCCTAAGCCCTACGCCCTCGGTTTGCGGGCCCAGCATCTACATGAAGCGAAGTTGTCTTGTCCAAGTATGGGATTCGTTAATAGAAATGTGATGGATTAGGTTGTCATCCTTTTCGCGGCTCACGACGTACGATCAGGGACGAAAAAGCAGCGCAAAAGAAGAAAAGTGTCCTAAAACTGATGAAAACGTTCGATTTTGGGCTACAAAAATAGGCGCAGCCTAGTAGGCTTGCTGCCCCCGTCGTAGAACTCTCAGAAAGCTTTCCAACAGTATGCTATGCGCCGCGTAACTCCTTACGGATGAAAAGTTATGGGCACCGGAGCGACGGAGACCTGGTCCTATGCCCCACGCCCTCGGTTTGCGGGCTCAACCTCTACGTGAAGTGAAGTTGTCTTGCCCAAGGTGGCGTGGGATTCGATAATAGAAATGTGATGGATTAGGTTGCCATCCTTTTCGTGGCTCACGACCTACGATCTGGGATGAAAAAACAACGCAAAAGAAGAAAAGTATCCCGAAACTGATGAAAACATTTGATTTTGGTCTCTGAAAATAGGCGCAGCCTAGCAGGCTTGTTGCCTCTGTTGTAGAGCTCTCGGAGAGCTTTCCAACGGTATGTTGTGCGCCGCGTAACTCCTTACGGATCAAAAGTTATGGGCACCGGAGAGACGGAGACCTAGTCCTAAGCCCCACGCCCACGGTTTGCGGGCCCAGCCTCTACGTGAATCGAAGTTTTCTTGCCCAAGGTGCTGTGGGATTCGATAATAGAAATGTGATGGATTAGGTTATCGTCCTTTTTGCGGCTCACGACGTACGATCCGGGACGGAAAAACAGCACAAAAGAAGATAAGTGTCCAGAAACTGATGAAAATGTTTGATTTTGGACTCTGAAAATAGGCGCAGCCAAATAGGCTTTCTGCCCCTATTGTAGAGCTCTCGGAGAGCTTTCCAACTGTATGCTGTGCTCCGCGTAACTCCTTACGGATCAAAGTTATGGGCACCAGAGCGACGGAGACCTGGTCCTAAGCCCCACGCCCTCGGTTTACGATCCCAGGCTCTACTGGAAGCGAAGTTGTCTTTCACAAGGTTGAGTGGGATTCGATAATAAAAATGTGACAGATGAGGTTGCCGTCCTTTTTGCGGCTCACGACGTACGATCCGGGAAAGAAAAACAATGCAAAAGAAGATAAGTGTCCCAAAACTGATGAAAATGTTCGATTTTGTGCTTTGAAAACAGGCGCAACCAAGCAGGCTTTTTGCCCCCATCGTAGAGCTCTCGGAGAGCTTTCCAACGGTATGCTGTGCGCCGTGTAACTCCTTACGGATCAAAAGTTATTGGCACCGGAGCGACGGGGACCTGGTCTTAAGCCCCACGCCCACGGTTTGTGGGCCCAGCCTCTACGTAAATCAAAATTATCTTGCCCAAGGTGCCATGGAATTCGGTAATAGAAATGTGATAGATTAGGTTGTCATCATTTTCGCATCTCACGTCATACGATCCGGGACGGAAAAACAGCGCAAAAGAATAAAAGTATCCAGAAACTGATGAATATGTTCAATTTTGGGCTCCGAAAATAGGCGTAGCCAAGCAGGCTTTTTGCCCTTATCGTAGAGCTCTCGGAGAGCTTTCAAACGGTATGCTGTACGACGCGTAACTCCTTACGGATCAAATGTTATGGGCACCGGAGCGATAGAGACCTGGTCCTAAGCCCCACGCCCTCGGTTTGCAAGCCCAGCCTCTACGGGAAGCGAAGTTGTCTTGCCCAAGGTGGAGTGGGATTCGGTAATAGAAATGTGATGGATTAGGTTGTCGTCCTTTTCGCGGCTCACGACGTACGATCCGGGACAGAAAAATAGTGCAAAAGAAGAAAAGTGTCTCAAAACTGATGAAAACGTTCAATTTTGGACTCCGAAAACAAGCGCAGCCAAGCAGGCTTGATGCCCCCATCGTAGAGCTCTCGGAAAGCTTTCCAACTGTATGCTGTGCGGCACGTATCTTCTAGCGGATCAAAAGTTATGGGCACCGGAGCGACGGAGACCTGGTCCTAAGCCCCACGCTCACGGTTTGCGGGCCCAGCCTCTACGTGAATCGAAGTTGTCTTCCCAAGGTGCCGTGGGATTCGGTAATAGAAATTTGATAGATTAGGTTGTCGCCCTTTTCGCGGCTCACGACGTACGATCCGTGATGAAAAAATAACGCAAAAGAGGAAAAGTGTCCAGTAACTGATGAAAATGTTCAACTTTGGGCTCCAAAAATAGGCGTAGCAAAGCAGGCTTTCTGCCTCTATTGTAGAGCTCTCGGAGAGCTTTCCAACGGTATGTTGTGCACCGCGTAACTCCTTATGAATCAAATGTTATGGGCATCGGAGCGACAGAGACCTGGTCCTAAGCCCCGCGCCCTCGGTTTGCGGCCCCAGCCTCTACGAGAAGGGAAGTTGTCTTGCCCATGGTGGAATGGGATTCGGTAATAGAAATGTGATGGATTAGGTTGTCGTCCTTTTCGCGGCTCACGTCGTACGATCCGGGACAGAAAAATAGTGCAAAAGAATAAAAGTGTCCCGAAATTGATGAAAACGTTCGATTTTGGGTTTTGAAAATAGGCACAGCCAAGTAGGCTTTTTGTCCCCATCGTAGAGCTCTCGGAGAGCTTTCCAATGGTATGCTGTGCGCCGTGTAACTCTTTACGAATCAAAAGTTATGGGCACGGGAACGACGGACACTTGGTCCTAAGCCCCACGCCCCCGGTTTGCTGCCCCAGCCTCAGCAGGAAGCGAAGTTTCTTGCCCAAGGTAGCGTGGGATTTGGTAATAGAAATGTGATGGATTAGGTTGTCGCCCTTTTCGCGGCCCACAACGTACGATCCGGGATGGAAAAATAGCGTAAAAGAAGAAAAGTGTCCCGAAACTAATGAAAATGTTTGATTTTTGGCTTCGAAAATAGGCACAACCGAGCAGGCTTGCTGGCCCCATCGTAGAGTTGTTAGAGAGCTTTCCAACGGTATGTTGTGCACCGCATAACTCCTTACGGATCAAAAGTTATGGACTCCGGATCGACAGAGACCTGGTCCTAAGCCCCATGCCCTCGGTTTGCGGGCCCAACCTCTATGTGAAGCGAAGTTGTCTTGCCCAAGGTGGCGTGGGATTCGGTAATAGAAATGTGATGATTAGGTTGTCGTTCTTTTCGTGGCTCACGACGTACGATCTAGGATGGAAAAACAGCGCAAAAGAAGAAAAGTGTCCAGAAAATAATGAAAACGTTCGATTTTGGGCCCCGAAAATAGGCGCAGCTGAGCAAAGATTGCTGCCCCCGTCGTAGAGCTCTCGGAGAGCTTTTCAACGGTATGTTGTGCGCCGCGTAAATCGTTACAAATCAAAAGTTATGGGCACCAGAGCGATAGAGACTTGGTCCTAAGCCCAAAGCCCTCGATTTGCGAGCCGAACCTCTACGTTAAGCGACGTTGTCTTGCCCAAAATGGCGTGGAGTTCGATAATAGAAATGTGATGGATTAGGTTGTCGTCCTGTTTGCGGCTCACAACGTACGATCCGCGACGGAAAATGAATACAAAAGAAGAAAAGTGTCCGAAAAATGATGAAAACGTTCGATTTTTGGCTCTCAAAACAGACGTAGCCGAGCAGGCTTGCTGCCCTCGTCGTAGAGCTCTCGGAGATCTTTCCAACGGTATACTGTGCACCGCGTAACTCCTTACAGATCAAAAGTTATGGGAACCGAAGCGACGGAGACCTGGTCCTAAGCCCCACGCCCACGGTTTGCGGGCCCAGCCTCTACGTGAATCGAATTTGTCTTGCCCAAGGTGCCGTGGGATTTGGTAATAGAAATGTGATAGATTAGGTTGTCGTCCTTTTCGCAGCTCACGACGTACGATCCGGGATCGAAAAACAGCGCAAAAGAAGAAAATTGTCTAGTAACTGATGAAAATGTTCGATTTTGGGCTCCGAAAATAGTCGCAGCCAAGCAGGCTTTCTACCTCCATCGTAGAGCTCTCGGAAAGCTTTCCAACAGAATGCTGTGCGTCGCGTAACTCCTTGCGGATCAAATGTTATGGGCATCGGAGCGACGGAGACCTGGTCCTAAGCCCCACGCCCTCGGTTTGCGGCCACAGCCTCTACGGGAAGCGAAGTTGTCTAGCCCATGGTGGAGTGGGATTCGGTAATAGAAATGTTATGGATTAGGTTGTCGTCCTTTTCACGGCTCACGACATATGATCCGGGACAGAAAAATAGTGCAAAAGAAGAAAAGTGTCCCGAAACTGATATAAACATTCGATTTTATGCTCTTAAAATAGGCATAGCCAAGTAGGCTTTCTGCCCCCATCGTAGAGCTCTCAGAGAGCTTTCCAACGGTATGCTGTGCACCGCGTAACTCCTTACGAATCAAAAGTTATGGGCACCGGAGCAACGGAGACCTGGTCTTAAGCCCCACGCCCTCGATTTGTGGCCCCAACCTCTACGGGAAGCAAAGTTTCTTGCCCAAGGAGGCGTGGGATTTGGTAATAGAAATGTGTTGGATTAGCTTGTCGCCCTTTTCGCGGCTCACGACGAACGATCCAGGACGGAAAAACAGTGCAAAAGAAAAATGTGTCCCGAAACTGATGTAAATTTTCAATTTTGGGCTCCGAAAATAGATGCAGTCGAGCAGGCTTGCTAGCCCCATCGTAGAGTTCTCGAAGAGCTTTCCAACGGTATGCTGTGCACCGCGTAACTCCTTACGGATCAAAAGTTGTGGGTACCGGAGCGACGGAGACCGGGTCCTAAGCCCTATGCCCTCGGCTTGCGAGCCGAGCCTCTATGTGAAGCGAAGTTGTCTTGCCCAAAGTGCCGTGGGATTCGATAATAGAAATGCGATGGATTAGGCTGTCGTCCTTTTCGTGGCTCACGACGTTCGATCCGGGACGAAAAATCAACGTAAAAGAAGAAAAGTATCCCAAAATGGATGAAAACGTTCGATTTTTTGCTCTGAAAATAGGTGCAGCCGAGCAGGCTTGCTACCCCTGTCGTAGAGCTCTCGGAGAGCTTTCCAACGGTATGCTGTGCGCCGCGTAACTTTTTACGGATCAAAAGTTATGGGCACAAGAGCGACGGAGACTTGGTCCTAAGCCCCACGCCCACGGTTTGCGGGCCCAGCCTCTACGTGAATCGAAATTTTCTTGCCCAAGGTACCGTGGGATTCGGTAATAGAAATTGATGGATTAGGTTGTCGTCCTTTCGCGGCTCACGACGTACGATCCGGGACAGAAAAACAGCGCAAAAGAAGAAAAGTGTCCAGAAACTAATGAAAACGTTCGATTTTGGGCTCTGAAAACAGGCGTAGCCAAGCATGCTTTCTGCCCCCATCGTAGAGCTCTCAGAGAGCTTTCCAACGGTATGCTGTGCGCCGTGTAACTCCTTACGGATCAAATGTTATAGGCACCGGAGCAACGGAGACCTGGTCCTAAGCCCCACGCCCTCGGTTTGCGGCCCCAGCCTTTACGGGAAGCAAAGTTTCTTGCCCAAGGTGGCGTGGGATTTGGTAATAGAAATGTGATGGATTAGGTTCTCGTCCTTTTCGCGGCCTACGACGTACGATCCAGGACCGAAAAACAGCGCAAAAGAAGAAAAGTATCCTGAAACTGATGAAAATGGTCAATTGGCGGCTCCAAAAATAGGCACAACCAAGCATGGTTGCTGCCCCAGTCGTAGAGCTCTCGGAGAGCTTTCCAACGGTATGCTATGCGCCGCGTAACTCCTTACGGATCAAAAGTTATGGGCACCGGAGCGACGGAGACCTGGTCCTAAGCCCCACGCCCACGGTTTGCGGGCCCAGCCTCTACGTGAATTGAAGTTGTCTTGCCTAAGGTGCCGTGGGATTCGGTAATAGAAATGTGATAGATTAGGTTCTCATCCTTTTCGCGGCTCTCGATGTACGATCCGGGAAGAAAAAACAGCGCAAAAGAAGAAAATTGTCCAGTAACTGATGAAAATGTTTGATTTTGGGCTCCTAAAACAAGCGCAGCCTAGCAGGCTTTCTACCTCCTTCGTGGAGCTCTCGGAACGCTTTCCAACGGTATGCTGTGCACCGCGTAACTCCTTACGGATCAAATGTTATGGGCATCGGAGCGACAAAGACCTGATCCTAATCCCCACGACCTCGGTTTGCGGCCACAGCCTCTATAGGAAGCGAAGTTGTCTTGCCCATGGTGGAGTGGGATCCGGTAATAGAAATGTGATGGGTTAGGTTGTCATTCTTTTCGCGGCTCACGACGTATGATCCGTAACAGAAAAAAGTGCAAAAGAAGAAAAGTGTCCCAAAACTGATGAAAACGTTCGATTTTGGGCTCTGAAAACAGGCACAACCAAGCAAGCTTTCTGCCCCTATCGTAGAGCTCTTGGAGAGCTTTCCAACAGTAAGTTGTGCGCCGCGTAAGTCCTTACGAATCAAAAGTTATGGGCACCGGAGCAACGGAGACCTGGTCCAAAGCCCATGCCCTCAGTTTGCAACCCCAGCCTCTACGGGAAGCAAAGTTTCTAGCCCAAGGTGGCATGGGATTTGGTAATAGAAATGTGATGGATTAGGTTGTCGCCTTTTTCGCGGCTCACAACATACGATCCATGACAGAAAAATAGAGCAAAAGAAAAAAGTGTCCCAAAACTGATGAAAACGTTCGATTTTGGGCTCCGAAAATAGGCACAGCCAAGCAGGCTTGCTGGCAAAATTGTAGAGTTCTCGGAGAGCTTTCCAACGGCATGCTGTGCACCGCGTAACTCCTTACGGATAAAAAGTTATGGGCACTGGAGCGACGGAGACCTGGTCCTAAGCCCACGCCCTCGGTTTGTGAGCTGAGCCTCTACGTGAAGCGACGTTGTCTTGCCCAAAGTGGCATGGGATTCGATAATAGAAATGTGATGGATTAGGCTATTGCCCTTTTCGTGGTTCACGACGTTCGATTCGGGATGAAAAATCAACGCAAAAGTAGAGAAGTGTCCCAAAACTGATGAAAACGTTCAATTTTTGGCTCCGAAAATAGGCGCAGCCAAGCAGGCTTTCTGCCCCCATTGTAGAGCCCTCGGAGAGCTTTCCAACGGTATGCTGTGCACCGCGTAACTCGTTACGGATCAAAAGTTATGGGCAACGGAGCGACGGAGACCTGGTCCTAAGCCCCACGCCCACAGTTTGTGGGCCCAGCCTCTACGTGAAGCGACGTTGTCTTGCCCAAGGTGTCGTGCGATTTGGTAATAGAAATGTGATGGATTAGGTCGTCATCCTTTTCGTGGCTCACGACGTACAATCCGGGATAGAAAAACAGCGTAAAAGAAGAAAAGTGTCCCAAAACTGATGAAAATGTTCAATTTTCAGCTCCGAAAACAGGCTCAACCCAGCAGGCTTGCTGCCCCTGTCGTAGAGCTCTCGGAGAGATTTCCAACGGTATGCTGTGCGCTGCGTAACTCCTTACGGATCAAAAGTTATGGGCATTGAAGCGACGGAGACCTTGTCCTGAGCCCCACGCCCACGGTTTGCGGGCCCAGCCTCTACGTGAATCGAAGTTGTCTTGCCCAAGGTGCCGTGGGATTCAGTAATAGAAATGTGATGGATTAGGTTGTCATCCTTTTCGCGGCACACGACCTACGATCCAGGACAGAAAAATAGCGCAAAAGAAGAAAAGTGTCCAGAAACTAATTAAAACGTTCGATTTTGGGCTCTAAAAACAAGCGCAGCCAAGCATGCTTTCTGCCCCCATCATAGATCTCTCGGAGAGCTTTCCAACGGCATGCTGTACACCGCGTAACTCCTTACGGATCAAATGTTATGGGCACCGGAGCAACGAAAACCTGGTCTTGAGCCCCACGCCCTCGGATTGCGGCCCCAGCCTCTACGGAAAGCGAAGTTGTCTTGCCCTTGGTGGAGTGGGGTTCGGTAATAGAAATGTGATGGATTAGGTTGTCGTCCTTTTTGCTGCTCACGACGTACGATCCGGGACAGAAAAACAATGCAAAAGAAGAAAAGTGTCTCCCAAAACTGATGAAAACGTTCAATTTTGGGCTCTGAAAACAGGCACAGCCAAGCATGCTTTCTGCCCCCATCGTAGAGCTCTCGGAGAGCTTTCCAACTGTATGATGTGCGTCGCGTATCTCCTTACGGATCTAAAGTTATGGGCATCGGAGCGACGGAGACCTGGTCCTAAGCCCCACGCCCTATGTTTGCGGCCCCAACCTCTACGGGAAGCGAAGTTTCTTGCCCAAGGTGGCATGGGATTTGGTAACAGAAATGTGATGGATTAGGTTCTCGTCCTTTTCGTGGCTCACGACGTACGATCCAGGACCAAAAAACAGCGCAAAAGAAGAAAAGTATCCCGAAAATTATGAAAACGTTCGATTTGAGGCTCTGAAAACAGGCGCAGCCGAGCAGGCTTGCTTCCCGCGACGTAGAGCTCTCGGAGAACTTTCCAACGGTATGCTGTGCGCCGCGTAACTCCTTACAGATCAAAAGTTATGGGCACCGGAGGGACAAAGACTTGGTCCTAAGCCCCACGCCCTCGGTTTCCGGGCCGAGCCTCTACGTGAAGCGAAGTTGTCTTGCCCAAAGTGGCATGAGATTCGATAATAGAAATGTGATGGATTAGGTTGTCATCCTTTTCGCTGCTCACGACGTACGATCCGTGACAGAAAAACAATGTAAAAGAAGAAAAGTGTCCCAAAATTGATGAAAACGTTCGATTTTGGGCTCCGAAAACAGGTGCAGCCGAGCAGGATTGCTATCCTCGTCATAGAGCTCTCAAAGAGCTTTATAACGGTATGCTGTGTGCCGCGTAACTCCTTTCAGATCAAAAGTTATGGGCACCTGAGCGACGAAGACCTAGTCCTAAGCCCCACGCCCTCGGTTTGCGGGCCCAGCTTCTATGTGAAGCGAAGTTGTCTTGCCCAAGGTGGCGTGGGATTCGGCAATAGAAATGGGATGGATTAGGTTCTTGTCCTTTTCGCGGCTAACGAAGTACGATCCCGGACGAAAAAACAGTGCAAAGGAAGAAAAATGTCCAAAAACTGAAGAAAACGTTCAATTTTTGGCTCCGAAAATAGGCGCAGCAAAACAAGCTTGCTGCCCCTATCGTAGAGCTCTCGGAGAGCTTTCCAACGGTATGTTGTGCGTCGCGTAACTTCTTACGGATGAAAAGTTATGGGCACCGGAGCGACGGAGACCTGGTCCTAAGCCCCACGCCCTCGGTTTGCGGGCCCATCCTCTACGTAAAGCAAAGTTGTCTTGCCCAAGCATGGGATTCGGTAATAGAAATGTGATGGATTAGATTGTCATCCTTTTCGCGGCTCATGATGTATGATGGGGGACCGAAAAATAGCGTAAAAGAAGAAAAGTGTCCCAAAACTGATGAAAACGTTCGATTTTGGGCTCCGAAAATAGGCGTAACCGAGCAGGCTTGCTACCCCCATCATAGAGCTCTCAGAGAGCTTTCCAACAGTATGCTGTGTGCCGCGTAACTCCTTACTGATCAAAAGTTATGGGCACCAGAGCGACGGAGACCTGGTCCTAAGCCCCACGCGAATGGTTTGCGGGCCGAGCCTCTACGTGAAGTGAAGTTGTCTTGCCCAAAGTGGCATGGGATTCGATAATAGAAATGTGATGGATTAGGCTGTCTTCCTTTTCGTGGCTCACGACGTTCGTTCCGTGACGAAAAATCAATGCAAAAGAAGAAAAGTCTCCCAAAACTGATGAAACCGTTCAATTTTTGGCTCCGAAAATAGGCTCAACCTAGCAGGCTTGCTGCCCCCATCGTAGATCTCTCGGAGAGCTTTCCAACGGTATGCTGTGCGCCGCGTAACTCCTTACGAATCAAAAGTTTTGGGCACCGGAGAAACGAAAACCAGGTCCTAAGCCCTATGCCCACGGTCTGCGGGCCCGGCCTCTATGTGAATCGAAGTTGTCTTGCTCAAGGTGCCATTGGATTCGGTAATAGAAATGTGATGGATTAGATTGTCGTCCTTTTCGCAGCTCACGACGTGCGATCCGGGACAGAAAAATAGCGCAAAAGAAGAAAAGTGTCCAGAAACATCCAAGCAGGCTTTTTACCCCATCATAGAGCTCTCGGAGAGCTTTCCAACAGTATGTTGTGCGCCGCTTAACTCCTTACGGATGAAAAGTTATGGGCACCGCAGCGACGGAGACTTGGTCCTAATCCCCACACCCTTGGTTTGCGGGCCCATCCTCTACGTGAAGTGATGTTGTCTTGCCCAAACGTGGAATTCGGTAATAGAAATGTGATGGATTAGATTGTCGTCATTTTCGCGGTTCACGACGTACGATCGGGGATCAAAAAATCGCGTAAATGAAGAAAAGTGTCCCGAAACTGGTGAAAACGTTCAATTTTGGGCTCCAAAAATAGGCGTAACCGAGCAGGCTTGCTGCTTCCATCGTAGAGCTCTCGGAGAGCTTTCCAACTGTATGCTGTGCGCCGCGTAACTCCTTACAAATCAAAAGTTATGGGCACCGGAGCGACAGAGACCTGGTCCTAAGCCCCACGCCCACGGTTTGTGGGCTGAGCCTCTACGTGAAGCGAAGTTGCCTTGCCCAAAGTGGCGTGGGATTCGATAATAGAAATGTGATGGATTAGGTTGTGGTCCTTTTTGTGGCTCACGACGTACGATTCGGGACTAAAAAACAACGCAAAACAAGAAAAATGTCCTGAAACTGATGGAAACGTTCTATTTTGGGCTCTAAAAACAGGTGCAGCTGAGCATGCTGGCTGCCCCTATCGTAGAGCTCTCGGAGAGCTTTCCAACGGTATGCTGTGCGCCGCGTAACTTCTTAAGGATCAAAAGTTATAGGCATCGGAGCCACGGAGACCTGGTCCTAAGCCCCACGCCCTCGGTTTGCGGGCCCAGCCTATACGTGAAGCGAAGTTGTATTGCCCAAGGTGGCATAGGATTCGGTAATAAAAATGTGATGGATTAGGTTGTTGTCATTTTCACGTCTCGCGACGTACGATCCGGGATGGAAAAATAGCGCAAAAGAATAAAGTTTCCCAAAAATGATGAAAACGTTCGATTTAGGGCTCTGAAAATAAGGGCAACTGAGCAGGCTTGCTGCCCCCGTTGTAGAGCTCTCGGAGAACTTTCCAACGGTATGCTGTGCGGCGCGTAACTCCTTGCAGATCAAAAGTTATGGGCACCGGAGCGACAGAGACCTGGTCCTAAGCCCTACGCCCAAGGTTTGCGGGCCGAGCCTCTACGTGAAGCGAAGTTGTCTTGCCCAAAGTGGCATAGGATTCGATAATAGAAATGTGATGGATTAGGTTGTCGTCCTTTTCGCGGCTCACGACGTACGATACGGGATGGAAAAACAATGCAAAAGAAGAAAAGTGACCTGAAACTGATGAAAACGTTCAATTTTGGGCTCTAAAAATAGGCGCAGCTGAGCAGGCTTGCTGCCCCCGTCATAGTGCTCTTGGATAGCTTTCCAACGGTTTGCTTTACGCTGCGTAACTCCGTACAGATTAAAAGTTATGGGCACCGGAGCGACAGAGACCTGGTCGTAAGCCCCACGCCCTCGGTTTGTTAGCCCAGCCTCTACGTGAAGCGAAGTTGTCTTGCCCACGGTGGCGTGGGATTCGGTAATAGAAATGTGATGGATTAGGTTCTCGTCATTTTCGCGGCTCATGACGTACGATCCGGGAAGGAAAAACAGCGCAAAAGAAGAAAAGTGTCCATAAACTGAAGAAAACGTTCGATTTTGGGCTCTGAAAACAGGCGCAACAAAGCATTCTTGCTGCCCCCATCGTACAGCTCTCGGAGAGCTTTCCAACAGAATGCTGTGCGCCGCGTAACTCCTTACGGATAAAAAGTTATGGGCACCGGAGCCACGGAGACCTGGTCCTAAGCCCCACGCCCTCTGTTTGCGGGCCCAGCCTCTACGAGAAGCGAAGTTGTCTTGCCCAAGGTGGCTTAGGATTCAGTAATAGAAATGTGATGCATTAGGTTGTCGTCCTTTTCGCGGCTCACGACGTACGATCCGGGAAGGAAAAACATCGTAAAAGAAGAAAAGTGTTCCGAAATTGATGAAAATGTTTGATTTTTGGCTGCAAAAACAGGCGTAGCTAGGCAGGCTTGCTGCCCCCATCGTAGAGCTCTCGGAGAAATTTCCAATGGTATGCTGTGCGCCGTGTAACTCCTTACGGATCAAAACATATGGGCACCGAAGCCACGAAGACCTTGTCCTAAGCCCCACCCCCTAGGTTTGCGGCCCCAACCTCTACGTGATGCAAGGTTGTCTTGCCCAAGCATGGGATTCGGTAATAGAAATTTGATGGATTAGGTTGTCATCCTTTTCGCGTCTCACGACGTACTATCCAGGACGGAAAAACAGCGCAAAAGAAGAAAATTATCCGAAAACTGATGAAAATGTTCGATTTTGGACTCCAAAAATAGGCGCAGCCGAGCAGGCTTGCTACCCCCTTCGTAGAGCTCTTGGAGAGCTTTCCAACGGTATGTTGTGCGCCACGTAACTCCTTACGGATCTGACGTTATGGGCACCGGAGCGACGGAGACCTGGTCCTAAGCCTCACGCCCTCAATTTGCAGGCCCAACCTCTATGGGAAGTGAAGTTGTCTTGCCCAAGGTGGCATGGGATTTGGTAATAGAAATGTGATGAATTAGGTTGATGTCCTTTTCGCGGCTCTAGACATACTATCTAGGATGGAAAAGCAGCGCAAAAGAAGAAAAGTGTCCTGAAATTGATGAAAACGTTCGATTTTAGGCTCCAAAAATAGGCGCAGCCAAGTAAGCTAGCTGCCCCGGTCGTAGAACTCTCAGAGAGCTTTCCAATGGTATGTTGTGCGCTGCGTAACTCTTTACGGATCAAAAGTTATGGGCACCGGAGCGACGGAGGCCTGGTCCTAAGCCCCACGCCCTCGGTTTGCGGGCCCAGCCTCTACGTGAATTGAACTTGTCTTGACAAAGGTGCAGTGGGATTCGGGAATAGAAATGTGATGGATTAGGTTGTCATCCTTTTCGCGGCTCACGACGCACGATCCGGGACGGAAAAACAGAGCAAAAAAAGAAATGTGTCCAGAAACTAATAAAAATGTTCGATTTTGGGTTCCGAAAATAGGTTCAGCCAAGCAGGCTTTTTGCCCCCATCGTAGAGCTCTCGGAGAGCTTTCCAACGGTATGTTGTGCGATGTGTAACTCTTTACGGATCAAATGTTATGGGCACCGGTGCGACGGAGACCAAGTCCTAAGCCCCACGCCCTCGGTTTGCGGCCCCAGCCTCTACGGGAAGCGAAGTTGTCTTGCCCAAGGTGGAGTGGGGTTTGGTAATAGAAATGTGATGGATTAGGTTATCGTCATTTTTGCGGCTTACGACGTACGATCCGGGACAGAAAAACAGAGTAAAAGGAGAAAAGTGTCCAGAAACTAATGAAAACATTCAATTTTGGGCTTCGAAAACAGGTGCAGCTCAGCAAGCTTGCTGCCCCCGTTGTAGTGCTCTCAGAGAACTTTCCAACGGTATGCTATGCGCCGTGTAACTCTTTACGGATCAAAAGTTATGGGCACTGGAGCGACGGAGACTTGGTCCTAAGCCCCACGCCCTCAGTTTGCGGCCCCAGCCTCTACGGGAAGCGAAGTTGTCTTGCCCAAGGTGGCGTGGGATTTGGTAATAGAAATGTGATGGATTAAGTCGTTGTTCTTTTCGCAGCTCACGACGTACTATCCAGGACGGAAAAACATCGCAAAAGAAGAAAAATGTCCCGAAACTGATGAAAACATTAAATTTTAGGCTCCGAAAATAGGCGCAACTGAGTAGTCTTACTGCCCCCGTCGTAGAGCTCTCGGAGAGCTTTTCAACGGTATGCTGTGCGCCGCGTAACTCCATACGGATCAAAAGTTATAGGCACCGGAGAGACGGAGACCTGGTCCTAAGCCCCACATCCTCGATTTGCGGGCCTTGCCTCTCCGTGAAGCGAAGTTGTCTTGCCCAAGGTGCCGTGGGATTCGGTAATAGAAATTTGATGGATTAGGTTGACGTCCTTTTCGTGGCTCACGACGTACGATCTAGGATGCAAAAACAGCGCAAAATAAGAAAAGTGTCTAGAAACTTATGAAAACGTTCGATTTTGGGCATCGAAAATAGTAGCAGCCAAGCATGCTTTTTGTCCCCATCGTAGAGCTCTCGGATTGCTTTCCAACGGTATGCTGTGCTCTGCGAAACTCCTTACGGATCAAATGTTATGGGCACCGGAGCGACGGAGACCTGGTCCTTAGCCGCATGCCATCGGTTTGCGGCCCCAACCTCTATGGGAAGTGAAGTTGTCTTGCCTAAGGTGGAGTTGGATTCTGTAATAGAAATGTTATGGCTTAGGTTGTCGTCCTTTTCGCGGCTCACAACATACGATCCGGGACAGAAAAACAGTACAAAAGAAGAAAAGTGTCCCGAAACTGATGAAAACGTTCGATTTTGGGCTCTAAAAATAGGCGCAGCCAAGCAGGCTTTTTGCCCTCATCATAGAGCTCTCGGAGAGCTTTCCAACGGTGTGTTGTGTGCTACGTAACTCCTTATGGATCAAAAGTTATGGGCACCGGAGCGACGGAGACCTGGTCCTAAGCACAACGCCCTCGGTTTACGGCACTGGCCACTACGGGAAGCGAAGTTGTCTTGCCCAAGGTGACTTGGGATTTGGTAATAGAAATGTGATGGATTACGTTGTTATCCTTTTCGCGCCTCACGACGTATTATCCTGGATGGAAAAACATCGCATAAGAAGAAAAGTGTCCCAAAACTGATGAAAATGTTCGATTTTGGGCTCTGAAAATAGGCGCAGTCGAGTAGGCTTGTTGCCCCCATCGTAGAGCTCTCGGAAAGCTTCCAATGGTATGCTGTGCACCGCGTAACTCCATACGGATCAAAAGTTATGGGCACTGAAGCGACGGAGACCTGGTCCTAAGCCCCACGCCCTTGGTTTGCTGGCCCAGCCTCTACGTGAAGTGAAGTTGTCTTGGCCAAGGTGGAGTGGGATTCTATAATAGAAATGTGATGGATTAGGTTGTCGTCCTTTTCGTGGCTCACGACATACGATCCGGGACGGAGAAAAACTCTAAAAGAAGAAAAGTGTCCCGAAACTGATGAAAACATTTGATTTTAGGCTACGAAAATAGGTGCAACCGAGCAGGCTTGCTCCCACCATCGTAGAGCTCTCGGAGAGCTTTCCAACGATATGTTGTGCACCGCGTAACTCCTTACGGATCAAAAGTTATGGGCACCGGAGCGACAGAGACCTAGTCCTAAGCCCCACGCCCACGGTTTGCGGCCCCAGCCTCTACGTGAATCGAAGTTTTCTTGCCCAAGGTGTTGTGGGATTCGGTAATAGAAATGTGATGGATTAGGTTGTCGTCCTTTTCGAGGCTCACGACGTACGATCCGGGACGCAAAAACAGCGCAAAGGAAGAAAAGTGTCCAGAAACTGATGAAAATGTTCGAGTTTGGCCACCGAAAATAGGCGTAGCCAAGCATGCTTTCTACCCCCATCGTGGAGCTCTCGGAGAGCTTTCCAACGGTATGCTGTGCACCGCGAAACTCCTTATGGATCAAATGTTATGGGCATCGGAGCGACGGAGACCTGGTCCTAAGTCCCACGCACTCGATTTACGGCCCCAGCCTTTACGGGAAACGAAGTTGTCTTGCCCAAGGTGGAGTGGGATTCGGTAATATAAATGTTATGGATTAGGCTGCCGTCCTTTTCGTGGCTCACGACGTACGATCCGGGATAGAAAAACAGTGCAAAAGAAGAAAAGTGTCACGAAACTGATGAAAACGTTCGATTTTGGGCTCTGAAAACTGGTGCAGCCAAGCAGGCTTTCTACCCCAATCGTAGAGCTCTCAGAGAGTTTTCCAACGATATGCTGTGCGCTGCGTAACTCCTTACGGATCAAAAGTTATGGTCACCGGAGCGACGGAGACCTGGTCCTAAGCCCCACGCCCTCAGTTTGCGGCCCCAGCCTCTACGGGAAGCGAAGTTTCTTGCCCATGGTGGCGTGGGATTTGGTAATAGAAATGTGATGGATTAGGTTGTTGTCCTTTTTGCGGCTCACGACGTACGATCCAGGACGGAAAAATAGCTTAAAAGAAGAAAAGTGTCCCGAAACTGATGAAAACGTTCGATTTTGGGCTCCGACAATAGGCGTAGTGTGAGGCCCGACCCCGAATAATGTGTGTTACCTTGATTTGTGTGCCATAGACCAAGAATGATATGACTGACCTTGGATTACGTGCCCTGTCTAAGTTTTCATGCATGCCTCGTCATACGTGCCTTGACCTAGAATTATGTGCCCTAATCCTCGACTTACGTGCCTTGACTTTGATTTAAGTACGATACCTCGATTTGTGTGCACTAACCTTGAATTGCGTGCCCTAACTTAGGTTTAAGAGTCGTACCTCGATTTACGTGCATTACATTGAATTACGTGCCTTGTATTGGTTTACGTACATTTACCTAGGGTTACGTGCATTTGGCCCAAAACTGATAAAAACGTTCAATTTTTGGCTCCGAAAATAAGCGCAGCAGAGCGAGCTTACTGCCCCTGTTGTAGAGCTCTCAGTGAGCTTTTCAACGGTATGTTGTGCGCCACGTAACTCCTTACAAATTAAAAGTTATGGGCACCAGAGCGACGGATACCTAGTCCTAAGCCCCACGACCTCCATTTGCAGCCCCAGCCTCTACGGGAAGCGAAGTTGTCTTGCCCAAGGTGGCATGGGATTTGGTAATAGAAATGTGATGGATTAGGTTATTGTCCTTTTTGCAGCTCACGACGTACTATCCAGGACGGAAAAACATTGCAAAAAAAGAAAAGTGTCCCGAAACTAATGAAAACGTTCGATTTTGGGCTCCGAAAATAAGCGCAGCTAGGCAGGCTTGCTGCCCTGGTCGTAGAGCTCTCAGAGAAATTTCCAACGGTATTCCGTGCGCTGCGTAACTCCTTACGGATCAAAAGTTATGGTCACCGGAGCGACGGAGACCTGGTCCTAAGCCCCACGCCCTCGGTTTGCGGCCCCAGCCTCTACAGGAAGCGAAGTTGTCTTGCCCAAGGTGGTAGGGGATTTGGTAATAGAAATGTGATGGAATAGGTTGTTGTCCTTTTCGCGGCTCATGACATACTATCTATGACGGAAAAACATCAGAAAAGAAGAAAAGTGCCCGAAAACTGATGAAAACGTTCGATTTTAGGCTCAAAAATTGGCACCGCCAAGAAGGCTTGCTGCCCTCGTCGTAGAGCTCTCGGAGAGCTTTCCAACGATATGCTGTGCGCTGCGTAACTCCATACGGATCAAAAGTTATGGGCATTGGAGCGACAGAGACCTGGTCCTAAGCCCCACGCCCTCGGTTTGCGGGCCCTGCCTTTATGTGAAGCGAAGTTGTCTTGCCCAAGGTGCCCTGGGATTCGGTAATAGAAATGTGATGGATTAGGTTGTCGTCCTTTTCACGGCTCACGACGTACGATCTGGTACGGAAAAACAACGCAAAAGATGAAAAGTGTCTCGAAACTGATGAAAACGTTCGATTTTGAGCTCCAAAAATAGGCGCAGCCGAGCAAGATTGCTACCTTCATCATAGAGCTCTCGGAGAGATTTTCAACGGTATGCTGTGCGCCGCGTAACTCCTTACGGATCAAAAGTTATGGGCACTAGAGCGACGGAGACCTGGTCCTAAGCCCCACGCCCACGGCTTGCTAGCCCAGCCTCTACATGAATCGAAGTTGTCGTGCCCAAGGTGCCGTGGGATTCGGTAATAGAAATGTGATGGATTAGGTTGTCGTCATTTTTGCGCCTCACGACGTACGATCTGGGACGCAAAAATAGCGCAAAATAAGAAAATTGTCCAGAAACTGATGAAAACATTCGATTTTGGCACCAAAAACTGGAGCAGCCAAGCATGCTTTTTGCCCCCATAGTAGAGCTCTCGGAGAGCTTTACAACGGTATGTTGTGCGCCGCGAAACTCTTTACGGATCAACTGTTATAGGCCCCTGAGCGACAAAGACCTTGTCCTATGCCCTACGCCCTCAGATTGCTGCCCCAGCCTCTACGGGAAGCGAAGTTGTCTTGCCCAAGGTGGCGTGGGATTCGGTAATAGAAATGTGATGGATTAAGTTGTCATCCTTTTCGCGGCTCACGACGTACGATCCGTGACAGAAAAATAGTGCAAAAGAAGAAAAGTGTCCCGAAACTGATGAAAAAGTTCAATTTTGGGCTCTAAAAACAAGCGCAGCCAAGCAGGCTTTCTACCCCTATCATAGAGGTCTCGGAGAGCTTTCCAACGGTATGCTGTGTGCAGTGGAACTTCTTTCGAATCAAAAGTTATGGGCATCGGTGCGACGGAGACCTAGTCCTAAGCACCACGCCCTCGGTTTGCGGCCCAGCCGCTACGGGAAGCGAAGTTGTCTTGCCCAAAGTGGCATGGGATTTGGTAATAGAAATGTGATGGATTACGTTGTTGTCCTTTTCGCAGCTCTCGACGTACTATCCCGAACGAAAAAAACATCGCAAAAGAATAAAAGTGTCCCAAAACTGATGAAAATGTTTGATTTTGGGCTCCGAAAACAGGCGCAGCTGAGAAGGCTTTCTGCCCCCATCGTAGAGCTCTCGGAGAGCTTTCCAACGGTATGTTGTGCACCGCGTAACTATATACAGATCAAAAGTTATGGGCACCAGTACAACGGAGACCTGGTCCTAAGCCCTACGCCCTCGGTTTGCGCGCCCAACCTCTAAGTGAAGCGAAGTTGTCTTGCCCAAGGTGGCGTGGGATTCGATAATAGAAATGTGATGGATTAGGTTGTCGTCCTTTTCGCGGCTCACGATGTACGATCCGGGATGAAAAAAAACTGCAAAAGAATAAAAGTGTCCCGAAACTAATGAAAATGTTCAATTTTGTTCTACAAAAACAAGTGCAGTCGAGCAGGCTTGCTACCCCCGTCGTAGAGCTCTCGGAGAGCCTTCCAATGGTATGCTGTGCCCCGTGTAACTCCTTGCGGATCAAAAGTTATGGGCACCGGAGCAACGGAGACTTGGTCCTAAGCCCCACGCCCACGGTTTGTGGGCCCTGCCTCTAGATGAATCGAAGTTGTCTTGCCCAAGGTTCCATGGGATTCGGTAATAAAAATGTGATGGATTAGGTTGTTGTCCTTTTCGCGGCTCACGACGTACGATCCGGGACGCAAAAACAGCTCAAAGGAAGAAAAGTATTCAGAAACTGATGAAAATGTTCAATTTTAGCACCGAAAATAGGCACAGCCAAGCATGCTTTCTGCCCTTATCGTAGAGCTCTCGGAGAGCTTTCCAACGATATGCTGTGTGCCACGAAACTCCTTACGGATCAAATGGTATGGGCACCGGAGCAACGGAGATCAGGTCCTAAGCCCCACGCCCTCGGTTTGCAGCCCCAGCTTCTATGGGAAACAATGTTGTCTTGCCCAAGGTGGAGTAGGATTCGGTAATAGAAATGTGATGGATAGGTTGTCATCCTTTTCGCGGCTCACGACGTGCGATCCATGACAGAAAAACAGTGCAAAAGAAGAAATGTGTCCCGAAACTGATGAAAATGTTCGATTTTGGGCTCTGAAAACAGGCGCAGCCAAGCAAGCTTTCTGCCCCAATCGTAGAGCTTTTGGAAAGCTTTTCAACGGTATGCTATGCGCTGCAAAACTCCTTACGGATCAAAAGTTATAGGCACCGGAGCCACGGAGGCCAGGTCCTAAGCCCCACGCCCTCAATTTGTGGCCCCAGCCTCTACAGGAAGTGAAGTTTCTTGCCCATGGTGTGTGGGATTTGGTAATAGAAATGTGATGGATTAGGTTGTCATCCTTTTTACGGCTCACGACGTACGATCCAGGACAGAAAAACAGCGCAAAAGAAGAAAAGTGTCCCGAAACTGATGAAAACATTAGATTTTGGGCTCCGACAATAGGCGCAGCGAAGCAGGCTTGTTGCCCCCATCGTAGAACTCTCTGAGAGCATTCCAACGGTATGTTGTGCAATGCGTACTCCTTACGGATCAAAAGCTAAGGGCACCGGACCGACGGAGACTTGGTCTTAAGCCCCACACCCTCGGTTTGCGGGCCTAGCCGCTACGTGAAGCGAAGTTGTCTTGCCCAAGGTGGCATGGGATTCGGTAATAGAAATGTGATGGATTAGGTTGTTGTCTTTTTCACTGCTCATGACGTACGATCCGGAAAGGAAAAATAGCGCAAAAGAAGAAAAATGTCCTAAAACTGATGAAAACGTTCGATTTTGGGCTCTAAAAACTAGCGCAGCCAACCAGGCTTTCTGCCATAATCGTAGAGCTCTCGGAGAGCTTTCCAACAGTATGTTGTGCGCTGCATAACTCCTTATGGATCAAAAGTTATGGACACCTGAGCGACGGAGATGTAGTCCTAAGCACCATGCCCTCGGTTTGCGAGCCCAGCTTCTAATTGAAGCGAAGTTGTCTTGCCCAAGGTGGCGTGTAATTCGGTAATAGAAATGTGATGGATTAGGTTGTCATCCTTTTTGCGGCTCACGACATACGATCCGGGACGGAAAAACAACGCAAATGAAGAAAAGTGTCCAGAAACTGATGAAAATGTTCGATTTTGGTCTCCGAAAATAGGCGCTGCCGAGTAGGCTTGCTGCCCCCGTCATAGAGCTCTCGGAGAGCTTTCCAACGGTAGGCTGTACGCCGCGTAACTCCCTACGAATCAAAAGTTATGGGCTTCAGAGCGATGGAGACCTGGTCCTAAGCCCCAAGCCCTCGGTTTGTGGGCCCATCCTCTATGTGAAGCGAAGTTGTCTTACCCAAGGTAGCATGAGATTTGGTAATAGAAATGTGATGGATTATGTTGTCATCCTTTTTGCAGCTCACGACGTATGATCCAGGATGAAAAAATAGCGCAAAAGAAGAAAAGTGTCCCGAAACTGATAAAAACGTTCGATTTTGGGCTCCGACAATAGGCGCAGTCAAGCAGGCTTACTGCCCCCATCGTAGAACACTCGGAGTGCTTTGCACCGGTATGCTGTGTGCCGCGTTACTCCTTACGGATCAAAAGTTATGGGTACCGGTGCAACGGAGACCAGGTCTTAAGCCCCACGCTCTCAGTTTACGGGCCTAGCCTCTACGTGAAGCAAAGTTGTCTTGCCTAAGGTGGCGTGGGATTCGGTAATAGAAATGTGATAGATTAGGTTGTCTTTCTATTCGCGGCTCACGACATATGATCCGGGACAGAAAAATAGCACAAAAGAAGAAAAGTGTCCTGAAACTGATGAAAACGTTAGATTTTGGGCTCCGAAAATAGGCACAACTATGAAGGCTTTCTGCCTCCATCGTAGAGCTCTCGTAGAGCTTTCCAACGGTATGCTGTGTGCCGCATAACTCCTTATGGATCAAACATTATGGGCATCGGAGCCACGGAGACCTGGTCCTAAGCCCCACGCCCTCGGTTTGCGGGCACAGCCTCTACGTGAAGCGAAGTTGTCTTGCCCAAGGTGCCATAGGATTCAGTAATAGAAATGTGATGGATTAGGTTATCATCCTTTTCGCCGCTCACGACGTACGATCCGGGACGGAAAAACAGCGTAAAAGAAGAAAAATATCCTGAAACTGATGAAAACATTCGATTTTGGGCTCCAAAAATAGGCAAAGCAGAGCAAGCTTGCTTCCCCAAGGTGCCATAGGATTCAGTAATAGAAATGTGATGGATTAGGTTGTCGTCCTTTTCGCGGATCACGACGAACGATCTGGGACGGAAAAATAGTACAAAAGAAGAAAAGTGTCCCGAAACTAATGAAAATGTTCAATTTTTTGCTCTGAAAATAAGAGCAGCGGAGCAAGCTTGCTGCCCCCGTCGTACAGCTCTCGGAGAGCTTTCCAACGGTATGCTGTGCACCGCGTAACTCCTTTTGGATCAAAAGTTCTGGGCACCGGAGCGACGGAGACCTGGTCCTAAGCCCCAAGCCCTCGGTTTGCGGGCCCATCCTCTACGTGAAGCGAAGTTGTCTTGCCCAAGGTGGCGTGGGATTTGGTAATAGAAATGTGATAGATTAGGTTGTCGTCCTTTTTGCGGCTCAAGACGTACGATCCAGGATGAAAAAATAGCGCAAAAGAAGAAAAGTGTCCCGAAACTGATGAAAACGTTCGATTTTGGGCTACGAAATAGGCGCAACTGAGCATGCTTTCTGTCCCATCGTAGAGCTCTCGAAGAGCTTTCCAACGGTATGCTGTGTGCCGCATAACTCCTTATGGATCAAACATTATGGGCATCGGAGCCACGGAGACCTGGTCCTAAGCCCCACGCCCTCGGTTTGCGGGCACAGCCTCTACGTGAAGCGAAGTTGTCTTGCCCAAGGTGCCATAGGATTCAGTAATAGAAATGTGATGGATTAGGTTGTCATCCTTTTCGCCGCTCACGACGTACGATCCGGGACGGAAAAACAGCGCAAAAGAAGAAAAATATCCTGAAACTGATGAAAACATTCGATTTTGGGCTCCAAAAATAGGCAAAGCAGAGCAAGCTTGCTTCCCCAAGGTGCCATAGGATTCAGTAATAGAAATGTGATGGATTAGGTTGTCGTCCTTTTCGCGGCTCACGACGAACGATCCGGGACGGAAAAATAGTACAAAAGAAGAAAAATGTCCCGAAACTAATAAAAATGTTCAATTTTTTGCTCTGAAAATAAGAGCAGTGGAACAAGCTTGCTGCCCCCGTCGTACAGCTCTCGGAGAGCTTTCCAACAGTATGCTGTGCACCGCGTAACTCCTTTTGGATCAAAAGTTATGGGCACCGGAGAGACGGAGACCTGGTCCTAAGCCCCAAGCCCTCGATTTGCGGGCCCATCCTCTACGTGAAGCGAAGTTGTCTTGCCCAAGGTGGCGTGGGATTTGGTAATAGAAATGTGATGGATTAGGTTGTCGTCCTTTTTGCGGCTCAAGACGTACGATCCAGGATGAAAAAATAGCGCAAAAGAAGAAAAGTGTCCCGAAACTGATGAAAACGTTCGATTTTGGGCTACGAAATAGGGGCAACTGAGCATGCTTTCTGTCCCATCGTAGAGCTCTCGAAGAGCTTTCCAACGATATGCTGTGCGCCGCGTAACTCCTTAAGAATCAAAAGTTATGGGCACCGGAGCGACGGAGACCTAGTCCTAAGCCCCACACCCACGGTTTGTGGGCCCAGCCTCTACGTGAATTGAAGTTGTCTTGCCTAAGGTGCCGTGGGATTCGGTAATAGAAATGTGATGGATTAGGTTGTTGTCCTTTTCGCCGCTCACGACGTACGATCCGAGACGAAAAAATAGTGTAAAAGAAGAAAAATGTCCAGAAACTAATGAAAACGTTTGATTTTGGGCAGCGAAAACAGGCGCAGCCAAGCAGGATTTCTACCCCCATTGCAGAGCTCTTGGAGAGCTTTCCAACGGTATGTTGTACGTCGCGTAACTCCTAACGGATCAAATGTTATGGACACCGGAGCGACAGAGAGCTGGTCCTAAGCCCTACGCCATCGGTTTGCGGCCCCAGCCTTTACGGGAAACAAAGTTGTCTTGCCCAAGGTAGAGTGGGATTCGGTATTAGAAATTTGATGGATTAGGTTGTCATCCTTTTCGCGGCTCGTGACATACGATCCGGGATGAAAAAATAGTGCAAAAGAAGAAAAGTGTCCCGAAATAGATGAAAACGTTTGATTTTGGGCTCCAAAAATAGGCAAAGCGGAGCAAGCTTGCTACCCGCATCGTAGAGCTCTTGGAGAGCTTTCCAATGGTATGTTGTGCACCGCGTAACTCCATACGGATCAAAAGTTATGGGCACCGGAGTGACGGAGACCTGGTCCTAAGCCCCACGCCCTCGGTTTGCGGGCCCAGCCTCTACGTGAAGTGAAGTTGCCTTGCCCAAGGTGGCGTGGGATTCTATAATAGAAATGTGATGGATTAGGTTGTCATCCTTTTCGCGGCTCACGACGTACAATCCGGGACCAAAAAATAACGCAAAAGAAGAAAAGTGTCCCGAAACTGATGAAAACGTTCGATTTTGGTCTACAAAATAGGCGCAACCGAGCATGCTTTCTGTCCCATCGTAGAGCTCTCGGAGAGCTTTCCAACGGTATGCTGTGCGCAGCGTAACTCCTTAAGAATCAAAAGTTATGGGCACTAGAGCGACGGAGACTTGGTCCTAAGCCCCATACCCACGGTTTGCGGGCCCAGCCTCTACGTGAATTGAAGTTGTCTTGCCTAAGGTGCCGAGGATTCGGTAATAGAAATGTGGTGGATTAGGTTGTTATCCTTTTCGCAGCTCACGACGTACGATCCGAGACGAAAAAACAGTGCAAAAGAAGAAAAGTGTCCAAAAATTGATGAAAACGTTCGATTTTGGGTAGCGAAAACAGGCGCAGCCAAGCAGGCTTTCTGCCCCCGTTGCAAAGCTCTTGGAGAGCTTTCCAGTGGTATGTTGTGCGCCGCGTAACACCTAACGGATCAAATGTTATGGGCACCGGAGCGACAGAGAGCTGGTCCTAATCCCCACGCCATCGGTTTGCAGCCCTAGCCTTTACGGGAAACAAAGTTGTCTTTCCCAAGGTAGTGTGGGATTTGGTATTAGAAATTTGATGGATTAGGTTGTCATCCTTTTCGTGGCTCATGACGTACGATTCCGGACGGAAAAACAGCGCAAAAGAAAAAAAGTGTCCCGAAATAGATGAAAATGCTCGATTTTGAGCTCCAAAAATAGGCAAAGCAGAGCAAGCTTGCTGCCCATGTCGTAGAGCTCTCAGAGAGTTTCCCAACGGTATGTTGTGCGCCGCGTAACTCCATACGAATCAAAAGTTATGGGCACCGGAGCGACAGAGACCTGGTATAAAGCCCCACGCCCTCGGTTTGCAGGCCCAGCCTCTACGTGAAGTGAAGTTGCCTTGCCCAAGGTGGCGTGGGATTCGATAATAGAAATGTGATGGATTAGGTTGTCGTCCATTTCGCAGCTCACGACGTACAATCCGGGATAGAAAAATAACGCAAAAAAAAGAAAAGTGTCCCGAAACTGATGAAAACGTTCGATTTTGGGCTACGAAATAGGCGCAGCCGAGCATGCTTTATGTCCTATCGTAGAGCTCTCGGAGAGCTTTCCAACGATATGCTATGCGCCGTGTAACTCCATACGGATCAAAAGTTATGGGCACCAGAGAGACGGAGACCTGGTCCTAAGCCCCATGCCCTCGGTTTGCGGGCCCAGCCTCTTCGTGAAGCGAAGTTATCTTGCCCAAGGTGGCGTTTGATTTGGTAATAGAAATGTGATGGACTAGGTTGTCATCGTTTTCGCAGCTCATGACGTAAGATCCGGGACGGAAAAACTGCGCAAAAGAAAAAAAGTGTCCAGAAACTGATGAGAACGTTCAATTTTGGGCTCTAAAAACAAGCGCAGCTTAGCAGGCTTTCTGCCCCAATCGTAGAGCTCTCGGAGTGCTTTTTAACGGTATGCTGTGTGCCGCGTAACTCCTTACGGATCAAAAGTTATGGGCACCGGAGCGACGGAGACCTGGTACTAAGCCCCACGCCCTTGGTTTGCGGGCCCAACCTCTACGTGAAACAAAGTTGTCTTGCCCAAGATGACATAGGATTCAGTAATAGAAATGTGATGGATTAGGTTGTCGTCCTTTACGCAGCTCACGACGTACGATCCGGGACGGAAAAACAGCGCAAAAGAAGAAAAATATAGCCAAACAGATGAAAATGTTCGATTTTGGTCTCTGAAAATAAGCACAGTAGAGCAGGCTTGCTGCCCCCGTCGTAGAACTCTTGGAGAGATTTCCAACGGTATGCTGTGCACCACGTAACTCTTTACGGATCCAAAGTTATGGGCACCGGAGCGACGGAGACCTAGTCCTAAGCCCCACGCCCTTGGTTTGCGAGCCCAGCCTCTATGTGAAGTAAAGTTGTCTTGCCCAAGGCGGCGTGGGATTCGATAATAGAAATGTGATGGATTAGGTTGCCGTACTTTTTGCTGCTCAACGACTTACGATGCAGGACGAAAAAACAGCGCAAAAGAAGAAAAGTGTCCCAAAACTGATTAAAATGTTTGATTTTGGGTTCTGACAACAGGCGCAGCCAAGCAGACTTGTTGCCCCCATCGTAGAACTCTCGAAGAGCTTTCTAACGGTATGCTGTGCACCGCGTAACTCCTTACGGATCAAAAGTTATAGGCACCGGATCGACAGAGACCTTGCCCTAAGCCCCACGCCCTCGGTTTGCAGGCCCAGCCTCTACGTGAAGCAAAGTTGTCTTGCCCAAGGTGGCATGGGATTCGGTAATAGAAATGTGATGGATTAGGTTGTCGTCCTTTTCGCGGCTCACGACGTACGATCCGGGATGGAAAAATAGCACAAAAGAAGAAAAGTATCAAAAAACTGATGAAAACGTTTAATTTTGGGCACCGAAAATAGGCGCAGCCAAGCAGGCTTTCTGCCCCCATCGTAGAGCTCTCGGAGAGCTTTCCAACGGTATGTTGTGCGCCGCATAACTCCTTACGGATGAAAAGTTATGGGCACCGGAGCGACGGAGAGTTGGACCTAAGCCCCACGCCCTCGGTTTGCGGCCCCAGCCTCTACGGGAAGCGAAGTTGTCTTGCCCAAGGAAGAGTGGGATTCGGTAATAGAAATGTGATGAATTAAGTTGTCTTCCTTTTTGCGGCTCATGACGTACGAGCCGGGACAGAAAAAAAATGCAAACAAAGAAAAGTATCCCAAAACTGATGAAAATGTTTGATTTTGGGCTCTAAAAATAGGCGCAGCCAAGCAGGTTTTCTGCCCCCATCGTAGAGCTCTCAGAGAGTTTTCCAACGGTATGCTGTTCACCGCGTAACTCCATACGGATCAAAAGTTATGGGCACCGGAGCGTCGTAGACCAGGTCCTAAGCCCCACGCCCTCGGTTTTTCCGGGCCCAGCCTCTACGTGAAGCGAAGTTGTCTTGCCTAAGGTAGCGTGGGATTCGGTAATAGAAATGTGATGGATTAGGTTGTTGTCCTTTTCCCAGCTCACGACGTACGATCTGCGACGGAAAAACAGCGCAAAATAAGAAAAGTGTCCAGAAACTGATGAAAACGTTCGATTTTGGGATTAAAAAACAGGCGCATCTAAGCAGGCTTTTTGCCCCCATCGCAGAGCTCTCGGAGAGCTTTCCAACTGTATGTTGTGCGCCATGTAACTCCATACAGATCAAATATTATGGGCACCGGAGCGACGGAGACCTGGTCCTAAGCTTCGCACCCTCGGTTTGCGAGCCCAGCCTCTACGTGAAGCGAATTTGTCTTGCCCAAGGTGGTGTGGGATTCGATAATAGAAATGTGATGGATTAGGTTGTCGTCCTTTTAGCGACAGACGATGTACGATCCGGGACAGAAAGACAGTGCAAAAGAAGAAATATGTCCCGAAACTGATTAAAATGTTCAATTTTGGGCTCTGAAAATAAGCGCAACCAAGCAGGCTTTTTCCCCCAATCGTAGAGCTCTTGGAGAGCTTTCCAATGGTATGCTGTGCGCTGCGTAACTCCTTACGGATCAAAAGTTCTGGGCACCAGAGCGACGGAGACCTGGTCCTAAGCCCCACGCCCTCGGTATGCGGCCCCACGCCCTCGGTATGCGGCCCCAACATCTACGGGTAGCGAAGTTGTCTTCCCCAAGGAAGAGTAGAATTCAGTAATAGGAATGTGATGGATTAGGTTGTCGTTCTTTTTGCGGCTCACGATGTACGATCCGGGACAGAAAAAAAATGCAAAAGAAGAAAAGTGTCCCAAAACTGATGAAAACGTTCGATTTTGGGCTCTGAAAACAGGCGCGGCCAAGCAGGTTTTCTACCACCATCATAGAGCTCTCGGAGAGCTTTCCAACGGTATGCTGTACACCACGTAACTCCATACGGATCAAAAGTTATGGGCACCAGAGCGACGGAGACCTTGTCCTGAGCCCCACGCCCTCGGTTTGTGGGCCTAGCCAGTACGTGAAGCGAAGTTGTTTTGCCCAAGGTGGCGTGGGATACGATAATAGAAATGTGATGGATTAGGTTGTCGTCCTTTTCGCGGCTCACGACGTGAGATTCGGGAAGGAAAAACAACGCAGAAAAAAGAAAAGTGTCCCGAAACTGATGAAAATGTTCGATTTTGGGCTCTTAAAATAGGCGCAATCGAGCAGGCTTGCTGTCCCCGTCATAGAGATCTCGAAGAGCTTTCCAACGGTATGCTGTGCGCCGCGTAACGCCTTACGGATCAAAAGTTATGGGCACCGGATCGACGGAGACCTGGTCCTAAGTCCCACGCCCACGGTTTGCGGGCCCAACATCTACGTGAATCGAAATTGTCTTGCCCAAGGTGCCATGGGATTCGATAATAGAAATGTGATGGATTAGGTTGTCGTCTTTTTCGCGGCTCACGACGTACGATCCGAGACAGAAAAAGAGTGCAAACGAAGAAAAATGTCCTAAAACTGATGAAAATGTTCAATTTTGGGCTCTAAAAACAGGTGCAGCCAAGCAGGCTTTTTGCCCCCATCGTAGAGCTCTCGGAGAGCTTTCCAACAGTATGCTGTGCACCGCGAAACTCCTTACGGATCAAATGTTATGGGCACCGGAGCGACGGAGACCTGGTCCAAAGCCCCACGCACTCGGTTTGCGGCCCCAGCCTCTACGAGAAGTGAAGTTGTCTTGCCCAAGGTGGAGTGGGATTCAGTAATAGAAATGTGATGGATTAGGTTGTCGCCCTTTTCGCGGCTCACGACGTACGATCCGGGACAGAAAAATTGTTCAAAAGAAGAAAAAGTGTTCCGAAACTGATGAAAATGTTCAATTTTCGGCTCTTAAAACAAGTGCAGCCAAGCAGGCTTTCTACCCACATCGTAGAGCTCTCGGTGAGCTTTCCAACGGTATGTTGTGCGCTACGTAACTCCTTACGGATAAAAAATTATGGGCACTGGAGCGACGTAGACCTGGTCCTAAGCCCTACACCCTTGGTTTGTGGCCCCAGCCTCTACGGGTAGCGAAGTTTCTTGCCCAAGGTGGAGTGGGATTCGGTAATAGAATTGTGATGGATTAGGTTGTCGCCCTTTTTGTGGCTCACGACGTACGATCCAGGACGAAAAAATAGAGCAAAAGAAGAAAAGTATCCCAAAACTGATGAAAATGTTCGATTTTAGGCTCCGTCAACAAGCGCAGTTAAGCAAGCTTGCTGCACCAATAGTAGAACTCTCGGAGTGCTTTCCAACGGTATGCTGTGCGCCATGTAACTCCTTATGGATCAAAAGTTATGGGCACCGGAGCGACGTAGACCTGGTCCTAAGCCCCACGTCCTCGGTTTGCGGTCCAAGCCTCTACGTGAAACGAAGTTGACTTGCCCAAGGTGGCGTGGGATTCGGTAATAGAAATGAGATGGATTAGTTTGTCGTCCTTTTCGCGGCTCACGACTTACTATCCGGGACGGAAAAACAGCGCAAAAGAAGAAAAGTATCCAGAAACTGACGAAAACGTTCAATTTTGGGCTCCAAAAATAGGCGTAGTTAAGCACGCTTTCTGCTGCCATCGTAGAGCTCTCAGAGAGCTTTCCAACGGTATGATGTGCGTCGCGTAACTCCATACGGATCAAAAGTTATGGGCACCGGAGCGACGGAGACCTGGTCCTAAGCCCCATGCCATCGGTTTGCGGGCCCAGCCTCTACGTGAAGCGAATTTGTCGTGCCCAAGGTCATGTGGGATTCGATAATAGAAATGTGATGGACTAGGTTGTCGTCCTTTTCGCGGCTCACGACGTACGATCCGGGACGAAAAAATAACGTAAAAGAAGAAAAATGTCCTGAAAATGATGAAAATGTTCGATTTTGGACAATGAAAATAGGCGCAGTCGAGCAGGCTTGCTGCCCTCGTCGTAGAGCTCTCGGAGGGCTTTCCAACGGTATGTTGTGCGTTGCGTAACTCCTTATGGATCAAAACTTATGGGCACCGGAGCGACGGAGACCTGGTCCGAAGCCCCACGCCCACAGTTTGTGGGCCCAGCCTGTACGTGAATCGAAGTTGTCTTGCCCAAGGTGCCGTGGGATTCGATAATAGAAATGTGATGGATTAGGTTGTCGTCCTTTTCGCGGCTCACGATGTACGATCCGGGACGCAAAAACTGCGCAAAGGAAGAAAAGTGTCCAGAAACTGACGAAAACGTTCGATTTTGGGCACCAAAAATAGGAGCAACCAATCATGCTTTCTGCCCCTATTGTAGAGCTCTCGGAGAGCTTTTCAACGGTATGCTGTGCGCCGTGAAACTCCTTACGGATCAAATGTTATGGGCACCGGAAGGACAGAGACCTGGTCTAAAGCCCCATGCCCTCGGTTTGCAGCCCAGCCTCTACGGGAAGCGAAGTTGTCTTGCCCAAGGTGGAGTGGGATTCAGTAATAGAAATGTGATGGATTAGGTTGTCGTCCTTTTCGCGGCTCACGACGTACGATCCGGGATAGAAAAACAGTGCAAAAGAAGAAAAGTGTCCCAAAACTGATGAAAACGTTTGATTTTGGGCTGTGAAAATAGGTGAAGCCAAGCAGGCTTTCTTCCCCCATTGTAGAGGTCTCGGAGAGCTTTCCAACGTAATGCTGTGCGCTGCGTAACTCCTTACGGATCAAAAGTTATGGGCACCGGAGCGAGGGAGACCTGGTCCTAAGCCCCACGCCCTCGGTTTACGGCCCTAGCCTCTACGGGAAGTGAAGTTTCTTACCCAAGGTGGCAAGGGATTTGGTAATAGAAATTTGATGGATTCGGTTGTCGTCCTTTTTGCGGCTCACGACGTACGATCCAGGAAGAAAAAATAGCAAAAAAAAAGAAAAGTATCCCGAAACTGATAAAAATGTTCGATTTAGAGCTCCGACAACAGGCGCAGTCGAGTAGGCTTGCTACCTCCATTGTAGAACTCTCGGACAGCTTTCCAACGGTATGCTGTGCGCCGCGTAACTCCTTACGGATCAAAATTAATGGGCATCGGAGCGACGTAGACCTGGTCTTGAGCCCCACACCCTCTGTTTGCGGGCCCAGCCTCTACGTGAATCGAAATTGTCTTGCCCAAGATCGCGTGGGATTCGGTAATAAAAATGTGATGAATTAGGTTGTCGTCCTTTCGCTACTCACGATGTATGATCCGGGACCAAAAAACAGTGCAAAAGAAGAAAAGTGTCCAGAAAATGATGAAAACGTTCGATTTTGGGATCCAAAAACAAGCGCAGCTAAGCAGGCTTTCTGCCCCTATCGTAGAGCCCTCAGAGAGCTTTCCAACGGTATGCTGTGCGCAGCATAACTGCTTACGAAAAAGATGTTATGGGCACCGTAGCCACAGAGACCTGGTCTTAAGCCCCACGCCCTCGGTTTGCGGCCACAGCCTCTACGGGAAGTGAAGTTGTCTTGCCCAAGTTGGAATGGGATTTGATAATAGAAATGTGATGGATTAGGTTGTCGTCCTTTTCGCAGTTCACGACGTACGATCCGGGACAGAAAAATAGTGCAAAAGAAGAAAAGTGTCCCGAAACTGATGAAAACGTTCGATTTTGGGGTTTGAAAATAGGCACAGCCAAGCAGGATTTCTGCCTCCATCGTAGAGCTCTCGGAGAGCTTTCCAACGGTATACTGTGCGCTGCGTAACTCTTTACGGATCAAAAGTTATGGGCACCGAAGCGACGAAGACCCGGTCCTAAGCCACACACCCTCGGTTTGCGGCCCCAGCCTCTACGGGAAGCGAAGTTTCTTGTCCAAGGTAGCATAGGATTTGTTAATATAAATTTGATGGATTAGGTTGTCGTCCTTTTTGCGGCTCACGACGTACGATCCAGGATGAAAAAATAGCGCAAAAGAAGAAATGTATCCCGAAACTGATTAAAACGTTCGATTTTTGGCTCTGAAAACAGGCGCAGTCAAGCAGGCTTGCTGCCCCCATTGTAGTACTCTCGGAGAGCTTTCCAACGGTTTGCTGTGCGCCGCGTAACACCTTACGGATCAAAAGTTATGGGCACCGGAGCGACGTAGACCTGGTCCTAAGCCCCACGCCCTCAGTTTGCAAGCCCAGCCTCTACGTCAAGCAAAGTTGTCTTTCCCAAGGTGGCATGGGATTCAGCAATTGAAATGTGATGGATTAGGCTGTCGTCCTTTTCGCGACTCACGACATACGATCCGGGACGGAAAAACAGCGCAAAAGAAGAAAAGTGTCCAGAAACTAATGAAAACGTTAAATTTTGGGCCCCAAAAACAGGCGCAGCAAAGCAGGCTTTCTGCCCCCATCGTAGAGCACTCGGAGAGCCTTCCAACGGTATGCTTTGCGCCGCATAACTCCTTGCGGATCAAATGTTATGGGGACCGGAGCCACGCAGACCTGGTCCTAAGCCCCACGCCCTCGGTTTGCGGGCCCAGCCTCTACGTGAAGCGAAGTTATCTTGCCTAAGGTGGCGTAGGATTCAGTAATAGAAATGTGATGGATTAGGTTGTCATCCTTTTCGCCGCTCACGACGTACAATCCGGGACGGAAAAACAGCGCAAAAGAAGAAAAATATCCTGAAACTGATGAAAACATTCGATTTTGGACTCCAAAAATAGGCAAAGCAGAGCAAGCTTGCTTCCCCAATCGTAGAGCTCTCGGAGAGCTTTCCAACAGTATGCTGTGCGCCGCGTTACTCCTTACGGATCAAAAGTTATGGGCACTGGAGCGACGGAGACCTAGTCCTAAGCCCCACGCCCTCGATTTGCGGGCCCAGCCTCTATGTGAATCGAAGTTGCCTTGCCCAAGGCAGCGTGGGATTCGATAATAGAAATGTGATGGATTAGGTTGTCATCCTTTTCGAGGCTCATGACATACGATCCGGGATGAAAAAATAACGCAAAAGAAGAAAAGTGTCCCGAAACTGATGAAAACGTTTGGTTTTGAGCTCCGAGAATAGGCGCAGCCAAGCAGGTGCGCTGCCCCCGTCGTAGAGGTCTCGGAGAGCTTTCCAACGGTATGCTATGCGCCGTGTAACTCCTTACAAATCAAAAGTTATGCGCACCGAAACGACGGAGACCTGGTCCTAAGCCCCACTCCCACAATTGGCGAGCCCAGCTTCTGAAGTTGTCTTGCCCAAGGTGCCGTGGGATTTGGTAATAGAAATGTGATGGATTAGGTTGTCGTCTTTTTCGCGGCTTATGACGTACGATTCGGGACGTAAAAACAGCGCAAAAGAATAAAAGTATCCAAAAACTGATGAAAACGTTCGATTTTGCGCACCGAAAATAGGCGCAGCCAAACATACTTTCTGCCCCATTGTAGAGCTCTTGGAGGGCTTTCGAATGGTATACTGTGCACCACGAAACTCCTTACGGATCAAATGTTATAGGCACTGGAGCGACGGAGACCTGGTCCTAAGCCCCACGCCCTCGGTTTGCGGCCCCAGCCTCTACGGGAAGCGAAGTTGTCTTGCCCAATGTAGAGTGGGATTCGGTAATAGAAATGTGATGGCTTAGGTTGTCATCCTTTTCGCGGCTCACGACGTATGATCCGGGACAGAAAAACAGTACAAAAGAAGAAAAATGTCCCGAAACTGATGAAAATATTCAATTTTGGGCTATGAAAACAGGCGCAACCAAGCAAGTTTTCTGCCCCCATCGTAGATCTCTCGGAGAGCTTTCCAACGGTATGTTGTACGCTGCGAAACTCCTTAAGGATCAAAAGTTATGAGCACTGGAGCGACGGAGACCTAGTCCTAAGCCCGACGCCCTCTGTTTGCGGCCCCAGCCACTACGGGAAGTGAAGCTTCCTGCCTAAGGTGGCACGGGATTTGGTAATAGAAATGTGATGAATTAAGTTGTCATCCTTTTTGCGGCTCACGACGTACGATCCAGGACGGAAAAAACAGTGCAACAAAAGAAAAATGTCCCGAAACTGATGAAAACGTTCGATTTTGGGCTCTGAAAATAGGCGCAGCCCAGTAGGTTTTCTGCCCCCATTGTAGAGCTCTCGGAGTGCTTTCCAACGGTATGCTCTGCACCGCGTAACTCCTTGCGGATCAAAAGTTATGGGCACCGGAGCGACGGAGAGCTGGTCCTAAGCCCCACGCCCTCGGTTTGTGGCCCCAGCCTCTACAGGAAGCGAAGTTGTCTTGCTTTAGGTAGAGTGGGATTCGGTAATAGAAATGTGATGGATTAGGTTGTCGTCCATTTCGCGGCTCATGACGTACGATCCGGGACAGAAAAACAGTGCAAAAGAAGAAAAGTGTCCCGAAACTGATGAAAACGTTCGATTTTGGGCTCTGAGAATAGGCACAGCCTAGCAAGTTTTCTGGCCACGTCATAGAGCTCTCGGAGAGCTTTCCAACGGTATGCTTTGCGTCGCGTAAATCCTTACGGATCAAAAGTTATTGGCACCGAAGCGATGGAGACTAGGTCCTAAGCCCTACGCCGTCGGATTGCGGGCCTAGCCTCTACGTGAAGGGAAGTTGTCTTGCCCAAGGTGGTGTGGGATTCGATAATAGAAATGTGATGGATTCGGTTGTCGTCCTTTTCGCGGCTCACAACGAACGATCCGGGACCGAAAAACAGCGTAAAAAGAGAAAAGTGTCCAGAAACTAATGAAAACGTTCGATTTTGGGCTCCGAAAATAGGTGCAGCCGAGCATGCTTGCTGCCCCCATCGTAGAGCTCTCGGAAAGCTTTCCAATGGTATGATGTGCGCCGCGTAACTCATTACGGATCAAAAGTTATGGGCACCGAAGCGACGGAGACCTGGTCCTAAGCCCACGCCCTCAGTTTGCGGGCCCAGCCTCTACGTAAAGCGAAGTTGTCTTGCCCAAGGTGGCGTGGGATTCGATAATAGAAATGTGATGGATTAGGTTGTCATTCTTTTCGCTGCTCACGACATACGATCCGGGATGGAAAAACTACGCAAAAAAAGAAAAGTGTCCCGAAACTGATGAAAACGTTTGATTTTGGGCTCTGAAAATAGGCACAGCTAAAGCTGGCTTGCTGACCCCGTCGTAGATCTCTCAGAGAGTTTTCCAAAGGTATGTTGTGCGCCGCGTAACGCCTTATGGATCAAAACTTATCGGCACCGGAGCGACGGAGACCTAGTCCTAAGCCCCACGCCCACTGTTTGCGGGCCCAGCCTCTACGTGAATCGAAGTTGTCTTGCCCAAGGTGCCATGGGATTCGGTAATAAAAATGTGATAGATTAGGTTGTCGTCCTTTTCGAGGCTCACGACGTACGATCCTGGACAGAAAAACAGTGCAAAAGAAGAAAAGTATCCCGAAACTGATGAAAATATTCAATTTTGGGCTCTGAAAATAGGCGCAGCCAAACAGGAATTCTGCCCCCATCGTAGAGCTCTCGGAGAGCTTTCCAACAGTATGCTGTGCGCCACGAAACTCCTTACGAATCAAATGTTATGAGCACCGGAGTAACGGAGACTTGGTCCAAAGCCCCACGCCCTCGGTTTGCGGCCCCAGCCTCTACGGGAAGCGAAGTTGTCTTGCCCAAGGTGGAGTAGGATTCGGTAATAGAAATGTGATGGATTAGGTTGTCGTCCGTTTTGCGGCTCACGACGTACGATCCGGGACAGAAAAACAGTACAAAAGAAGAAAAGTGTCTCGAAACTGATGAAAATGTTTGATTTTGTGCTCTGAAAATAGGCACAGCCAAGCACGCTTTCTGCCCCCATCGTAGTGCTCTCGGAGAGTTTTACAACGGTATGCGGTGCACTACATAACTCCTTACAGATCAAAAGTTATGGGCACTGGAGCGACGGAGACCAGGTCCTAAGCCCCACACCCTCGGTTTGCGGCCCCAGCCTCTACGGGAAGCGAAGTTTCTCGCCCAAGGTGGCGTGGGATTTGGTAAGAGAAATATGATAGATTAGGTTGTCGTCCTTTTTACGGCTCACGACGTACGATCCAAGATGGAAAAATAGCGCAAAAGAGGAAAAGTGTCCCAAAACTGATGAAAACGTTCGATTTTGGGCTTCGACAACAGGGGCAATCAAGTTGGCTTGCTACACCAATCGTAGAACTCTCGGAGAGCTTTCCAACAGAATGTTGTGCGCCGCGTAACTCTTTACAGATCAAAAGTTATGGGCACCGGAGCGACGTAGACCAGGTCCTAAGCCCCACGCCCTCGGTTTCCGGGCCTAGCCTCTACGTGAAGCGAAGTTGTCTTGCCTAAGGTAGTGTGGGATACGATAATAGAAATGTGATGGATTAGGTTGTCGTCCTTTTCCCAGCTCACGACGTGAGATTCGGGAAGGAAAAACAACGCAAAAAAAAGAAAAGTGTCCAGAAACTGATGAAAACGTTCGATTTTGGGCTTCAAAAACAGGCGCATCTAAGCAGGCTTTTTGGCCCCATCGTAGAGCTCTCGAAGAGCTTTCCAACGGTATGTTGTATGCCATGTAACTCCATACAGATCAAATATTATGGGCACCGGAGCGACGGAGACCTGGTCCTAAGCTTCGCGCCCTCGGTTTGCGGGCCCAGCCTCTACGTGAAGCGAATTTGTCTTGCCCAAGGTGGTGTGGGATTCGAGAATAGAAATGTGATGGATTAGGTTGTCATCCTTTTAGCGACAGACGATGTACGATCCGGGACAGAAAGATAGTGCAAAAGAAGAAATATGTCCCGAAACTGATTAAAACGTTCAATTTTGGGCTCTGAAAATAAGCGCAACCAAGCAGGCTTTTTTCCCCAATCGTAGAGCTCTTAGAGAGCTTTCCAATGGTATGCTGTGCGCTGCGTAACTCCTTACGGATCAAAAGTTCTGGGCACCGGAGCGACGGAGACCTGGTCCTAAGCCCACGCCCTCGGTATGCGGCCCCAACCTCTACGGTTAGCGAAGGTGTCTTCCCCAAGGAAGAGTAGGATTCGGTAATAGAAATGTGATGGATTAGGTTGTCGTTCTTTTTGCGGCTCACGATGTACGATCCGGGACAAAAAAAATGCAAAAGAAGAAAAGTGTCCCAAAACTGATGAAAACGTTCGATTTTGGGCTCTGAAAATAGGCGCGGTCAAGCAGGTTTTCTGCCACCATCATAGAGCTCTCGGAGAGCTTTCCAACGGTATGCTGTTCACCACGTAACTCCATACGGATCAAAAGTTATGGGCACCACGCCCTCGGTTTGTGGGCCTAGCCAGTACGTGAAGCGAAGTTGTTTTGCCCAAGGTGGCGTGGAATACGATAATAGAAATGTGATGGATTAGGTTATCGTCCTTTTCGCGACTCACGACGTGAGATTCGGGAAGGAAAAACAACGCAAAAAAAAGAAAAGTGTCCCGAAACTGATGAAAATGTTCTATTTTGGGCTCTTAAAATAGGCGCAATCGAGCAGGCTTGCTGTCCCCGTCATAGAGATCTCGAAGAGCTTTCCAACGGTATGCTGTGCGCCGCGTAACGCCTTACGGATCAAAAGTTATGGGCACCGGATCGACGGAGACCTGCTCCTAAGTCCCACGCCCACGGTTTGCGGGCCCAACCTCTACGTGAATCGAAATTGTCTTGCCCAAGGTGCCATGGGATTCGATAATAGAAATGTGATGGATTAGGTTGTCATCTTTTTCGCGGCTCACGACGTACGATCCGGGACAGAAAAACAGTGCAAACGAAGAAAAGTGTCCTGAAACTGATGAAAATGTTCGATTTTGGGCTTTAAAAATAGGTGCAGCTAGGCAGGCTTTTTGCCCCCATCATAGAGCTCTCGGAGAGCTTTCCAACAGTATGCTGTGCACCGCAAAACTCCTTACGGATCAAAAGTTATGGGTACCGGAGCGACGTAGACCAGGTCCTAAGCCCCACGCCCTCGGTTTCCGGGCCCAGCCTCTACGTGAAACGAAGTTGTCTTGCCTAAGGTAGCGTGGGATTCGGTAATAGAAATGTGATGGATTAGGTTGTTGTCCTTTTCCCAGCTCACGACGTACGATCTGCGACGGAAAAACAGCTCAAAAGAAGAAAAGTGTCCAGAAACTGATGAAAACGTTCGATTTTGGTCTTCAAAAATAGGCGCATCTTGCCCCAATCGTAGAGCTCTCGGAGAGCTTTCCAACGGTATGTTGTGCGCCATGTAACTCCATACAGATCAAATATTATGGGCACCGGAGCGACGGAGACCTGGTCCTAAGCTTCGCACCCTCGGTTTGCGAGCCCAGCCTCTACGTGAAGCGAATTTGTCTTGCCCAAGGTGGTGTGGGATTCGATAATAGAAATGTGATGGATTAGGTTGTCGTCCTTTTAGCGACAGACGATGTACGATCCGGGACAGAAAGACAGTGCAAAAGAAGAAATATGTCCCGAAACTGATTAAAATGTTCAATTTTGGGCTCTGAAAATAAGCGCAACCAAGCAGGCTTTTTCCCCCAATCGTAGAGCTCTTGGAGAGCTTTCCAATGGTATGCTGTGCGCTGCGTAACTCCTTACAGATCAAAAGTTCTGGGCACCGGAGCGACGGAGACCTGGTCCTAAGCCCCACGCCCTCGGTATGCGGCCCCAACCTCTACGGGTAGCGAAGTTGTCTTCCCCAAGGAAGAGTAGGATTCAGTAATAGAAATGTGATGGATTAGGTTGTCGTTCTTTTTGCGGCTCACGATGTACGATCCGGGACAGAAAAAAAATGCAAAAGAAGAAAAGTGTCCCAAAATTGATGAAAAGGTTCGATTTTGGGCTCTGAAAACAGGCGCGGCCAAGCAGGTTTTCTACCACCATCATAGAGCTCTCGGAGAGCTTTCCAACGGTATGCTGTACACCACGTAACTCCATACGGATCAAAAGTTATGGGCACCAGAACGACGGAGACCTGGTCCTGAGCCCCACGCCCTCGGTTTGTGGGCCTAGCCAGTACGTGAAGTGAAGTTGTTTTGCCCAAGGTGGCGTGGGATACGATAATAGAAATGTGATGGATTAGGTTGTCGTCCTTTTCGCGGCTCACGACGTGAGATTCGGGAAGGAAAAACAACGCAGAAAAAAGAAAAGTGTCCCGAAACTGATGAAAATGTTCGATTTCGGGCTCTTAAAATAGGCGCAATTGAGCAGGCTTGCTGTCCCCGTCGTAGAGATCTCGGAGAGCTTTCCAACGGTATGCTGTGCGCCGCGTAACGCCTTACGGATCAAAAGTTATGGGCACCGGATCGACGGAGACCTGGTCCTAAGTCCCACGCCCACGGTTTGCGGGCCCAACCTCTTCGTGAATCGAAATTGTCTTGCCCAAGGTGCCATGGGATTCGATAATAGAAATGTGATGGATTAGGTTGTCGTCTTTTTCGCGGCTCACGACGTACGATCCGGGACAGAAAAATAGTGCAAACGAAGAAAAGTGTCCTAAAACTGATGAAAATGTTCAATTTTGGGCTCTAAAAACAGGTGCAGCCAAGCAGGCTTTTTGCCCCCATCGTAGAGCTCTCGGAGAGCTTTCCAACAGTATGCTGTGCACCGCGAAACTCCTTACGGATCAAATGTTATGGGCACCGGAGCGACGGAGACCTGGTCCAAAGCCCCACGCACTCGGTTTGCGGCCCCAGCCTCTACGAGAAGTGAAGTTGTCTTGCCCAAAGTGGAGTGGGATTCAGTAATAGAAATGTGATGGATTAGGTTGTCGCCCTTTTCGCGGCTCACGACGTACGATCCGGGATAGAAAAATTGTTCAAAAGAAGAAAAGTGTTCCGAAACTGATGAAAATGTTCAATTTTCGGCTCTTAAAACAAGCGCAGCCAAGCAGGCTTTCTGCCCACATCGTAGAGCTCTCCGTGAGCTTTCCAACGGTATGTTGTGCGCTACGTAACACCTTACGGATAAAAAATTATGGACACTGGAGCGACGTAGACCTGGTCCTAAGCCCTACACCCTTGGTTTGTGGCCCCAGCCTCTACGGGTAGCGAAGTTTCTTGCCCAAGATGGAGTGGGATTCGGTAATAGAATTGTGATGGATTAGGTTGTCGCCCTTTTTGTGGCGCACGACGTACGATCCAGGATGAAAAAATAGAGCAAAAGAAGAAAAGTATCCCAAAACTGATGAAAATGTTCGATTTTGGGCTCCGTCAACAGGCGCAGTTAAGCAAGCTTGCTGCACCAATCGTAGAACTCTCGGAGTGCTTTCCAACGGTATGCTGTGCGCCACGTAACTCCTTATGGATCAAAAGTTATGGGCACCGGAGCGACGTAGACCTGGTCCTAAGCCCCACGTCCTCAGTTTGCGGGCCAAGCCTCTACGTGAAGCGAAGTTGTCTTGCCCAAGGTGGCGTGGGATTCGGTAATAGAAATGTGATGGATTAGTTTGTCGTCCTTTTCGCGGCTCACGACTTACTATCCGGGACGGAAAAACAGCGCAAAAGAAGAAAAGTATCCAGAACCTAATGAAAACGTTCGATTTTGGGCTCAAAAAATAGGCGTAGTTAAGCACGCTTTCTGCTGCCATCGTAGAGCTCTCAGAGAGCTTTCCAACGGTATGATGTGCGTCGCGTAACTCCATACGGATCAAAAGTTATGAGCACCGGAGCGACGGAGACCTGGTCCTTAGCCCCACGCCATCGGTTTGCGGGCCCAGCCTCTACGTGAAGAGAATTTGTCTTGCCCAAGGTCATGTGGGATTCGATAATAGAAATGTGATGGACTACGTTGTCATTCTTTTCGCGGCTCACGACGTACGATCCGGGACGAAAAAATAACGTAAAAGAAGAAAAGTGTCCTGAAAATGATGAAAATGTTCGATTTTGGACAATGAAAATAGACGCAGTCGAGCAGGCTTGCTGCCCTAGTCGTAGAGCTCTCGGAGGGCTTTCCAACGGTATGTTGTGCATTGCGTAACTCCTTATGGATCAAAACTTCTGGGCACCGGAGCGACGGAGACCTGGTCCAAAGCCCCACGCCCACAGTTTGTGGGCCCATCCTGTACGTGAATCGAAGTTGTCTTGCCCAAGGTGCCATGGGATTCGGTAATAGAAATGTGATGGATTAGGTTGTCTTCCTTTTCGCGGCTCACGACGTACGATCCGGGATGCAAAAACTGCGCAAAGGAAGAAAAGTGTCCAGAAACTGATGAAAACTTTCGATTTTGGGCACAAAAAATAGGAGCAACCAATCATGCTTTCTGTCCCTATTGTAGAGCTCTCAGAGAGCTTTCCAACGGTATGCTCTGTGCCGTGAAACTGCTTACGGATCAATTGTTATGGGCACCGGAGGGACAGAGACCTGGACAAAAGCCCCATGCCCTCGGTTTGCATCCCAGCCTCTACGGGAAGCGAAGTTGTCTTGCCCAAGGGGGAGTGGGATTCGGTAATAGAAATGTGATGGATTAGGTTGTCGTCCTTTTTGCGGCTCACGACGGACGATCCGGGGGAGAAAAACAGTGCAAAAAAAGAAAAGTGTCCCAAAACTGATGAAAACGTTTGATTTTGGGCTGTGAAAATAGGTGACGCCAAGCAGGCTTTCTTCCCCTATTGTAGAGGTCTCGGAGAGCTTTCCAACAAAATGCTGTGCGCTGCGTAACTCCTTACGGATCAAAAGTTATGGGCCCCGGAGCGAGGGAGACCTGGTCCTAAGCCCCACGCCCTCGGTTTACGGCCCTAGCCTCTACGGGAAGTGAAGTTTCTTTCCCAAGGTGGCAAGGGATTTGGTAATAGAAATTTGATGGATTCGGTTGTCGTCCTTTTTGCGGCTCACGACGTACGATCCAGGAAGAAAAAATAGCAAAAAAAAAATAAAAGTATCCCGAAACTGATAAAATTGTTCGATTTAGAGCTCCGACAACAGGCGCAGTCGAGTAGGCTTGGTACCTCCATTGTAGAACTCTCGGACAGCTTTCCAACGGTATGCTGTGCGCCGCGTAACTCCTTACGGATCAAAATTAATGGGCATCGGAGCGACGTAGACCTGGTCTTGAGCCCCACACCCTCTGTTTGCGGGCCCAGCCTCTACGTGAATCGAAATTGTCTTGCCCAAGGTCGCGTGGGATTCGGTAATAAAAATGTGATGAATTAGGTTGTCGTCCTTTCGCGGCTCACGACGTATGATCCGGGACCGAAAAACAGTGCAAAAGAATAAAAGTGTCCAGAAAATGATGAAAACGTTCGATTTTGGGCTCCAAACACAAGCGCAGCTAAGCAGGCTTTCTGCCCCTATCGTAGAGCCCTCAGAGAGCTTTCCAACGGTATGCTGTGCGCAGCATAACTACTTACGGAAAAGATGTTATGGGCACCGGAGCCACATAGACCTGGTCTTAAGCCCCACGCCCTCGGTTTGCGGCCACAGCCTCTACGGGAAGTGAAGTTGTCTTGCCCAAGTTGGAATGGGATTTGATAATAGAAATGTGATGGATTAGGTTGTCGTCCTTTTCGCAGTTCACGACGTACGATCCGGGACAGAAAAATAGTGCAAAAGAAGAATAGTGTCCCAAAACTGATGAAAAAGTTTGATTTTGGGGTTTGAAAATAGGTGCAGCTAAGCAGGCTTGCTGCCCCCATCGTAGAGCTCTCGGAGAGCTTTCCAATGGTATGATGTGCGCTGCGTAACTCCTTACGGATCAAAAGTTATGGGCACCGGAGCGACGGAGACCTGGTCCTAAGCCCCACGCCCTCGGTTTGCGGCCCCAGCCTCTACGGGAAGCGAAGTTTCTTGTCCAAGGTAGCATAGGATTTGTTAATATAAATTTGATGGATTAGGTTGTCGTCCTTTTTACGGCTCACGACGTACGATCCCGGATGAAAAAATAGCGCAAAAGAAGAAAAGTATCCCGAAACTGATTAAAACGTTCGATTTTTGGCTCTGAAAACGGGCGCAGGCAAGCAGGCTTGCTGCCCCCATTGTAGTACTCTCGGAGAGCTTTCTAATGGTATGTTGTGCGCCGCGTAACACCTTACGGATCAAAAGTTATGGGCACCGGAGCGACGTAGACCTGGTCCTAAGCCCCACGCCCTCAGTTTGCAAGCCCAGCCTCTACGTGAAGAGAAGTTGTCTTTCCCAAGGTGGCATGGGATTCAGCAATTGAAATGTGATGGATTAGGCTGTCGTCCTTTTCACGGCTCACGACATACGATCCGGGACGAAAAAACAGCGCAAAAGAAGAAAAGTGTCCAGAAACTGATGAAAACGTTAAATTTTGGGCCCCAAAAATAGGCACAACTAAGCAGGCTTTCTGCCCCCATCTTAGAGCTCTCGGAGAGCCTTCCAACGGTATGCTGTGCGCCGCGTAACTCCTTGCGGATCAAATGTTATAGGGACCGAAGCCACGCAGACCTGGTCCTAAGCCCCACGCCCTCGGTTTGCGGGCCCAGCCTCTACGTGAAGCGAAGTTATCTTGCCTAAGGTGGCGTAGGATTCAGTAATAGAAATGTGATGGATTAGGTTGTCATCCTTTTCGCCGCTCACGACGTACGATCCGGGACGGAAAAACAGCGAAAAAGAAGAAAAATATCCTGAAACTGATGAAAACATTTGATTTTGGGCTCCAAAAATAGGCAAAGCAGAGCAAGCTTGCTTCCCCAATCGTAGAGCTCTCGGAGAGCTTTCCAACAGTATGCTGTGCGCCGCGTTACTCCTTACGGATCAAAAGTTATGGGCACTAGAGCGACGGAGACCTAGTCCTAAGCCCCACGCCCTCGGTTTGCGGGCCCAGCCTCTACGTGAATCGAAATTGTCTTGCCCAAGGCAGCGTGGGATTCGATAATAGAAATGTGATGGATTAGGTTGTCATCCTTTTCGAGGCTCATGACATACGATCCGGGATGAAAAAACAACGCAAAAGAAGAAAAGTGTCCCGAAACTGATGAAAACGTTTGATTTTGAGCTCCGAGAATAGGCGCAGCCAAGCAGGTGCACTGTCCCCGTCGTAGAGGTCTCAGAGAGCTTTCCAACGGTATGCTATGCGCCGTGTAACTCCTTACAAATCAAAAGTTATGGGCACCGAAACGACGGAGACCTGGTCCTAAGCCCCACTCCCACAATTGGCGAGCCCAGCTTCTGAAGTTGTCTTGCCCAAGGTGCCATGGGATTTGGTAATAGAAATGTGATGGATTAGGTTTTCGTCCTTTTCGCGGCTTATGACGTACGATTCGGGACGTAAAAACAGCACAAAAGAATAAAAGTAATCAAAAACTGATGAAAACGTTCGATTTTGCGCACCGAAAATAGGCGCAGCCAAGCATACTTTCTGCCCCATCGTAGAGCTCTTGGAGGGCTTTCGAACGATATACTGTGCACCACGAAACTCCTTACGGATCAAATGTTATAGGCACCGGAGCGACGGAGAACTGGTCCTAAGCCCCACGCCCTCGGTTTGCGGCCCCAGCCTCTACGGGAAGCGAAGTTGTCTTGCCCAATGTAGAGTGGGATTCGGTAATAGAAATGTGATGGCTTAGGTTGTCGTCCTTTTCGCGGCTCACGACGTACGATCCAGGATAGAAAAACAGTGCAAAAGAAGAAAAATGTCCCGAAACTGATGAAAATGTTCAATTTTAGGCTATGAAAACAGGCGCAACCAAGCAAGTTTTCTGCCCCCATCGTAGAGCTCTCGGAGAGCTTTCCAACGGTATTTTGTATGCTACGAAACTCCTTACGGATCAAAAGTCATGGGCACTGGAGCGACGGAGACCTAGTCCTAAGCCCGACGCCCTCGGTTTGCGGCCCCAACCACTACGGGAAGCGAAGCTTCCTGCCTAAGGTGGCATGGGATTTGGTAATAGAAATGTGATGGATTAGGTTGTCATCCTTTTCGCGGCTCACGCCGTACGATCCAGGACGAAAAAAATAGTGCAAAAAAAGAAAAATGTCCCGAAACTGATGAAAACGTTCGATTTTGGGCTTTGAAAACAGGCGCAGCCAAGTAGGTTTTCTGCCCCCATCGTAGAACTCTCGGAGTGCTTTCCAACGGTATGCTCTGCGCCGCGTAACTCCTTACGGATCAAAAGTTATGGGCACCGGAGCGACGGAGAGCTGGTCCTAAGCCCCACGCCCTCGGTTTGTGGCCCCAGCCTCTACAGGAAGTGAAGTTGTCTTGCTTTAGGTAGAGTGGGATTCGGTAATAGAAATGTGATGGATTAGGTTGTCGTCCTTTTCGCGGCTCATGACGTACGATCCGGGACAGAAAAACAGTGCAAAAGAAGAAAAATGTACCGAAATTGATGAAAACGTTCGATTTTGGGCTCTGAGAATAGGCGCAGCCTACCAAGTTTTCTGCCCACGTCATAGAGCCCTCGGAGAGCTTTCCAACGGTATGCTTTGCATCGCGTAAATCCTTACGGATCAAAAGTTATTGGCACCGGAGCGATGGAGACTAGGTCCTAAGCCCTACGCCCTCGGATTGCGGGATTCGATAATAGAAATGTGATGGATTCGGTTGTCGTCCTTTTCGCGGCTCACAACGAACGATCCGGGACCGAAAAACAGCGTAAAAAGAGAAAAGTGTCCAGAAACTAATGAAAACGTTCGATTTTGGGCTCCGAAAATAGGTGCAGCCGTGCATGCTTGCTGCCCCCATCGTAGAGCTCTCGGAAAGCTTTCCAATGGTATGCTGTACGCCGCGTAACTCATTACGGATCTAAAGTTATGGGCACCGAAGCGACGGAGACCTGGTCCTAAGCCCACGCCCTCAGTTTGCGGGCCCAGCCTCTACGTAAAGCGAAGTTGTCTTGCCCAAGGTGGCGTGGGATTCGATAATATAAATGTGAAGGATTAGGTTGTCATTCTTTTCGCTGCTCACGACATACGATCCGGGACGGAAAAATTACGAAAAAAAAAAGAAAAGTGTCCCGAAACTGATGAAAACGTTTGATTTTGGGCTCTGAAAATAGGCACAGCTAAAGCTGGCATGCTGCCCCCGTCGTAGATCTCTCAGAGAGTTTTCCAACGGTATGTTGTGCACCGCGTAACGCCTTACGGATCAAAACTTATCGGCACCGGAGCGACGGAGACCTAGTCTTAAGCCCCACGCCCACGGTTTGCGGGCCCAGCCTCTACATGAATCGAAGTTGTCTTGCCCAAGGTGCCATGGGATTCGGTAATAAAAATGTGATAGATTAGGTTGTCGTCCTTTTCGAGGCTCACGACGTACGATCCGGGACAGAAAAACAGTGCAAAAGAAGAAAAGTATCCCGAAACTGATGAAAATATTCAATTTTGGGCTCTGAATATAGGCGCAACCAAACAGGAATTCTGCCCCCATCGTAGAGCTCTCGGAGAGCTTTCCAACAGTATGCTGTGCGCCGCGAAACTCCTTACGAATCAAATGTTATGAGCACCGGAGTGACGGAGACTTGGTCCAAAGCCCCACGCCCTCGGTTTGCGGCCCCAGCCTCTACGGGAAGCGAAGTTGTCTTGCCCAAGGTGGAGTAGGATTCGGTAATAGAAATGTGATGGATTAGGTTGTCGTCCTTTTCGCGGCTCACGACGTACGATCCGGGACAGAAAAACAGTGCAAAAGAAGAAAAGTGTCTCGAAACTGATGAAAATGTTTGATTTTGGGCTCTGAAAATAGGCACAGCCAAGCAGGCTTTCTGCCCCCATCGTAGTGCTCTCGGAGAGTTTTGCAACGGTATGCGGTGCACTACATAACTCCTTACAGATCAAAAGTTATGGGCACTGGAGCGACGGAGACAAGGTCTTAAGCCCCACACCCTCGGTTTGCGGCCCCAGCCTCTACGGGAAGCGAAGTTTCTCGCCCAAGGTGGCGTGGGATTTGGTCAGAGAAATATGATAGATTAGGTTGTCGTCCTTTTTACGGCTCACGACGTACGATCCAAGATGGAAAAATAGCGCAAAAGAGGAAAAGTGTCCCGAAACTGATGAAAACGTTCGATTTTGGGCTCCGACAACAAGGGCAATCAAGTTGGCTTGCTACACCAATCGTAGAACTCTCAGAGAACTTTCCAACAGTATGTTGTGCGCCGCGTAACTCCTTACGGATCAAAAGTTATGGGCACCGGAGCGACGTAGACCAGGTCCTAAGCCCCACGCCCTCGGTTTTCGGGCCCAGCCTCTACATGAAACGAAGTTGTCTTGCCTAAGGTAGCGTGGGATTCGGTGATAGAAATGTGATGGATTAGGTTGTTGTCCTTTTCCCAGCTCACGACGTACGATCTGCGACGGAAAAACAGCGCAAAAGAAGAAAAGTGTCCAGAAACTGATGAAAACGTTCGATTTTGGGCTTCAAAAACAGGCGCATCTAAGCAGGCTTTTTTTCCCTCATCGTAGAGCTCTCGGAGAGCTTTCCAACGGTATGTTGTGCGCCATGTAACTCCATACAGATCAAATATTATGGGCACCGGAGCGACGGAGACCTAGTCCAAAGCTTCGCACCCTCGGTTTGCGGGCCCAGCCTCTACGTGAAGCGAATTTGTCTTGCCCAAGGTGGTATGGCATTCGAGAATAGAAATGTGATGGATTAGGTTGTCGTCCTTTTAGCGACAGACGATGTACGATCCGGGACAGAAAGACAGTGCAAAAGAAGAAATATGTCCCGAAACTGATTAAAATGTTCAATTTTGGGCTCTGAAAATAAGCGCAACCAAGCAGGCTTTTTCCCTGAATCGTAGAGCTCTTGGAGAGCTTTCCAATGGTATGCTGTGCGCTGCGTAACTCCTTACGGATCAAAAGTTCTGGGCACCGGAGCGACGGAGACCTGTTCCAAAGCCCCACGCACTCGGTTTGCGGCCCCAGCCTCTACGAGAAGTGAAGTTGTCTTGCCCAAGGTGGAGTGGGATTCAGTAATAGAAATGTGATGGATTAGGTTGTCGCCCTTTTCGCGGCTCACGATGTACGATCCGGGACAGAAAAATTGTTCAAAAGAAGAAAAGTGTTCCAAAACTGATGAAAATGTTCAATTTTCGGCTCTTAAAACAAGCGCAGCCAAGCAGGCTTTCTGCCCACATCGTAGAGCTCTCGGTGAGCTTTCCAACGGTATGTTGTGCGCTACGTAACTCCTCATGGATAAAAAATTATGGGCACTAGAGTGACGTAGACCTGGTCCTAAGCCCTACACCCTTGGTTTGTGGCCCCAGCCTCTACGGGTAGCGAAGTTTCTTGCCCAAGGTGGAGTGGGATTCGGTAATAGAATTGTGATGGATTAGGTTGTCGCCCTTTTTGTGGCTCACGACGTACGATCCAGGACGAAAAAATAGAGCAAAAGAAGAAAAGTATCCCAAAACTGATGAAAATGTTCGATTTTGGGCTCCGTCAATAGGCGCAGTTAAGCAAGCTTGCTGCACCAATCGTAGAACTCTCGAAGTGCTTTCCAATGGTATGTTGTGCGCCACGTAACTCCTTATGGATCAAAAGTTATGGGCACCGGAGCGACGTAGACCTGGTCCTAAGCCCCACGTCCTCGGTTTGCGGGCCAAGCCTCTACGTGAAACGAAGTTGTCTTGCGCAAGGTGGCGTGGGATTTGGTAATAGAAATGTGATGGATTCGTTTGTCGTCCTTTTCGCGGCTCACGACTTACTATCCGTTACGGAAAAACAGCGCAAAAGAAGAAAAGTATCCAGAAACTGATGAAAACGTTCGATTTTGGGCCCCAAAAATAGGCGTAGTTAAGCACGCTTTCTGCCGCCATCGTAGAGCTCTCAGAGAGCTTTCCAACGGTATGATGTGCGTCGCGTAACTCCATACGGATCAAAAGTTATGAGCACCGGAGCGACGGAGACCTAGTCCTAAGCCCCACGCCATCGGTTTACGGGCCCAGCCTCTACGTGAAGCGAATTTGTCTTGCCCAAGGTCATGTGGGATTCGATAATAGAAATTTAATGGATTAGGTTGTCGTCCTTTTCGCGGCTCATGACGAACGATCCGTGATGAAAAAACAGCATAGAAGAAGACAGGTGTCCTGAAAATGATGAAAATGTTCGATTTTGGATTCTGAAAATAGGCACAGCCTAGCAGGCTTGCTGCCCCCTTCGTAGAGCTGTCGGAGAGCTTTCCAACAGTATGTTGTGCGTTGCGTAACTCCTTACGGATCAAAACTTATGAGCACCGGAGCGACAGAGACCTGGTCCGAAGCCCCACGCCCACGGTTTGTGGGCCCAGCCTGTACGTGAATCGAAGTTGTCTTGCCCAAGGTGCCGTGGGATTCGGTAATAGAAATGTGATGGATTAGGTTGTCGTCCTTTTCGCAGCTCACGACGTACGATCCGAGACGCAAAAACTGCGCAAAGGAAGAAAAGTGTCCAGAAACTGACGAAAACTTTCGATTTTGGGCACCAAAAATAGGAGCAACCAATCATGCTTTCTGCCCCTATTGTAGAGCTCTCGGAGAGCTTTCCAACGGTATGCTGTGCGCCGTGAAACTCCTTACGGATCAAATGTTATGGGCACCGGAGGGACAGAGACCTGGTCTAAAGCCCCATGCCCTCGGTTTGCAGCCCAGCCTCTACGGGAAGCGAAGTTTTCTTGCCCAAGGTGGAGTGGGATTCGGTAATAGAAATGTGATGGATTAGGTTGTCGTCCTTTTCGCGGCTCACGACGTACGATCCGGGATAGAAAAACAGTGCAAAAGAAGAAAAGTGTCCCAAAACTGATGAAAACGTTTGATTTTGGGCTGTGAAAATAGGTAAAGCCAACCAGGCTTTCTTCCCCCATTGTAGAGGTCTCGGAGAGCTTTCCAACGGAATGCTGTGCGCTGCGTAACTCCTTACGGATCAAAAGTTATGGGCACCGGAGCGAGGGAGACCTGGTCCTAAGCCCCACGCCCTCGGTTTACGGCCCTAGCCTCTACGGGAAGTGAAGTTTCTTGCCCAAGGTGGCAAGGGATTTGGTAATAGAAATTTGATGGATTCGGTTGTTGTCCTTTTTGCTTCTCACGACGTACGATCCAGGAAGAAAAAATAGCAAAAAAAAAGAAAAGTATCCCGAAACTGATAAAATTGTTCGATTTATAGCTCCTACAACAGGCGCAGTCGAGTAGGCTTGGTACCTCCATTGTAGAACTCTCGGACAGCTTTCCAACGGTATGCTGTGCGTCGCGTAACTCCTTACGGATCAAAATTAATGGGCATCGGAGCGACGTAGACCTGGTCTTGAGCCCCACACCCTCTCTTTGCGGGCCCAGCCTCTACGTGAATCGAAATTGTCTTGCCCAAGGTCGCTCGAGATTCGGTAATAAAAAGGTGATGGATTAGGTTGTCGTCCTTTTGCGGCTCACGACGTATGATCCGGGACTGAAAAATAGCGCAAAAGAAGAAAAATGTCTAGAAAATGATGAAAACGTTCGATTTTGGGCTCCAAAAACAAGCGCAGCTAAGCAGGCTTTCTGCCCCTATTGTAGAGCCCTCAAAGAGCTTTCCAACGGTATAATGTGCGCAGCATAACTGCTTACGAAAAAGATGTTATGTGCACCGTAGCCACATAGACCTGGTCTTAAGCCCGACGCCCTCGGTTTGCGGCCACAGCCTCTACGGGAAGTGAAGTTGTCTTGCCCAAGTTGGAATGGGATTTGATAATAGAAATGTGATGGATTAGGTTGTCGTCCTTTTCGCAGTTCACGACGTACGATCCGGGACAGAAAAATAGTGCAAAAGAAGAAAAGTGTCCCGAAACTGATGAAAACGTTCGATTTTGGGGTTTGAAAATAGGTACAGCCAAGCAGGATTTCTGCCCCCATCGTAGAGCTCTCGGAGAGCTTTCCAACGGTATACTGTGCGCTGCGTAACTCTTTACGGATCAAAAGTTATGGGCACCGAAGCGACGAAGACCTAGTCCTAAGCCCCACGCCCTCGGTTTGCGGCCCCAGCCTCTACGGGAAGCGAAGTTTCTTGTCCAAGGTAGCATAGGATTTGTTAATATAAATTTGATGGATTAGGTTGTCGTCCTTTTTGCAGCTCACGACGTACGATCCAGGATGAAAAAATAGCGCAAAAGAAGAAAAGTATCCCGAAACTGATTAAAACGTTCGATTTTTGGCTCTAAAAATAGGCGCAGTCAGGCGCGCTTGCTGCCCCCATTGTAGTACTCTCGGAGAGCTTTCCAACGGTATGCTGTGCGCCGCGTAACACCTTACGGATCAAAAGTTATGGGCACCGGAGCGACGTAGACCTGGTCCTAAGCCCCACGCCCTCAGTTTGCAAGCCCAGCCTCTACGTGAAGCGAAGTTGTCTTTCCCAAGGTGGCATGGGATTCAGCAATTGAAATGTGATGGATTAGGCTGTCGTCCTTTTCGCGGCTCACGACATACGATCCGGGACGGAAAAACAGCGCAAAAGAAGAAAAGTGTCTAGAAACTGATGAAAACGTTAAATTTTGGGCCCCAAAAACAAGCGCAACTAAGCAGGCTTTCTGCCCCCATCGTAGAGCTCTCGGAGAGCCTTCCAATGGTATGCTGTGCGCCGCGTAACTCCTTGCGGATCAAATGTTATGGGGACCGGAGCCACGCAGACTTGGTCCTAAGCCCCACGCCCTCGGTTTGCGGGCCCAGCTTCTACGTGAAGCGAAGTTATCTTGCCTAAGGTGGCATAGGATTTAGTAATAGAAATGTGATGGATTAGGTTGTCATCCTTTTCGCCGCTCACGACGTACGATCCGGGACGGAAAAACAGCGCAAAAGAAGAAAAATATCCTGAAACTGATGAAAACATTCGATTTTGGGCTCCAAAAATAGGCAAAGCAGAGCAAGCTTGCTTCCCCAATCGTAGAGCTCTCGGAGAGCTTTCCAACAGTATGCTGTGCTCCGCGTTACTGCCTACGGATCAAAAGTTATGGGCACTGGAGCGACGGAGACCTGGTCCTGAGCCCCACGCCCTCGGTTTGTGGGCCTAGCCAGTACGTGAAGCGAAGTTGTTTTACCCAAGGTGGCGTGGGATACGATAATAGAAATGTGATGGATTAGGTTGTCGTCCTTTTCGCGGCTCACGACGTGAGATTCGGGAAGGAAAAACAACGCAAAAAAAAGAAAAGTGTCCCGAAACTGATGAAAATGTTAGATTTTGGGCTCTTAAAATAGGCGCAATCGAGCAGGCTTGCTATCCCCGTCATAGAGATCTCGAAGAGCTTTCCAACGGTATGCTGTGCGCCGCGTAACGCCTTACGGATCAAAAGTTATGGGCACCGGATCGACGGAGACCTGCTCCTAAGTCCCACGCCCACGGTTTGTGGGCCCAACCTCTACGTGAATCGAAATTGTCTTGCCCAAGGTGCCATGGGATTCGATAATAGAAATGTGATGGATTAGGTTGTCATCTTTTTCGCGGCTCATGACGTACGATCCGGGACGGTAAAACATCGCAAAAGAAGAAAAGTCTCCCGAAACTGATGAAAACGTTAGATTTTGGGCTCTGAAAATAGGTGCAGCTATGCTGGCTTGCCTCCCCCGTCATAGAGCTCTCGGAGAGATTTCCAACGGTGTGCTGTGCACCGCGTAACTCCTTATGGACCAAAAGTTATGGGTACCGGAGCGACGTAGACCAGGTCCTAAGCCCCACGCCCTCGGTTTCCGGGCCCAGCCTCTACGTGAAACGAAGTTGTCTTGCCTAAGGTAGCGTGGGATTCGGTAATAGAAATGTGATGGATTAGGTTGTTGTCCTTTTCCCAGCTCACGACGTACGATCTGCGACGGAAAAACAGCTCAAAAGAAGAAAAGTGTCCAGAAACTGATGAAAACGTTCGATTTTGGTCTTCAAAAATAGGCGCATCTTGCCCCAATCGTAGAGCTCTCGGAGAGCTTTCCAACGGTATGTTGTGCGCCATGTAACTCCATACAGATCAAATATTATGGGCACCGGAGCGACGGAGACCTGGTCCTAAGCTTCGCGCCCTCGGTTTGCGGGCCCAGCCTCTACGTGAAGCGAATTTGTCTTGCCCAAGGTGGTGTGGGATTCGATAATAGAAATGTGATAGATTAGGTTGTCGTCCTTTTAGCGACAAACGATGTACGATCCGGGACAGAAAGACAGTGCAAAAGAAGAAATATGTCCCGAAACTGATTAAAATGTTCAATTTTGGGCTCTGAAAATAAGCGCAACCAAGCAGGCTTTTTCCCCCAATCGTAGAGCTCTTGGAGAGCTTTCCAATGGTATGCTGTGCGCTGCGTAACTCCTTACAGATCAAAAGTTCTGGGCACCGGAGCGACGGAGACCTGGTCCTAAGCCCCACGCCCTCGGTATGCGGCCCCAACCTCTACGGGTAGCGAAGTTGTCTTCCCCAAGGAAGAGTAGGATTCAGTAATAGAAATGTGATGGATTAGGTTGTCGTTCTTTTTGCGGCTCACGATGTACGATCCGGGACAGAAAAAAAATGCAAAAGAAGAAAAGTGTCCCAAAATTGATGAAAAGGTTCGATTTTGGGCTCTGAAAACAGGCGCGGCCAAGCAGGTTTTCTACCACCATCATAGAGCTCTCGGAGAGCTTTCCAACGGTATGCTGTACACCACGTAACTCCATACGGATCAAAAGTTATGGGCACCAGAACGACGGAGACCTGGTCCTGAGCCCCACGCCCTCGGTTTGTGGGCCTAGCCAGTACGTGAAGCGAAGTTGTTTTGCACAAGGTGGCGTAGGATACGATAATAGAAATGTGATGGATTAGGTTGTCGTCCTTTTCGCGGCTCACGACGTGAGATTCGGGAAGGAAAAACAACGCAGAAAAAAGAAAAGTGTCCCGAAACTGATGAAAATGTTCGATTTCGGGCTCTTAAAATAGGCGCAATTGAGCAGGCTTGCTGTCCCCGTCGTAGAGATCTCGGAGAGCTTTCCAACGGTATGCTGTGCGCCGCGTAACGCCTTACGGATCAAAAGTTATGGGCACCGGATCGACGGAGACCTGGTCCTAAGTCCCACGCCCACGGTTTGCGGGCCCAACCTCTTCGTGAATCGAAATTGTCTTGCCCAAGGTGCCATGGGATTCGATAATAGAAATGTGATGGATTAGGTTGTCGTCTTTTTCGCGGCTCACGACGTACGATCCGGGACAGAAAAATAGTGCAAACGAAGAAAAGTGTCCTAAAACTGATGAAAATGTTCAATTTTGGGCTCTAAAAACAGGTGCAGCCAAGCAGGCTTTTTGCCCCCATCGTAGAGCTCTCGGAGAGCTTTCCAACAGTATGCTGTGCACCGCGAAACTCCTTACGGATCAAATGTTATGGGCACCGGAGCGACGGAGACCTGGTCCAAAGCCCCACGCACTCGGTTTGCGGCCCCAGCCTCTACGAGAAGTGAAGTTGTCTTGCCCAAAGTGGAGTGGGATTCAGTAATAGAAATGTGATGGATTAGGTTGTCGCCCTTTTCGCGGCTCACGACGTACGATCCGGGATAGAAAAATTGTTCAAAAGAAGAAAAGTGTTCCGAAACTGATGAAAATGTTCAATTTTCGGCTCTTAAAACAAGCGCAGCCAAGCAGGCTTTCTGCCCACATCGTAGAGCTCTCCGTGAGCTTTCCAACGGTATGTTGTGCGCTACGTAACACCTTACGGATAAAAAATTATGGACACTGGAGCGACGTAGACCTGGTCCTAAGCCCTACACCCTTGGTTTGTGGCCCCAGCCTCTACGGGTAGCGAAGTTTCTTGCCCAAGATGGAGTGGGATTCGGTAATAGAATTGTGATGGATTAGGTTGTCGCCCTTTTTGTGGCGCACGACGTACGATCCAGGATGAAAAAATAGAGCAAAAGAAGAAAAGTATCCCAAAACTGATGAAAATGTTCGATTTTGGGCTCCGTCAACAGGCGCAGTTAAGCAAGCTTGCTGCACCAATCGTAGAACTCTCGGAGTGCTTTCCAACGGTATGCTGTGCGCCACGTAACTCCTTATGGATCAAAAGTTATGGGCACCGGAGCGACGTAGACCTGGTCCTAAGCCCCACGCACTCAATTTCTGGGCCCAGCCTCTACGTGAAGCGAAGTTGTCTTGCCCAAGGTGGCGTGGGACTCGGTAATAGAAATGTGAAGGATTAGGTTGTCGTACTTTTCGCGGCTCACGACGTACCATCCGGGACGGAAAAACAGCACAAAAAAAGAAAAGTATCCAGAACCTAATGAAAACGTTCGATTTTGAGCTCAAAAAATAGGCGTAGTTAAGCACGCTTTCTGCCACCATCGTAGAGCTCTCAGAGTGCTTTCCAACGGTATGATGTGCGTCGCGTAACTCCATACGGATCAAAAGTTATGAGCACCGGAGCGACGGAGACCTGGTCCTTAGCCCCACGCCATCGGTTTGCGGGCCCAGCCTCTACGTGAAGAGAATTTGTCTTGCCCAAGGTCATGTGGGAGTCGATAATAGAAATGTGATGGACTACGTTGTCATTCTTTTTGCGGCTCACGACGTACGATCCGGGACGAAAAAATAACGTAAAAGAAGAAAAGTGTCCTGAAAATGATGAAAATGTTCGATTTTGGACAATGAAAATAGACGCAGTCGAGCAGGCTTGCTGCCCTAGTCGTAGAGCTCTCGGAGGGCTTTCCAACGGTATGTTGTGCATTGCGTAACTCCTTATGGATCAAAACTTCTGGGCACCGGAGCGACGGAGACCTGGTCCAAAGCCCCACGCCCACAGTTTGTGGGCCCATCCTGTACGTGAATCGAAGTTGTCTTGCCCAAGGTGCCATGGGATTCGGTAATAGAAATGTGATGGATTAGGTTGTCTTCCTTTTCGCGGCTCACGACGTACGATCCGGGATGCAAAAACTGCGCAAAGGAAGAAAAGTGTCCAGAAACTGACGAAAACTTTAGATTTTGGGCACCAAAAATAGGAGCAACCAATCATGCTTTCTGCTCCTATTGTAGAGCTCTCAGAGAGCTTTCCAACGGTATGCTCTGTGCCGTGAAACTCCTTACGGATCAAATGTTATGGGCACCGGAGGGACAGAGACCTGGTCTAAAGCCCCATGCCCTCGGTTTGCATCCCAGCCTCTACGGGAAGCGAAGTTGTCTTGCCCAAGGTGGAGTGGGATTCGGTAATAGAAATGTGATGGATTAGGTTGTCGTCCTTTTTGCGGCTCACGACGTACGATCCGGGATAGAAAAACAGTGCAAAAGAAGAAAAGTGTCCCAAAACTGATGAAAACGTTTGATTTTGGGCTGTGAAAATAGGTGAAGCCAAGCAGGCTTTCTTCCCCTATTGTAGAGGTCTCGGAGAGCTTTCCAACAAAATGCTGTGCGCTGCGTAACTCCTTACGGATCAAAAGTTATGGGCCCCGGAGCGAGGGAGACCTGGTCCTAAGCCCCACGCCCTCGGTTTACGGCCCTAGCCTCTACGGGAAGTGAAGTTTCTTTCCCAAGGTGGCAAGGGATTTGGTAATAGAAATTTGATGGATTCGGTTGTCGTCCTTTTTGCGGCTCACGACGTACGATCCAGGAAGAAAAAATAGCAAAAAAAAAATAAAAGTATCCCGAAACTGATAAAATTGTTCGATTTAGAGCTCCGACAACAGGCGCAGTCGAGTAGGCTTGGTACCTCCATTGTAGAACTCTCGGACAGCTTTCCAACGGTATGCTGTGCGCCGCGTAACTCCTTACGGATCAAAATTAATGGGCATCGGAGCGACGTAGACCTGGTCTTGATCCCCACGCCCTCTGTTTGCGGGCCCAGCCTCTACGTGAATCGAAATTGTCTTGCCCAAGGTGGAGTGGGATTCAGTAATAAAAATGTGATGGATTAGGTTGTCGTCCTTTTGCGGCTCACGACGTATGATCCGGGACTGAAAAACAGTGCAAAAGAAGAAAAGTGTCCAGAAAATGATGAAAACGTTCGATTTTGGGCTCCAAAAACAAGCGCAGCTAAGCAGGCTTTCTGCCCCTATCGTAGAGCCCTCAGAGAGCTTTCCAACGGTATGCTGTGCGCAGCATAACTGCTTACGGAAAAGATGTTATGGGCACCGGAGCCACAGAGACCTGGTCTTAAGCCCCACGCCCTCGGTTTGCGGCCACAGCCTCTACGGGAAGTGAAGTTGTCTTGCCCAAGTTGGAATGGGATTTGATAATAGAAATGTGATGGATTAGGTTGTCGTCCTTTTCACAGTTCACGACGTACGATCCGGGACAGAAAAATAGTGCAAAAGAAGAAAAGTGTCCCGAAACTGATGAAAACGTTCGATTTTGGGGTTTGAAAATAGGCACAGCCAAGCAGGATTTCTGCCCCCATCGTAGAGCTCTCGGAGAGCTTTCCAACGGTATACTGTGCGCTGCGTAACTCTTTACGGATCAAAAGTTATGGGCACCGAAGCGACGAAGACCTAGTCCTAAGCCCCACGCCCTCGGTTTGCGGCCCCAGCCTCTACGGGAAGCGAAGTTTCTTGTCCAAGGTAGCATAGGATTTGTTAATATAAATTTGATGGATTAGGTTGTCGTCCTTTTTACGGCTCACGACGTACGATCCCGGATGAAAAAATAGCGCAAAAGAAGAAAAGTATCCCGAAACTGATTAAAACGTTCGATTTTTGGCTCTGAAAACGGGCGCAGGCAAGCAGGCTTGCTGCCCCCATTGTAGTACTCTCGAAGATCTTTCCAACGGTAAGTTGTGCGCCATGTAACACCTTACGGATCAAAAGATATGGGCAACGGAGCGACGTAGACCTGGTCCCATGCCGCACGCCCTTAGTTTGCAGGCACAGCCTCTACGTGAAGCGAAGTTGTCTTACCAAAGGTGCCATGAGATTCGGTAATAGAAATGTGATGGATTAGGTTGTCGTCCTTTTCACGGCTCATGACGTGCTATCCGGGACGAAAAAAAATCGCAAAAGAAGAAAAGTGTCCCGAAACTAATGAAAACGTTAAATTTTGGGGTATGAAAATAGGCCCAACTGAGTAGGCTTTTTTCCCCCATCTGAGAGCTCTCAGAGAGCTTTCCAACAGTATACTGTGCGCCGCGTAACTCCTTACGGATCAAATGTTATAGGGACCGAAGCCACGCAGACCTGGTTCTAAGCCCCACGCCCTCGGTTTGAGGGCCCAGCCTCTACGTGAAGCGAAGTTATCTTGCCTAAGGTGGCGTAGGATTCAGTAATAGAAATGTGATGGATTAGGTTGTCATCCTTTTCGCCGCTCACGACGTACGATCCGGGACGGAAAAACAGCGAAAAAGAAGAAAAATATCCTGAAACTGATGAAAACATTTGATTTTGGGCTCCAAAAATAGGCAAAGCAGAGCAAGCTTGCTTCCCCAATCGTAGAGCTCTCGGAGAGCTTTCCAACAGTATGCTGTGCGCCGCGTTACTCCTTACGGATCAAAAGTTATGGGCACTAGAGCGACGGAGACCTAGTCCTAAGCCCCACGCCCTCGGTTTGCGGGCCCAGCCTCTACGTGAATCGAAATTGTCTTGCCCAAGGCAGCGTGGGATTCGATAATAGAAATGTGATGGATTAGGTTGTCATCCTTTTCGAGGCTCATGACATACGATCCGGGATGAAAAAACAAAGCAAAAGAAGAAAAGTGTCCCCAAACTGATGAAAACGTTTGATTTTGAGCTCCGAGAATAGGCGCAGCCAAGCAGGTGCACTGTCCCCGTCGTAGAGGTCTCAGAGAGCTTTCCAACGGTATGCTATGCGCCGTGTAACTCCTTACAAATCAAAAGTTATGGGCACCGAAACGACGGAGACCTGGTCCTAAGCCCCACTCCCACAATTGGCGAGCCCAGCTTCTGAAGTTGTCTTGCCCAAGGTGCCATGGGATTTGGTAATAGAAATGTGATGGATTAGGTTTTCGTCCTTTTCGCGGCTTATGACGTACGATTCGGGACGTAAAAACAGCACAAAAGAATAAAAGTAATCAAAAACTGATGAAAACGTTCGATTTTGCGCACCGAAAATAGGCGCAGCCAAGCATACTTTCTGCCCCATTGTAGAGCTCTTGGAGTGCTTTCGAATGGTATACTGTGCACCACGAAACTCCTTACGGATCAAATGTTATAGGCACCGGAGCGACGGAGACCTGGTCCTAAGCCCCACGCCCTCGGTTTGCGGCCCCAGCCTCTACGGGAAGCGAAGTTGTCTTGCCCAATGTAGAGTGGGATTCGGTAATAGAAATGTGATGGCTTAGGTTGTCATCCTTTTCGCGGCTCACGACGTATGATCCGGGACAGAAAAACAGGGCAAAAGAAGAAAAATGTCCCGAAACTGATGAAAATATTCAATTTTGGGCTATGAAAATAGGCGCAACCAAGCAATTTTTCTGCCCCCATCGTAGAGCTCTCGGAGAGCTTTCCAACGGTATGCTGTACGCTGCGAAACTCCTTACGGATCAAAAGTTATGAGCACTGGAGCGACGAAGACCTAGTCCTAAGCCCGACGCCCTCGGTTTGCGGCACCAGCCACTACGGGAAGCGAAGCTTCCTGCCTAAGGTGGCATGGGATTTGGTAATAGAAATGTGATGGATTAAGTTGTCATCTTTTTCGCGGCTCACGACGTACGATCCAGGACGGAAAAAACAGTGCAAAAAAAGAAAAATATCCCGAAACTGATGAAAACGTTCGATTTTGGGCTTTGAAAACAGGCGCAGCCAAGTAGGTTTTCTGCCCCCATCGTAGAACTCTCGGAGTGCTTTCCAACGGTATGCTCTGCGCCGCGTAACTCCTTACGGATCAAAAGTTATGGGCACCGGAGCGACGGAGAGCTGGTCCTAAGCCCCACGCCCTCGGTTTGTGGCCCCAGCCTCTACAGGAAGTGAAGTTGTCTTGCTTTAGGTAGAGTGGGATTCGGTAATAGAAATGTGATGGATTAGGTTGTCGTCCTTTTCGCGGCTCATGACGTACGATCCGGGACAGAAAAACAGTGCAAGAGAAGAAAAATGTCTCAAAACTGATGAAAACGTTCGATTTTGGGCTCTGAGAATAGGCGCAGCCTAGCAAGTTTTCTGCCCACGTCATAGAGCTCTCGGAGAGCTTTCCAACGTTATGCTTTGCGTCGCGTAAATCCTTACGGATCAAAAGTTATTGGCACCGGAGCGATGGAGACTAGGTCCTAAGCCCTACGCCCTCGGATTGCGGGCCTAGCCTCTACATGAAGGGAAGTTGTCTAGCCCAAGGTGGTGTGGGATTCGATAATAGAAATGTGATGGATTCGGTTGTCGTCCTTTTCGCGGCTCACAACGAACGATCCGGGACCGAAAAACAGCGTAAAAAGAGAAAAGTGTCCAGAAACTAATGAAAACGTTCGATTTTGGGCTCCGAAAATAGGTGCAGCCGAGCATGCTTGCTGCCCCCATCATAGAGCTCTCGGAAACCTTCCCAATGGTATGCTCTGCGCCGCGTAACTCATTACGGACCTAAACTTATGGGCACCGAAGCGACGGACCCCTGCTCCTAAGCCCACCCCCTCAGTTTGCGGGCCCAGCCTCTACGTGAAGCGAAGTTGTCTTGCCCAAGGTGGCGTGGGATTCGATAATAGAAATGTGATGGATTAGGTTGTCATTCTTTTCGCTGCTCATGACGTACTATCCGGGTCCGAAAAATAACGCAAAAAAAGAAAAGTGTCCCGAAACTGATGAAAACGTTTGATTTTGGGCTCTGAAAATAGGCACAGCCAAAGCTGGCTTGCTGCCCCCGTCGTAGATCTCTCAGAGAGCTTTCCAACGGTATGTTGTGCGCCGCGTAACGCCTTACGGATCAAAACGTATCGGCACCGGAGCGACGGAGACCTAGTCTTAAGCCCCACGCCCTCGGTTTTCGGGCCCAGCCACTACGTGAATCGAAGTTGTCTTCCCAAGGTGCCATGGGATTCGGTAATAAAAATGTGATATATTAGGTTGTCGTCCTTTTCGCGGCTCACCACGTACGATCCGGGACAGAAAAATAGCGTAAAACGAGAAAAGTGTCCAGAAATTGATGAAAACGTTCGATTTTGGGCCCTCAAAATAGGCACAGCCGAGCAGGCTTGCTGCCCCCATCGTAGAGCTCTCGGAGAGCTTTCCAACAGTATGCTGTGCGCCGCGAAACTTCTTACGGATCAAATGTTATGGGCACCGGAGCGACGGAGACCTGGTCCAAAGCCCCACACCCTCGGTTTGCGGCCCCAGCCTCTACGGGAAGCAAAGTTGTCTTGCCCAAGGTGGAGTGGGATTTGGTAATAGAAATGTGATGGATTAGGTTGTCGTCCTTTTCGTGACTCACGACGTACGATCCGGGATAGAAAAACAGTGCAAAAGAAGAAAAGTGTCCCGAAACGGATGAAAATGTTCAATTTTGGGCTCTAAAAATAGGCACAGCCAAGTAGGCTTTCTGCCCTTATCGTAGTGCTCTCGGAGAGGTTTCCAACGGTATGCTGTGCGCAACGTAACTCCTTACAGATCAAAAGTTATGGGCACTGTAGCGACGGAGACCAGGTCCTAAGCCCCACACCCTCGGTTTGCGGCCCCAACCTTTACGGGAAGCGAAGTTTCTCGCCCAAGGTGGCATGGGATTTGGTAATAGAAATATGATGGATTAGGTTGTCGTCCTTTTTGCGGCTCACGACGTACGATCCAAGACGAAAAATAGCGCAAAAGAGGAAAAGTATCCCGAAACTAATGAAAATGTTCGATTTTGGGGTCCAACAACAGGGGCAATCAAGTTGGCCTGCTACACCAATCGTAGAACTCTCGGAGAGCTTTCCAACAGTATGTTGTGCGCCGCGTAACTCCTTACGAATCAAAAGTTATGGGCACCGGAGCGACGTAGACCAGGTCCTAAGCCCCACGCCCTCAGTTTTCGGGCCCAGCCTCTACGTGAAGCGAAGTTGTCTTGCCTAAGGTAGCGTGGGATTCGGTAATAGAAATGTGAAGGATTAGGTTGTTGTCCTTTTCCCAGCTCACGACGTACGATCTGCGACGGAAAAACAGCGCAAAAGAAGAAAAGTGTCCAGAAACTGATGAAAACGTTCGATTTTGGGCTTCAAAAATAGTCGCATCTAGGCAGGCTTTTTTTCCCTCATCGTAGAGCTCTCGGAGAGCTTTCCAACGGTATGTTGTGCGCCATGTAACTCCATACAGATCAAATATTATGGGCACCGGAGCGACGGAGACCTAGTCCTAAGCTTCGCGCCCTCGGTTTGCGGGCCCAGCCTCTACGTGAAGCGAATTTGTCTTGCCCAAGGTGGTGTGGGATTCGAGAATAGAAATGTGATGGATTAGGTTGTCGTCCTTTTAGCGACAGACGATGTACGATCCGGGACAGAAAGACAGTGCAAAAGAAGAAATATGTCCCGAAACTGATTAAAATGTTCACTTTTGGGCTCTGAAAATAAGCGCAACCAAGCAGGCTTTTTCCCCGAATTGTAGAGCTCTTGGAGAGCTTTCCAATGGTATGCTGTGCGCTGCGTAACTCCTTACGGATCAAAAGTTCTGGGCACCGGAGCGACGGAGACCTGGTCCAAAGCCCCACGCACTCGGTTTGCGGCCCCAGCTTCTACGAGAAGTGAAGTTGTCTTGCCCAAGGTGGACTGGGATTCAGTAATAGAAATGTGATGGATTAGGTTGTCGCCCTTTTCGCGGCTCACGACGTACGATCCGGGACAGAAAAATTGTGCAAAAGAAGAAAAGTGTTCTGAAATTGATGAAAATGTTCAATTTTTAGCTCTTAAAACAAGCGCAGCCAAGCAGGCTTTCTGCCCACATCGTAGAGCTCTCGGTGAGCTTTCCAACGGTATGCTGTGCGCTACGTAACTCCTTACGGATAAAAAATTATGGGCACTGGAGCGACGTAGACCTGGTCCTAAGCCCTACACCCTTGGTTTGTGGCCCCAGCCTCTACGGGTAGCGAAGTTTCTTGCCCAAGGTGGAGTGGGATTCGGTAATAGAATTGTGATGGATTAGGTTGTCGCCCTTTTTGTGGCTCACGACGTACGATCCAGGACGAAAAAATAGAGCAAAAGAAGAAAAGTATCCCAAAACTGATGAAAATGTTCGATTTTGGGCTCCGTCAATAGGCGCAGTTAAGCAAGCTTGCTGCACCAATCGTAGAACTCTCGAAGTGCTTTCCAACGGTATGTTGTGTGCCACGTAACTCCTTATGGATCAAAAGATATGGGCAACGGAGAGACGGAGACATTGTCTTAAGCCCACGTCATCGGTTTGCGGGCCCAGCCTCTACGTGAAGCGAAGTTGCCTTGCCCAAGGTGGAGTGGGATTCGATAATAGAAATATGATGGATTAGGTTGTCGTCCTTTTCGCGGCTCACGACGTACGATCTGGGATAGAAAAACATCGCAAAAGAAGAAAAGTATCCAGAAACTGATGAAAACGTTCGATTTTGGGCTCCAAAAACAGGCGTAGTTAAGCACGCTTTCTGCCGCCATCGTAGAGCTCTCAGAGAGCTTTCCAACGGTATGATGTGCGTCGCGTAACTCCATACGGATCAAAAGTTATGGGCACCGGAGCGACGGAGACCTAGTCCTAAGCCCCACGCCATCGGTTTGTGGGCCCAGCCTCTACAGGAAGCGAAGTTGTCTTGCTTTAGGTAGAGTGGGATTTGGTAATAGAAATGTGATGGATTAGGTTGTTGTCCTTTTTGCGGCTCACGACGTACGATCCGGGACAGAAAAACAGTGCAAAAGAAGAAAAGTGTCCCGAAACTGATGAAAATGTTCGATTTTGGGCTCTGAGAATAGGCGCAGCCTAGCAAGTTTTCTGCCCACGTCATAGAGCTCTCGGAGAGCTTTCCAACGTTATGCTTTGCGTCGCGGAAATCCTTACGGGTCAAAAGTTATTGGCACCGGAGCGATGAAGACCAGGTCCTAAGCCCTACGCCCTCGGATTGCGGGCCTAGCCTCTACATGAAGGGAAGTTGTCTAGCCCAAGGTGGTGTGGGATTCGATAATAGAAATGTGATGGATTCGGTTGTCGTCCTTTTCGCGGCTCACAACGAACGATCCGGGACCGAAAAACAGCGTAAAAAGAGAAAAGTGTCCAGAAACTAATGAAAACGTTCGATTTTGGGCTCCGAAAATAGGTACAGCCGAGCATGCTTGCTGCCCCCATCATAGAGCTCTCGGAAAGCTTTCCAATGGTATGCTGTGCGCCGCGTAACTCATTACGGATCTAAAGTTATGGGCACCGAAGCGACGGAGACATGGTCTTGAGCCCTACGCGCTCGGTTTGCGGGCCCAGCCTCTACGTGAAGCGAAGTTGTCTTGCCCAAGGTGGCGTGGGATTCGATAATAGAAATGTGATGGATTAGGTTGTCATTCTTTTCGCTGCTCATGACGTACTATCCGGGTCCGAAAAATAACGCAAAAAAAGAAAAGTGTCCCGAAACTGATGAAAACGTTTGATTTTGGGCTCTGAAAATAGGCACAGCCAAAGCTGGCTTGCTGCCCCCGTCGTAGATCTCTCAGAGAGCTTTCCAACGGTATGTTGTGCGCCGCGTAACGCCTTACGGATCAAAACGTATCGGCACCGGAGCGACGGAGACCTAGTCCTAAGCCCCACGCCCACGGTTTGCGGGCCCAGCCTCTACGTGCATCGAAGTTGTCTTGCCCAAGGTGCCATGGGATTCGGTAATAAAAATGTGATAGATTAGGTTGTCGTCCTTTTCGAGGCTCACGACGTACGATCCGGGACAGAAAAATAGTGCAAAAGAAGAAAAGTATCCCGAAACTGATGAAAATATTCGATTTTGGGCTCTGAAAATAGGCGCAGCCAAGCAGGAATTCTGCCCCCATCGTAGAGCTCTCGGAGAGCTTTCCAACATTATGCTGTGCACCGCGAAACTCCTTACGAATCAAATGTTATGGGCACCGGAGCGACGGAGACTTGGTCCAAAGCCCCACGCCCTCGGTTTACGGCCCCAGCCTCTACGGGAAGCGAAGTTGTCTTGCCCAAGGTGGAGTAGGATTCGGTAATAGAAATGTGATGGATTAGGTTGTCGTCCTTTTCGCAGCTCATGACGTACCATCCGGGACAGAAAAACAGTACAAAAGAATAAAAGTGTCTCGAAACTGATGAAAACGTTTGATTTTGGGCTGCGAAAATAGGCACAGCCAACCAGGCTTTCTACCCCCATCGTAGTGCTCTCGGAGAGTTTTGCAACGGTATGCGGTGCACTACATAACTCCTTACAGATCAAAAGTTATGGGCACTGGAGCGACGGAGACCAGGTCCTAAGCCCACACCCTCGGTTTGCGGCCCCAGCCTCTACGGGAAGCGAAGTTTCTCGCCCAAGGTGGCGTGGGATTTGGTAAGAGAAATATGATAGATTAGGTTGTCGTCCTTTTTACGGCTCACGACGTACGATCCAAGATGGAAAAATAGCGCAAAAGAGGAAAAGTGTCCCGAAACTGATGAAAACGTTCAATTTTGGGCTCCGACAACAGGGGCAATCAAGTTGGCCTGCTACACCAATCGTAGAACTCTCGGAGAGCTTTCCAACAGTATGTTGTGCGCCGCGTAACTCCTTACGAATCAAAAGTTATGGGCACCGGAGCGACGTAGACCAGGTCCTAAGCCCCACGCCCTCAGTTTTCGGGCCCAGCCTCTACGTGAAGCGAAGTTGTCTTGCCTAAGGTAGCGTGGGATTCGGTAATAGAAATGTGAAGGATTAGGTTGTTGTCCTTTTCCCAGCTCACGACGTACGATCTGCGACGGAAAAACAGCGCAAAAGAAGAAAAGTGTCCAGAAACTGATGAAAACGTTCGATTTTGGGCTTCAAAAATAGTCGCATCTAGGCAGGCTTTTTTTCCCTCATCGTAGAGCTCTCGGAGAGCTTTCCAACGGTATGTTGTGCGCCATGTAACTCCATACAGATCAAATATTATGGGCACCGGAGCGACGGAGACCTAGTCCTAAGCTTCGCGCCCTCGGTTTGCGGGCCCAGCCTCTACGTGAAGCGAATTTGTCTTGCCCAAGGTGGTGTGGGATTCGAGAATAGAAATGTGATGGATTAGGTTGTCGTCCTTTTAGCGACAGACGATGTACGATCCGGGACAGAAAGACAGTGCAAAAGAAGAAATATGTCCCGAAACTGATTAAAATGTTCAATTTTGGGCTCTGAAAATAAGCGCAACCAAGCAGGCTTTTTCCCCGAATTGTAGAGCTCTTGGAGAGCTTTCCAATGGTATGCTGTGCGCTGCGTAACTCCTTACGGATCAAAAGTTCTGGGCACCGGAGCGACGGAGACCTGTTCCAAAGCCCCACGCACTCGGTTTGCGGCCCCAGCCTCTACGAGAAGTGAAGTTGTCTTGCCCAAGGTGGAGTGGGATTCAGTAATAGAAATGTGATGGATTAGGTTGTCGCCCTTTTCGCGGCTCACGATGTACGATCCGGGACAGAAAAATTGTTCAAAAGAAGAAAAGTGTTCCAAAACTGATGAAAATGTTCAATTTTCGGCTCTTAAAACAAGCGCAGCCAAGCAGGCTTTCTGCCCACATCGTAGAGCTCTCGGTGAGCTTTCCAACGGTATGTTGTGCGCTACGTAACTCCTTATTGATAAAAAATTATGGGCACTAGAGTGACGTAGACCTGGTCCTAAGCCCTACACCCTTGGTTTGTGGCCCCAGCCTCTACGGGTAGCGAAGTTTCTTGCCCAAGGTGGAGTGGGATTCGGTAATAGAATTGTGATGGATTAGGTTGTCGCCCTTTTTGTGGCTCACAACGTACGATCCAGGACGAAAAAATAGAGCAAAAGAAGAAAAGTATCCCAAAACTGATGAAAATGTTTGATTTTGGGCTCCGTCAACAGGCGCAATTAAGCAAACTTGCTGCACCAATCGTAGAACTCTCGGAGTGCTTTCCAACGGTATGCTGTGCGCCACGTAACTCCTTATGGATCAAAAGTAATGGGCACCGGAGCGACGTAGACCTGGTCCTAAGCCCCACGTCCTCGGTTTGCGGGCCAAGCCTCTACGTGAAGCGAAGTTGTCTTGCCCAAGGTGGCGTGGGATTCGGTAATAGAAATGTGATGGATTAGTTTGTTGTCCTTTTCGCGGCTCACGACTTACTATCCGGGACGGAAAAACAGCGCAAAAGAAGAAAAGTATCCAGAAACTGATGAAAACGTTCGATTTTGGGCCCCAAAAATAGGTGTAGTTAAGCACGCTTTCTGCCGCCATCGTAAAGCTCTCAGAGAGCTTTCCAACGGTATGATGTGCGTCGCGTAACTCCATACGGATCAAAAGTTATGGGCACTGGAGCGACGGAGACCTGGTCCTAAGCCCCACGCCATCGGTTTGCGGGCCCAGCCTCTACGTGAAGCGAATTTGTCTTGCCCAAGGTCATGTGGGATTCGATAATAGAAATGTGATGGACTAGGTTGTCGTCCTTTTCGCGGCTCACGACGTACGATCCGAGACGAAAAAATAACGTAAAAGAAGAAAAGTGTCCTGAAAATGATGAAAATGTTCGATTTTGGACAATGAAAATAGGCACAGCCGAGCAGGCTTGCTGCCCTCGTCGTAGATCTCTCGGAGGGCTTTCCAACGGTATGTTGTGCGTTGCGTAACTCCTTACGGATCAAAACTTATGGGCACCGGAGCGACGGAGACCTGGTCCGAAGCCCCACGCCCACAGTTTGTAGGCCCAGCCTGTACGTGAATCGAAGTTGTCTATCCCAAGGTGCCGTGGGATTCGGTAATAGAAATGTGATGGATTAGGTTGTCGTCCTTTTCGCGGCTCACGACGTACGATCCGGGACGCAAAAACTGCGCAAAGGAAGAAAAGTGTCCAGAAACTGACGAAAACTTTCGATTTTGGGCACCAAAAACAGGAGCAACCAATCATGCTTTCTGCCCCTATTGTAGAGCTCTCAGAGAGCTTTCCAACGGTATGCTGTGCGCCGTGAAACTCCTTACGGATCAAATGTTATGGGCACCGGAGGGACAGAGACCTGGTCTAAAGCCCCATGCCCTCGGTTTGCAGCCCAGCCTCTACGGGAAGCGAAGTTGTCTTGCCCAAGGTGGAGTGGGATTCGGTAATAGAAATGTGATGGATTAGGTTGTCGTCCTTTTCGCGGCTCACGACGTACGATCCGGGATAGAAAAACAGTGCAAAAGAAGAAAAGTGTCCCAAAACTGATGAAAACGTTTGATTTTGGGCTGTGAAAATAGGTGAAGCCAAGCAGGCTTTCTTCCCCCATTGTAGAGGTCTCGGAGAGCTTTCCAACAGAATGTTGTGCGCTGCGTAACTCCTTACGGATCAAAAGTTATGGGCACCGGAGCGAGGGAGACCTGGTCCTAAGCCCCACGCCCTCGGTTTACGGCCCTAGCCTCTACGGGAAGTGAAGTTTCTTGCCCAAGGTGGCAAGGGATTTGGTAATAGAAATTTTATGGATTCGGTTGTCGTCCTTTTTGCGGCTCACGACGTACGATCCAGGAAGAAAAAATAGCAAAAAAAAAAAGAAAAGTATCCCGAAACTGATAAAATTGTTCGATTTAGAGCTCCGACAACAGGCGCAGTCGAGTAGGCTTGCTACCTCCATTGTAGAACTCTCGGACAGCTTTCCAACGGTATGCTGTGCGCCGCGTAACTCCTTACGGATCAAAATTAATGGGCATCGGAGCGACGTAGACCTGGTCTTGAGCCCCACACCCTCTGTTTGCGGGCCCAGCCTCTACGTGAATCGAAATTGTCTTGCCCAAGGTCGCGTGGGATTCGGTAATAAAAATGTGATGAATTAGGTTGTCGTCCTTTCGCAGCTCACGACGTATGATCCGGGACCGAAAAACAGTGCAAAAGAAGAAAAGTGTCCAGAAAATGATGAAAACGTTCGATTTTGGGCTCCAAAAACAAGCGCAGCTAAGCAGACTTTCTGCCCCTATCGTAGAGCCCTCAGAGAGCTTTCCAACGGTATGCTGTGCGCAGCATAACTGCTTACGAAAAAGATGTTATGGGCACCGGAGCCACAGAGACCTAGTCTTAAGCCCCACGCCCTCGGTTTGCGGCCACAGCCTCTACGGGAAGTGAAGTTGTCTTGCCCAAGTTGGAATGGGATTTGATAATAGAAATGTGATGGATTAGGTTGTCGTCCTTTTCACAGTTCACGACGTACGATCCGAGACAGAAAAATAGTGCAAAAGAAGAAAAGTGTCCCGAAACTGATGAAAACGTTCGATTTTGGGGTTTGAAAATAGGCGCAGTCAAGCAAGCTTGCTGCCCGCGTCATAGAGCTCTCGGAGAGCTTTCCAACGGTATACTGTGCGCTGCGTAACTCTTTACGGATCAAAAGTTATGGGCACCGAAGCGACGAAGACCAAGTCCTAAGCCCCACGCCCTCGGTTTACGGCCCCAGCCTCTACGGGAAGCGAAGTTTTTTGCCCAAGGTGGCGTAGGATTTGTTAATAGAAATTTGATGGATTAGGTTGTCGTCCTTTTTGCGGCTCACGACGTACGATCCAGGATGGAAAAATAGTGCAAAAGAAGAAAAGTGTCCCGAAACTGATGAAAACGTTCGATTTTGGGGTTTGAAAATAGGCGCAGTCAAGCAAGCTTGCTGCCCCCATTGTAGTACTCTCGGAGAGATTTCCAACGGTATGCTGTGAGCTGCATAACACCTTACGGATCAAAAGTTATGGGCACCGGAGCGACGTAGACCTGGTCCTAAGCCCCACGCCCTCAGTTTGCAAGCCTAGCCTCTACGTGAAGCGAAGTTTACTTTCCCAAGGTGGCATGGGATTCAGCAATTGAAATGTGATGGATTAGGCTGTCGTCCTTTTCGCGGCTCACGACATACGATCCGGGAAGGAAAAACAGCGCAAAAGAAGAAAAGTGTCCAGAAACTGATGAAAACGTTAAATTTTGGGCCCCAAAAATAGGCGCAACTAAGCAGGCTTTCTACCCCCATCGTAGAGCTCTCGGAGAGCCTTCCAACGGTATGCTGTGCGCCGCGTAACTCCTTGCGGATCAAATGTTATGGGGACCGAAGCCACGCAGACCTGGTCCTAAGCCCCACACCCTCGGTTTGCGGGCCCAGCCTCTACGTGAAGCGAAGTTAACTTGCCTAAGGTGGCATAGGATTCAGTAATAGAAATGTGATGGATTAGGTTGTCATCCTTTTCGCCGCTCACGACGTACGATCCGGGACGGAAAAACAGCGCAAAAGAAGAAAAATATCCTAAAACTGATGAAAACATTCGATTTTGGGCTCCAAAAATAGGCAAAGCAGAGCAAGCTTGCTTCCCCAATCGTAGAGCTCTCGGAGAGCTTTCCAACAGTATACTGTGCGCCGCGTTACTCCTTACGGATCAAAAGTTATGGGCACTAGAGCGACGGAGACCTAGTCATAAGCCCCACGCCCTCGGTTTGCGGGCCCAGCCTCTACGTGAATCGAAGTTGTCTTGCCTAAGGCAGCGTGGGATTCGATAATAGAAATGTGATGGATTAGGTTGTCATCCTTTTCGAGGCTCATGACATACGATCCGGGATGAAAAAACATCGCAAAAGAAGAAAAGTGTCCCGAAACTGATGAAAACGTTTGATTTTGAGCTCCGAGAATAGGCGCAGCCAAGCAGGTGCGCTGCCCCCGTCGTAGAGGTCTCGGAGAGCTTTCCAACGGTATGCTATGCGCCGTGTAACTCCTTACAAATCAAAAGTTATGGGCACCGAAACGACGGAGACCTGGTCCTAAGCCCCACTCCCACAATTGGCGAGCCCAGCTTCTGAAGTTGTCTTGCCCAAGGTGCCATGGGATTTGGTAATAGAAATGTGATGGATTAGGTTGTCGTCCTTTTCGCGGCTTACGACGTACGATTCGGGACGTAAAAACAGCGCAAAAGAATAAAAGTATCCAAAAACTGATGAAAACGTTCGATTTTGGGCACCGAAAATAGGCGCAGCCAAGCATACTTTCTGCCCCATTGTAGAGCTCTTGGAGGGCTTTCGAATGGTATACTGTGCACCACGAAACTCCTTACGGATCAAATGTTATAGGCACCGGAGCGACGGAGACCTGGTCCTAAACCCCACGCCCTCGGTTTGCGGCCCCAGCCTCTACGGGAAGCGAAGTTGTCTTGCCCAATGTAAAGTGGGATTCGGTAATAGAAATGTGATGGCTTAGGTTGTCGTCCTTTTCGCGGCTCACGACGTACGATCCGGGACAGAAAAACAGTGCAAAAGAAGAAAAATGTCCCGAAACTGATGAAAATATTCAATTTTGGGCTATGAAAACTGGCGCAACCAAGCAAGTTTTCGGCCCCCATCGTAGAGCTCTCGGAGAGCTTTCCAACGGTATGCTGTACGCTGCGAAACTCCTTACGGATCAAAAGTTATGAGCACTGGAGCGACGGAGACGTAGTCCTAAGCCCGACGCCCTCGGTTTGCGGCCCCGGCCACTACGGGAAGAGAAGCTTCCTGCCTAAGGTGGCATGGGATTTGGTAATAGAAATGTGATGGATTAAGTTGTCATCCTTTTCGCGGCTCACGACGTACGATCCAGGACGGAAAAAACAGTGCAAAAAAAGAAAAATGTCCCGAAACTGATGAAAACGTTCGATTTTGGGCTCTGAAAACAGGCGCAGCCAAGTAGGTTTTCTGCCCCCATCGTAGAGCTCTCGGAGTGCTTTCCAACGGTATGCTGTGCGCCGCGTAACTCCTTACGGATCAAAAGTTATGGGCACCGGAGCGACGGAGAGCTGGTCCTAAGCCCCACGCCCTCGGTTTGTGGCCCCAGCCTCTACAGGAAGCGAAGTTGTCTTGCTTTAGGTAGAGTGGGATTCGGTAATAGAAATGTGATGGATTAGGTTGTCGTCCTTTTCGCGGCTCATGACGTACGATCCGGGACAGAAAAACAGTGCAAAAGAAGAAAAGTGTCCCGAAACTGATGAAAATGTTCGATTTTGGGCTCTGAGAATAGGCGCAGCCTAGCAAGTTTTCTGCCCACGTCATAGAGCTCTCGGAGAGCTTTCCAACGGTATGCTTTGCGTCGCGTAAATCCTTACGGATCAAAAGTTATTGGCACCGGAGCGATGAAGACTAGGTCCTTAGCCCTACGCCCTCGGATTGCGGGCCTAGCCTCTACGTGAAGGGAAGTTGTCTTGCCCAAGGTGGTGTGGGATTCGATAATAGAAATGTGATGGATTCGGTTGTCGTCCTTTTCGCGGCTCACAACGAACGATTCGGGACCGAAAAACAGCGTAAAAAGAGAAAAGTGTCCAGAAACTAATGAAAACGTTCGATTTTGGGCTCCGAAAATAGGTGCAGCCGAGCATTCTTGCTGCCCCCATCGTAGAGCTCTCGGAAAGCTTTCCAATGGTATGCTGTGCGCCGCGTAACTCATTACGGATCAAAAGTTATGGGCACCGAAGCGACGGAGACCTGGTCCTAAGCCCACGCCCTCAGTTTGCGGGCCCAGCCTCTACGTGAAGCGAAGTTGTCTTGCCCAAGGTGGCATGGGATTCGGTAATAGAAATGTTATGGATTAGGTTGTCGTCCTTTTCGTTGCTCACGACGTACGATTCGGGACAAAAAAATAGTGCAAAAGAAGAAAAGTGTTCAGAAACTGATAAAAACATTCAATTTTGGGCTTCGAAAATAGGCACAGTCGAGTAGGCTTGCTGCCCCCTTCGTAGAGCTCTCGGAGAGCTTTCCAACGGTATGTTGTGCGCCGCGTAACTCCTTACGGATCAAAAGTTATTGGGACCGAATCGACGGAGACCTGGTCCTAGGCCCCACGCCCTCAGTTTGCGGGCCCAGCCTCTACGTGAATGGAAGTTGTCTTCCCCAAGGTGGCATGGGATTCGGTAATAGAAATGTGCTGGCATAGGTTGTCATCCTTTTCGCGGCTCACGACGTACGATCCGGGATGGAAAAACAGCGCAAAACAAGAAAAGTGTCCAGAAACTGATGAAAACATTCTATTTTGGGCTCCGAAAATAGGCGCAGCCGAGTAGGCTTGCTACTCCTTTGTGGAGCTCTCAGAGAGCTTTCCAACGGTATGCTGTGCGCCGCGTAACTTCTTACGGATCAAAAGTTATGGGCACCGGAGCGACGGAGACCTGGTCCTAAGCCTTACACCCTCGATTTGCGGGCCTGGCCCCTACGTAAAGCGAAGTTGTCTTGCCCAAGGTGGAGTCGGATTCGGTAATAGAAATGTGATGGATTAGGTTGTCCTCCTTTTCGCGGCTCACGACTTACGATCTGGGACAGAAAAACAGTGCAAAAGAAGAAAAGTGTCCAGAAACTAATGAAAACGTTCTATTTTGGGCTCCGAAAACAGGTGCAGCCATGCAAGCTTTCTGCCCCCACCGTAGAGCTCTTGGAGAGCCTTCCAACGGTATGCTGTGCGCCGCGTAACTCCTTACGGATCAAAAGTTATGGGCACCGGAGTGACGGAGACCTAGTCCAAAGCCCTACGCCCTCAGTTTGCGGCCCCAGCCTCTACGGGAAGCGAAGTGTCTTGCCCAAGGTGTCGTGGGATTTGGTAATAGAAATGTGGTGGATTAGGTTGTCGTCCTTTTTGCGGCTACGACGTGAGATCCAAGATGGAAAAACAGGGCAAAAGAAGAAAAGTGTCCCGAAACTAATGAAAACATTCGATTTTGGGCTCCGAAAACGGGCACAGCTGAGCAGGCTTACTACCCCCATCGTAGAGCTCTCGGAGAGCTTTCCAACGGTATGCTGTGCGCCACGTAACTCCTTACGGATGAAAAGTTATGGGCACCGGAGCAACGAAAACCTAGTCCTAAGTCCCATGCCCTCGGTTTGCGGGCCTAGCCGCTACGTGAAGAGAAGTTGTCTTGCCCAAGGTGGCATGGGATTCGGTAATAGAAATGTGATGAATTAGGTTGTCGTCCTTTCGCGGCTCACGACGTACGATCCGGGACTAGAAAACAATGCAAAAGGAGAAAAGTGTCCAGAAATTGATGAAAACGTTCGATTTTGGGCTCCGAAAACAGGCGCAGTGTGAAACTCCACTGTTCTATCTTATCTCGTTTTGCGTGCTTTATCTCGTTTTGCGTGAATTAACCTGTCTATGTGCTAAGTGACTTAGAATGTGGTAATTTTGGTATCAATACTCGTAGAACATGCTAAATGTGCATTCATGAAATTTTCATAAAAAATGGAGTCAGAAATTTTATCGTCGATTTTTAGTGAATAGTATTTTCGAAACACGTCCGCTAAAATTTTGAAACTGGTCTTTTTAACCCTTCTATACCTAGTCCACGGACTTTAATAGACCTGTATTTGATTAAAACGGTTTTAAAATCGGCTTAGGAATTTATTAGGGTTTTTACACCGACTTTTGCAAAAATTGAGTTTTAAGCTGACTCGGGTGAAATTATTTGATTGTAAAACTTCTTGTCACCTAAAAATAATCTACTTGAGCTATCTTGGGTGTTGAATAATTGTTTTGAGCTTTGGTGATCAAGAAAATGCATTTAAAGTCAAGAAAACACAAAAAAATGCTAAGTTAATTCAACTTTGACTTTCATTAAATGTTGACCAATATGCATATATCACCAACACACACAAGAAAAGCACAAAAACACACTCATTTGCACACACATTGCCGTGAGGAAGGAGAGGAAAAATAGAGAGAGATTTTCAAGGTTTTCAAAGCAAAATTTCAAAGAAAAACCTAGTTTTTGTCCGTAGAATTTCGTACTGAGTTGGATTCCGCTTGTTGGGCACGCATTGCACGCATTCCTAGGCTTTTATCGCATCAAAGGTGAGAGAAAAATTCTAGATCTCAAAACTCATCTTTTGTGTTTTTGCGAAGAATTGAATATCAAACCGTTAGAATGTTAATCTGCTGTTAGATTATTGCTCCATGCATGCTAGGGATCATTTATATGTAATCCTACGAAATTTGAACGGTTGTAGACTAATTATTTTTTTTCGGGTATTTAAAGTTGATTAATTTGCTAAATGTTGATTATTTTGAGTTGTGTTGATCGGAATCGATTTCCGTCGATTTTTAAAAGTTTGTTAATTACGTGGTAGCGCTGTTGTAATGCCGAATTTTCGATTGTGATGTCCGTGCCAAAATACGGAAATTTCAGCCATGACACACTAGGGTTTTAGGGTTATTGAGCATGATTTGGATGTGTTTGGGTTGGTTTCCGAGGGGTCTAATGTAGTTGATTGAATGGGTGAATGTTTGAAACTGATTTGGAGTTGTTTGGGTTAGTAGAATGTAAGATATGATTTTTTGAAGTTTAGGTTGTCTTTCTTTAAAATGTTAGATTATGCCTTTAGTTGATCGGGTATGGTTTGAGTGATTGAATTGTGAGTTGATGATGGGTAAACTAGAGTTTGATTGTGTGTTTAATGCATGTTCGGTTAGATGGCCTACTTTGTCATCTAACTTAGTTATTTGTTGTTAAATTGGTTATTGATGTTATTATGATGATAATATGATTATTGATGATTATTGATTGATGATTGATGCCGGGAGGTAGGCAGTTCTGCTAGACTGTCCTCCTATGAATGATTGATGTTTATTATTATTGCTGAGTCTCTGGTATGTGTGTGCCACCTCTCGGGCAGCATCGGGCTGTCGGGTTGATAACGGTATGACTATAAGAGACTGTCTCCAGCTCGCATGACGGAGGTGTCATGGAGGGAGAGGTTATTTGGGTACCTTGGGTGCGTGAGTTTATGGGAGTCACAAGAAGGCTGTTATGATCGTGATGGCGTTTGGAGCTACACCAACTAGTGTATCCTTTATTGAATGGTCATTATAGTTTATGTGATGTTAGTATTATTTTTGTTATTATGTGTTTACTTGCTCAAAGGATTATTTCCAAGGAGTTTAGTAAACCTTGCTCAAGATCTATCGAATCCTCACTGGGCTTATTTTATATAAGCTCACTCTCTATTATTGCATGCTTACAAGTGTTCTTTCGCAAGACTACGGGTATGTGCCTCCTGAAGAGGAAAATGTGGAAAATGTGCCTTACGTGGATGAGTCTTATGTTCTGGAGTCTTATCCTTGAAGTTGTATATTGTTTTACTATCTCGTAAATTAACTTAGTAGACTTTTATATGCTTTGGTGTTCATAATGTAAAAGATGTTGAAAAGTTAATGAATTAGTTGATGCTGTCTTAGTAGCCTTTCTTTTGTTTATGATTAGGTTGCTAGATTGGCTCAATATGTTCTTGTAATGTATATTAATGTTCATGTATTATGTTGGAACGGAGGCATATAACGAGGAATGTTTATTGTATAATATGGTTATGATGTATGTTGTTATATTATTGAGTTATTTGTTGTATGGTTTATGGAGTTGATGTATGATGTCCTATTGAGGTTGGTTTAGAGCCTCGGTATCCTATTCACTGTCGTTATACTGCCGAAATTCCATTGCGTCCTGACTGATTATAGGAGCGGTCGAGTTGGGGCGTGACTTTTAAGTGGTATCAGCGCGCATGTTAGTTGTCAGCCGGTGTATTCTCAGAATGTGGGTAATGGTCTTAGCATGAAAGTATGTATGAAAAGAAAGAAAAGTGAAATATATGTTAACATGATTCAGTGATAAGTGATTATGTGATTAAAGTGCTTATGTGATTATGTGTTTGTTTATGTGATTGATACTTAAGTGATTTATGTGTTTTATGTGATTTATGTACTTAATATGAGTTTGTTGTTTATGTTAATAGTTGTTATAACATGTTTACGTGCTATAACCTGTGCTAACTCTTTGATTAGTAGAATGACGGGTAGACCGAGGACCAGAGGTAGGCCTGAGATGACTGATGAGACTCCTGGTAATGCGGCACCAGGCCATGATAGGGGTGATGACCGATTGGGGGCAGCTATGGAGAGGATTGCTGAGTTAGTGGCCAGATAGGCTCAGTTGATAGTAGGGCAGGCTGCCCAGACTCAGGCTTGGCAGGCTTAGTTGTTGAATGTGCAGGGTGGAAACCACGGGCGTGGTACCCTGAAAGAGTTCTTAGGATATCATCCACCTAGATTTCAGGGGGAACCCGATGATAGGAAGGCTGAGGCGTGGATTAGCAAGGTGGAGAAGATTTATGATCCTCTTGATTATACCGATGAGCAGAATGTCTCTTTTGCCGTGTACTTGCTAGATGATGAGGCAGAAGAATGGTGGCGCACAGTGAGAACTAGCTGGGCGACTCAGGGTATTTTGTATGTTTGGGGTACCTTTCTGATGGCTTTCCGGGCAAAGTATGTCCCGAGGATTGCGAGGGAACAGAGAGAAGCAGAGTTTCTAGCCTTAGTGCAGGGAGATACTTCAGTGGCTCAGTATGAGGCCACCTTTACTCGATTGTCCCAGTATGCACCGGAGTATATGGCTGATGAGGAGCGGAGGACTCGTAGATTTATGTTGGGATTGAGGCCCGAGATTTAGGATGTGATGGCTCTGAATCGGTATGAAATATTCACTGAGGCCTTTGAGGCAGCTTCTAGACTAGAGAAGAGAAAGGGGGATCAACTTGTGTCTAGTCAGCCCAGTAAGAGGCCGTATCAGCCGCAGTATCAGCAGGGTGTGTATAGGCCTCCTGTACAGCAGGTTGTGTATAGGCCACCAGCTCAGCAAGGTTCTTTTAGGCCACAGGGGCAGCAGAGTTATTATCGGCCTCAGTTTTAGCAGGGGTCATATCAGGTTCAGTCCCAGTTTATGCCAGCCCAGTCTCAGGGTCAGTACAGGCCTAGTTTGGTAAGGCCTCAGCAGCAGGTTGGTTCAGTTGTTTCTTCAGCTCCTGGTTCTTCTAGGGGTAGTGTTAGTGTATCATCACCGTAGTATACCCCCTGCAACCGCACGGGGCATGTGGAGGCCGATTGCAGAGTGAAGGCAGGGACGTGTTTAGGATGCGGCAGTAATCAGCACAGGGCGAGGGATTACCCTAGGTATTCAAGGACTGAGGGTCGGACAGCGACTTAGGATTATCAAGGTTGACCTGCGGCCAGTGCACCTCAGCAGCAGTGGGTCCAAGCTCGGGCCTACGCAGTTGACTTAGAGGAGATGCCTGAGGAGACTGCAGTTGTGGAAGGTAACTTCTTTATACTTGATCAACTTGTTAAAGTGTTGATTGATTCTGGTGCTACGCATTCTTTCATTACTTCTGCTTGTGTGCAACGTGTTAATTTGCAACCTGAAAGATTGCCTTATGTGGTTGAGATTAGTACCTCTTTGACTGATAAGTATGTTACTGGCCTAGTTTGTAAGGATTGTAAAATACATGTTAAGGGGCATAGTTTTCCTTCGGACCTTATCTTATTTCCTATCTGGGGGTATGATGTTATCTTGGGTATGGATTGGATTTCTAAGTATGATGCCCAGTTGAACTGTAGAACCAAGGTAGTACAGTTTCGTTTGCTAGATCAGCCAGTAGTTGAGGTAGTAGGGAACCGGGGTGCAAAGACGAGTTTTGTTATCTCAGCAACTAAACCCGTTAAGTTGGTTAGTAAAGGATGTTCGGGTTATCTAGCTTATTTGATCAACAAGCCATCTGATAAGCTATAGCTGGAGGAAGTCCCTATTATTCGGGAATATCCCAATGTATTTCCTGAGGAGTTGCCAAGGTTACCGCCAGAGAGAGATGTGGAGTTTGTGATTAATCTTATTCCCGGTACTCAACCTATTTCTAAATCAGCGTACCGGATGGCACCAGCTGAGTTGAAGGAGTTGAAGACTCAGTTGCAGGAGTTATTGGAGAAGGGATTTATTCAGCAGAGTTCTTCACCTTGGGGAGCTCCTGTTTTATTTGTGAAGAAGAAGGATGGTACCTTGAGATTGTGTATTGATTACCGTGGTTTGAATCAGGTGACCATCAAGAATAAATATCCTTTGCCACTAATTGACGAGTTGTTTGATCAACTTCAGGGAGCCAAAGTCTATTCTAAATTTGATTTGAGGCAGGGGTATTATCAGCTTCGGATTCGTACGGAGGATGTTCCGAAATCTGCCTTTAGGACTCGGTACAGGCATTATGAGTTTGTTGTTATGCCCTTTGAATTAACTAATGTACCGGCAGCATTCATGGATCTTATGCATCGGGTTTTTCAGCTGTATTTAGACCAGTTCGTGGTAATCTTTATTGATGATATCTTGGTCTATTCTAAATCTGAATCGGAGCACGAGCAACATCTACGGCTTGTCTTACAGAAGCTGCAGGAGCATCAGTTGTTTGCCAAGTTCAGCAAATGTGAATTTTGGCTGCAACGCATATCTTTTCTTGGCCACGTGATTACACAGAGCGGTATATCTGTAGATCCCACTAAGATTGAATCGGTGATGTCTTGGAAACATCCGGAGAATGTTTCGGAGGTTCGTAGCTTTCTTGGCTTGGCGGGTTATTACCGTAGGTTTGTCAAAGACTTCTCAAAGATTGCTGGGCCACTTTCTAAGTTGACTCAGAAAAGAACTATCTTTGCTTGGGATGAGAAGTGTGAGAGTGGGTTTCAGGACCTGAAAAAAAGGTTGACTACTGCTCCAGTACTTGCTCTACCATAGGGGACCAATAATATGGTTATTTACAGCGATGCATCCAAGGAGGGCTTGGGATATATTCTTATGCAGGATGGCCGAGTTATTGCCTATACTTCCAGAAAGTTGAAGCCTTATGAAGTGAATTATCCGACTCATGATCTTGAGTTGGCAGTAGTTGTCTTCGCACTGAAGAAGTGGCGTCATTATCTGTGGGGCAGTAAGTTCGAGATTTTCACTGATCATAAGAGTCTGAAGTACTTGTTCTCACAGAAGGAGTTGAATATGCGCCAGCGGAGGTGGATGGAGCTTCTTGGAGATTATAATTGTTCTATCAATTATCTACCTGGCAAGGCAAATGTTGTAGCAGATGCTCTCAGCTGGAAGGCGAGTGTTGCTTGTTTGGCTGTCAGGAAATGGGAGATTCTTGAGGAATTCACTTATTGGAGACCGGAGTTGACTCAGGTTGGGGTGATATGTTCACATCTCCGTATTCAACCTTTGTTGCTGTCTCAGATCAAGGAAGCTCAGCAGTTGGATGTTAAACTTCTAAAGATCAAGGATCAAATCACGGATGATCAGTCTGACTTTAAACTGCATGAGGACGGTATTCTTCGGTTTCGGAACAGGGTTTGTGTTCCCAATGAACCGGGCTTGAGACGAAGTATTCTGGAGGAAGCTCATAATTCTAAGTACACTATTCATCCCGGTGGAACCAAGATGTATCGGGATTTGAAGCAACATTATTGGTGGAATAATATGAAGAGGGAAGTTGCTCAGTTCGTGTCTAGATGTTTGACTTGTCAGCAAGTGAAAGCCGAGCATCAACGACCTGCGGGTTTGCTTCAGCCGTTGGCTATACTAGAGTGGAAGTGGGAGCATATTACAATGGATTTCGTCACTGGTTTGCCTAGAACTCCTAGAGGTAACGATGCAGTTTGGGTTGTCGTGGATCGTTTGACGAAGACAGCTCATTTTATTTCGATGAGGATGGGAGATGAGGTTACAAAGTTGACGGATCTTTATTTAGATCAGGTTGTTAGACTTCACGGGATTCCATCTAGTATTGTCTCAGATCGAGATCCTCGATTTACTTCTTGTTTGTGGGAGAAACTTCAGGAGACTTTGCGTACTCAGTTGAACTTCAGTACCGCGTATCATCCGCAGACCGACGGTCAGTCTGAGCGGACTATTCAGATTCTGGAAGATATGCTTAGGGCTTGTGTTCTGGACTTCGGGAAGAACTGGGAGAAACATCTACCACTTGCCGAGTTTGCCTAAAACAATAGTTATCAAGCTACTATTGGGATGACACCTTTTGCAGCTCTTTACGGTTGTAAGTGCCGTTCACCTTTATATTGGGACGAGGTAAGGGAGATGAAGACTATTGATCCAACTATCATGCCAGAGCTTCTTGAGAAGATTGAGAATGTTTAGTTGATCAGGCAGAGAATGCTTGCGGCGCAGAGTAGATTCAAGAGTTATGCTGATAAGCGTCGTCGGGACTTAGAGTTTGCAGTCGGAGATCGGGTTTTCTTGAGATTGTCTCCTCGTAAGGGGTTTTCTCGTTATGGTAAAGGTGGAAAGCTGAGTCTGAGATTTGTTGGGCCGTTTGAGATTACCGGCAGGGTTGGTAAGTTGGCATATCGGTTGGCTTTACCGGAGAACTTCTCTAGTGTCCACGATGTATTTCACGTGTCTAATTTGCGGAAATATAATCCGGATCCTTCTCATATTCTTGAGCCAGAGCCATTACAGCTTCATGAGAATCTGACTTATGACGAGCGTCCGATTCGTATTCTTGACCAAATGGGACGAGAGTTGAGGTCGAACAAGATTCCGATGGTTAAGGTGTTGTGGAAGCATCACGGCATTGAGGAAGTGACTTGGGAGAGACGAGATCAGATGCAGCAGCAGTACCCAGATTTGTTCAGTACATCAAGTAAGAATTTCGAGGACGAAATTTCTTTAAGGGGGGGGGGGGAGGGGGGGAGAATGTGAAACCCCACTTTTCTATCTTATCTCGTTTTGAATGCTTTATCTCGTTTTGCGTGAATTAACCTGTCTATGTGCTATGTGACTTAGAATGTGTAATTTTGGTATCAATACTCCTAGAACATGCTAAATGTGCATTCATGAAATTTTCATAAAAAACGGAGTCATAAATTTTACCCTCAATTTTCAGTAAATAGTATTTTCGAAACACGTCCGCTAAAATTTTGAAACTGGTCTTTTTAACCCTTCTAGACCTAGTCCACAGACTTTAATAGACCTGTGTTTGATTAAAATGGTTTTAAAATCGGCTTCAGAATTTATTAGGGTTTTTACACCGACTTTTGCAAAAATCGAGTTTTAAGCCGACTCGGGTGAAATTGTTTGATTGTAAAACTTATGTCAGCTAAAAATAATCTACTTGAGCTATCTTGGGTGTCGAATAATTGTTTTGAGCTTTGGTGATCAAGAAAATGCATTTAAAGTCAAGAAAACACAAAAAAATGCTAAGTTAATTCAACTTTGACTTTCATTAAATGTTGACCAATATGCATATATCACCAACACACATAAGCAAACCACAAAAACACACTCATTTGCACACACATTGCCATGAGGAAGGAGAGGAAAAATAGAAAGAGATTTTCAAGGTTTTCAAAGCAAAATTTCAAAGAAAAACCTAGTTTTTGTCAGTAGAATTTCGTGTCGACTTGGATTCCGCTTGTTGGGCACGCATTGCACGTATTCCTAGGCTTTTACCACATCAAAAGTGAGAGAAAAATTCTAGATCTCAAAACTCATCTTTTGTGTTTTTGCGTAGAATTGAATATCGAACCGTTAGAATATTAATATGATGTTAGATTATTGTTCCATGCATGCTAAGGATCATTTATATGTAATCCTATGAGATTTGAACGGTTGTAGCCTAATTATTATTTTTCAGGTATTTAAAGTTGATTAATTTGCTAAATGTTGATTATTTTGAGTTGTGTTGATCGGAAAATCGATTGCTGTCGATTTCTAAAAATTTGTTAATTACGTGGTAGTGCCGTTGCAATGCCGAATTTTTGATTGTGATATCCGTGCCAAAATTCAGAAATTTCAGCCATGACACACTAGGGTTTTAGGGTTATTGAGCATGATTTGGATGTGTTTTGGTTGGTTTCCGAGGGGGCTAATGTAGTTGATTGAATGGGTGAGTGTTTGAAACTGATTTGGAGTTGTTTGGGTTAGTAGAATGTAAGATATGATTATTTGAAGTTTAGGTTGTCTTTCTTTAAAATGTTAGATTATGCCTTTAGTTGATCGGGTGTGGTTTGAGTGATTGAATTGTGAGTTGATGATGGGTAAACTAGGGTTTGATTGTGTGTTTAATGCATGTTCGGTTAGATGGCCTACTTTGTCATCTAACTTAGTTATTTGTTGTTAAATTGGTTATTGATGTTATTATGATGATAATATGATTATTGATGATTATTGATTGATGATTGATGCCGGGAGGTAGGCAGTTCTGCTAGACTATCCGCTTGTGAATGATTGATGTTTATTATTATTGTTGAGTCTCTGGTATGTGTGTGCCACCTCTCGGGCAACATCGGGTTGTCGGGTTGATAACGGCATGACTACAAGAGACTGCTTCCAGCTCGCATGATGGAGGTGTCATGGAGGGAGAGGTTATTGGGGTACCTCGGGTGCGTGAGTTTATGGGAGTCACAAGAAGGCTGTTATGATCGTGATGGCGTTTGGAGCTACACCAACTAGTGTATCCTTTATTGAATGGTCATTATAGTTTATGTGATGTTAGTATTATTGTTGTTATTGTGTGTTTACTTGCTCAAAGGATTATTTCCAAGGAGTTTAGTAAACCTTGCTTGAGATCTATCGGATCCTCACTGGGCTTATTTTATATAAGCTCACTCTCTATTATTGCATGCTTACAGGTGTTTTTTCGCAAGACTACGGGTACATGCCTCCTGAAGAGGAAAATGTGGAAAATGTACCTTACGTGGATGAGTCTTATGTTCCGGAGTCTTATCCTTGAAGTTGTATTGTTTTACTATCTCGTAAATTAACTTAGTAGACTTTTATATGCTTTGTAGTTCATAATGTAAAAGATGTTGAAAAGTTAATGAATTAGTTGATGCTGCCTTAGTAGCCTTTCTTTTGTTTATGATTAGGTTGTTAGATTGGCTCAATATGTTTTTGTAATGTATATTAAGGTTCATGTATTATGTTGGAACGGAGGCATATAACGAGGAATGTTTATTGTATAATATGATTGTGATGTATGTTGTTATATTATTGAGGAGTTGTTTGTTGTATAGTTGAGGGAGTTGATGTATGATGTCCTATTGAGGTTGGTTTAGAGCCTCGGTATCCTATTCACTGTCATTATACTGCCGAAATTCCGTTGCGTCCTGACTGATTATAGGAAGGGTCGAGTTGGGGCGTGACACGCAGCTGAGTAGGCTTGATGTCCCCGTCGTAGAGCTCTCGTAGAGCTTTTTAACGGTATGCTGTGCGCCGCGTAACTACTTACAGATCAAAAGTTATAGGCACCGAACTGACGGAGACCTGCTCCTAAGCCCCACACCCTCAGTTTACGGGCCCAGCCTCTACGTGAAGGGAAGTTGTCTTGCACAAAGTGGCGTGGGATTCGGTAATAGAAATGTGATGGATTAGGTTGTCGTCCTTTTCGCGGCTCACGACGCACGATCTGGGACGGAAAAATAGTGCAAAAGAAGAAAAGTGTCCCGAAATTGATGAAACGTTCGATTTTGGGCTCCGAAAATAGGCGCAGCCAAGAAAACTTGTGCCCCCATCGTAGAGCTTTCGGAGAGCTTTCCAACGGTATGATGTGCGCCGCGTAACTCCTTACGGATCAAAAGTTATGGGCACATGAGCGACAGAGACCTGGTCCTAAGCCCCACGCCTTCGGTTTGCGGGCCTAGTCTCTACGTGAAGTGAAGTTGTCTTGCCTAAGGTGGCGTGGGATTCGGTAATAGAAATGTGATGGATTAGTTTGTCGTCCTTTTCGCGGCTCACGACGTATGATTCGGGACGAAAAAACAGCGCAAAAGCAGAAAAGTGTCCAAAAACTGATGAAAACGTTCAATTTTGGGCTCTGAAAATTGGCGCAACCGAGCAAGCTTGCTGCACCCATCGTAGAGCTCTCGGAAAGCTTTCCAACAGTATGCTGCACGCCGTGCAACTCCATACGGATCAAAAGTTATGGGCACCGACAGAGACCTGGTCCTAAGCTCCACGCCCTCGGTTTGCGGCCCCAGGCTGCCCCTGTCGTAGAGCTCTTGAAAAGCTTTCCAATGGTTTGCTGTGCGCCTCGTAACTCCTTGCGGATCAAAAGTTATGGGCACTGGAGCGACGGAGACCTGGTCCCAAGCCCCACGCCCTCGGTTTGCGAGACCATCCTCTATGTGAAGCGAAGTTGTCTTGCACAAGGTGCCGTGGGATTCGATAATAGAAATGTGATGGATTTGGTTGTCGTCCTTTTCGCGGCTCCCAACGTACGATCCACGACGGAGAAATAGCGCAAAAGTTGAAAAGTGTACCAAAATTGATGAAAACATTCGATTTTGGGTTCCAAAAACAGGCGCAACCCAGCAGGGTTGCTGCCCCTATCGTAGAGCTCTCGGAGAGCTTTCCAACGGTATACTGTGCACCACGTAACTCCTTACGGATCAAAAGTTATGGGCACCGGAGCGACGGAGACCTGGTCCCAAGCCCCGCGCCCTCGGTTTGCCAGCCCATCCTATATGTGAAGCGAAGTTGTCTTACCCAAGGTGCCGTGGGATTCGATAATAAAAATGTGATGGATTTGGTTGTCGTCCTTTTTGCGGCTCACGACGTACGATCCGGGATTGAAAAACAGCGCAAAAGGAGAATAGTGTCCCGAAATTGATGAAAACGTTTGATTTTAGGCTCCAAATGTGAGGCCCGACCCCGAATTACGTGCGAAACCTAGCTTCGTTTGCCCTGACCTAGATTTGCGTGCCATGACCTAGGTTTAAGAAATGAGTTCATTTTATGTGCCATGCATTGAATTACGTGCATTCGTTTGGGATTGCGTGCATTTACTTGAAAAAAGTGCGTTCGTCTCGTAGTTCGTGACCTACCTCGAAGTGCGTGCCCTAAACCTAGGAAAGCGTGCCTTCACGCTAATCAAGAAAGCATCTTTCACGAAGCACTAGACTATTAAACAATCCTACAAAATCCACTAACAATATAATAATCCAAATTCCATTCACTAGAAGACAAAAAATGCACCAAACACTAGACATTCCTTATTCTTTATTCTTTGTTCTTTTTGCATTTTTAACACACAACAATTAACACCCAAAAGATGACAAGAATTCAGAATTTTGCACATGTCATAGCCGACCATACCATGTTTTGAGCAAGGAAATTTGAACAACATAAGTTATTGTGCATGCTTAGACATTTTATGACACAAAGGCATTAAAAATTGCTCAAAAATCCTTCCACTTGCACAATATTTTCAGCCATTTCATCCTTGCCCATCCTAACAATTTCAAAATAGCACATTGGAGACACAAAATGCAGAATTTTGAAGCCCAAGGCCGACATTCTCCTTGAAGATGCAAAAGGCTTCATTGTTTGTCATCTTCTTCATTTCTTTTTCATTCATTTCTCCTCATCTCACTTTCTCTCTCATTTTCGGCCTTGGCTGAATTCTCCATCTTCTCAACTTCTCTTCTTCACACCATAGCTAAGTATAGCAAGCTACAAGTAAAGAACTACAACCGAGCAAGCTAGAGTTCGAAATCACTCATGCATGTGCATTGAAGCTTCATTTTCGGCCTAGGTGAGTTACTAAGCATCCATTTCTTTTCTTCAAGTTCTAACTACATGCATGCACTAAAAGATTGATACGTAAGCTAGGAAAAATAGAGAAAAACTAGTGAGGTTCTCGGCTAAGCAAAGGAAAGGAGAAGATTTGAGCTTCAACAAGGGTCTTGAGCATTTTGTGGTTGATTGCTAAGGTGAAGGTTAAAACCTTTTGAAAACTCTTTAAAAACTCACATGCATGCTCATAAATGTGTGTATTTGCTTCTGTACTTGAGCTATATGGTCGTTCATAAGCTTAAACAACCATGCATGGCAAGATCTTGGCTTGAAAATGATGCTAGGTGAAGTCGAAATGGATGACAGCTCTCTGACCAGTCTGTTCGAGGTAAGTTTGGATAAGCAAATGATGTTAAAAATGCTTGAAAATTGGTGGGTAACTAGTTTGGACAGTTTTTAACATTTTTCCCAGAAATAGGTAGAAGCTAATTTTGAATCTAAGGTCCTCAAAATGGCAAATCATTAAAATGTGACCAAATCTGGAAATCTGGAAAAATGAATCAGGTTTTGGCAGATGCACTGACCTTGTGGAATGAGCCATATTTGACTTAGTAAATGATGTCCAAAACGCATGCAATTTGGTGTGCTTCTAGATTTTTCAGGTCTGGACAATTTTGTCAGAAATGGACCAAAGCTAAAACTGACTCTAAGGATCCCAAAAACATCGTTTTCTGAAAAGTGTACAAATCTGGACAGTTTTATGTTACCTCACTGTTTCGGCTATAACTAATGATTCTGAACTCCAATTGATTCAAGGCTTGTTTCTGATTTTAGTTAACTTCTTAAGCTTTAATTTGACATCTTATTCACTGAATTTGGAGATTGTTTGATTATTCGATTGATTGTAAGAAAACAGCCTATAGCAGTGAGTGTTCCACTTAGCTATGTGCTTGTATTACTATTGTAACCTCTTTTGTGGCACTAATTGCTTGGAATTGTGGTGTTGGAATATTATGTGGACTGTTTTGAGCACTTTAGGATGTATGAATTGAATGATGCATGACTTGGGAATGATGTTAAGTTGACTTAGGGTTTTGATCGCACGATTATGCATGAAATGGAAACCCTAATGACTAAGTATTCTTGCTAAGTGTTAACCATTGGATATTGTGAGGAAACTGTACGTTGCGTGGGCTGCCCGTAAATGTTTTATAACTTCAAAAGTGATCTTGACCATTGCATGTTGGCAAATAAGCCTTTCTTGCATCCGAACCCATGTTGATATCATTGCATGTTGAATAATCTTATCACTTGATTGCGTGGACTTTTTAATGAGTTATATGGCCTGTTTTACATGTGTTACATGGCTGCCCGTTTAATTTCCATATAACTCTATATGCCTTTCAAGTGAAATTTCCTGTCTTATCGTGTCCTGCTTGTTTATCTGTCGATGTGCAATCTTATGACTGTCCGGAGGCAACCTACTTTGTTGTCCTCCTTCTGTGATATATATTACCTGTCATAAATGTGCATTGCATACAAGGTTGCAACCTTTTCTGTCGGCATGGTAGCGATCACGTACGCCGGGCGGCATCGGGCTTGCCGGTGTTACCGTGACCACCATGGTCCCATTCCCTCTCTCGCTTGGGGGCTAGACTTCCTCGGAGAGTTGGGTCGTAGGATTTTGGGGTACATCCGGAGTACACCCACCTGGTGTGTTTGGGGGATGATTTGAAGTCGGCCGCAACAACTGATCCTGGATCTGATCTGAGAGCAAAAGCTCACCGTATCCTTTTTATTATGTGTATAAGTACTCCCGCTTGGATCCTAGAGAACCTCGGGGAGGAAAGACCGGTATTCCTGTTCTGTACTTGTATTTCTGTTGTATTCATGTTTGAGAAAGGGGTTTTCATAAGTTTAACCGGAAAATGAGTTTCAAAACTTATTTCTCGTTCCCCCTCGCTGAGTTCATAAGGACTTACCCTCTTTTATCATTTCAGGTGAAGAAGAATAGGTACAGGAACCCGAGCTCAATGTACCTAATGATGAACCCCTGGAGTGATTGCCTGTTATTGTTGTTTTGCATGAACGTGACTACTTGTGCATTTTGTGCTGCTCGAAGACCATTTATCTTATGTTGCTTGTTGTTGCTAATGTAAAAGACCCCCGTTGTAATTTGGGGTCTAATTTTGGTTTGTACTTATATTAAGTAGACTGATACTAGACATAATATGATCGTTTTTGCTTTTATTATCACTAGTATCTATCATAGGTTATGATGCTAGTTAAGGAATATGCAAATGAATTTATCCAATCTCAACAGGTACTCGCTAATAAGCTATGATCAACAGGTATATTTTGAAACGAGGATAAATGGACAAACGAGACATAGTATTATGCTAGGTTATAAATCAAACGGGACGTCGAAATAACCAATAGGCAATTCAATTGATGATTAAATAGTAAATTCTAGTCGGGAATGAACTTGAATTGAAAGTTCTGAGGCTGTTAGAAAATTTAGGTCAAAGCAAATAGCCCAATTACAGTCGTTATGCTGCCGGATTTCAGGAAAATTTTGGAGTCTAGAATAACACGTTAAGTGTTAAACCTCATAGAACGATTAAGAATGTGAAAGGACTTGAATGTTTAGATCACACCCTAGTCTAACCTTTATAGGCTGGGTTGGGGCGTGACACCCTAGAAGAATGGTATCAGAGCTTAGATTGCTTAAGCCGGGTTTAACTCTCGGACCGTGGGTAGAGCCCTAAGATAATTAGGATGACTTGATTATGTGTTATTGTGTTAAATGTGCCTTCTATGTTCCATGTGCTTAAGTGACTTATATGCCTTAAATGTTTTTAGAATTGTACCTATATTATGTTGCATATCATATGCCTTAGATTCTTAATTGTCACATTTCAATAAATTGTGCCTATAGATGGCTGGCCCTAGTACCCGTACTACTAATAGGAGCGGTGAACCTCAAGAGACCGGGGATGCCTATCAGACTAATCCCGGTATAGCTATGTTTAACATGATGGCAACTGCCATGGACCGTGTATCATGTGTGATGGAGCGTCAGGATGCTCGTGAGGCCAACAACAACATCAACAACAGGAATGAGGGTAACCATGGGAGACATAGCAGAATGAAGGAATTCCTTGACTTTTGGCCGTCTAAATTCTACGGGGAAGCTGATGATGAGAAAGCCGAGGCTTGGCTGTCTGAGATCGAGAAGATTTTCAGGCCACTTGATTATACAGATGAAGAGAAATTGGAGTTTGCTGTATTTCTGTTACACGGGGATGCCGAGCATTGGTGGCACACTGTAGAGGCACTGTGGGAGACTGATCAGACACCTCGCTTGTGGGGTAATTTCGTTAAGGCGTTTAAGGAGAAATATGTACCTGCAGTTTCTAGGCAGAGGCGGATCGAGGAGTTCATGCACTTGACCCAGGATAATATGACGGTGGCCCAGTACGAGGCTCGTTTTGACCGATTGTCCCGTTATGCTCAGTATATGGTTTGTACTCCGAAGGCAAAAATGTGGAAATTTACTATTGGTTTGAGGCCAGAGATTCAGGACCAGTTAGCTTCTCATGATTTCGCTACTTACTCTGCCCTCTTTGCTGCTGCCTCTCAAGTTGAGAAGAGGAAACTAGATGGAGCCAGCTCGAGTCAGCCCAACAAGAAACCATATCAGCCTCCAGGTCAGCAGAGGAAGTTTTAGAGTCAGGGTCGCAGTCAGGGCTAGAGCCAGAACAGACCAGGGAATAACCATGGCCCGACGAAAGCGTCATCAGCCTCTTCTGCCCGCGGATCCACAGGTAGTTCACCTGCTACTCAGTCCGTCAGCTGTCCATATTGTGACAGGAAGGGGCATACCGAGGCCTAGTGTTGGAGGAAGTTGGGACGATGTATGAGTGCGGCAGTGATCAACACCAAATCAATGATTGCCTTAAACGTTAGGCAGGGCAGAATCAGGGTAAACCAGCCGGTAGAGGCAAGACTCCAGTTCCTAGGGTCCAGGCTCGAGCCTATGCTATCGAGTGCGAGGAGATTCCAGATAAGACCGCTGTTGTTGAAGGTACATTCTTCATACTGAATCAACCTGTTAAGGTGTTAATTGATCCGGGTGCTACTCATTCATTTATTACTCCCTTATGTGTGGAATGTGTGAAATTGAAAGTTGTATGTTTGCCATATGAAGTAGAAGTTGGTACTCCAATGGGTTCTAAACTTGTAACTAGTTCAGTTTGTAAAGCATGTAAAATCCAAATTAAGGATAGGGAATTCTTGGCCAATCTTATTGTATTACCTTTTCGAGACTACGAGGTTATTTTGGGGATGGACTGGCTGGCAAAACATCATGTCCAACTGGATTGCCGGGCGAAGATTATAACGTTCTGGGTACTTGATCAACCGATACTGGAGATAATGGGTCGAAGAGATTTCACCGGGAGTTCCATCATTTCATCTACAAAAGCAGTGAGTCCTTGAGAAAAGGATGCAGTGGATATTTGGCTTACCTTATCAACAAGCCGTCGGATAAAGCTAAGTTGGAGGAGATGCCTGTGATCAAAGACTATGCAGATGTATTCCCTGAAGAATTACCCGGTTTACCCCTAAATCAGGAGATCGAGTTTGTTATAGAGTTGCTACCTGGCACCCAGCCGATATCAAAAGCTCCTTATCGTATGGCACCGGCTGAGCTACAAGAATTAAAGGACCAATTGCAAGGATTGCTGAAGAAGGGATTTGTACAACCGAGCTCTTCACCGTGGGGTGAGCCAGTACTATTTGTTAAGAAGAAAGACGGAACGTTGAGACTGTGCATTGACTATCGAGGTTTGAACCAAGTGACTGTCAAGAATAAATACCCACTTCCCCTGATTGACGAGTTATTTGATCAACTGCAAGGAGCCAAAGTGTATTCGAAACTCGACTTGAGACAAGGGTATTATCAGTTGCGGATCAAGAAGGAAGATGTGCCTAAAACGGCTTTCAGGACTAGATATGGGCACTATGAATATGTGGTGATGCCTTTTGGACTAACTAATGCCCCTGCAGCCTTTATGGATTTGATGCATAGGGTGTTTCAACCCTACTTGGACCAATTTGTGGTGATCTTCATTGATGATATTTTGGTATACTCGAAATCGGAGGCGGAGCATGAGCGACATCTGCGGTTGGTACTGCAGAAACTTCGAGAGCACCAATTGTATGCAAAGTTTAGTAAATGTGAATTTTGGTTGCAGCAGATTGCATTTTTGGGGCATATCATATCCCAAGAGGGAATAGTGGTAGATCTAGCAAAGATCGATGCAGTGATGTCTTGGAAGAAGCCGGAAAATGTTACGAAAGTCCGGAGTTTTCTTGGTCTAGCCGGCTATTATCGGAGTTTCGTGAAGGACTTCTCTAAGATTGCAGGACCGCTTACAAAGCTCACTCAAAAGCAAGCATGGCGAAACTGGAAGTCAAAGTGCAGGAGTTGTTAGAGGAAGCGTTTCTATGGAAACCACAATTGACTTAGAAGGGGTTACTTTTTGCCACTACCCAAGTTCAATCGACCTTGTTGTCAGAGTTACGAGAGGCTCAACGGAAGGACCAACAATTTCAGAAGATTAAGGAAAGCAACGCAGATTTCAAGTTTCATGATGATGGTATTTGGAGGTTTAGGAACCGGGTTTGTGTTCCCAATGAGCCAGAGCTAAAAAAGAAGATTCTTGAGGAAGCGCATAATTCAAGGTATACTATTCACCCTGGTGGAACAAAGATGTATCGGGATTTGAAGCAACACTATTGGTGGAATAACATGAAAAGAGAAATTGCAGAGTTTGTAGCACGGTGTTTAACTTGCCAGAGAGTCAAAGCAGAACATCAACGACCCGCAGGTTTACTTCAGTCGTTGGAGATTCCTCAATGGAAATGGGAACATATAACTATGGATTTTGTTATGGACCTGCCTAGATCATGAAAGGGTCGTGACGCCGTTTGGGTTATAGTGGATAGATTGACTAAGTCGGCGCACTTTTTACCAATGAACAAGGATGATAGTCCTGAGAAACTGGGAGATATGTATGTGGCGGAGATTGTAAGATTGCACGGGATGCCTGTGAGTATTGTATCAGATAAGGATCCTCGTTTTACTTCCCGATTTTGGAAGAGATTGAAGGAAGCTTTGGGGACGAAATTGAGTTTTAGCACGGCTTATCACCCTCAGACGGATGGTCAATCGGAGAGAACTATTCAGATTTTGGAGGATATGCTGAGGGCATGTGTGTTGGACTTCGGGAAAGGTTGGGAGAAATATCTATCTCTAGCGGAGTTCGCCTACAACAATAGTTATTAGGCCACTATCAGGATGGCCCCATTTGAGGTGCTGTATGGACGTAAGTGTCGATCCCCAATCTACTGGGATGAAGTAGGTGAGATGAAGACTTTTGACCCGATCCTTTTACCTGAACTGATGAAGACTGTTGATAACATCCACCTCATCCGGAAACGGATGCTTACCGCCCAGAGCAAACAGAAGAGTTATGCAGACCGACGGAGACGGAGTCTCGAGTTTGAGGTTGGCAACAAGGTGTTCTTGACGATATCACCCCGGAGGGGACTGATTAAACATGGCAAGGGTGGAAAGCTGAGCCCAAGATTTGTAGGACCGTTTGAGATAGTTGAGAAGGTTGGCAAGTTGGCGTATCACCTAGCACTACCCCAGAACCTCTCCAATATTCACGACGTCTTTCATGTTTCGATGCTACGGAAGTACCATCCTGACCCGTCGCATATCTTGGAGCCAGAGCCATTGCAGCTTCGGGAAAACTTGTCTTACGAGGAGAAGCCCATTCGGATCCTAGACCAGCAGAATCGGGAGTTGCGCAACAGAACTATACCTATGGTGAAAGTGCTGTGGGATCATCATGGACTCGAAGAAGCAACGTGGGAAAGGCGAGACCAGATGGAGCAGCAGTATCCAGCATTATTTCAAGGTAATATTGAATTTCGGGACGAAATTCTTTGAAGGAGGGGAGGATGTGAGGCCCGACCTCGAATTGCGTGCGAAACCTAGCTTCGTTTGTCCTGACCTAGATTTGCGTGCCATGACCTAGGTTTAAGAAATGAGTTCATTTTATGTGCCATGCATTGAATTACGTGCATTCGTTTAGGATTGCGTGCATTTACTTGAAAAATATGCATTCATCTCGTAGTTCGTGACCTACCTCAAAGTGCGTGCCCTAAACCTAGGAAAGCGTGCCTTCACGCTAATCAAGAAAGCATCTTTCACGAAACACTAGACTATTAAACAATCCTACAAAATCCACTAACAATATAATAATCCAAATTCCATTCAAGGGGTTTTCATAAGTTTAACCGGAAAATGAGTTTCAAAACTTATTTCTCGTTCCCCCTCGCTGAGTTCATAAGGACTCACCCTCTTTTATCATTTCAGATGAAGAAGAACAGGTACAGGAACCCGAGCTCAATGTACCTAATGATGAACCCCTGGAGTGATTGCCTGTTATTGTTGTTTTGCATGAACGTGACTACTTGTGCATTTTGTGCTGCTCGAAGACCATTTATCTTATGTTGCTTGTTGTTGCTAATGTAAAAGACCCCCGTTGTAATTTGGGGTCTAATTTTGGTTTGTACTTATATTAAGTAGACTAATACTAGACATACTATGATCGTTTTTGCTTTTATTATCACTAGTATCTATCATAGGTTATGATGCTAGTTAAGGAATAGGAAAATGAACTTATCCAATCTCAATAGGTACTCGCTAATAAGCTATGATCAACAGGTATATTTTGAAACGAGGATAAATGGACAAACGAGACATAGTATTATGCTAGGTTATAAATCAAACGGGACGTCGAAATAACCAATAGGCAATTCAATTGATGATTAAATAGTAAATTCTAGTCGGGAATGAACTTGAATTGAAAGTTCTGAGGCTGTTAGAAAATTTAGGTCAAAGCAAAGAGCCCAATTACAACCGTTATGCTGCCGGATTTTCGAAAAATTTTGGAGTCTAGAATAACACGTTAAGTGTTAAACCTCATAGAACGATTAAGAATGTGAAAGGACTTGAATGTTTAGATCACACCCTAGTCTAACCTTTATAGGCCGGGTTGGGGCGTGACACCAAAAACAGACACCACCGAGCAGGATTGCTTCCCCCGTAGTAGAGCTCTTGGAGAGCTTTCCAACGGTATGCTGTGTGCCGTGTAACTCTTTACGGATCAAAAGTTATGGGCACCGGAGCGACGGAGACCTGGTCCTAAGCCCCACGCCCTCAGTTTTCGGGCCCAGCCTCTACGTGAAGCGAAGTTGTCTTGCCTAAGGTGGCATGGGATTCGGTAATAGAAATGTGAAGGATTAGGTAGTTGTCCTTTTTGTGGCTCACGACGTACGATCCGGGACGAAAAAATAGCGCAAAAGTGGAAAAGTGTCCCAAAACTGATGAAAACGTTCAATTTTGGCCTCTGAAAATAGGCGCAGCCGTGCAAGATTGCTGCCCCCATCGTAGAGCTCTCGGAGAGCTTTCCAACGGTATTCTATGCGCCGCGTAACTCCTTACAGATCAAAAGTTATGGGCACCGGAGCGATAGATACCTGGTCACAAGCCCCATGCCCTCTGTTTATGGGCTCAGCCTTTAGTGAAGTGAAGTTGTCATGCCCAAGGTGTCGTGGGATTCGGTAATAGTAATGTGATGGATTAGGTTGTCGTCCTTTTTGCTGCTGACAACGTACGATCCGGGACGGAATAACAGCGTAAATTAAGAAAAGTGTCCATAAACTGATGCAAACGTTCGACTTTGGGCTCCAAAAATAGGCTCGGCCGAGCAGGCTTGCTGCCCCCATCGCAGAGCTCTCGGAGAACATTCCAATGGTATGCTGTGCGCTGCGTAACTCCTTACGAATCAAAAGTTATGGGCAAAGGAGCGACAGAGACCTGGTCCCAAGCCCCACGCCCTCGGTTGGCGGGCCCAGCCTCTACGTGAAGCAAAGTTGTCTAGCCCAAGGTGTCGTGGGATTCGATAATAGAAATATGATGGATTAGGTTGTCGTTCTTTTCGCGGCTCATGACGTACGATCCGGGACAAAAAAATAGCGCGAAAGAAGAAAAGTATCCCGAAATTGATGAAAACATTTGATTTTGGAATACAAAAATAGGCGCAGCCGAGCAGGCTTACTGCCCCTGTCGTAGAGCACTTGGAGAGCTTTCCAACGGTGTGATGTGCGCCACGTAACTCCTAACATATCAAAAGTTATGGGCACCGGAGCGACAGAGACCGGTTCTTAAGTCCCACGCCCTCGGTTTGTGGTCCCAACCTCTACGTGAAGGGAAATGTGATGAATTAGGTTGTCGTCCTTTTTGCGGCTCACGACGTACGATCCGGGAAAGAAAAACAGCGCAAAAGAAGAAAAATGCCCCGAAACTGATGAAAACGTTTGATTTTAGGCTCTAAAAATAGGCGTAGCTGAGCAGCCTTGCTGCACCCATCATAGAGCTCTCCGAGTGCTTTCCAACGGTATGCTGTGCGCCGCGTAACTCCTTACGGATAAAAAGTTATGGGCAAAGGAGCGACGGAGACATGGTGTCAAGCCCGACGCCCTCGGTTTGCGGGCCCAGCCTCTACGTGAAGCGAAGTTGTCTTGCCCAAGGCACAGTGGGATTCAATAATTGAAATGTGATGGATTAGGTTGTCGTCGTTTTCGCGGCTCACGACGTACGATCCGGGACAGAAAAACAACGCAAAAGAAGAAAAGTGTCCCAAAACTAATGAAAACGTTCAATTTTGGGATTAGAGAGCAAGCACAGCTGAGTAGGCTTGCTGCTCGCGTCGTAGAACTCTTGGAGAGCTTTCCAACGGTATGCTGTGCGCCACGTAACTCCCTACGGATCAAAAGTTATGGGCACCGTAGCGACAAAGACCTTGTCCCAAGCCCCACGCCCTCGGTTTACGGGCCCAGCCTCTACGTGAAGCGAAGTTGCCTTTCCCAAGGTGTTGTGGGATTCGATAATAGAAATGTGATGATTTAGGTTGTCATCCTTTTTGCGACTCACGACGTACGATCCGGGAAAAGTAGAAAAACAGCGAAAAGGAGAAAAGTATCACAAAATTGATGAAAACGTTCGATTTTGGGCTTCAAAAATAGGCGCAGCCAAGCAGGCTTGCTACCCCCATTGTAGAGCTCTCGGAGAGCTTTTCAACGGTATGTTGTGTGCCGTGTAACTCCTTACGAATGAAAAGTTATGGGAACCGGAGCAACGGAGACCTGGTCCCAAGCCCCACTGTAATACCCGAGCCCGGAATGTGAGATTTTCTTGTTTATTATTTTGAAAATTACATTTTCTTAGATTCTTTAGAATTTAATTGTTACTTCTTTATTGTCGCAAAGAGCATTCCATTTCGAGAGCGATAGTTAGAGGGTGACTTTTAGTCCTCAACAAATAGTGGAATTAGTATTTTGGTGCCTTAAATTTTATGTTTTATTTGTTGTTAGCTAGAATTAATTTGGTGGTAGTTATTTTAGCTAAAAAATGCATAAAAAAGGCTATTTGACCAATTTTAAGTTAGTTGACCAAGGAGCCTTGACCTTTGACCAAGTTGTCACCTTAGTTAGCTTATAACATAACAAATAACAAAGAAAAAAAAAATAAAACAAAGCTGAAAATCAGGAGAGAAGGCCGAAACTTGAAGAAGAAAAAAAAACATTTTAAATCTTCAAAACTTCAAATCTTCGCGTGAGCTCGTGCAGGGTTGGTTCCGGGGTGTCCAGCGTTGTTTTCCTAGCGACTAGGAGTGCCTAAGGTGAAGGAAGCACATTATTTGCGCATTTGAATAACATGTTTATCAACTTTGTGATTTTTGGATTTTATCCGTAGGTTGTTGTTTTAATCGTTTTTATGCTTAAAGAATATTCCTTGACAATTGTAGAACATGTATTTATAGCTTTCTAACTTTTTTTGTGGTTGAATATTGAGATTGCAATATAAATTGATAGTTGAATAGTAATATGTGAATAGTAAACCCTTGAAACGATGAAGTTGCGTTGTTATGCTTTTTGTTGATGTGAAAAGGTGCTAGGTATGCTAGAATGCCTAAATGCATGGTTTTTTAGGTTGCGTAATGGAAAAAATGAGAAATATGCCTTGGTGAAAGTCGGGGTCGTTTAGGTCAAGTTTAGCGTTTTCTCATTTTGCGTGATGGCATTGTCTCAGGAGGCCATGGAAGCACTTTTGGTGCGGTCGTGGTATTGGTTGGGTGTTTGGTTAGGGTAGCGGTAGTTCAAACGAGCAAAGGGGGAAATTGGGGCTTTGCGTGAATTCTAGGGTAAAGTAGGGTTTCAGGGTCTTTAGACGTGCCTTATAGTGACCTAGGAGGATTGGTGAAGTCGGTTTCCGGAACTCGTGGCTCGTTTGGAAGTAGTAGCGTTTTGATAGTTGGGGCCGATTTGTGATTTTGCTTGTTTTCTTGATATTATGCCTATAGAATGTTTAAAATAGCTTGATATGCTTGTTAGAGTTGATTTTGATTGGAATGGTTATCAACTGTTGCTATTGCGTGCGAGAGTAACCTACTTTGTTATTCTCCCATGTGTGGCTTTATTGCTCGATTGTTGCATTGTATATTGTATTGCATTCATAGAGTCAGGGCGGTGTGATGGGCCTTTTTGGGTAGCCTCGGGTTGCCAGTGTTGGTTGCCCTAGCTCCGTGTCCTATTCCCTTTCTCGCTTGGGTTGCCTCCCATGGAGATTTGGGTCCTAGAATTGATGGATACTTCCGGGGTATTCCAAACTAAAGTTATAAGGTGGTTGGGCTGGCACGTCGTCATCGAATTCGTGATTGGAAGTTGTTCGTGGAAAGTGATTCGTATCCTTTGATTGAGTGTTTATAGTGTTAATGCTTGTCTTGCTTATTTGATGGCTTTGTTTGTGTCTTTATATGATAATTGAATGAATTGCTTGGCTATTTGCATTGCATTCTCCTCTCATCTCCATCCTTGAGACCATTTTCCCGCACTGAGCAATAGTTTTTGCTCATTCATTTCCATACCATATTTTTTACAGGAGTAGTGGAAGCTGATCCTCTTGAGGTAATTGAGGAGGAGGAGCAAGTGGAGGTGTTTCCTTGATAGCACTTCTTTGCTTAGCTGGTGGTTGGTTGCCAGACTTTTGTGCGAGCCATGCTTGATGTGTTTAATGCTTGGTCGTCGCTTTATTTTGAGGCTTGTAGCCTTGTATGTAGTTTTATTTTGAGGCCTTTATGGTCTTTTGTTGTAAAGGTTTAAAGATTGTAAAGTTGTAAAGTTATACTCTTATGACTAGTAAAGAATTGCATACTAATGGTTTAACTGTTTAGTGGCACGAATACTTGTGTAGTATGCATGACATTTTTGGTTTGCAAAGTTGTTAATGAGAAGATGTATATTTTCTAAAAGAAAGTTGTCATGATTCAAATGTATATTATGTTTCCGCAAGTATTATATTGAATGTAGGGTTTTCGGATCGTCCACGGTACAGAGGAGACTCCGTCTGTGTGTCGGGTCCGGGCTTGGCCTTTTGCGGGGTCGGGTCGGGGCGTGACATCTTTAGGTGTTATCAGAGCATAATAGTCTTGCATGAGCCGGGATATGTTTCTCGGTCTGTTGGGTAAAGGTCTAAAATGCTAAAGTGTTATTGTATGATTGTTAAGTGAAAAGTGTTATAGTATGACTATGTGAACTTGAGTGCTTATGTGTTCAAGTGAAATGGTTGGCATGTCAATCTGGTGTTATGTGAATTGTGTGATATGATATTTGATTGTTTTTTATTTGAGTGTTATCTAATCTTATGTGCTATATTTCTGTCTATAAACTGCTTTTATATGCTGCCAGCTATTGTGAGTTGTTACTATGCAGCCACGTCGTGGTATTCAAGGTCAAGGGGGAGATGAAGAGGTAGCAGAACAGGGTCAGCAATCGTTGCCTGAACAGTTTATGGCTACTATGACCACTGCAGTTGACCGGATTACACAGGTACTGCATGAGCAGAGGCAAGACAGGAATAATAATCCCCAGGGAAATCAAGCTAATCCTGGTGGACAGGGGTATAGGGCTGATAATAACCAGTTGGAGAAATTCCTAAGGCACTGGCCGGGTAAGTTCTTTGGAGAGCCGGATGATGAGGCAGCCGAGAGATGGATTAACCGTGTTGAGAAAATTTTCACTGCTTTGAGGTACAATGATGAGGCAAGAATGGATTGTGCGGCATTCCTGTTAGAGGGCGACACAGAACAGTGGTGGAACACTGTCAGGTTGAGGTAGGATTGTGAGGATGTTCCACATTTGTGGGATGATTTTGTGAGTGAGTTTCGGGATAAGTATATTCCCGAGATGGCTAGGGAAAGGCGGGAAGACGAGTTGGTGGCCCTGAAGCAGGGAAACATGACTGTTGCACAGTATGAGGCTAGGTTTGTTAGCCTGTCGAGGTATATGCCCGAGCTGGTACGGCCAGCTAGGAGGATGATTCATAGGTTTGCTCGTGGGCTGAGAATGGATATTCAGCTGCATTTGACTGGGCAGACCTACACTACTTTTCCCGAGGCATTTCAAGCAGCTTCGAAGTTTGAGAAACGGAAGGCTGAGATGATAGCTGAGAGTAGTCAGCCGAGTAAGAAACAGTACTTGGGCCAGAGCAGCCAGAGTCAGCCGAGGCAGTATCAGACTTTTGCGTAGGTTCCTCAGCAACGTCCGTATCAGCCACAGCATCAGATTCAGGCTAGGCCAGCTGTGACTAGACCTCAGCAGGGAGGTACAGTTCCTACCACTGCCAGAGCCCCCGCACCTACAGGAAACACTGTTGTAAGACAAAATCAGTAGTGTAACTTCTGTAATCGATCGGGGCACGTTGAGGCTAATTGCTGGAGGAAGAGTCGTAAATGCACTGGTTGTGGGAGTGATGACCATAGGGTGAGAGATTGCCCTAAGTATAAGAATGTTCAGGGCCGTACTGGAGGCCAAGGTGTGCAGAATAGGGCTGCAGGTGCAGGTCCAACACAGAGGGTACAAGATAGGGTCTTTGCACTGGATGCGGAGGAGCTACCTGACACTACAGCAATAGTGGAAGGTACATTTCTTCTCAATACTCAGCCAGTTAAAGTTTTGATTGATCCCGGAGCTACACATTCGTTTATAACTCTTGCATGTGCACGATCTGTGAATGTTTGCATTGATAAACTACCGCATGAAGTTGAAGTTAGTACGCCTTTGGGTGCAAAATTTGTTACTGAGTCTATTTGCAAATCTTGTAATATATGCATTGAGAACTGTAAATTTCCTGCTGATTTAATTATATTGCCCTTCTGTGACTTTGAAATCATGATGGATTGGTTGGGGAAATACTATGCTCAGTTGGATTGTAGAACGAAGATTGTTTATCTTCAGATTCCTGACCTACCGGTACTGGAGATTGTTGGGAACTGCAGGGCTGCCCGAATACCTCTTTTATCATCAATCAAGGCTTCTAAATTGTTGAATAAAGGTTGTGAAGCTTACTTAGCTTATTTGATCAATCAACCTACTGATAAGTTGAATTTGAATGAGGTTCCAATTGTTAAAGACTTCCCTAGTGTATTTCCCGAGGAATTACTGGGTTTACCATCGGATAGGGAGATTGAATTTGTGATTGATCTTGTGCTAGGCACTGTGCCAATTTCTAGAAGTCCTTATAGAATGGCATCGGCTGAACTTCAGGAATTAAAAATTCAGCTTCAGAACTTGCTTGAGAAAGGGTTAATACAACCTAGTTCTTCGATGTGGGGTGCGCCTATGTTGTTTGTGAGAAAGAAAGACGGCACACTACGGTTATGTATTGATTACAGGGGACTTAATCAAGTCACGATTAAGAACAAATACCCCTTGCCGTTGATTGAAGAATTGTTTGACCAGTTGCAGGGTGCGAGTGTTTACTCTAAATTTGACTTGAGGCAGGGTTACTATCAACTTAGAATTCGGAGTGACGATATACCTAAGACGGCATTCAGGACTAGATATGGTCACTATGAATTTGTTGTGTTACCGTTTGGTTTGACGAATGCACCAGCAGCATTCATGGACTTAATGTAGAGGGTCTTTCGACCTTATCTTGATCAGTTTGTCGTAATCTTTATTGACGACATTTTAGTGTACTCTAAGAATGAGGCTGAACATGAACAACATTTGAAGATTGTGCTACAGACTTTGCAAGAAAACAAGCTTTTTGCAAAATTCAGCAAGTGTGAATTCTGGTTGAATCAAATATCTTTTCTAGGCCATATCATTTCAGATCAAGGAATTTCAGTAGATCCAACTAAGATTGAAGTTGTTTCATCTTGGAAGAGACCTGAAACGGTGTCAGAGATTCGGAGTTTTCTGGGTTTGGCAGGTTACTATCGGAGGTTTGTTAAAGACTTTTCTAAAATTTCTGGACCTTTAAGCCAGTTGACCTGAAAGAAAGTTACTTACAATTGGGATGCTAAGTGTGAATCCAGTTTCCAAGAACTGAAGAAGAGATTAACTACAGCTCCTATACTAGCTTTACCTGAGGGAACAGAAAACTTTGTTGTCTATAGTGATGCATCTAAAGAAGGTTTGGGCTGTGTTTTAATGCAGAATGGTAAGGTGATTGCCTATGCTTCTAGGAAGTTGAAACCTTACGAAGTCAATTACCCTACACATGATCTGGAGTTAGCTGCAGTTGTGTTTGCTTTAAAGAAGTGGCGTCATTACTTGTGGGGTGGAAGATTTGAAATTTTTACTGATCACAAGAGCCTCAAATATTTATTTTCACAAAAGGATTTGAATATGAGGCAGCGGAGATGGCTAGAGCTATTAAGTGGCTACAATTGTTCTATAAAATACTTGCCAGGTAAGGCAAATGTTGTTGCAGATGCTTTGAGCCGAAAGGCTACTGTTGCAAGTCTAATTATCAAGGATTGGGAGACTTTGGAGGAAATTTGTTCATGGAAGCCAGAAGCTACTGAGGTAGGGATTCGATTTGCTAGCTTACAAATTCAGTCGAGATTACTAGCCCAAATCAGAGAGGCACAGAAGACTGATCCTCACATCTTGAAAATCCAAGAAAAAGCAAAAAGGGGAGAGTCGGAGTTTAAATTGCATGCAGATGGTATCTTTAGATTCAGGGACCAAGTATGTGTTCCTGGAGATCCGACTTTGAAGAATGAGATTCTGTCCGAGGCACATAATTCAAGATATATGATTCACCCGGGCAGTACTAAAATGTATAGAGACTTGAAACAACACTTCTGGTGGAACAATATAAAGAAGGAGATTGCTGGGTATGTATCCAGGTGTTTGACTTGTCAGAGGGTTAAAGTTGAGCATCAGAGGCCAGCCGGGCTTCTACAACCGTTGTTGATTCCGCAATGGAAGTGGGTGCATATAACAATGGACCTTGTGACCGATCTTCCTAGATCTCTGAGAGGATATGATTCTGTTCGGGTTGTCGTGGACCGATTGACTAAAGTTTCACATTTTATTCCTGTGAACAAACATGATAGCCTTGATAAATTAGCTGAGCTTTATGTTGCTAATATTGTGAGACTTCATGGTATGCCATAGAGTATAGTGTCAGATAGAGATCCTAGATTCAGATATCGTTTTTGGCAGAAGTTGCAAGAGGCCATGGGAACTAAATTGAGCTTCAGTACTGCATATCATCCACAAACTGATGGCCAGTCTGAGAGAACTATCAGGATCTTGGAGGACATGCTTTGAGCATGTGTGTTAGACTTTGGGAAGAATTGGGAGAAGTTTTTGCCTTTAGTGGATTTGCCTACAATAATAGTTATCAATCTACTATAGGTATGGCTCCTTACGAGGCGTTGTACGATCGTAAATGTAGATCCCCATTGTATTGGGAAGAGGTTGGAGAGATGAGAACAATTGATCCGACTGTGTTACCTGAGATGATTAAGATGGTGGATAATGTTCACCTTATTCGCCAGCGTATGCTTACAGCTCAGAGTCGTCACAAGAGTTATGCCGATAAACACCGTCGGGATCTTGAATTTGATTTGGGAGATTGGGTATTTCTTAAGATTTCTCCTCGAAAGGGATTGATTCGGCACGGTAAGAGCGGGAAGCTTAGTCCCAGGTATGTGGGTCCGTATGAGATCACCGAAAAGGTGGGTCCTTTGGCTTATCGGTTAGCTTTACCTCCGAGCTTGTCGAGACTGCACGATGTTTTTCACGTATCAATGTTGACGAAATATCATCCAGATCCTTCACATGTACTTGAACCAGAGCCTTTGCAGATTGAGGAAAAGTTGACTTATAAAGAGAAACCGATTCCAATTGTGGATTATAAAGTTCAGGAACTTCGCAAGAAGAGTATTCCGTTAGTAAAGGTTCTGTGGAATCATCATGGGTTTAAGGAAGCAACTTGGGAAAGAGAGGACCAGGTTCGGAATCAGTATCCGGAGTTATTAGTTGACTAGGTAAGAATTGCGTGGGTGCAATTGTTTTAAGGGGGAGAGGGTGTAATACCCGAGCCGGGAATGTGAGATTTTCTTGTTTATTATTTTGAAAATTATATTTTCTTAGATTCTTTAGAATTTAATTGTTACTTCTTTATTGTCGCAAAGAGCATTGCATTTCGAGAGCGATAGTTAGAGGGTGACTTTTAGTCCTCAACAAATAGTGGAATTAGTATTTTGGTGCCGTAAATTTTATGTTTTATTTGTTGTTAGCTAGAATTAATTTGGTGGTAGTTATTTTAGCTTTAAAATGCATAAAAATAGGCTATTTGACCAATTTTAAGTTAGTTGACCAAGGAGCCTTGACCTTTGACCAAGTTGTCACCTTAGTTAGCTTATAACATAACAAATAACAAAGAAAAAAAAATAAAACAAAGTTGAAAATCAGGAGAGAAGGCCAAAACTTGAAGAAGAAAAAAAAAACATTTCAAATCTTCAGAACATCAAATCTTCGTGTGAGCTCGTGTGGGGTTGGTTCCGGGGTGTCCAGCGTTGTTTTCCTAGCGACTAGGAGTGCCTAAGGTGAGGGAAGCATGTTATTTGCGCATTTGAATAACATGTTTATCAACTTTGTGATTTTTGGGTTTTATCCGTAGGTTATTGTTTTAATCGTTTTAATGCTTAAAGAATATTCCTTGACAATTGTAGAACATGTATTTATAGCTTTCTAACATTTTCTGCGGTTGAATATTGAGATTGCAATATAAATTGATAGTTGAATAGTAATATATGAATAGTAAACCCTTGAAATGATGAAGTTACGTTGTTATGCTTTCTGTTGATGTGAAAAGGTGCTAGGTATGCTAGAATGCCTAAATGCATGGTTTGTTTAGGTTGCATAATGGAAAAAATGAGAAATATGCCTTGGTGAAAGTCGGGGTTGTTTAGGTCGAGTTTAGCGTTTTCTCGTTTTGCATGATGGTATTGTCTCGGGAGGCCATGGAAGCACTTTTGGTGCGGTCGTGGTGTTGGTTGGGTGTTTGGTTAGGGTAGCGGTAGTTCAAACGAGCAAAGGGGGAAATCGGGGCTTTGTGTGAATTCTAGGGTAAAGTAGGGTTTCGGGGTCTTTAGACGTGCCTTATAGTGACCTAGGAGGATTGGTAAAGTCGGTTTCTGGAACTCGTGGCTTGTTTGGAAGTAGTAGCGTTTTGATAGTTGGGGCCGATTTGTGATTTTGCTTGTTTTCTTGATATTATGCCTATAGAATGTTTAAAATAGCTTGATATGCTTGTTAGAGTTGATTTTGATTGGAATGGTTATCAACTGTTGCTATTGCGTGCGAGAGTAACTGTGAAACCCCACTTTTCTGCTTATCTCGTTTTACGTGCTTTGTCTCGTTTTGCGTGCATATGACCTGTTTATGTGCTATAGGACCTAGAAAGTTATAATTTTGATGTCAATACTTCTAATACGTGCTAAATGTGCATTCATGAAATTTTCATCAAAAACGGAGTCAGAAATTTTATCGTCGATTTTCAGTGAATAGTGTTTTCGAAGCACGTCCGCTATAATTTTGAAACTGGTCTTTTTAACCCTTCTAGACCTAGTCCACGGACTTTAATAGACCTGTGTTTGATGAAAACGGTTTTAAAATCGGCTTAAGAATTTATTAGGGTTTTTACACCGACTTTTGCGAAAATCGAGTTTTAAGCCGACTCGGGTGGAATTCTTTGAATGTAAAACTTCTTGTCACCTAAAAATAACTCACTTGAGATATCTTGGGGGTTGCATAATTATTTTTAACTTGGTGAGCACTAAAATGCAATTAAAGTCATTAAAAACACAAAAATACCTATTAAAACTAACTTTGACTTTGCATTTTTTTAATTGACCAAGCTTTTTATTATATAATGTCATCAACACACACTCACACAACACAAAACACACTCCACAAACACACACAAAACCGTGGCTCCTTGGAGGAGAAAGATAAGGCATTTTCAAAGCATTTTTCTCACAGATTTTGCGTTTCAAAGCCGAATTGAGTGATTCAAAGCTTGAAATTGATTGTTTGGCATCCATTCTACACATTTCTTGCATCAAAACACATCAAAGGTGAGAGAAAAATTCTAGATCTCAAAATGTCATTTTTGTGTTTTTGCGTATAAATGAAGATTGAACCGTTAGAATTGAAATCTGATGATAGATTATTGCTCCTTGCATGCTAGGGATCATTATATACTAATACTACGAGTTTCTGTCGGATATAGCATAATTTTTATTTTCCAGGTATTTAATTTTGATTAAAATATTCAAAGTTGATTTAATTGAGTTGCGTTGCTCGAAATCGATTGCCGTCGATTTCTAAATACTTGATAATTATGTGTTAGCGCTGTTGTAATGCCGAATTTTCGATTACATTGTTTGTGTGAAAATCCGGAAAATCCAGCCATGACGTCATAGGGTTTTAGGGTTATCGGGCATGGTATGGAGGTGTTATGGTGGATTTCCGAGAGGGCTAATGTAGTAGGTTGAATGGGTGAGTGATAGGAACTGATTTGGCAATGTTTGGATTAGTAGATTGTAAGTTATGAATTTTAGAAGTTTAGGTTGTCATTCTTTAATTTCTTGAACGATGCCTTAGATGGTTGGGTAGTGTTCGAGTGATGAATGGTGAGTTGTTGTTGAGTAATTTAGAGTTTAATTATGTATATTATGCATGTTCGGTTAGATGGCCTACTTTGTCATCTAACTACGTTATTTGTTGTTTAATTGATTATTGATGTTATTGATGATGATGATATGATTATTGATGATGATAAAATGATATTGATTGATTATTATTGAATGCGGGAATCGGGCACTCTTGTTGCTGATCTCCCAATTGATTGATCGATTTATGCTTGCATGATGATTGATGAATATGGAGCCTTGGTATGTGTGTGCCACCTCTCGGGCAGCGTCGGGCTGTCGGGTTGAAACCGGCATGACTGCCATAGGCTACCCCCAGCTCGCATGACGGAGATGTCATGGAGGGAAGGGGATAGTGAGGTACCTCGGGTGCGTGAGTAATGGGGAGTTATAAGAAGAACGGTTGAGATCGTGATGGCGTTTGGAGCTACACCAAATAGAGTATCCTTACTGAATGGTCATATAGTTATGTGATGATAGCTTTATTTATGTTGTTATGTGATGATAGCATTATTTATGTTGTTATGTGATGATAGCATTATTTATGTTGTTATGTGATGATAGCTTTATTTATGTTATTATGTTGTTGTGTGTTTACTTGCTCAAAGGACTAAATCCAAGGAGCGTAGTGAATACTGTCGAGATCTATCGGATCCTCACTGGGCTTATGTATATAAGCTCACTCTCTATTAATGCATGCTTACAGGTGTTGCAGAGCCGGATTACGGGTATGTGCCTCCTGAAGAGGAGAATGTGGAAAATGTGCTTTACGTGGACGAGTCATATGTTCCCGAGTCTTATCCATGATTATATGTTGTTTAATGTCATGTATATTAGCTTAATAGACTTTTATATGCTTTGTGGTTCTTATTGTAATAGATGTTGGAAGATGATGATCCAAATGGTGTTAACTTAGTGGCTTTCTTTTGTCTATGGTTAAGTTGTAAACATGTCTCAACTTATTTTTGAAATGTATGATAAGGTTGAGGTATTGTATGTTATGTTGGAACGGAGGCGTATAACGAGGATGGTTTATTGTATATTATGATTGTGTCGTATGTTGTTGTTTGAATTAAGGAGTTGCTGGATGTATGATGTTTAATGAGGTTGGTTTGGAACCTCGGTGTCCTATTTACTGTCGTTATACTGCCGAAATCCCGTTGCGTCCTGACTGATCATAGGAGGGGTCGTGTTGGGGCGTGACAGTTTAAGTGGTATCAGAGCTTGATTAGCTGTCAGCCGGGGTAATCTCGGAATGTGGGTAGTGGTCTAAGCATGCAAGTATGTATTAAGTGAATGAAAAGTGAAACATATGTTAATATGTTTATGTGATTAATTTATTTATGTGTCTAACTTTTTATGTGATCAATATGCCTTATGTGTTAAGTGAACTAATGTGGTCAATATGTTCTATGTGATAACGTGTTATACGTACTCAATGTGTTGTAATTAATGTGCATTATGTGATTAATGTGTATTATGTGACAATTGTGTTTTATGTGATTTTGTGCCTTGTGTGAAGTTAGTTGTTTATGTGCTTTTAATTGTTTATAACTAGCTTATGTGAAACAACGTGCTTTAGGTGTTCAATATACTTTAAGTGACCAATGTGAGTTACGTGATCAACTTGTCTTATGTGAAGTTTGTTGCTTATGTGACTTTAATTGTTTATAACTTACTTCTGTGATATAACCTGTTTATGTGATGTTGGCTTCTTATATGTTGAATTGTGTGTTATGCGATAATGTTGCATTGTATGATAATTGCGCATTTCGTTGTACTTGTCTTTCATATGATATAGTTGCATACATGTTTTAACTCGTGAGTGACCTTTTAATGTCTAGGGTGGTTGTAAGAGTTTTCAGAAATATAGATAGGCCATGATTTTGAATTATTATTATTCTAGAAGTTTATCAGTTAGATTTTAATTGTTATGTTTATGGATTTTAGTTTCGGCTTAGTGGATTGATCTTGATGTTCCTTTAGCGAGAATGAAGTTGTTCGAGGAAAATAGCAATGTATCTTGATGATTATAATTACTTTTGTTGCCATGTTTAACTTGTTATTACTTGGAGATGAATTATAAGTTGAGGTTTCCATGAGGTTGTGATTAGACATTTTTGGAGTCTCAACTCAGATTATACTTTCTTGAGGTTATTTTAGAATGAATTTATTTGAGGAATTAGTGATGTATATTTGTGAATGGACTAGATTGTGGTATAACATGTGAATATTTCTACTATTTGGGATTGCTATATTATTAATGGATATTTTGGAGTTTTGATCTTTAGACCTTGGAGACAATTGGAGTGATTCTTGACTAAAGTTACTTTAATTGAAGATGTAATTGTTGGGAGATAGAATTATTTGAGGAAATAAGAATGCATTTCGGTGGCTGAACATTTACTTACCTACATCAAGCTTTTGAGTTCTAGGTGGTATGACTTTCTAAATTGTTGATTGAGGATTCGCTTGTGTTATAATGGGTTAATATGAATATGTATTGTGTTATCAGATTTTGGAGTCCTCATTAGTTAATCTTGTTGGGTAATCGGTGATTTATCTCGTTTAGTGATTGGTCTGGTACGGAATGTAAAATTTTGGAGTGATTTATCTTGTTTGGTGATTGTTATGACTCCTTAGGTTCTCTAGATCTCCTTAGTGTCTTGTTTTGGAGGAAGATAGATTGTAGGATTTGATTTGTTGGTGTTTAAGTGTGTAGGTGGGACACCCTTCCTGTGCTTCATACTTTTTTCGGTCTTATTATTCTTTTCTACTCTATTCTCACTTATTTGAGAGAGAGTTACACTTTTCTAGCCTATCAATTGTTTCTTGAAAGTTTTGCTTATTGGATTAATGGATCCTATACTCATTTGACATTGTTTCTATTCTTAACATTCATATTTGCTTCTTATAGCAATGTCGCTTATTGGAGTTAAGGTTTGAGACTTCTATATTTCATTCTATATCTCTAGCCATTCGTTTCAATATTTCATTTCATCCTATTACTATTCATTTGGAAGTAATTTCACCTTTGGTATACCATTTTACTTATTCGATTTAACTTGCTTGATGTACTCCCTACCTAAGTACATCATTGTCATTCTTGTTGATCCTTGTTAATCCTATTGTTTCATTATTAAATCTTGAGTCATTACTTTGCTTGTAATTGCTCATTCAATATACTCAGCACTGTCCTTTCTTATTCGTACTTCTTTGGTATTGCGTGCTGAGATACTCTTGCCACTCATGTTTCTATTGAATTAATTATCTCTTATTTCTTAATTTCATTTCGCCTCAAGTACAACTTACTTGTTGGTTCCTTGAACAATCATCGAGAATTGAAATATCTACTTGTTCAAGAATTTTTGTTCAAGATACTCAGCACTGTTTTGACTCGTCATCATCCTTTGTTCGTACTTATTTAACTGATAGGTGCTGAGACATTGCTTATCTTAGTTATCATGCTTCCTTATTAAACTATTAGGCTCTTGATTCTCTAACCCGTTTGACCTCTTGTTCACTTGATTGTTGGCTCGAATATGACTTTCCATATTCTTAATTCCTCGTAAATGTCATAAGAGCCATATTCTGACCAATGTCACTTTTGAGATATTCCCTTGATCAGTAATCATTCATGTTATCGTGATTGAGTTTTTAAACCCTCGGGGTGTTCATAGAGCTCTTTTGTGTAATAGGGGATGATTGATAATTAGTGGTGTCACGCTAAGACTTGGAGTTGCAATTTCTTTCATATGCAATATGATATTAGGTGGGAGAGAATTATGAATTGAAGATTGTCTTGGAATTATGATCATCAACTTGCAGTCAACAGAGTTTGTTCTTTTGAGGTCTTTGGTTAGGTATTATCCTAAGAGATAAATGAGAACTAAGAGAAGTATTGTTATGCGTAACGATTGAGGATTTAATTGTCTATCAGTTCGAGAATTGCGCGGACGCAATTGTTTTAAGGAGGGGAGAATGTGAAACCCCACTTTTCTGCTTATCTCGTTTTACGTGCTTTATCTCGTTTTGCGTGCATATGACCTGTTTATGTGCTATAGGACCTAGAAAGTTATAATTTTGATGTCAATACTTCTAATACGTGCTAAATGTGCATTCATGAAATTTTCATCAAAAACGGAGTCAGAAATTTTATCGTCGATTTTCAGTGAATAGTGTTTTCGAAACACGTCCGCTATAATTTTGAAACTGGTCTTTTTAACCCTTCTAGACCTAGTCCACGGACTTTAATAGACCTGTGTTTGATGAAAACGGTTTTAAAATCGGCTTAAGAATTTATTAGGGTTTTTACACCGACTTTTGCGAAAATCGAGTTTTAAGCCGACTCGGGTGGAATTCTTTGAATGTAAAACTTCTTGTCACCTAAAAATAACTCACTTGAGATATCTTGGGGGTTGCATAATTATTTTTAACTTGGTGAGCACTAAAATGCAATTAAAGTCATTAAAAACACAAAAATACCTATTAAAACTAACTTTGACTTTGCATTTTTTTAATTGACCAAGCTTTTTATTATATAATGTCATCAACACACACTCACACAACACAAAACACACTCCACAAACACACACAAAACCGTGGCTCCTTGGAGGAGAAAGATAAGGCATTTTCAAAGCATTTTTCTCACAGATTTTGCGTTTCAAAGCCGAATTGAGTGATTCAAAGCTTGAAATTGATTGTTTGGCATCCATTCTACACATTTCTTGCATCAAAACACATCAAAGGTGAGAGAAAAATTCTAGATCTCAAAATGTCATTTTTGTGTTTTTGCGTATAAATGAAGATTGAACCGTTAGAATTGAAATCTGATGATAGATTATTGCTCCTTGCATGCTAGGGATCATTATATACTAATACTACGAGTTTCTGTCGGATATAGCATAATTTTTATTTTCCAGGTATTTAATTTTGATTAAAATGTTCAAAGTTGATTTAATTGAGTTGCGTTGCTCGAAATCGATTGCCGTCGATTTCTAAATACTTGATAATTATGTGTTAGCGCTGTTGTAATGCCGAATTTTCGATTACATTGTTTGTGTGAAAATCCGGAAAATCCAGCCATGACGTCATAGGGTTTTAGGGTTATCGGGCATGGTATGGAGGTGTTATGGTGGATTTCCGAGAGGGCTAATGTAGTAGGTTGAATGGGTGAGTGATAGGAACTGATTTGGCAATGTTTGGATTAGTAGATTGTAAGTTATGAATTTTAGAAGTTTAGGTTGTCATTCTTTAATTTCTTGAACGATGCCTTAGATGGTTGGGTAGTGTTCGAGTGATGAATGGTGAGTTGTTGTTGAGTAATTTAGAGTTTTAATTATATATATTATGCATGTTCGGTTAGATGGCCTACTTTGTCATCTAACTACGTTGTTTGATGTTTAATTGATTATTGATGTTATTGATGATGATGATATGATTATTGATGATGATAAAATGATATTGATTGATTATTATTGAATGCGGGAATCGGGCACTCTTGTTGCTGATCTCCCAATTGATTGATCGATTTATGCTTGCATGATGATTGATGAATATGGAGCCTTGGTATGTGTGTGCCACCTCTCGGGCAGCGTCGGGCTGTCGGGTTGAAACCGGCATGACTGCCATAGGCTACCCCCAGCTCGCATGACGGAGATGTCATGGAGGGAAGGGGATAGTGAGGTACCTCGGGTGCGTGAGTAATGGGGAGTTATAAGAAGAACGGTTGAGATCGTGATGGCGTTTGGAGCTACACCAAATAGAGTATCCTTACTGAATGGTCATATAGTTATGTGATGATAGCTTTATTTATGTTGTTATGTGATGATAGCATTATTTATGTTGTTATGTGATGATAGCATTATTTATGTTGTTATGTGATGATAGCTTTATTTATGTTATTATGTTGTTGTGTGTTTACTTGCTCAAAGGACTAAATCCAAGGAGCGTAGTGAATACTGTCGAGATCTATCGGATCCTCACTGGGCTTATGTATATAAGCTCACTCTCTATTAATGCATGCTTACAGGTGTTGCAGAGCCGGATTACGGGTATGTGCCTCCTGAAGAGGAGAATGTGGAAAATGTGCTTTACGTGGACGAGTCATATGTTCCCAAGTCTTATCCATGATTATATGTTGTTTAATGTCATGTATATTAGCTTAATAGACTTTTATATGCTTTGTGGTTCTTATTGTAATAGATGTTGGAAGATGATGATCCAAATGGTGTTAACTTAGTGGCTTTCTTTTGTCTATGGTTAAGTTGTAAACATGTCTTAATTTATTTTTGAAATGTATGATAAGGTTGAGGTATTGTATGTTATGTTGGAACGGAGGCGTATAACGAGGATGGTTTATTGTATATTATGATTGTGTCGTATGTTGTTGTTTGAATTAAGGAGTTGCTGGATGTATGATGTTTAATGAGGTTGGTTTGGGACCTCGGTGGCCTATTTACTGTCGTTATACTGCCGAAATCCCGTTGCGTCCTGACTGATCATAGGAGGGGTCGTGTTGGGGCGTGAGAGTAACCTACTTTATTATTCTCCCACGTGTGGCTTTATTGCTCGATTGTTGCATTGTATATTGTATTGCATTCATAGAGTCAGGGCGGTGTGATGGGCCTCTCTGGGTAGCCTCGGGTTGCCAGTGTTGGTTGCCCTAGCTTCGTGTCCTATTCCCTTTCTCGTTTGGGTTGCCTCCCAGAGAGATTTGGGTTGTAGAATTGATGGATACTTCCGGGGTATTCCAAACTGAAGTTATAAGGTGGTTGGGCCGGCGCGTCGTCATCGAATTCGTGATTGGAAGTTGTTCGTGGAAAGTGATTTGTATCCTTTGATTGAGTGTTTATAGTGTTAATGCTTGTCTTGCTTATTTGATGGCTTTGTTTGTGTCTTTATATGATAATTGAATGAATTGCTTGGCTATTTGCATTGCATTCTCCTCTCATCTCCGTCCTTGAGACCATTTTCCCTCGCTGAGCAATAGTTTTTGCTCAATCCTTTCTATACCATATTTTTTACAGGAGTAGTGGAAGCTGATCCTCTTGAGGTAATTGAGGAGGAAGAGCAAGTGGAGGTGTTTCCTTGATAGCACTTCTTTGCTTAGCTGGTGGTTGGTTGCCAGACTTTTGTGCGAGCCATGCTTGATGTGTTTAATGCTTGGTCGTCGCTTTATTTTGAGGCTTGTAGCCTTGTATGTAGTTTTATTTTGAGGCCTTTATGGTCTTTTGTTGTAAAGGTTTAAAGATTGCAAAGTTGTAAAGTTATACTTTTATGACTAGTAAAGAATTGCATACTAATGGTTTAACTGTTTAGTGGCATGAATACTTGTGTAGTATGCATGACATTTTTGGTTTGCAAAGTTGTTAATGAGAAGATGTATATTTTCCAAAAGAAAGTTGTCATGATTCAAATGTATATTATGTTTCCGCAAGTATTATATTGAATGTAGGGTTTTCGGATCGTCCACAGTACAGAGGAGACTCCGTCCGTGTGTCGCGTCCAGGTTTGGCCTTTTGTGGGGTCGGGTCGAGACGTGACACCCACCCCCACGGTTTGTGGGCCCAGCCTCTACGTGAAGCGAAGTTGTCTTGCCCAAGGTATCGTGGGTTCGATAATAGAAATGTGATGGATTAGGTTGTCGTCCTTTTCGCGACTCACGACGTACGATCCGGGATGGAGAAACAGCTCAAATGTAGAAAAGTGTCCTGAAACTGATGAAAACGTTCGATTTTAGGCTCCAAAAATAGGCGCAACCGAGTAGGATTGCTGTCCTTGTTGTAGAACTCTCAGAGAGCTTTCCAACGGTATGCTGTGTGTCGTGCTACTCCTTACGGATCAAAAGTTATGGGCAAAGGAGCGTCGGAGACTTGGACCCAAGCCCCACGCCCCCAGTTTGCCGGCCCATCCTGTACGTGAAGCGAAGTTGTCTTGCCCAAGGTGCCGTGGGATTCGATAATAGAAATGTGATGGATTAGGTTGCAGTCCTTTTCTTGGCTCACGACGTACAATCCGTGAAGGAAAAATAGCGCACAAGAAGAAAAGTGTCCCAAAACTGATGAAAAGATTCAATTTTGGGATCCGAAAATAGGCGCAGCTGAGAAGGCTTGCTGCCCCCATCGTAGAGCTCTCGGAGTACTTCCCAACGGTATGCTGTGCGCCGCGTAACTCCTTACGGATCAAAAGTTATGGGCACCGGAGCGACGGAGACATGGTCCCAAGCACGACGCCCTCAATTTGCAGGCCCAACCTCTACATGAGGCGAAGTTGTCTTGCCTAAGGTGCCGTGGGATTCAATAATAAAAATGTGATGGATTAGATTGTCGTCCTTTTCGCGGCTCACAATGTACGATCCGGGATGAAAAAATAGCGCAAAAGAAAAAAAGTATACCAAAACTGATGAAAACGTTCGATTTTGGCTTGAAAAACAGGCGCAGCTGAGCAGGCTTACTGCCCCGGTCGTAGAGCTCCTGGTGACTTTCCAACGGTATGATATGCGGCACATAACTCCTTACGGATCAAAAGTTATGGGCACCGGAGCGATGCAGACCTGGTCCCAAGCCCCACGCCCTCGGTTTGAGGGCACAGCCTCAACGTGAAGCGCAGTTGCCTTGCCCAAGGTGCCGTGGGATTCGATAATAGAAATGTGATGGATTAGGTTGTCATCCTTTTCGCGGCTCACAACGTACGATCCGGGATGAAAAAATAGCACAAAAGAAAAAAAGTATACCAAAACTGATGAAAACGTTCGATTTTGGCTTCAAAACCAGGCGCAGCCGAGCAAGCTTGCTACCCCCATTGTAGAGCTCTTGGAGAGCTTCCCAACGGTATGTTGTGCGCTGCATAACTCCTTACGGATCAAAAGTTATGGGCAACGGAGCGATGGAGACATGATCCCAAGCCCGACACCCTCGGTTTGCGGGCCCAGCCTCTACGTGAAGCGAAGTTGTCTTGCCCAAGGTGCCGTGGGATTCGATAACAGAAATGTGATGGATTAGGTTGTTGTCCTTTTCGCAGCTCACGACGTACGATCCGGGACGGAAAAATAAAGCAAAAGAAGAAAAGTGTCCCAAAACTAATGAAAACGTTCAATTTTGGGATCTGAAAACCTGCGCAACCGAGCAGGCTTGCTACCCCATTGTAGAGCTCTCGGAGAGCTTTCCAACGGTATGTTGTGCGATGCGTAACTCCTTACGGATCAAAAGTTATGGGCAAAATAGCAACGGAGACCTGGTTTCAAGCCCCACGCCCTCGGTTGTTGACCCAGCCTCTACGTGAAGTGAAGTTGTCTTGTCCAAGGTGCCGTGGGATTCGATAATAGATATGTGATGGATTTGGTTGTCATCCTTTTCGCTGCTCACGATGTACGATCCGGGATGGAAAAACAGCACAAAACGAGAAAAGTGTCCCAAAACTGATAAAAATATTTGATTTTGGGCTTCGAAAACAGGCGCAGCCAAGCATGCTTACTGCCCCTATCGTAGAGCTCTCGAAGAGCTTCCCAACGAAATGTTGTACGCCGCGTAACTCCTTACGGATCAAAAGTTATGGGCACCGGAGCGATGGAGACATGGTCTCAAACCTGACTCCTTCGGTTTGTTTGCCCAGCCTCTACTTGAAGCGAAGTTGTCTTGCCCAAGGTGCCGTGGGATTTGATAATAGAAATGTGATGGATTAGGTTGTCATCCTTTTTGCGGCTCACGACGTACGATCCGAGACAAAAAAACAACGCATAAGAAGAAAAGTGTCCCAAAAATAATGAAAACGTTCGATTTTGGCTCCAAAAATAGGCGTAGCAGAGCAGGATTGCTGCCCTCGTCCTAGAGCTCCTGGATTGCTTTCCAACGGTATGCTGTGCGCCGCGTAAGTCCTTACAGATCAAAAGTTATGGGCACTGGAGTGACAGATTCCTTGTCCCAAGCCCGATGCCCTCGGTTTGTGGGCCCAGCTTCTACGTGAAGCGTAGTTGTCATGCCCAAGGTGTCGTGGGATAATAGAAATGTGATGGATTTGGTTGTCGTCCTTTTCGCGGCTCACAATGTACGATCCGGGATGAAAAAACATCGCAAAAGTAGAAAAGTATCCGAAAACTGATGAAAACATTCGATTTTGGCTCCGAAAATAGGTGTAGCCGAGCAGGATTGCTGCCCCTATCGTAGAACTCTCGGAGAGCTTTCCAAAAATATTCTGTGTGCCGCGTAACGCCTTACGGATCAAAAGTTATGGGCACCGGAGTGAAAGATACCTGGTTAGAAGCCCTACGCCCTCGGTTTGTGGGCCCAGCCTCTACGTGAAGTGAAGTTGTCAGGCCCAAGGTGTCGTGGGATTCAGTAATAGAAATGTGATTGATTAGGTTGTCGTCCTTTTCGCGGCTGATGACGGACGATCCGGGATGAAAAAATTGTAGAAAAAAAAAAGAAAAGAGTCCCGAAACTGATGAAAATGTTCAATTTTGGGCTCCAAAAACTGGCTCAGCCGAGCAGGCTTGCTGCACCTGTCATAGAGCTCTCGGAGAGCTTTTCAACGGTATGCTGTGCGCTGCGTAACTCCTTATGGATCAAAAGTTATGGGCAAAGGAGCGACGGAGACCTTGTCCCAAGCCCCACGCCCTCGATTTGTGGGCCTAGCCTCTATGTGAAGTGAAGTTGTCATGCCCAAGGTGTCATGGGATTCGGTAATAGAAATGTGATTGATTAGGTTGTCGTCCTTTTAGCGGCTGACGACGTACAATCCGGGACGGAAAAATAGTGCAAAAGAAGAAAAATGTCACAAAACTGATGAAAATGTTTCATTTTGGGCTCCAAAATCAGGCACAGCAAAGCACACTTGTTGCCACCGTCGTAGAGCACTCGGAGAGCTTCCCAACGGTATACTGTGCGCCACGTAACTCCTTACAGATCAAAAGTTTTGGGCACCGGAGCGACGGAGATATGGTCCCAAGCCCGATGCCCTCGGTTTGCGGGCCCAGCCTCTATGTGAAACGAAGTTGTCTAGCCCAAGGTGCCGTGGGATTCAATAATAGAAATGTGATAGATTAGGTTGTCGTCCTTTTCGTAGCTCACGACGTACGATCCGGGACAGAAAAACAACGCAAAAGGGGAAAAATGTTCTGAAACTAATAAAAATGTTCAATTTTGGGATCTGAAAATAGGCGTAGCCGAGTAGGCTTGCTGCCGCCATCGTAGAACTCTCGGAGAGCTTTCCAACGGTATGCTGTGCGCTGCGTAACTCCTTACGGATCAATAGTTATGGTAAAAGGCGCGACGGAGGCCTAGTCCCAAGCCCCATGCCCTCGGTTTGCCGACCCAGCCTCTACGTGAAGCAAAGTTGTCTTGCCAAAGGTGCCATGGGATTTGATAATAGAAATGTGAGGGATTAGGTTGTCGTCCTTTTCGTGGCTCACGATGTACAATTTGGGACAGAAAAATAGCACAAAAGTTAAAAATTGTCCCGAAACTGATGAAAATGTTCGATTTTAGGCTACGAAAAAAGGCGCAGCTGAGCAGGATTGCTGCCCCGGTCATAGAGCTCTCGGAGAGCTTTTCAACGGTATGTTGTGCGCCGCGTAACTCCTTACGGATCATAAGTTATGGGCAAAGAAGCGACGGAGATCTGGTCCCATGTCCCACGCCCTCGATTTGCGAGCCCAGCCTCTACGTGAAGCGTAGTTGTCTTGCCTATTGTGCTGTGAGATTCGATAATAGAAATGTGATGGATTTGGTTGTCGTCCTTTTCGCGGCTCACAACGTACGATGCAGGACAAAAAAACACCGCAAAAGAAGAAAAGTATCCCAAAACTAATGAAAACGTTCAATTTTGGGCTTCAAAAATAGGCGCAACAGAGCAGGCTTGCTGCCCCTGTCTTAGAGCTCTTGGAGTGCTTTCCAACGATATGCTATCCGCCGCATAACTCTTTACGGGTCGAAAGTTATGGGCACCGGAGCGACGGAGACCTGGTCCCAAGCCCCACGCCCTCCGTTTGCGGGCCCAGCCTCTACGTGAAGCGAAGTTATCTTGCCCAAGGTGCTGTGGGATTCGATAATAGAAATGTGATGGATTAGGTTATCTTCCTTTTCGCGGCACCAGACGTACGATCCGGGATCGAAAAACAGCGCAAAAGAAGAAAAGTATCCTGAAACTGATGAAAACATTCAATTTTGGGCTTCAAAAATAGGCGCTGCAAAGCAGGCTTCCTGCCTCGGTCGTAGAGCTCTCAGAAAGCTTTCTAACAATATGCTGCGCACCACGTAACTCCTTACGGATCAAAAGTTGTGGGCACCGGTGCAACGGAGGCCTGGTCCCAAGCCCCATGCCCTCGGTTTGTGGGCCTAGCCTCTACGTGAAGCGAAGTCGTCTTGTCCAAGGTGCCATGGGATTTGATAATAGAAATGTGATGGATTAGGTTATCGTCCTTTTCGCGGCTCACGACGTACGATCTGGTACGAAAAAACAGTGCAAAATGAGAGAAGTGTCCCAAAACTGATGAAAATGTTCAATTTTGGGCTCTGAAAAGAGGCGCAGTTGTGCAGAATTGTTGTCCGCATCGTAGAGCTCTTGGAGAGCTTTCCAACAGTATTATGTGCACTGCATAACTCCTTATGGATCAAAAGTTATGGGCACGAGAGCGATAGATACCTGATCACAAGCCCTACGCCCTCGGTTTGCAGGCTCAGCCTCTACGTGAAGTGAACTTGTCATGCCCAAGGTATCATGGGATTCGGTAATAGAAATTTGATTGATCAGGTTGTCATCCTTTTCTCGACTGACGACGTACGATCCGGGATGAAAAAACAGTGCAAAAGAAGAAGAGTGTCCCAAAACTGATGAAAACGTTTGATTTTGGGCTCCGAAAACAGGCTCAGCTATGTAGGCTTGCTGCCCCTGTCGTAGAGCTCTCGGAGAGCATTCCAAGGGTATGCTGTGCCGCGTAACTCCTTACGGATCAAAAGTTATAGGCACCGGAATGACGGAGACTTGGTTCCAAGCCTCACGGCCTCGGTTTGTGGGCCCAGCCACTACGTGAACTGAAGTTGTCTTGCCCAAGGTGCCATGGGATTCGATAATAAAAATGTGATGGATTAGGTTTTAGTCCTTGTCGCGGCTCACGAGGTACGATCCGGGACGAAAAAACAACGCAAAAGTAGAAAAGTGTCCCGAAACTGATGAAAACATTTGATTTTGGGCTCCGAAAACAGGTGCAGCCAAGTAGAATTGCTGCCCTTGTCGTAGAGCTCTCGGAGCACTTTCCAACGGTATTTTGTGCACCGCGTAACACCTTACAGATCAAAAGTTATGGGCACCGGAGCGACAGAGGCCTGGTCCCAAGCCCCACGCCCTTAGTTTGTGGGCCCAGCCTCTACGTGAAGCGAAGTTGTCTTGCCCAAGGTACCGTGGGATTCGATAATAAGAATATGAAAGATTAGGTTGTCGTCCTTTTCGCGGCTCACGACGTACGATCCGGGACGAAAAAACAACGCAAAAGTAGAAAAGTATCCCGAAACTAATGAAAATGTTCGATTTTGGGCTACAAAAGAGGTGCAGTCGTGCAGAATTTTTTCCCCCGTCGTAGAGCTCTCGGAGAGCTTTCCAACGGTATTCTGTGCGCTGCATAACTCCTCACGAATCAAAAGTTATGTGCACCGGAGCGACAGATACCTGGTCACAAACCCCACGTCCTCCGTTTGCGGGCCAGCCTCTACGTAAAGTGAAGTTGTCATGCCCAAAGTGTTGTGGGATTTGTTAATAGAAATGTGATTGATTAGGTTATCGTCCTTTTCTCGGCTGACGAGGTACGATCCGGGAAGGAAAAACAGCGCAAAACAAGAAAAGTGTCCCAAAACTGATGAAAAAGTTCAATTTTGGGCTCCGAAAACAGGCTCAGCCGAGTAAGCTTGCTACCCCCGTCATAGAGCTCTCGGAGAGCTTTCCAACGGTATGTTATGCGCCGCGTAACTCCTTACGGATCAAAAGTTATGGGCACCGGAGCGACGGAGATTTGGTTCCAAGCCCCATGGCCTCGGTTTACGGGCCCAGCCTCTACGTGAAGCGAAGTTGTCTTGCCCAAGGTGCCGTGGGATTCGATAATAGAAATGTGATGGATTAGGTTGTCGTCCTTTTCGCAGCTTACGACGTACGATCCGAGACGGAAAAACCGCGCAAAAGTAGAAAAGTGTCCCGAAACTGATGAACACATTCGATTTTGGGCTCCGAAAATAGGTGCAGCCGAGTAGGATTGCTGCCCCTGTCGTAGGGCTCTCGGAGCGCTATCCAACTGTCACGCCCCAACCCGACCTATAGGGGCTAGACTAGGGTGTTAGCTAATCATTATCGTTATTTTACGTCCTTAACTGTTTCACTATGATTAATACTTAACGTTAGCCTAGAACTCCAAAAAATTTTCCGGAAAATCAGCGGCATAACGGCAGTATTTAAGACCTTTTAGTTGACCTAATTTCTAAACGCTTCAATTATTCCAATCATTAATCCAATTCCATTAAGGACTCCTATTTTGTCATCAACTAATATGCCTACTAGTCTATCTTGAAAGTCTCGTTTGGTTAATAAGCCTAACATGATAACTATGTCCCGTTTATTTGTCAATTTCCTATCATGCAAGTACCTATTATCTTTTAGTTTACAAATGAGCACCTAAGTGAAATTAGATAGAATTAACTTAGTTGATTGTTCATCTAGTGGTTTAAATGCCTACGGTAACTACTAATTAAGAAAACGAAAGCAAACGACCAAATAAATAGTTTGTACAGTTAAAGATAGTTCAATCCAAAAGTAGACCCAAATTACAATGGGGTCAATTACATCAACAAGCAACATAAGAAATAGTCTTCAAGCAACATATCGTTCACAAAATGGCCATAGTCAAGTAAGGCACATAGGACAAGCAATCATTCCAAGGAATCATCATTAGGCACATCGTCCTCGGGTACCTGTTCCTGGTCTTCTTCACCTGAGATGATAAAAGAGGGTGAGTCCTTATGAACTCAGCGAGGGGGAACGATAAATAAGTTTTGAAACTCATTTTCTGGTTCAACTTATGAAAACCCTTTGCAAGCTTGACATAAGTCACTAGGAAGTACATAATGTAATATAACAGTAAAAGAACACAATTACCCGTCTTTTCTCCCCGAGGTCCTCTAGGAACCAAGCGAGAGTACTTATACACATAGTGAAAAGGATACGGTGAGCTTTTGCTCTCAGTTCATTTCCAGGATCAGTTGTTGTGGCCGACTTCAAATCATCCCCTTATCACGCCAAATGGGTATACTCCAGATGTACCCTGAAATCCTACGACCCAACTCTCCGAGGAAGTCTAGCCCCCAAGTGAGAGAGAGAATTGGACAATGGTAGTCACGGTTGCACCGACAAGCCCGATGCCGCCCAGTGTGCGTGAACGCTACCACGCCAGAATGAAAGGTTGCAACCTTGTATGCAATGCACATTTATGACATTTAATATATCACATTAGGAGGACAACAAAGTAGGTTGCCTCCGAGCAGTCATAAGATTGCACATTGACAAGTAAATAAGCGAGGCACGATATGACAAGTAATTTCACTTGAAAAGCACATGGAGTTATATGAACATTAAACGGGCAGCCATGTAACGCATGTAAATCAAGTCATATAACTCATTTCGAAGTTCACGTAATCAAATAATAGGATTATTTAACATGCAACGACATCTACGTGGAACTGGGTGCAAGAAAGGTCTACTTGTCAACATGTAATCATTGAAATCATGTTTAGGGCTATGAGGGAGACTACGGGCAGCCTACTAATCACACAATTAAATACGATATCCATAGGATCAACAACTTAATGAATTTACCTAGTCACTAGGGTTTCAATTCGCGCTTACCCGTGCAATTAAGCCCCAAGTCATCTTGTAATCAAACTCAAGCCATGCATCGATTAATTCAAACACCCTCAAGTATTCAAAACAGTCCACACAACATCCCAATGCCACAATCCCAAGCATTTAATACAACAAGAGAAGCTACAATAATTTTTCTAAGCATATCACCAAATGAAAACCTTACTGCAATAGACTGTTTTCTCACAATCATTGAGACAAGAAAACAAACTCCAATTCCAGTGAACAAGATGTAAAATTAAAGCTTAAGTAGTGAACTAAATTCAGAAACAAACCTCGCATCATTTGGAGTTCGCGTTCAATAGTTATAGCCAAAACAGTGAGACTACACAAAACTGTTCAGATTTGCACACATTTCAATACTTGTCATTTTTGAGGGCCTTAGGGTCCGATTTAGCCTTAGTCCATTTGTGACAAAACTGTCCAGAACTGAAAAATATAGCAGAATACCAAATTTCATGCATTTTCGATGTCATTTACTAAGCCAACACTGGTTCGTTCTACAAGGTCAATGAATCTGCCAAAACCTACTTCATTTTTCCAGACTTTCCAGATTTGGACACATTTTAATAATTTGCCATTTTGAGGACCTTAGAGTCAAAATTAGCTTTGGCCTATTTCTGCAAAAAAATGTTCAGAACTGGAAAAACTAGTTACCTACCAATTTTCATGCATTTTCAACATCATTTACCTAGCCAAAATCACCTAGCACCAACAAGACAGAAGATTGTCACATACCCGATTTCATCTATCATCACATTCTAGCCAAAATCTTGCCATGCATGTTTATAAAAGCTCATGAACACACATATATCTCAAGTACAGAAGTAAAGATAGACATTTAAGGGCATGCATGTGGTTTTTTGAAAGATTTTTAAGAAGTTTTAGCCCTCACCTCTTGAAGATTTAGCAAATGAGCACAAATGCTCTTCAAAATGCATAAAGGGAGCTTCTTCCTTGCTTCTTGCTTGCTTGGGCTGCTATGGCCGAGCTTGGGAGAGATCTTGAGAGCATGCTTGAGGTCTTGGAAGGTCAAGAGGCAGCCATGGTCGAAAATGAGAGAGAAGGAGAGAGAATGAGAGAGTTTGTGAGGAAAGAGAGAGTTTGAGAGAGAAATGATGCTTGTGTGTGTGTGTGTTGGCCTTGAGCCTTTCAAATCTGAATTTTGTGTCATATTTAGCATTTTTTTGAGTTGAAATGAAGCATGGCATTGAGAGGGTCGAAAATGAGATGCTTGGGTAGGGTGTTGGTGAATTTTTTATGCATTGTGCTTAGTGCATGTGTCATAGAATGTCTAGGCTTTAATTTAATTGTGCAAAGTTGATCAAATTGCCTTGTTTTGGCCATGTAATGCAAGGGAGAATCTGAAATTTCAGATTCAAGTTAATATATTTTGGATTATAATAAGTGTAGGTTTATAATAGTTTATTGGTTAGTTGAGTGTGATAGAATATTTTATTAGTTAGTGGGTTTTGTAGAGAGTTTAAATTAGGAATATAATATTGGTTAGTGGATTGTGTAGGGTTATTTTATTGTCTTGTGCTTTGTGTAGGATTCTTTATTGATTAGCGTGCGGGCACGCTTTCCTAGGTCTAGGACACGCACTACGAGACATGCACAAAAATCAATACGGGGCACGAATCACGAGGTAGACATGAACTATGAGGTAAGGCACGTACTTCAAGATAAATGTACAGATTCCAATGCAAATGCACGTAACCCTAGGTGAATGCACATAAACCAATGCAGGGCACATAATTCAATGCAATGCACGTAAATTGAGGTATGACTCTTAAATCTGGGTTAAGACACGCAATTCAAGGTCAGGACACACGAAACGAGGTAACGCACGCAATTCAAAGTCAGGGCACGTAAGTCGAGGATTAGGGCACATAATTCTAGTTCAGGCACGAATGATGAAGCATGCACGAAAACCAAGATAGGGCACGTAAATCGAGGTAACACGCGTTATTCGGGGTCGGGCCTTATACCAACGGTATTCTGTGCACTGCGTAACTCCTTACGGATCAAAAGTTATGGGCACCGGAGCGACAGATACCTGGTCATAAGCTTCGCGCCCTCGGTTTACGGGCCCAGCCTCTACGTGAAGTGAAGTTGTCATGCCCAAGGTACTGTGGGATTCGGTAATCGAAATGTGATTGATTAGGTTGTCGTCCTTTTCGCGGCTGACGGCGTACGATCCGGGATGGGAAAACAGTGCAAAAGAAGAAAAGTGTCCCAAAACTAATGAAACGTCCAATTTTGGGCTCCGAAAATAGGCGCAGCTAAGCAGGCTTGCTGCCCATATCGTAAAGCTCTCGGAGAGCTTTCCAACGGTATGCTGTGCGCCTTGTAACTCCTTACGGATGAAAAGTTATGGGCACCGGAGCGACGGAGACCTGATCCCAAGGCCCACGACCTCGGTTTGTGGGCACAACCTCTACGTGAAGCGAAGTTGTCTTGCCTAAGGTACCGTGGGATTTGATAATAGAAATGTCATGGATTAGGTTGTCATCCTTTCCTCGGCTCACGATGTACGATCTGGGATGAAAAATCAGCGCAAAAGAAGAAAAGTATCCCAAAATTGATGAAAATGTTCGATTTTGGGCTTCAAAAACAAGCACAGCTGAGCAGGCTTGCTGCCCCCATCGTAGAGCTCTTAGAGAGCTCTCCAACGGTTTGCTGTGCACCACGTAACTCCTTACGGATCAAAAGTTATGGGCAACGGAGCGACGGAAACCTGGTCCCAAGCCCCACGCCCTCAGTTTGTAGGCCCAGCCTCTACGTGAAGTGAAGTTTTCATGCCCAAGGTGTCGTGGGATTCGGTAATAGAAATGTGATTGATTAGGTTGTCGTCCTTTTAGTTGCTGACGACGTACGATCCGGGACGGAAAAATAGCGCAAAAGAAGAAAAGTATCCCAAAATTGATGAAAATGTTTTATTTTGGGCTCTGAAATCAGGCAGCCGAGCAGGCTTGCTGCCCCCGTCGTAGAGCTCTCGGAGAGCTTCCCAACGGTATACTGTGCGTCGCGTATGTGACGCCCGAGATTTAGCCATGCATTCAATTACTGTTGCATCCCTTGTTTGCTCATTTACTTCTGTACTTTACTAACCTACTTCTGTAGCTACTATTCACTCCGTTTTCAAACTACATTCTATTAGTGAATTAACATTTTTATTAAATCATATTAATTGTTAAAGGAGTGGGAAAAATGTGCAATTGAACTAGAAGCGATAGGAGCGCTCGTTTAGAAAATGATTTTCGTAGTTCAATGAATAGTGTTACGTAACATAACTTAGAGATTTAATTAGCTAGCCTATGTTTCACACCTTAGGCTCGTTTTAAAGTTAACAACGCTCATTTTAGTAACCCATTTAATCACCCAACTTAGCCATTTAGTATATCTACTCAACACATGACCATTTAGCTCATAAAAACAAAAAAAAACAAAAAAGAGCAAATGCTGAAAAATCACTGTAGCAAATCCGAGAATAGTATAGGAGGAGAATGAGAGGATTTTGCTCATCAAATCTTCAAGCCAAGCCAAGCCAAGCTAGGAGCAAGTAGTTTAGGGTGTTTTCTAGCCTCCTGATAGTTCCTACGCTCAATTGGTGAGGGTTTTCATGACTTTTTATGCATATCTAAAATGTTACATTTTTCTTGATTTGTTGATAATGTTATCAAATGCTATTGAAAAGCTTATCTATGCTATTATACCTTGTATATAAGTGCTAGAGAACACATTTGAGCTATTAGTTCGCATTTTAAACGGTTGGAATCGTCATTTGAATTTATGAGGTGAATAGTGACGTTTTTCTAGGGTTTTGTGTAATTGCACGTATTAGCTTGATTCAACACTCCTAATAGATGCCTTAGGTGCTAATGAAGGTAGTCTAATAGCCCTGTGCACTTGAATTGCTCTAGAATCGCATAAAACATGAAATAACCGACTTTAACAAAGGGGTTTCGGGGTTCATGCGAATCCGGGTGGATTCGGGCTTCACTTCTAGTATTCTTAGGCTACCTAGGTGCTATAGAAGCTTTGATAACCCTTGTTTGAAGCCCGGATAAGGTATGTGTAGTTTAAAGCCATAAGAGGGAATTTGGAGCTTTCGGGGTAATCGCGGGCGTTTGAATGAGTTAGAGGGTTGAGAGGGTACCTTGAGGGTTAGTTAGAAGGTTGGGAGAGTTTCCCTTGAAAATGGAATCATTAACCTTGGTTTGGAAGAGAAATAGTTTGAAAAATAAAGGGGTTTAGGTGCAATTTCGGTTGACTCACACTTCTAAACCCATGGCATGACTTCTTGAGTGTTTATATGTGGTTTCAAGTTGATTTGGAGCTTTTGGTATGATTCTATGCTTATTTTGTAAATGTCCCTTTGTAAAACTGCTTATTAGCTTATATAATTGCTTCTATTCTAACTGCCTCGAGGTCAACCTACTTTGTTGATCCTCCTATGTGTTAATGCTTATATTATTGCTATTAACTTGCCATTGTTAAGTGCATTGCATAGTGGTTGCACAACCATAGTGTCAGGGGCGGATGTGTTGAATATCGACTGGGCGGCAGAGGGCTTGCCCGTGGATATTCAAACTCCGTGCCCTAGTCCCTCATTCGCCTGGTCCGGAGATTGCCAGGGAATGTTGGGTCGTAGGATTATCGGGGTACATCCGGAGTACACCCACTGGAGTGTTTGGGGTTATGCCGGCTTATCGTGATCGTGATCGTGGTTCGTGGATCGTGAATGAAGACCAGTGAAGATTGGTGTATAGGGGTTATGAGAAATGTATCCTTTCAAATATGTGGTTATTTAAGCTATCTTTGTTTCTTGATTTGCTCAATTGTTATTGTTGTTAACTGTATTACTTGTCGCATTGCACGCCCCGGGACCTTATCCCTCACTGGGCAACAGTGGTTGCTCATACCTCGCTAACATGTTTCAGGTGGCGCAGTTGGAGGAGTTGCATTAGTTGTTGTGTCTAGTTGCTTGAGGTGGACTATGTTCTTGTTGATGAGAGTAGGACTTGTTTTCTTTACTTTATGTTCTATTTTGTAACCTAAGTGATATGTGTATATTATATAGTTTGCAAATTGAGGGATAGATGTTGTAGTGGTAGATTTAGAACCATGGCATGTAATAACTTATATTTCTACTATTAGCTTTTCGCATGCTTGGGAGTGAATGACTGGTTGTTTTCAATTTCTAAGAATACTTAAAAGCTATCATGGAGTGGCATGATAAGCGGTTTTGTAAAGAAGTTAAGTTATGAATGCATGCTTGTCTGTATCTAAACTCTTTGTATGTCTTAAGGCTCGGATGGCCTTAAAGCTAAGATCTTTAGTTATAAATGAATGTCTTGTTATGTTGTGGCTTTATTGAGTGTTTACAGGTTTTCAGAATGTCCACGGTACAGGGGAGACTCTGTCCGTGTGTCGGGTCCGGACTTAACCATTAGGAAAAATTTTATGACCGGGCTTGGTATTGGGTTGAGAATAGCATGGTCATTAGAGCCTCCGGTCTCGTGAGGGATCGGGGCGTTACAGCGTAACTCCTTACAGATCAAAAGTTATGGGCACCGGAGCGACGGAGACATGGTACCAAGCCTGACGCCCTCGGTTTGCAGGCCCAGCCTTTACGTGAAGTGAACTTGTCTTGCCCAAGGTGCCATGGGATTCGATAATAGAAATGAGATGGATTAGGTTGTCGTCCTTTTCGCGGCTCACGACGTACGATCCGGGATGAAAAAACAACGCAAAAGAAGAAATATATTATGAAACTAAGAAAAATGCTCAATTTTGGGATCTGAAAATAGGTGCAGCCAAGTAGGCTTGTTGCCCCCGTCATAGAACTCTCGAAGAGCTTTCCAACGGTATGTTGTGCGCCGCGTAACTCCTTACGGATCAATAGTTATGGTCGAAGGAGCGACGGAGACCTGGTCCCAAGCCCCATGCCCTCGGTTTGCCGGCCCAGCCTCTACGTGAAGCGTAGTTGTCTTGCCCAAGGTGCCATGGGATTCAATAATAGAAATATGAGGGATTAGGTTGTCATCCTTTTCGCGGCTCACGACATACGATCCGGGACAAAAAAATAGTGTAAAAGTAGAAAAGTGTCCCGAAACTGATGAAAATGTTCAATTTTGGGCTCCGAAAGAGGTACAACCGAGCAGGATTGCTGCCCCCGTTGTAGAGCTCTCGGAGAGCTTTCCAACGATATGTTGTGCGCCACGTAACTCCTTACGGATCAAAAGTTATGGGCAAAGGAGCGACGGAGACCTGGTCCCAAGCCCCACGTCCTCGGTTTGTGGGCCCAGCCTCTACATGAAATGTAGTTGTCTTGCCCAAGGTGCCATGGGATTCAATAATAGAAATGTGATGGATTTGGTTGTCGTCCTTTTTGCGGCTCCCAACGTACGATCCGGGACGAAAAAACAGCGCAAAAGAAGAAAAGTATCCCAAAACTAATAAAGACGTTCAATTTTGGGCTTCAAAAACAGACGCAACCCAGCAGGCTTGCTGCCCCCATCGTAGAGCTCTCAGAGAGCTTTCCAACGGTATGCTGTGCATTCCGCAACTCCATACGAATCAAAAGTTATGGGCGCCGGAGCAACGGAGACCTAGTCTCAAGCCCCACGCCCTCAGTTTGCGGGTCCAGCCTCTACGTGAAGCGAAGTTCTCTTGCCCATGGTGCCGTGGGATTCAATAACAGAAATGTGATTGATTAGGTTGTCGTCCTTTTCGCTGCTCATGACGTACGATCCGGGACGGAAAAACAACGCAAAAGTAGAAAAGTGTCCCGAAACTGATGAAAATGTTTGATTTTGGGCTACGAAAAGAGGCGCAGCCGAGCAGGATTGCTTCCCCCGTCGTAGAGCTCTCAGAGAGCTTTCCAACGGTATTTTGTGAGCTGCATAACTCCTTACGGATCAAAAGTTATGGGCACCGGAACGACGGAGACATGGTCCCAAGCCCGACGCTCTCGGTTTGCAGGCCCAGCCTCTACGTGAAGTGAAGTTGTCATGCCCAAGGGGTCGTGGGATTCGGTAATAGAAATGTGATTGATTAGGTTGTCGTCCTTTTCGCGACTGACGACGTACGATCCAGGACGGAAAAATAGCGCAAAAGAAGAAAAGTGTCCCAAAACTGATGAAAACGTTCGATTTTGGGCTCTGAAAATAGGCGCAGCTGAGCAAGCTTGTTGTCCTCGTCGTAGAGCTCTCGGAGAGCTTCCCAACGGTATGCTGTGCACTGCGAAACTCCTTACGAATCAAAAGTTCTGGGCACCGGAGCGACGGAGACATAGTCCCAAGCCGGACGCCCTCGGTTTGCGGGCCCAGCCTCTATGTGAGACGAAGTTTTCTTGCCCAAGGTACCGTGGGATTTGATAATAGAAATGTGATGGATTTGGTTGTCGTCCTTTTCGCGGCTCACGACGTACGATCCGAGAAGAAAAAATAGCGCAAAAGAAGAAAAGTGTCCCAAAACTGATGAAAACATTCGATTTTGGGCTCTGAAAATAGGCGTAGGTAAGCAGGCTTGCTGCTCACGTTGTAGAGCTCTCGGAGAGGTTCCCAATGGTATGTTGTGCGCCGCGTAACTCCTTATAGATCAAAAGTTATGGGCACCAGAGCGACGGAGACATGGTCCCAAGCCCGACGCCCTCGGTTTGCGGGCCCAGCCTTTACATGAACCGAAGTTGTCTTGCCCAAGGTGCCTTGGGATTCGATAATAGAAATGTGATGGATTAGGCTGTCATTCTTTTTGCGGCTCACGATGTACAATCCGGGACGGAAAAACAACGCAAAAGAATAAAAGTGTCCCGAAACTAATGAAAACGTTCGATTATGGCTCCAAAAATAGGTGTAGCCGAGCAGGATTGCTACCCCCCACATAGAGCTCTTGTAGAGCTTTCCAACGGTATGCTGTGCGCCGCATAACTTCTTACAGATCAAAAGTTATGGGCACCGGAGTGACAGATACCTGGTCCCAAGTCCCACGCCCTCGGTTTGCTGGCCCATCCTCTACGTCAAGCGAAGTTGTCTTGCCCAAGGTGCCATGGGATTCGATAATAGAAATGTGATGGATTAGATTCTCGTTCTTTTCTAGGCTCACGACGCGCGATCCGGGAAGGAAAAACTGCGTAAAAGAAGAAAAGTATCCCAAAACTGATGAAAACATTCAATTTTGGGCTCCAAAAATAGGCGCAGCCGAACAGGCTTGCTATCCCCGTCGTAGAGCACTCGAAGAGCTTTCCAACGGTATGCTGTGCACCGCGTAACTCCTTACGGATCAAAAGTTATGGGCTCCGAAGCGGCGGAGACATGGTCCCAAGCCCGATGCCCTCGGTTTGCGGGCCCAACCTCTACGTGAAGCGTAGTTGTCTTGCCCAAGGTGCCATGGGATTCAATAATAGAAATGTGATGAATTAGCTTGTCGTCCTTTTCGCGGCTCAAGACGTACGATCCGAGATAGAAAAACAACACAAAAGAACAGAAGAGGTCCCAAAACTGATGAAAACATTCGATTTTGGGATCCGAAAATAAGTGCAGACGAGCAGGCTTGCTGCAGTCGTCGTAGATCTCTGGGAGAGCTTTCCAACGGTATGCTGTGTGCCATATAACTCCTTATGGATCAGTTATGGGCACCGGAGCGACGGAGACCTTGTCCCAAGCCCCCACGCCCTCGGTTTGCAGGCCCAGCCCCTATGTGAAGCGAAGTTGTCTTGCCCAAGGTGTCGTGGGATTCGATAATAGAAATGTAATGGATTAGGTTGTCGTCCTTTTCACTACTCACGATGTACGATCCGGGACGGAAAAATAGCGCAAACGTAGAAAATGTCCCAAAATTGATAAAAATGTACGATTTTGGGCTCCGAAAAGAGGCGCAATAGAGCAATATTGCTGCCCCTGTCGTAGAGCTCTCGGAGTGCTTTCCAACAGTATGCTGTGCACCGCGTAACTCCTTACGGATCAAAAGTTATGGGCACCGGAACGACGGAGACTTGATCCGAAGCCCCACGCCCTCGGTTTGCGGGCCCAGCCTCTATGTGAAGCGAAGTTGTCTTGCCCAATGTACCGTGGGATTCGATAATAGAAATGTGATGATTAGGTTGTCGTGCTTTTTGCGGCTCACAACGTACGATCTAGGATGAAAAAATAGCGCAAAAGAATAAAAGTATCCTGAAACTGATGAAAATGTTTGATTTTGGTCTTCAAAAATAGGCGCAGCCGAGCAAGCTTACTGCCCCGGTCATAGAGCTCTAAGAGAGCTCTCCAACGGTGTGCTATGCGCCACATAACTCCTTACGGATGAAAAGTTATGGGCACCTGAGCGACGGAGACCGGGTCCCAAGCCCCACGCCCTCGGTTTGCTAGCCCAGCCTCTACGTGAAATGAAGTTGTTTTGCCTAAGGTGTCATGGGATTCGATAATAGAAATGTGATGGATTAGGTTCTCGTCCTTTTCGCGGCTCACAACGTACGATCCGGGACGAAAAAACAACGCAAAAGTATAAAAGTGTCACAAAACTGATGAAAATATTCGATTTTAGGCTCCAAAAACAGGTGCAGCATAGCAGGATTGCTGCCCCCATCGTAGAGATCTCAGAGAGCTTTCCAACGGTATTCTGTGCGCAGCATAACTCCTTACGGATCAAAAGTTAAGGGCACTGGTGCTACAGATACCTGGTCACAAGCCCCACGCCCTCGGTTTGCAAGCCCAACCTCTACGTGAAGTGAAGTTGTCATGGGATTCGGTAATAGAAATGTGATTGATTAGGTTGTCGTCCTTTTCGTGGCAGGCGACATACGATCCGGGATGAAAAAATAGTGCAATAGAAGAAAAGTGTCACAAAACTGATGAAAAGGTTCAATTTTGGGCTCTGAAAATAGGAGCAGCCTAGCAGGCTTGCTGCCCCCATCGTAGAGCTCTTGGCGAGCTTTCCAACGATATGTTGTGCGCCGCGTAATTCCTTACGGATCAAAAGTTATGGGCAAAAGAGCAGCGAAGACCTGGTCCCAAGCCCCACGCCCTCGGTTTGCCTGCCTAGCCTCTACGTGAAGTGAAGTTGTCTTGCCCAAGGTACCGTGGGATTAGATAATAGAAATGTGATGGATTAGTTTCTCGTCCTTTTCTAGGCTCACGACGTGCGATCCGGGAAGGAAAAACAGCGCCAAAGAAGAAAAGTATCCTAAAACTGATGAAAACATTCAATTTTGGGCTCCGAAAGCAAGCGCAGTCAAGCAGGCTTGCTGCCCCCATCGTAGAGCTCTCGGAGAGCTTTCCAACAGTATGTTGTGCGCCGCGTAGCTCCTTACGGATCAAAAGTTATGGGCACCGGAGCAACGGAGACATGGTCCCAAGCCCGACACCCTCGGTTTGCGGGCCTAACCTCTATGTGATGCGTAGTTGTCTTGACCAAGGTGCCATGGGATTCGATAATAGAAATGTGATGGATTAGGTTGTCGTCCTTTTCGTGGATTAAGACGTACGATCCGGGATGGAAAAACTACACAAAAGAAGAAAAGAGGTCCCGAAATTGATGAAAAAGTTTGAATTTGGGATCTGAAAATAGGCGCAGCCGAGCAGGCTTGTTGCCGTCATCGTAGAGGTCTCGGAGAGCTTTCCAACGGTATGCTGTGCACTGTGTAACTCCTTATGGATCAAAAGTTATGTGCACCGGAGCAACGGAGACCTGGTCTCAAGCCCCACGCCCTCGGTTTGTGGGCCCAGCCTCTACGTGAAGCGAAGTTGTCTTGGCCAAGTTGCCATGGGATTCAATAATAGAAATGTGATAGAGTTGGTTGTTGTCCTTTTAGCGGCTCACAACGTATGATCCGGGATGGAAAAATAGCGCAAAAGAAGAAAAATATCCCAAAATTGATGAAAATATTCAATTTTGGGCACAAAAAACTGTCGCAGCTAAGCTGGCTTGTGGCCCCCATCGTAGAGCTCTCGGAGAGCTTTCCAACGGTATGTTGTGCGCCACGTAACTCCTTACGGATCAAAAGTTATGGGCAAATGAGCGACGGAGACTTGGTCCCAAGCCCCACGCCCTCGGTTTGCTGGCCCAGCCTCTATATGAAGTGAAGTTGTCTTGCCCAAGGTGCCGTGAGATTCTATAATAGAAATTTGATGGATTAGGTTGTCGTCATTTTCTACGCTTACGACGTACGATCCTGGAAGGAAAAACAGCGCAAAAGAAGAGAAGTGTCCCAAAACTGATGAAAATGTTCAATTTTGGGCTCCAAAAATAGGTGCAGTTGAGTAGGCTTGCTACCCCCATCGTAGAGCTCTTGGAGAGCTTTCCAACGGTATGCTCTACGTCGCGTAACTCCTTACGGATCAAAAGTTATGGGCACCGGAGCGACGGAGACATGGTCCCAAGCCCAACGCCCTGGGTTGGCCGACGCAACATCACATGAAGCGAAGTTGTCTTGCCTAAGGTGCCATGGGATTTGATAATAGAAATGTGAAGGATTAGGTTGTTGTCCTTTTCTAGGCTCACGACGTATGATCCGGTAAGGAAAAACAACGCAAAAAAAGAAAAGTGTCCCAAAACTGATAAAAATGTTCGATTTTGGGCTCCGAAAACAGGCGCATCTGTCACGCCCCAACCCGGCCTATAAGGTTAGACTAGGGTGTGACCTAAACGTTCAGGACATGTCACATGCTTAACCGTTTATGAAGATTTAACACTTATCGTTTTAGTCTAAACTCCAAGTTTTTCCGAAAAACCGGCAGCATAACGGCTGTAATTGGGCTCTTTGGTTTGGCCTAATTCTCTAAGCGCCTCAAAGTTTACTATCTCAATTTCATTTCCAACTAAGATTACTATTTAAGATCAATTGAAATGCCTATTGGTTATCTCGATGTCTCGTTTGATTTATAACCTAGCATGATACTATGTCTCGTTGTTTGTTTATCCTCGTTACAAAAGTTCTTGTTGATCTTAGCTTAATAGTGAGTACCTGTTTAAGATTGGATAAGTTCATTTACTTAGTCCTTAACTAATACGTCATAACCTATGATAGATACTAGCAGTGATAATTAGCAAAATGATCATGGTAGTGTCTAGTGTCTGTCTAGCAATATCAGTACAAACCAAAATTAGACCCCAAATTACAACAGGGGTCTTTACATTACAACATCGAGCAACATAAAAGGGAATAGTCTTCAAGTAGCATAAAGTTCACAAGTAGCCATAATCACGCAAAGCACACAAACATGCAATCACTCCAAGGATTCATCGTTAGGCACACCATCCTCGGGTACCTGTTCTGGATCTTCTTCACCTGAGATGATAAAAGAGGGTGAGTCCTTATGAACTCAGCGAGGGGGAACGAGAAATAGGTTTTGAAACTCATTTTCCGGTTCAACTTATGAAATCCTTTTGCAAGCATGAATATAACAATAATACAAGTACAGAAACAAAAATATCAGTCTTTCCTCCCCGAGGTTTTCTAGGAACCAAGCGAGAGTACTTATACACATAGTAAAAAGGATACAGTGAGCTTTTGCTCTCAGATCAGTTTCAGAATCAGAAGTTGCGGCCGACTTCAAAACATCCCCAAAACACGCCAGGTGGGTGTACTCCGAATGTACCCCGAAATCCTACGACCCAACTCTCCAAGGAAGTCTAGCCCCCAAGCGAGAGAGGGAATGGGACCATGGTAGTCACGGGTGCACCGACAAGCTCGATGCCACCCAGTGTGCGTGATCACTACCATGCCAACAGGAAAGGTTGCAACCTTGTATGCAATGCACATTTATGACAGGTAATATATCACAGTAGGAGGACAACAAAGTAGGTTGCCTCAGAACAGTCATAAGATTGCACATTGACGGGTAAACAAGCAGGGCATGATAAGACAGGAAATTTCACTTGAAAGGCATATAGAGTTATATGAAAATTAAACGGGCAGCCATGTAACACATGTAAAACAGGCCATATAACTCATTACGAAGCCCACGTGATCAAGTGATAAGATTATTCAACATGCAATGACATCAACATGGGTTCGGGTGCAAGAAAAGCTTATTTGTCAACATGCAATGGTCAAAATCACATTTGAAGTTATAAGACATTTACGGGCAGCCCACTAAGCATATAATTTCCACACAATATCCAAATGATCAACACTTAGCAAGACTACCTAGTCATTAGGGTTTTCGTTTCATGCTTAACCGTGTGATTAAACCCTAAGTCAACTAAAGATCATTCTCAAGTCATGCATCATTCAATTCAAATGAACTCAAGTACTCAAAACAGTCCACACAACATCCCAACACCACAATTCCAAGCAATTAGTACCACAAGAGAGGTTACAACAATTTTCCAAGCATATAACTAAGTGAAACCTTTACTGCAATAGACTGTTTTCTCACAATCAATAGGATAATCAAACAATATCCAAATCCAGTGAATAAAATGTCAAATTAAATCTTAAGAAGTTAAATAAAATCAAAAAAAAACCTTGCATCAATTGGAGTTCGGGATCATTAGATATAGCCGAAACAGTGGAATAACACAAAACTGTCCAGATTTGCACACTTTTCAATAATTGACATTTTTGAGGTCCTTAGGGTCAGATTTAGCCTTGGTCCATTTCTGACAAAATTGTCCCGAACTGAAAAATCTAGCAGAAAACCAAACTTCATGCATTTTGGACATCATTTACTAAGTCAAATCTGGTTTGTTCTACAAGGTCAGTGCATATGCCAAAACCTGCTTCATTTTTTCCAGATTTCCAGATTTGGACACATTTTAAAGATTCGCCATTTTCAGGGCCTCAGAGTCAAATTAGCTTTGTCCTATTTCTGGGAAAAATGTCCAAAACTGTCCAAACTAGTCACCTACCAATTTTCATGCATTTTCAACATCATTTGCCTAGCTAAACTTACCTCGAAAAAAACTGGTCAGAGAGCTGTCAACAATCCGACTTCACCTATCATCACTTTTAAGCCAAGATCTTGCCATGCATGGTTGCAAAAGCTTATGAACGAACCTATAACTCAAGTACAGAAGCAAAGACATACATTTATGAGCATGCATGTGGATTTTTGAAGGATTTTCAAAAGGTTTTAGCCCCCACCTTAGCAATCAACCCAAAAGATGCACAAAAACTTGTTGAAGCTCAAATCTCTTCTTCTTCTTGCTTAGCCAAGATTCCAACTAGAGTTTCTCTATTTTTCCTAGCCTAATGACCAATCTCTTAGTACATGCATGAGGTTAAAACAAGAAGAAAAGAAATGGAAGCCAAGAAACTTACCTAGGCCGAGTAGAAGTCTTCAATGTACATGCATGTGTGATTTTCGAACTCTAGCTTGTTTGCTTGAGTTTCTTTGATGGTTGCTTGCCTTGTTCAACTAAGGTGTGATGAAGATAAGCTATGGAGGTAGAGAACTCAGCCAAGGCCGAGAATGAGAGAGAAATGAGAGGGAGAGAGAGAAGAATGAAAGAGAAATGAAAGAAGAAATGACAAAATGTGACAAGGAATAAAACTTTTACAACTCTCAAGCTTGTGGTCGGCCTTGGGCTTCCAAAATCTGATTTTTGTGTCTTCAAGATGTAATTTGAAATTCCTAGAATGGGCAAGAGTGATGTGGCCGAGAATGGTGTGCAAATGGTGGGGTTTTTGAGCAATTTTTAATGCCTTTGTGTCATAGAATGTTGAGTTTAATTTAAAATCATGCAAGGCAAGTCTAATGCAAGCAAGTGGTCAGCCAAGCTAGCTCCAAATCTGAATTTTTGTCATCTTTGAGCATTATTTTAATTGTGTCTTGAAAGTGCAAAAAGAATAAGGAATAAAGAATGAAGAATGTTTAGTGTTTGGTGAATTTTTGTCTTTTAGTGAGTTGAATTAGGATTATAATATTGATAGTGGGTTTTGTAGGATTGTTTAATAGTCTAGTACTTTGTGTAAGATGCTTTCTTGATTAGCGTGAGAATACGCTTTCCTAGGTCTAGGGCACGCACTACTAGGTAGGACACGAACTACGAGACGAACGCATATTTTTCAAGTAAATACACGCAACCCTAAATGAATACACGTAATTCAATGCAAGGCACATAAAATGAACGCAATTCTTAAACCTAGGTCAAGGCACGCAAATCTAGGTTAGGACACACGAAACGAGATATCGCACGCTAATCAAGGTCAGGGCACGTAAGTCGAGAATTAGGACATATAATTCCAAGTCAAGGCATGTATGATGAGGTATGTACGAAAACCAAGACAAGACACGTAATCCAAGGTCGGTCATATAATAAGGGGTCTATGGCACGCAAATTGAGGTATGACACGTTATTCAGGGTCGGGCCTTACAGCAGCTGGACAGGCTTACTACCCCCGTCGTAGAGCTCTCGGAGAGCTTTCCAACAGTATGTTGTGCGTCGCATAACTCCTTACGGATCAAAAGTTTTGGGAATCGGAGCGACAAAGACATGGTCCCAAGCGTGATGCCCACGGTTTGCGAGCGCAGCCTCTACGTGAAGCGAAGTTGTCTTGCCCAAGATGCCATGGGATTCGATAACAGAAATGTGATGGATTAGGTTGTCATCCTTTTTGCGGCTCATGACGTACGATCAGGGACGGAAAAACAACACAAAAGAAGAAAAGTATCCCAAAATAGATGAAAACGTTCAATTTTGGGATCCAAAAACAGGTGCAGCCGAGCAAGCTTGCTGCCCCTGTCATTGATCTCTCGGAGAGCTTTCCAACGGTATGCTGTGCTCCGCGTAACTCCTTACGGATCAAAAGTTATAGGCACCAGAGTGACGGAGACCTGGTTCTAAGCCCCACGCCCTTGGTTTGCTGGCTAAGCCTCTACGTGAAGCGAAGTTGTCTTGCCCAAGGTGTCGTGGGATTCGATAATAGAAATGTGATGGATTTGGTTGTCTTCCTTTCGCAGCTCACAACGTACGATCCACGACGAAAAAATAGCGCAAAAGAAGAAAAGTATCCCAAAACTAACAAAAACTTTTGACTTTGGGCTCCAAAAACAGGCGCAGCAAAGCTGGCTTGATACCCCGGTCGTAGAGATCTCGAAGAGCTTTCCAACGGTATGCTGTGCGCCGTGTAACTCCTTACGGATCAAATGTTATGGGCACCGGAGCGACGAAGTCCTGGTCCTAAGCCCTACGCCCTCGGTTTGCGGGCTCAGCCTCTATGTGAAGTGAAGTTGTCTTGCCCTAGGTGTCGTGGGATTCGCTAATAGAAATGTGATGGATTAGGTTTTTGTCCTTTTCGCGGCTCACGACGTACGATCTGGGACAGAAAAACAGCGCAAGAGAAGAAAAGTGTCACAAAACTGATGAAAACGTTCAATTTTGGGCTCCGAAAATAGGCGCTGCAGAGAAAGCTTGCTGCCCCCATCGTAGAGCTCTCGGAGAGCTTTCCAACGGTATGCAGTACGCCGCGTAAATCCTTACGGATCAAAAGTTATGGTTAAAAAAGCGACGGAGACCTGGTCCCAAGCCCTACGCCCTCGGTTTGCGGTCCCAGCCTCTACGTGAAGCGAAGTTGTCTTGCCCAAGGTGCCATAGGATTCGATAATAGAAATGTGATGGATTAGGTTGTCATCCTTTTCGAGGCTCACAACGTACGATCTGGGGCAGAAAAATAGCGCAAAAGAAGAAAAGTTTCCCGAAACTAATGAAAACGTTTGATTTTGGGCTCCAAAAATAGGCGCAGCCAAGCAGGATTGCTGCCGCCATTGTAGAGGTCTTGGAGAGCTTTCCAACAGTTTGCTATGCGCTACGTAACTCCTTACGGATCAAAAGATAAGGGCAAAGGAGCGACGAAGACCTGGTCCCAAGCCCCACACCCTTGGTTTGCGGGCCCAGCCTCTACGTGAAGCGAAGTCATCTTTCCCAAGGTACCATGGGATTCGATAATAGAAATGTGATGGATTAGGTTGTCGTCCTTTTCTAGGCTCACGACGTACGATCCGGGAAGGAAAAACAACGCAAAAGAAGAAAAGTATCCTGAAATTGATGAAAATGTTCAATTTTGGGCTCTGAAAATAGGAGTAGCCGAGCGAGCTTGCTGCCCCCGTAGTAGAGCTCTCGGAGAGCTGTCCAACGGTATGCTGTGTGCCGCATAACTCCTTACGGATCAAAAGTTATGGGCACCGAAGTGACGGAGCATAGTCCCAAGCCCCACGCCCTTGGTTTGTGGGCCCAGCCACTACGTGAAGCGAAGTTGTCTTGCCCAAGGTGCCATGGGATTTGATAATAGAAATGTGATGGATTAGGTTGTTGTCCTTTTTAAGGCTCACGACGTACGATCCGGGACGGAAAAACAGCGCAAAAGCATAAAAATGTCCCAAAATTGATGATAATGTTCTATTATGGGCACCAAAAATAGGCGCAGCCAAGCAGGATTGCTTCCCCCATCGTAGAGCTCTCAGAGAGCTTTCCAATGGTATTTTGTGCGCCGCGTAACTCCTTACGGATCAAAAGTTATGGGTACCGAAGCGAAAGATACCTAGTCACAAGCCCCACGCCCTCTGTTTGCGGGCTCAGCCTCTACGTGAAGTGAAATTGTCATGCCCAAGGTGTCATGGGATTCGGTAATAGAAATGTGATTGATTAGGTTGTCGTTCTTTTCGTTGCTGACGACGTACGATTCGTGACAGAAAAACAGCACAAAAGAAGAAAAGTATCCCGAAACTGATGAAAACATTCCATTTCAGTCTCCAAAAACAAGCGCAGCAGAGCACACTTGCTGCCCCCGTCGTAGAGCTCTCGGAGAGCTTTCCAAATGAATGTTTTGCGTCGCGTAACTCCTTACGGATCAAAAGTTATGGGCACCGGAGCGACAGAGACCTGGTCCCAAGCCCCACGCCCTCGGTTTGCAGGCTCAGCCTCTTTGTGAAACGAAGTTGTCTTACCCAAGATGCCGTGGAATTCGATAATAGAAATGTAATGGATTAGGTTGTCGTCCTCTTCGCGGCTCACGACGTACGATATGGGATGGAAAAACTGCGACAAAGAAGAAAAGTATCACGAAACTGAGGAAAACATTTGATTTTGGGCTCCGAAAATAGGCGCAGCCGAGCAGGGTTGCTGCCCCCGTCATAGAGCTCTCGGAGAGCTTTCCAAAGGTATGCTGTGTGCTGCGTAAATCCTTACGGATCAAAAGTTATGGGTAAATGAGCAACGGAGACCTGGTCCCAAGCCCCACGCCCTCGGTTTGCGGGCTCAGCCTCTACATGAAGCGAAGTTGTCTTGCCCAAGGTGTCGTGGGATTCGATAATAGAAATATGATGGATTAGGTTTTCGTCCTTTTCGCGGCTCACGGCGTACGATACGGGACGAAAAAACATCGCAAAAGTAGAAAAGTATCCTGAAAATGATGAAAACGTTCGATTTTGGGCTCCAAATATAGAGCAGTAGAGCAGTCTTGCTGCCCCCGTCGTAGAGCTCTCGGAGAGCTTTCCAACTGTATGTTGTGCGTTGCGTAACTCCTTACTGATCAAAAGTTATGGTCGAAGGAGCGATGGTGACCTGGTCCTAAGCCCCACGCCCTTGGTTTGCCGGCCCAGCCTCGACGTGAAGTGAAGTTGTCTTGCCCAAGGTGCTGTGGGATTCGATAATAGAAATGTGATGGATTAGGTTGTCGTCCTTTTCTAGGCTCACGACGTATGATCCGAGAAGGAAAAACAACACAAAATAAGAAAAGCGTCCCAAAACTGATGAAAACGTTTAATTTTGGGCTCTTAAAATAGCCGCAGCCGAGAAGGCTTGCTGCCCCTATTGTAGAGCTCTCGGAGAGCTTTCCAACGGTATATTGTGCGCCGTGTAACTCTTTACGGATCAAAAGATATCGGCACTGGAGCGACGGAGACATGGTCCTAAGCCCGACGCCCTCGGTTTGCAGGCCCAACCTCTACGTCAAGCGAAGTTGTCTTGCCCAAGGTGCCGTGGAATTTGATAATAGAAATGTGATGGATTAGGTTGTCGTCCTTTTCGCGGTAGACGACGTACGCTCAGTGACGGAAAAACAGCGCAAAAGAAGAAAAGTATCCCGAAACAGATGAAAACGTTCGATTTTGGTCTCCAAAAATAGGCGCAGCATAGCACGCTTGCTTCCCCTGTCATAGAGCTCTCGGAGAGCTTTCCAAGGGAATGATGTTTTCCGCGCAACTCCTTATGGATCAAAAGTTATGGGCACTGGAGCGACGAAGACATAGTCTTAAGCCTAACGCCCTCGGTTTGCGGGCCCAGCCTCTACGTGAAGCGAAGTTGCCTTGCCCAAGGTACTGTGGGATTCAATAATAGAAATGTGATGGATTAGGTTGTCGTCCTTTTCGCAGCTCACGACGTACGATCCGAGATGGAAAAACAATACAAAAGAAGAAAAATGTACCGAACCTGATGAAACGTTCAATTTTGGTCTCCAAAATCAGGCGCAACCGAGCAGGCTTGCTGCCCCCGTCGTAGAGCTCTCGGAGAGCTGTCCAACGGTATGCTGTGCGCCGCATAACTCCTTACGGATCAAAAGTTATGGGCCTCGAAGTGACGGAGCATAGTCCCAAGCCCCACGCCCTTGATTTGTGGGCCCAGCCACTACGTGAAGCGAAGTTGTCTTGCCCAAGGTGCCATGGGATTTGATAATAGAAATGTGATGGATTAGGTTGTCGTCCTTTTTAAGGCTCACGAAATACGATCCGGGACGAAAAAACATCGCAAAAGCATAAAAATGTCCCAAAAATTGATGATAATGTTCAATTATGTGCACCAAAAATAGGCGCAACCAAGCAGGATTGCTTCCCCCATCGTAGAGCTCTCAGAGAGCTTTCCAACGTTATTCTGTGCGCCGCGTAACTCCTTATGGATCAAAAGTTATGGGTACCGAAGCGAAAGATACCTGGTCACAAGCCCCACGCCCTCTGTTTGCGGGCCCAGCCTCTACGTGAAGTGAAGTTGTCATTCCCAAGGTGTCGTGGGATTCGGTAATAGAAATGTGATTGATTAGGTTGTCGTTCTTTTCGCTGCTGACGACGTACGATTCGTGACAGAAAAACAGCACAAAAGAAGAAAAGTATCCCGAAACTGATGAAAACATTCGATTTCAGTCTCCAAAAACAAGCGCAGCAGAGCACACTTGCTGCCCCCGTCATAGAGCTCTCGGAGAGCTTTCCAAAGGAATGTTTTGCGCCGCGTAACTCCTTACGGATCAAAAGTTATGGGCACCGGAGCGACAGAGACCTGGTCCCAAGCCCCACGCCCTCGGTTTGCAGGCTCAACCTCTTTGTGAAACGAAGTTGTCTTACCCAAGATGCCGTGGAATTCGATAATAGAAATGTAATGGATTAGGTTGTCGTCCTCTTCGCGGCTCACGACGTACGATCTGGGATGGAAAAACTGCGACAAAGAAGAAAAGTATCACGAAACTGAGGAAAACATTTGATTTTGGGCTCCGAAAATAGGCGCAGCCGAGTAGGGTTGCTGCCCCCGTCGTAGAGCTCTCGGAGAGCTTTCCAACGGTATGATGTGCGATGCGTAAATCCTTACGGATCAAAAGTTATGGGTAAATGAGCAACGGAGACCTGGTCCCAAGCCCCACGCCCTCGGTTTGCGGGCTCAGCCTCTACGTGAAGCGAAGTTGTCTTGCCCAAGGTGTCGTGGGATTCGATAATAGAAATGTGATGGATTAGGTTTTCGTCCTTTTCGCGGCTCACGGCATACGATACGGGATGAAAAAACATCGCAAAAGTAGAAAAGTATCCTGAAAATGATGAAAACGTTCGATTTTGGGCTCCAAAAATAGAGCAGCAGAGCAGTCTTGCTGCCCCCGTCGTAGAGCTCTCAGAGAGCTTTCCAACGGTATGTTGTGCGTTGCGTAACTCCTTACTGATCAAAAGTTATGGTCGAAGGAGCGACGGAGACTTGGTCCTAAGCCCCACGCCCTTGGTTTGCCGGCCCAGCCTCGACGTGAAGTGAAGTTGTCTTGCCCAAGGTGCCGTGGGATTCGATAATAGAAATGTGATGGATTAGGTTGTCGTCCTTTTCTAGGCTCACGAGGTACGATCCGAGAAGGAAAAACAACACAAAATAAGAAAAGCGTCCCAAAACTGATGAAAACGTTCAATTTTGGGCTCTTAAAATAGCCGCAGCCGAGAAGGCTTGCTGCCCCTGTTGTAGAGCTCTCGGAGAGCTTTCCAACGGTATGTTGTGCGCCGTGTAACTCCTTACGGATCAAAAGATATCGGCACTGGAGCGACGGAGACATGGTCCTAAGCCCGACGCCCTCGGTTTGCAGGCCCAGCCTCTACGTCAAGCGAAGTTGTCTTGCCCAAGGTGCCATGGGATTTGATAATAGAAATGTGATGGATTAGGTTGTCGTCCTTTTCGCGGCAGACGACGTACGCTCAGTGACGGAAAAACAGCGCAAAAGAAGAAAAGTATCCCGAAACATATGAAAACGTTCGATTTTGGTCTCCAAAAATAGGCGCAGCACAGCACGCTTGCTTCCCCTGTCATAGAGCTCTCGGAGAGCTTTCCAAGGGAATGATGTTTGCCGCGCAACTCCTTATGGATCAAAAGTTATGGGCACTGGAGCGACGGAGACATAGTCTTAAGCCTAACGCCCTCGGTTTGCGGGCCCAGCCTCTACGTGAAGCGAAGTTGCCTTGCCCAAGGTGCTGTGGGATTCAATAATAGAAATGTGATGGATTAGGTTGTCGTCCTTTTCGCAGCTCACGACGTACGATCCGGGACAGAAAAACAATACAAAAGAAGAAAAATATATCGAACCTGATGAAAATGTTCAATTTTGGTCTCCAAAATCAGGCGCAACCGAGCAGGCTTGCTGCCCCCGTCGTAGAGCTCTCCGAGAGCTTTTCAACTGTATGCTGTGCGCCGCATAAATCCTTACGGATCAAAAGTTATAGGCACCGGAGTGACGGAGACCTGGTCTCAAGCACCATGCCCTCGGTTTGCAGGCCTAGCCACTACGTGAAGCGAAGTTGCCTTGCCCAAGGTGCCATGGGATTCGATAATATAAATGTCATGGATTAGGTTGTCGTCCTTTTCGCGGCTCACGACGTACGATCCGAGACGAAAAACAAAGCAAAAGAAGTAAAGTGTCCCAAAACTGATGAAAACATTCGATTTTGGTCTCTGAGATCAGGCGCAGCCGAGCAGGCTTGCTGCCCCCGTCGTTGAGCTCTCAAAGAGCTTTGCAACGGTATGCTGTGCGCCGCGTAACTCCTTACGGATCAAAAGTTATGGGCACCGGAGCGACGGAGACTTGGTCCCAAGCCCCACCCCCTCGGTTTGTGGGCCCCGCCTCTACGTGAAGTGAAGTTGTCTTGCCCTGGGTGCCGTGGGATTCGATAATACAAATGTGATGGATTAGGTTGTCATCATTTTCGCGATTCACAACGTACGATCCGGGCCGAAAAAATAGCGCAAAATAAGAAAAGTATCCCGAAACTGATGGAAACGTTCGATTTGGGGCTCCAAAAATAGGCAGAGCAAAGCAGGCACGCTACCCCGGTCATAGAGCTCTCAGAGAGCTTTCCAATGTTATGCTGTACGACGCGTAAATCCTTACGGATCAAAAGTTATGGGCACCGGAGCGACGGAGACTTGGTCCCAAGCACCACGCTCTCGGTTTGTAGGCCCAGCCTCTACGTAAAGTGAAGTTTTCTTGCCCAAGGTGCCATGGGATTCGATAATAGAAATGTGATGGATTAGGTTGTCATCCTTTTCTAGGCTCACGACGTACGATCCGATAAGAAAAAATAGTGCAAAAGAATAAAAGTGTCCCAAAACTGAAGAAAACTATCGATTTTGGGCTCCGAAAACAGGTGCAGGCGAGCAGCCTTGCTAACCTTGTTGTAGAGCTCTCGGAGAGTGTTCCAATATTATGCTATGCGCCGCGTAACTCCTTACGGATCAAAAGTTATGGGCACCGGAGCGACGGAAACCAGGTCCCAAGCACCACGCAGTCGGTTTGCAAGCCCAGCCTCTACGTGAAGCGAAGTTGTCTTGCCCAAGATGCCGTGGGATTCGATTATAGAAATGTGATGGATTAGGTTGTCATCCTTTTCTAGGCTCACGACTTACGATACGGGAAGAAAAAACAGCGCAAAAAAAAAGTGTCCCAAATTTTATGAAAACGTTAGATTTTGGTCTCTGAAAATAGGAGCAGGCGATCAGGCTTGCTACCCTCATCCTAGAGCTCTCGGAGAGCTTTCCAACGGTATGCTGTGCTCCGCGTAACTCCTTACGGATCAAAAGTTATAGGCTCCGGAGCGATAGAGACATGGTCCCAAGCCCCACGTCCTCGGTTTGCGAGCCCAGCTTCTACATGAAGTGAAGTTGTCTTGCCAAGGTGCTATGGGATTCGATAATAGAAATGTGATGGATTAGGTTGTCGTTCTTTTCACGGTTCACCGCGTACGATCCGGGATGGAAAAACAACGCAAAAGAAGAAAAATGTCCCATAACTAATGAAAATGTTCGATTTTGGACTCCAAAATTAGGCTCCGCCGAGCAGGCTTGCTGCCCTCGTCGTAGAGCTCTCAGAGAGCTTTCCAGCGGTATGCTGTGCGCCGCATAACTCCTTACGGATCAAAAGTTATGGGCACCGAAGCGACGGAGACCAGGTCCCTAGCACCACGCCCTCGGTTTGCTGGCCCAACCTCTACATGAAGTGAAGTTGTCTTGCTCAAGGTGCCATGGGATTCGATTATAGAAATCCAATGGATTAGGTTGTCGTCCTTTTCTAGGCTCACGACGTACGATACGTGAAGAAAAAATAGCGCAAAAAAAAGAAAAGTGTCTCAAAACTGATGAAAACGTTCGATTTTGGTCTCCGAAAATAGGAGCAGGCGATCAGGCTTGCTACCCTCATTCTAGAGCTCTCAGAGAGCTTTCCAACGGTATGCTGTGCTCCACATAACTCCTTACGGATCAAAAGTTATGGGCTCCGGAGCGACGGAGACATGGTCCCAAGCCTCACGTCCTCGGTTTACGAACCCAGCTTCTACGTGAAGTGAAGTTGTCTTGCCAAGGTGCTATGGGATTCGATAATAGAAATACGATGGATTAGGTTGTTGTTCTTTTTGCGGCTCACGACGTACGATCCGAGATTGAAAAACAACGCAAAAGAAGAAAAGTGTCCCATTACTAATGAAAATGTTCAATTTTGGACTCCAAAATTAGGCTCCGCCGAGCAGGCTTGCTGTTCCTATCGTAGAGCTCTTGGAGAGCTTTCCAGTGGTATGCTGTACGCTGTGTAACTCCTTACGGATCAAAACTTACAGGCACTGGAGCAACGAAGACCTGGTCTCAAGCCCCACACCCTCGGTTTACGGGCCCCGCCTCTACGTGAGGCGAAGTTGTCTTGCCCAAGGTGCCGTGGGATTCGATAATAGAAATGTGATGGATTATGTTGTCGCCTTTTACGCGGTTCACAACGTACGATCCGGGACGGAAAAACAGCGCAAAATAAGAAAAGTATCCTGAAACTAATGAAAACGTTCGATTTTGGGCTCAAAAAATAGGCGCAGAAGTGCAACCTTACTGCCTCCGTCGTAGAGCTCTCGGAGAGATTTCCAACGGTATGTTGTGCGCAGCGTAAATCCTTATGGATAAAAAGTTAAGGGCACCGGAGCGACAGAGACTTGGTCCCAAGCACCACGCCCTCGGTTTGCTGGTCCAGCCTCTACGTAAAGCAAAGTTGTCTTGTCCAAGATGTCGTGGGATTCGATAAAAGAAATGTGATGGATTAGGTTGTCGCCCTTTTCGTGGCTCACCACGTACGATCCGGGACGGAAAAACAGCACAAAAGAAGAAAAGTATCCTGAAACTGTTGAAAACGTTCGATTTTGGGCTCCAAAAATAGGTGCAGCATAGTAGGCTTGCTGCCCCCGTCATAGAGCTCTCAGAGAGCTTTTGAACGGTATATTGTGCGCCGCGTAACTCCTAACGGATTAAAAGTTATTGGCATCGGAGCGACGGAGACCTAGTCCCAAGCCCCACGCCCTCAGTTTGCGGGCCCAGCCTCTAAGTGAAGCAAAGTTGTCTTCCAAAGGTGTCGTGGGATTCGATAATAGAAATGTGATGGATTAGGTTGTCATCCCTTTCGCGGCTCGCGACGTACGATCCAGGACGGAAAAACAGCGTAAAATAAGAAAAATGTCACGAAATTGATGACAATATTTGATTTTGGGCTACAAAAACGGGCACAACCGAGCAAGGTTGCTTCCCCCGTCGTAGAACTCTTGGAGAGCTTTCCAATGGTATGTTGTGCGCAGCGTAACTCTTTACGGATCAAAAGTTATGGACACCGGAGCGACGGAAACTTGGTCCCAAGCCCCACGCACTCGGTTTATGGGCCCAGCCTCTACGTGAAGCGAAGTTGTCTTGCCCAAGGTGCCGTGGGATTTGATAATAGAAATGTGATGTATTTGGTTGTCGTCCTTTTCGCGGCCTACAATGTACGATCCGGGATGAAAAAATAACGCAAAAGAAGAAAAGTATCATGAAATAGATGAAAACGTTCAATTTTGCTCTCCAAAAATAGGCGCAGCAAAGCAAACTAGCTGCCCCCATCGTAGGGCTCTCGGAGAGCTTTCCAACCGTATGTTGTGTGCCGCGTAACTCCTTAGAAATCAAAATTTATGGGCACCGGAGTGACAGAGACCTAGTCCTAAGCCCCACGCCCTCGGTTTTTGGGCCCAGCCACTACGTGAAGCGAAGTTGCCTGGCCCAAGGTGCCGTGGGATTCGATAATAGAAATGTGATGGATTAGGTTGTCATCCCTTTCGCTGCTCACGACGTACGATCCGGGACCGAAAAACAGCGCAAAATAAGAAAAATGTCACGAAACTGATGAAAACATTCAATTTTGGGCTCCGACAAAAAGCGCAACCGAGCAAGGTTGCTTCCCCCGTCGTAGAGCTCTTGGAGAGCTTTCCAACGGTATGTTGTGCGCCGCGTAACTCTTTACGGATCAAAAGTTATGGGCACTAGAGCAACGGAGACCTGGTCTCAAGCCCAACTCCCTCGGTTTGCGGGCCCAGCCTCTATGTGAAGCGAAGCTGTCTTGCCCAAGGTGCCATGGGATTTGATAATAGAAATGTGATGTATTTGGTTGTCGTCCATTTCGCGGCCCACAATGTACGATTCGGGAAGAAAAAAACAGCGCAAAAGAAGAAAAATATCCCAAAACAGATGAAAACGTATGATTTTGGGCTCCAAAAATAGGCACAGCAAATCAATCTTGCTGCCCACGTCGTAGGGCTCTCGGAGAGATTTCCAATGATATGCTATGCACCACGTAACTTCTTATAAATCAAAAGTTATGGGCACCGGAGCGACGGAGACCTGGTCCTAAGCCCCACGCCCTCGGTTTTCGGGCTCAGCCGCTACGTGAAGCGAAGTTGTCTGCCCCAAGGTGCCGTGGGATTCGATAATAAAAATGTGATGGATTAGGTTGTCGTCCTCTTCGCGGCTCACGACATACGATCCGGGATGGGAAAATAACGCAAAAGAAGAAAAGTATCCCAAATTTGATGAAAACGTTCGATTTTGGTCTCCGAAATCTGGCGCAGCCGAGCAGGCTTGCTACCCCTGTCGTAGAGCTCTCGGAGAGCTTTCCAACGGTATGTTGTGCGCCACGTAACTCCTTACAGATCAAAAGTTATGGGCACCAGAGCAACGGAGACATGGTCCCAAACCCGACGCCATTGGTTTACGGGCCCAGCCTCTATGTGAAGCGAAGTTGCCTTGCCCAAGGTGCCATGAGATTCGATAATAGAAATGTGATGGATTAGGTTGTCGTCCTTTTCGCGGGTCACGACGTATGATCCGGGACGAAAAAATAACGCAAAAGAAGGAAAATGTCCTAAAATTGTTGAAAATGTTCGATTTTGGTCTCCGAAATCAGGCGCAGCCGAGCAGGTTTGCTGCCCTCGTCGTAGGGCTCTCGGAGAGCTTTCCAACTATATGATGTACACCACGTAACTCCTTACAAATCAAAAGTTATGGGCACCAGAGCGACGGAGACCTGGTCCTAAGCCCCACGCCCTCGGTTTTCGGGCCCAGCCGCTACGTGAAGCGAAGTTGTCTTGCCCAAGGTGCCGTGGGATTCGATAATAGAAATGTGATGGATTAGGTTGTCGTCCTTTTCGCGGCTCACGACGTACAATCCGGGACGGGAAAACAATGCAAAAGAAGAAAAGTATCCTGAAATTGATGAAAACGTTCGATTTTGGTCTCTGAAATCCAGCGCAGCCGAGCATTTGTGTCATAACTTGTCATAGAATTGTCTAGAATTAATTTTGAATTGAGCAAGCAAGCATAAATGCCACAAGGTGGTCGGCCAAGGCATGAAAATGCTGAATCTTTGTCATCTTTTGAGCATTAATTAATTGTATGTTTGAAAGTGCAAAAGAATAAGGAATAAAGAATAAGGAATGTCTAGCTTTTTGTGAGATTTTGTCTTCTAGTGGGTTGAATTAGTAATTTAATATTAGTTAGTAGAATTTGTAGGATTAATTATTGATATAGTACTTCGTGTAAGATGCTTTCTTGATTAACATGAGGGCAAGCTTTCCTAGGTCTAGGGCACGCACTACGAGGTAAATGCACGTTTTCCAAGTCAATGCACGTAACCCTAAATAAATGCACGTAATTCAATGCAAGACAAATAAAACGAAACACGATTCTTAAACCTCGGTCAAGGCACGCAAATCTAGGTTAAGGTACACGAAAGGAGGTATCGCACGCAAATCGAGGTCGGGCCTCACAATTGTACTGTGAGATGTTGATGGTTAGACTAGGGTTAGATTATGTGTTTAATGCATGATAAGTTGGATGGCCTACTTTGTCATCTAACTTAGTTGTTTGTTGTTTAATTGATTACTTGATGTTATATTGATGATAATTGATGATTATTGATTGATGATTGATGAACCGAGAGATAGGCAATTCTGCTAGATTGTCCTCCTGTGAATGATGTTTATTATTATTGCTGAGTCTTGGTATGTGTGTGCCACATCTCGGGCAACATCGGGATGTCGGGTTGATAACGGCATGACTACCAGAGACTACCCCCAGCTCGTATGATGGAGGTGTCATGGAGGGAGGGGCTAGTGAGGTACCTCGGGTGTGTGAGTAATGGGGAGTTATAAGAAGAATGGTTAAGATCGTGATGGCATTTGGAGCTACACCAACTTGAGTATCCTTTATTGATTGGTCATTATAGTTATGTGTTTATATTGTTATTGATGTTTTATTGCGTGTTTACTGCTCAAAGGATCAATTCCAAGGAGTATAGTAAATAATGTTAGAGATCTATCGGATCCTCACTAAGCTTGTTTATATAAGCTCACTCTCTATTATTGCATGCATACAGGTGTTATTGAGCAAGATTACGGGTACGTGCCTCAGGAAGGGGATATTGTGTCGTATGTGGACGAGTCCTATGTGCCAGAGTCTTGTCCTTGATGTTTGAGATGTTGTATACTCTATTATCTTGTATATTAAACTAGTTGTCTTTTATTTACTTTGTAGTTTATGATGTATAAGTTGTAGTAAAGATAATGAACTAGTTGATACTAACTTAGTAGACTCTCTTTTGGCTATGATCGGGTTGCTAAGTTGGTTTGTAATCTATTTTGATATGTATGTTAAAGTTAAGGTATTATGTTGGAACGGAGGCGTATAACTAAGAATGATTATTGTATAATATGGTTATGTTATATGTTGTTAATGGTATTGAAGAATTGATTGTTGTTTGGTTGAGGAGTTTGATTTTATGATGTTTTGAGAGGTTGGTTTAGAGCTTCGGTGTCTTAATTACTGTTGTTATACTGCCGAAATTTCGTTGCGTCCTGACTGATCATAGGTAGGGTCGAGTTGGGACGTGACACAGACTCTACGTGAAGTGAAGTTGTCTTGCCCAAGGTGCCATAGGATTCGATAATAGAAATGTGATGGATTAGGTTGTCGTCCTTTTCGTGGCTCACGACGTACGATCCAGGACGGAAAAACAGCACAAAAGAAGAAAAATGTCACGAAACTGATGAAAACGTTCAATTTTGGGCTCTGAAAACAGGCGCATCCTAGCATGCTTACTACCCCCGTCGTGGGGCTCTCGGAGAGCTTTCAAACAGTATGCTGTGAGCCGCGTAACTCCATACGGATCAAAAGTTATGGGCACCGGAGCGACAGAGACCTGGTCCCAAGCCCCACGCCCTCGGTTTGCAGGCCCAGCCTCTACGTGAAGCGAAGTTGTCTTGCCCAAGGTGCCATGGCATTCGATAATAGTAATGTGATTGATTTGGTTGTCGTCCTTTTCGCGACTCACAACGTACGATCCGGGACAAAAAAATAGCGCAAAAGAAGAAAAGTATCTCAAAACTGATGAAATCGTTCAATTTTGGGCTCCAAAAATAGGCGCAGCAGAGTAGGCTTGCTGCCACCGTCGTAAAGCTCTCGGAGAGCTTTCCAACGGTATGTTGTGCACCGCGTAACTCCTTACAGATCAAAAATTTAGGGCACCAGAACGACGGAGACTTGGTCCTCAGCCGCATGCCCTCGGTTTGCGAGCCCAACCTCTACGTGAAGCGAAGTCTTCTTGCCCAATGTGCCATGGGATTCAAAAATATAAAAAGGTTGGATTAGGTTGTCGTTCTTTTCCCGGCTCACGACGTACGATCCGGGACGAAAAAACAGTGCAAAAGTAAAAAAGTATCCCGAAACTGATGAAAACAATCGGATTTGGGCTTCAAAAATAGGTGCAGCCGAGCAGGATTGCTGCCTCTGTCGTAGAGCTCTCGGAGAGCTTTCCAACGATATTATGTGCACCGCGAACTCCTTACGGATCAAAAGTTATTGGCACCGGAGCGACAGATACCTGGTCACAAGCCCCACACCCTCGGTTTGCGGGCCCAGCCTCGATGTGAAGTGAAGTTGTCATGCCTAAGGTGTCGTGAGATTCGGTGATAGAAATGTGATTGATTAGGTTGTCGTCCTTTTCGCGGCTGGCGACGTACGATCCAGGGTAGAAAAACAGAGCAAAAGAAGAAAAGTGTCCCGAAACTGATGAAAACGTTTGATTTTGGGCTCCAAAAACAGGCGCTGCCAAGTAGGCTTGCTGCGCCCGTTGTAGAGCTCTCGGAGAGCTTTCCAACGGTATGTTGTGCACTGCGTAACTCCTTACGGATCAAAAGTTATGGGCAAAGGGGCGACGGAGACCTGGTCCCATGCCCCATGTCCTCGGTTTGCGAGCCCAACTTCTACGTAAAGCGAAGTTGCCATGCCCAAGGTGCTATGGGATTCGATAATAGAAATGTGATGGATTAGGCTGTCATCCTTTTTTAGACTGACGACGTACGATCCGGGAAAGAAAAACAGCGCAAAAGAAGAAAAGTGTCCCAAAATAGATGAAAACATTCGATTTTGGGATCCGAAAATAGGTGCAGCCAAGCAGGATTGCTGCCCCCGTCGTAGAGCTCTCGGAGAGCTTTCCAATGGTATGCTGTAGAGACCTAGTCCCAAGCTCGACGCCCTCAATTTACGGGCCCAGCCTCTACGTGAAGCGAAGTTATCTTGCCCAAGGTGCCATGGAATTCGATAATAGAAATGTGATGGATTAGGTTGTCATCCTTTTCGCGGCTCACGACGTAAGAACCGATACAGAAAAACAATACAAAAGAATAAAAGTGTCCCGAAACTAATGAAAACATTCGATTTTGGGATCCAAAAATAGGAGCAACCGAGCAGGCTTCCTGCCCCCGTCGTAGAGCTCTCGGAGAGCTTTCCAACGGTATACTGTGCGCCGCGTAACTCCTTACGGATCAAAAGTTATGGCAACTAGAGCGACGGAGACCTGGTCCCAAGCCCCACCCCCTCGGTTTGCGGGCCCCGCCTCTACGTGAATCAAAGCTGTCTTGCCCAAGGGGCCGTGGGATTCGATAATAGAAATGTGATGGATTAGGTTGTCATCCTTTTCACGGTTCACAACGTACGATCTGGGACTAAAAAATAGTGCAAAATAAGAAAAGTATCCCGAAACTATGGAAACGTTTGATTTTGGGCTCCGAAAATAGGAGCAGGCGAGCAGGCTTCAACCCTCGTAGTATAGCTCTCGGAGAGCTTTCCAACGGTATACTGTGTGTCGCGTAACTCCTTACAGATCCAGAGTTATGGGCACCGGAGCGACGGAGACCTGGTCCCAAGTACCACGCCCTCGGTTTGCGGGCCTACCCTATACCTGAAGCGAAGTTGTCTTGCCCAAGGTGCCGTGTGATTCGATAATAGAAATGTGATGGAGTAGGGTGTCGTCCTTTTCTAGGCTTACGACGTACGATCCGGGAAGAAAAAACAGCGCAAAAGAAGAAAAGTGTCCCAAAACTAATGAAAACGTTCGATTTTGGTCTCCGAAATCAGGCGCAGCCGAGCAGGCTTTTTGCCCCCGTCGTAGAGCTCTCGGAGAGTTTTCCAACGGTATGTTGTGCGCCACGTCACTCCTTACGGATCAAAAGTTATGGGCACTGGAGCAACGGAGACCTGGTCTCAAGCCCCAAGCCCTCGGTTTGCGGGCCCCGTGTGAGGCCCGACCCCTATTTGCGTGCGAAACCTCGCTTCGTGTGCCCTAACCTAGATTTGCGTGCCATGACCTAGGTTTAAGAATTGTGTTCATTTTATGTGCCATGCATTGAATTACATGCATTCATTTAGGGTTGCGTGCATTTACTTGAAAAACGTGCGTTCATCTCGTAGTTCGTGTCTTACCTCGTAGTGCGTGCCCTAGACCTAGGAAAGCGTGCCTTCACGCTAATCAAGAAAGCATCTTTCACGGAGCACTAGACTATTAAACAATCCTACAAAATCTACTATCAATATAATAATCCTAATTCAACTCACTAGAAGACAAAAAATGCACCAAACAGTAAACATTCTTCATTCTTTATTCCTTTTCTTTTTGCACTCCCAAACACAAGCAATAAAATAAGCTTAACCAAGACAAAATTCAGAATTTTCCCACACGCTTGGCCGACCATGTGAGGATTTGTGCACATTTTTCTATTTCAAAAATCAACCATGCTAAAAGATTATTAAAATATGCTATTGAAGACAAAAAATTCTGCATTTTGCCAAGCCCAAGGTCGAGACAAGCATGCCACCATTTTCTAACAATTTCACTTTCCTTTTTGCCTCAATTCTCTCTCATTCTCGGCCCACTCAAATGCCATGCTTAGATAATTCAAATGCTCAAAAGAATCACACAAAAATCAGAATTCTTGCAAGGCATATAGCCGACCAAATGCTTAAACTTTCATTCTCTTTCATTCTTCTCTCTCTCCCTCTCATTTCTCTCTGTCTCTCTCGGCCCTAGCTGCACATTACTACCTCCATAGCTTCTCTTCCTCACAACATAGTTAATCAAGTCAAGCAACCATCAAGAAAGTCAAAGCAAGCTAGCTAGAGTTCAAAAATTCTCATGCATGTGCTTTGAAGACTTCTATTCGGCCTAGGTGAGGTTCTTGGCATCCATTTCTTTTCTTCATGTTATGACCTCATGCATGTGCTAAGAGATTGACCACTAAGCTAGGAAAAATAGAGATTGACCTCATCCATTTCCTCATGAAAGATAGATATTTCAGTTCTGGGCAAGTTTGTCAGAAATGGACCAAGGCTAAAACTGACCCTAAGGACCTCAAAAACGTCAATTTCTAAAAAGTGTGCAAATCTGGACAGTTTTGTGCTACCTCACTGTTTCGGCTATAACTAATGATTTCAAACTCCAATTGATGCAAGGTTTGTTTCTGATTTTAGCTAACTTCTTAAGATTTAATTTGACATCTTATTCACTGGATTTGGAGATTGTTTGATTATCCTATTGATTGTGAGAAAACAGTCTATTGCAGTAAGGGTTTCACTTAATGTTGTACTTAGAAAAATTGTGGTGACTTCTCTTGTTCAATTAAATGCTTGGAATTGTAGCTTCGGGATGTTGTGTGGACTGTTTTGAATGTTTGAGGATGTTGAATTAAATGATGCATGGTTTGAGATTGACTTTGTGTTGGGTTGAGGCTCAAATTGCACGAATATATATGAAATGGAAACCCTAATGACTAGGTAGTTGCTAAGTATTGATCATTTGTATATTGTGTGGAAATTATATGCTTTGTGGGCTTCCCGTAAATGTCTTATAACTTCAAATGTGATTTTGACCATTGCATGTTGTTAAATAAGCTTTTCTTGCAACCAAACCCACGTAGATGTTGATGCATGTTGAATAATCGTATCACTTGATTACGTGGACTTCGAAATGAGTTATATGGCTTGAATTACATGTGTTACATGGCTGCCCGTTTAATGTTCATATGACTCCATATGCTTTTCAAGTGAAATTACTTGTCTTATCGTGTCTTGTTTGACTACTTGACAACGTGCGATCTTATAATTGTTCAAAGGTGACCTACTTTGTTGTCCTTCTAATGTGATATGTTAAATGTTATAAATGTGAATTGCATACGAGGTTGCAACCTTTCATTGTGGCATGGTAGCGTTTCACGAACTCCGGGCGGCATAGGGCTTGCCGGTGCTCCCGTGACTACCATGGTCTAATTCCCTCTCTCGCTTGGCATTCCACCCTTGGAGAGTTGGGTCGTAGGTTTCGGGGTACATCTGGAGTACACCCAATTGGGAGCGATAAGTGGATTATTGAAGTCGGCCGCACCAAATGAATCGAAATTGATATTGAGAGCAAATGCTCACCGTATCCTTGAAATGATTGGTAAATGTATATGTTACTCGATTTGTTTCATATATTTGCATACCTCATTATTTGTAATACGTGACATGTTTTCAAAAGGAGTTTTCATAATTGAATCGAAAAAATAGTTTGAAAACGTATTTCTCGTTTCCCCCTCGCTGAGTTCATAAGGACTCACCCTCTTTTTCATCACAGGTGAAAAAGAACAGGTACAGGTACCCGAGGACAATGTGCCTAATGATGAACCCCTGGAGTGATTGCCTGTCATTGTTGTTTTGCTTGAACGTGACTACTTGTGAACTTTATGTTACTTGAAGACTATTCCCTTTTGTGTTACTCGATGTCATGATGTAAAAGACCCCCGTTATAATTTGGGGTCTAATTTTGGTTTGTACTTATATTAAGTAGACTGATACTAGACATTATTATGATCGTTATGCTTTTATTACCGCTAGTATTATCATAGGTTATGGTGCATTAGTAAGGACTAAGTAAATGAATTTATCCAATCTTAAACAGGTATATTTTGAAACGAGGTCAAACAAACAAACGAGACATAGTATCATGCTAGGTTGTAAATCAAACGGGATGTCGAAATAACCAATAGGAAATTCAATTGATGGTAAAATAGTAATCTTAGTTGGAAATGGAATTGAGATAGTAAATTTTGAGGTGTTTAGAGAACTAGGTCAAACCAAAGAGCCCAATTACAGCCGTTATGCTGCCGGTTTTCCAGGAAAAATTTTGGAGTCTAGGATAAAACGTTAAGTGCTAAACCTCCTTGAACAATTAAGTACTTGAAAGGACTTGAATGTTTAGATCACACACTAGTCTAACCTTTATAGGCCGGGTTGAGGCATGACACTATATTAGAATGGTATTAGTGCTTAGATTGCTTAAGCCGGGTTTAACTCTCAGACCGTGGGTAGAGCCCTAAGATAATTGGGATGACTTGTCTATGTGTTATTGTGTGATAAATGTGCCTTCTATGTTCTATGTGCTTAAGTGACTTACATGCCTTAAATGTTTCTAGAATTGTACCTATAATATGTTGCATATCATATGCGTTAGATTCTTAATTGTCATATTTCAATAAATTGTGCATCGTAATTTGTGCCTATAGATGGCTGGCCCTAGTACCCATACCACTAATAGGAGAGGTGAACCTCAAGAGACCGGGGATGCCTATCAGACTAATCCCGGTATAGCTATGTTTAATATGATGGCAAATTCCATGGATCGTGTATCACGTGTGATGGAGCATCAGGATGCTCGTGAAGCCAACAACAACATCAACAACAGGAATGAGGGTAACCATGGGAGACACAGCAGAAAGAGGGTGTTCCTTGACTTTCGCCCGTCTAAATTCTACGGGGAAGCTGATGATAAGAAAGCAGAGGCTTGGCTGTCCGAGATTGAGAAGATCTTCAGGCCACTTGATTATACAGATGAAGAGAAAGTGGAGTTCGCTGTATTTCTGTTGCACGGGGATGCCGAGCATTGGTGGCACACTGTAGAGGCACTGTGGGAGACTGATCAGACACCTCGCTTGTAGGATAATTTCGTTAAGGCATTTAAGGAGAAATATGTACCTGTAGTTTCCAGGCAGAGATGGATCGAGGAGTTCATGCACTTGACCCAGGGTAATATGACGGTGGCCCAGTACGAGGCTCGTTTTGACCGACTGTCCCGTTATGCTCAATATATGGTTTGTACTCCAGAGGCAAAAATATGAAAATTTACTGTTGGATTGAGGCCAGAGATTCAGGACGAATTAGCTTCTCATGACTTCGATACTTACTCTGCTCTCTTTGCTGCTGCTTCTCGAGTTGAGAAGAGGAAACTAGATGGAGCCAGTTTGAGTCAGCCGAGCAAGAAACCTTACCAGCCTCCAGGTCAGCAGAGGAAATTCCAGAGTCAGAGTCACGGTCAAGGCCAGAGCCAGAATAGGTCAATGAATAACTGTGGCCCGACTAAGGCGCCATCAACCTCTTCCACCCGCGGATCCACAGGTAGTTCACCTACTTCTCAGGCTGCCATCTGTTCGTACTGTAACAAGAAGGGCCACACCGAGGCCCAGTGTTGGAGAAAATTGGGGAAATGTATGGGTTGTGGCAGCGATCAGCACCGGATTAAGGATTGCCCTAAATGGCAAGGAGGACAGAATCAGGGTAAACCAGCCGGTAGAGGCAAGACTCCAGTTCCTAGGGTCCAGGCTTGAGCCTATGCTATTGAGTGCGAGGAGATTCCGGATGAGACCGATGTTGTTGAAGGTATATTCTTCATACTGAATCAACCTGTTAAGGTGTTAATTAATCCGGGTGCTACTCATTCATTTATTACTCCCTTATGTATGGAACGTGTGAATTGAAAGTTGTATGTTTGCCATATGAAGTAGAAGTTGGTACTCCAATGGGTTCTAAACTTGTAACTAGTTCAGCTTGTAAAGCATGTAAAATCCAAATTAAGGATAGGGAATTCTCAGCCAATTTTATTGTATTACCTTTTCGAGATTACGAGGTCATTTTAGGGATGGACTGGCTGGCAAAACATCATGTCCAATTGGATTGCCGAGCAAAGATTATAACATTCCGGGTACCTGATCAACCAATACTGGAGATTATGGGTTGAAGAGATTTCACCGGGAGTTCCATCATTTCATCTTCAAAAGCAGTGAAGTCCTTGAGGAGGGGGTGCAGCGGATACTTGGCTTACCTTATCAACAAGCCGTCGGATAAAGCTAAGTTGGAGGAGATGCCTGTGATCAAAGACTATGCAGATGTGTTCCCTAAAGAATTACCCAGTTTACCCCCGAATCGGGAGATCGAGTTTGTTATAGAGTTGCTGCCTGGCGCCCAGCCGATATCAAAAGCTCCCTATCATATGGCACCGACCGAGCTAGAAGAATTGAAGGACCAATTGCAAGGATTACTGAAGAAAAGGTTTGTTCAACCGAGTTCTTCACCGTGGGGCACGCCAGTTCTATTTGTGAAGAAGAAAGACGGAACGTTGAGGCTATGTATTGACTACCGAGGTTTGAACCAAGTGACTGTCAAGAATAAATACCCACTTCCCCTGATTGACGAGTTATTTGATCAACTGCAAGGAGCCAAAGTGTATTTGAAACTCGACTTGAGGCAAGGGTATTATCAGTTGCGGATCAAGAAGGAAGATATGCCTAAAACGACTTTCATGACGAGATATGGGCATTATGAATATGTGGTTATGCCTTTTGGACTAACTAATGCCCCTGCAGCTTTTATGGATTTGATGCATAGGGTGTTTCAACCCTACTTGGACCAATTTGTGGTGATCTTCATTGATGATATTTTGGTATACTCGAAATCGGAGGCGGAGCATGAGCAACATCTGCGATTGGTACTGCAAAAACTTCGAGAGCACCAATTGTATGCAAAGTTTAGCAAGTGTGAATTTTGGCTGCAGCAGATTGCATTTTTGGGGCATATCATATCCCAATAGGGAATAGCGGTGGATCCAGCAAAGATTGATGCAGTGATGTCTTGGAAGAAGCCGAAAAATGTTACGGAGGTTCAGAGTTTTCTTGGTCTAGCCGGCTATTATCGGAGATTCGTAAAGGATTTCTCTAAGATTGCAGGACCGCTTATAAAGCTTACTCAAAAGAAAACCAAGTTCGTGTGGAATGATAAGTGTGAGAGCAGCTTCCAAGAGTTGAAGAAAAGATTGACTACTGCACCAGTTCTTGCATTGCCTGAAGGGAGTCAAGGTTTTGTAATCTATAGCGATGCTTCGAAAGAAGGACTGGGATGTGTATTGATGCAAAATGGAAGAGTGATTGCATATGCTTCTAGGAAACCAAAGCCGTATGAGATGAATTACCCGACGCATGATTTGGAGTTAGCGGCTATTGTGTTTGCACTCAAGAAATGGAGGCATTATCTGTGGGGTAACAAGTTTGAGGTATTTACTGATCATAAGAGCTTGAAATACTTGTTCTCTCAAAAGGAGTTGAATATAAGGCAAAGGCGGTGGATGGAGCTTTTGGATGATTATAATTGCTCAATTAATTATGTGCCCGATAAGGCGAACGTAGTTGCAGATGCCTTAAGCAGAAAGGCAAGCATGGCAAAACTGGAGGTCAAGGTGCAGGAGTTGTTGGAGGAAGCATTTCTGTGGAAACTACAATTGACTCAGAAAGGGTTACTTTTTGCCACTACCCAAGTTCAATTGACCTTGTTGCCTGAGATACGAGAGGCTCAACAGAAGGACCAACAATTTCAAAAGATTAAGGAAAACAATGCAGATTTCAAGTTTCATGATGATGGTGTTTGGAGGTTTAGGAACCGGATTCGTGTTCCGAACGAGCCGAAGCTAAAACAGAAGATTCTTGAGGAAGCCCACAATTCAAGATATACTATTCACCCCGGCGGAACAAAGATGTATCGGGATTTGAAGCAACACTATTGGTGGAATAACATGAAAAGAGAAATTGCGGAGTTTGTAGCACGGTGTTTGACTTGCCAGAGAGTCAAAGCAGAACATCAACGACCCGCATGTTTACTTCAGCTGTTGGAGATTCCTCAATGGAAATGGGAACATATCATTATGGATTTTGTTATGGACCTGCCCAGATCACGAAAGGGTCGTGACGCCATTTGGGTTATAGTGGATAGATTGACTAAGTCGGTGCACTTCTTACTGATGAACAAGGAGGATAATCCTGAGGAATTGGGAGATATGTATGTGGCGGAGATTGTAAGATTGCACGGAATGCCTTTGAGTATTGTATCGGATAGGGATCCTCGTTTTACTTCCCGATTTTGGAAGAGATTGCAAGAAGCTTTGGGAATGAAGTTGAGTTTTAGCACGGCTTATCACCCTCAGACGGATGGTCAATCGGAGAGAACTATTCAGATTCTGGAGGATATGCTGAGGGCGTGTGTTTTGGATTTCGGAAAAGGTTGGGAGAAATATCTATCTCTAGCGGAGTTCGCCTACAACAATAGTTATCAGGCCACTATAGGGATGGCCCCATTTGAGGCACTGTATGGACGTAAGTGTCGTTCCCCAATTTACTGGGATGATGTAGGTGAGATGAAGACTTTTGACCCGACCCTTTTACCTGAACTTATGAAGACTGTTAATAATATCCATGTCATCCGGAAACGGATGCTTACCGCCCAGAGCAGGCAGAAAAGTTATGCAGACCAACGGAGACGGAGTCTCGAGTTTGAGGTCGGCGGCAAGGTGTTCTTGAAGATATCACCCCGGAGGGGACTGATTAGACATGGAAAAGGTGGAAAGTTGAGCCCAAGGTTTGTTGGACCATTCGAGGTAATCGAGAAGGTTGGCAATTTGGCATATCGCCTAGCACTACTCCAGAACCTCTCCAATGTTCACGACGTCTTTCATGTTTCGATGCTGCGGAAGTATCATCCTGATCTGTCGCATATCTTGGAACCGGAGCCGTTGCAGCTGCGGGAGAACTTGTCTTACGAGGAGAAGCCCATTCAGATTCTAGACCAACATGATCGGGAGTTGCGCAACAGAACTATACCTATAGTGAAAGTGCTGTAGGTTCATCATGGAGTCGAAGAAGCAACGTGGGAAAGGCGAGAACAGATGGAGTAGCAGTACCCAGCTTTATTTCAAGGTAATATTGAATTTCGGGATGAAATTCTTTTAAGGAGTAGAGGATGTGAGGCCCGACCCCGATTTGCGTGCGAAACCTCGCTTCGTGTGCCCTAACCTAGATTTGTGTGCCATGACCTAGGTTTAAGAATTGTGTTCATTTTATGTGCCATGCATTGAATTACATGCATTCATTTAGGGTTGCGTGCATTTACTTGAAAAACGTGCGTTCATCTCATAGTTCGTGTCTTACCTCGTAGTGCGTGCCCTAGACCTAGGAAAGCGTGCCTTCACGCTAATCAAAAAAGCATCTTTCACGGAGCACTAGACTATTAAACAATCCTACAAAATCCACTATCAATATAATAATCCTAATTCAACTCACTAGAAGACAAAAAATGCACCAAACACTAAACATTCTTCATTCTTTATTCCTTTTCTTTTTGCACTCCCAAACACAAGCAATAAAATAAGCTTAACCAAGACAAAATTCAGAATTTTCTCACATGCTTGGCCGACCATGTGAGGATTTGTGCACATTTTGCTATTTAAAAAATCAATCATGCTAAAAGATGATTAAAATATGCTCTTGAAGACAAAAAATTCTGCATTTTGCCAAGCCCAAGGTCGAGACAAGCATGCCACCATTTTCTAACAATTTCACTTTCCTTTTTGCCTCAAATTCTCTCTCATTCTCGGCCCACTCAAAGGCCATGCTTAGATAATTCAAATGCTCAAAAGAATAACACAAAAATCAGAATTCTTGCAAGGCATATAGCCGACCAAATGCTTAAACTTTCATTCTCTTTCATTCTTCTCTCTCTCCCTCTCATTTCTCTCTCTCTCTCTCGGCCCTAGCTGCACATTACTACCTCCATAGCTTCTCTTCCTCACAACATAGTTAATCAAGTCAAGCAACCATCAAGAAAGTCGAAGCAAGCTAGCTAGAGTTCAAAAATTCTCATGCATGTTCTTTGAAGACTTCTATTCGGCCTAGGTGAGGTTCTTGGCATCCATTTCTTTTCTTCATGTTATGACCTCATGCATGTGCTAAGAGATTGACCACTAAGCTAGGAAAAATAGAGAAAAGCTAGTTGGGTTTTCGGCTAAGCAAGGAGAGGAAGAAGGTTGTGCTTCAACAAGGTTTTTGAGCATCTTGTGGTTGATTGCTAAGGTGAGGGCTAAAACCCTTTGAAAACTCTTCAAAAATTCACATGCATGTTCATAGATGTGTGTATGTGCTTCTGTACTTGAGTTATATGGTCGTTCATAAGCTTAAACAACCATGCATGGCAAGATCTTGGCTTGAAAATGATGCTAGGTGAAGTCGAAATTGTTGACAGCTCTCTAACTAGTCTGTTTCGAGGTAAGTTTAGCTAGGAAAATGATGTTGAAATTGCATGAAAATTGGTAGGTGACTATTTTTGACAGTTTTGAACATTTTTCCCAGAAATAGGATGAAGCTAATTTTGAATCTAAGGTCCTCAAAATGGCAAATCTTTAAAATGTGACCAAATCTGGAAATCTGGAAAAATGAAGCAGGTTTTGGCAGATGCACTGACCTCGTGGAACGAACCATATTTGACTTAGTAAATGATGTCTAAAATTCATAAAAATTGGTGTTCTGCTATATTTTTCAGTTCTGGACAAGTTTGTCAGAAATGGACCAATGCTAAAACGGACCCTAAGGACCTCAAAAACGTCAATTTCTAAAAAGTGTGCAAATCTGGACAGTTTTGTGCTACCTCACTGTTTCGGCTATAACTAATGATTTCGAACTCCAATTGATGCAAGGTTTGTTTCTGATTTTAGCTAACTTCTTAAGCTTTAATTTGAAATCTTATTCATTGGATTTGGAGATTGTTTGATTATCCTATTGATTGTGAGAAAACAGCCTATTGCAGTAAGGGTTTCACTTAATGTTGTACTTAGAAAAATTGTGGTGACTTCTCTTGTTGAATTAAATGCTTGGAATTGTATCTTTGGGATGTTGTGTGGACTGTTTTGAATGTTTGAGGATGTTGAATTAAATGATGCATGGTTTGAGATTGACTTTGAGTTGAGTTGAGGCTCAAATTGCACGAATATACATGAAATGGAAACCCTAATGACTAGGTAGTTGCTAAGTATTGATCATTTGTATATTGTGTGGAAATTATATGCTTAGTGGGCTGCCCGTAAATGTCTTATAACTTCAAATGTGATTTTGACCATTGCATGTTGTTAAATAAGCTTTTCTTGCAACCAAACCCACATAGATGTTGTTGCATGTTGAATAATCGTATCACTTGATTACGTGGACTTCGAAATGAGTTATATGGCTTGACTTACATGTGTTACATGGCTGCCCGTTTAATGTTCATATGACTCCATATGCTTTTCAAGTGAAATTACTTGTCTTATCGTGTCTTGTTTGACTACTTGACAACGTGCGATCTTATAACTGTTCGGAGGCGACCTACTTTGTTGTCCTCCTAATGTGATATGTTAAATTTTATAAATGTGCATTGCATACGAGGTTGCAACCTTTTATTGTGGCATGGTAGCGTTTCACGAACGCCGGGGGGCATAGGGCTTGCCGGTGATCCCATGACTACCATGGTCCAATTCCCTCTCTCGCTTGGCATTCCACCCTTGGAGAGTTGGGTCGTAGGTTTCGGGGTACATCCAGAGTACACCCAATTGGGAGCGATAAGTGGATTATTGAAGACGACCGCACCAAATGAATCGAAATTGATATTGAAAGCAAATGCTCACCGTATCCTTGAAATGATTGGTAAATGTATCTGTTACTCGATTTGTTTCATATATTTGCGTACCTCATTATTTGTAATACGTGACATGTTTTCAAAAGGAGTTTTCATAATTGAATCGGAAAATGAGTTTCAAAACGTATTTCTCGTTTCCCCCTCGCTGAGTTCATAAGGACTCACCCTCTTTTTCATCACATGTGAAGAAGAACAGGTACAGGTACCTGAGGACAATGTGCCTAATGATGAACCCCTTGAGTGATTGCTTGTCATTGTTGTTTTGCTTGAACGTGACTACTTGTGAACTTTATGTTACTTGAAGACTATTCCCTTTTGTGTTACTCGATGTTATGATGTAAAAGACCCCCGTTGTAATTTGGGGTCTAATTTTGGTTTGTACTTATATTAAGTAGACTGATACTAGACATTACTATGATCGTTATGCTTTTATTACCGCTAGTATTATCATAGGTTATGGTGCATTAGTAAGGACTAAGTAAATGAATTTATCCAATCTTAAACAGGTATATTTTGAAACGAGGTCAAACAAACAAACGAGACATAGTATCATGCTAGGTTATAAATCAAACGGGATGTCGAAATAACCAATAGGCAATTCAATTGATGGTAAAATAGTAATCTTAGTTGGAAATGGAATTGAGATGGTAAATTTTGAGGTGTTTAGAAAACTAGGTCAAACCAAAGAGCCCAATTACAGCCGTTATGCTGCCTGTTTTTCGGGAAAAATTTTGGAGTCTAGGATAAAACGTTAAGTGCTAAACCTCCTTGAACGATTAAGTACTTGAAAGGACTTGAATGTTTAGATCACACCCTAGTCTAACCTTTATAGGCCGGGTTGGGGTGTGACACCCCGCCTTTACGTGAGGCGAAGTTGTCTTGCCCAAGGTGCCTTGGGATTTGATAATAGAAATGTGATGGATTAGGTTGTCGTCCTTTTCGCAATTCACAACGTACGATCCGGGACGGGAAAACAGCGCAAAATAAGAAAAGTATTCTGAAACTGATGAAAACGTTCGATTATGGGCTCCAAAAACAAGCGCAGCAGAGCAGGCTTGCTGCCCCAGTCGTAGAGCTCTTGGAGAGCTTTCAAAAGTTATAGGCACCGGAGCGATGGAGACCTGGTCCCAAGCACCACGCCCTCGGTTTCCGGGCCAAGTCTCTTCGTGAAGCGAAGTTGTCTTGCCCAAGGTGCTTTGGGATTTGATAATAGAAATGTGATGGATTAGGCTGTCGTCATTTACTAGGCTCACGACGTACGATCCGAGAAGGAAAAATAGCGCAAAAAAAGAAAAGTATCCCAAAATTGATGAAAATATTCAATTTTGGGCTCCGAAAATAGGCGCGGCCGAGCAGGATTGCTGCGCCCGTCGTAGAGCTCTTGGAGAGCTTCCTAACGGTATGCTGTGCACCGCTTAACTCCTTACGAATCAAAAGTTATGGGCATCAGAGCGACGGAGACATGGTCCTAAGCCCAATGCCCTCGGTTTGCGGGCCCAGCATCTTTGTTAAGCGAAGTTGTCTTGCCCAAGGTACCGACGGATTTGATAATACAAATGTGATAGATTAGGTTGTCGTCCTTTTCACGGCTCACGACGTACGATCCGGTACAGAAAAATAACCCAAAAGAAAAAAAGTGTCCCGAAACTAATGAAAACGTTCGATTTTGGGATCAAAAAATAGGTGCAGCTGAGCAGCCTTCCCACCCCCGTCATTGAGCTCTCGGAGAGCTTTCCAACGGAATGTTGTGCGCTACATAACTCCTTACATATCAAAAGTTATGGGCACCAGAGCGACGGAGACCTAGTCCCAAGCCCCACATCCTCGGTTTGCGGGCCCCGCCTCTACGTGAATCGAAGTTGTCTTGCCCAAGGTGCCATGGGATTCGATAATAGAAATGTGATGGATTAGGTTGTCGTCCCTTTTGCGGTTCACAACGTACGATCCGGGATGAAAAAACAGCGCAAAATAAGAAAAATATCCCGAAACTGATGGAAACGTTCGATTTTGGGCTCCAAACACAGAAGCAAGTGAGCAGGCTTGCTACCCTCGTCGTAGAGCTCTCGGAGAGCTTTCCAACGGTATGTTGTGTGCCGTGTGCCTCCTTACGGATCCGAAGTTATGGGCACCAGAGCGACAGAGACCTAGTCCCAAGCACCACGCCCTCGGTTTGCGGGCCCAGCCTATACGTGAAGCGAAGTTGTCTTGCCCAAGGTGCCGTGGGATTCGATAATAAAAATGTGTTGGATTAGGTTGTCGTCCTTTTCTAGGCTCACGACGTACGATCCGAGAAGAAAAAACAGCGCAAAAGAAGAAAAGTGTCCCAAAACAAATGAAAATGTTTAATTTTGGGTTCTGAAAACTGGAGCAAGCGACTAGGCTTGCTTCCCTCATCGTATAGCTCTCGAAGAGCTTTCCAACGGTATGCTGTGCGTCGCGTAACTCCTTACGGATCATAAGTTATGGGCACCGAAGTGACGGAGACATTATCCCTTGCCCGACGCCCTCGATTTGCGGGCCCAGCCTCTACGTTAAGCGAAGCTGTCTTTCCCAAGGTGCCGTGCGATTCGATAATAGAAATGTGATGGATTAGGTTGTCGTTCTTTTTGCGGCTCACGACGAATGATCCTGGATGGAAAAACAACGCAAAGGAAGAAAAGTGTCCCATAACTAATGAAAACGTTTGATTTTGGTCTCCAAAATCAGGCGCAGAGGAGCAGGCTTTCTGCCCCCATCGTAGAGTTCTCGAAGATCTTTCTAACGGTATGCTGTGCACCGTGTAACTCCTTACAGATCAAAAGTTATAGGCACCGGAGCAAAGGAGACCTGGTCTGAAGCCCCACGCCCTCGGTTTGCGGGCCCCGCCTCTATGTGAGGCAAAGTTGTCTTGCCCAAGGTGCCATGGGATTCGATAATAGAAATGTGATAGATTAGGTTGTCGTCCTTTTCGCGGTTCACAACGTACGATCCAAGACGAAAAAACAGCGCAAAACAAGAAAAGTATCCTGAAATTGATGAAAATGTTCGATTTTGGGCTCCAAAAATAGGCGTAGTAGAGCAGGCTTGCTGCCCACGACGTAGAGCTCTTAGAGAGCTTTTCAACGGTATGTTGTGTGCCGCGTAAATCCTTACGGATCAAAAGTTATGGGCACCGGAGCGACGGAGATCTGGTCCCAAGCACCACGCCCTCAGTTTTTGGGCCCAGCCTATACGTGAAACGAAGTTGTGTAGCCCAAGGTGTCGTGGGATTCGATAATAGAAATGTGATGGATTAGGTTGTCGTCCTTTTCTAGGCTCACTACGCACAATCTAGGAAGAAAAAACAGCGCAAAAGAAGAAAAGTGCACCAAAATTGATGAAAACGTTCATTTTTGGGTTCGAAAAATAGGAGCAGGTGAGCAGACTTGCTACCCTCGTCGTAGAGCTCTCGGAGAGCTTTCCAACGGTATATTGTGCGCCGCGTAACTCCTTACGGATCAAAAGTTATAAGCACCGGAGCGACGGAGACCTGATCCCAAGCCCCACACCATCGGTTTGCGTGCCCAACCTCTACGTGAAGCGAAGTCATCTTTACCAAGGTACCATTGGATTCGATAATAGAAATGTGATTGATTAGGTTGTCATCCTTTTCGCGGCTCACCACGTACGATCCGGGACGGAAAAATAGCACAAAAGAAGAAAAGTATCCCAAAATTGATGAAAACGTTCGATTTTGGGCTCCAAAAACAAGCGCAGCATAGCAAACTTGCTACCCTCGTCGTAGAGCTCTGGGAGAGCTTTTCAATGGTATGTTGTGCGCCGCGTAACTCTTTACGGATCAAAAGTTATGGGCACCAGAGCGACGTAGACTTGGTCCCAAGACCCACGCCCTCGGTTTGCGGGCCCAGCCTCTACGTGAAGTGAAGTTGTCTTTCCCAAGGTGCCGTGGGATTTGATAATAGAAATGTGATGGATTTGGCTGTCATCCTTTTCGCGGCCCACAACGTACGATCCGGGACGGAAAAACATTGCAAAAGAAGAAAAGTATCCCGAAACTAATCAAAACATTCAATTTTGGGCTTCAAAAACAGGTGCAGCAAAGCAAGCTTGCTGCCACCGTCGTAGATCTCTCGGAGAGCTTTCCAACTGTATGCTATGCGCTGCGTAACACCTTACAAATCAAAAGTTAATGGCACCGGAGCAACGGAGACCAGGTCTCAAGCTCCACGCCCTCGGTTTTCGGGCCCCGCCTCTACGTGAGGTGAAGTTGTCTTGCCCAAGGTGCCGTGGGATTCGAAAATAGAAATGTGATAGATTAGGTTGTTGTCCTTTTCGCAGTTCAAAACGTACGATCTGGGACGAAAAAACAGCGCAAAATAAGAAAAGTATCCTGAAACTGATGAAAACATTCAATTTTGGGCTCCAAAAAAGACGCAGTAGAGCAGTCTTGTTGCCCCCGTCGTAGAGCTCTCGAAGAGCTTTCCAACGGTATGTTGTGCGCAGCGTAGATCCTTACGGATCAAAAGTTATGGGCACCGGAGCAACAGAGACTTGGTCCCAAGCATCACGCCCTCGGTTTGCAGGCCCAGCTTATACATGAAGCGAAGTTGTCTTGCCCAAGGTGCCGTGGGATTCGATAATAGAAATTTGATGGATTAGGTTGTCGTCCTTTTCTAGGCTCACGACGTACGATCCGGGATGAAAAAATAGCGCAAAAGAAGAAAAGTGTCCCAAAATAAATGAAAACATTCAATTTTGGGTTTTGAAAACTGGATTAGGCGACTAGGTTTTATACCCTCGTCGTAGAACTCTCGGAGAGCTTTCCAACGGTATGCTGTGCGCCGCGTAACTCCTTACTGATCAAAAGTTATGGGCACCAGAGCGACGGAGACATTGTCCCTTGCCCGATGCCCTCGGTTTGTGGGCCAAGCCTCTACGTGAAACGAAGCTGTCTTGCCCAAGGTGCCACGGGATTCGATAATAGAAATGTGATGGATTAAGTTGTCGTTCTTTTCGCGGCTCACGACGTATGATCTTGGATGGAAAAACAACACAAAAGTAGAAAAGTGTCCCATAACTAATGAAAACGTTCGATTTTGGTCTCCAAAATCAAGCGCAGAGGGGCAGGCTTTCTGCCTCCGCCGTGGAGCTCTCGGAAAGCTTTCCAACGGTATGCTGTACGCCGCGTAACTCCTTACAGATCAAAAGTTATAGGCACCGGAGCAACGGAGACCTGGTTTGAAGCCCCACGCCCTCGGTTTGCAGGCCCCGCCTCTACGTGAAGTGAAGTTTTCTTCCAAAGGTGATGTGGGATTCGATAATAGAAATGTGATGGATTAGGTTGTCATCCTTTTTGTGGTTCACAACGTACGATCTGGGATGGAAAAACAGCGCAAAATAAGAAAAGTATCCTAAAACTGATGAAAACGTTCGATTTTGGCCTCCAAAAATAGGCGCAGTAGAGCAGGCTTGCTCCCCCGTTGTAGATCTCTTAGAGAGCTTTCCAACGGCATGTTGTGCACTGCGTAAATCCTTACGGATCAAAAGTTTTGGGTAATGGAGTGACGGAGATCTGGTCCCAAGCACCACGCCCTCAGTTTTTGGGCCCAGCCTCTACGTGAAGCGAAGCTGTCTTACCGATGGTGCCGTGGGATTCGATAATAGAAATTTGATGGATTAGGTTGTCGTCCTTTTCTAGGCTCACAACGTACGATCCGGGAAGCAAAAACAGCGCAAAAGAAGAAAAGTGTCCCAAAATTGATGAAAACGTTCATTTTTGGGCTCTGAAAATAGGAACAGGCGAGTAAACTTGCTACGCTCATCGTAGAGCTCTCGGAGAGATTTTTAACGGTATACTGTGCACCGCGTAACCCCTTACGCATCAAAAGTTATGGGCACCGGAGCGACGGAGACCTAGTCCCAAGCCCCACGCCCTCGGTTTACGTTCCCAACCTCTACGTGAAGCGAAGTCATCTTTCCCAAGGGACCGTGAGATTCGATAATAGAAATGTGATGGATTAGGTTGTCGTCCTTTTCGCGGCTCACCACGTACGATCCGGGACGGAAAAACAGCGCAAAAGAAGAAAAGTATCCTAAAACTGATGAAAACGTTCGATTTTGGGCTCCAAAAACAATCGCAGCATAGCAGACTTGCTGCCCCCATCATAGAGCTCTCGGAGAGCTTTTCAATGGTATGCTGTGTGCCACGTAACTCCTTACGGATAAAAAGTTATGGCATCGGAGCAACGGAGACCTGGTCCCAAGCCCCACGCCCTCAGTTTACGGGACTAGCCTCTACGTGAAGCAAATTTTTCTTCCCAAGGTGCCGTGGGATTCGATAATAGAAATGTGATGGATTAGGTTGTCGTCCTTTTCGCGGCTCACGACGTACGATCTGGAAAGGAAAAACAGCGCAAAATAAGAAAAATGTCACAAAACTGATGAAAAAATTCAATTTTTTGCTCTGAAAATAGGAGCAGTCAAGCAAACTTGCTTCCCCCGTTGTAGAGCTCTTGGAGAGCTTTCCAACGATATGTTGTGCGCCGTGTAACTCTTTGCGGATCAAAAGTTATGGGCACCGGAGTGACGGAGACCTGATCCCCAAGCCCCACGCCCTCGGTTGGTGGGCCCAGCCTCTACGTGAAGTGAAGTTGCCTTGCCCAAGGTGCCGTGGAATTTGATAATAGAAATGTGATAGATTTGGTTGTCGTCTTTTTCGCGAACCACAACGTATGATCCGTGACGAAAAAATAGCGCAAAAGAAGAAAAGTATCCCAAAACTGATGAAAACATTCAATTTTGGCTCCAAAAATAGTTGCAGCAAAGCAAGCTTGCTGCCATCGTCGTAGATCTCTCGGAGAGCTTTCCAACGGTATGCTATGCGTTGCGTAACTCCTTACAGATCAAAAGTTATAGGCACCGGAGCAACGGAGACCAGGTCTCAAGCCCCATGCCCTCGGTTTGCGGGCCTCACCTCTACATGAGGTGAAGTTGTCTTGCCCAAGGTACCGTGGGATTCAATAATATAAATGTGATAGATTAGGTTGTCGTACTTTTCGCGGTTCAAAACGTACGATCCGGGACTGAAAAACAGCGCAAAATAAGAAAAGTATCATGAAACTGATGAAAACGTTTGATCTTGGGCTCCAAAAACTGGCGCAGCAGGGCAGACTTGTTGCCCCCGTCGTAGAGCTCTCGGAGAGCTTTCCAACGGTAAGTTGTGTGCTGCGTAGATCCTTACAGATCAAAAGTTATGGGCACCGAAGCGACAGAGACCTGGTCCCAAGCGCCACGCCCTCGGTTTGCGGGCTCAGTCTATACGTGAAGCGAAGTTGTCTTGCCCAAGGTGCCGTGGGATTCGATAATAGAAATGTGATGGATTAGGTTGTCGTCCTTTTCTAGGCTCACGACATACGATCCGAGAAGAAAAAACAGCGCAAAAGAAGAAAAGTGTCTCAAAACAAATGAAAACGTTCATTTTTGGGTTCCAAAAACTGGAGCAGGCGACCAGGCTTTCTACCCTCGTCGTAGAGCTCTCGGAGAGCTTTCTAACGGTATGATGTGCACCGCGTAACTCCTTACGGATCAAAAGTTATGGGCACCGGAGCGACGGAGACATTGTCCCTTGCTCGACGCCCTCGGTTTGCTGGCTGAGCCTCTACGTGAAGCGAAGCTGTCTTGCCCAACGTGCCGTGGGATTCGATAATAGAAATGTGATGGATTAGGTTGTCGTTCTTTTCGCGGCTCACGACGTACGATCCTGGATGGAAAAACAACGTAAAAGAAGAAAGGTGTCCCATAACTATTGAAAACGTTCGATTTTGGTCTCCGAAATCAGGCGCAGAGGAGCAGGCTTTTTGCCCCCGTCGTAGAGCTCTCAGAGAGCTTTCCAACGGTATGTTGTGCGGCGTGTAACTCCTCACAGATCAAAAGTTATAGGCACCGGAGCAACGGAGACCTGGTCTGAAGCCCCACGCCCTCGGTTTGCGGGCCCCGCCTCTATGTGAGGCGAAGTTGTCTTGCCCAAGGTGCCGTGGGATTTGATAATAGAAATGTGATGGATTAGGTTGTCGTCCTTTTCGCGGTTCACAACGTACGATCCAGGACAGAAAAATAGCGCAAAATAAGAAAAGTATCCTGAAATTGATGAAAACGTTCAATTTTGGGCTCCAAAAATTGGCGCAGCAGAGCAGGCTTGTTGCCCCCATCATAGAGCTTTTAGAGAGCTTTCCAACGGTATGTTGTGTGCCACATAAATCCTTACGGATCAAAAGTTATGGGTACCGGAGCGACGAAGATCTGGTCCCAAGCACCACGCCCTCGGTTTTCGGGCCCAGCCTCTACGTGAAGTGAAGTTGTCTTGCCCAAGGTGCTGTGGGATTCGATAATAGAAATGTGATGGATTATGTTGTCATCCTTTTCTAGGCTCACGACGTACGATCCGGGAAGAAAAAACAGTGCAAAAGAAGAAAAGTACCCCAAAACTGATGAAAATTTTCATTTTTTGGCTCTGAAAATAGGAGCAGTCGAGTAGACTTACTACCCTCATTGTAGAGCTCTCGAAGAGCTTTCCATCGGTATAATGTGCACCGCGTAACTCTTTGCGGATCAAAAGTTATGGGCACCAGAGCGACAGAGACCTGGTCCCAAGCCCCACGCCCTCGGTTTGCATGCCCAACCTCTACGTGAAGTGAAGTAATCTTTCCCAAGGTGCCGTGGGATTCGATAATAGAAATATGATGGATTAGGTTATCGTCCTTTTCGCAGCTAACCACGTACGATTCTGGACAGAAAAATAGCAGAAAAGAAAAAAAGTATCCCGAAACTGATGAAAACGTTCGATTTTGGGCTCCAAAAATAAGCACAACGTAGCAGACTTTCTTCCCCTGTCGTAGAGCTCTCGTAGAGCTTTTCAATGGTATGTTGTGCGCTACGTAACTCCTTACGGATCAAAAGTTATGGGTATCGGAGCGACGGAGACCTGGTCCCAAGCGCCACGTCCTCAGTTTGCAGGACCAGCCTCTACGTGAAGCGAAGTTTTCTTCCTAAGGTGCCGTGGGATTCGATAATAGAAATGTGATGGATTTGGTTGTCGTCCTTTTCGCGGCTCACGACGTACGATCCGAAAAGGAAAAATAGCGCAAAATAAGAAAAATATCATGAAACTAATGAAAGCGTTCAATTTTTGGGTATGAAAATAGGAGCAGCCGAGCAGACTTGCTTTCCAATGATATGTTGTGCGCCGCGTAACTCTTTACGGATCAAAAGTTATGGGCACTAGAGCGACGGAGACCTGGTCTCAAGCCCTACGCCCTCGGTTTGCGGGCCCAGCCTCTACGTGAAGTGAAGTTGACTTGCTCAAGGTGCCATGAGATTTGATAATAGAAATGTGATGGATTTGGTTGTCGTCCTTTTCGCAGCCCACAACGTACGATCCAGGACGAAAAAACAGTTCAAAAGAAGAAAAGTATCTCGAAACTGATGAAAACATTCAATTTTGGGCTCCAAAAACAAGCGCAGCAAAGCAAGCTTGCTGCCACCGTCGTAGATCTCTCGGAGAGCTTTCCAACTGTATGCTGTGCGCCGCGTAACTCCTTACAGATCAAAAGTTATAGGCACCGGAGCAACGGAGACCAGGTCTCAAGCCCCACGCCCTCGGTTTGCGGGCCTCCAATCTACGTGAGGTGAAGTTGTCTTGCCCAAGGTGCCATGGGATTTGATAATAGAATTGTGATGGATTAGGTTGTCGTCCTTTCCGTAGTTCAAAACGTACGATCCAGGATGAAAAAACAGCGCAAAATAAGAAAAATATCCTGAAATTGATGAAAATGTTCGATTTTGGGCTCCAAAAACAGGCTCAGCAGAGCAGGCTTGTTGCCCTCGTCGTAGAGCTCTCGGAGAGCTTTCCAACGGTATGTTGTGCGCCACGTAGATCCTTACGGATCAAAAGTTATGGGCACCGGAGCGTCGGAGACCTGGTCCCAAGCACCACGCCCTTGGCTTCTGGGCCCAGACTCTACGTGAAGCGAAGTTGTCTTGCCCAAGGTGCTGTGGGATTCGATAATAGAAATGTGATGGATTAGGTTGTCGTCATTTTCTAGGCTCACGACGTACGATCCGGGAAGAAAAAACAGCGCAAAAGAAGAAAAGTGCCCCAAAACTAATAACACGTTCATTTTTGGGCTCCGAAAACAGGAGCAGGTGAGCAAAATTACTACCCTCGTCATAGAGCCCTCGGAAAGCTTTCCAATGGTATACTGTGCGCCGCGTAACTCTTAACGGATCAAAAGTTATGGGCACCGGAGCGACGGAGACCTGGTCCCAAGCCCCCCGCCCTCGGTTTGTCGTCCCAGTCTGTACGTGAAGTGAAGTTGTCTTGCCCAAGGTGCCGTGGTATTCGATAATAGAAATGTGATGGATTTGGTTGTCATCCTTTTCACGGCTCACAACGCACGATCCGGGACGATAAAACAACGCAAAAGAAGAAAAGTATCCCGAAACTGATGAAAACGTTCTATTTTGGGCTCCAAAAACAGGCGCAGTAGGGTAGGCTTGCTGCCATCGTCGTAGAGCTCTCGGAGAGCTTTCCAACGGTATGATGTGCGCCACGTAACTCCTTATGGATCAAAAGTTATGGGCACCCAAGCAATAGATACCTGGTCACAAGCCCGACACCCTCGGTTTGCGAGCCCGGCCTTTACGTGAAGTGAAGTTGCCATGCCCAAGGTATCGTGGGATTCGGTGATAGAAATGTGATTGATTAGGTTGTCGTCCTATTCGCAGCTGGCAACGTACGATCCGGGACGGAAAAACAGTGCAAAAGAAGAAAAGTGTCCCGAAGCTGATAAAAATGTTTGATTTCGTGCTCCAAAAACAGGTGCTGCCAAGCAGGCTTGCTACGCCCGTCGTAGAGCTCTCGGAGAGCTTTCCAACGGTATGCTGTGCACCGCGAAAACATTCGATTTTGGGCTCCGAAAATAGGTGCAGTTGTGAGGCCCGACCCCGAATAACGTGTGTTACCTTGATTTGCATGCCATAGACCAAGAATGATATGACTGACCTTGGATTACGTGCCTTATCTTGGTTTTTGTGCATGCCTCGTCATTCATGCCTTGACCTAGAATTATGTGTCCTAATCCTTGACTTACGTGCCCCGACTTCGAATTGCATGCGTTATCTCGTTTTGTGTGCCCTGACCTTGAACTGCATGTCCTAACCTAGGTTTAAGAGTCGTACCTCGATTTAGGTGTATTGCATTGAATTACGTGCCTTGTATTGGTTTAAGTGCATTTACCTAGGGTTGCGTGCATTTATATTGGAATCCGTGCATTTATCTTGAAGTATGTGCCTTACCTCGTAGTTCGTGTCTACCCCGTGATTCGTGCCCTGTATTGATTTCGGTGCGTGCCTCGTAGTGCGTACCCTAAACCTCGAACTGTGTGCCTACACGCTAACCAATAAAGAATCCTACACAAAGCACTAGACTATTAAATAATCCTACACAATCCACTAACCAATATTATATTCCTAATTCAAATCTCTACAAAACCCACTAATTATAAAATATTCTATTCTACTCAACATTCTCTTACACCATGTCATGTTTTTCCTTGCACCTATGCACTATTTTACTAACACCCAAGCTCACTTTCTTTTCCCTCTCAACCCACATGCTAAAACAATTCAAAAGATGCTCAAAAGATGACACAAAATCAGATTTTTCAAAGCTCAAGGCCAACACATAAGCCAATGCTCACAAACAACTCTTCAAACATTCATTTTTCTCTCAAAACTCTCCCATTCTCTCTCCTTCTCTCTCATTTTCGACCATGGCTGCTCCTTAAGCATTCAAGACTCCTAACAACTCTCTAAGACTCTCCCAAGCTCGGCCATAGCAAGCACAAGCAAGCAACATAGCAAGAAAACTCACACAAAGCTCAAAAACAAGTATTTTGTGCTCATTTGCTAGATCTTCAAAGAGGTGAGGGCTAAAACTTCTTGAAAAGCTTTCAAAATCCACATGCATGCCTTTAAATGTCTATCTTTACTTCTGTACTTGTGATATATGTGTGTTCATGAGCTTTTGTAAACATGCATGGCAAGATATTTGGCTAGAATGTGATGTTAGATGAAATCGTGTATGGGACAGCCTTCTGTCTTGTTGTTGCGAGGTGATATTGACAAGGTAAATGATATTGAAAATACGTGAAACTTGGTAGGTAACTAGTTTTGCCAGTTCTGAACACTTTTTGAAGAAATAGGCCAAAGCTAATTTTGAATCTAAGGTCCTCAAAATGGAAAAATATTAAAATGTGTCCAAATCTGGAAAATCTGGGAAAATGAAGCAGGTTTTGGCAGATTCACTGTCCTTTTAGAACAAACCAGTTTGACTTAGTAAATGATATCCAAAATGCATGAAATTTGGTATGCTGATATATTTTTCAGTTCTGGACATTTTTGTCAGAAATGGACTAATGCTAAATCTGACCCTAAGGCCCTCAAAAATGACAAGTATTAAAATATGTGCAAATCTGGACAGTTTTGTGTAGTCTCACGGTTTTGGCTATAACTCTTGAACCCGAACTCCAAATGATGCGAGGTTTGTTCCTAAATTTAGTTCACGCCTTAAGATTTAATTTGAAATCTTATTCACTGGAATTGGAGATTGTTTGCTTGTCTCAATGATTGTGAGAAAACAGTCCATTGCAGTGAGGATTTCACCTAGTGATATGCTTAGAAAAATTATTGTAGCTTCTCTTGTTATATTAAATGCTTGGGATTGTGGCATTTGGATGTTGTGTGGACTGTTTTGAATACTTGAGGGTGTTTTAATTAATCGATGCATGGCTTGAGTTTAATTACATGACAACTTGTGGCTTAAATCGCACGTGTAAGCATGAATTGAAACCCTATTGACTACGAAAACTTGCTAAGTGTTGATCCTATGGTTATTGTGTTTAATTGTGTGATTTGTGGGCTGCCTGATAAATGTTAAGTATGCTTGAAATGGTTTAAGAGTTGCTTGTGGTGCTTAGCAAACGGAACCGACCCTAAGCACGGCCTAGTAAACCCGAATGGCCCCGTAGGTTCCCGAGTCATAAACCATTCTTTTGTGAATTATAAATGACGTTGAGGAAGATTAATAGGCTGCCCGTAATTGTCCATATAGCTCTAAACATGACTCCCGATGATTGCATATTGATACGTGAACTATTCTTGCACCCGGTCTTGTACAAGTGTCATTGCATGGTCGTATGATCTCAACACTTAATATGTGAACTAAAATGGGCTATATGACTTGTTTTATATGGTGATACTTGGCTTTCCGTTAAATGTTCACATGCTCCTAAGTGATTTACAAAGTGAATGTACATGTCAAAGCATGCCTTGTAAGTTTACTTATTGATATGCGATCTTATAATTACTCGGAGGCAACCTACTTTGTTGACCTCCTAATGTGAATTGTTAAAAGACATGCTATGGCTTATTTGAACATGATTACTTGGCTACCTGTGGAAGTTTAATTGCTTTCAAATTGATATATGAAATGATTACATGTTCTTACAATGCCTTATATACCAATATGTCAAAATGTGATCATATACTTGCTCGGAGGCAACCTACTTTGTTGACCTCCCAATGTGAAATGTTAAATGGCATACATGTGCATTGCATACAAGGTTGCAACCTTTCATTCTGGCGTGGTAGCGTTCACGCACACTGGGCGGCATCGGACTTGCCGGTGCAACCGTGACTACTATTGTCCAATTCCCTCTCTCGCTTGGGGGCTAGACTTCCTCGAAAAGTTGGGTCGTAGGATTTCAGGGTACATCTGGAGTACACCCATTTGGCGTGATAAATGGATGATTTGAAGTCGGCCACAACAACTGATACTGGAAATGAACTGAGAGCAAAAGCTCGTCGTATCCTTTTTACTATGTGTATAAGTACTCTCGCTTGGTTCCTGGAGGACCTCGGGGAGGAAAGACGGGTAATTGTATTCTTTTATTTTTATATTACATTATGTACTTTCTTGTGATATATGTCATGCTTGCAAAAAGGGTTTTCATAAGTTGAATTGGAAAAAGAGTTTTAAAACTTATTTCTCGTTCCCCCTCGCTGAGTTCATAAGGACTCACCGTCTTTTATCATCTCAGGTGAAGAAGACGAGGAACAGGTACCCGAGGACAACGTGCCTTTTGATGATTCCTTGAAATGATTGCTTGCCCTACGTGTCTTTCTTGACAGTGGCTGTTTTGTGAACGTTGTGTTTGCTTTGAAGAATATTTATTTTGTTGATATAAATGACCCCGTTGTAATTTGGGTCTAATTTTGGATTGTACTATCTATAACCGGATGAACTCCTTATTTGGTTATTGTTTTATTGTCTTGATTAGTAGTTATCATAGGGGTTTAAACCACTAGGTGAATAATCAACAAAGTTAACTCTATCCAACTCCACTTAGGTACTAATTCGTAAGCTAAAGGATAATAGTTAAGTGCATGATAGGGGTAAAATGAAAAACAAATAGGACATAGTTATCATTCTAGGTTATTAGTCAAACGAGGCATCAAGATAATTAGTAGGCATATCTATTGATAACAAAATAGGAATTTTAGTTGGAATCGAATCAAGGATTGAAAGTTTTTGAGGCATTTAAAAAAATTAGGTCAAACTAAATAGCCCAATTACAACCGTCATGCTGCCGGATTTTTGAAAAAACTTTTGGGGTTCTAGGCCAATGTTAAGCATAAAATCATAACAAAAGGCTAAGAATGTGAAATAGTATAAATGAATTAGGTCATTCCCTAGTCTAACCTCCATAGGTCGGGTTGGGGAATGACAGCAGCCGAGCAAGCTTGCTGCGCCTGTCGTAGAGCTCTCGAAGAGCTTTCCAACAGTATGTTGTCCGCCACGAAACTCCTTATAGATCAAAAGTTATGGGCAATGGAGCGATGGAGACCTGGTACTAAGGCCGACGCCCTCAGTTTGCGGGCCCAGCCTCTACGTGAAGCGAAGTTGTCTTGCCCAAGATGCTATGGGATTCGATAATAGAAATGTGATGGATTACGTTGTCGTCCTTTTCTAGGCTCACAACGTACGATCCGGGAAGAAAAAACAGCACAAAAGAAGAAAAGTATCCCAAAATTGATAAAAACATTCGATTTTGGGCTTCAAAAATAGGCGCAGTAGAGCTGTCTTATTGCCCCCATCGTAGAGCTCTCGGAGAGCTTTCCAACGGTATTTTGTGCGATGCGTAACTCCTTATGGATCAAAAGTTATGAGCACTGGAGTGAGGGAGACATGGTCCCAAGCTCAACGCCCTCAGTTTATGGGACCAACCTCTATGTGAAGCGAAGTTGTCTGCCCAAGTTGCCGTCAGATTCTATAATAGAAATGTGATGGATTAGGTTGTCGTCCTTTTCACGGCTCACGACGTACGATTCGGGATGGAAAAATTGCGCAAAAGTAGAAAAGTATCCCAAAATTGATGAAAATGTTTGATTTTGGGATCCGAAAATAGGCACAGCCGAGCAGGATTGCTGCCCCAGTCGTAGAGCTGTCAGAGAGCTTTCCAACGGTATTCTGTATGCCGTGTAACTCCTTACGGATCAAAAGTTATGGGCAAAGGAGCGACAGAGACTTGGTCTCAAGCCCCACGCCCCCAGCTTGCTGGCCCATCCTGTACGTGAAGCGAAGTTGTCTTACCCAAGGTGCCATGGGATTCGATAATAGAAATGTGATGGATTAGGTTGCCATCCGTTTCTAGGCTCAAGACGTACGATCCGGGAAGGAAAAACATCGCAAAAGTAGAAAAGTGTCCCAAAAATTATGAAAACATTCGATTTGGGGCTCTGAAAATAGGTGCAGCTGAGAAGGCTTGCTGCCCCAGTCGTAGAGCTTTCGGAGTGCTTTCCAATGGTATTTTGTGCGTCGCGTAACTCCTTACAGATCAAAAGGTATGGGCACCGGAGCGACGAAGACATGGTCCCAAGCCCGACGCCATTGGTTTGTGGGCCCAGACTCTACGTGAAGTGAAGTTGTCTTGCCCAATGTGCCGTGGGATTCGATAATAGAAATTTGATAGATTAGGTTGTCGTCCTTTTTGTGGCTCACAACGTACGATTCGGGACGGAAAAATAGCGCAAAAGAAGAAAAGTATCCCATAATTGATGAAAATGTTCGATTTTGGTCTTCAAAACCAGGCGCAGCAAAGCAAGCTTGCTGCCCCCGTCGTAGAGCTCCTGGAGATCTTTCCAACGGTATGTTGTGCGCCACGTAACTCCTTACATATCAAAAGTTATGGACACTGGAGCGACGGATACCTGGTCCCAAGCCCCACGCCCTCGATTTATGGGCCCAGCCTCTACGTGAAGCGAAGTTGTCTTGCCCAAGGTGCCATGGGATTCGATAATAGAAATGTGATGGATTAGGTTGCCGTCCATTTCTAGGCTCACGACGTACGATCTGGGAAGGAAAAACATCGCAAAAGTAGAAAAGTGTCCCAAAAATTATGAAAACATTTGATTCTAGGCTCCAAAAACAGGCGCAGCCGATAAGGCTTGCTATCCCCGTCGTAGAGCTCTCGGGGATCTTTCCAATAGTATTCTGTGCACCGCGTAACTTCTTACGGATTAAAAGTTATGGGCACCGGAGCGACGGAGACATGGTCCCAAACCCGACGCCATCGGTTTTTGGGCCCAGCCTCTACGTGAAGCGAAGTTGTCTTCCCCAAGGTGCTGTGGGATTCGATAATAGAAATATGATGAATTATGTTGTCGTCCTTTTCTAGGCTCACGATGTACGATCCGGGAAGGAAAAATAGCGCAAAAGATGAAAAGTATCCTGAAACTAAAGAAAATGTTCGATTTTGGGCTTCAAAAATAGGCACAGCTGAGCTAGCTTGCTGCCCCCGTCGTAGAGCTCTCGGAGAGCTTTCCAATGGTGTTTTGTGTGACGCGTAACTCCTTATGGATCAAAAGTTATGGGAACCAGAGCGACGTACACTTGGTCCCAAACCCCACGCCCTCGGTTTGCGGTCCCAGTCTCTACGTGAAGCGAAGTTTCCTTGCCCAAGGTGCCATGGGATTCTATAATAGAAATGTGATGGATTAGGTTGTCGTCCTTTTTGCGGCTCTCGATGTACGATCCGGGATGGAAAAACTACGCAAAAGTAGAAAAGTGTCCCAAAACTGATAAAAACGTTCAATTTTGCGCTACGAAAATAGGCGCAGCCGAGAAGGATTGCTGCCCCAGTCGTAGAGCTCTCGGAGAGCTTTCTAACGGTATTCTGTGTGCCGTGTAACTCCTTACGGGTAAAAAGTTATGGGCAAAGGAACGACGGAGACCTGGTCCCAAGCCCCACGCCCCTAGTTTGCCGGCCCATCCTGTACGTGAAGCGAAGTTGTCTTGCCCAAGGTGCCGTGGGATTCGATAATAGAAATGTAATGGATTAGGTTGCCGTCCTTTTCTAGGCTCAAGACGTATGATCCGGGAAGGAAAAACATCGCAAAAGTAGAAAAGTGTCCCAAAAATTATGAAAACATTCGATTTGGGGCTCCGAAAACAGGCGCAGGTGAGAAGGCTTGATGCCCCCGTCGTAGAGCTTTCGGAGTGCTTTCCAATGGTATTCTGTGCGTCGCGTAACTCCTTACAGATCAAAAGGTATGGGCACCGGAGCAACGAAGACATGGTCCCAAGCCCGACGCCATCGGTTTGTGGGCCCAGACTCTACGTGAAGCGAAGTTGTCTTGCCCAATGTGCCGTGGGATTCGATAATAGAAATTTGATGGATTAGGTTGTCGTCCTTTTTGTGGCTCACAACGTACGATTTGGGACGGAAAAACAGCGCAAAAGAAGAAAAGTATCCCATAACTGATGAAAATGTTCGATTTTGGTCTTCAAAAATAGGCACAGCAAAGCAAGCTTGCTGCCCCCGTCGTAGAGCTCCTGGAGATCTTTCCAACCGTATGTTGTGCGCCACGTAACTCCTTACAAATCAAAAGTTATGGACACCGGAGCGACGGATACCTAGTCCCAAGCCCCACGCCCTCGATTTGCAGGCCCAGCCTCTACGTGAAGCGAAGTTGTCTTGCCCAAGGTACCATGGGATTTGATAATAGAAATGTGAAGGATTAAGTTGTCGTCCTTTTCACGGCTCACGACGTACGATCCGGGACCGAAAAACAGCGTGAAAGTTGAAAAGTATCCCGAAACTGATGAAAACGTTTGATTTTGGGCTCTGAAAACAGGTGCATCCAAGCAGGAATGCTGCCCCCGACGTAGAGCTCTTGGAGAGCTTTCCAACGGAATTCTGTGCGCCGCGTAACTCCTTACGGATCAAAAGTTATGGGCACCGGAGCGACAGATACCTGGTCACAAACCCCACACCCTCAGTTTGCGGGCCCAGCCTCTACGTGAAGTGAAGTTGTCATTCCCAAGGTGTCGTGGGATTCGGTAATAGAAATGTGATTGATTAGGTTGTCGTCCTTTTCGCGGCTGACAACGTACTATCCGGGATAGAAAAATAGCGCAAAAGAAGAAAAATGTATCGAAACTAATGAAAACGTTCAATTTTGGGCTCCGAAAACAGGCACAGCCGAGCAGGATTGCTGTCCCAATCGTAGAGTTCTCGGAGAGCTTTGCAACGGTATGCTGTGCGCCACGTAACTCCTTACGGATCAAAAGTTATGGGCAAAGGAGCGACGGAGACCTGGTCCTAAGCCCCACGCCCTCGGTTTGCCGGCCCAGCCTCTACGTGAAGTGAAGTTGTCTTGCCCAAGGTTCCATGGGATTCGATAATAGAAATGTGATGGATTAGGTTGTCATCCTTTTCACGACTCACGACGTACTATCCAGGATGAAAAAACAGAGCAAAAGAAGAAAAGTATCCTGAAACAGATGAAAACATTCGATTTTGGGCCTCAAAAATAGGCGCAGCCGAGCAGACTAGCTACCCCCATCGTAGAGCTCTCGGAGAGCTTTCCAACGGTATGTTGTGTGCCACGTAACTCCTTATGGATCAAAAGTTATGGGCATCGGAGCGACAGAGACCTGGTCCAAAGCCCTATGCCCTTGGTTTGCCGGCCCGGACTCTACATGAAGCGAAGTTGTCTTGCCCAAGGTGCCGAGGGATTCGATAATAGAAATGTGATAGATTAGGTTGTCATCCTTTTCTAGGCTCATGACGTACGATCCAGGAAGGAAAAATAGCGTAAAAGATGAAAAATATCCCGAAACTGATGAAAACGTTCGATTTTGGGCTTCCAAAATAGGTGCAGCCGAGAAGGCTTCCTGCCCCCGTGGTAGAGCTCTCGGAGAGCTTTCCAACGGTATATTGTGCACCGCGTAACTCCTTACAGATCAAAAGTTATGGGCACCGGAGCAACGGAGACCTGGTCCCAAGCCCCACACCCTCAGTTTGCTGGCCCAACCTCTACGTGAAGCGAAGTTGTCTTGCCCAAGGTGCCATGGGATTCGATAAGAGAAATGTGATGGATTAAGTTGTCATCCTTTTCGCAGCTGACGACGTACGATCCGGGACGGAAAAACAGCGCAAAAGAAGAAAAGTATTCCAAAATTGATGAAAACGTTCGATTTTGGGCTCCGAAAATAGGCACAGCCTAGCAGGCTTGTTTCCCCCATCCTAGATGTCACGCCCCAACCCGACCTATAGAGGCTAGACTAGGGGGTGAGCTAATCATTATCGTTATTTTACGTCCTTAACTGTTTCACTATGATTAATGCTTAACGTTGGCCTAGAACTCCAAAAGTTTTTTTTCGGAAAACCGGCGGCATAACGGCTGTATTTAAGACCTTTTAGTTTGACCTAATTTCTAAACGTCTCAATTATTCCAATCATTAATCCATTTCCATTAAGGTCTCCTATTTTGTCATCAACTGATATACCTACTAGTCTACCTTGAAAGTCTCGTTTGGTTAATAAGCCTAACATGATAACTATATCCCGTTTATTTGTCAATTTCCTATCATGCAAGTACCTATTATCTTTTAGTTTACAAATAAGCACCTAAGTGAAATTAGATAAAATTAACTTAGTTGATTGTTCATCTAGTGGTTTAAATGCCTATGATAACTACTAATTAAGAAAACGAAAGCAAACAACTAAATAAAGAGTTTGTCCGGTTATAGATAGTACAATCCAAAATTAGACCCAAATTACAACGGGGTCAATTACATCAACGAAATGAAGAGCCCGTAAATAAACACAACATCCCTAATAGTATCCATGTTCACGAAAAGCACGCAATGCACATAGTTGTTCCAAAGGTTCATCAACTAGCACATTTCCTTCGGGTACTTGTTCCTAGTCTTCTTCACCTGAGATGATAAAAGAGGGTGAGTCCTTATGAACTCAGCGAGGGGGAATGAGAAATACGTTTTGAAACTCATTTTCCGATTAACTTATGAAAAAACCCTTTTTGAAAGCATGACATATAACACAAGTAAGTATATAACGTAATATAAAAGTAAAGAAACACAATTACCCGTCTTTCCTCCCCAAGGTCCTCTAGGAACCAAGCGAGAGTACTTATACACATAGTGAAAAGGATACAGTGAGCTTTTGCTCTCAGTTTATTTCCAGTATCAGTTGTTGCGGCCGACTTCAAATCATCCCCTTATCACGCCAAATGGGTGTACTCCGGATTTATCCCAAAATCCTACGACCCAACTCTCCAAAGAAGTCTAGCCCCCAAGCGAGAGAGGGAATTGGACAATGGTAGTGACGGTTGCACTAGCAAGCCCAATGCCGCCCGACGTGCGTGAATGCTACCACGCCAGAATGAAAGATTGCAACCTTGTATGCAATGCACATTTATGCCATTTAACATTTCACATTTGGAGGTCAACAAAGTAGGTTGCCTCCGAGCAAGTATAAGATTACATTTTGACATATTGGCATATAAGGCATTGTAAGAACATGTAATCGTTTCATATATCAATTCGAAAGCAATTAAACCTTCACGGGCAGCCAAGTAACCATGATCAAATAAGTCATAGCATGTCTTTTAACAATTCACATTAGGAGGTCAACAAAGTAGGTTGCTTCCGAGCAAGTATAAGATCACATATCGATAAGTAAACATACAAGGCATGCTTTGACATGTATATTCACTTTGTAAAATACTTAGGAGCATGTGAAAATTTAACGGACAGCCAAGTGACACCATATAAAACAGGTCATATAACCCATTTTAGTTCACATATTAAGTGTTGAGATCATACGAGCATGCAACAACACTTATACAAGACCAGATGCAAGAATAGTTCACGTATCAACATGCAATCATCGGGAATCATGTTTAGAGTTATAAAAACAATTCTGGGCAGCCTATTAACCTCCTTCAACATCATTTATAATTCACACAAGAATGATTTATGACTCGGGAACCTAAGGGGCCATTAGGGTTTGTTAGGCCGTGCTCGGGGTCGGTTTGTTTGCTAAGTACCATAAGCAATTCTTAAACCATTTCAAGCATACTTAACATTTATTAGGCAGCCCACTAATCACACAATTAAACAAAATAACCATAGGATCATCGCTTAGCAAGTTTTCATAGTCGATAGGGTTTCGTTTCATGCTTACACGTGTGATTAAGCCACAAGTTGACAAGTAATTAAACCCAAGCCATGAATTAATCAATTAAAACATTCTCAAACATCCAAAACAGTCCACACAACATTCAAGTGTCACAATCCCAAGCATTTAATACAACAAGAGAAGTTACAATAATTTTTCTAAGCGTATCAATAGGTGAAACCCTCACTGCAATGGACTGTTTTCTCACAATCATTGAGACAAACAAACAATCTCCAATTCCAGTGAACAAGATGTAAAATTAAAGCTTAAGGAGTGAACTAAATTCAGAAACAAACCTCGCATCATTTGGAGTTCGGGTTCAAGAGTTATAGCCAAAACCGTGAAACTACACAAAACTGTCCAGATTTGCACACATTTCAATACTTGTCGTTTTTTAGAGCCTTAGGGTCAGATTTAGCCTTAGTCTATTTCTGACAAAAATGTCCAGAACTGAAAAATATAGTAGCTAACCAAATTTCATGAATTTTGGATGTCATTTGCGAAATTCAAACTGGTTCGTTCTACAAGAACAGTGAATCTGCCAAAACCTGCTTCATTTTCCCAGATTTTCCAGATTTGGACACATTTTGATAATTTGCCATTTTGAGGACCTTAGAGTCGAAATTAGCTTTGGCCTATTTCTGAAAAAACTGTTCAGAACTGGAAAAACTAGTCACCTACCAATTTTCATACATTTTCAACCTCATTTACCTGGTCAAAATCACCTCGCACCTACAAGACAGAAGACTGTCCCATACGCGATTTCATCTATCATCACATTCTAGCCAAATATCTTGCCATGCATGTTTACAAAAGCTCATGAACACACATATATCACAAGTACAGAGGTAAATATACACATATGAAGGCTTGCATGTGGTTTTTGAAAGCTTTTAAAAGAGTTTAACCCTCACCTTAGCAAGTTAATAGAAGAAGATGCACAATGTTCTTGAAGATGCACCAATGGAGCTTCTTTCTTGCTTCTTGCTTGCTTGGGATGCTATGGCCGAGCTTGGGAGAGATCTTGAGAGCATGCTCGAGGTCTTGGAAGCTCAAGAGAAGCCATGGTCGAAAATGAGAGAGGAGGAGAGAGAATGAGAGCTTGAGAGGATTTTGAGAGGAAAATGAAGTATGATGAGTTGTGTGTGTGTGTGTGTCGGCCTTAGGGCCTCTAAATATGAAAATTTTGTCATCTTTTCAGCATTTTGAATTGTGAGGCATGCTTTGATAAGATAAAAGGGTAAGTCTTGTGTTTGGAGAAAGTGGAAAGCATAGAATAATGTAATGAATATTTTAATGCATGCATTGTCTTCGAATATCTTCAATTTTTGAGTGTTTGGTCGTGTAATACAATGAAGAATCTGAAAATTCAGATTGATGTTAGTCTATTTTGGATTATAATAAGTGTAGGTTTATAATAGTTTATTGGTTAGTTGGGTGTGTTAGGAAGAATAGAATATTTTAGTAGTTAGTGAGTTTTGTAGAGAATTTGAATTAGGATTAGAATATTGGTTAGTGGATTGTGTAGGATTATTTTATAGTCTAGTGATTTGTGTAGGATTCTTTATTGATTAGCGTGTAGGCACGTTTTCTTAGGTCTAGGGTATGAATTACGAGGTAGACACGAACTACGAGGTAAGACACGAACGTCAAGACTAAGGCACGTACTTCAAGACTAATGCACGCAATCTTAGGTGAATGCACGTAAACCAATGTAAGGCATGTAATTCAATGCAATACACGCAAATCAAGGCACGACTCTATATCTAGGTTAAAGCATGCAGTCCAAGGTTAATGAACACGAAACGAAGAGACACACGCAAATCGAGGTCTCGCACGTAAAACAAGTTCATGGCATGCTTGACGAGGCATGCACGAAAACCAAGAAAGGGCACATAATCCAAGGTCGGTCATATAATTTTAGGTCTAAGGCATGCAAATCGATGTAACACACTTTATTCGGGGTCGGGTCTCACACTAGAGCTCTCGGAGAGCTTTCCAACTATATGTTGTGCGCCGTTTAACTCCATACGGATCAAAAGTTATGGGCACCGGAGCGACGGAGACATAGTCCCAAGCCCGACGCCCTCGGTTTGTGGGCCCAGCCTTTACGTGAAGCAAAGTTGTCTTGCCTAAGGTGTCATGGGATTCGATAATAGAAATGTGATAGATTAAGTTGTCGTCCTTTTCGCAGCTGACGACGTACGATACGGGACGGAAAAACAGTGCAGAAGAAGAAAAGTGCTCCAAAATTGATGAAAATGTTCGATTTTGGGCTCCGAGAATAGGCACAGCCTACCAGGCCTGCTGCCCCCGTCATAGATCTCTCGGAGAGATTTCCAACGATATGTTGTGCGCCACGTAACTTCTTATGGATCAAAAGTTATGGGCAAAGGAGCGACGGAGACCTGGTCCCAAGCCCCACGCCTTCGGTTTGCGGACCCAGCCTCTACGTGAAGCTAAGCTGTCTTGCCAAAGGTGTCATGGGATTCAATAATAGAAATGTGATGGACTAGGTTGTTGTCCTTTTCGCGGCTCCCGACGTACGATTCGGGACGAAAAAATAGTGCAAAAGAGGAAAGTATCCCGAAACTTATGAAAATGTTCAATTTTGGACTTCAAAAATAGGCGCAGCCGAGCAGGCTCTCTGCCCCCATCATAGAGCTCTCGGAGAGCTTTCCAACGGTATGTTGTGCGCCGCGTAACTCCATACAGATCAAAATTTATGGGCACCGGAGCGACGGAGACCTGGTCAAAAGCCCCACAACCTCGGTTTGCGGGCCAATCCTCTACGTGAAGCAAAGTTGTCTTGCCCAAGGTGCCATGGGATTCGATAATAGAAATGTGATGGATTAGGTTGTCGTCCTTTTCGCGGCTCACATCGTATGATCCGGGACGGAAAAACAGAGCAAACGTAGAAAAGTATCCCAAAACTGATGAAAATGTTTGATTTTGGGCTCCAAAAAGAGGCGCAGCCGAACAAGATTGCTGCCCCTGTCGTAGAGCACTCGGAGAACTTTCCAACGGTATTCTGTGAGCTGGATAACTCCTTACGGATCAAAAGTTATGGGCACTGGAGCGACAGATACCTGGTCACAAGCCCCACGCCCTCGGTTTACGGGCCCAGCCTTTACGTGAAGTGAACTTGTCATGCCCAAGGTGTCATGGGATTCGGTAATAGAAATGAGATTGACTATGTTGTCGTCCTTTTATTGGCTGATGACGTACGATCCGGGACAGAAAAATCGCACAAAAGAAGAAAAGTGTCCCAAAACTTATGAAAATGTTCAATTTTGCGCTCCGAAAACAGGCTCAGCCAAGCAGGCTTGTTTCCCCCGTCGTAGAGCTCTCGAAGAGCTTTCCAACGGTATGCTGTGCGCCGCGTAACTCTTTACGGATCAAAAGTTATAGGGAAAGGATCGACGGAGACCTGGTCACAAACCCCACGCCCTCGGTTTGTGGGCCCAGCCTTTACGTGAAGCGTAGTTGTCTTGCTCAAGGTGCAGTGGGATTCGATATTAGAAATGTGATGGATTTGGTTGTCGTCCTTTTCGCGGCTCACAACGTACGATCCGGGATGGAAAAACAGTCTAAAAGAAGAAAAGTAACCCAAAATTGATGAAAATGTTCGATTTTGGGCTTCAAAAATTGGCGCAATCGAGCATGCTTGAGGCCACCATCGTAGAGCTCTCGGAGAGCTTTCCAACGGTATGCTGTGTGTCGCGTAACTCCTTACGGATCAAAAGTTATGGGCAAAGGAACGACGAAGACCTAGTCCCTAGCCCCAAGGCCTCCGTTTGCGGGCCCAGCCTCTACGTGAAGCGTAGTTGTCTTGCCCAAGGTGCCATGGGATTCGATAATAGAAATGTGATGGATTATGTTGTCGTCATTTTCTAGGCTCACGACGTATGATCCGGGAAGGAAATTAACAGCGCAAAAGAATAAAAGTATCCTAAAAGGGATAAAATAGTTCAATTTTTGGCTCCGAAAATAGGAGCAGCCGAGCAGACTTGCTTCCCCCGTCGTAGAGCTCTTGGAGAGCTTTCCAACGATATGTTGTGCGCCGCGTAACTCTTTACGGATCAAAAGTTATGGGCATCAGAGCGACGGAGACCTAATCCCAAGCCCCGCGCCCTCTGTTTGCAGGCCCAGCCTCTACATGAAGCGTAGTTGTCTTGCCCAAGGTGACGTGGGATTCGATAATAGAAATTTGATGGATTTGGTTGTCGTCCTTTTCGCAGCTCACAACGTACAATCCGGGATGGAAAAACAGTGCAAAAGAATAAAAGTATCCTAAAACTGATGAAAATGTTCAATTTTTGGCTATGAAAATAGGAGCAGCCGAGCAGACTTGCCTCCCCTGTCCTAGAGCCCTTGGAGAGCTTTCCAACGATAAGTTGTGCGCCGTGTAACTTTTTACGGATCAAAAGTTATGGGCACCGGAGCGACGGAGACCTGGTCCCAAGCCCCACGCCCTCGGTTTGCGGGCCCAGCCTTTACGTGAAGTGTAGTTGACTTGCCCAAGGTACCGTGGGATTCGATAATAGAAATGTGATGGATTTGGTTGTCGTCCTTTTCGCGGCTCACAACGTACGATCCGGGATTAAAAAATAGTGCAAAAAAATAAAAGTATCCCAAAACTGATGAAAATGTTCGATTTTGGACTTCAAAAACAGGCGCAGCTGAGCAGGCTTGAGGCCCCCGTCGTAGAGCTCTCAGAGAGCTTTCCAACGGTATGCTGTGCGCCGCGTAACTCTTTACAAATCAAAAGTTATGGGCACCAGAGCGACGGAGACCTGGTCCCAAGCCCCACGCCCACGGTTTGCGGGCCTAGCCTGTACGTGAAGTGAAGTTGTATTGCCCAAGGTGCCGTGGAATTCAATAATAGAAATGTGATGGATTTGGTTGTCGTCCTTTTCGCGGCTCACAACGTACGATCCATGACGGAAAAATAGCGCAAAAGTAGAAAAGTATCCCAAAACTGATGAAAACGTTTGATTTTCGGCTTCAAAAATAGGCACAGCAAAGCAGGATTGCTGCCCCCATCGTAGAGATCTCAGAGAGTTTTCCAACGATATTCTGTGCACCGCGTAACTCCTTACGGATCAAAAGTTATGGGCACCGGAGCTACAGATACCTGGTCACAAGCCCCACGCTCTCGGTTTGCAGGCCCAGCCTCTACGTGAAGTGAAGTTGTCATGCCCAAGGCGTTGTGGGAATCGGTAATAGAAAAGTGATTGATTAGGCTATCGTCTATTTCGCGGCTGACAACGTACGATCCGGGAAGGAAAAATAGCCCAAAAGAAGAAAAGTGTCCCAAAACTAATGAAAACGTTCAATTTTGGGCTCCGAAAACAGTCGCAGCCAAGCAGGCTAGTTGCCCCTGTCGTAGAGCTCTCGGCAAGCTTTTCAACGGTATGTTGTGCGCCGCGTAACTCCTTACGGATCAAAAGTTATGGGCAAAGGAGCGACGGAGACCTGGTCCCAAGCCCCACGCCCTCGGTTTGCCAGCCCAGCCTCTACGTGAAGCGAAGTTGTCTTGCCAAAGGTGCAGTGGGATTTAATAATAGAAATGTGATGGATTTGGTTCTCGTCCGTTTCTAGGCTCACGACGTACGATCCGGGAAGGAAAAACAACGCAAAAGAAGAAAAGTGTCCCAAAACTGAAGAAAATATTTGATTTTGGGCTCCAAAAATAGACGCAGCCGAGCAGGCTTGCTGCCCCCGTCGTAGAACTCTCGGATAACTTTCCAACTGTATACTGTGCGCAGCGTAACTCCTTACGGATCAATAGTTATGGGCACCGGAGCGACGGAGACATGGTCCCAAGCCCGACGCCCTCGGTTTGCCGGCCCAGCCTCTACGTGAAGCGAAGTTGTCTTGCCCAAGGTGTCGTGGGATTCAATAGTATAAATGTGATGGATTAGGTTGTCGCCCTTTTCGCGGTTCAAGACGTACGATTCGGGATGGAAAAACAACACAAAAGAAGAAAAGAGGTACCAAAGCTTATGAAAATGTTCAATTTTGGGATTCGAAAATAGACGCAGCCGAGCAGACTTGTTGTCGCCGTCGTAGAGCTCTCGGAGAGCTTTCCAATGATATTCTGTGTGCCGCGTAACTCCTTACAGATCAAACGTTACGGGTACTGGAGCTACATATAACTTGTCACAAGCCCCATGCCCTCGGTTTGCGGGCCCAGCATCTACGTGTAGTGAAGTTGTCATGCCCAAGGTGTCGTGGGATTCGGTAATTGAAATGTGATTGATTAAGTTGTCGTCTTTTTCGCGGCTAACAACCTACGATCCAGGACAGAAAAATAGCGCAAAAGAATAAATGTATCCCAAAACTTATGAAAACGTTCGATTTTGGGCTCTAAAAATAGGAGCAGCCGAGCAGGTTTGCTGCCCCCATTGTAGAGCTCTCAGCGAGCTTTCCAACGATATGCTCTGCGTTGCGTAACTCCTTTCGGATCAAAAGTTATGGGAAAAAGAGCGACGGAGACCTGGTCCTAAGCCCCACGCCCTCGATTTGCCAGCCCAGCCTCTACGTGAAGCGAAGTTGACTTGCCCAAGGTGCCATGGGATTCGATAATAGAAATGTGATTGATTGGGTTCTCATCCTTTTCTAGGCTCACGACGTACGATTTGGGAAAGAAAAACAGAGCAAAAGAAGAAAAGTGTCCCAAAAAAGATGAAAACGTTCGATTTTGGGCTCCGAAATGAGGTGAAGCCGAGCAGGCTTGCTGTCCCCGTCATAAAGCTCTCGGAGAGCTTTCCAACGGTATGCTGTGCTTCGGGTAACTCCTTACGGATCAAAAGTTGTAGGCATCGGAGCGACGGAGCCTGGTCCCAAGCCCCACGCCCTTGGTTTGCGGGCCCAACCTCTATGTGAAGCAAAGTTGTCTTGCCCATGGTGCCGTGGGATTCAATAATAGAAATGTGATGGATTTTGTTGTCGTCCTTTTCGTGGCTCACAACGTATGATCCGGGATGGAAAAATAGCGCACAAGAAGAAAATTATCCCGAAACTGATGAAAATGTTCAATTTTGGGAACCAAAAATAGGCGCAGCCGAGATGCCTTGTGGCCCCCGACATAGAGCTCTCGGAGGATTTTTCAATGGTATGTTGTGCACCACGAAACTCCTTACGAATCAAAAGTTATGGGCAAAGGAGCGACGGAGACCTGGTCCTAAGCCCCACGACCTCGGTTTGTTGGCCCAGCCTCTAGGTGAAGCAAAGTTGTCTTGCCTAAGGTGCCATGAGATTCTATAATAGAATTGTGTTGGATTAGGTACTCGTTGTTTTCTAGGCTCACGACGTACGATCCGGGAAGGAAAAACAGGGCAAAAGAAGAAAAGTGTCCAAAAATTGATGAGAATGTTCGATTTTGGGCTCCGAAATTAGGTGCAGCTTAGCAGGCTTGCTACCCCAATCGTAGAGCACTCGGAGAGCTTTCCAACAGTATGTTGTGCACTCTATAACTCCTTACGGATCAAAAGTTATGGGCACCGGAGCGACGGAGACATGGTCCCAAGCTCGACGCCCTTGGTTTGCCGGACCAACCTCTACGTGAAGCGAAGTTGTCTTGTCCAAGGTGCCGTGGGATTCGATAATAGAAATGTGATGGATTAGGTTGTCGTCCTTTTCTAGGCCCACGACGTATGATCAGGGAAGGAAAAATAGCGCAAAAGAAGAAAAGTGTCCCAAAACTGATGAAAATGTTCTATTTTGGGCTCTGAAAACAGGCGCAGATGAGTACGGTTGCTACCCCTGTCGTAGAGCTCTCATAGAGCTTTCCAACGGTATGCTGTGCGCTGCGTAACTTCTTACAAATCAAAAGTTATGGGCACTGGAGCAACGGAGACATGGTCCCAAGCCTGACGCCCTCGGTTTATGAGCCCAGCCTCTACGTGAATCGAAGTTGTCTTGCCCAAGGTGCCGTGGGCTTCGATAATAAAAATGTGATGGATTAGGTTGTCGTCCTTTTTGCGGCTCACGACTTACGATCCGGGTCGGAAAAACAACACAAAAGAAGAAAAGTGTCCCGAAACTAATGAAAACGTTCGATTTTAGGATCTGAAAATAGGCGCAACCAAGCAAACTTGCTGCCCCCGTCGTAGAGCTCTCGGAGTGCTTTCCAACGGTATGCTGTGTGCGGCGTAACTCCTTATAGATCAAAAGTTATGCGCACCGGAGTGACAGAGACCTGGTCCCAAGCCCCACGCCCTCGATTTGCGGGCCTAGGCTCTATGTGAAGCAAAATTGTCTTGCCCAAGGTAACGTGGGATTCGATAATAGAAATGTGATGGATTTGGTTGTCGTCCTTTTCGCAGCTCACAACGTACGATCCAGGACGAAAAAATAGCGCAAAAGAAGAAAAGTATCCCGAAACTGATGAAAACGTTCGATTTTGGGCTCCAAAAACGGGTACAGCAAATCTGGATTGGTGCCCCCATCGTAGATCTCAGAGAGCTTTCCAACGGTATGTTGTGCGCCGCGTAACTCTTTATGGATCAAATGTTATGGGCACCGGAGCGACGAAGACTAGGTCCCAAGCCCCACGCCCTCGGTTTGCAGGCTCAGCCTCTACGTGAAGAGAAGTTTTCTTGCCCAAGGTGCCATGAGATTCGATTATAGAAATGTGATGGATTAAGTTGTTGTCCTTTTCGCGGCTCACGACGTACAATCCGAGACAGAAAAACAGCGCAAAAGAAGAAAAGTGTCACGAAACTATTGAAAATGTTCGATTTTGGACTCCGAAAACATGCGCAACCGAGCAAGCTTGTTTTAACCATTGTAGCGCTCTCGGAGAGCTTTCCAACGGTATGTTGTGCGCCGCGTAAATCCTTACGGATCAAAAGTTATGGGCAAATGAGGGACGGAGACCTAGTCACAAACCCCACGCCCTTGGTTTGCGGTCCCAGCCTCTACGTGAAGCGAAGTTGTCTTGCCCAAGGTACCGTGGGATTCGATAATAGAAATGTGATGGATTAGGTTGTCGTCCTTTTCGCTGCTCACGATGTACGATACGGGAAGGAAAAACAGCGCAAAAGAAGAAAAGTGTCCAGAAGCTGATGAAAACATTCAATTTTGGGCTCCAAAAATAAGCGCAGCCGAGCAGGCTTGCTACCCCCGTTGTAGAGCTTTCGGAGAGCTTTCCAACGGTATGTTGTGCGCCTCGTAACTCCTCACGGATCAAAGGTTATGGGCAAATGAGCGACGGAGACTTGGTCCCAAGCCCCACGCCCTCGGTTTGTGGGCCCAGCCTCTACGTGAAGTGAAGTAGTCTTGCCCTAGGTACCGTGGGATTTGGTAATAGAAATGTGATGGATTAGGTTTTCGTCCTTTTCTAGGCTCACGACGTACAATCCGGGAAGGAAAAACAGCGCAAAAGAAGAAAATTGTCCCAAAATTGATGAAAACGTTTGATTTTCAGCTTTGAAAACAGGCACAGCCGAGCAGGCTTGCTGCCCCCGTCGTATAGCACTCGGAGAACTTTCCAACGGTATGCTGTGTGCCGCATAACTCCTTACAGATCAAAAGTTATGGGTACCAAAGCGACGGAGACATAGTCCCAAGCCCGACGCCCTTAGTTTGCGAGCCCAGCCTCTACGTGAAGCGAAGTTGTCTTGCCCAAGGAGCCATGGGATTCGATAATAGAAATGTGATGGATTAGGTTGTCGTCCTTTTCGAGGCTCACGACGTACGATTCGGGACGGAAAAATAGCACAAAAGTATAAAAGTGTCCCAAAACTGATGAAAACGTTCGATTATAGGCTCCAAAAATAGGTGCAGTCGAGTAGGATTTCTGCTCCCGTCGTAGAGCTCTCGGAGAGCTTTCCAACGACATTCTGTGCGCCGCGTAACTCCTAACAGATCAAAAGTTATGGGCACATGAGCGAGAAATACCTGGTCACAAGCCCCACACCCTTGGTTTGCGGGCCCAGTCTCTACGTGTAGTGAAGTTGTCATGCCCAAGGTGTCATGGGATTCGGTAATAGAAATGTGATGGATTTGGTTGTCGTCCTTTTCGTGGCTGACGACGTACGATCCAGGACGGAAAAACAACGCAAAAGAAGAAAAATGTCCGGAAACTGTTGAAAATGTTAGATTTTGTGCTCCGAAAACAGGCGCAGCCGAGCAGACTGGCTGCCCCCGTCGTAGAGCTCTCGGCAAGCTTTCCAACGGTATGGTGTGACCCGTGTAACTCCTTACAGATCAAAAGTTATGGGCATTGTAGCGACGGAGACCTGATCCCAAGCCCCACGCCTCGGTTTGCGGGCTTAGACTCTACGTGAAGTGAAGTTGTCTTGCCTAATGTACCTTGGAATTCGACAATAGAAATGTGATGGATTAGGTTGTCGTCCTTTTCACGGCTCACGACGTACGATCTGGGACAAAAAACAATGCAAAAGAAGAAAAGTATCCCGAAACTGATGAAAACCCTTGATTTTGGGCTTCAAAAATAGGCTCAGCTGAGCAAGCTTGCTGCCCCCATCGTAGAGCTCTCAGAGAGCTGTCCAACGGTATGCTGTGTGCCACATAACTCCTTACGGATCAAAAGTTCTGGACACCAGAGCGACGGAGACCTATTCCCAAGCCCCACGCCCTCGGTTTGCGGGCCCAGCCTCTACGTGAAGTGAAGTTGTTTTGCCCAAGGTGTCGTGGGATTCGATAATAGAAATGTGATGGATTAGGTTGTCGTCCTATTTGCAGCTCACGACGTACGATCCGGGACAGAAAAATAACGCAAAAGAAGAAAAGTATCCCGAAACTAATGAACACCTTCGATTTTGGGCTCCGAAAATAGGCACAGCAAGGCAGGATTGTTGCCCCCGTCATAGAGATCTCGGAGAGCTTTCCAACGGTATTATGTGCACCGTGTAACTCCTTACGGATCAAAAGTTATGGGCACCGAAGCTACAGATACTTGGTCACAAGCCACACGCCCTCGGTTTACGGGCCCAGCCTCTACGTGAAGTGAAGTTGTCATGCCCAAGGTGTCGTGGGATTCGGTAATAGAAATGTGATTGATTAGGTTGTCGTCCTTTTTGCGGCTGACGACGTACGATCCGGGAAGAAAAAAAGCCCAAAAGAAGAAAAGTGTTCCAAAACTGATGAAAACGTTCGATTTTGGGCTCCAAAAATAGGCACAACCAAGCAAGCTGGCTGCCCCTGTCGTAGAGCTCTCGGCGAGCTTTCCAACTGTATGTTGTGCGCCGCGTAACTCCTTACGGATCAAAAGTTATGTGCAAAGGAGCAACGGAGACCTGGTCCCAACCCCTACGCCCTCGGTTTGCCGGCCCAGCCTCTACGTGAAGCGAAGTTGTCTTGCCAAAGGTGTCATGTGATTCAATAATAGAAATGTGATGGATTAGGTTCTCGTCCTTTTCTAGGCTCATGACGTACGATCCGGGAAGGAAAAACAGCGCAAAAGAAGAAAAGTGTCCAAAAACTGAAGAAAACATTCGATTTTGGGCTACAAAAATAGGCACAGCCCAGCAGGCTTCCTGCCCCCGTCGTAGAACTCTCGGATAACTTTCCAATGGTATACTGTGCGCTCCGTAACTACTTACGGATCAAAAGTTATGGGCACCGGAGCGACGGAGACATGGTCCCAAGCCCGACGCCCTCTGTTTGCGGGCCCAACCTCTACATGAAGCGAAGTTGTCTTGCCCTAGGTGCCGTGGGATTCGATAATATAAATGTGATGGATTAGGTTGTCGTCCTTTTCGCGGCTCAAGACGTACGATCCGGGATGGAAAAACAACACAAAAGAAGAAAAGAGGTCCCGAAGCTGATGAAAACGTTCAATTTTGGGATCCAAAAATAGGCGCAGCCGAGCAGGCTTGCTACCGCCATCATAGAGCTCTCAAAGAGCTTTCCAACGGTATTCTGTGTGCCGCGTAACTCCTTACATATCAAAAGTTACATGTACCGGAGCTACAGATACATGGCCATAAGCCCCACGCCCTCGGTTTGTGGGCCCAGCCTCTACGTGAAGTGAAGTTGTCATGCCCAAGGTGTCGTGGGATTCGGTAATTGAAATGTGATTGATTAAGTTGTCGTCCTTTTCGATGCTGACGACGTACGATCCGGGACGAAAAAATAGCGCAAAGAAGAAATGTGTCCCAAAACTGATGAAAACATTCGATTTTGGGCTCCGAAAATAGGCGTAGCCAAGCAGGCTTGCTGCCCCTGTCGTAGAGCTCTCGGTGAGCTTTCCAAGGGTAGGTTGTGCGCTACGTAACTCCTTTCAGATCAAAAGTTATGGGCAAAAGAACGATGGAGACCTGGTCCTAAGCCCCACGCCCTAGATTTGCCGGCCCAGCCTCTACGTGAAGCGAAGTTGACTTTCCCAAGTTGCCGTGGAATTCGATAACAGAAATGTGATGGATTAGGTTCTCATCCTTTTCTAGGCTCACGACGTACGATTTGGGAAGGAAAAACATAGCAAAAGAAGAAAAGTGTCCCAAAACTGATGAAAACGTTCAATTTTGTGCTCCGAAAACAGTTGCAGCCGAGCAGGCTTGTTGCCCCCATCGTAGAGCTCTCGGAGAGCTATCCAACGGTATGCTGTGCTCCGCGTAACTCCTTATGGATCAAAAGTTACAGGCACCGGAGCGATAGAGACCTGGTCCGAAGCCCCACGCCCTCAGTTTGCGGGCCCAGCCTTTACGTGAAGCAAAGTTGTCTTGCCCATGGTGCCATGGGATTCAATATTAGAAATGTGATGGATTTGGTTGTCGTCCTTTTCGTGGCTCACAACGTATGATCCAGGATAGAAAAACAGCGCAAAAGAAGAAAAGTATCTCGAAACTGATGAAAACGTTCGATTTTGGGCACCAAAAATAGGCGTAGCAGAGATGGCTTCTGGCCCCCGTCGTAGAACTCTCGGCGGGCTTTCCAACTGTATGCTATGCGCCGTGAAACTCCTTACGGATCAAAAGTTATGGGCAAATGAGCGATGGAGACCTAGTCCCAAGCCCCACGCCCTCGGTTTGCCGGCCCAGCCTCTACGTGAAGTGAATTTGTCTTGCCCTAGGTGTCGTGGGATTTGATAATAGAAATGTGATGGATTAGGTTTTCGCCCTTTTCTAGGCCCACGACGTACGATCCGGGAAGGAAAAACAGCGCAAAGGAAGAAAAGTGTCCCAAAATTGATGAAAACGTTCAATTTTTGGCTCTGAAAATAGGCACAGATGGGCAGGCTTGCTACCCCCGTCGTAGAGCTCTCAGAGAGCTTTCCAACGGTATGCTGTGCGCCGCGTAACTCATCACGGATCAAAAGTTATGGGCACCGGAGCGACGGAGACATGGTCCCAAGCCTGACGCCCTCGGTTTGCGAGCCCAGCCTTTATGTGAAGCGAAGTTGTCTTGCCCAAGGTGCCGTGGGATTCGATAATAGAAATGTGATGGATTAGGTTGTCGTCCTTTTCGCAGCTTACAACTTACGATCCGGGACAGAAAAACAACACAAAAGAAGAAAAGTGTCCCGAAACTGATGAAAACGTTCGATTTTGGGATCCAAAAATAGGCGCAACCGAGCAAACTTGCTGCCCCGTCGTAGAGCTCTCGGAGTGCTTTCCAACGGTATGCTGTGAGCCGCGTAACTCTTTATGGATCAAAAGTTATGGGCACCGGAGTGACGGAGACCTGGTCCTAAGCCCCACGCCCTCGATTTGCGGGCCCAGCCTCTACGTGATGAGAAATTGTCTTGCCTAAGGTATCGTGGGATTCGATAATAGAAATGTGATGGATTTGGTTATCGTCCTTTTCACAGTTCACAACGTACGATCCAGGACGAAAAACTAGCGCAAAAGAAGAAAAGTATCCCGAAACTGATGAAAATGTTCGATTTTGGGCTCCAAAAATAGGCGCAGCAAATCTGGATTGGTGCCCCCGTCGTAGAGATCTCAGAGAGATTTCCAATGGTATGTTGTGCGCCGCGTAACTCTTTACGGATCAAATGTTATGGGCACCGGAGCGACAGACACTAGGTCCCAAGCCCCACGCCTTCGGTTTGTGGGCTCACCCTCTATGTGAAGCGAAGTTGTCTTGCCCAAGGTGCCGAGGGATTCGATTATATAAATGTGATGGATTAAGTTGTTGTCCTTTTCGCGGCTCACGACATACGATCCGGGACAAAAAAACAACGCAAAAGAAGAAAAGTGTCACAAAACTAATAAAACGTTCAATTTTGGACTCCGAAAACATACGCAGCCGAGCAAGCTTGTTTCCACCATCGTAGAGCTCTTGGATAGCTTTCCAACGGTATGCTGTGCGTCGCGTAAATCCTTACGGATCAAAAGTTATGGGCAAATGAGGGACGGAGACCTGGTCCCAAGCCCCACGCCCTCGGTTTCCGATCCCAACCTCTACGTGTAGCGAAGTTGTCTTGCCCAAGGTGCCGTGGGATTCGATAATAGAAATGTGATGGATTAGGTTGTCGTGCTTTTCGCGGCTCACGACGTACGATACGAGACGGAAAAACAGCGCAAAAGAAGAAAAGTATCCCGAAACTGATTAAAACGTTCAATTTTGGGCTCCAAAAATAGGCACAGCCGAGCAGTCTTGCTACCCCCGTTGTAGAGCTCTCGGAGAGCTTTCCAATGGTATGCTGTGCACCTCGTAACTCCTCACGGATCAAAGGTTATGGGCAAAGGAGCGACGGAGACCTGGTCCCAAGCCCCACGCCCTCGGTTTGCGGGCCCAGCCTCTACGTGAAGTGAAGTTGTCTTGCCCTAGGTGTCATGGGATTCGATAATAGAAATATGATAGATTAGGTTTTCGTCCTTTTCTAAGCCCACGACGTACGATCCGGGAAGAAAAAATAGCGCAAAAGAAGAAAAGTATCCCAAAATTGATGAAAACGTTCGATTTTCGGCTCTACAAATAGGCACAGCCGAGTGGGCTTGCTGCTCCCGTCGTATAGCTCTCGGAGAGCTTTCCAAAGGTATGTTGTGCGCTGCGTAACTCCTTACGCATCAAAAGTTATAGGCATCGGAGCAACGGAGACATAGTCCCAAGCCCGACGCCCTTAGCTTGCGAGCCCAGCCTCTACATGAAGCGAAGTTGTCTTGCCCAAGGATGTCACGCCCAACCCGGCCTATAAAGGTTAGACTGAGGTATGATCTAAACATTCAAGTCACGTCTCGTACTTAACCGTTCATGAAGATTTAACACTTAACGTCTTGGCCTAAACTCCAAAATTTTTCGGTAAATCGGCAGCATAACGGCTGTAATTGGACTCTTTGGTTTGACCTAATTCTCTAAACGCCTCAATTATTCCAATCATTAATCCAATTCCATCAAGGACTCCTATTTGTCACTAACCGATTTGCCTACTAGTTTATCTTGAAAGTCTCATTTGGTTAATAAGCCTAACATGATAACTATATCCCGTTTATTTGTCAATTTCCTATCATGCAAGTACCTATTATCCTTTAGTTTGCAAATGATCACCTAAGTGAAATTAGATAGAATTAACTTAGTTGATTGTTCATCTAGTGGTTTGAATGCCTACCATAACTACTAATTAAGAAAATGAAAGCAAACAACCAAATAAAAGTTCGTCCGGTTATAGATAGTACAATCCCAGAATTAGACCCAAATTACAACGGGGTCATTTACATCAATAAACAACAAGCGACATAAAAGAAATAGTCTTCAAGTAGCATAGTTCACAAATAGCCATAATCACGCAAAGCACACAAGACAGGCAATCACTCCAAGGAATCATCGTTCGACACATCGTCCTCGGGTACCTGTTCTTGATCTTCTTCACCTGAGATGATAAAACAGGGTGAGTCCTTATGAACTTAGCGAGGGGGAACGAGAAATAAGTTTTGAAACTCATTTTCTGGTTTAACTTATGAAAATCCTTTTGCAAGCATGAATATAACAATACTACAAGTACATAAATAGAAATACCAGTCTTTCCTCCCCGAGGTTCTCTAGGAACCAAGCGAGAGTACTTATACACATAGTAAAAAGGATACAATGAGCTTTTGCTCTCAGATCAGTTTCAGAATCAGAAGTTGCGGCCGACTTCAAATCATCCCCCAAACACGCCAGGTGGGTGTACTCCGGATGTACCCCAAAATCCTACGACCCAACTCTCCGAGGAAGTCTAGCCCCCAAGCGAGAGAGGGAATGGGACCATGGTAGTCACGGGTGCACCGGCAAGCCCGATGCCGCCCGGTGTGTGTGATCGCTACCATGCCTATAGGAAAGGTTGCAACCTTGTATGCAATGCACATTCATGACAGGTAATATATCACAGTAGGAGGACAACAAAGTAGGTTGCCTCCAAACAGTCATAAGATTGCACATTGACAGGTAAACAAGCAGGGCACGATAAGACAGGAAATTTCACTTGAAAGACATATAGAGTTATATAAAAATTAAACAGGCAGCCATGTAACACATGTAAAACAGGCCATATAACTCATTAAGAAGCCTACGTGATCAAGTGATAAGATTATTCAACATGCAATGACATCAATCATGGGTTCGGGTGCAAGAAAAGCTTATTTGTCAACATGCAATGGTCAAAATCACATTTGAAGTTATAAGACATTTACGGGCAGCCCACTAAGCATATAATTTCCACACAATATCCAAATGATCAACACTTAGCAAGACTACCTAGTCATTAGGGTTTCCGTTTCATGCTTAACCGTGTGATTAAATCCTAAGTCAACTCAAAATCATTCTCAAGTCATGCATCATTCAATTCAAACATCTTCAAGTACTCAAAAAAGTCCACACTACATCCCAACACCACAATTCCAAGCAATTAGTACCACAAAAGAGGTTACAACAATTTTCCAAGCATATAACTAAGTGAAACTCTTACTGCAATAGGCTGTATTCTCAAAATAAATAGGATAAACAAACAATCTCCAAATCCAGTGAATAAGATGTCAAATTAAATCTTAAGTAGTTAAATAAAATCAGAAACAAACCTTGCATCAATTGGAGTTCTGGATCATTAGATATAGCCGAAATAGTGGGATAGCACAAAACTGTCCAGATTTGCACACATTTCGATAATTGACGTTTTTGAGGTCCTTAGGTTCGGATTCAGCCTTAGTCCATTTCTGACAAAAATGTCCAGAACTGAAAAATATAGCAGTACACCAATTTTCATACATTTTGGACATCGTTAACTAAGTCAAATATGATTCGTTCTACAAGGTCAGTGCATCTGCCAAAACCTGCTTCATTTTTCCAGATTTCCAGATTTGGTCACATTTTAAAGATTTGCCATTTGGAGGACCTTAGATTCAAAATTAGCTTCGGCCTATTTCTGGGAAAAATGTTCAAAACTGTCCAAACTAGTGATATACCAATTTTCAAGCATTTTAAACATCATTTGCGTAGCTAAAATTACCTCGAACAGACCAGTCAGAGAGCTGTCAACAATTTCGACTTCACCTAGCATCATTTTCAAGCCAAGATCTTGCCATGCATGGTTGTTTAAGCTTATGAACGACCATATAGCTCAAGTACAGAAGCAAATACACACATTTATGAGCATGAATGTGAATTTTTGAAGAGTATTCAAAAGGTTTTAACCCTCACCTTCGCAATCAACCACAAGATGTTCAAAAACCTTGTTGAAGCTCAAATCTTCTCCTTTCCCTTGCTTAGCCGAAATGCCCACTAGTTTTTCTCTATTTTTTCCTAGCTTAATGATAAATCTCTTAGCACATGCATGAGGTTAAAACATGAAGAAAAGAAATGGATGTCAAGAAGCTCACCTAGGCCGAATAGAAGACTCCAAAGCACATGCAAGTATGATTTCTACTCCTTAGCTAACTCGGTTGTGGTTCTTTGCTTGTAGCTTGCTATGCTTAGCTATGGTGTGAAGAAGAGAAGCTAAGAAGATGAAGAACTCAGCCAAGGCCGAGAATGAGAGAGGAAAATGAGAGGGGAGAGAGAAAGAGTGAAAGAGAAATGAAGAAATGACAAGAATAAAACTCTTTTGCACTCATCCAAGCTTTGGTCGGCCTTGGGCTTCCAAATCTGATTTTTTTGTGTCTTCAAGGTGGAATTTTGAAATGTTAGCATGGGCCATGAGCTTTTGGTCGAGCAAGAGAGAGATTGGAGGTGGTTTTGATCATTTTTTATGCATTTTGTGTCATAGTTTGTCTAAGCATGCATATTTAATTGTGTAATTGTTCAAACCTTGTGCAAATACCATGGTATGGTCGGCCAATGCTAGTTTCTAATCTGAATTTTTTGTCAACTTTGATCATTAATTAATTGTGTCTTGAAAGTGCAAAAAGAATAAGGAATAAAGAATGAAGAATGTTTAGTGTTTGGTGCTATTTCGTCTTCTAGTGAGTTGAATTAGGATTATTATATTGATAGTGGATTTTGTAGGATTGTTTAATAGTCTAGTGCTCCGTGAAAGATGCTTTCTTGATTAGCGTGAAGACACGCTTTCCTAGGTCTAGGGCACGAACTACGAGGTGGGACACGAACTACGAGACGAACACACGTTTTTCAAGTAAATGCACGCAATCCTAAATGAATGCACGTAATTCAATGCATGGCACATAAAATGAACACAATTCTTAAACTTAGGTTATGGCACGCAAATCTAGGTATCGCTCGAAAACCAAGACAGGACACGTAATCCAAGGTCGGTCATATAATTAGGGATCTATGGCATGTAAATTGAGGTATGACACGTTATTTGGGATCGGGCCTCACATCCTCCCCTCCTTAAAAGAATTTCGTCCCGAAATTCATTCTTGGCCATTGAGGTCATTTAGACGGATTCTGACCCTTGTTATTCTTCCTACTCCGGTTCGTCCCGTTTTTGGCGATCTCTTACCACAACCATTTCACTTCCTATGTTTCTCCAATCATTTAGTTCGGTGTGACCTCTACATTTACAATTCTCTCGTTGAACGACTCTATTCTCCATTTGATCTTAAGGTCAAGTTTATTAACTAAGGTTAGAATCTCTATACATAGTCATCAAGGCTGCATCGGTATTCAGACTATATAACTATAACTCCAAAATCATGACTCATGTTGTATCAATCTCGCATTCATACCTCAAAAGGAATATCACAATAATTCCATGATCCTAGGGTGACATACGCTAATTTCAAGATGATAGGTCTATATCCGGTTTATATATCCTATCTACTAGCTTCAAAATTGTTAACACCTAGGACATTCACATGTTATGGGTCGTTTCCACAATACGACTCTATTTTCAGGAAGAAATCTCCAACAAACTGATCCATCTCAAATCGTCATCTATCGACAATATCATAATCCTTATCTCGTAGGTACGTTAAATTAACAAATCTTCTAATGACTAGTCTCTCGGTTACAGGCTCCTATTCCCTAACATTCTTTCCCAGTTTCGTTAACCTTTACGTTCGTAATCAAGGAGAAAGGCCGTTGAGATTCGTTAAACTCAAACTCTAAGGTTTATTAGGTACCACCAACAAATTGCCATTGAAATTGCATGGGCAAACCGATCATGTTGCACTAGTTCAACTCTTACAAGTAAACTCATCAACTCGTAATCCACAATTTATTTCTTTATTCAAATCTCTATCTTCAAGCCACGAAGCTTCAGAATTTTCTTTTAATCTCATCCAAAACTCCTAAGACGAATAGTTTCAATCTCAAATAAATTTCACTCACCTCAACTCAAGGTTACGTCACACTTAAGAAGATAATGGTCCTACTCACTTAACGACCTAGTTATTCATTTGAACACTTAATGCCCGCCAATATAACTTTAACATTAATGTTAGTAAGCTAGGTTCATAGCCATGTAAGCGAGATCAATTCTCTACTAGGTTACCGGTCATACAACAACAATCCTAGGACTATAAATGGGTACCGAAATGATCTAGCTCATAAGACACTTACCATACTAATCCAAGTAGCTCGTTACACAAAATAACTTCAAGGTCGTGTCAACATAAGGATTATAACCACAATATAATCTAATAGAACTTCAAAAGTAATCAACCACTTATTTAACTATTACTACAAGATTCACCCCTCTTATTCAACGACCACAATTCGAAGTCTACCGATCGCTAGTTTCTAGATGTGAAACGGTGCACATAGATACGATGGTCTAACAATAGTCTCTTGGGTCATTATGACTCTAATTCATCTCTATCTTAACTCTATGAAATCTTACTCTTCTCATTTACATGTTCAACTAGCTAAGAGCGTCAAGACTCATCGACCTTAGGTTCTAGGGTTCACCATGAATCATCATGCCTACTTACTATTAGCTATTTAGGATTACTAATCATATCCTAATGACTCCGCTTTGCAACCAGATGCTTAATATCATTTCGATGGTTTATATAATAGGTCCATCTGTATTACTTAGGGATATATGCTTCCTAATATCCTCTAGGGTATCCAAATAACGAGAGTATAGAATGACTTACTTGCGTATTTACAGCTAAGTTCGAGGGACACCAAACTAATACCGTGTTTCTTAATATCATAAATATCCAACTTAGGACCTTTAGCAACGTTAGACATTTAATGCATAATTCAATTCCTTAAACTTCTATCCGACCTAACATTTTAGGTGCAGTTTTCCAAACACGAGTTCTAGCTACGTGAATTCCTTGATTCTAGCATCGCCATATCTTGTTATACTAAAGATTCATCAACCTTCTTAAATCCGGTCTTCAGAGTTGCCTACATGTCTTGAGGTTATCCATTGCTAAGTCACTCAAATACACTATCCATGTCTCAATAATCTAACCCCTAAAAGTAACTATCGTCAACTTCCACGAATTCATCTTTTAATTTCTAGGTTATGATCTCAACATTTAGTGAACTTGAAACTCGCTAGTATACACCATATCAAATTCATCAATGCTTAATTCCAATCAAGTAAGGATTCAATCGTATGAGCATATTGCTAACTTCTTAGATAGCCTATCAAGCCAATTTTAAGATGTGAGAAATGGATTCAAAGAAACCTCCAAGTCAACTTCCACTATCAGCACATGAGAATATATACTACTCTACATATTTAATAGTATACCCTTATATCTAAGGGAGTAGTATGTCTTTAATCCTTTATACTTGAACCACAATGAGAAGAACAGTTTAACAGAATCAAAACTTCATAGCTATAAAATTGACAGCTTAATCACAGGTATAGGTATTCCAAAAATAAGGAGATAACTTTACCTCAACAATTATACCTGTGCTACGCATTTTATATACATGCATATCCAATAATACATACTATCCATCAAGTACCTATGAAGATGCCAGAAATCTCTAACCGAGACTTTTCGTTCTTCCTGCATGAATTCACTTCCCTGAAAGTTCTAATCCTAACTGTCTATGTGTGTAAACAATCATTCATGATAATATAACATGCACATGTATCAAGGAAGGAGTATAAAAGCATGCATGCATTATTGAGGGCACTAACGTGTTGGTGTGCATGACACATAATACATATAGTCCACAAAGGCACATAGTATTCAATTCTCAAAGCAATTAAAGCACATTAGCACACATTAACACATATAAAAAAGACATCATAATTACCTTAGGGCTTCTACCCATGGTCCGAGAGTTGAACCCGACTAATGCCTAGTTACTAAACTAAGCTCTGATACCATTCTATTCTAAGGTGTCACGCCCCAACCCGGCCTATAAAGGTTAGACTGAGGTATGATCTAAACATTCAAGTCACGTCTCGTACTTAACCGTTCATGAAGATTTAACACTTAACGTCTTGGCCTAAACTCCAAAATTTTTTGGTAAACTGGCAGCATAACGGCTGTAATTGGGCTCTTTGGTTTGACCTAATTCTCTAAACGCGTCAATTATTCCAATCATTAATCCAATTCCATTAAGGACTCCTATTTGTCACCAACTGATTTGCCTACTAGTTTATCTTGAAAGTCTCATTTGGTTAATAAGCCTAACATTATAACTATATCCCGTTTATTTGTCAATTTCCTATCATGCAAGTACCTATTATCCTTTAGTTTGCAAATGAGCACCTAAGTGAAATTAGATAGAATTAACTTAGTTGATTGTTCATCTAGTGGTTTGAATGCCTACGATAACTACTAATTAAGAAAACGAAAGCAAACAACCAAATAAAAGTTCGTCCGGTTATAGATAGTACAATCCCAGAATTAGACCCAAATTACAACGGGGTCATTTACATCAATAAACAACGAGCAACATAAAATAAATAGTCTTCAAGTAGCATAGTTCACAAATAGCCATAATCACGCAAAGCACACAAGACAGGCAATCACTCCAAGGAATCATCGTTCGGCACATTGTCCTCGGGTACCTGTTCTTGATCTTCTTCACCTGAGATGATAAAAGAGGGTGAGTCCTTATGAACTCAGCGAGGGGGAACGAGAAATAAGTTTTGAAACTCATTTTCTGGTTCAACTTATGAAAATCCTTTTGCAAGCATGAATATAACAATAATACAAGTACATAAACAGAAATACCAGTCTTTCCTCCCCGAGGTTCTCTAGGAACCAAGCGAGAGTACTTATACACATAGTAAAAAGGATACAGTGAGCTTTTGCTCTCAGATCAGTTTCAGAATCAGAAGTTGCGGCCGACTTCAAATCATCCCCCAAACACGCCAGGTGGGTGTACTCTGGATGTACCCCGAAATCCTACGACCCAACTCTCCGAGGAAATCTAGCCCCCAAGCGAGAGAGGGAATGGGACCATGGTAGTCACGGGTGCACCGGCAAGCCCGATGCCGCCCGGTGTGTGTGATCGCTACCATGCCAACAGGAAAGGTTGCTACCTTGTATGCAATGCACATTCATGACAGGTAATATATCACAGTAGAAGGACAACAAAGTAGGTTGCCTCCGAACAGTCATAAGATTACACATTGATAGGTAAACAAGCAGGGCACGATAAGACAGGAAATTTCACTTGAAAGGCATATAGAGTTATATGAAAATTAAACAGGCAGCCATGTAACACATGTAAAACAGGCCATATAACTCATTAAGAAGCCCACGTGATCAAGTGATAAGATTATTCAATATGCAATGACATCAATCATGGGTTCAGGTGCAAGAAAAGCTTATTTGTCAACATGCAATGGTCAAAATCACATTTGAAGTTATAAGACATTTACGGGCAGCCCACTAAGCATATGATTTCCACACAATATCCAAATGATCAACACTTAGCAAGACTACGTAGTCATTAGGGTTTCCGTTTCATGCTTAACCGTGTGATTAAACCCTAAGTCAACTCAAAATCATTCTCAAGTCATGCATCATTCAATTCAAATATCTTCAAGTACTCAAAACAGTCCACACAACATCCCAACACCACAATTCCAAGCAATTAGTACCACAAGAGAGGTTACAACAATTTTCCAAGCATATAACTAAGTGAAACCCTTACTGCAATAGGCTGTTTTCTCACAATCAATAGGATAATCAAACAATCTCCAAATCCAGTTAATAAGATGTCAAATTAAATCCTAAGTAGTTAACTAAAATCAGAAACAAACCTTGCATCAATTGGAGTTCTAGATCATTAGATATAGCTGAAACAGTGGGATAGCACAAAACTGTCCAGATTTGAACACATTTCGATAATTGACGTTTTGGAGGTCTTTAGGGTCAGATTCAGCCTTAGTCCATTTCTGACAAAAATATCCAGAACTGAAAAATATAGCAGTACACTAATTTTCAAAGATTTTGGACATCACTAACTAATTCAAATCTGGTTCGTTCTACAAGGTCAGTGCATCTGCCAAAACCTGCTTCATTTTTCCAGATTTCCAGATTTGGTCACATTTTAAAGATTTGCCATTTTGAGGTCCTTAGAGTCAAAATTAGCTTCGGCCTATTTCTGGGATAAATGTTCAAAACTGTCCAAAATAGTGACCTACCAATTTTCAAGCATTATCAACATCATTTGCCTAGCTAAACTTACCTTGAACAGACTGGTCAGAGAGCTGTCAACAATTTCGACTTCACCTAGCATCATTTTCAAGCCAAGATCTTGTCATGCATGGTTGTTTAAGCTTATGAACGATCATATAGCTCAAGTACAGAAGCAAATACACACATTTATGAGCATGCATGTGAATTTTTGAAGAGTTTTCAAAAGGTTTTAACCCTCACCTTAGCAATCAACCACAAGATGTTCAAAAACCTTGTTGAAGCTCAAATCTTCTCCTTTCCCTTGCTTAGCCGAAATCCCCACTAGTTTTTCTCTATTTTTTCCTAGCTTAATGATCAATCTCTTAGCACATGCATGAGGTTAAAACATGAAGAAAAGAAATGGATGTCAAGAAGCTCACCTAGGCCGAATAGAAGACTCCAAAGCACATGCAAGTATGATTTCTACTCCTTAGCTAGCTCGGTTGTGGTTCTTTGCTTGTAGCTTGCTATGATTAGCTATGGTGTGAAGAAGAGAAGCTAAGAAGATGAAGTACTCAGCCAAGGCCGAGAATGAGAGAGGAAAATGAGAGGGGAGAGAGAAAAAGTGAAAGAGAAATGAAGAAATGACAAGAATAAAACTCTTTTGCACTCATCCAAGCTTTGGTCGGCCTTGGGCTTCCAAATCTGATTTTTTTGTGTCTTCAAGGTGGAATTTTGAAATGTTAGCATGGGCCATGAGCTTTTGGTCAAGCAAGAGAGATATTGGAGGTGGTTTTGATAATTTTTTATGCATTTTGTGTCATAGTTTGTCTAAGCATGCATATTTAATTGTGTAATTGTTCAAACCTTGTGCAAATACCATGGTATGGTCGGCCAATGCTAGCTTCTAATCTGAATTTTTTGTCAACTTTGATCATTAATTAATTGTGTCTTGAAAGTGCAAAAAGAATAAGGAATAAAGAATGAAGAATGTTTAGTGTTTGGTGCTATTTCGTCTTCTAGTGAGTTGAATTAGGATTATTACATTGATAATGGATTTTGTAGGATTGTTTAATAGTCTAGTGCTCCGTGAAAGATGCTTTCTTGATTAGCGTGAAGACAAGCTTTCCTAGGTCTAGGGCACGAACTACGAGGTGGGACACGAACTACGAGACGAACGCACGTTTTTCAAGTAAATGCACGTAATTCAATGCATGGCACATAAAATGAACACAATTCTTAAACCTAGGTCATGGCACGCAAATCTAGGTATTGCACGAAAACCAAGACAAGATACGTAATCTAAGGTCGGTCATATAATTAGGAATCTATGGCACGTAAATCGAGGTATGACACGTTATTTGGGGTCGGGCCTCACAAAGGAGCCATGGGATTCGATAATAGAAATGTGATGGATTAGGTTGTCGTCCTTTTCGAGGCTCACGACGTACGATTCGTGACGAAAAAATAGCACAAAAGTAGAAAAGTATTCCGAAACTGATGAAAACATTCGATTATGGGCTCCAAAAATAGGTGCAGCCGAGTAGAATTGCTGCCCCCGTCGTAGAGCTCTCAGAGAGCTTTCCAACGACATTCTATGCGCCACGTAACTCCTTACGGATCAAAAGTCATGGGCACCAGAGCGATAAATACCTGGTCACAAGCCCCACGCCCTTTGTTTCCGGGCCCAGTCTCTACGTGTAGTGAAGTTGTCATGCCCAAGGTGTCGTGGGATTCGGTAATAGAAATGTGATGGATTTGGTTGTCGTCCTTTTCACGGCTCACAACGTGCGATCCAGGATGAAAAACAACGCAAAAGAAGATAAGTATCCTGAAACTAATGAAAACGTTCGATTTTGGTCTCCAAAAATAGGGGCAGCAGAGCAAGCTTGCTGCCCCCGTTGTAGAGCTCTCGAAGAGCTTCCCAACGGTATGCTGTGCGCCACGTAACTCCTTAGAGATCAAAAGTTATGGACACCGGAGCAATGCAGACCTTGTCCCAAGCCCCACGCCCTCGGTTTGCGGGCTCAGCCTCTACATGAAGCGAAGTTGTCTTGCCCAAGGTGCCGTGGGTTTCAATAATAGAAATGTGATGGATTAGGTTGTCGTCCTTTTCGCTGTTCACGACATACAATCCGGGATAGAAAAACAGTGCAAAAGAAGAAAAGTGTCATGAAACTGATGAAAATGTTCGATTTTGGGCTCCGAAAATAGGCGCAGCCGAGCAGGCTTACTGCCCCCATCGTAGAGCTCTCGGAGAGCTTTCCAATGGTATGTTGTGCGCCGCATAAATCCTTACGGATCAAAAGTTATGGGCAAAGAAGCGATGGAGACCTGGTCCCAAGCCCCACGCCCTCGGTTTGCGGGCTCAGCCTCTACGTGAAGCGAAGTTGTCTTGCCCAAGGAGCTGTGGGATTCGATAATAGAAATGTGATGGATTAGGTTGTCGTCCTTTTCGCGGCTCACGACGTACGATACGGGACGGAAAAATAGTACAAAAGTAGAAAAGTGTCCTGAAACTGATGAAAACGTTCGATTTTGGGCCCCAAAAAAAGGAGCAGATGAGCAGGCTTGCTACCCCGGTCGTAGAGATCTCGGAGAACTTTCCAACGGTATGTTGTGGGCCGCGTAACTCTTTACGGATCAAAAGTTAAGGGCAAAGGAGCAACGGAGACCTGGTCCTATGCCCTACGCCCTTGGTTTGCGGGCCCAGCCTCGACGTGAAGCGAAGTTGTCCTGCCCAAGGTGCCGTGGGATTCGATAATAGAAATGTGATGGATTATGTTGTCGTCGTTTTCTAGGCTCACGACGTATGATCCGGGAAGGAAAAACAGCAAAAAAGAAGAAAAGTATCCCAAAACTGATGAAAACGTTCGATTATGGGCACCAAAAATAGGCGCAGCCGAGCAGGATTGTTGTCCCCGTCGTAGAGCTCTAGGAGAGCTTTCCAATGATATTCTGTGTGCCGCGTAACTTTTACGAATCAAAAGTTATGGGCACCGGAGCGACAGATACCTTGTCACAAGCCCCACGCCATTGGTTTGCGTGCCCAGCCTCTACGTGAAGTGAAGTTGTCATGCCCAAGGTGTCGTGGGATTTGGTAATAGAAATGTAATTGATTAAGTTGTCGTCCTTTTCGCGGCTGATGACGTACGATCCGGGATGGAAAAACAGCACGAAAGAAGAAAAAGTTCCTAAAACTAAGGAAAACGTTCGATTTTGGGCTCCGAAAAGAGGCGCAGCTGTGAGGCCCGACCCCAAATAATATGTCTTACCTCGATTTGCATGCCTTAAAACCAGAATTATATGACCGACCTTGGATTACGTGCCCTAACTTCGAATTACGTGTGTTACCTTGTTTCGTGTGCCCTAACCTTGAATTGCATGTCTTAACCTAGATTTAAGTGCCATGCCTTGATTTACGTGCATTGCATTGAATTACGTACCTTGCATTGGTTTACGTGCATTCACTTAGCGTTGCGTGCATTTACCTTCGAATCTATGCATTTGCCTTGAACTACATGCCTTATCTCGTAGTATGTGCCATAGACATAGGAAAGCGTGCCCGCACGCTAATCAATAAAGAATCCTACACAAAGCACTAGACTATAAAATAATCCTACAAACACCACTAACTATTATTATAATCCTAATTCAAATCTCTACAAAATCCACTAACTCTTAGTTTAATCCTAAGTCAAATTCAACTCAATATTTTAATGTTCAAACATTCTTTATTCTTATTCTTTATTCCTACTCTTTTGCAAAACCCATGCACCTACAATAAATTATTCCAAAAACAAGAAAAAAAATTCAGAATTTAACATCACTTGGCCAACCATGCCTTGTCCTTGAGCAAAAATTTGAACAAAATAACTTATTCATGCATGCTAAGACACAATCTTACATATTGTCATATCTTTTCCATACACCAAAGCATTATTTTATTAACCACCTTGCTCCACATTCTCAGCCACATCACCAAGCATGCCAAACAATTCAAACATGCTCCAAAAGATGACACAAATTCAGTTTTTGCAAGCCTATAGCTGACCACATGCACAAACATATCATTTCTTTCTCTCAAAACTCTCTCAAGCTCTCATTCTCTCTCCTTCTCTCTCATTTTTGACCATGGCATCTCTTGAGCTTCCAAGACCTCAAGCTCACTCTCTAGGACACTCCAAGCATCGGCCATAGCAAAGTAATCAAGCAAGGATAGCTCAAAGTCACACACAAAGCTCAAAAACAAGGATTTTGTGCTCATTTGCTAAATCTTCAAAGAGGTGAGGGCTAAAACTCTTTTAAAAGCTTTCAAAAACCACATGCATGCCTCCATATGTCTATATTAACCTCTGTACTTGTTGTATATGTGTGTACATGAGCTTATGTAACCATGCATGGCAAGATATTCGGCTAGAACTTGAAGATAGATAAAATCGCGTAGCTGGCAGATTTCTGACTTGGTAGAGCGAGGTGCATTTAACCTAGTAAATAATGTTTAAAATGCCTGAAAATTGGTAAATAACTAGTTTTTCCAGTTCTGAGAATGTTTCATAGAAATAGGCCAAGGCCAATTTTGACTCTAAGGTCTCCAAAATGGCAAATCATCGAAAGGTGTCTACATCTGGAAAATATGGGAAAATGGAGCAAGTTTTTGGCAGTTCACTGTCCTTGTAGAACGAACCCGTTTTGACTTAGTAAATGATATCTAAAATGCATGAAATTTGGTAGGTTGATATATTTTTTAGTTCTGGACATTTTTGTCAGAAATAGACCAACTCTAATTATGACTTCAAGAACCTCAAAATTGGCAAAGATCGTAATGTGTCTAAAACTGGACAGTTTTGCGTAGTCTCACGGTTTTGGCCATAACTCCTAAGTATGAACTCCAAATGAGCTGAGGTTTGTTTCTGGATTTAAATCACTCATTAAGATTTAATTTAAAATTTTGTTCACTGGAATTGGAGATTGTTTTCTTGTCTAAATGATTGTGGGAAAACAGACCATTGCAGTGAGGTTTTTATTTAGTGATATGCTTTGAAAAATATTGTAACTTCTCTTGTGATATTGAATGCTTGGGATTGTGGCACTTGGATGTTCTATGAACTGTTTTGGATGATTGAGGATGTTTTAATTAACCGATACATGGCTTGGGTTTAATTACGTGACAACTTGCGGCTTAATCGCACGTGTAAGCATGAATTGATACCCTATTGACTATGAAAACTCGCTAAGTGTTGATCCTATGGTTATTGTGTCTAATTGTGTGATTAGTCGGCTGCCTAATAAATGTTAAGTATGCTTGAAATGTGATTCCCAATGATTACATGTTGATAAGGAGACTTTTCTTGCACCCGGTCCCATGTAGACGTCGTTGCATGCTTGTATAAACTTATTACTTGATTACGTGAATCCGGAAATGAGTTATATGACTTTATTTACATGTGTTACATGGCTGCCCGTTTAATATTCGTATAACTCCATGTGTATTACAAGTGAAATTAAATATCAAAGCATGACTCGTGTGTTTACTTGTCAACGTGCGATCTTATAACTGCTCGGAGGCAACCTACTTTGTTGTCCTCCTAATGTGATATGTTAAATGTTATAAATGTGCATTGCATACAAGGTTGCAACCTTTCATTCTGGCATGGTAGCGTTCACGCACACCGGGCGGCATCGGGCTTGCCGGTGCAACTGTGACTATCATGGTCCAATTCCCTCTCTCGCTTGGGGGCTAGACTTCCTCGGAGAGTTGGGTCGTAGGATTTCGGGGTACATCCGGAGTACACCCATTTGGCGTGATAAGTGGATGATTTGAAGTCAGCCGCAACAACTGTTATTGGAAATGAATTGAGAGCAAAAGCTCACTGTATCCTTTTCACTATGTGTATAAGTACTCTCGCTTGGTTCCTAGAGGATCTAGGGAGGAAAGACGGGTAATTGTGTTATTTTACTTTTATATTACATTATGAACTTACTTGTGTTATATGTCATGCTTTCAAAAAGGGTTTTTCGTAAGTTGAACCGGAAAAAGAGTTTCAAAACGTATTTCTCGTTTCCTCTCGCTGAGTTCATAAGGACTCACCATCTTTTATCATTACAGGTGAAGAAGATCAGGAACAAGCACCCGTGGATAACATGCCTATTGATGACTCTTTGGAGTGATTGCATGCCCTACGTGTCTTACGTGATTGTGGCTGTTTTGTGAACGATATGTTGTTTTGAAGACTATTTCTTATGTTGCTTGTTGTCGTTATTGTAAATGACACCCGTTGTAATTTGGGGTCTAATTTTGATTTGTATTGTTTATAACTAGATAGACTGTGAGGCCCCACCTCGATTTACGTGCGATACCTTGTTTCGTGTGCCCTAACCTAGAATTGCATGCCTTGACCTAGGTTTAAGAGTCGTGTCTCGTTTTATGTGTCTTGCATCGAATTACATGCATTCATTTAGGGTTGCGTGCATTTGCTTGGAAAACATGCATTCATCTCGTAGTTCGTGCTTTACCTCGTAGTGCATGCCCAAAACCTAAGAAAGCATGCCCGCACGGTAATCAAGAAAGCAACTTACACGAAGCACTAGATTATTAATTAATCCTACAAACTCCACTAACTAATATGAAAATGCTAAGTCAATGCACTAGAAGACAAAATTTCACCAAAAGCTAAACATTCTTATTCTTTATTCTTAATTCTTTTGCATATTCCAAGCACATACAATAAAATAAGCCTTAACCAAGACAAAAATTCAGAAATTTCACAAGCTATGGCCGACCATGTGAAGACCTTGTGCATGCCTTGCAATTTCAAAAATCAACCTAGACATTCTATGACACAATGCAAACAAAAATGACACCAAAGCATTATTTTTCTAACCACCATGCTACCATTCTCGGCCATTGCAAACTACATGCTAAAAACAATTCAAAGCATGTTTTAGATGACACAAATTCTGAAATTTAGAAGCTCAAGGCCGACACATGCTCACACAAACATCAAACTCTTTCAAACATTCTCTCAAACTCCCATTCTCTCTATCTCTCGGCATTGGGTGCATTCATGACTCTCCATAGCTTAAGCTCTCATTCTAAGGTTCACCTAGGCACTCAAGAACTCTAGGAAGCTCGACCAAGCAAGCAAGAAGCAAGGAGATTTGCATGCAAGCTCATAGAACACTCAGTTCGGCCCTAGGTATGCTGATAGCTTTTCTTTCATCTCCCTTTTGTTCTAACCATATGCACATACTAAGGACATGGTAACTCAGCTAGGAAGTAAGGAAATCAAGCAATATCTCTCGGCCAAACAAGGAGAGAAGACCATTTGTGCATCTTCCAGAGTTTTGAGCATCATTTGTTGTCAATAGGCTAAGGTGAGGGTTAATTCTTTTCAAAAGCTTTCAAAAACCACATGCATGCCTTCATATGTCTATTTTTTTTACCTCTGTACTTGTGGTATATGTGTGTACATGAGCTTTTGTAACCATGCATGGCAAGATATTTAGCTAGAACTTGAAGATAGGTAAAATCGCGAAAATGGCAGATTTCTGACTTGTTAGAACGAAGTGTATTTGGCCTGGTAAATAATGTTGAAAATCCATGAAAATTGGTAGGTGACTAGTTTTGCCAGTTCTGAGAATTTTTAGTAGAAATAGGCCAAGGCCAATTTTGACTCTAAAGGCTCCAAAATGGCAAAACATTGAAGGGTGTCTAAATCTGGAAAATCTGGAAAAATGGAGCAGGTTTTTTCCAGTTCACTGTCCTTATAGAACGAACCGGTTTTGACTTAGTAAATGATATCTAAAATTCATGAAATTTGGTAGGTTGCTATATTTTTTCAGTTATGGACATTTTTTTCCGAAATAGACTAAAGCTAAATTTGACCCTAAGACCCTCAAAAATGGAAAGTATTGAAATATGTACGAATTTGGACAGTTTTGCGTAGTCTCACGGTTTTAGCTATAACTCTTGAATCCAAACTCCAAATGATACGAGGTTTGTTTCTGGATTTAGTTCACTCAATAAGTATTAATTTGACATTTTATTCACTAGAATTGGAGATTTTTTGGTTGTCTAAATGATTGTGGGAAAACATACCATTGCGGTGAGGTTTTTATCTAGTGATATGCTTTGAAAATTATTGTAACTCCTCTTGTGGTATTGAATGCTTGGGATTGTGGCACATGGATGTTGTGTGGACTGTTTTGGATGATTGAGGATGTTTTAATTAATCGATGCATGGCTTGGATTCAACTACGTGACAACTTGCGGCTTAATCGCATGTGTAAGCATGAATTGAAACCATATTGACTATGAAAACTCGCTAAGTGTTGATCCTATAGTTATTGTGTCTAATTGTGTGATTAGTGGGCTGCATAATAAATGTCAAGTATGCTCAAAATGTGATTCCAATGATTACATGTTGATAAGTAGACTTTCTTGCACCCGGTCCCACGTAGACGTCGTTGCATGCTTGTATAAACTTATTATCTGATTACGTGAACCCCGAAATGAGTTATATGACTTGATTTACATGTGTTACATGGCTGCCCGTTTAATATTCATATAACTCCATGTATTTTACAAGCGAAATTACATGTCAAAGCATGTCTTGTGTGTTTACTTGTCAATGTGCGATCTTATAACTGCTCGAAGGCAACCTACTTCGTTGTCCTCCTAATGTGATATGTTAAATGTTATAAATGTGCATTGCATACAATGTTGCAACCTTTCATTCTGGCGTGGTAACGTTTCACGCATTCTGGGCGGCATCGGGCTTGCCGGTGCAACTGTGACAATTGATATTGGAAATGAATTGAGAGCAAAAGCTCACCGTATTCTTTTCACTATGTGTATAAGTACTCTCGCTTGGTTCCCAGAGGAACTCGGGGAGGAAAGACCGGTAATTGTGTTCTTTTACTTTTATATTACATTATGAACTTACTTGTAGTATATGTCATGCTTTTAAAAAGGGTTTTTTCATAAGTTGAACCAGAAAAAGAGTTTCAAAACGTATTTCTCGTTCCCCCTCGCTGAGTTCATAAGGACTCACCCTCTTTTATCATCTCAGGTGAAGAAGATCAGGAACAGGTACCTGAGGATAACGTGCCTATCGATGACTCCTTGGAGTGATTGCCTGCCCTACGTGCCTTACTTGACTGTGGCTATTTTGTGAACGATATGTTGTTTTGAAGACTATTTCTTATGTTGCTTGTTGTCATTATTGTAAATTACCCCCATTGTAATTTGGGGTCTAATTTTGATTTGTACCAATATTAACTAGACAGACACCCTATTTGCTCGTTTTCCTACTTTGATTAGTAACTACTACAGGCTTATGAAGTATTAGGCAAAGGGCTAAGTAAAATGAATCTATCCAATCTTAAGCAGGTACTCTTGTGTAAGCTAGGACCAATAGGTACTTGTGTAACAGGAATTGACACATAAACGAGACATAGTGGCTATGTTAGGTGTTAATCAAACGAGACTTGAGATAAATAGTGGACATATCAATTGGTGATAAATAGTAATCTTAGTTGGAATCGAATTTGAGATTGAAAGTTTTGAGGCGTTTAGAAAATTAGGTCAAACTAAAGAGCCAATTACAGCCGTTATGCTGCCGATTTTTCAAAGAATTTTTGGAGTTCTAGTCTAACGGATAAGCTTAATCTTCGTTAATCAGTTATAGTCACAAAAGAACGTGAATGTTTAGATCACACCCTAGTCTAACCTCTATAGGTCTGGTTGGGGCATGATACCTTATACAGAAATGGTATCAGAGCTTAGATTGCTTAAGCCAGGTTTAACTCTCGGACCATGGGTAGAAGCCCAAGGTTATTGGGATGACTTGTTTATATGTGTTAATGTGTAACAATATCAATTGTGCCTTTTCTGTTTTTATGTGCTTATGTGATTAATATGTCTTAACTGTTTCGAGAATTGTATGTCTATGTAAAATTGTATGTTGCATACCTTATACATTAAATTCTTGTTTTGCCATATTCCAATGAATTGTGCATCATAATCTGTGCCTATAGATGGATGGCCCTAGTACCCACAATACCAATAGGAGCGATGAGCTTCAAGGAGCCGGAGATGCTCATCAAACTAATCCTGACATGACCATGTTTAACATGATGGCGAATGCTATGGATCGCGTGTCGCGAGTGATGGAATGTCAATATGCACGTGAAGCAAACAACAACAACAACAACAACAGGAATGATGGTAACAATGGGAGAAACAGCAGAATGCGGGAGTTCCTTGACTTTCACCCGTCCAAATTCTACGGGGAAGCTGATGATGAAAAGGCAGAGGCTTGGCTGTCTGAGATTGAAAGGATTTTTAGGCCACTTGACTATACTGATGAAGAAAAGGTTGAGTTCGCTGTGTTTCTGTTGCACGGGGATGCTGAGCATTGGTGGCACACTGTGTAGGCACTTTAGGAAACTGATCATACACCTCGCTTGTGGGGTAATTTCGTTAAGGCATTCAAGGAGAAATATGTACCTGCAGTTTCTAGGCAGAGGCGAATTGAAGAATTCATACACTTGAACCAGGGAAACATGATGGTGGCCCAGTATGAGGCTCGTTTTGACCGACTGTCCCGTTATGCTCAATACATGGTCAATACCCCTGAGGCGAAGATGTGAAAATTTACGAATGGGTTGAGGCCAGAAATTCAGGATCAATTGGCTCCGCATGACTTCACTACCTATTTTGCTATCCTTGCTGCTGCCTCCCGAGTTGAGAAGAGGAAACTTGATTGAGCCAGTTCTAGCCAGCCGAACAAGAAACCATATCAGCCTCCAGGACAACAGAGGAAATTCCAGACTCAGAGTCGCAGTCAGGGCCAGAGCCAGAACAGACCAGTCAATAATCGTGGCCCGACTAAAGTACCATCAGCCTCTTCCACCCGCAGATCCACAAGTAGTTCACCTGCTACTCAGTCTATCAACTGTTCTTACTGTGACAAGAAAGGTCACACCGAGGCCCAGTGCTGGAAGAGTTAGGACGATGTGTGCGGTGTGGCAGTGATGAGCATCAGATTAAGGATTGCCCTAAATGGAAAGGGGGACAAAATCATATTAAACCAGCTGGTAAAGGCAAGACTCCAGTTCCTAGAGTTCAGGCTCGAGCCTATGCTATTGAGTGCGAGGAGCTTCCTGAGGAGACTGCTGTTGTTGAAGGTACATTCTTGATACTGAATCAACCTGTTAGGGTGCTAATTGATCCAGGTGCTACTCATTCGTTTATTACTCCCTTATGTGTGTAACGTGTGAAATTACGAGTTGAATGTTTGCCTTACGAAGTAGAAGTTGGTACTCCGATGGGTTCTAAACTTGTTACTAGCTCAGCTTGTAAAGCATGTAAAATCCAAATTAAGGATAGGGAATTCTTTTCCAATCTTATTGTATTACCCTTTCAAGACTATGAAGTCATCTTAGGGATGAACTGGTTGGCAAAGCATCATGCCTAACTAGATTGCAGGACCGCTTACAAAGCTTACTCAGAAGAAAACAAAGTTTGTGTGGGATGACAAGTGTGAGAACATCTTTCAAGAATTGAAGAAAAGATTGACTACCGCACATGTTCTTGCATTGCCTGAAGGGAGTCAAGGCTTTGTAATCTATAGTGATGCTTTTAAGGAAGGATTGGGTTGTGCGTTAATGCAAAATGGTAGAGTGATTGTGTATGCCTCTAGGAAGACCAAGTCGTATGAATTGAATTACCCGACGCATGATTTGGAGTTAGCGACTATTGTGTTTGCACTCAAGAAATGGAGGCACTATCTGTGGGGTAACAAGTTTGAGGTGTTTACTGATCACAAGAGCTTGAAATACTTGTTCTCACAAAAAGAGTTGAACATGAGGCAAAGACAGTGGATGGAGCTCTTGGATGATTATAACTGCACAATCAATTATGTGCCCGGTAAAGCAAATGTAGTTGCAAATGCCTTAAGTCAGAAAGCGGGCATGGCAAAACTTGAAGTCAAGGTGCAGGAGTTGTTATAGGAAGCATTTTTATGGAATCCACAATTGACTCAAAAAGGGTTACTATTTGCCACTACAGAAGTTCAGTCGAACTTGTTGTCTAAATTACGAGAGGCTCAATAGAAGGACCAATAGTTTCAGAAGATTAAAGAAAGCAACACAGATTTCAAGTTTCATGATGATGGTATTTGGAGGTTCAGGAGTCGAATTTGTGTTCCTAATAACCCAGAGTTGAACAAGAAGATTCTTGAAGAAGCCCATAACTCAAGATATACTATTCACCCCGGCGGAACAAAGATGTACTGGGATTTGAAGTAACACTATTGGTGGAATAACATGAAGAGAGAAATTGCGGAGTTTGTGGCTCGGTGATTAACTTGTCAGAGAGTCAAAGCAGAACATCAACGACTGGTAGGCTTACTACAACCATTGGAAATTCCCCGATGGAAATGGGAACATATAACTATGGACTTTGTCATGGACCTACCCAGGTTACAAAAGGGTCGTGACGCCGTTTGGGTCATAGTGGATAGATTGACAAAGTCAGCGCACTTCTTACCGATGAACAAGGATGATAGTCCTGAGAAATTGGGAGATATGTATATGGCAGATATTGTAAGGTTGCACGGGATGCCTGTGAGTATTGTATCAGATAGGGATCCTTGTTTTACTTCCCAATTTGGAAGAGATTACAAGAAGCTTTGGGAACAAAGTTGAGTTTCAGTACAGCTTATCACCCTCAAACGGACGGACAATCTGAGAGAACTATTCAGATTCTGGAAGATATGCTGAGGGCGTGTGTTCTAGACTTCGAGAAAGGTTGGAAGAAATATCTGCCCCTAGCGGAGTTCGCTTATAATAACAGCTATCAGGCCACTATCGGGATGGCCCCATTTGAGGCATTGTATGGATGTAAGTGTCGATCCCTAATTTACTGGGATAAAGTAGGTGAGACGAAGACTTTCGACCCGACCCTTCTACCTGAACTTATGAAGACTGTTGAAAATGTCCATCTCATCCAGAAACGGATGCTTACAGCCCAAAGCAGGCAGAAAAGTTATGCAGACCGACGGAGATGGAATTTGGAATTTGAGGTCGGCGACAAGGTGTTCTTGAAGTTATCACCTCGGAGGGGACTGATTAAACATGGCAAGGGTAGAAAGTTGAGCCCGAGGTTTGTAGGACCATTTGGGATAATTGAGAAGGTTGGCAAATTGGCGTATTGTCTGGAACTACCCCAAAACCTCTCCAATATCAATGATGTCTTCCATGTTTCAATGCTATGGAAGTATCACCCTGATCCATTGCATATCTTCGAGCCAGAGCCGTTGTTGTTTCGGGAGAACTTGTCTTATGAAGAAAAGCCTATTCGAATCCTAGACGAGAAAGATCGGGAATTACGCAACAAGTCGAAACCAATGGTGAAAGTGTTGTGGGATCACCATGGAGTTGAAGAAGCAACATGGGAAAGATGAGACCAGATGGAGCAACAGTATCCGGCATTATTTCAAAGGTAATATTGAATTTCGGGACGAAATTCTTTTAAGGAGGGGAGGATGTGAGGCCCGACCTCGATTTGCGTGTGATACCTTGTTTCGTGTGCCCTAACCTAGAATTGCGTGCCTTGACCTAGGTTTAAGAGTCGTGTCTCGTTTTATGTGCCTTGCATCGAATTACGTGCATTCAATTAGGGTTGCGTGCATTTGCTTGGGAAACGTGCATTCATCTCGTAGTTTATGCTTTACCTCATAGTGCGTGCCCTAAACCTAGAAAAGCGTGCCCGCACACTAATCAAGAAGCATCTTACACGAAGCACTAGATTATTAATTAATCCTACAAACTCCACTAACTAATATTAAAATGCTAAGTCAATGCACTAGAAGATAAAATTTCACCAAAAGCTAAACATTCTTATTCTTTATTCTTAATTCTTTTGCATATTCCAAGCACATACAATAAAATAAGCCTTAACCAAGACAAAAATTCAGAAATTTCACAAGCTATGGCTGACCATGTGAAGACCTTGTGCATGCCTTGCAATTTCGAAAATCAACCTAGACATTCTATGACACAATGCAAAAAAAAAATGACACCAAAGCATTATTTTTCTAACCACCATGCTACCATTCTCGGCCATTGCAAACTACATGCTAAAAAAAATTCAAAGCATGTTTTAGATGACACAAATTCTGAAATTTAGAAGCTCAAGGCCAACACATGCTCACACAAACATCAAACTCTTTCAAACATTCTCTCAAACTCTCATTCTCTCAATCTCTCGTCATTGGCTGCATTCATGACTCTCCATAGCTTATGCTCTCATTCTAAGGTTCACCTAGGCACTCAAGAACTCTAGGAAGCTCGACCAAGCAAGCAAGAAGCAAGGAGATTTGCATGCAAGCTCATAGAACACTCATTTCGGCCCTAGGTATGTTGATAGCTTTTCTTTCATCTCCCTTTTGTTCTAACCACATGCACATACTAAGGACATGGTAACTCAGCTATGAATTAAGGAAATCAAGCAATATCTCTTGGCCAAACAAGGAGAGAAGACCATTTGTGCATCTTCAAGAGTTTTGAGCATCATTTGTTGTCAATAGGCTAAGGTGAGGGTTAATTTTTTTCAGAACCTTTCAAAAACCACATGCATGCCTTCATATGTCTTTTTTTTTTTTACCTCTGTACTTGTGGTATATGTGTGTACATGAGCTTTTGTAACCATGCATGGCAAGATATTTAGCTAGAACTTGAAGATAGGTAAAATCGCGAAAATGGCAGATTTATGACTTGTTAGAACGAAGTGTATTTGGCCTGGTAAATGATGTTGAAAATCCATGAAAATTGGTAGGTGACTAGGTTTGTCAGTTCTGAGAATTTTTCATAGAAATAGGCCAAGGACAATTTTGACTCTAAGGTCTCCAAAATGGAAAAACATCGAATGGTGTTTAAATCTGGAAAATCTGGGAAAATGGAGCAGGTTTTTGGCAGTTCACTATCCATGTAGAACGAACCGGTTTTGACTTAGTAAATGATATCTAAAATGTATGAAATTTGGTATGTTGCTATATTTTTCAGTTCTGGAAATTTTTGTCAGAAATAGACTAAAGCTAAATTTGAACCTAAGACCCTCCAAAATGGCAAGTATTGAAATATGTACGAACTTGGACAGTTTTGCGTAGTCTCACGGTTTTAGCTATAACTCTTGAATCTGAACTCCAAATGATTCGAGGTTTGTTTCTGGATTTAGTTTACTCAATAAGATTTAATTCGACATTTTATTCACTGGAATTGGAGATTGTTTGCTTGTCTAAATGATTGTGGGAAAACAGACCATTGCGGTGAGGTTTTTATCAACTGATATGCTTTGAAAATTATTGTAACTCCTCTTGTGGTATTGAATGCTTGGGATTGTGGCACGTGGATGTTGTGTGGACTGTTTTGGATGATTGAGGATGTTTTAATTAATCGATGCATGGCTTGGGTTTAATTACGTGACAACTTGTGGCTTAATCGCACGTGTAAGCATGAATTGAAACCCTATTGACTATGAAAACAAGCTAAGTGATGATCCTATAGTTATTGTGTCTAATTGTGTGATTAGTGGGCTGCCTAATAAATGTGAAGTATGCTGGAAATGTGATTCCAATGATTAGATGATGATAAGTAGACTTTTTTGCACCTGGTCCCACGTAGACGTCGTTGCATGCTTGTATAAACTTATTATCTGATTACGTGAACCCTGAAATGAGTTATATGACTTGATTTACATGTGTTACATGGCTGCCCGTTTAATATTCATATAACTCCATGTATTTTACAAGCGAAATTACATGTCAAAGCATGCCTTGTGTGTTTACTTGTCAATGTGCGATCTTATAACTGCTTGGAGGCAACCTACTTCGTTGTCCTCCTAATGTGATATGTTAAATGTTATAAATGTGCATTGCATACAATGTTGCAATCTTTCATTCTGGCGTGGTAGCGTTTCACGCACATCGGGAAGCATTGGGCTTGCCGGTACAACCGTGACTACCATTGTCCAATTCCCTCTCTCGCTTGGGGGCTAGATTTCCTCGGGGAGTTGGGTCGTAGGATTTCGGGATACATCCGGAGTACACTCATTTGGCGTGATAAGTGGATGATTTGAAGCCAACCGCAACAACTTATATGGGAAATGAATTGAGAGCAAAAGCTCACCATATCCTTTTCACTATGTGTATAAGTGCTCTCGCTTGATTCCCAGAGGACCTCGGGGAGGAAAGATGGGTAATTGTGTTCTTTAACTTTTATATTACATTATGAACTTACTTGTGTTATATGTCATGCTTTCAAAATGGGGTTTTTCATAAGTTGAACCAGAAAAAGAGTTTCAAAATGTATTTCTTGTTCCCCCTCGCTGAGTTTATAAGGTCTCACCCTCTTTTATCATCTCAGGTGAAGAAGATCAGGAACATGTACTTGAGGATAACGTGCCTATTGATGACTCCTTGGAGTGATTGCCTGCCCTACGTGCCTTACTTAACTGTGGCTATTTTGTGAATGATATGTTGTTTTGAAGACTATTCCTTATGTTGCTTGTTGTCGTTATTGTAAATGACCCCCGTTGTAATTTAGGGTCTAATTTTGATTTGTACCGATATTAACTAGACAGACACCCTATTTGCTCGGTTTGCTACTTTGATTAGTAACTACTACAGGCTTATGAAGTATTAGGCAAAGGGCTAAGTAAAATGAATCTATCCAATCTTAAGCAGGTACTCTTGTGTAAGCTAGGACCAACAAGTACTTGTGTAACAAGAATTGACACATAAAAGAGACATAGTGGCTATGCTAGGTGTTAATCAAACGAGACTTGAGATAAATAGTGGACATATCAATTGGTGATAAATAGTAATCTTAGTTGGAATTGAATTTGAGATTGAAAGTTTTGAGGCGTTTATAAAATTAGGTCAAACTAAAGAGCCAATTACAGCCGTTACGATGCCGATTTTTCAAATAATTTTTGAAGTTCTAGTCTAACGGATAAGCTTAATCTTCGTTAATTAGTTATAGTCACAAAAGAATGTGAATGTTTAGATCACACCCTAGTCTAACCTTTATAGGTCTAGTTGAGGCGTGACACAGACACCCTATTTTATCGTTTTCCTACTTAGATTAGTAACTACTACAGACTTATGAAGTATTAGGCAAAGGGCTAAGTAAAATGAATCCATCCAATCTTAAGCAGGTACTCATTTGTAAGTTAAGATCAACAGGTACTTGTGTTACAGGAATCGACACATAAAGGAGACATAGTTGCCATACTAGGAGTTAATCAAACGAGACTTGAGATAAACAGTAGACATATCAATTGGCGGTAAATAGTAACCTTAGTTGGAATCGAATTTGAGATTGATTATTTCGAGGCGTTTAGAAAATCAGGTCAAACTAAGAAGCCAATTACAGCCGTCATGCTGTCGGTTTTTCAGATAATTTTTTGGAGTTCTAGTCTAACGGATAAGCTTAATCTTCGATAATCAGTTATAGTCGTAAAAGAACGTGAATGATTAGATCACACCCTAATCTAACCTCCAAAGGTCGGGTTGGGGGCGTGACAGCAGTCGAGCAGGCTTGCTGCTCCGTTGTAGAGCTCTCAGAGAGCTTTCTAATGGTATCCTGTGTGCCACGTAACTCCTTACAGATAAAAAATTATGGGCACTAGAGCGACGGAGACCTGGTCTCAAGCCTCACACCCTTGATTTACGGGCCCAGCCTCTACGTGAAGCAAAGTTGTCTTGCCCAAGGTGCCGTGGGATTCGATAATAGAAATGTGATGGATTTGGTTGTCGTCTTTTTCACGGCTCACAACGTACGATCCGAGATAAAAAAATAGCGCAAAAGAAGAAAAGTATCCTAAAACTGATGAAAACATTCGATTTTGGTCTCCAAAAATAGGTGCAGCAGAGCAGACTTGCTGCCCCCGTAGTAGAACTCTCGAAGAGCTTTCCAACGGTATGTTGTGCGCCGCGTAACTCCTTACGGATCAAAAGTTATGGGCACCGGAGCGATGAAAACCTGGTCCCAAGCCTCACGCCCTCGATTTGCGGGCCCAGTCTCTACGTGAAGCGAAGTTGTCTTGCCCAAGGTGCCATGGGATTCGATAATAGAAATGTGATAGATTAGGTTGTCGTCCTTTTCACTGTTCACGACGTACGATCCGAGATGAAAAAATAGCGCAAAAGCATAAAAGTGTCACGAAACTGATGAAAACTTCCAATTTTAGGCTCCGAAAATAGGCGCGGCTGAGCAAGCTCGTTGTTCCCGTCGTAGAGCTCTCGGAGAGCTTTCCAACGGTATGTTATGCGCCGCGTAAATCCTTACGGTTCAAAAGTTATAGGCAAATGAGCGACGGAGACCTGGTCCCAAGCCCCACACCCTCGGCTTACAGTCTCAGCCTCTACGTGAGGTGAAGTTGTCTTGCCCAAGGTGCTATGAGATTCGATAATAGAAATGTGATGGATTAGGTTGTTGTCCTTTTTGCTGCTCATGACGTGCGATAGGGGATGGAAAAAAAGCGCAAAAGTAGAAAAGTGCCGTGAAACTGATGAAAACGTTCGATTTTGGGCTCCAAAAAAAGGAGCAACTGAGCAGGCTTGCTACCCCGGTCGTAGAAGTCTCGGAGAGGTTTCCAACGGTATGTTGTGCGCTGCGTAACTCTTTATGGATCAAAAGTTATGGGCAAAGGAGCGATAGAGACCTGGTCCTAAGCCCCATGCCCTTGGTTTGCGGGCCCAGCCTCGACGTGAAGCGAAGTTGTCTTGCCCAAGGTGCCGTGGGATTCGATAATAGAAATGTGATGGATTAGGTTGTCATTGTTTTCTAGGATCACGACGTACGATCTGGGAAGGAAGAACAGTGCAAAAGAAAAGAAGTGTCCCAAAACTAATGAAAACGTTCGATTTTGGGCTCCGACAACAGCCGTAGCCGAGCGGGCCTACTACCCCCGTCGTAGAGCTCTCGGAGAGCTTTCCAACGGTATGCTGTGCGCAGCGTAACTCCATACGGATCAAAAGTTATGGGCACCGGAGCGATAGAGACATGGTCCCAAGCCTGACGCCCTCGGTTTACAGGCCCAGCCTCTACGTGAAATGAAGTTTCCTTGCCCAAGGTGCCATGGGATTCGATAATAGAAATGTGATGGATTAGGTTGTCGTCCTTTTAGTGGGTCATGACGTACAATCCGGGACGAAAAAACAACGCAAAAGAAGAAAAGTATCAAAAAACTGATTAAAACATTCGATTTTGGTCTCCGAAATCAAGCACAGCTGAGCGCGCTTGTTGCCCTGGTCGTAGAGCTCTCGAAGAGTTTTCCAACGGTATGTTGTGCGCCGCGTTACTGCTTACGAATCAAAAGTTATGGGCACCAGAGCGACGAAGACCTGGTCCTAAGCCCCACGCCGTCCGTTTGCGGGCCCCGTCTCTACGTGAAGCAAAGTTGTCGTGCATAAGGTGGCGTGGGATTCGATAATAGAAATGTGATGGATTAGTTTTTCGTCTTTTTCACGGTTCACAACGTACGATCCGGGACAAAAAAAAACAGTGCAAAATAAGAAAAGTATCCCGAAACTGATGAAAATATTCGAATTTGGGCTCCAAAAATAGGCGCAGCAACCTAGTCTTGCTGCCCCCATCGTAGAGCTCTCGGAGAGCTTTCCAACGGTATGCTGTGCGCCGCATAAATCCTTACGGATCAAAAGTTATGAGCACCGGAGCGACAGAGACCTGGTCCAAAGCACCACGCCCTCGGTTTGTGGGCCCAGCCTCTACGCGAAGCGAAGTTGTCTTGCCCAAGGTGTCTTGGGATTCGATAATAGAAATGTGATGTATTAGGTTGTCATCCTTTTCTAGGCTCACGACGTACGATCTGAGAAGAAAAAACAACGCAAAAGAAGAAAAACATACCAAAACTGATGAAAATGTTCAATTTTGGGCTCCGAAAATAGTAACAGGCGAGCAGGCTTGTTACCCTCGTCATAGAGCTCTCAGAGAGCTTTCCAACGGTATAATGTGCGCCGCATAAGTCCTTACGGATCAAAAGTTATGGGCACCGGAGCGACGGAGACATGGTACCAAGCCCGATGCCCTCGGTTTGCGGGCCCAGCCTCTACGTGAAGCGAAGTTGTCTTGCCCAAGGCGCCGTGAGATTCAATAATAGAAATTTGATGGATTAGGTCGTCGTTCTTTTTGCGGCTCACGACGTACGATCCAAGATCGAAAAACAACGCAAAAGTAGAAAAGTGTCCCAAAACTGTTGAAAATGTTCAATTTTGTCATCCGAAAACTAGCGCAGCGAAGTAGGTTTGCTGCGCTCGTTGTAGAGCTCTTGGAGAGCTTTCCAACGGTATATTGTACGCCGCATATCTCCTTACGGATCAAAAGTTATGCGCACCGGAGCGACGGAGACCTGGTCCCAAGCCCCACGCCCTCAGTTTGTAGGCTCAGCCTCTACGTGAAGCGAAGTTGTCTTGTCTAAGGTGCCGTGGGATTCGATAATAGAAATGTGATGGATTTGGTTGTCGTCTTTTTCACGGCTCACAACGTGCGATCTGGGATGAAAAAATAGCGGAAAAGAAGAAAAATATATTGAAACTGATGAAAATGTTCTATTTTGGTCTCCAAAAATAGGCGTAGCAGAGCAGACTTGCTACCCCCGTAGTAGTGCTCTAGGAGAGCTTTCCAACGGTTTGCTGTGCACTGTGTAACTCCTTACGGATCAAAAGTTATGGGCATCAGAGCGACGGAGACCTGGTCCCAAGCCCCACGCCCTCAGTTTGCGGGCTCAGTCTCTACGTCAAGCGAAGTTGTCTTGCCCAAGGTGCCATGGGATTCGATAATAGAAATGTGATAAATTAGGTTGTCGTCCTTTTTGCAGTTCACGACGTACGATCCGGGATGGAAAAACAACGCAAAAGAAGAAAAGTGTCACGAAAGTATGAAAACATTCGATTTTGAGCTCTGAAAATAGGCACAGCCGAGCAGGCTTGCTGCCCCCGTCATAGAGCACTTGGAGAGCTTTCCAACGCTATGCTGTGCGCTATGTAAATCATTACGGATCAAAAGTTATGGGCAAAGGAGTGACGGAGACCTGGTCCCAAGCCCCACGCCCTCGGCTTGCGGTCTCAGCCTCTACGTGAAACGAAGTTGTCTTGCCCAAGGTGCTGTGGGATTCGATAATAGAAATGTGATGGATTAGGTTGTCATCCTTTTCGCGGCTCACAACGTACGATACAGGATGAAAAAACAACGCAAAACTAGAAAAGTGTCTTAAAACTGATAAAAACGTTCGATTTTGGGCTCCAAAAAATGGAGCAGCTTAGCAGGCTTGCTGCCCCTGTCGTACAGCTCTCGGAAGGCTATCCAACTGTATGTTGTGCGCCGCGTAACTCCTTACGGATCAAAATTTATGGGCCAAAGAGCGACGGAGGCCTGGTCCTAAGCCCTACGCCCTTGGTTTGCGAGCCCAGCCTCGACGTGAAGCTAAGTTTTCTTGCCCAAGGTGCCATGGGATTCGATAATAGAAATGTGATGGATTAGGTTGTCGTCGTTTTCTAAGCTCATGACGTACGATCCGGGAATGAAAAACGGAGCAAAAGAGGAAAAGTATCCTGAAACTGATGAAAACGTTCGATTTTGGGCTCCGAAAACAGCCGCAACCGAGCGGACCTGCTGCCCCCGTCGTAGAGCTCTCAAAGAGCTTTCCAGCGGTATGTTGTGCGCCGCGTAAGTCCTTACAGATCAAAAGTTATGGGCATCGGAACAACGGAGACATGGTCCCAAGCCCGACGCCCTCGGTTTGCGGGCCCAGCCTCTACGTGAAACGAAGTTGCCTCGCCCAAGGTGCCATGGGATTCAATAATAGAAATGTGATGGATTAGGTTGTCGTCCAGTTCGCGGCTCACGACGTACGATCCGGGACCGAAAGAAAACGCAAAAGAAGAAAAGTAACCCGAAACTAATGAATATATTCGATTTTGGTCTCCGAAATGAGGCGTAGCCGAGCAAACTTGCTGCCCCCGTCGTAGAGCTCTCGAAGAGCTTTCCAACGGTATAATGTGCGCCGCATAACTCCTTATGGATCAAAAGTTATGGGCACTAGACCAACGGAGACCTGGTCCCGAGCCCCACGCCCTCCGTTTGCGGGCCCCGCCTCTATGTTTTTCCTGTTCACAACGTACGATCCGGGACTAAAAAACAGCGCAAAATAAGAAAAATATCCCAAAATTGATGAAAACATAAGAATTTAGGCTAAAAAAACAGGCGCAGCAGAGCAGGTTTGCTACCCCCGTAGTAGAGCTCTCGGAGAGCTTTCCAACGGTGTGCTTTGCACCATGTAAATCCTTACGGATCAAAAGTTATGGGCACCGGAGCGACGGAGACCTAGTCCCAAACACCACGCCCTCGGTTTGCGGGCCCAGCCTCTACGTGAAGTGAAGTTGTCTTGCCCAAGGTGTCGTGTGATTCGATAATAGAAATGTGATAGATTAGGTTGTCGTCCTTTTCACTGTTCACGACGTACGATCCGAGATGAAAAAATAGCGCAAAAGCAGAAAAGTGTCACGAAACTGATGAAAACGTCCAATTTTAGGCTCTGAAAATAGGCACAGCTGAGCAAGCTCGTTGTCCCCGTCGTAGAGCTCTCGGAGAGCTTTCCAACGGTATGCTGTGCGCCGCGTAAATCCTTACGATTCAAAAGTTATGGGCAAATGAGCGATGGAGACCTGGTCCCAAGCCCCACACCCTCGGCTTACGGTCTCAGCCTCTACGTGAGGTGAAGTTGTCTTGCCCAAGGTGCTATGAGATTCGATAATAGAAATGTGATGGATTAGGTTGTCGTCCTTTTCGCGGCTCACGACGTGCGATAGGGGATGGAAAAAAAGCGCAAAAGTAGAAAAGTGCCGTGAAACTGATGAAAACGTTCGATTTTGGGCTCCAAAAAAAGGAGCAACTGAGCAGGCTTGCTACCCCGGTCGTAGAAGTCTCGGAGAGGTTTCCAACGGTATGTTGTGCGTCGCGTAACTCTTTACGGATCAAAAGTTATGGGCAAAGGAGCGATAGAGACCTGGTCCTAAGCCCCATGCCCTTGGTTTGCGGGCCCAGCCTCGACGTGAAGCGAAGTTGTCTTGCCCAAGGTACCGTGGGATTCGATAATAGAAATGTGATGGATAAGGTTGTCATTGTTTTCTAGGATCACGACGTACGATCCGGGAAGGAAAAACAGCGCAAAAGAGAAAAAGTGTCCCAAAACTAATGAAAAAGTTCGATTTTGGGCTCCGACAACAACCGCAGTCGAGCAGGCCTACTACCCCCGTCGTAGAGCTATCGGAGAGCTTTCCAACGGTATGCTGTACGCCGTGTAACTCCTTACGGATCAAAAGCTATGGGCACCGGAGCGATAGAGACATGGTCCCAAGCCTGACGCCCTCGGTTTACGTGCCCAGCCTCTACGTGAAATGAAGTTGCCTTGCCCAAGGGGCCATGGGATTCGATAATAGAAATGTGATGGATTAGGTTGTCGTCCTTTTCGTGGGTCATGACGTACGATCCGGGACGAAAAAACAACGCAAAAGAAGAAAAGTATCCAGAAACTGATGAAAACGTTCAATTTTGGTCTCCGAAATCAAGTACAGCCGAGCGTGCTTGTTGCCCTGGTCGTAGAGCTCTCGAAGAGTTTTCCAACGGTATGTTGTGCGCCGCGTTACTGCTTACGGATCAAAAGTTATGCGCACCAGAGCGACGAAGACCTGGTCCTAAGCCCCACGCCGTCCGTTTGCGGGCCCCGTCTCTACGTGAAGCAAAGTTGTCTTGCATAAGGTGGCGTGGGATTCGATAATAGAAATGTGATGGATTAGTTTGTCGTCCTTTTTACGGTTCACAACGTACGATCCGGGACAAAAATACAGCTCAAAATAAGAAAAGTATCCCGAAACTGATGAAAATATTCGAATTTGGGCTCCAAAAATAGGCGCAGCAATGCAGTCTTGCTGCCCCCATCGTAGAGCTCTCGGAGAGCTTTCCAACGGTATGTTGTGCACCGCATAAATCCTTACGGATCAAAAGTTATGGGCACCGAAGCGACGGAGACTTGGTCCCAAGCACCACGCCCTCCGTTTGTGGGCCCAACCTCTACGCGAAGCGAAGTTGTCTTGCCCAAGGTGTCTTGGGATTCGATAATAGAAATGTGATGTATTAGGTTGTCATCCTTTTCTAGGCTGACGACGTACGATCCGGGAAGAAAAAATAGCGCAAAAGAAGAAAAATATACCAAAACTGATGAAAATTTTCGATTTTGGGCTCCAAAAATAGTAACAAGCGAGCAGGCTTGTTACCCTCGTCATAGAGCTCTCAGAGAGCTTTCCAACGGTATAATGTGCGCCGCATAAGTCCTTACAGATCAAAAGTTATGGGCACCGGAGCGACGGAGACATGGTACCAAGCCCGACGCCCTCGGTTTGCAGGCCCAGCCTCTACGTGAAGCGAAGTTGTCTTGCCCAAGGCGCCGTGAGATTCAATAATAGAAATGTGATGGATTAGTTCATCGTTCTTTTCGCGGCTCACGACGTACGATCCAGGATCGAAAAACAACGCAAAAGTAGAAAAGTGTCCCAAAACTGTTGAAAATGTTAAATTTTGTCATCCGAAAACTAGCGCAGCGAAGTAGGTTTGCTGCGCTCGTTGTAGAGCTCTTGGAGAGCTTTCCAACGGTATATTGTACGCCGCATATCTCCTTACGGATCAAAAGTTATGCGCACCAGAGCGACGGAGACCTGGTCCCAAGCCCCACGCCCTCAGTTTGTAGGCTCAGCCTCTACGTGAAGCGAAGTTGTCTTGTCTAAGGTGTCGTGGGATTCGATAATAGAAATGTGATGGATTTGGTTGTCGTCCTTTTCACGTCTCACAACGTGCGATCTGGGATGAAAAAATAGCGCAAAAGAAGAAAAATATCTTGAAACTGATGAAAATGTTCTATTTTGGTCTCCAAAAATAGGCGTAGCAGAGCAGACTTGCTACCCCCGTAGTAGTGCTCTAGGAGAGCTTTCCAACGGTATGCTGTGCGCTGTGTAACTCCTTACGGATCAAAAGTTATGGGCATCAGAGCGACGGAGACTTGGTCCCAAGCCCCACGCCCTCAGTTTGCGGGCTCAGTCTCTACGTCAAGCGAAGTTGTCTTGCCCAAGGTGCCATGGGATTCGATAATAGAAATGTGATAGATTAGGTTGTCGTCCTTTTCGTAGTTCACGACGTACGATCCGGGATGGAAAAACAGCGCAAAAGAAGAAAAGTGTCGCGAAACTATGAAAACATTCGATTTTGAGCTCTGAAAATAGGCACAACCGAGCAGGCTTGCTGCCCCCGTCATAGAGCTCCTGAAGAGCTTTCCAACGCTATGCTGTGCACTGTGTAAATCATTACGGATCAAAAGTTATGGGCAAAAGAGTGACGGAGACCTGGTCCCAAGCCCCACGCCCTCGGATTGCGGTCTCAGCCTCTACATGAAGCGAAGTTGTCTTGCCCAAGGTGCTGTGGGATTCGATAATAGAATGTGATGGATTAGGTTGTCATCCTTTTCGCGGTTCACAACGTACGATACAGGATGGAAAAACAACGCAAAATTAGAAATGTGTCTTAAAACTGATGAAAACGTTTGATTTTGGGCTCCAAAAAATGGCGCAGCTTAGCAGGCTTGCTGCCCCAGTCGTAGAGCTCTCGGAGGGCTATCCAACTGTATGTTGTACGCCGCGTAACTCTTTACGGATCAAAAGTTATGGGCAAAAGAGCGACGGAGACCTGGTCCTAAGCCCTACGCCCTTGGTTTGCGAGCCCAGCCTCGACGTGAAGCTAAGTTTTCTTGCCCAAGGTGCCGTGGGATTCGATAATAGAAATGTGATAGATTAGGTTGTCGTCGTTTTCTAAGCTCATGACGTACGATCCGGGAATGAAAAACGGAGCAAAAGTGGAAAAGTATCCCGAAACTGATGAAAACGTTCGATTTTGGGCTCAAAAAACAGCCGCAACCGAGCGGACCTGCTGCCCCCGTCGTAGAGCTCTCATAGAGCTTTCCAACGGTATGTTGTGCGCCGCGTAAGTCCTTACAGATCAAAAGTTATGGGCATCGGAACAACGGAGACATGGTCCCAAGCCCGACGCCCTCGGTTTGCGGGCCCAGCCTCTACGTGAAACGAAGTTGCCTCGCCCAAGGTGCCATTAGATTCAATAAAAGAAATGTGATGGATTAGGTTGTCGTCCAGTTCGCGGCTCACGACGTACGATCCGGGACCGAAAGAAAACGCAAAAGAAGAAAAGTATCCCAAAACTAATGAATATATTCGATTTTGGTCTCCGAAATGAGGCGTAGCTTAGCAAACTTGCTGCCCCCGTCGTAGAGCTCTCGAAGAGCTTTCCAACGGTATACTGTGCGCCGCATAACTCCTTATGGATCAAAAGTTATGGGCACCAGACCAACGGAGACCTGGTCCCAAGCCCCACGCCCTCCGTTTGCGGGCCCCGCCTCTACGTTTTTCCTATTCACAACGTACGATCCGGGACTAAAAAACAGCGCAAAATAAGAAAAGTATCCCGAAACTGATGAAAACATAAGAATTTGGGCTCCAAAAACATGTGCAGCAGAGCAGGTTTGCTGCCCCCGTAGTAGAGCTCTCGGAGAGCTTTCCAACGGTGTGCTACGCACCATGTAAATCCTTACGGATCAAAAGTAATGGGCACCGGAGCGACGGAGACCTAGTCCCAAACACCACGCCCTCGGTTTGCGGGCCTAGCCTCTACGTGAAGCGAAGTTTTCTTGCCCAAGGTGTCGTGTGATTCGATAATAGAAATGTGATGGATTAGGTTGTCGTCCTTTTCTAGGCTCACGACGTACGATTCGAGAGGAAAAAATAATACAAAAGAAGAAAAGTGTCCCAAAATCGATGAAAACGTTCGATTTTGGGCTCCAAAAATAGGAGCAAGTGAGCAGGCTTGCTACCCTCATCATAGAGCTCTCAGAGAGCTTTCCAACGGTATGTTGTGCGTTGCCTAACTCCTTACGGATCAAAAGTTATGGGCACTGGAGCGACGAAGACATGATCCCAAGCCCGACGTCCTCGGTTTGCGGGCCCAGCCTCTACGTGAAGCGAAGTTGTCTTGCCCAAGGCACCGTGGGACTCGATAATAGAAATGTGATGGATTAGATTGTCGTTCTTTTCGCGGCTCACGACGTACGATCCAGGATGGAAAAACAACGCAAAAGAAGATAAGTGTCCCAAAACTGATGAAAATGTTCAGTTTTGTCATCCAAAAACTAGCGCAGCAAAGCAGGTTTTCTGCCCCCGTTGTAGAGCTCTCGGAGAGCTTTTCAACGGTATGTTGTGCGCCACGTAACTCCTTACGGATCAAAAGTTATGGGCACCGGAGTGACGAAGACTTGGTCCGAAGCCCCACGCCCTCGATTTACGAGCCCAGCCTCTACGTGAAGTGAAGTTGTCTTGCCCAAGGTTCCGTGGGATTCGATAATAGAAATGTAATGGATTTGGTGGTCGTCCTTTTCACGGCTCACAACATACGATTCGAGATGAAAAAACAACGCAAAAGAATAAAAGTATCCTGAAACTGACGAAAATGTTCGATTTTGGTCTCCAAAAATAGACGCAGCAGAGCAAACTTGCTGCCCCCGTAGTAGAGCTCTCGGAGAGCTTTTCAACGCTCTGTTGTGCACCGTGTAACTCCTTACGGATCAAAAGTTATGGGCACCGGAGCGACGGAGACCTAGTCCCAAGCCCCACGCCCTCAATTTGCGTGCTCAGCCTCTACGTGAAGTGAAGTTGTCTTGCCCAAGTTACCGTGGAATTCGATAATAGAAATGTGATGGATTAGGTTGTCGTCCTTTTCGCGATTCACGACGTATGATCCGGGACGAAAAAATAGCACAAAAGAAGAAACGTGTCACGAAACTAATGAAAACATTCGATTTTGGGCTCCGAAAATAGGCACAGCCGAGCAGGCTTGTTGCCCCTATCGTGAAGCTCTCGGAGAGCTTTCCAATGGTATGCTGTGCGCTGCGTAAATCCTTACGGATCAAAAGTTATGGGCAAATGAGCGACGGAGACCTTGTCCCAAGCCCACGCCCTCGGCTTGCGGGCTCAGCCTCTACGTGAAGCGAAGTTGTCTTGCCCATGGTACTGTGGGATTCGATAATAGAAATGTGATGGATTAGGTTGTCGTCCTCTTCGTGGCTCGCAACATATGATACAGGATGGAAAAACAACGCAAAACTAGAAAAGTATCCTGAAACTAATGAAAATGTTCGATTTTGGGCTCCAAAAAATGGTGCAGCTCTGCAGGCTTGCTGCCCCTGTCGTAGAGCTCTCTGAGGGCTTTCCAACTGTATGTTGTGCGCCGCATAACTCCTTACGGATCAAAAGTTATGGGCAAAGAAGCGACGGAGACCTGGTCCTAAGCCCTACGCCCTTGGTTTGTGGGCCCAGCCTAGACCTGAAGCCAATTTGTCCTGCCCAAGGTGTCGTGGGATTCGATAATAGAAATGTCATGGATTAGATTGTCGTCGATTTTTAAGCTCATGACGTACGATCCGGGAAGGAAAAACATAGCAAAAGAGGAAAAGTGTCCCAAAACTGATGAAAACGTTCGATTTTGGGCTCCGAAAACAGCCGCAGCCTACCGGACCTGCTGCCCTCATCGTACAGCTCTCAGAGAGCTTTCCAACGGTATGTTGTGCGCCGCGTAACTCCTTACGGATCAAAAGTTATGGGCACCGAAGCGACAGAGACATGGTCTCAAGCCCAACGCCCTAGGTTTGCGGGCCTAGCCTCTACGTGAAACGAAGTTACCTTGCCCAAGGTGCCATGGGATTCGATAATAGAAATATGATGGATTAGGTTGTCGTCCTTTTTGCGACTCACGACGTACGATCCGGGATGAAAAAACAACGCAAAAGAAGAAAAGTACCCCCAAACTGATGAAAATGTTCGATTTTGGTCTCTGAAATTTGGCGTAGCTGAGTAGGCTTGCTGCCCCCGTCATAGAGCTCTCGGAGAGCTTTCCAACGGTATACTGTGCGCTGTGTAACTCCTTACGGATCAAAAGTTATGGGCACTAGAGCGACGGAGACTTGGTCCCAAGCCCCACGCCCTCCGTTTGCGGGCCCCGCCTCTATGTGAAGCGAAGTTGTCGTACCCAAGGTGCCATAGGATTCGATAATAGAAATGTGATGGATCAGTTTGTCGTCCTTTTTGCTGTTCACAACGTACGATCCAGGACGAAAAAACAGCGAAAAATAAGAAAAGTACCCCGAAACTGATGAAATCATTAGAATTTGGGCTCCAAAAACAGGCGCAGCAAAGCAAACTTGTTACCTCCGTTGTAGAGCTCTCGGAGAGCTTTCCAACGGTATGCTGTGCGCCGCGTAAATCTTGACGGATCAAAAGTTATGGGCACCGGAGCAACAGAAACCTAGTCCCAAGCACCACGCCCTCGGTTTGCGGGCCCAGCCTCTACGTGAAGCGAAGTTGTCTTGCCCAAGGCGCCGTGAGATTCAATAATAGAAAAGTGATGGATTAGGTCGTCGTTCTTTTCGCGGCTCACGACGTACGATCCGTGACCGAAAGAAAATGCAAAAGAAGAAAAGTATCCCGAAACTAATGAATATATTCGATTTTGGTCTCCGAAATGAGGCGTAGCCGAGCAAACTTGCTGCCCCCGTCGTAGAGCTCTCGAAGAGCTTTCCAACGGTATACTGTGTGCCGCATAACTCCTTATGGATCAAAAGTTATGGGCACCAGACCAACGGAGACCTGGTCCCAAGCCCTACGCCCTCCGTTTGCAGGCCCCGCCTCTATGTTTTTCCTATTCACAACGTACGATCCGGGACTAAAAAACAGCGCAAAATAAGAAAAGTATCCCGAAACTGATGAAAATATAAGAATTTGGGCTCCAAAAACAAGCGCAGTAGAGCAGGTTTGCTGCCTCCGTAGTAGAGCTCTCGGAGAGCTTTCCAACGGTGTGCTACGCACCATGTAAATCCTTACGGATGAAAAGTTATGGGCACCGGAGCAACGGAGACCTAGTCCCAAACACCACGCCCCCGGTTTACAGGCCCAGCCTATACGTGAAGCGAAGTTGTCTTGCCCAAGGTGTCGTGTGATTCGATAATAGAAATGTGATGTATTAGGTTGTCGTCCTTTTCTAGGCTCACGACGTACGATTCGAGAGGAAAAAACAATACAAAAGAAGAAAAGTGTCCCAAAGTCGTTGAAAACGTTCGATTTTGGGCTCCGAAAATAGGAGCAAGTGAGCAGGCTTGCTACCCTCATCATAGAGCTCTCAGAGAGCTTTCCAACGGTATGCTGTGCGTCGCCTAACTCCTTACGGATCAAAAGTTATGGGCACCGGAGCGACGAAGACATGATCCCAAGCCCGACGTCCTCGGTTTGCGGGCCCAGCCTCTACGTGAAGCGAATTTGTCTTGCCCAAGGCGCCGTAGGACTCGATAATAGAAATGTGAAGGATTAGATTGTCGTTCTTTTCGCGGCTCACGACGTACAATCCAGGATGGAAAAACAACGCAAAAGAAGATAAGTGTCCCAAAATTGATGAAAATGTTCAGTTTTGTCATCCAAAAACTAGCGCAGCAAAGCAGGTTTTCTGCCCCCGTTGTAGAGCTCTCAGAGAGCTTTTCAACGGTATGTTGTGCGCCACGTAACTCCTTACGGATCAAAAGTTATGGGCACCGGAGTGACGGAGACTTGGTCCGAAGCCCCACACCCTCGATTTACGGGCCCAGCCTCTACGTGAAGTGAAGTTGTCTTGCCCAAGGTTCCGTGGGATTCGATAATAGAAATGTGATGGATTTGGTGGTCGTCATTTTCACGGCTCACAACATACGATTCGAGATGAAAAAACAACGCAAAAGAATAAAAGTATCCTGAAACTGACGAAAATGTTCGATTTTGGTCTCCAAAAATAGGCGCAGCAGAGCAAACTTGCTGCCCCCATAGTAGAGCTCTCGGAGAGCTTTTCAACGGTCTGTTGTGCACCGTGTAACTCCTTACGGATCAAAAGTTATGGGCACCGGAGCGACGGAGACCTGGTCCCAAGCCCCACGCCCTCAATTTGCGTGCTCAGCCTCTACGTGAAGCGAAGTTGTCTTACCCAAGTTACCGTGGGATTCGATAATAGAAATGTGATGGATTAGGTTGTCGTCCTTTTCGCGGTTCACGACGTATGATCCGGGACGAAAAAATAGCACAAAAGAAGAAACGTGTCACGAAACTGATGAAAACGTTCGATTTTGGGCTCCGAAAACAGCCGTAGCCTCGCGGACCTGTTGCCCCCGTCGTACAGCACTCAGAGAGCTTTCCAACGGTATGTTGTGCGCCGCGTAACTCCTTACGAATCAAAAGTTATGGGCACCAAAGCAACAGAGACATGGTCTCAAGCCCAACGCCCTCGGTTTGCGGGCCCAGCCTCTACGTGAAACGAAGTTGCCTCGCCCAAGGTGCAATGGGATTCGATAATAGAAATGTGATGGATTAGGTTGTCGTCCTTTTTGCGACTCACGACGTACGATCCGGGATGAAAAAACTACGCAAAAGAAGAAAAGTACCCCGAAACTGATGAAAATGTTCGATTTTGGTCTCTGAAATTTGGCGTAACTGAGCAGGCTTGCTGCCCCCGTCGTAGAGCTCTCGGAGAGCTTTCCAACGGTATGCTGTGCGCTGTGTAACTCCTTACGGATCAAAAGTTATGGGCACCAGAGCGACGGAGACTTGGTCCCAAGCCCCACGCCCTCCGTTTGCGGGCCCCGCCTCTATGTGAAGCGAAATTGTCCTACCCAAGGTGCCATGGGATTTGATAATAGAAATGTGATGGATCAGTTTGTCATCCTTTTTGCTGTTCACAACGTACGATCCAGGACAAAAAAATAGCGAAAAATAAGAAAAGTACCCCGGAACTGATGAAAACATTAGAATTTGGGCTCCAAAAACAGGCGCAGCAAAGCAAGCTTGTTGCCTCCGTTGTAGAGCTCTCAGAGAGCTTTCCAACGGTATACTGTGCGCCGCGTAAATCCTGACGGATCAAAAGTTATGGGCACCGGAGCAACAGAAACCTAGTCCCAAGCACCACGCCCTTGGTTTGCGGGCCAAGCCTCTACGTGAAGCGAAGTTGTCTTGCCCAAGGTGTCATGTGATTCAATAATAGAAATGTGATGTATTAGGTTTTCGTCCTTTTCTAGGCTCACGACATACGATTCGGTATTAGGAGTAAGCCCGATGCCCTCGGTTTGCGGGCCAAGCCTCTACGTGAAAAGAAGTTATCTTGCCCATGGCGCCGTGGGATTTTATAATAGAAATGTGATGGATTAGGTTGTCATTCTTTTCGTGGCTCAGGACGTACAATCCAGTATGGAAAAACAACGCAAAAGAAGAAAATTGTCCCAAAACTGATGAAAATGTTCAATTTTGTCATCTGAAAACTAGCGCAGCGAAGCAGGTTTTGCTGCCCCCATTGTAGAGCTCTCGGAGAGCTTTCCAACGGTATTCTGTGCGCCGCGTAACACATTACGGATCAAAAGTTATGGGCACCGAAGCGACGGAGACCTGGTCCGAAGCCCCATGCCCTCGGTTTACGGGCCCAGCCTCTACGTGAAGCGAAGTTGTCTTGCCCAAGGTGCCGTGGGATTCGATATTAGAAATGTGATGGATTTGGTTGTCGTCATTTTCACGGCTCTCAACGTACGATCCAGGATGAAAAAACAGCGCAATAGAAGAAAAGTATCTTGAAACTAATGAAAATGTTCTATTTTGATCTCCAAAAACAGGCGCAGCATAGCAGATTTGCTGCCCCTGTAGTAGAGCTCTCGGAGAGCTTTCCAACGGTCTACTGTGCGCTGCGTAACTCCTTACGGATCAAAAGTTATGGGCACCAGAGCGACGGAGACCTGGTCCCAAGCCCCACTCCCTCAGTTTGCGGGCTCAGCCTCTATGTGAAGCGAAGTTGTCTTGCCCAAGGTGCCATGGGATTCGATAATAGAAATATGATGGATTAGGTTGTCATCCTTTTCGAGGTTCACGACGTACGATCCGGGATGGCAAAACAACGCAAAAGAAGAAAAGTGTCACGAAACTGATAAAAACGTTCGATTTTGGACTCCGAAAATAGGCTCAACTGAGCATGCTTGCTGCCCCCGTCGCAGAGCTCTCGGAGACCTTTCCAACGGTATGCTGTGCGCCGCGTAAATCATTACAGATCAAAAGTTATGGGCGAAGGAGCGACGGAGACCTGGTCGCAAGCCCCACGCGCTTGGCTTATGGGGTCAGCCTCTACGTGTAGCGAAGTTGTCTTGCCCAAGGTGCTGTGGGATTAGATAATAGAAATGTGATGGATTAGGTAGTCGTCCTTTTCGCGGCTCACGACGTACAATACAGGATGGAAAAATAATGCAAAAGCAGAAAAGTGTCCTAAAACTGGTAAAAACGTTCGATTTTGGGCTCTAAAAAATGGAGCAGCTAAGCAGGATTGCTGCTCGCATCGTAGATCTCTCAGAGAGCCTTCCAACTGTATGTTGTGCGCCGCGTAACTCCTTACGGATCAAAAGTTATGGGCAAACGAGCGACGGACACCTGGTCATAATCCCCACGTCCTTGGTTTGTGAGGCCAGCCTCGATGTGAAGCGAAGTTGTCTTGCCCAAGGTGCCGTGGGATTCGATAGTAGAAATGTGATGGATTAGGTTGTCGTTTTCTAGGCTCATGACGTACGATTCGGGAAGGAAAAACATAGCAAAATTGGAAAAATGTCCAAAAACTGATGAAAACGTTTGATTTTGGGCTTCAAAAATAGCCGCAGCCAAGCGGACCTGCTGCACTCGTCATAGAGCTCTCAGAGAGCTTTCCAACGGTATGCTGTGCGTCGTCTGACTCCTTACGGATCAAAAGTTATGGGCACCGGAGCGACGGAGACATGGTCCCAAGCCCGACGCCCTCAGTTTGTGGGCCCAGCCTCTACGTAAAACGAAGTTGCCTTGCCCAAAGTGCCATGGGATTCGATAATAGAAATGTGATTGACTAGGTTGTCGTCCTTTTCGTGGCTCATGATGTACGATCCGGGATGAAAAAACAACGCAAAAGAAGAAAAGTATCTCAAAACTGATGAAAACGTTCGATTTTGGTCTCTAAAATCAGGCGCAACCAAGCAGGCTTGCTACCCTCGTCGTAGAGCTCTCAGAGAGCTTTCCAACAGTATGCTGTACGCCGCGTAACTCCTTACGGATCAAAAGTTATGGGCATCAGAGCGACGGAGACCTGGTCCTAAGCCCCACACCCTCCGTTTGTTGGCCCCGCCTGTACGTGAAGTGAAGTTGTCTTGCCCAAGGTGTCATGGGATTCGATAATAGAAATTTGATGTATTAGGTTGTCGTCCTTTTCTCAGCTCATGACGTACAATCAAGAAAGAAAAAACAGCATAAAAGAAGAAAAGTGTCCCAAAACATATGAAAACGTTTGATTTTGGGCTCTGAAAATAGGAGCAGGCGAGCAGGCTTGCTGCCCTCGTCATAGAGCTCTCAGAGAGCTTTCCAACGGTATGTTGTGCGCCGCATAACTCCTTACGGATCAAAAGTTATGGGCACCGGAGCGACAGAGACATGGTCGCAAGCCAGATGTACTCGGTTTGCGGGCCCAGCCTCTACGTGAAGCAAAGTTGTCTTGCCCAAGGTGCCATGGGATTCGATAATAGAATTGTAATGGATTAGGTTGTCGTCCTTTTCGCCGCTCACCACGAACGATCCGGGACAGAAAAACAGCGCATAAGAAGAAAAGTATCCCGAAACTGATGAAAACATTCAATTTTGGGCTCCAGAAACAGGCGCAACATAGCATGTTTGCTGCCCCCGTTGTAGAGCAATTGGAGAGCTTTTCAACAGTATGTTGTGCGCCGCATAACTCCTTACGGATCAAAAGTTATGGGCACCGGAGCAACAGAGACCTGATCCCAATCCCCACGCCCTCGGTTTGCGGGCACAGCCTCTACGTGAAGCGAAGTTGTCTTGCCTAAGGTGGCGTGGGATTCGATAATAGAAATATGATGGATTAGGTTGTCATCCTTTTCGCGGCTAATGACGTACGATCCAGGACGAAAAAACAGCACAAAAGAAGAAAAGTGTCACGAAACTGATGAAAACGTTCGATTTTGGGCTCTGAAAACAAGCGCAGAGCTCTCGGAGGGCTTTCTAATGGTATGCTGTGCACCGCGTAACACCTTACGGATCAAAAGTTATTGGCAAAATAGCGACGGAGACCTGGTTCTAAGCCCTATGCCCTAGGTTTGTGGGCCCACCCTCAACGTGAAGCCAAGTTGTCTTGCCCAAGGTGCCCTGGGATACGATAATAGAAATGTGATAGATTAGGTGGTCGTCCTTTTCTAGGCTCACGACGTACGATCCTGGAAGGAAAAACATCTCAAAAGAAGAAAAGTGTCCCAAAACTAATGAAATCGTTTGATTTTGGGCTTCGAAAATAGGCATAGTCGTGCGGGCTTGCTGCCCTCGTCGTAGAGCTCTTGGAGAGCTTTCCAACGGTATGCTGTGCGCCACGTAACTCCTTATGGATCAAAAGTTACGGGCACCGGAGCAACGGAGACATGGTCCTAAGCCCGACGCCCTCGGTTTACGGGCCTAGCCTCTACGTGAAGTGAAGATTCCTTCCCAAGGTGCCATTGGATTCGATAATAAAAATGTGATGGATTAGGTTGTTGTCCTTTTCGCGGCTCACGACGTACGATCCGGGACGAAAAAACAACATAAAAGAAGAAAAGTATCCCAAAACTGATGAAAATGCTCGATTTTGGTCCCCAAAAACAGGCGCAGCCGAGCATGTTTGCTGCCCTCGTCACAAAGCTCTCAGAGAGCTTTTCAACGGTATGCTATGGGCCGCATAACTCCTTACAGATCAAAAGTTAATGGCATCGGAGCGACGGAGACCTGGTTCCAAGCCCCACGCCCTCAGTTTGCGGGCCCTGCCTCTATGCGAAGCGAAGTTGTCTTGCCTAAGGTGCCATGGGATTCGATAATAGAAATGTGATGGATTAGGTTGTCGTCATTTTCGCGGCTCACCACGTACGATCCGCGACGAAAAAACAGCGCAAAAGAAGAAAGTATCCCGAAATTGATGAAAATGTTCAATTTTGGGCTCAAAAAACAGGCGCAGCACAGTAGGCTTGCTGCTCCCGTCATAGAGCTCTCGAAGAGCTTTTCAACAGTATGTTGTAGGCCGCATAACTCCTTACGAATCGAAAGTTATGGGCATCGAAGCGACGGAGACCTGGTTCCAAGCCCCATGCCCTCAGTTTGAAGGCCCAGCCTTTACGCGAAGTGAAGTTGTCTTGCCCAAGGTGCCGTAGGATTCGATAATAGAAATATGATGGATTAGGTTGTCGCCATTTTCGCCGCTCACGACGTACGATCCGAGACGGAAAAATAGCACAAAAGAAGAAAAATGTCACAAAACTGATGAAAATGTTAGATATTTGGCGTCGAAAATAGGCGCAGCCGAGCAGGCTTGTTTCCCCCTTCGTAGAGCTCTTGGAGAGCTTTCAAACGGTATGATGTACGCCACATAACTCCTAATGGATCAAAAGTTATGGGCACCGGAGCCTTGGAGACCTGGTTCCAAGCCCCACACCCTCGATTTACGGGCCCAACCTCTACGTTAATTGAAATTATCTTGCCCAAGGTGTTGTGGGGTTCGTTAATAGAAATGTGATGGATTTGGTCGTCGTCTTTTTTGCAGCTCACAACGTACGATCCATGACGGAAAAACAGCGCAAAAGAAGAAAAATATCTCAAAACTGATGAAATCATTTGATTTTGGGCTTCAAAAATAGGCACAGTAGAGCAGGCTTGCTGCACTCGTCGTAGAGCTCTCGGAGAGCTTTCGAACGGTATGCTTTGCACCGCGTAACTCCTTACGAATCAAAAGTTATGGGCACCGAAGCGACGGAGACGTGGTCCCAAGCCCCACACCCTTGGATTGTGGGCTCAGCTTCTACGTGAAGCGAAGTTGTCTTGCCCAAGGTGCCGTGGGATTTGATAATAGAAATGTGATGGATTAGGTTGTCGTTCTTTTCGCGGCTCACAACGTACGATCCCGGACAGAAAAACAGCGCAAAAGAAGAAAAGTATCCCAAAACTAATGAAAACGTTCGATTTTGGGCTCCGAAAACAAGCGCAGCCTAGTAGGATGCCAGCCCCAGTCGTAGAGCTTTCCAACGGTATGCTGTGCGCCGTGTAAATCCTTACAGATTAAAAGATATGGGCACCGGAGCGACAGAGACCTGGTCCAAAGCACCACACCCTCGGTTTGCGGTCCCAGCCTCTACGTGAAGCGAAGTTGTCTTGCCCAAGGTGCCTTGGGATTCGATAATAGAAATGTGATGGATTAGGTTGTCGTCCTTTTCTAGGCTCACGACGTACGATTCGGGAAGAAAAAACAGCGCAAAAGAAGAAAAGTGTCCCAAAACTAATGAAAGCATTCGATTTTGGTCTCCGAAAATAGGAGCTGGCGAGAATGCTTGCTGCCCTCATCGTAGAGCTCTCGGAGAGCTTTCCAACGGTATGTTGTGTGCCGCATAACTCCTTACGGATCAAAAGTTATGGGCAAAGGAGCGATGAAGACCTGGTCCTAAGCCCCACGCCCTTCATTTGCAGGCCCAGCCTCGATGTGAAGCAAAGTTGTCTTGCCCTAGGTGCCGTGGGATTCGATAATAGAAATGTGATGGATTAGGTTGTCTTCGTTTTCTAGGCTCACGACGTACGATCCGGGAAGAAAAAATAGCGCAAAAGAAGAAAAGTGTCCCAAAATGGAAGAAAACATTTGATTTTGGGCTCCGAAATTAGCCGCAGCCGAGTGGGCCTGCTGCCCCCGTCATAGAGCTCTCGGAGAGCTTTCTAACGATATACTGTGTGCTGCGTAACTCCTTACGGATCAAAAGTTATGGGCACCGGAACGATAGAGACATGGTCCTAAGCCCGATGCCCTCGGTTTGCGGGCCCAGCCTCTACGTGAAATGAAGTTTCCTTGCCCAAGGTGCCATGGGATTCGATAATAGAAATGTGATGGATTAGGTTGTAGTCCTTTACGCGGCTCACGACGTACGATCCGAGACGGAAAAACAATGCAAAATAAGAAAAGTATCCCGAAACTGATGAAAATGTCCGATTTTGGACTCTGAAATCAGGCGCAGCAATGTAAGATTGCTGCCCTCGTCGTAGAGCTCTCGGAGAGCTTTCCAACAGTATGCTGTGCACCGCGTAACTTCTTACGGATCAAAAGTTATGGGCACCAGAGCGATGGAGACCAAGTCCCAAGCCCCACGCCCTCGATTTGCGGGCCCCACCTCTACGTGAGGTGAAATTGTCTTTCCCAAGATGCCGCGAGATTCGATAATAGAAATGTGATGGATTAGGTTGTCGTCCTTTTCGCGGTTCACAACGTACGATTCGGGACGAAAAAACAGTGCAAAATAAGAAAACTATTCCAAAACTGATGAAAACGTTCAATTTTAGGCTCCAAAAATAGGTGCAGCAGTGCAGGCTTGCTACCCCCGTCGTAGAGCTCTCAGAGAGCTTTCCAATGGTATGCTGTGTGCCGCGTCAATCCTTACGGATCAAAAGTTTTGGGCAGCGGAGCGACGGAGACCTGGTGTCAAGCACCACGCCCTCGGTTTGCGGGCAAAGCCTCTACGTGAAGCGAAGTTGTCTTGCCCAAGGTGTCGTGGGATTCGATAATAGAAATGTGATGGATTAGGTTGTCGTCCTTTTCTAGGCTCACGACGTACGATCCGGGAAGAAAAAATAGCGTAAAAGAAGTAAAGTGTCCCAAAATGGATGAAAATGTTCGATTTTGAGCTCTGAAAATAGGAGCAAGCGAGCAGGCTTGCAGCCCTCGTCGTAGAGCTCTCAGAGAGCTTTCCAACGGTATGCTGTGCGCCGCGTAAGTCTTTACGGATCAAAAGTTATGGGCACCGGAGCGACGGAGATATGGTTCCAAGCCCGACGGCCTCGGTTTGCGAGCCCAGCCTCTACGTGAAGCGAAGTTGTCTTTCCCAAGGTGCCGTGGGATTCGATAATAGAAATGTGATGGATTAGGTTGTCATTCTTTTCGCGGCTCATGACGAACGATCAGGGACGAAAAAACAACGCAAAAGAAGAAAAGCGTCCAAAAATTGATGAAAACATTCAATTTTGAGATCCAAAAACTAGCGCAGCCGAGCAGGTTCACTGCCCCCGTTTTACAGCTCTCGGAGAACTTTCCAACGGTATGCTGTGCGCCGCGAAACTCCTTACGGATCAAAAGTTATGGGCACTGGAGCGACGGAGACCTGGTCCCAAGTCCCACGCCTTCGGTTTGCGGGCCTAGCCTCTACGTGAAGCGAAGTTGTCTTGCCAAAGGTGCCATGGGATTCGATAATAGAAATGTGATGGATTAGGTTGTCGTCCTTTTCGCGGATAACCACGTACGATCCGGACGGAAAAACTGCCCAAAAGAAGAAAAGTATCCTGAAACTGATGAAAACGTTCGATTTTGGACTCCAAAAATAGGCGCAGCATAACAGGCTTACTGCCCCCATCGTAGAGCTCTCGAAGAGCTTTTCAACGGTATGCTGTGCGCCACGTAATTCCTTACTTATCAAAAGTTATGGGCACCGGAACGACGGAGACTTGGTCCCAAGCCCCACGCCCTTGGTTTGCGGGCTTAGCCTCTACGTGAAGCGAAGTTGTCTTGCCCAAGGTGTCGTGGGATTCGACAATAGAAATGTGATGGATTAGGTTGTCGTCCTTTTCGCGGCTCACGACGTACGGTCCAGGACGGAAAAACAGCACAAAAGAAGAAAATTGTCACGAAACTGATGAAAACGTTCAATTTTGGGCTCCGAAAACAGGCGCAGCCGAACAGGCTTGCTACCCCTGTTGTAGAGCTCTCGGAGACCTTTCCTACGGTATGTTGTGCGCCACGTAAATCCTTACGGATCAAAAGTTTTGGGCGAAGGAGCGACGAGGACCTAGTCCAAAGCCCCACGCCCTCAGTTTGCTGTCCCAGCCTCTACGTGAAGCGAAGTTGTCTTCCCCAAGGTGCCATGGTATTCGATAATAGAAATATGATGGATTAGGTTGTCGTCCTTTTCGAGGCTCACGACGTACGATCCAGGACGGAAAAACAGCGCAAAAGCAGAAAAGTGTTCTGAAACTGATGAAAACGTTCGATTTTGGGCCACAAAAATAGGAGCAGCAGTGTAGGCTTGCTGCCTTCGTCGTAGAGCTCTCAGATAGCTTTCCAACGGTAAGCTGTGCGCTACGTAACTCCTTACGGATCAAAAGTTAAGGGCAAATGAGCGACGGAGACCTGGTCCTATGCCCCACGCCCTCAGTTTTCGGGCCCAGCCTCGACGTGAAGCGAAGTTGTCTTGCCCAAGGTGCCGTGGGATTCGATAATAAAAATGTGATGGATTAGGTTGTCGTCCTTTTCTAGGCTCACGGCGTACGATCCGGGAAGGAAAAATAGCGCAACAGAAGAAAAGTGTCCCTAAACTAATGAAAACGTTAGATTTTGAGCTTTGAAAACAGTCGCAGCCAAGCGGACCTGCTGCCCCCTTCGTAGAACTCTCAGAGAGCTTTCCAACGGTATGATGTGCGCCGCATAACTCTTTACGGATCAAAAGTTATTGGCACCGGAGCGACAGAGACATGGTCCCAAGCCCGACGCCCTCGGTGTTCGGGGCAAGCCTCTACGTGAAACGAAGTTGCCTTGCCCAAGGTTGTGAGGCCCGACCTCGATTTACGTGTGATACCTCGTTTCATGTGCCCTAATATAGATTTGCGTGCTTGACCTAGGTTTAAGAATTGTGTTCGTTTTGTGTGCCATGCATTGAATTACGTGCATTCATTTAGGGTTGCATGCATTTACTAGAAAAACATGTATTCATCTCGTAGTTCATGTCCTACCTCGTAGTGCGTGCCCTAGACCTAGGAAAGCGTGTCCTCACGCTAATCAAGAAAGCATCTTACACGAAGCACTAGGTCATTAATCAATCCTACAAAATCCACTAACTATTATTAAATTACTAATTCAACCCACTAGAAGACAAAATCTCACAAAAAGCTAGACATTCCTTATTCTTTATTCCTTATTCTTTTTGCACTTTCAACACACAATTAAATAATGCACATAAGATGACAAAAAATCAGATTTTTTATTGCCTTGGCCGACCACTACAAGGGCTTTGTGCTTGCTTGTTCAATTCAACTTAATTCCCAGACAAACTATGACATTCTATGACACAAATGCATTAAAAAATTGCTCAAAAATCTCCTCAAAACCCCACCATTCTCAACCAAACACTCCTTGCCCATGCTAGGAATTTCAAAATACTTCTTGAAGACACAAAAAGCTGAATTACAAAGCTCAAGGCCGACCACTTGCATCAAGAATTGCAAAAGCCTTCATTCTTTGTCAATTCCTCTCATTCTTCTCACATTTCTCTCTCTCCCTCTCATTCTTCTCTCTCTCTCTCGGCCTTGGCTGAGTTTTATCTTGCCTTTGCTCATCTTCATCAATCCATGGTGCATCAAGACAAACAACAAGCAAAGAAACTCGATCAAGCTAGCTAAGATGCAAGAATCACACATGCATGCTCTTTGAGACACCATTTCGGCCTAGGTGAGTTTACTAGCTTCCATTTCTTTTCTTCTTGTTTTAACCACATGCATGTACTAAGAACTTGGCCACTAAGCTAGGAAAAATAGAGAGAAATCGGGTGGTGTCTTGGCTAAGCAAGGAAGAAGAAGAAAATTGTGCTTCATCAAGTTTTGTGCATCTTCTTGTTGATTTGCTAAGGTGAGGGCTAAAACCTTTTGAAAATCCTTCAAAAATCCACATGCATGCTCTTAAATGTATGTATTTGCTTCTGTACTTGAGTTATTTGTGTGTTCATAAGCTTTTACAACCATGCATGGCAAGATTTTGGCTTGAAGGTGATGATAGATGAAATCGGTTTTGTTGACAGCTCTCTGACTTGTTTTTGGGAGGTGAGTTTGGCTAGGCAAATGATGTTTAAAGTGCATGAAAATTGGTAGGTAACTATTTTTGCCAGTTTTGAACATTTTTCGCAGAAATAGGCCAAAGTTAATTTTGACTCTAAGGTCCTCAAAATGGAAAATCATTAAAATGTGTCCAAATCTGGAAGTCTGGGAAAAATGAAGCAGGTTTTGGCAGATGCACTGACCTTGTGGAACGAACCTGTTTTGACTTAGTAAATGATGTCCAAAATGCATTAAATTTGGTGTACTGCTAGGCTTTTCAGTTCTGGACATTTTTGTCAGAAATGGACTAAGGCTAAATCTGACCCTAAGGACCTCAAAAACGACAATTATTGAAATGTGTGCAAATCTGGACAGTTTTGTGCAATCCCACTGTTTTGGCCATAACTATTGATCTCGAACTCCAAATGATGCAATGTTTGTTTTTGATTTTAGTTCACTTCTTAAGATTTAATTTTACATCTTATACACTGGAATTGGAGATTTTTTGCTTGTCTTAATGATTGTGAGAAAACAGCCTATTGCAGTGAGGGTTTCATTTAGTTATATGCTTAGAAAATTTGTTGTAACTTCTCTTGTGGTATTAATTTCTTTGGATTGTGGCATTGGGATGTTATGTGGACTGTTTTGAGTACTTGGGGATGTTTGGATTAATTGATGCTTGGCTTGAGATTGATTTGAGTGGACTTGGGGCTTAATCGCACGGGTAAGCACGAAATAGAAACCCTAGCAACTAGGTAAACATGCTAAGTGTTGATCCTTTGAATATTGGGTGTAATTATATGCTTAGTAGGCTGCCCGTAGTTTCCCTTATAGCCCTAAATGTGATTTTGATTCGTTGCATGTTGACAAATAGGCCTTTCTTGCATCCGAACCACGTAGATTATTGTTGCATGTTGAATAACCTTATTATTTGATTACGTGGACGTTGAAATGAGTTATATGACTTGAATTACGTGCGTTACATGGCTGCCCATTTAATGTTCATATAACTCCATATGCTTTTCAAGTGAAATTACTTGTCTATTCGTGCCTCGCTTGTTTACTTGTCAATGTACAATGTTATGACTATCCGGAGGCAACCTACTTTGTTGTCCTCCTAATGTGTTATATTAAATGTCATAAATGTGCATTGCATACAAGGTTGCAACCTTTCATTCTGGCATGGTAGCGTTCACGCACACCGGGCGGTATCGGGCTTGCCGGTGCAACCGTGACTACCATGGTCCCATTCTCTCTCTCGCTTGGGGGCTAGACTTCCTCAAAGAGTTGGGTCATAGGATTTCGGGGTACATCCGAAGTACACCCACTTGGCGTGTTAAGGGGATGATTTGAAGTCGGCTGAAACAACTGAGAGCAAAAGCTCACTGTATCCTTTTTCTATGTGTATAAGTACTCTCGCTTGGCTCCTAGAGAACCTCGAGGAGGAAAGACTGGTAATTGTGTTCCTTTACTTTATATTATTGTTATGTACTTAATTGTGTTATATTCATGCTTGCAAAAAGGATTTTCATAAGTTGAACCGGAAAATGAGTTTCAAAACCTATTTCTCGTTCACCCTCGCTGAGTTCATAAGGACTCACCCTCTTTTATCATCTCAGGTGAAGAAGATCAAGAACAGGTACCTAGGGACGATGTGCCTAACGATGATTCCTTGGAGTGACTGCCTATCCTATGTGCTTTGCGTGAATATGGCTATTTGTGAACTATGCTACTTGAAGACTATTTCTTTTATGTTGCTCAATGTTTGTATTGTAAAAGACCCCCGTTGTAATTTGGGGTCTAATTTTGGTTTGTACTGATATTAACTAGACAAACACTAGACACTACTATGATCGTTTAGCTATTATTACTGCTAGTATCTATAATAGGATTATGAAGTATTAGGTAAAGGCTAAGTAAAATGAACCAACCAAATCTTAAGCAGGTACACGTTATTAAGCTAAGATCAACAGGTACTTTTGTAACGAGGATAAACAAACAAACGAGACATAGTATCACCTTAGTTTCTAATCAGACGAGACATCAAGATAACCAGTAGGCATTTTAATTGATGGTAAATAGTAATCCTAGTTGGAAATGAAATTGAGATGATAAATTTGAGGCATTTAGAGAATTAGGTCAAACCAAAGAGCCCAATTACAGCCGTTATGCTGCCGGTTTTTTGAAAAATTTTAGAGTTTAGGCCAAAACGTTAAGTGTTAAATCTTCATGAACAGTTAAGTACGAGACGTGACTTGAATGTTTAGATCACACCCTAGTCTAACCTATATAGGCCGGGTTGGGGCGTGACAGTTTATATAAGAATGGTATCAGAGCTTAGATTGCTTTAGCCGGGTTTAACTCTCGGACCATGGGTAGAACCCTAAGATAATTAGGATGATTTGTTTATATGTTATTGTGTGATAATGTTAAATGTGCCTTCTATGTTTTATGTGCTTAAGTGATTAACATGTCTTAATTGTTTCTAGAATTATGTTGCATTAAATTCTTGTTTATTGTATTTCAAGTAAATTGTGCATCGTATTCTGTGCCTATAGATGGCTGGCCCTAGTACCCGCACTACTAATAGGAGCGGTGAACCCCAAAAGACCGGAGATGCCTATCAAACTAATCCCGGTATAGCTATGTTTAACATGATGGCAAATGTCATGGATCACGTATCACGAGTGATGGAGCGCCAAGATACACGTGAGGCCAACAACAACAGGAATGATGGCAACCATGGGATGCATAGCAGAATGAGAGAGTTCATTGACTTTCGCCCGTCTAAATTCCACGGGGAAGCTGATGATGAGAAAGCAGAGGCTTGGCTGTCCGACGTCGAGAAGATTTTCAGGCCACTTGATTATACTGATGAAGAGAAGGTGGAGTTTGCTATGTTTCTGTTGCACAGGGATGCTGAACATTGGTGGCACACTGTGGAGGCACTATGGGAAACTGATCAGACACCTCGCTTGTGGGGAAATTTCGTTAAGGCATTTAAGGAAAAATATGTACCTGCAGTTTCCAGGCAGAGGCAGATTGAGGAGTTCATGCACTTGACTCAGGGTAACATGACGGTGGCCCAGTACGAGGCTCGTTTTGACCGACTATCCCGTTATGCTCAATATATGGTTAGTACTCCGGAGGCGAAGATGTGGAAATTTACGACTGGATTGAGGCCAGAGATTCAGGACCAGTTGGCTTCTCATGACTTCGATACCTATTCTGCTCTCTTTGCTACTGCCTCTCGAGTTGAGAAGAGGAAACTAGATAGAGCCCGTTCGAGTCAGCCGAACAAGAAACCATACCAGCCTCCAGGTCAGCCGAGGAAATTCCAGGGCCAGAGCCAGAACAGACCAGTGAATAACCATGGCCCGACGAAAGCGCCATCAGCCTCTTCTACCCGCGGATCCACAGGTAGTTCACCTACTACTCAGTCTGTCAACTATTCTTACTGTGACAAGAAGGGTCATACTGAGGCCCAGTGCTGGAAGAAGTCAGGACGATGTATGAGGTATGGCAGTGATCGGCATCAAATCAAGGATTGCCCTAAACGACAGGCAGGACAGAATCAGGTTAAACCAATTGTTAGAGGCAAGACTCCAGTTCCCAGAGTCCAGGCTCGAGCTTATGCTATCGAGTGCGAGGAGCTTCCAGATAAGACCGCTGTTGTTGAAGGTACATTCTTCATACTGAATCAACCTGTTAGGATGCTAATTGATCCGGGTGCTACTCATTCATTTATTACTCTCTTATGTGTGGAACGTGTGAAACTGAAAGTTGTATGTTTGCCATACGAAGTAGAAGTTGGTACTCCGATGGGTTCTAAACTTGTTACAAGCTCAGCTTGTAAAACATGTAAAATCCAAATTAAGGATAGGGAATTCTCAGCCAATCTTATTGTATTACCTTTTTGAGACTATGAAGTCATTTTAGGGATGAACTGGCTGGCAAAACATCATGTCCAACTAGATTGCCGGACGAAGATTATAACGTTCCGGGTACCTGGTCAACCAATACTGGAGGTAATGGGTCGAAGAGATTTCACCGGGAGTTCCATCATTTCATCTATGAAAGCAATGAAGTCCTCGAGAAAAGGGTGTAGCGGATACTTAGCTTACCTCATCAACAAGCCGTCAGATAAAGCTAAGTTGGAGGAGATGCCAGTGATCAAAGACTATGCGGATGTGTTTCCAGAAGAATTGCCCGGTTTATCCCAAAATCGGGAGATCGAGTTCGTTATAGAGCTACTGCCTGGTACCCAGCCGATATCTAAAGCTCCCTATCATATGGCACCGGCCGAGCTACAGAAATTGAAGGACCAATTGCAAGGATTGTTGAAGAAGGGGTTTATTCAACCAAGTTCTTTACCGTGGCGTGCACCAGTTCTATTTGTGAAGAAGAAAGACGGAACGTTGAGGCTATGCATTGATTACCGAGGATTGAACCAAGTGACTGTCAAGAATAAATACCCACTTCCCCTGATCGACGAGTTGTTTGATCAACTTCAAGGAGCCAAAGTGTATTCGAAACTCGACTTGAGGCAAGGGTACTATCAGTTACGGATCAAAAAAGAAGATGTGCCTAAAATAGCTTTCAGGACAAGATACGGGCATTATGAATATGTGGTGATGCCATTTGGACTAACTAATGCCCCTGCAGCTTTTATGGATTTGATGCACAGGGTGTTTCAACCCTACTTGGACCAATTTGTGGTGATCTTTATTGATGATATTTTGGTATACTCGAAATCCGAGGCGGAGCATGAACAACATCTGCGGTTGGTACTGTAGAAACTTCGAGAGCATCAATTGTATGCAAAGTTTAGCAAGTGTGAATTTTGGTTGCAATAGATTGCATTTTTTAGGCATATCATATCCTAAGAGGGAATAGCAGTGGATCCAGCGAAGATAGAAGTAGTAATGTCTTGGAAGAAGCAGGAAAATGTTACAGAGGTTCGGAGTTTTCTTGGTCTAGCCGGCTATTATCGGAGATTCGTGAAGGATTTCTCTAAGATTGCAGGACTGCTTACAAAGCTCACTCAAAAGAAAACAAAGTTCGTGTGGGATGATAAGTGTGAGAACAGCTTTCAAGAGTTGAAGAAAAGATTGACTACCGCACTTGTTCTTGCATTGCCCGAAGGAAGTCAAGGTTTTGTAATCTATAGCGATGCTTCGAAGGAAGGATTGGGTTGTGTGCTGATGCAAAATGGTAGAGTGATTGCGTATGTTTCTAGGAAACCAAAGCCGTATGAATTGAACTACCCGACGCATGATTTGGAGTTAGCGACTATTGTGTTTGCACTCAAGAAATGGAGGCATTATCTGTGGGGTAAAAAGTTTGATGTATTTACTGATCACAAGAGCTTGAAATAGTTGTTCTCTCAAAAAGAGTTGAATATGAGGCCAAGGCGGTGGATGGAGCTTTTGAATGATTATAACTGCACAATCAATTATGTGCCCGGTAAAGCGAAGGTAGTTGCAGATGCCTTAAGTAAGAAAGCAAGCATGGCAAAATTGGAAGTCAAGGTACAGGAGTTGTTGGAGGAAGCATTTTTGTGGAAACCACAATTGACTCATAAAGGGTTACTTTTTGCCACTACGCAAGTTCAATCTACCTTGTTATCCGAGTTACGAGAGGCTCAACAGAAGGACCAACAATTTCAGAAGATTAAAGAAAGCAACACAGATTTCAAGTTTCATGATGATGGTGTTTGGAGGTTTAGGAATCAGATTTATGTTCCTAATGAACCAAAGCTAAAAAAGAAGATTCTTGAAGAAGCCCATAATTCAAGATATACTATTCATCCTGGTGGAACAAAGATGTACCGGGATTTGAAGCAACACTATTGGTGGATTAGGTTGTCATCCTTTTCGCGGCTCACGACGTACTATACAGGATGGAAAAACAACGCAAAAGTATAAAAGTGTCCTGAAACTGATGAAAACGTTTGATTTTGGGCTCCAAAAAATGGAGCAGCTCAACAGGCTTACTGCCCCAGTCGTAGAGCTCTCGGAGACCTTTCCAACAGTATGTTGTGCACCGCGTAAATCATTACGTATCAAAAGTTATGGGCAAAGGAGCGACGGAGACTTGGTCCCAAGCCACACGTGCTCGGCTTGTGGGCTCAGCCTCTACGTGAAGTGAAGTTGTCTTGCCCAAGGTGTTGTGGGATTCGATAATAGAAATGTGATGGATTAGGTTGTCATCCTTTTTGCGGCTCACGACGTACGATACAGGATGGAAAAACAACGCAAAAGTAGAAAATTGTCCTAAAACTGATGAAAACGTTCGATTTTGGGCTCCAAAAAATGGAGCAACTCAGCAGGCTTGCTTCCCCTGTCGTAGAGCTCTCGGAGAGCTTTCCAACTGTATGCTGTGCGCCGCGTAACTCCTTACGAATCAAACGTTATCGGCAAAGGAGCAACGGAGACCTGGTCCTAAGCCCCACGCCCATGGTTTGCAGGCCCAGCCTCGACGTGAAACGAAGTTGTCTTACCCAAGGTGCCGTGGGATTCGATAGTAGAAATATGATGGAATAAGTTGTCGTCGTTTTCTAGGCTCATGACGTACGATTCGGGAAGGAAAAACAGAGCAAAAGAGGAAAAGTATCCCAAAACTGATGAAAACGTTCGATTTTGGGCTCCAGAAACAGACGCAGCCTAGCAAACCTGCTACCCCTATCGTAGTGCTCTCAGAGAGCTTTCCAACAGTATGCTGTGCGTCACGTAACTCCTTACGGATCAAAAGTTATGGGCACCGGAGCGACGAAGACATAGTCCCAAGCCCGACGCCCTCAGTTTACTGGCCCAGCCTCTACTTGAAACAAAGTTTCCTTGCCCAAGGTGCCATGGGATTCGATAATAGAAATGTGGTGGATTAGGTTGTCGTCCTTTTCGCGGCTTACGACGTACGATCTGGGACGGAAAAACAACGCAAAAGAAGAAAAGTATCCCGAAATTGATAAAAATGTTTGATTTTGGTATCCGAAATCAGGCGCAGCCGAGCAGGATTGCTGCCCCCGTCAAAGAGCTCTCGGAGAGCTTTCCAACATGATGCTGTGCGCCGCGTAACTCCTTACGGATCAAAAGTTATGGGCACTAGAGTGACGGAGACCTGGTCCCAAGCCCCACGCCCTCCGTTTGCGGGCCCCGCATCTACGTGAAGCGAAGTTGTCTTGCCCAAGGTGCAGTGGGATTCGATAATAAAAATGTGATGTATTAGGTTGTCGTCCTTTTCTAGGCTCACGCCGTACAATCCGGGTAGAAAAAACGGCGCAAAAAAGAAAAGTGTCCCAAAACTGATGAAAATGTTTGATTTTGGGCTCCAAAAACAAGAGCAGGTGAGCAGGCTTACTGCCCTCGTCATAGAGCTCTCAACAAGCTTTTCAACTGTATGTTGTGCGCCGCGTAACTCTTTACGGATCAAAAGTTATGGGCACCGGAGCGACAGACAAGGTCCAAAGCCCAACGCCCTCGATTTGCAGGCCCAGCCTCTACGTGAAGCGAAGTTGTCTTGCCCAAGGTGCCATGGGATTCGATAATAGAAATGTGATGGATTAGGTAGTCATCCTTTTCGCCGCTCACCACGAACGATCCGGGACGAAAAAATAGTGTAGAAGAAGAAAAGTATCCCAAAACTGATGAAAACGTTCAATTTTGGGCTCCAGAAACAGGCGCAGCATAGCATGCTTGCTGCCCCCGTCGTAGAGCTCTTGGAAAGCTTTTCAACGGTATGTTGTGCACTGCGTAACTCCTTACGGATCAAAAGTTATGGGCACCGGAGTGACAGACCTGGTCCCAAGCCCCACGCCCTCGATTTGCGAGCTCAGCCTCTACGTGAAACGAAGTTGTCTTGCCCAAGGTGTCGTGGGATTTGATAATAGAAAGGTGATGGATTAGGTTGTCATCCTTTTCGCGGCTCACGACGTACGATCTAGGACGGAAAAATAGAGCAAAAGAAGAAAAGTGTCATGAAACTGATGAAAACGTTCGATTTTGGACTCCAAAAATAGGTGCAGAGCTCTCGGAGGGCTTTCCAACGATATGCTGTGCGCCGCGTAACACCTTACGGATCAAAAGTTATGGGCAAAAGAGCGACGGAGACCTGGTCCTAAGCCCCACGCCCTCGGTTTGCGGGCCCAGCCTCGACGTGAAGCGAAGTTGTCTTGCCCAAGGTGCCATGGGATTCGATAATAGAAATGTGATGGATTAGGTTGTCATCCTTTTCTAGGCTCACGACGTACAATCCGTGAAGGAAAAACAGCTCAAAAGAAGAAAAATATCCCAAAACTAATGTAAACGTTCAATTTTGAGCTCCGAAAATATGTACAACCGTGCGGGCTTGCTACCCTCGTCGTAGAGCTCTCGGAGAGCTTTCGAACGGTATGCTCTGCGCCACGTAACTCCTTACGGATCAAATGTTATGGGCACCGGAGCAACGGACACATAGTCCCAAGCCCGACGCCCTCGGTTTGCCGGCCCAGCCTCTACGTGAAGCGAAGATGACTTACGCAAGGTACCATTGGATTCGGTAATAAAAATGTGATGGATTAGGATGTCGTCCTTTTCGTGGCTCACGACGTACAATCCAGGACGGAAAAACAACGCAAAAGAAGAAAAGTGTCCCGAAATTGATGAAAACACTCAATTTTGGTCCCCAAAAACAGGCACAACCGATCATGCTTGCTGCCCCTGTCCTGGAGCTCTCGGAGAGCTTTCCAATGATATGCTGTGCATTGCATAAATCCTTACGAATCAAAAGTTATAGGCACTGGAGTGACAGAGACCTGGTCCCAAGCACCATGCCCTCGGTTTGCGGGTCTAGCCTCTAGGTGAAGCGAAGTTGTCTTGCCCAAGGTGCGGTGGGATTCGATAATAGAAATGTGATGGATTAGGTTGTCATCATTTTCTAGGCTCACGACGTACGATCCGGGAAGGAAAAACAGCTCAAAAGAAGAAAAATGCCCCAAAACTGATGTAAACGTTCGATTTTGGGCTCCGAAAATAGGCACAGCCGTGCGGGCTTACTGCCCTTGTTGTAGAGCTCTCGGAGAGCTTTCCAACGGTATGCTGTGCGCCACGTAACTCCTTACGAATCAAAAGTTATGGGCACTGGAGCAACGGAGATATGGTCCCAAGCCCGACGCCCTCGGTTTGCGGGCCCAGCCTCTACGTGAAGCGAAGATGCCTTGCCCAAGGTGCCATTGGATTCAATAATAAAAATGTGATGGATTAAGATGTCATCCTTTTCGCGGCTCACGACGTACAATCCTTGACGGAAAAACAACGCAAAAGAAGAAAAGTGTCCTGAAACTGATGAAAACGCTCAATTTTGGTTCCCAAAAACAGGCGCAACAGAGCATGCTTACTGCCCCCATCCTGGAGCTCTCGGAGAGCTTTCCAATGGTATGCTGTGCGCCGTGTAAATCCTTACAGATCAAAAGTTATAGGCACCGGAGTGACAGAGACCTGGTCCCAAGCACCACGCCCTCGGTTTGCGGGCCTAGCCTCTAGGTGAAGCGAAGTTGTCTTGCCCAAGGTGCCGTGGGATTCGATAATAGAAATGTGATGGATTATGTCATGCCCCAACCCGGCCTATGAAGGTTAGACTAGGGTGTGATCTAAACGTTCATATCATTTCACGTACTTAACCGTTCATGAAGATTTAACGCTTAACGTTTTGGCCTAAACTCCAAAATTTTTCGGTAAACCGGCAGCATAACGGCTGTAATTGGGCTATTTGGTTTGACCTAATTCTCTAAACGCCTCAATTATTCAAATCATTAATCCAATTCCATTAAGGACTCCTATTTGTCACAAACCGATTTGCCTACTAGTTTATCTTGAAAGTCTCGTTTGGTTAATAAGCCTAACATGATAACTATGTCACGTTTATTTGTCAATTTCCTATCATGCAAGTACCTATTATCCTTTAGTTTGCAAATGAGCACCTAAGTGAAATTAGATAGAATTAACTTAGTTGATTGTTCACCTAGTGGTTTGAATGCCTACGATAACTACTAATGAAGAAAATGAAAGCAAACAACCAAATAAAAGTTCATCCGGTTATAGATAGTACAATCCCAGAATTAGACCCAAATTACAACGGGGTCATTTACATCAATAAAATGAGTAGTTTGCAATCAAACACAACATCCATATAGCAACCACTTTCAGGCAAAGCACAAAAGCATGTAGGGACAGGCAATCACTCCAAGGAATCATCGTTAGGCACATCGTCCTCGGGTACTTGTTCTTGATCTTCTTCACCTAAGATGATAAAAGAGGGTGAGTCCTTATGAACTCAGCGAGGGGGAAAGAGAAATAGGTTTTGAAACTCATTTTCCGGTTCAACTTATGAAAATCCTTTTGCAAGCATGAATGTAACAATAATATAAGTACAAGAACAGAAATACCAGTCTTTCCTCCCCGAGGTTCTCTAGGAACCAAGCGAGAGTACTTATACACACAGTAAAAGGATACGGTGAGCTTTTGCTCTCAGATCAGTTCCAGAATCAGTTGTTGCGGCCGACTTCAAATCATCCCCCAAACACGCCAGGTGGGTGTACTCCGGATGTACCTCGAAATCCTACGACCCAACTCTCCGAGGAAGTCTAGCCCCCAAGCGAGAGAGGGAATGGGACCATGGTAGTCACGGGTGCACCGGCAAGCCCGATGCCGCCCGGTGTGCGTGATCGCTACCATGCCAACAAGAAAGGTTGCAACCTTGTATGCAATGCACATTCATGACAGGTAATATATCACAGTAGGAGGACAACAAAGTAGGTTGCCTCCGGACAGTCATAAGATTGCACATTGACAGGTAAACAAGCTGGGCACGATAAGACAGGAAATTTCACTTGAAAGGCATATAGAGTTATATGAAAATTAAACGGGCAGTCATGTAACACATGTAAAACAGGCCATATAACTCATTAAGAAGCCCACGTGATCAAGTGATAAGATTATTCAACATGCAATGACATCAATCATGGGTTCGGGTGCAAGAAAAGCTTATTTGTCAACATGCAATGGTCAAAATCACATTTGAAGTTATAAGACATTTACAGGCAGCCCACTAAGCATATAATTCCCACACAATGTCCAATTGATCAATACTTAGCAAAACTACCTAGTCATTAGGGTTTCCATTTCATGTATATTCGTGCAATTTGAGCCTCAACCCAACTCAAGTCAATCTCAAACCATGCATCATTTAATTCAACATCCTCAAACGTTCAAAACATTCCACACAATATCCCGTAGTTATAATCCCAAGCATTTAATTCAACAAGAGGAGTCACAACAATTTTTCTAAGCACAACATTAAGTGAAACCCTTACTGCAATAGGCTGTCTTCTCACAATCAATCGGATAAGCAAACAATCTCCAAATTCAGTGAATAAGATGTCAAATTAAATCTTAAGAAGTTAACTAAAATTAGAAACAAACCTTGCATCAATTGGAGTTCGGGATCATTAGATATAGCCGAAACAGTGGAATAGCACAAAACTGTCCAGATTTGCACACTTTTCCGAAATTGACGTTTTTGAGGTCCTTAGGGTCAGTTTTAGCCTTGGTCCATTTCTGACAAAATTGTCCAGAACTGAAAAATATAGCAGCACACCAAATTTCATGCATTTTGGACATCATTTACTAAGTCAAATATGGTTCATTCCACAAGGTCAGTGCATCTGCCAAAACCTGCTTCATTTTTCCAGATTTCCAGATTTGGTCACATTTTAAAGATTTTCCATTTTGAGGACCTTAGAGTCAAAATTAGCTTCCGCCTATTTCTGTGAAAAATGTTCAAAACTGTCCCAACTAGTCACCTACCAATTTTCAAGAATTGTCAACATCATTTGCCTATCTAAACTTACCTCGAACAGACTGGTCAGAGAGCTGTCAACAATTTCGACTTCACCTAGCCTAATTTTCAAGCCAAGATCTTGCCATGAATGGTTGTTTAAGCTTATGAACGACCATATAACTCAAGTACAGAAGCAAATACATACATTTATGAGCATGCATGTGAATTTTTGAAGAGTTTTCAAAAGGTTTTAGTCCTCACCTTAGCAATCAACCACAAAGATGCACAAAAACTTGTTGAAGCTTCAAATCTCTTCTTCTTCTTGCTTAGCCGAGATTCCAACTAGCTTTTCTCTATTTTTCCTAGCTTAGTAATCAATCTCTTAGCACATGCATGAGGTTAGAACAAAAAGAAAAGAAATGGAAGCTTAAAAACTCACCAAGGCCAAAAATGGTGACTCAAAATGCTTGCATGTGTGTTTCTTGCATCCTAGCTTGCTTGGGTGAGTTTCTTTGCTTGTGGTTTGTCTTGATGCACCATAGGATGATGAAGATGATCTAAGAGGTGGAGAGAACTCAACCAAAACCGAAATGGAGAGAGAGAGTAAGAGGGAGAGAGAGAAAATGTGAGGAAAGTGAGAGAAATGAGAGAAAAATGAGGCTTTTGCAAAAGTTGATGCATATGTTGGCCTTGGGCATGCAAAAATTCAGATTTGTGTCATCTTTTGAATTGTTTTAACATGTGTGTAAGAGAATGTTGGGTATTTAGGGATTTTAGGTAGAATAGAATATAGGATATGTTTAGAGGTTTGTGAGATTTTGTCTTGTAGTGAGTTTAAAATATAATATTTAGGTGTTAGTGGATTTTGTAGAGATTTGAATTAGGATGATAATAATAGTTAGTGGTGTTTGTAGGATTATTTTATAGTCTAGTGCTTTGTGTAGGATTCTTTATTGATTAGCATGCGGGCATGCTTTCCTAAGTCTAGGGCACGCACTACGAGACACACACAGAAATCAATACAGGGCATGAATCACGAGGTAGACACAAATTACGAGGTAAGACACGGACTTCAAGACTAATGCATGCAATCCTAGGTGAATGCACGTAAACCAATGCAAGGCACGTAATTCAATGCAATGCACGCAAATCGATGTACGACTCTTAAACCTAGGTTAAGGTACGCAGTTCAAGGTTAGGGCACACAAAATGAGGTAACGCACATACATCAAGGTCAGGGCACGTATTTCTAGGTACCGCACGTGAGTCAGGGATTAGGACACACTATTCTAGGTCAAGGCACGTATGATGAGGTATGCACGAAAACCAAGACAGGACACGTAATCCAAGGTCGGTCATATAATTAGGGTTCTATGGCCCGCAAATCAAGGTAACACACGTTATTCGGGGTCGAGCCTCACAGATTAGGTTGTCGTCCTTTTCTAGGCTCACGACGTACGATTCGGGAAGAAAAAATAGTGCAAAAGAAGAAAAGTAATCCAAAACTGATGAAAACGTTCAATTTTGGGCTCCGAAAATACGAGCTGGGGAGTAGGCTTGCTGCCTCATCTTAGATCTCTCAGAGAGCTTTCCAACGGTATGTTGTGCACCGCGTAACTCCTTACGGATCAAATGTTATGGGCACCGGAGCGACGGAGACCTGGTCGCAAGCCCCACGCCCTTGGTTTGCGGGCCCAGCCTCTACGTGAAGCGAAGTTGTCTTGCCTAAGGTGCCATGGATTTCGATAATAGAAATGTGATGGATTAGGTTGTCGTCCTTTTCGCGGCTGACCACATACGATCCGGGACGGAAAAACAACGCAAAAGAAGAAAAGTATCCCAAAATTGATAAAAATGTTCAATTTTGGGCTCCAAAAATAGGCGCAGCATAGCAAGCTTGCTACCCCCGTCATAGAGCTCTCAGAGAGCTTTTCAACGGTATGCTGTGCGCCGTGTAACTCTTTACGGATCGAAAGTTATGGGCATCGGAGTGACGGAGACCTGGTTCCAAGCCCCACGCCCTCAGTTTGCAGGCCCAACCTCTACGCGAATCGAAGTTGTCTTGCTCAAGGTACCATAGGATTCGATAATAGAAATTTGATGGATTAGGTTGTGGTCCTTTTCGCGGCTCACGACGTACGATCCGGGACTAAAAAACAGCACAAAAGAAGAAAAATATCACAAAACTGATGAAAACGTTCAATATTTGGCTCCGAAAATAGGCGCAGCCGAGCAGGCTTGTTGCCCCCATCGTAGAGCTCTCGGAGAGCTTTTGAACGGTATGCTGTGCGCCTCATAACTCTTTTCGGATCAAAAGTTATGGGCACAAGAGCCACGGAGACCTGGTTCTAAGCCCCACGCCCTCGGTTTGCGGGCCCAGCCTCTACGTGAATTGAAATTGTCTTGCCCAAGGTGCCGTGGGGTTCGATAATAGAAATGTGATGGATTTGGTCATCGTCCTTTTCGCAGCTCACAACATACGATCCGGGACAGAAAAACAGCGCAAAAGAAGAAAAGTATCCCGAAACTGATGAAATCGTTTGATTTTGGGCTCCAAAAATAGGTGTAACAGAGCAGGCTTATTGCCCTCATCGTAGAGCTCTCTGAGAGCTTTCGAACGGTATGTTGTGCGCCGCGTGACTCCTTACGGATCAAAAGTTATGGGCACCGAAGCGACGGAGACCCGGTCCCAAGCCATATGCCCTCGGTTTGCGGGCTCAGCCTCTACGTGAGGCGAAGTTGTCTTGCCCAAGGTGCCATGGGATTCGATAATAGAAATGTGATGGATTAGGTTATCGTCCTTTTCGCGACTCACGACGTACGATCCGGGAAGGAAAAACAATGCAAAAGAAGAAAAGTATCCCGAAACTAATGAAAACATTCTATTTTGGGCTCCGAAAATAGGCGCAGCCTAGCAGGATGGCTGCCCCCGTCGTAGAACTCTCGCAGAGCTTTCCAACGGCATGCTGTGTGCTACGTAAATCCTTACGGATCAAAAGATATGGGCACGGGAGCGACGGAGACCTGGTCCTAAGCACCACGCCCTCGGTTTGCTGGCCTAGCCTCTACGTGAAGCGAAATTGTCTTGCCCAAGGTGCCTTGGGATTCGATAATAGAAATATGATGGATTAGGTTGTCGTCCTTTTCTAGGCTTACGACGTACGATCCGAGAAGAAAAAACAACACAAAAGTAGAAAAGTGTCCTAAAATTGATGAAAGCGTTTGAATTTGGGCTCTGAAAATAGGAGCTGGGGAGCATGCTTTTTGCCCTCGTCGTAGAGCTCTCGGAGAGCTTTCCAACAGTATGCTGTGTGCCGCGTAACTCCTTACGGATCAAAAGTTATGGGCAAATGAGCGACGGAGACCTGGTCCTAGCCCCACGCCCTTCATTTGTGGGCCAAGCCTCGACATGGGATTCGATAATAGAAATGTGATGGATTAGGTTGTCGTCGTTTTCTAGGCTCACGACGTACGATACGGGAAGGAAAAACAGCGCAAAACAAGAAAAGTGTCCCAAAACTAAAGAAAACATTTGATTTTGGGCTCCGAAAATAGCTGTAGCCAAGTGGGCTTGCTACCCCTGTCGTAGAGCTCTCGGAGAGCTTTCCAACGATATGTTGTGCGCCACATAACTCCTTACGTATCAAAAGTTATGGGCACCAGAGCAACGGAGACATGGTCCCAAGCCCGACGCCCTCGGTTTGCAGGCCCAGCCTCTATGTGAAAGGAAGTTTCCTAGCCCAAGGTGCCATGGGATTCGATAATAGAAATGTGATGGATTAGGTTCGTCCTTTTGGCAGCTCACGACGTACGATCCGTGACAGAAAAACAACACAAAAGAAGAAAAGCATCCTGAAACTGTTGAAAATGTTCGATTTTGGACTCCGAAATCCGGCGCAACAAAGCAAGCTTGCTGCCCCCGTCGTAGATCTCTCGGAGAGCTTTCCAACGATATGCTGTGTGCCGCGTAACTTCTTACGGATCAAAAGTTATGGGCACCAAATCGACAAAGACCTGGTCCCAAGCCCCACGCCCTCGATTTGCGGGCCCCGCCTCTACGTGAGGTCAAGTTGTCGTGCCCAAGATGCCATGGGATTCGATAATAGAAATGTGATGGATTAGGTTGTCGTCCTTGTTGCGACTCACAACGTACGATCCGGGACCGAAAAACAGTGCAAAATAAGAAAAGTTTCCCGAAACAGATGAAAACGTTCAATTTTGGGATCCAAAAACAGGCACAACAGTGCAGGCTTGCTGCCCCCGTCGTAGAGCTCTCGTAGAGCTTTCCAACGGTATGCTGTGGGCTGCGTAAATCCTTACGTATCAAAAGTTATGGGCACCAGAGCGATGGAGACATGGTCCCAAGCACCACGCCCTCAGTTTGTGGGCAAAGCCTCTACGTGAAGCGAAGTTGTCTTGCCCAAGGGGTCATGGGATTCGATAATAGAAATGTGATGGATTAGGTTGTCGTCCTTTTCTAGTCTCACGACGTACGATATGGGAAGAAAAAACAGCGCAAAAAAAGAAAAGTGTCCCAAAACTGATGAAAATGTTCGATTTTGGGCTTTGAAAATAGAAGCATGCGAGTAGGCTTGCTACCCTCATCGTAGATCTCTCGGAGAGCTTTCCAACAGTATGCTGTGCGCCGCGAAACTCCTTACGGATCAAAAGTTATGGGCACCGGAGCGACGGAGACCCGGCCCCAAGTCCTATGCCTTCGGTTTGCGGGCCCACCCTCTACGTGAAGCGAAGTTGTCTTGCCAAAGGTGCTGTGGGATTCGATAATAGAAATGTGATGGATTAGGTTGTCGTCCTTTTCGCGGCTCACCACGTACGATCTGGGATGAAAAAATAGCCCAAAAGAAGAAAAGTATCCCGAAACTGATGAAAACGTTCAATTTTGGGTCTAGAAACAGGCGCAGCATAACAGGCAAGTTGCCCCCGTCGTAGAGCTCTCGGAGGGCTTTTCAACGATATCCTGTACGCCGCGTAACTCCTTACGGATCAAAAGTTATGGGCACTAGAGCGACGGAGACCTGGTCCCAAGCCCCACGCCCTCGGTTTGCTGGCTCAGCCTCTACGTGAAGCGAAGTTGTCTTGCCCAAGGTGCCGTGGGATTCGACAATAGAAATGTGATGGATTAGGTTGTCGTCCTTTTCGCGGCTCACAATGCATGATCCAGGACGAAAAAATAGCGCAAAAGAAGAAAAGTGTCACGAAACTGATGAAAACGTTCAATTTGGGCTCCGAAAATAGGCGCAGCCAAGCAGGCTTGCTACCCTCGTCATAGAGCTCTCGGAGACCTTTCCAACAGTATGTTGTGCTCCGCGTAAATCCTTACGGATCAAAAGTTTTGGGCAAAGGAGCGACGGGGTCCTAGTCCAAAGCCCCACGCCCTCGGTTTGCTGTCCCAGCCTCTACATGAAGCGAAGTTGTCTTCCCCAAGGTGCCGTGGTATTCGATAATAGAAATATGATGGATTAGGTTGTCGTCCTTTTCGCGGCTCACCACGTACTATCCGGGACGGAAAAACAGCCCAAAAGAAGAAAAATACCCCGAAACTGATAAAAACGTTTGATTTTGGGCTCTAGAAACAGGCACAGCATAACAGGCTTGTTGCCCCCATCGTAGAGCTCTCGGAGAGCTTTTTAGCGGTATGTTGTGCGCCGTGTAACTCCTTACGAATTAAAAGTTATGGGCACCGGAGTGACGGTGACCTGGTCCTAAGCCCCACGCCCTGGGTTTGCGGGCTCAGCCTCTACGTGAAGCGAAGTTGTCTTGCCCAAGGTACCGTGGATTTGAGAATAGAAATGTGATGGATTAGGTTGTCGTCCTTTTCGCGGCTCACGACGTATGATCCAGGATGGAAAAACAGCGCAAAAGAAGAAAAGTGTCACGAAACTGATGAAAACGTTCAATTTTGGGCTCCGAAAATAGGCACAGCCAAGCAGGCTTGCTACCCCCATCGTAGAGCTCTCGGAGACCTTTCCAACGGTATGCTGTGAGACGCGTAAATCCTTACGGATCAAAAGTTTTGGGCAAAGGAGCGACGGGGACCTGGTCCAAAGTCCCACGCCCTCAGTTTGTGGGCCCCGCCTCTATGTGAAGCGAAGTTGTCTTGCCCAAGATGCCGGGGGATTCGATAATAGAAATATGATGGATTAGGTTGTCGTCCTTTTTACGGTTCACAAAATACGATCCGGGACTGAAAAATAGCGCAAAATAAGAAAAGTATCCCGAAACTGATGAAAACTTTTGAATTTGGGCTCCAAAAACAGGCGTAGCTATGCAGGCTTGCTACCCCCGTCGTAGAGCTCTCGGAGAGCTTTCCAACGGTATGCTGTATGCCACGTAAATCCTTACGGATCAAAAGTTATATGCACCGGAGAGATGGAGACCTGGTCCCAAGCACCACACCCTCGATTTGTGGGCCCAGCCTCTACATGAAGCGAAGTTGTCTTGCCCAAGGTGTCGTGGTATTTGATAATAGAAATGTGATGGATTAGGTTTTATTTCTTTTCTAGGCTCACAACGTACGATCCGGGAAGAAAAAACAGCGCAAAAGAAGAAAAGTGTCGCTAAACTGATGAAAACGTTCGATTTTGGTCACCGATAATAGGTGCAGGCGAGCAAGCTTGCTGCCTTCGTCGTAGAGCTCTCAGAAAGCTTTCCAACAGTATATTGTGCGCCGCGTAACTCCTTACGGATCAAAAGGTATGGGCACCGGAGCGACGGAGACACGGTCCCAAGCCTGACGCCCTCGGTTTACGGGCCCAGCCTCGACGTGAAGCAAAGTTGTCTTGCCCAAAGTGCCGTGGGATTCGATAATAGAAATGTGATGGATTAGGTTGTCGTTCTTTTCACGGCTCACGACTTACGATCCGTGACGGAAAAACAACGCAAAAGAAAAAAAGCATCACAAAACTTACGAAAATGTTCAATTTTGGGATTCAAAAACTAGCGCAGCCGAGAAGGTTTGCAGCCCCTGTTGTAGAGCTCTCGGAGAGCTTTCCAACAGTATGCTAGGTTCCGCGTAACTCCATGCGGATCAAAAGTTATAGGCACCAGAGCGATGGAGACATGGTCCTAAGCCCGATGCCATCGGTTTGCGGGCCCAGCCTCTACGTGAAGCGAAGTTGTCTTGCCCAAGGTGCCGTGGGATTCAATAATAGGAATGTGATGGATTAGGTTGTCCTTTTTTTTGCGGTTCACGACGTACGATCCGGGACGGAAAAACAACACAAAAGAAGAAAAGCGTCCAAAAATTGATGAAAACGTTCAATTTTGGGATCTGAAAACTAGCGCAGCCGAGCAAGTTTGCTGCCCCCGTTGTAGATCTCTCGGAGAGCTTTCCAACGGTATGCAATGCGCCACGAAACTCCTTATGGATCAAAAGTTATGGGTACCGGAGCGACGGAGACCTGGTCCCAAGTCCCACGCCTTTAGTTTGCGGGCCCAGCCTCTACGTGAGGCAAAGTTGTCTTGCAAAATGTGCCGTGGGATTCGATAATAGAAATGTGATGGATTAGGTTGTCGTCCTTTTTGCGGTTCACCACATACGATCCGGGATGAAAAAACAGTCTAAGAGGAGAAAAGTATCCCGAAACTGATGAAAACGTTCGATTTTGGGCTCCAGAAACAGGTACAGCATAGCATGCCTGCTGCCCCCGTCGTAGAGCTCTCGGAGAGCTTTTCAACTGTATGTTGTGCACCGCGTAACTCCTTACGGATAAAAAGTTATGGGCACCTGAGCGACGGTGATTTGGTCCCAAGCCCCACGCCCTCGTTTTGCGGGCTCAGCCTCTACGTGAAGCGAAGTTTTCTTGCTCAAGGTGCCCTGGGATTCAAGAATAGAAATGTGATTGATTAGGTTGTCATCCTTTTTGGGCTCACGACGTACGATCCAAGACGAAAAAACAGCACAAAAGAAGAAAAGTATCACGAAACTGATAAAAACATTTGATTTTGGGCTCCGAAAATAGGGGCTGCCGAGTAGGCATGCTTCCCCTGTAGTAGAGCTCTCGGAGACCTTTCCAACGGTATGCTGTACGCCGCGTAAATCCTTAGGGATCAAAAGTTTTGGGCAAAGGAGCGATGGGGACCTGGTCCAAAGCCCCACGCCCTCGGTTTGCTGTCCTAGCCTCTACGTGAAGTGAAGTTGTCTTCCCCATGGTGCCGTGGTATTCGATAATAGAAATATGATGGATTAGATTGTCGTGCTTTTTGCAGCACACGACGTACGATCCAGGACGGAAAAACAGTACAAACCCAGAAAAGTGTCCTGAATCAGATGAAAACGTTCTATTTTGGGCTACCAAAATAGGAGCAGCCGAGTAGGCTTGCTACCCCCGTCGTAGAGCTCTCGTAGAGCTTTCCAATGGTAAGTTGTGCACCGCGTAACTCCTTACGGATCAAAAGTTATGGGCAAAAGAGCGACGGAGACCTGGTCCTAAGCCTCACGCCCTAGGTTTGTGGGACCAGCCTCAACGTGAAGCAAAATTGTCTTGCCCAACGTGCCATGGGATTCGATAATAGAAATGTGATGGATTAGGTTATCGTTCTTTTCTAGGCTCACGACGTACGATCCGGGAAGGAAAAACAGCGCAAAAGAAGGAAAGTGTCTTAAAATTGATGAAAATAATAGATTTTGGACTCCGAAAATAGCCGCAACAGTGCGGGCCTACTGCCCCCATCGTAGAGCTCTCGGAGAGCTTTCCAATGGTATGCTGTGTGCCGCATAACTCCTTACGGATTAAAAGTTATGGGCACCGGAGCGATAGAGACATGGTCCCAAGCACGACGCCCTCGGTGTGTGGGCCAAGCCTCTACGTGAAACGAAGTTGCCTTGCCCAAGGTGCCATGGGATTCGATAATAGATATGTGATGGATTAGGTTGTTGTCCTTTTCGCAGATCACGACGTACGATCCGGATCGAAAAAATAACGCAAAAGAAGAAAAGTATCCCGAAACTAATGAAAATGTTCAATTTTGGACTCTGAAGTCAGGCATAGTCGAGCAGGCTTGCTACCCCTGTCGTAGAGCTCTCGGAGAGCTTTCCAACGGTATGTTGTGCGCCGCGTAACTCCTTACGGATCAAAAGTTATGGGCACCAGAGCGACGGAGACCTGGTCCTAAGCCCCACGCCCCCGGTTTGTGGGCCCCGCCTCTAAGTGAAGCGAAGTTGTCTTGCCCAAGATGCCGTGGGATTTGATAATAGAAATGTGATAGATTAGGTTGTCGTCCTTTTTGTGGTTCACAACGTACAATCCGAGACGAAAAAATAGCACAAAATAAGAAAAGTATCCCAAAACTAATGAAAACGTTCGATTTTGGGCTCCAAAAATAGGCGCAGCAGTGCAGGCTTGCTGCCCCCGTTGTAGAGCTCTTGGAGAGCTTTCCAACGACATGTTGTGTGCCGCGTCAATCCTTACGGATCAAAAGTTATGGGCACGGGAAAGACGGAGATCTGGTCCCAAGCACCACGCCCTTGGTTTGTGGGCCCAGCCTCTACGTGAAGCGAAGTTGTCTTGCCCAAGATGTCATTGGATTCGATAGTAGAAATGTGATGGATTATGTTGTCGTCCTTTTCTAGGCTCATGACGTACGATCCAGGAAGAAAAAACAACGCAAAAGAAGAAAAGTGACCCTAAACTGATGAAAATGTTCAATTTTGGGCTACGAAAATAGGAGCAGGTGAGCAAGCTTGCTGCCCTCGTCATAGAGCTCTCAGAGAGCTTTCTAACAGTATGTTGTGTGCCGCGTAACTCCTTACGGATCAAAAGTTATTGGCACCGGAGCGATGGAGACATGGTCCCAAGCCCGACGCCCTCGGTTTGCTCACCCAGCCTCTACGTGAAGCAAAGTTGTCTTGCCCAAGGCGCCATGGGATTCGATAATAGAAATATGATGGATTAGGTTGTCGTTCTTTTCGCGGCTCACGACTTATGATCCAGGACGGAAAAACAATGCAAAAGCAGAAAAGTGTCCCAAAACTGATGAAAATGTTCAATTTTGTCATCCAAAAACTAGCGCAGCACAGCAGGTTTATTTCCCCCTTTGTAGAGCTCTCGGAGAGCTTTCCAACGGTATACTGTACGCCGCGTAACTCCTTACGGATCAAAAGTTATGGGCACCGTAACGACGGAGACTTGGTCCCAAGCCCCACGCGCTCGGTTTGCGGGCCCAGCCTCTATGTAAAGCAAAGTTGTCTTGCCCAAGGTGTCGTGGGATTCGATAATAGAAATGTGATGGATTTGGTTGTTGTCCTTTTCACAGCTCACAACGTATGATCCGGGATGAAAAAACAGCGCAAAAGAAGAAAAGTATCATAAAACTGATGAAAATGTTCGATTTTGGTCTCCAAAAATTGCTGCAGTAGAGCAGACTTGCTGCCCCTGTAGTAGAGCTCTCGGAGAGCTTTCCAACGGTTTGCTGTACGCCGCGTAACTCCTTACCGATCAAAAGTTATGGGCACCGAAGCGACGGATACCTGGTCCGAAGCCCCACACCCTCATTTTGCGGGCTCAACCTCTACGTGAAGCGAAGTTGTCTTGCCCAAGGTGTTATGGGATTCGATAATAGAAATGTGATAGATTTGGTTGTCGTCCTTTTCACGGCTCACAACGTACGATCCGGGATGAAAAAACAGCGCAAAAGAAGAAAAATATCATGAAACTGATGAAAATGTTCGATTTTGGTTTCCAAAAATAGCCGCAGTAGAGCGAACTTGCTGCCCCCGTAGTAGAGCTCTCGGAGAGCTTTCCAATGGTATGCTGTGCACCGCGTAACTCCTTACGGATCAAAAGTTATGGGTGAAGGAGCGACGGAGACCTAGTCCCAAGCCCCACGCGCTCGTTTTGCAGGTTCAGCCTCTACGTGAAGCGAAGTTATCTTGCCCTAGGTGCTGTGGGATTCGATAATAGAAATGTGATGGATGAGGTTGTCGTCCTTTTTGCGGCTCACGACGTACGATACAGGATAGAAAAACAACGCAAAAGTAGAAAAGTGTCCTGAAACTGATGAAAACTTTCGATTTTGGGCTCCAAAAAATGGAACAGCTCAGCAGGCTTGCTACCCCTGTCGTGGAGCTCTCGGAGAGCTTTCCAACTGTATGTTATGCGTCGCGTAACTCCTTACGGATCAAAAGTTATGGGCAAAGGAGCGACGTAAACCTGGTTCTGAGCCCCACGCCCTTGGTTTGCGGGCCCAGCCTCGACGTGGAGCGAAGTTGTCTTGCCCAAGGTACCGTGGGATTCGATAATAGAAATGTGATGGATTAGGTTGTCGTCGTTTTCTTGGCTCATGACGTATGATCTAGGAAGGAAAAACAGAGCAAAAGAGGAAAAGTATCCCAAAATTGATGAAAATGTTCAATTTTGGGCTCCAAAAACAGGCGCAGCATAGCAAGCTTGCTACCCCCATCATATAGCTCTTAGAGAGCTTTTCAACGGTTTGCTGTGCGCCGCGTAACTCTTTACAGATCGAAAGTTATGGGCATCGGAGTGACGGAGACCTGGTTCCAAGCTCCATGCCCTCAGTTTGCGGGCCCAGCCTCTACGCGAAGCGAAGTTGTCTTGCTCAAGGTACCATAGGATTCGATAATAGAAATTTGATGGATTAGGTTGTGGTCCTTTTCGCGGCTCATGTCGTACGATCCGGGACGAAAAAATAGCACAAAAGAAGAAAAATATCACAAAACTGATGAAAACATTCAATATTTGGCTCCGAAAATAGGCGCAGCTAAGCAGGCTTGTTGCCCCCATCGTAGAGCTCTCGGAGAGCTTTCGAACGGTATGCTGTGCGCCTCATAACTCTTTACGGATCAAAAGTTATGGGCACAGGAGCCACGGAGACCTGGTTCTAAGCCCCACGCCCTCGGTTTGCGGGCCCAGCCTCTACGTGAATTGAAATTGTCTTGCCCAAGGTGCCGTGGGGTTCGATAATAGAAATGTGATGGATTTGGTCATCGTCCTTTTGGCAGCTCACAACGTACGATCCGGGACAGAAAAACAGCGTAAAAGAAGAAAAGTATCCCGAAACTGATGAAATCGTTTGATTTTGGGCTCCAAAAATAGGTGTAGCAGAGCAGACTTGCTGCACTCATCGTAGAGCTCTCTGAGAGCTTTCGAACGGTATGCTGTGCGCCGCGTAACTCCTTACGGATCAAAAGATATAGGCACCGAAGCTACGGAGACCCGGTCCCATGCCCTACGCCCTCGGTTTGCGGGCTCAGCCTCTACGTGAGGCGAAGTTGTCTTGCCCAAGGTGCCATGGGATTCGATAATAGAAATGTGATGCATTAGGTTATCATCCTTTTCGCGGCTCACGACGTACGATCAGGGAAGGAAAAATAACGCAAAAGAAGAAAAGTATCCCGAAACTAATGAAAACATTCTATTTTGGGCTCCGAAAATAGGAGCTGGCGAGCATGCTTTCTTCCCTCGTCGTAGAGCTCTTAGAGAGCTTTCCAACGGTATGCTGTGTGTCGCGTAACTCCTTACGGATCAAAAGTTATGGGCAAATAAACGACGGAGACCTGGTCCTAGCCCCACGCCCTTCGTTTGCGGGCCCATCCTTGACATGGGATTCGATAATAGAAATGTGATGGATTAGGTTGTCATCATTTTCTAGGCTCACGACGTACGATCCGGGAAGGAAAAATAACACAAAACAAGATAAGTGTCCCAAAACTAAAGAAAACATTTGATTTTGGGCTCCGAAAATAGCCGTAGCCAAGTGGGCCTGCTGCCCCTGTCGTAGAGCTCTCGGAGAGCTTTCCAACGATATGTTGTGCGCCGCGTAACTCCTTACGTATCAAAAGTTATGGGCACCGGAGCGACAGAGACATGGTCCCAAGCCCGACGCCCTCCGTTTGCAGGCCCAGCCTCTACGTGAAACGAAGTTTCCTAGCCCAAAGTGCCATGGGATTCGATAATAGAAATGTGATGGATTAGGTTGTCGTCCTTTTGGCGACTCACGACGTACGATCCGTGACAGAAAAACAACGCAAATGAAGAAAAACATCTTGAAACTGATGAAAACGTTTGATTTTGGACTCCGAAATCAGGCGCAACAAAGCAAGCTTGCTGCCCCCGTCGTAAAGCTCTCGAAGAGCTTTCCAACGATATGCTGTGCGCCGCGTAACTTCTTATGGATCAAAAGTTATGGTCACTAGAGCGACAGAGACCTGGCCCCAAGCCCCACGCCCTCGATTTATGGGCCCTGCCTCTACGTGGGTCAAGTTGTCTTGCCCAAGATGCCGTGGGATTCGATAATAGAAATGTGATGGATTAGATTGTCGTCCTTGTTGCGGTTCACAACGTACGATCCGGGACAGAAAAACAGTGCAAAATAAGAAACGTTTCCCAAAACTGATGAAAACGTTCAATTTTGGGCTCCAAAAACAGGCACAACAGTGCAGGCTTGCTGCCCCCATCGTAGAGCTATCGTAGAGCTTTCCAACGGTATGCTGTAGGCCGCGTAAATCTTTACGTATCAAAAGTTATGGGCACCAAAGCGACGGAGACATGGTCCCAAGCACCACGCCCTCAGTTTGCGGGCAAAGCCTCTACGTGAAGGGAAGTTGTCTTGCCCAAGGGGTCATGGGATTCGATAATAGAAATGTGATGGATTAGGTTGTCGTCCTTTTCTAGTCTCACGACGTACGATCTGGGAAAAAAAAACAGTGTAAAAAAAGAAAAATGTCCCAAAACTAATGAAAATGTTCGATTTTGGGCTTTGAAAACAGTAGCATTGCGAGCAGGCTTGCTACCCTCATCGTAGAGCTCTCGGAGAGCTTTCCAACAGTATGTTGTGCGCCGCGAAACTCCTTACGGATCGAAAGTTATGGGCACCGGAGCGACGGAGACCTGGCCCCAAGTCCCATGCCTTCGGTTTGCGGGCCCACCCTCTACGTGAAGCGAAGTTGTCTTGCCAAAGGTGCCGTGGGATTCGATAATAGAAATGTGATGGATTAGGTTGTCGTCCTTTTCGCGGCTCACCACGTACGATCCGGGATGAAAAAACAGCCCAAAAGAAGAAAAGTATCCCGAAACTGATGAAAACGTTCAATTTTGGGCTCTAGAAATAGGCGCAGCATAACAGGCTTGTTGCCCCCGTCGTAGAGCTCTCGAACAACTTTTCAACGGTATGCTGTGCGCCGCGTAACTCCTTACGGATCAAAAGTTATGGGCACTGGAGAGACGGAGACCTAGTCCCAAGCCCCACGCCCTCGGTTTGCTGGCTCAGCCTCTACGTGAAGCGAAGTTGTCTTGCCCAAGGTGCCGTGGGATTCGACAATAGAAATGTGATGGATTAGGTTGTCGTCCTTTTTGCAGCTCACAACGCATGATCCAGGACAGAAAAATAGCGCAAAAGAAGAAAAGTGTCATGAAACTGATAAAAACGTTCAATTTGGGCTCCGAAAACAGGCGCAGCCGAGCAGGCTTGCTGCCCTCGTCGTAGAGCTCTCGGAGACCTTTCCAACGGTATGCTGTGCTCCGCGTAAATCCTTATGGATCAAAAGTTTTGGGCAAAGGAGCGACGGGGTCCTGGTCCAAAGCTCCACGCCCTCGGTTTGCGGTCCCAGCCTCTACATGAAGCGAAGTTGTCTTCCCCAAGGTGCCGTGGTATTCGATAATAGAAATATGATGGATTAGGTTGTCGTCCTTTTCGCGGCTCACCACGTACTATCCGAGACGGAAAAACAGCCCAAAAGAAGAAAAATACCCCGAAACTGATAAAAACGTTTGATTTTGGGCTCCAGAAACAGGCGCAGCATAACAGGCTTGCTACCCCCATCGTAGAGCTCTCGGAGAGCTTTTTAACGGTATGTTGTGCGCCGCATAACTCCTTACGAATCAAAAGTTATGGGCACCGGAGCGACGGTGAACTGGTCCCAAGCCCCACGCCCTGGGTTTGCGGGCTCAGCCTCTACGTGAAGCGAAGTTGTCTTGCCCAAGGTACCATGGATTTGACAATAGGAATGTGAAGGATTAGGTTGTCGTCCTTTTCGCGGCTCACGACATATGATCCAGGATGGAAAACCAGCGCAAAAGAAGAAAAGTGTCACAAAACTGATGAAAACGTTCAATTTTGGGCTCCGCAAATAGGCGCAGCCAAGCAGGCTTGCTACCCCTGTCGTAGAGCTCTCGGAGACCTTTCCAACGGTATGCTGTGAGCCGCGTAAATCGTTACGGATCAAAATTTTTGGGCAAAGGAGCGACGGGGACCTGGTCCGAAGCCCCACGCCCTCGGTTTGTGGGCCTCACCTCTATGTGAAGCGAAGTTGTCTTGCCCAAGATGCCGGGGGATTCGATAATAGAAATGTGATGGATTAGGTTGTCGTCCTTTTTGCGATTCACAAAATACGATCCGGGACTGAAAAATATCGCAAAATAAGAAAAGTATCCCGAAACTGATGAAAACTTTTGAATTTGGGCTTCAAAAACAGGCGCAGCTATGCAGGCTTGCTGCCCCCGTCGTAGAGCTCTCGGAGATCTTTCCAACGGTATGTTGTATGCCGCGTAAATCCTTACGGATCAAAAGTTATATGCACAGGAGAGATGGAGACCTGGTCCCAAGCACCATACCCTCGATTTGTGGGCCCAGCCTCTCCATGAAACGAAGTTGTCTTGCCCAAGGTGTCATGGTATTTGATAATAGAAATGTGATGGATTAGGTTTTATTTCTTTTGTAGGCTCACGACGTACGATCCGGGAAGAAAAAACAGCGCAAAAGAAGAAAAGTGTCGCTAAACTGATGAAAACGTTCAATTTTGGTCACCGATAATGGATGCAGGCGAGCAAGCTTGCTACCCTCGTTGTAGAGCGCTCAGAAAGCTTTCCAACAGTATATTGTGCGCCGCGTAACTCCTTACGGATCAAACGTTAGGGGTACCGGAGCGACGGAGACATGGTCCCAAGCCTGACGCCCTCGGTTTGCGGGCCCAGCCTCTGCGTGAAGTGAAGTTGTCTTGCCCAAAGTGCCGTGGGATACGATAATAGAAATGTGATGGATTAGGTTGTCGTTCTTTTCACGGCTCACGACTTACGATCCGTGACGGAAAAACAACGCAAAAGAAGAAAAGCATCACAAAACTTACAAAAATGTTCAATTTTGGGATTCAAAAACTAGCGCAGCCGAGAAGGTTTGTAGCCCCTGTTGTAGAGCTCTCGGAGAGCTTTCCAACGGTATGCTGGGTTCCGCGTAACTCCTTGCGGATCAAAAGTTATAGGCACCAGAGCGACGGAGACATGGTCCAAAGCCCGAATCCATTGGTTTACGGGCCCAGCCTCTACATGAAGCGAAGTTGTCTTGCCCAAGGTGCCGTGGGATTCAATAATAGAAATATGAGGGATTAGGTTGTCGTTTTTTTTGCGGCTCACGACGTACGATCCGGGACGAAAAAACAACGCAAAAGAAGAAAAGCGTCCAAAAATTGATGAAAACGTTCAATTTTGGGATCTGAAAACTAGCGCAGCCGAGCAAGTTTGCTGCCCCCGTTGTATAGATCTCGGAGAGCTTTCCAACGGTATGCTATGCGCCACGAAACTCCTTACGGATCAAAAGTTATAGGCACCAGAGCGACGGAGACCTGGTCCCAAGTCCCACACCTTCGGTTTGAGGGCCCAGCCTCTACGTGAAGCAAAGTTGTCTTGCAAAAGGTGCCGTGGGATTTGATAATAGAAATGTGATGGATTAGGTTGTCGTCCTTTTTGCGGTTAACCACGTACAATCCGGGACGAAAAAACAGCCCAAGAGGAAAAAAGTATCCCGAAACTGATGAAAAAGTTCGATTTTGGGCTCCAGAAACAGGCACAGCATAGCATGCTTGCTGCCCCCGTCGTAGAGCACTCGGAGAGCTTTTCAACTGTATGTTGTTCGCCGCGTAACTCCTTACGGATCAAAAGTTGTGGGCACCGGAGCGACGGTGATTTGGTCCCAAGCCCCACGCCCTCGGTTTGCGAGCTCAGCCTCTACGTGAAGCGAAGTTTTCTTGCCCAAGGTGCCCTGGGATTCAACAATAGAAATGTGATTGATTAGGTTGTCGTCCTTTTTGTGGCTCACGACGTACAATCCAGGACGAAAAAATAGCACAAAAGAAGAAAAGTATCTCAAAACTGATAAAAACAATCGATTTTGGTCTCCGAAAATAGGCGCTGCCGAGCAGGTTTGCTTCCCCTGTCGTAGAGCTCTCGGAGACCTTTCCAACGGTATGTTGTGCGCCGCGTAAATCCTTAGGGATCAAAAGTTTTGGGCAAAGGAACGACGGGGACCTAGTCCAAAGCCCCACGTCCTCGGTTTGCTGTCCCAGCCTCTACGTGAAGCGAAGTTGTATTCCCCTACGTCCTCGGTTTGTGTTGTGGTATTCGATAATAGAAATATGATAGATTAGGTTGTCGTCCTTTTCGCAGCACACGACGTACGATCCAGGACGGAAAAACAGTGCAAAAGCAGAAAAGTGTCCTGAATCAGATGAAAACGTTCTATTTTGGGCTACAAAAATAGGAGCAGTCGAGTAGGCTTGCTGCCCCCGTCGTAGAGCTCTCGTAGAGCTTTCCAATGGTAAGCTGTGCGCCGCGTAACTCCTTACGGATCAAAAGTTATGGGCAAAAGAGCGACGGAGACCTGGTCCTAAGCCCCACGCCCTAGGTTTACGGGACCAGCCTCGACGTGAAGTGAAGTTGTCTTGCCCAACGTGCCATGGGATTCGATAATAGAAATGTGATGGATTAGGTTATCGTCCTTTTCTAGGCTCACAACGTACAATCCGGGAAGGAAAAACAGTGCAAAAGAAGAAAAGTGTCCCAAAATTGATGAAAATAATAGATTTTAGACTCCGAAAATAGCCGCAATAGTGCGGGCCTACTGCCCCCATCGTAGAGCTTTCGGAGAGCTTTCCAACGGTATGCTGTGTGCCGCATAACTCCTTATGGATCAAAAGTTATGGGCACCGTAGCGATAGAGACATGGTCCCAAGCCCGACGCCCTCGGTGTGTGGGCCAAGCCTCTACGTGAAACGAAGTTGCCTTGCCCAAGGTGCCATGGGATTCGATAATAGATATGTGATGGATTAGGTTGTCGTCCTTTTCGCATATCACGACGTACGATCCGGATCGAAAAAATAATGCAAAAGAAGAAAAGTGTCCCGAAACTAATGAAAATGTTCGATTTTGGACTCTGAAGTTAGGCGCAGCCGAGCAGGCTTGCTGCCCCCGTCGTAGAGCTCTCAGAGAGCTTTCCAACGGTATGTTGTGCGCCGCGTAACTCCTTACGGATCAAAAGTTATGTGCACCAGAGCGACGGAGACCTGGTCCCAAGCCCCACGCCCACGGTTTGTGGGCCCCGCCTCTAAGTGAAGCGAAGTTGTCTTGCCCAAGATGCCGTGGGATTCCATAATAGAAATGTGATAGATTAGGTTGTCGTCCTTTTTGCGGTTCACAACGTACAATCCGAGATGAAAAAATAGCACAAAATAAGAAAACTATCCCAAAACTAATGAAAACGTTCGATTTTGGGCCCCAAAAATAGGCGCAGCAGTGCAGGCTTGCTGCCCCTGTCGTAGAGCTCTTGGAGAGCTTTCCAACGGCATGTTGTATGCTGCGTAAATCCTTACGGATCAAAAGTTATGGGCACCGGAGCGATGGAGATCTGGTCCCAAGCACCACGCCCTTGGTTTGCGGGCCCAGCCTCTACGTGAAGCGAAGTTGTCTTTCCCAAGATGTCATTGGATTCGATAGTAGAAATGTGATGGATTATGTTATCGTACTTTTCTAGCCTCATGACGTACGATCCGGGAAGAAAAAACAGCGCAAAAGAAGAAAAGTGACCCTAAACTGATGAAAATGTTAGATTTTGGGCTACGAAAATAGGAGCAGGTGAGCAAGCTTGCTGCCCTCGTCATAGAGCTCTTAGAGAGCTTTCTAACGGTATGCTGTGTGCCGCGTAACTCCTTACGGATCAAAGGTTATGGGCACCGGAGCGATGGAGACATGGTCCCAAGCCCGACGCCCTCGGTTTGCGCACCCAGCCTCTACGTGAAGCGAAGTTGTCTTTCCCAAGGCGCCATGGGATTCGATAATAGAAATATGATGGATTAGGTTGTCGTTCTTTTCGCGGCTCACGACTTATGATCCAGGACCGAAAAATAATGCAAAAGAAGAAAAATGTCCCAAAACTGATGAAAATGTTCAATTTTGTCATCCGAAAACTAGTGCAGCACAGCAGGTTTATTGCCCCCTTTGTAGAGCTCTCGAAGAGCTTTCCAACGGTATGCTGTACGCCGCGTAACTCCTTACGGATCAAAAGTTATGGGCACCGTAGCGACGGAGACTTGGTCCCAAGCCCCACGCCCTCGGTTTGCGGGCCCTGCCTCTACGTAAAGCAAAGTTGTCTTGCCCAAGGTGTCGTGGGATTCGATAATAGAAATGTGATGGATTTAGTTGTCGTCCTTTTCACAGCTCACAACGTATGCTCCGGGATGAAAAAACAGCGCAAAAGAAGAAAAGTATCATGAAACTGATGAAATTGTTCGATTTTGGTCTCCAAAAACTGCTGCAGTAGAGTAGACTTGCTGCCCCCGTAGTAGAGCTCTCGGAGAGCTTTCCAACAGTATGCTGTGCGCCGCGTAACTCCATACCGATCAAAAGTTATGGGCACCGAAGCGATGGAGACCTGGTCCCAAGCCCCAAAACCTCATTTTGCGGGCTCAACCTCTACGTGAAGCGAAGTTGTCTTGCCCAAGGTGCCGTGGGATTCGATAATAGAAATGTGATGGATTTGGTTGTCGTCCTTTTCACGGCTCACAACGTACGATCCGGGATGAAAAAACAGCGCAAAAGAAGAAAAGTATCATGAAACTGATGAAAATGTTCGATTTTGGTTTCTAAAAACAGCCGCAGCAGAGCGAACTTGCTACCCCCGTAGTAAAGCTCTCGGAGAGCTTTCCAATGGTATGCTGTGCACCACGTAACTCCTTACGGATCAAAAGTTATGGGCGAAGGAGCGACGGAGACCTGGTCCCAAGGCCCACGCGCTCGGCTTGCGAGCTCGGCCTCTACGTGAAGCGAAGTTGTCTTGTCCAAGGTGCTGTGGGATTCGATAATAGAAATGTGATGGATTAGGTTGTCATCCTTTCGCGCCTCACGACGTACGATACAGGATGGAAAACAACGCAAAAGTAGAAAAGTGTCCTGAAACTGATTAAAACTTTCGATTTTGGGCTCCAAAAAATGGAACAGCTCAGCAGGCTTGCTACCCCCGTCGTGGAGCTCTCGGAGAGCTTTCCAACTGTATGTTGTGCGCCGCGTAACTCCTTACGGATCAAAAGTTATGGGCAAAGGAGCGACGTAAACCTGGTTCTGAGCCCCACGCCCTTGGTTTGCGGGCCAAGCCTCGACGTGGAGCGAAGTTGTCGTGCCCAAGGTGCTGTGGGATTCGATAATAGAAATGTGATGGATTAGGTTGTCATCGTTTTCTTAGCTCATGACGTACGATTCGGAAGGAAAAACATAGCAAAACAGGAAAAGTGTCCCAAAACTGATGAAAACGTCCGATTTTGGCCTCCAAAAACAGCCACAACCGAGCGGACTTGCTGCCCTCGTTGTAGAGCTCTCATAGAGCTTTCCAATGGTATACTGTGCGCTGCGTAACTCCTTACGGATCAAAAGTTATGGGCACCAGAGTGACGGAGACATGGTCTCAAGCTCAACGCCCTCGGTTTGCGGGCCCAGCCTCTACGTGAAACGAAGTTGCCTTGCCTAAGGTGCCATAGGATTCGATAATAGAAATGTGATGGATTAGGTTGTCGTCCTTTTCGCGGCTCACGACGTACGATCCGGGACGGAAAAAAAACTCAAAAGAAGAAAAATATCCCGAAAATGATGAAAACGTTCAATTTTGGTCTCCGAAATCAGGAGCAGCAGAGCAGGCTTGCTGCCCTCGTCGTAGAGCGGTCGAGGAGCTTTCCAACGGTATGCTGTGTGCCGTGTAACTCCTTACGGATCAAAAGTTATGGGCACTAGAGCGACGGAGACCTGGTCCCAAGCCCCACGCCCTCAGTTTGCGGGCCCCGCCTCTACCTGAAGCGAAGTTGTCTTGCCCAAGGTGCCGTAGGATTCGATAATTGAAATGTGATGGATTTGTTTGTCGTCATTTATGCTGTTCACAACGTACGATCCGGGACGAAAAAATAGCGCAAAATAAGAAAAGTATTCCGAAACTGATGAAAACGTTCAATTTTGGGCTCCAAAAACAGGCGCAGCATAGCTAGCTTGCTGTCCCCATCGTATAGCTCTCGGAGAGCTTTCCAACGGTATGCTGTGCGCCACGTAAATCCTTACGGATCAAAAGTTATGGGCACCGGAGAGACGGAGACTGTAACGCCCGAGATTTAGCCATGCATTTAATTACTGTTGCATCCCTTGTTTGCGCATTTACTTCTATGCCTTATTAACTGACTTTGTGACTACTATTCACTCCGTTTTTAAACTACTTTCTATTAGTTAATTAGCATTTTTATTAAATCATATTAACTGTCAAAGTAATGAGAAAAATGTGCATTTGAGCTAGAAGCGTTAGGAGGGCTCGTTTAGAAAATGATTTTTGTAGTTGAATGAATAGTGTTACGTAACCAACTTGGAGTTTAATTAGCTAACATTAAAATTACGCTTAGGACTTGTTTCTAACTAGCTTGACTCACATTTTGACCATACACTTAAATTAAAACAACTCACCTAAGCTTATATACCCCTCAAACAACTCACCTTATATCATAACTAGCAAAAATCAAAACAAAAAAGTGCTGAATTTTACTGTAGCAAATCCGAGAATAGTGTAGGAGGAGAATGAGAGGATTTTGCTCATCAAATCTTCAAGCCAAGCCAAGCCAAGCTAGGAGCAAGTAGTTTAGGGTGTTTGCTAGCCTCCCGAGAGTTCCTACGCGCAATTGGTGAGGGTTTTCATGACTTTTTATGCATATCTAAAATGTTACATTTTTCTTGATTTGTTGAAAATGTTATCAAATGCTATTGCAAAGCTTATCTATGCTATTATACCTTGTATATAAGTGCTAGAGAACACATTTGAGCTATTAGTTCGCATTTTAAACGGTAGAAATCGATAGTTAATTCGTAGGGGTGAATAGTGACGGGAATTCTAGGGTTTTGTGTAATTGCGCGTTTTAACTTGATTCAATGCTTCTAATAGATGCCTTAGGTGCTAATGAAGATAGCCTAATAGCCCCGTGCACTTGAATTGCTTTAAAATCGCATAAAACGTAAAATAGCCGACTTTAAGTTGGGGCTTTCGGGGTTAATGCGAATCCGGGTGGATTCGGGCTTCGATTCTAGTATCCTTAGGCTACCTAGGTGCTATAGATGCCTTGATATCCCTTGTTTGAAGCCCGGACAATGTAGGTGTGGTTTAAAGCCAAAAGAGGGAAATTGGGGCTTTCGGGGTAAACGCGGGCATTTGATTGAGTTCGAGGGTTGAGAGGGTACCTTGGGGGTTAGTTAGAAGGTTGGGAGAGTTTCCTTTGAAAATGAAATCATTAACTTTGGTTTAGAAGAGAAATAGTTCGAAAAACAAAGGGGTTTAGGTGCAATTTAAGTTGTCTCACACTTCTAAACCCATGTCAGGACTTCTTGAGTGTTTATATGTGATTTTAAATTGATTTGGAGCTTTTGGAATGATTCTATGCTTATTTGGTATAAGTTCATTTGTAAACTGCTTATTAGCTTCTATCTTTGCTTCTATCCTGATTGCAACGAGGTCAACCTACTTTGTTGATCCTCATATGTGTTAATGCTTATATTATTGTTATTAACTTGCCATCGTTGAGTGCATTGCATAGTGGTTGCGCAACCATAGTGTCGGGGCGGATGTGTTGAATATCGGTTGGGCGGCAGAGGGCTTGCCGGTGGATATTCAAACTCCGTGCCCTATTCCCTCATTCGCCTGGTCCGGAGATTGCCAGGGAATGTTGGGTCGTAGGATTCGGGGTACATCCGGAGTACACCCACTGGAGTGATTGGGGTTATGCCGGCTTATCGTGATCGTGCTCGTGGTTCGTGGATCGTGATTGAAGACCAGTGAAGATTGGTGTATAGGGGATTGTTGAAACGTATCCTTTTAAATGTGTGATTATTTAAGTTATCGTTGTTTCTTTAATTGTCTAAGTGTTATTTGTTGTATGATTGTATTGTACGTTGCATTGCACGCCCTGGGACTATATCCCTCACTGGGCAACAGTGGTTGCTCATACCTCGCTAACATGTTTCAGGTGGCGCAGTTGGAGGAGTTGCCCTAGTTGCTGTGTGTTATTCTGAAGTGGCTGTGCCTTCTTGTTTCTATTTGGTATTTGTGTACCTATTTTGTGGCCTAAGGGCTTTGTTTATATTTGTTGTTGTAAGAAGTTGAAGGATAGTTGGTTGTAGTGTAGATTTGGGAACCTATATCTTGTAATAACTTATATTTCTGCTATTAGCTTCTTCGCATGCTTGGGAGTGAATGGCTTAAAGTAGAAATGTTTGATCTTTCAATTATGTTTAATTGATTTCCTAGAATGTCATGATTATAAAACTATGTTGATAATAAGTTCTCGCATGCTTGGGTGTTTTGGAACTATTGTGTACTATAAGGCTCGGATGGCCTTAGAACTTTGATGTTTAATTGAGAAAAGCTTGTATTGTATTGTTGGGACTTTGTTTGAGTGTTTACAGGTTTTCAGAATGTCCACGGTACAGGGGAGACTCTGTCCGTTTTTCCCCTAAAATTTTATGACCGGGCTTGGTATTGGGTTGAGAATAGCATGGTCATTAGAGCCTCCGGTCTCGTGAGGGATCGGGGCGTTACACCTGGTCCCAAGCCCCACGCTCTCGGTTTGCTGGACCAGCCTCTACGTGAATCGAAGTTGTCTTGTCCAAGATACCATAGGATTCGATAATAGGAATGTGATGGATTAGGTTGTCTTCCTTTTCGCGCGTCACGACGTACGATCCGGTACCCAAAAATAACACAAAAGAAGAAAAGTGTCCCAAAATTGATGAAAATGTTTGATTTTGGGCTCTGAAAACAGCAGTAGGCGAGCAGGCTGGCTGCCCTCGTGATAGAGCTCTCAGAGAGCTTTCCCACGGTATGTTGTGCACCGCTTAACTCCTTACGGATTATGGGCATCGGAGCGATGGAGACATGGTCCCAAGCCCGACGCCCTCAGTTTGCGGGCCTAGCCTCTATGTGAAGCGAAGTTGTCTGGCCCAAGGTGCCATGGGATTCGATAATAGAAATGTGATGGATTAGGTTATCGTCCTTTTTGCCGCTCACCACGAACGATCCAGGATGGAAAAACAAAGCAAAAGAAGAGAAGTATCCCAACACTGATTAAAACGTTCGATTTTGGGCTCCAAAAATAGGTGCAGCATAGCATACTTGCTGCCCCCGTCGTAGAGCTCTTGGAGAGCTTTTCAACAGTATGTTGTGCACCGCGTAACTCCTTAAGGATCAAAAGTTATAGGCACCGGAGTAACGGAGACCTGGTCCCAAGTCCCACGCCCTCAGTTTGCGGGCTCTGCCTTTACGTGAAGTGAAGTTGTCTTGCCCAAAGTACCGTGGGATTCGATAATAGAAATGTGATGGATTAGGTTGTCGTCCTTTTCGCGACTCACGACGTACGATCCGGGATGAAAAAATATCACAAAAGAAGAAAAGTGTCACAAAACTGATGAAAACGTTCGATTTTCTGCTCCAAAAATAGGTGCAGCAGAGCAGGCTTGATGCCTCCATCAGAGAGCTTTCCAACGGTAGGTTGTACGACGCGTAACTCCTTACGGATCAAAAGTTATGGGCACCAGTGCGACGGTGACCGGGTCTCAAGCCCCACGCCCTAGGTTTCCGGGCTCAGCCTCTACGTGAAGCGAAGTTGTCTTGCCCAAGATGCCATGGGATTCGATAAAAGAAATGTGATGGATTAGGTGTCGTCCTTTTCATGGCTCACGACGTACGATCCGGGAGGGAAAAACAGTGCAAAAGAAGAAAAGTGTCACGAAACTAAAGAAAACGTTCAATTTTGGGCTCTGAAAACAAGCGCAGCCTAGCAAGCTGGCTGCCCCCATCGTAGAGCTCTCGGAGAGGTTTCCAACAGTATGCTGTGCGCCGCGTAAATCCTTACAGATCAAAAGTTATGGGGATAGAAGCGACGTAGACCTGGTCCCAAGCCCCACGCCATCGGTTTGCGGTCCCAGCCTCTATGTGAAGCGAAGTTTTCTTGCCCAAGGTACCGTGGGATTCGATAATAGAAATATGATGGATTAGGTTGTCCTCCTTTTCATCGCTCACGACGTACGATACGGGATAGAAAAACAGCGTAAAAGAAGAAAAGTGTCACGAAACTGATGAAAATGTTCAATTTTTGACTCCATAATTGGAGCAGCCGAGCAGGCTTGCTGCCTTTGAAAGAGCTCTCAGAGAGCTTTCCAACGGTATGTTGTGCGCCGCGTAACTCCATACAGATCAAAAGTTATGGGCAAAGGAGCGACGAAGACCTGGTCCTAAGCCCCACGCCCTCAGTTTGCGGTCCCAGCCTCAACGTGAAGCGAAGTTGTCTTGCCTCAGGTGCCGTGCGATTCGATAATAGAAATATGAGGGATTAGGTTGTTGTCCTTTTCGCGGCTCACGACGTACGATACAGGACGGAAAAACAGCGCATAAGAAGAAAAATGTCATGAAACTGATGAAAACGTTTGATTTTGGGCTTCAAAAATAGGAGCAACCGAGCAAGCTTGTTACCATTGGCGTAGAGCTCTCGGAAAGCTTTCTAACGGTATGTTGTGCGCCGCGTAACTCCTTACGGATCAAAAGTTATTGGCAAAGGAGCGACGGAGACCTGGTCCTAAGCCCCACGCCCTCGGTTTGCGGGCCCAGCCTTGACGTGAAGTGAAGTTGTCTTGCCCAAGGTGCTGTGGGATTCAATAATAGAAAAGTGATGGATTAGGTTGTCATCCTTTTCTAGGCTGACGACGTATGATTCGGGAAAGAAAAACAACACAAAACAAGAAAAGTGTCCCAAAACTGATGAAAACGTTCGATTTTGATCTTTGAAAACAGGAGCAGCCGAGCAGGCTTGCTTACGGATCAAAAGTTATGGGCACCAGAGCGACGGTGACCTGGTCCCATGGCCCACGCCCTCGGTTTGCAGGCCCTGCCTCTACGTGAAGTGAAGTTGTCTTGCCCGAGATGCCGTGGGATTCGATAATAGAAATGTGAGGGATTAGGTTGTCGTCCTTTTTGCGGTTCACACCGTACGATCCGGGATGAAAAAATAGTGCAAAAGAAGAAAAGTATCCCAAAACAGATGAAAACATTCGATTTTGGGCTCCAAAAATAGGCGTCTCGGAGAGCTTTCCAACGGTATGTTGTGCGACGAGTAAATCCTTACGGATCAAAAGTTATGGGCACCAGAGCGATAGAGACATCGTCCCAAGCCCGACGCCCTCGGTTTGTGGCCCCAGCCTCTACGTGAAGCGAAGTTGTCTTGCCCAAGGTGCCGTGGGATTCGATAATAGAAATGTGAGGGATTAGGTTGTCGTCCTTTTTGCGGTTCACAACGTACGATTCGGGATGAAAAAATAGTGCAAAAGAAGAAAAGTATCCCAAAACAGATGAAAACATTTGATTTTGGGCTCCAAAAATAGGCGTCTCGGAGAGCCTTCCAACGGTATGTTGTGCGACGAGTAAATCCTTACGGATCAAAAGTTATGGGCACCAGAGCGACGGAGACATCGTCCCAAGCCTGACGCCCTCGGTTTGTGGCCCCAGCCTCTATGTGAAGCGAAGTTGTCTTGCCTAAGGTGCCGTCGGATTCGTTAATAGAAATGGGATGGATTAGGTTGTCGTCCTTTTCTAGGCTCACGACGTATGATACGGGAAGAAAAAATAGCGCAAAAGAAGAAAAGTGTACCAAAACTGAAGAAAATGTATGATTTTGGCCAACAAAAAAAGGAGCAGGCGAGCAGGCTTGCTGCCCTCGTCGTAGAGCTCTCGAAGAGCTTTCCAACAGTATGCTTTGCGCTGCATAACTCTTTACGGATCAAAAGTTATGGGCACCGGAGCGACGGAGACATCGTCCCATGCCCGACGCCCTCGATTTGCGGGCCCAGCCTCTATGTGAAGCGAAGTTGTCTTGCCCAAGGTGCCATGGGATTCGATAATAGAAATGTGATGGATTAGGTTGTCGTTCTTTTTGCGGTTCATGACGTACGATCCGGGATGGAAAAACAACGCAAAAGAAGAAAAGTGTCCCAAAACTAACAAAAACGTTCAATTTTGGGATCTGAAAACTGGCGCAGCCTAGCAGGCTTGCCGCCCCCGTCGTAGAGCTCTCGGAGAACTTTCTAACGGTATGTTGTGCGCCGCTTAACTCCTTACAGATCAAAAGTTATGGACACCGGAGCGACGGAGACCTGGTCCTAAGCCCCACGTCCTCGGTTTGCGGGCCCAGCCTCTACGTGAAGCGAAGGAGTCTTGCCCAAGGTACCGTGGGATTCAATAATAGAAATGTTTTGAATTAGGTTGTCATCCTTTTCGCGGCTCACCACGTACGATCCGCGATGAAAAAATAGCACAAAAGAATAAAAGTATCCCGAAACTGAAGAAAACATTCAATTTTGCGCTTCAAAACAAGCACAGCATAGCAGGTTTGCTGCCCCCATCGTAGAGCTCTCGGAGTGCTTTTCAACGGTATGTTGTGCGCCGCGTAACTCCTTATGGATCAAACGTTATGGGCATCGGAGCAACGGAGACCTGGTCCCAAGCCCCACGCCCTCAGTTTGCGGGCCCAGCCTCTATGTGAAGTGAAGTTGTCTTGCCCAAGGTGCCATGGGATTCGATAATAGAAATGTGATGGATTAGGTTGTCGTCCTTTACGCAGCTCACGACGTACGATCGGGGACAAAAAAACTGCACAAAAGAAGAAAAATGTCACGAAAGTGATGAAAACGTTCGATTTTGGGCTCCGAAAAGAGGTGCAGCTGAGTAGGCTTGCTTCTCCCGTCGTAGAGCTCTTTGAGAGATTTCCAACGGTAAGCTGTGCACCGCATAACTCCTTATGGATCAAAAGTTATGGGCACCGGAGCGACGGAGACCTAGTCCCAAGCCCCACGCCCTCGGTTTGCTAGCCCAGCCTTTATGTGAAGTGAAGTTGTCTTGCCCAAGGTACTGTGGGATTCAAAAATAGAAATGTGATGGATTTGGTTGTCGTAGTTTTCGCGGCTCACAACGTACGATCCGGGATGGAAAATCAGCGCAAAAGAAGAAACGTATCTTGAAACTGATGAAAACATTTGATTTTGGGCTCCAAAAATAGGCGCAGCGGAGCAGACTTGCTACCCCCGTCGTAGAGCTCTCGAAGAGCTTTTAAACGGTATGCTGTGAGCCGCGTAACTCCTTACGGATCAAAAGTTAAGGGCATCGGAGCGACGAATACCTGGTCACAAACCCCACACCCTTTGTTTGCGGGCCCAGCCTCTTTGTGAAGCGAAGTTGTCGTGGGATTCGAAAATAGAAATGTGATGGATTAGGTTGCCGTCCTTTTTGCTGCTCACGACGTACGATCCGGGATGAAAAAATAGTGCAAAATAAGAAAAGTGTCATGAAACTAATAAAAATGTTCGATTTTGGGCTCCGAGAATTGGCGCAGCCGAGCAGGCTTGCTATCCCCATCGTAGAGCTCTCGGAGAGCTTTCCAACAGTATGCTGTGCGCTGCTTAAATCCTTACGGATCAAAAGTTATGGGCAAATGAGCGACGGAGACCTGGTCTCAAGCCCTACGCCCTCGGTTTGCGGTCCCAGCCACTACGTGAAGTGAAGTTGTTTTGCCCAAGGTGCCATGGGATTCAATAATAGAAATATGATGGATTAGGTTGTGGTCCTTTTCGCGGCTCACGACGTACGATACGGACAAAAAAATAGCGCAAAAGAAGAAAAGTGTCACGAAACTGATGAAAATGTTCCATTTTGGGCACCAAAAATAGGAGCAGCTGAGCAGGCTTGTTGCCCCCGTCGAAGAGCTCTCGGAGAGCTTTCCAACAGTATGTTGTGCGCCGCGTAACTCCTTACAAATCAAAAGTTATGGGCAAAGGAGCAACGGAGACCTGGTCCTAAGCCCTACGCCCTCGGTTTGCGAGCCCAGTCTTGACGTGAAGCGAAGTTGTCTTGCCCAAGGTGCCATGGGATTCGATAATAGAAATGTGATGGATTTGGTTGTCGTCCTTTTCTCGGCACAAGACGTACGATCTGGGAAGAAAAAATAGCGCAAAAGAAGAATTGTGTCACAAAACTCATGAAAATATACGATTTTGAGCTAGGAAAAAAGGAGCAGGCGAGCAGGCTAGCTTCCCTAGTCATAGAGCTCTCGGAGAGCTTTCCAACGGTATGCTATGCGTCGCGTAACTCCTTCCGGATCAAAAGTTATGGGCACCAGAGCGACGGAGACATGGTCTTAAGCCCGACCCTCTCGGTTTACGGGCCCAGCCTCTACGTGAAGCGAAGTTGTCTTGCCCAAGGTGCCATGGGATTCGATAATAGAAATGTGATGGATTAGGTTGTCGTTCTTTTCGCGGCTTATGACATACGATCCGAGACGAAAAAACAACGCAAAAGAAGACAAGTGTCCTAAAACTGATGAAAACGTTCAATTTTGGGATCTGAAACTGGCGCAGCCGAGCAGGCTTGCCTTCCCGGTCGTAGAGTTCTCGAAGAACTTTTCAACGGTATACTGTGCGCCGCGTAACTCCTTACAAATCAAAAGTTACGAGCACCGGAGCGACGGAGACCTGGTCCCAAGTCCCACGCCTTCGGTTTGCGGGCCCAACCTCTACATGAAGCGAAGTTGTCTTGCCCAAGGTGCCATGGGATTCGATAATAGAAATGTTGTGCATTAGGTTGTCGTCCTTTTCGCAGCTCACCACGTACGATCCGAGACGGAAAAACAACTCAAAAGAAGAAAAGTATCCCGAAACTGATGAAAACATTCAATTTTGGGCTCCAAAAACTGGCGCAGCATAGCAGGCTTGCTGTTCCCATCGTACAGCTCTCAAAGAGCTTTTCCACGGTATGTTGTGCGCTGCGTAACTCCTTACGGATCAAAAGTTATGGGCATCGGAACGACGGAGACCCGGTCCCAAGATCCACGCCCTCAGTTTGCGGCCCTAGCCTCTACGTGAAGCCAAGTTGTCTTGCACAATGTGCTATGGGATTCGATAATAGAAACGTGATGGATTAGGTTTTCGTCCTTTTCACCGCTCGCGACGTACTATCCTGGACTGAAAAACAATGCAAAAGAATAAAAGTGTCCCAAAACTGATAAAAACATTCAATTTTTGTCTCCGAAAAAAGGCGCAGCTTAACAGACTTGCTACACCTGTCGTAGAGCTCTCAGAGAGCTTTCCAACGGTATGGTGTGCACCGCGTAACTCCTTACCGATCAAAAGTTATGGGCACCGGAGTGACGGAGACCTGGTCTCATGCCCCACGCCCTCGGTTTGTGGGCCCCTCCTCTACATGAAGTGAAATTGTTTTGCCCAAGGTTCCGTGGGATTCGATAATAGAAATGTGATGGATTAGGTTGTCGTCATTTACGCAGTTCACAACGTTTGATCCGGGGCAGAAAAACTGCGCAAAAGAAGAAAAGTATCTCGAAACTGACGAAGAAGTCCGATTTTGGGCTCCAAGAACAAGCGTAGCAGAGCAAGCTTGCTGCCTTGTCGTAGAGCTCTCGAAGAGCTTTCCAACGGTATGTTGTGCACCGCGTAAATTCTTACGGATCAAAAGTTATGGGCACTAGAGCGACGAAGACCTAGTCCCAAGCCCCACGACCTCGGTTTGCGGTTCCAGCCTCTACGCGAAGCAAAGTTTTCTTGCCCAATGTGCCATGGGATTCGATAACAGAAATGTGATGGATTAGGTCGTCGTCCTTTTCTAGGCTCGCGACGTACGATCCTGGATGGAAAAACGGTGCAAAAGAATAAAAGTGTCATGAAACTAATAAAAATGTTCGATTTTGGGCTCCGAGAATTGGCGCAGCTGAGCAGGCTTGCCACCCCCATCGTAGAGCTCTCGGAGAGCTTTCCAAAAATATGCTGTGCGCCGCGTAAATTCTTACGGATCAAAAGTTATGGGCAAAGGAGCGACGGAGACTTGGTCTCAAGCCCTACGCCCTCGGTTTGCGGTCCCAGCCTCTACGTGAAGTGAAGTTGTTTTTCCCAAGGTTCCGTGGGATTCGATAATAGAAATATGATGGATTAGGTTGTCGTCCTTTTCGCGACTCACGACGTACGATACGGATGAAAAAACAGCGCAAAAGAAGAAAAGTGTCACGGAACTGATGAAAATGTTCCATTTTGGGCACCAAAAATTGGAGCAGCTGAGCAGGCTTGTTGCCCCCATCGAAGAGCTCTCGGAGAGCTTTCAAATGGTATGTTGTGCGCTGCGTAACTCCTTACAAATCAAAAGTTATGGGCAAATGAGCAACGGAGACCTGGTCCTAAGCCCCACGCCCTCGGTTTGCGGGCCCAGCCTCGACGTGAAGCGAAGTTGTCTTGCCCAAGGTGCCGTGGGATTCGATAATAGAAATGTGATGGATTTGGTTGTCGTCCTTTTCTAGGCACAAGACGTACGATCTGAGAAGAAAAAATAGTGCAAAAGAAGAATTGTGTCCCAAAACTCATGAAAACGTACGATTTTGAGCTAGGAAAAAAGAAACAGGCGAGCAGGCTAGCTGCCCTCATCGTAGAGCTCTCGTAGAGCTTTCCAACGGTATGCTATGCGTCGCATAACTCCTTCCGGATCAAAAGTTATGGGCACCGGAGCGACGGAGACATGGTCTTAAGCCCGACCCCCTCGGTTTACGGGCCCAGCCTCTACGTGAAGCGAAATTGTCTTGCCCAAGGTGCCATGGGATTCAATAATAGAAATGTGATGGATTAGGTTGTCGTTCTTTTCGCGGCTCATGACATACGATCCGAGACGGAAAAACAACGCAAAAGAAGACATGTGTCCTAAAACTAATGAAAACGTTCAATTTTGGGATCTGAAACTGGCGTAGCCGAGCAGGCTTGCCTTCCCGATCGTAGAGTTCTCGAAGAACTTTCCAACGGTATACTGTGCGCCGCGTAACTCCTTACGAATCAAAAGTTACGGGCACCGGAGCAACGGAGACCTGGTCCCAAGCCCTACGCCTTCGGTTTGCGGGCCCAGCCTCTACATGAAGCGAAGTTGTCTTGCCCAATGTGCCATGGGATTCGATAATAGAAATGTTGTGCATTAGGTTGTCATCCTTTTTGCGGCTCACCACATATGATCCAGGACGGAAAAATAACACAAAAGAAGAAAAGTATCCCGAAACTGATGAAAACATTCAATTTTGGGCTCCAAAAACTAGCAGAGCATAGCAGGCTTGCTGTTCCCATCGTAGAGCTCTCGGAGATCTTTTCCATGGTATGCTGTGCGCCGTGTAACTCCTTACGGATCAAAAGTTATGGGCATCGGAACGACGGAGACCCGGTCCCAAGATCCACGCCCTCAGTTTGCGGCCCCAGCCTCTACGTGAAGCCAAGTTGTCTTGCACAATGTGCTATAGGATTCGATAATAGAAACGTGATGGATTAGATTTTCGTCCTTTTCACCGCTCGCGACGTACGATCCGGGACTGAAAAACAATGCAAAAGAATAAGTGTCCCAAAACTGATGAAAATATTCAATTTTGGTCTCCGAAAAAAGGCGCAGCTTAACAGGCTTGCTACACCCGTCGTAGAGCTCTCAGAGAGCTTTCCAACGGTATGGTGTGCACTGCGTAACTCCTTACGGATCAAAAGTTATGGGCACCGGAGCGACGGAGACCTAGTCTCATGCCCCACGCCCTCGGTTTGCGGGCCCCTCCTCTACATGAAGCGAAATTGTCTTGCCCAAGGTGCCGTGGGATTCGATAATAGAAATGTGATGGATTAGGTTGTCGTCATTTACGCAGTTCACAACGTTTGATCCGGGGCAGAAAAACTGCGCAAAAGAAGAAAAGTATCCCGAAACTGAAGAAGATGTCTGATTTTGGGCTCCAAAAAAAGCGTAGCAGAGCAGGCTTGCTGCCTTGTCGTAGAGCTCTCAGAGAGCTTTCCAACGGTATGTTGTGCACCGCGTAAATCCTTACGGATCAAAAGTTATGGGCACCGGAGCGACAGAGACCTGGTCCCAAGCCCTACGACCTCGGTTTACAGGTCCAGCCTCTACGCGAAGCGAAGTTGTCTTGCCCAATGTGCCATGGGATTCGATAACAGAAATGTGATGGATTAGGTCGTCGTCCTTTTCTAGGCTCACGACGTACGATCCGGGAAGAAAAAATAACGCAAAAGAAGAAAAATGTGCCAAAAATATTGAAAACGTTCAATTTTGGGCTCCAAAAATAGGAGCAGCCGAGCAGGCTTGCTACCTTGGTTGTAGAGCTCTCGGAGAGCTTTCCAACGATATGCTGTGAGCCGCGTAACTCCTTACGGATCAAAAGTTATGGGCACCGGAGCTACGAAGACATGGTCACAAGCCCGACGCCCTCGGTTTGCTGGCACAACCTCTACGTGAAGCGAAGTTGTCTTACCCAAGGTGCAGTGGGATTCAATAATAGAAATGTGATGGATTGGGTTTTCATTCTTTTTGCAGCTCATGACGTACAATTCGGGACGGAAAAACAACGCTAAAGAAGAAAAGTGTCCCAAAACTGATGAAAACGTTCAATTTTGGGATCCGAAAACTGGCGCAGCCAAGCTGGCTTACTACCCCCGTCGTAGAGCTCTCTGAAAGCTTTCCAACGGTATGTTGTGCGCCGCGTAACTCTTTATGGATCAAAAGTTATGGGAACCGTAGAGACGGAGACCTAGTGCCAAGCCCCACGCCCTCGGTTTGTGGGCTTAGCTTCTATGTGAAGCGAAGTTGTCTTGCCCAAGGTGCCATGGGATTCGTTAATAGAAATATGATGGATTACGTTGTCGTCCTTTTCGCAGCTCACGACGTACGATCCGGGTCGAAAAAACAACACAAAAGAAGAAAAGTATCCCAAAACTGATGAAAACATTCCATTTTGGGCTCCAAAAATAGGAGCGGCTATGCAAGCTAGCTGCCCTCGTTGTAGAACTCTCGGAGTGCTTTCGAACGGTATGTTGTGCGCCGCGTAACTCCTTACAGATCAAAAGTTATGGGCACCGGAGCTACGGAGACATGGTCACAAGCCTGACACCCTCGATTTGCTAGCCCATCCTCTACGTGAAACGAAGTTGTTTTGCCCAAGGTGCAGTGGGATTCGATAAAAGAAATGTGATGGATTAGGTTTTCGTTCTTTTCACGGCTCATGACGTATGATCCGGGATGGAAAAACAACGCTTAAGAAGAAAAGTGTCCCAAAACTGAAAAAAAAGGTTCAATTTTGGGATCCAAAAACTGGCGCAGCCGAGTAGGCTAGCTGCCCCCGTCGTAGAGCTCTCTGAGAGCTTTCCAACGGTATGTTGTGCGCCGCGTAACTCCTTACGGATCAAATGTTATGGGCACCGGAGCGACGGAGACCTAGTCCCAAGCCTCACGCCCTCGATTTACGGGCCCCGCCTCTACGTGAAGCGAAGTTGTCTTGCCCAAGGTATCGTGGGATTCGATAATAGAAATATGATGGATTAGGTTGTCGTTGTAACACCCTGATCCCTCTCGAGACCGGGAGTTCTATCAATCAAACTAATCACAACCCAAACCAAACCCGGGCAAAATTTTTAGGAAAAACGGACGGAGTCTCCCCTGTTTCTAGGCAAAATGTAAAACCTGTAATAGCATTTAAATGGACCAACACCGTGTCCAACCATACAAAACTTCCTCAAGGCCATCCGAGCCTCGGTTCTCAACAATTTAAACTCAGCAAGTATACATACATTTCAAATTTAAAAGCTAACCTATCTCTTTTCATTTTGACAAGTACATTCAAACTTGAAAATTAAACCATACTAAGCTACTACATAAAATAGACTATCATGCCATTCTAGTTTTTTTCTTTTGGACATTACAAACATGCATTTGAAGTTAAGCTACATTAACTATATACATAATCTAACTTATCAAACCATTCCAACTACATAGCTAGATTTATATTACATTTCTTTTAACAATAATTACATACAACATAAAAGCATACATCTTTACATCTTTGACAACCCAAGTCACATAGGCACTCAAGACAACTCTTCAAGCACGGACTTTCACGAAATCATGAACTTCCAGCTAACATGACATTTCCTGAAATGTGGTGGTGAGGAGTGAGTATACACAACACGTATACTCAGTGAGGGCGAGACAGATATCGAATTGGAGAGAAAGAAGATTGTGCAATGCAAAAAGGTACAGTTAAGCAATACAATCAATAAAAGGCATACAATATAAACAACAATACAATTAAACAACTAAAGAAGGCATTAACACAACCAATCAAAGCTATACCACACTTTGAAGGCTATGGATCACTCGAGCGAGTAATGTACCGATCACGATTCTGATGACATTAACGATGACGCGCCGGCCCAAACCACCTTATAACACCAGTTTGGAATACTCCGGAAGTATCCATCAATTCTACGACCCAAATCTCCCTGGGAGGCAACCCAAGCGAGAAAGGGAATAGCAGCGGAGCTAGAGCAACCAACACTGGCAACCCAAGGCTACCCAGAGAGGCCCATCACTCACGCGCGAGACACTATGCAATGCAAGACTCGATACAAGGCGATAAACAAGCGATAAACAAGCGATAAAGCCACACGTGGGAGAATAACAAAGTAGGTTACCCTCGCACGCAATAGCAGCAATTTGATAAGCAATTCAATCCAAAACAACTCAAACAAGTATTTCAAGTAATTCTAAGCATTCTATAGGCATAAAGACAAGAAAACACACAAAAACACAAATCGGCTCCAACTATCAAAACGCTACCATTTCCAAACGAGCCACGAGTTCTGGAAACCGACTTCGCCAACCCTCCTAGGTCACCATAAGGCACGTCTAAAGACCCCGAAACCTTACTTTACCCTAGAACTCGCGCAAAGCCCCGATTTCCCCCTTTCTCGTTTGAACTACAACTATACCAACCAAACAACCAACCAACACCACGACCGCACCAAAAGTGCTTCCATGGGCTCCCGAAACAATGTCATCACGCAAAACGAGAAAACGCTAAAGTTGACCTAAACGACCCTAACTTTCACTAAGCCGTTTTTCTCCGTTTTTCTATTACACATTCCAATTAAACCACACATTTAGGCATTCTAGCATACCTAGCACATTTTCACATCAACAGACAGCATAACGGGGCAACGTCAACGTTTCAGGGGTTTACTATTCACTAATTACTATTCATCAATCAATTTAAATTGCAATCTCAACATTTAACCGCAGAAAATGTTAAAAAGCTATAAATACACGTTCTACAATCAACAAGGAACATTCTAGAAGCATCAAAACGCTTTAAACAACAATCTACGGACAAGATCTAAAAATTGCAAAGTTAATACACTAAACATTTAAATGCACAAATAACATGATTCCCTCACCTCAGACGCTCCTAGATGCTAGGAAAACCTCGTAGAGTGCCTCGGAAACCATCCCGTGGAAGCCCTCACGAAGAATCGAAGAATTGAAGTTGAATTTTCTTTTTTTCTTCTCCTTATTTTTTCGGCCATGGCTGCTCTGTTTCAGGTCTGTTTTTTTTTATTTTGTGTTATTATATGCTATTTTAAAGAGGTCAAAGGTCAAAAGGGTCAAAGCTTTGGTCAAGGTTGGTCAATCAACTTAAAACTAGTCAAAATGGCTTACTTTTGTGCATTTTTAAGCTAAATAACTATCACCAAAATTAATTCTAGCTAGTAACAATTAAAATATAAAATTTAAGTCATCTAAATACTAGTTTTCACTATTTGTTGAGGACTAGAATTCATTTCCCAACTATCTCTCTCGATATGCTATGCACTTTGCGTCAATAGAAGAACATCAATTAAATCTCAAAGAATCTAAGAAATATATCATTTTTGGAAAGCATCATAGTTTAAAATTTACTCTGGCTCGGAGTTACTTTTCTCATTTATTTGAAAACCGAGTAATTTTAACGCAAAACAACCAAAATCGATTTCTAAAGTAATCAAAACAATCAAGGTATTCAATATTCATTTAGAATGATTAATTTAACTATTTCCAGAATATTTTAAGAGTTATAAAGTTAATATTAAGCTACAAATGAAAGTTAATATAAACACATAGTCAAATACAATTAAACACTAACATTTAAGATGACACTTAATTAATCACAATAAAAGAATTTCAATTACTATAATTATTAGGAATAGGTAATAAACTTTTAATTATTCAATTTACAACTCCTAAATGCTACCAAGAGGAATATTAAAATAGTGCAAGTTGGTTGATTTAACTAATTAAATAATTAATCAAATGCAGTCAAGTGCTATTAAATGCATGCCGGGTTCGGGTTATCACAGTCGTCCTTTTCACGGTTCACAACTTACGATCCGGGACAAAAAAATAGCACAAAAGAAGAAAAGAATCCTGAAACTGATGAAAACATTCGATTTTGGGCTCCAAAAATAGGCGTAGCAGAGAAGGCTTACTCCTCTCGTCGTAGAGCTCTCGGAGAGCTTTCCAACTGTATGCTTTACGCCGAGTAAATCCTTGCAGATCAAAAGTTATGGGCACCGGAGCGATGGAGACTAGGTCCCATATCCCACGCCCTCAGTTTGCGGGCCCAGCCTCTACGTTAAGCGAAGTTGTCTTGCCCAAGTTGCCATGGGATTCGATAATAGAAATATGATGGATTCGATTTTTGTTCTTTTCGCGGCTCACGACGTATGATCCGGGACGGAAAAATAACGCTAAAGAAGAAAAGTGTCCCAAAACTAAAGAAAACGTTCAAGTTTGGGATCTGAAAACTGGCACAACAGAGCAGGCTAGCTACCCCCGTCGTAGAGCTCTCTGAGAGCTTTCCAATGGTATGTTGTGCGCCGCGTAACTCCATACGGATGAAATCTTATGGGCATCAGAGTGACGAAGACCTAGTCCCAAGCCCCACGCCCTCGGTTTGCATGCCCCTCTTCTACGTGAAGCGAAGTTGTCTTGCCCAAGGTGCTGTGGGATTCGATAATAGAAATATGATGGATTAGGTTATCGTCCTTTTCGCGGTTCAAAACGTACGACCCAGGGCTGAAAAACAACGCAAAAGAAGAAAAGTATCCCGAAACTGATGCAAACATTCGATTTTGGGATCCAAAAACTGGCGCATCAAAGCAGGCTTGCTCCTCCTATCGTAGAGCTCTCAGAGAGCTTTCCAACGGTATGCTGTGCGCCGCGTAAATCCTTGCGGATCAAAAGTTATGGGCACCGGAGCGACAGAGATCTGATCCTATGTCCCACGCCCTCGGTTTGCGGGCCCAGCCTCTACGTTAAGCGAAGTTGTCTTATCCAAGGTGCCATGGGATTCGATAATAGAAATGTGATAGATTAGATTTCGTTCTTTTCGCGGCTCACGACGTACGATCCGGGATGAAAAAACAATGCTAAAGAAGAAAAATGTCCCAAAACTGAATAAAACATTCAATTTTGGGATCAGAAAACTGGCGTAACCGAGCAGGCTAGTTGCCCCCGTCGTAGAGCTCTCTAAGAGCTTTCCAACGGTATGTTGTGCACCGCGTAACTCATTACGGATCAAATGTTATGGGCACCAGAGCGACGGAGACCTGGTCCCAAGCCGCACGCCCCCGGTTTGCTGGCCCAACCTCTACGTGAAGCAAAGTTGTCTTGCCCAAGGTGCCATGGGATTCGATAATAGAAATGTGGTGGATTAGGTTGTCGTCCTTTTCGCGGCTCAACATGGACGATCCGGGATGAAAAAACAGCACAAAAAAGAAAAGTATCCCAAAACTGATGAAAACGTTCAATTTTGGGCTCCAAAATAGGTGCAGCATAGCAGGCTTGCTGCCACTGTCGTAGAGCTCTCGGAGAGCTTTTCAACGGTATGCTGTGTGCCGCGTAACTCCTTACGGATCAAAAGTTATGGGCATCGGAGCGACGGAGACCTGGTCCAAGCCCCATGCCCTCATTTTGCTGGCCCAGCCTCTACGTGAAGCAAAGTTGTCCTGCCCAAGGTGCCATGGGATTCGATAATAGAAATGTGATGGATTAGGTTGTCGTCTTTTTTGCGGCTTACGACGTACGATTCGGGGCGGAAAAACAACACAAAAGAAGAAAAATATCACAAAATTGATGAAAATTTTCGATTTTGGGCTCCGAAAATAGACGCAACCGAACAGGCTTGCTTCTTTTGACATAGAGCTCTAGGAGAGCTTTCCAACGATAAGCTGTGCGCCGCGTAACTCCTTACGGATCAAAAGTTATGGGCACCGGAGCGACGGAGACCTGGTCTCAAGCCCCACGCCCTCGGTTTGCAAGCCCAGCCTCTACGTGAATCGAATTTGTCTTGCCCAAGGTGCTGTGGGATTCAATAATAGAAATGTGATGGATTAGGTCGTCGCCCTTTTCTAGGCTCAAAACGTACGATCCGGGAAGGAAAAATAGCTCAAAATAAAAAAAGTGTCCAAAAACTGATGAAAACGTTCGATTTGGGCTCCGAAAACTGGCGCAGTAGAGCAGGCTTGATCCTCCCATCGTAGAGCTCTCGGAGAGCTTTCCAACGGTATGTTGTGCGCCGCGTAAATCCTTGCGAATCAAAAGTTATGGGCACTGGAGCGACGGAGACTTGGTCCCATGTCCCACACCCTCGGTTTGTGGCCCCAGCCTCTACGTTAAGCGAAGTTGTCTTGTCCAAGGTGCCATGGGATTCGATAATAGAAATATGATGGATTATATTTCGTTCTTTTCGCGGCTCACGACGTACGATCCGGGAAGAAAAAACAACGCTAAAAACGAAAATTATCCCAAAACTAATAAAAACGTTCAATTTTGGGATCCGAAAACAGGCGCAGCCGAGCAGGCTAGCTACCCCCGTCGTAGAGCTCTCTGAGAGCTTTCTAACGGTATGTTGTGCTCCTCGTAACTCCTTACGGATCAAATATTATGGGCACCAGAGCGACAAAGACTTGGTCCCAAGCCGCACGCCCTCGGTTTGCTGGCCCAGCCTCTACGTGAAGCGAAGTTGTCTTGCCCAAGGTGCCATGGGATTCGATAATAGAAATGTGGTGGATTAGGTTGTCGTCCTTTTCGCGGCTCACCACGGACGATTCGGGATGAAAAAACAGCGCAAAAGAAGAAAAGTTTTCCAAAACTGATGAAAACGTTCAATTTTGGGCTCCAAAAATAGGCGCAGCATAGTAGGCTTGCTGCCGCTATCGTAGAGCTCTCGGAGAGCTTTTCAACGATATGTTGTGCGCCGCGTAACTCCTTACGGATCAAAAGTTATGGGCATCAGAGCGGCAAAGACCTGGTCCCAAGCCCCATGCCCTCAGTTTGCTGGCCCAGCCTCTACGTGAAGCAAAGTTGTCTTTCCCAAGGTGCCATGGGATTCGATAATAGAAATGTGATGGATTAGGTGGTCGTCTTTTTTGCGGCTCACGACGTACGATTCGGGACGGAAAAACAATGTAAAAGAAGAAAAATATCACGAAATTGATGAAAATGTTCGATTTTGGTCTCCGAAAATAGACGCAGCAGAACAGGCTTGCTTCTTCTGACGTAGAGCTCTAGGAGAGCTTTCCAACGGTAAGCTGTGCGCCGCACAACTCCTTACGGATCAAAAGTTATGGGCACCGAAGCGACAGAGACCTGGTCCCAAGCCCCACGCCCTCGATTTGCTGGCCCAGCCTCTATGTGAATTGAACTGTCTTGCCCAAGGTGCCGTGTGATTCGATAATAGAAATGTGATGGATTAGGTTGTCGTCCTTTTCTAGGCTCACAACGTACGATACGGGAAGGAAAAATAGCGCAAAAGAAAAAAAGTGTCCCAAAACTAATGAAAATGATCGATTTTAGGCTGAAAACAAACGTAGCAGAGCAAGCTTGCTCCTCCCATCGTAGAGCTCTCGGAGAGCTTTCCAACGGTATGCTGTGCGCCTCGTAAATCCTTACGGATCAAAAGTTATGGGCACCGGAGCGACGGAGACCTGGTCCCATATCCCACGCCCTCTGTTTGCGGGCCCAGCCTCTACCTTAAGAGAAGTTGTCTTGTACAAGGTGCTGTGGGATTCGATAATAGAAATGTGATGGATTAGATTTCGTTCTTTTCGCAGCTCACGACGTACGTTCCGGGACGAAAAAACAACGCTAAAGAGGAAAAGTGTCCCAAAACTAAAGAAAACGTTCAATTTTAGGATCCCAAAACTGGCGTAGCCAAGCAGGCTAGCTACCCCCGTCGTAGAGCTTTCTAAGAGCTTTCCAACGGTATGTTGTGCCCTGTGTAACTCCCTACGGATCAAATGTTATGGGCACCAAAGCGACGGAGACCTAGCCCCAAGCCGCACGCCCCCGGTTTGCTGGCCCAGCCTCTACGTGAAGCAAAGTTGTCTTGCCCAAGGTGCCATGGGATTCGATAATAGAAATGTGATGGATTAGGTGGTCGTCATTTTTGCGGCTCACGACGTACGATTCGGGACAGAAAAACAACGCAAAAGAAGAAAAATATCATGAAATTGATAAAAACGTTCGATTTTGGGCTCCAAAAATAGGCGCAGCATAACAGGCTTGCTACCACTGTCATAGAGCTCTCAGAGAGCTTTTCAACGGTATGTTGTGCACCGCGTAACTCCTTACGGATCAAAAGTTATGGGCTTCGGAGGGACGGAGACCTGGTCCCAAGCCCCATGCCCTCAGTTTGCTGGCCCAGCCTCTACGTGAAGCAAAGTTGTCTTGCCCAAGGTACCATGGGATTCGATAATAGAAATGTGATGGATTAGGTTGTCGTCTTTTTCGTGGCTCACGACGTACGATTCGGGATGGAAAAACAACGTAAAAGAACAAAATATCTCGAAATTGATGAAAACATTCGATTTTGGGCTCAGAAAATAGACGCATCCGAACAGGCTTGCTTTTTCTGACGTAGAGTTCTCAGAGAGCTTTCCAACGGTAAGTTGTGCGCCGCGTAACTCCTTACGGATCAAAAGTTATAGGCACTGGAGCGACGGAGACCTGGTCCCAAGCCCCACGCCCTCGGTTTGCTGGCCCAGCCTCTACGTGAATCGAAGTTGTCTTGCCCAAGGTGCCATGGGATTCGATAATAGAAATGTGATGGATTAGGTTGTCGTCCTTTTCTAGGCTCACAACATACGATCCAGGAAGGAAAAATAGCGCAAAAGAAAAAAAGTGCCCCAAAACTGATGAAAATGTTCAATTTTGGGCTCCGAAAACAGGCACAGCTGAGCGGGCTTGTTACCTCTGTCGTAGAGCTCTCGGTGAGCTTTGCAATGTTATGATGTGCGCCGCTTAAATCCTTACAGATCAAAAGTTATGGGCACCGGTGCGACGGAGACTTGGTCCCAAGCCCCACGTCCTCGGTTTGCGGGCCCAGCCTCTATGTTAAGCGAAGTTGTCTTGTCCAAGGTGCTGTGGGATTCGACAATAGAAATGTGATGGATTAGATTTCGTTCTTTTCGCGGCTCACGATGTACAATCCAGGACGGAAAAACAACGCTAAAGAGGAAAAGTGTCCTAAAACTGAAGAAAATGTTCCATTTTGGGATCCAAAATCTGGCGCAGCCGAGCAGGCTAGCTGCCCCCGTCGTACAGCTCTCTGAGAGCTTTCCAACGGTATGTTGTGCCCCGCGTAACTCCTTACGGATCAAATGTTATGGGCACCAGAGCGACGGAGACCTGGTCCCATGCCGCACACCCCCGATTTGCTGGCCGAGCCTCTACGTGAAGTGAAGTTGTCTTGCCTAAGGTGCCGTGGGATTCGATAATAGAAATGTGATGGATTAGGTGGTCGTATTTTTTGCGGCTCACGACGTACGATTCGGGACGGAAAAACAACGCAAAAGAAGAAAAATATCACGAAATTGATGAAAACGTTCGATTTTGGGCTCCAAAAATAGGCGCAGCATAGCAGGCTTGTTGCCACTGTCGTAGAGCTCTCAGAGAGCTTTTCAATGGTATGATGTGCGCCGCGTAACTCCTTACGGATCAAAAGTTATGGGCATCGGAGCGACGGAGACCTGGTCCCAAGCCCCATGCCCTCAGTTTGCTGGCCCAGCCTCTACGTGAAGCAAAGTTGTCTTGCCCAAGGTGTCGTGGGATTCGATAATAGAAATGTGATGGATTAGGTTGTCGTCTTTTTTGCGGCTCACGACGTACGATTCGGGATAGAAAAACAACGCAAAAGAAGAAAAATATCACGAAATTGATGAAAATGTTCGATTTTGGGCTCCGAAAATAGATACAACCGAACAGGCTTGCTTCTTCTGACATAGAGCTCTCGGAGAACTTTCCAACGGTAAGTTGTTCGCCGCGTAACTCCTTACGGATCAAAAGTTATGGGCACTTGAGCGACGGAGACCTGGTCCCAAGCCCTATGCCCTCGGTTTGCGGGCCCAGCCTCTACGTGAATCGAAGTTGTCTTGCCCAAGGTGCCGTGGGATTCGATAATAGAAATGTGATAGATTAGGTTGTCGTCCTTTTCTAGGCTCACAACATACGATTCAAAAAGGAAAAATAGCGCAAAAGAAAAAAAGTGTCACAAAACTGATGAAAACATTCAATTTTGGGCTCCGAAAGAAGGCACAGCTGAGCGGGCTTGTTGCCTCTATCGTAGAGCTCTCGGTGAGCTTTGCAACGGTATGATGTGCGCCACGTAAATCCTTACAGATCAAAAGTTATGGGCACCGGTGCGACGGAGACTTGGTCCCAAGCCCCATGTCATCGGTTTGCGGGCCCAGCCTCCACGTGAAGCAAAGTTGTCTTGCCCAAGGTGCCTTGGGATTCGATAATAGAAATGTGATGGATTAGGTTGTCGTCCTGTTCGCAGCACACAACGTATGATTCGGGACGGAAAAACAGCGCAAAAGAATAAAAGTATCCCAAAATTGATGAAAACATTTGATTTTGGACTCCAAAACCAGGCGCAGCTGACCAGTCTTGCTGCCCCCATCGTAGAGCTCTCAGAGAGCTTTCCAACGGTATGCTGTGCGCCGCGTAAATCCTTACGGATAAAAAGTTGTGGGCATCGGAGTGACGGAGACATGGTCCCAATCCCGACGCCCTTGGTTTGCGGGCCTATCCTCTACATGAAACGAAGTTGTCTTGCCCAAGGTGCTATAGGATTCGATAATAGAAATGTGATGGATTAGGTTGTCGTCCTTTTCGCGGCTCACGACGTACGATCCGCAACGGAAAAACAAAGCAAAAGAAGAAAAGTGTGCCGATACTGATGAAAACATTCGATTTTGTTCACCGAAAATAGCTGCAGCGGGGTGGGCTTGCGGCCCCCATCGTAGAGCTCTTTGAGAGCTTTCCAACGGTATGCTGTGCTCCGCGTAAGTCCTTGCGGATAAAAAGTTATATGCACCAGAGCGACAGAGACATGGTCCCAATCCCGACGCCCTCGGTTTGCTGGCCCATCCTCTATGTGAAGCGAAGTTGTCTTGCCCTAGGTGCTGTGGGATTCGATAATAGAAAAGTGATGGATTAGGTTGTCGTCCTTTTCGCGGCTCACGACATACGATCCGGAACGGAAGAACAACGCAAAAGAAGAAAAGTGTGCCGAAACTGATGAAAACGTTCGATTTTGGTCTCCAAAAACAGGCGCAGTCGAGCAAGCTAGCTACTCTCGTCGTAGTGCTCTCAGAGAGCTTTCCAACGGTATGCTGTTCGTCGCGTAAATCCTTACGGATCAAAAGTTATGGGCACCGGAGTGACAGAGACCTGGTCCCAAGCCCCACGCCCTCGGTTTGAGGGCCCAACCTCTACGTGAAGCGAAGTTGTCTTGCCCAAGGTGCCATGGGATTCGATAATAGAAATGTGATGGATTAGGTTGTCGTCCTTTTCGTAACTCACGACGTAAGATCCTGGACAAAAAAACAGCGCAAAAGAAGAAAAGTGTCTCGAAACTGATGAAAACGTTCGATTTTGGGCTCTGAAAATAGGCGCAGCTGAGCAGGCTTGCTTCCCCTATCGTAGAGCTCTCGGAGAGCTTTCCAACGGTAAGCTGCTCACCGCGTAACTCCATACAGATCGAAAGTTATGGGCACCAGAGCGACAGAGACCTGGTCCCAAGCCCTACGCCCTCGGTTTGCGGGCCCAGCCTCTACGTGAAGCGAAGTTGTCTTGCCCACGGTGTCATGGGATTCGATAATAGAAATGTGATGGATTAGGTTGTCGTCCTTTTCGTAGCTCACGACTACGATCTGAGATGAAAAAACAGTACAAAAGAAGAAAAGTATCCTGAAACTGATGAAAATGTTCGATTTTAGGCTCTAAAAACAGGCGCAACCGAGCAAGCTTGCTGCCCTCATCGTAGAGCTCCTAGAGAGCATTCCAACGGTATGCTTTGCACCGCGTAACTCGTTACGGATCAAAAGTTATGGGCAAAGGAGCGACAGAGACCTGGTCCCAAGCCCCACGCCTTCGGTTTGCGAGCTCAGCCTCTACGTGAAGCAAAGTTGTCTTGCCCAAGGTGCCGTGGGATTCGATAATAGAAATGTGATAGATTAGGTTGTCGTTCTTTTCTAGGCTCACGACGTACGATCCGAGAAGGAAAAACAGTGCAAAAGAAGAAAAGTGTCCTAAAACTGATGAAAATGTTCGATTTTGGTCTCTGAAAACTAGCGCAGCCGAGTAGGATTGCTGCCCCCGTCGTAGAGCTCCCAGAGAGTATTCCAACGGTATGTTGTGTGCGGCATAACTCCTTACGGATCAAAAGTTATGGGCAAAGGGGTGACGGAGACCTGGTTCTCACGTAGAGGCTAGGCCCGCAAACCGAGGGCATCGGGCTTGGGACCATGTCTCCATCGCTCCGGTGCCCTTAACTTTTGATCCAAAAGGAGTTACGTGGTACACAACATACCGTTGGAAAGCTCTCCAAGAGCTCTACGACGAGGGTAGCAAGCCTGCTCGGCTGCACCTATTTCCGGAACCCAAAATCCAACGTTTTCTTCTGTTTCGGGACACTTTTCTTCTTTTGCACAGTTTTTCTGTCCCGGATCGTATGTCGTCAGCCTCGAAAAGGACGACAACCTAATCAATCACATTTCTATTACCAAATCCCATGACACCTTGGCATGACAACTTCACTTCACTTAGTTGCTGGGCTCGTAAACCGAGGGCATGGGGCATGGGACCAGGTCTCTATCCCTCCGGTGCCCATAATTTTTGTTCCGTAAGGAGTTACGTGGCGCACAACATACCGTTGGAAAGCTCTCCCAGAGCTCTACGATGGGGGTAGTAATCCTGCTAGGTTACGCCTATTTTCGAAGCCCAAAATTGAACGTTTTCATCAGTTTTGAGATACTTTTCATCTTTTGCGCTGTTTTTTTGTCCCGAATCGTATGTCGTGAGCCACGAAATGGACGACAACCTAATCCATCACATTTCTGTTATCGAATCCCATGGCACATTGGGCAAGACAACTTCGCTTCACGTAGAGGCTGGGCCCGCAAACCGAGGGCGTAGGGCTTATGACCTGGTCTTCATCGCTCCGGTGCCCATAACTTTTGAGCCATAAGGAGTTGCGCGGTGCACAGCATACCGTTGGAAAGCTCTCCGTGAGCTCTACGATGGGGCAGCAAGCGTGCTCAGTTGCGCCTTTTTTCGGAGCCCAAAATCGAATGTTTTCATAAGTTTCGGGATACTTTTCTTCATTTGCGCTGTTTTTCTTTCCCGGATCGTATGTCGTGAGCTGCGAAAAGGACGACAACCTAATCCATCACATTTCTATTGTCGAATCCCACGACACCTTGGGCAAGACAACTTCGCTTCACGCAGAGCCTGGGCCAGCAAACCGAGGACGTCGGGCTTGGGACCATATCCTCGTCGCTCCGGTGCCCATAACTTTTGATCGAAAAGCAGTTACGCTGTGCACAGCATACCGTTAGAAAGCTCTCCGAGAGCTCTACGACAGCGGCAGCAAGCCAGCTTGGCTACGCCTGTTTTCAGAGCCTAAATTTGAATGTTTTCATCAGTTTCAGGATATTTTTCTTCTTTTGCGCTGTTTTTTCGTCCCAGATCGTACGTCGTGAGCCACAAAAAGGACGACAACCTAATCCATCACATTTCTATTATCGAATCCCACGGCACCTAGGGCAAGACAACTTCGCTTCACTTAGAGGCTAAGCCCGCAAACCGAAGGCGTCGGGCTTGGGACCATGTCTCTATCACTCCGGTGCCCATAACTTTTGATCCAAAAGGAGTTACACGGCACACAACTTACTGTTGGAAAGCTCTCCGAGAGCTCCACGACGGGGCAGCAAGCCTGCTTGGCTGTGCCTATTTCAGAGCCCAAAATTGAACATTTTCATCAGTTTCGAGACACTTTTCTTCATTTGCGCTGTTTTTCTGTCCTGGATCGTACGTCGTGAGCCGTGAAAAGGACGACAACCCAATCTATCAAATTTCTATTTTCGAATCCTACAGCACCTTGGGCAAGACAACTTCGCTTCACGTAGAGGCTGGGCACGCAAACCAAGGGCGTCGGGCTTGTGACCATTTCTCCGTCACTCCGATGCCCATAACTTTTGATCCAAAAGGCGTTACGCGACGCACAACATATCGTTGGAAAGCTATCTGAGAACTCTACGATGGGGGCAGCAAGCCTGCTCGGCTACGCCTATTTTCGGAGCCCAAAATCAAACGTTTTCATTTGTTTCGGGATACTTTTCTTCTTTTGTGCTATTTTTCCATCCCGGATCGTACGTCGTGAGCCGCGAAAAGGAAGACGACCTAATCCATCACATTTTTATTATCGAATCCCATGGCACCTTGGGCAAAACAACTTTGCTTCACATAGAGGTTGGGCCTGCAAACCAAGGGCGTCGGCCTTGGGACCATGTCTCCGTCGTTCCGGTGCCCATAACTTTTGATCCAAAAGCAGTTACGCGGTGCACAGCATACCGTTGGAAAGCTCTCCAAGAGCTCTACAATGGGGGCAGCAAGCTTGCTCGGCCGCGCCTATTTTCGTAGCCCAAAATCGAACATTTTCTTCAGTTTTGGGACACTTATATTCTTTTGTGCAGTTTTTTCGTCCCGGATCGTACGTCGTCAGTCGCGAAAAGGACGACAACCTAATCAATCACATTTCTATTACCAAATCCCATGACACCTTGGGCATGAAAACTTCACTTCACGTAGAGGCTGGGCCCGCAAACCGGGGGCGTGGGGCATAGGGCCAGGTCCCCGTCGCTCGGGTGCCCATAACTTTTGTTCCATAAGGAGTTACATAGCACACAGCATACCGTTGGAAAGCTCTCTGAGAGCTCTACGACGGGGGCAACAGGTCTGCTCGGCTGCACTTGTTTTTGAAGTCTAAAATCTAACGTTTTCATCAGTTTGGAAAAACTTTTCTTCTTTTGTGTTGTTTTTTCGTCCCAGATCGTACATCGTGAGCCGCAAAAAGGACGATAACCTAATCCATCACATTTCTATTATCGAATCCCACGGCACCATGGGCAAGACAACTTCAATTCATTTAAAGGCTGGGCCCGCAAACCCACGGCATGGGGCTTGGGACCAGGTCTCTGTCGCTCTAGTGCCCATAAATTTTGATCCGTAAGGAGTTACGCGGCGCACAGCATACCGTTAGAAAGCTCTCCGAGAGCTCTTCGATGGGGGTATCAAGCCTGCTAGGCTACGCCTATTTTCGAAAGCCAAAATCGATCATTTTTATCAGTTTTGGGACACTTTTCTTCATTTGCGCTATTTTTTCATCCCGGATTGTACGTCGTAAGCAGCGAAAAGGACGACAACCTAATCCTTCACATTTCTATTATAGAATCCCACGACACCTTGGGCAAGACAACCTCGCTTCACGTAGAGGCTAGGCCCACAAACCGAGGGTGTCGGGCTGGGGACCATATCTCCGTCGCTCCAGTCACCATAAATTTCGATCCAAAAGGAGTTACGCGGCATATAGCATACTGTTGGAAATCTCTCCGAGAGCTCTACGATAAGGGTAGCAAGCCTACTCGGCTGTGCCTATTTTTGGAGCCCAAAATTGATTATTTTCTTCAGTTTCGGAATACTTTTCTTCTTTTCCGCTGTTTTTCGTCCCGTATCGTACGTCGTGAGTCGCGAAAATGACGACAACCTAATCCATCACATTTCTATTATCGAATCTCATGGTACCTTGGGCAAGACAACTGCACTTCACGTAGAGGCTGGGCCTGCAAACCGAGGGCATCGGGCTTGGGACCATGTCTCCATCGCTCTGGTGCTTACAACCTTTGATCCAAAAGGAGTTACGCGGCGCACAACATACCGTTGGAAAGCTTTCCGAGAGCTCTATAATGGTGGCAGCAAGCCTGCTCGGCTGTGCCTATTTTTGAAGCCCAAAATCAATCATTTTCTTCAGTTTCGGGATACTTTTCTTCTTTTGCACTGTTTTTCTGTCCCGTATCGTACGTCGTGAGCTGCGAAAAGGACGATAACCTAATCCATCACATTTCTATTATCGAATCCCACAGCACCTTGGGCAAGACAACTTCGCTTCACGTAGAGGCTGGGCCCGCAAACTAAGGGTGTCGGGCTTGGGACCATATCTCTGTCGTTCTGGTGGCCATAACTTTTGATCCAAAAGGAGTTACGCAGCGCACAGTATACCGTTGGAAAGCTCTCCCAGAGCTCTACGATAGGGGCAGCAAGCCTACTCGGCTGTGCCTATTTTCAGAGCCCAAAATCGATCATTTTCTTCAGTTTTGGGATACTTTTCTTCTTTTGCGCTGTTTTTGGGTCCCGAATAGTACGTCGTCAGCCTCAAAAAGGACGACAACATAATGAATCACATTTCTATTACCGAATCCCACGACGCCTTGGGCATGACAACTTCACTTCACGTAGAGGCTGGGCCAGCAAACCGAGGGCGTGGGGCATGGGACCAGGTCTCCGTCGCTCCGGTGCCAATAACTTTTGTTCCGTAAGGCGTTAAGCGGCGCACAGCATACCGTTGGAAAGCTCTCCTAGAGCTCTACAACAGGGGCAAAAAGCCTGAGCGGCTGCACCTATTTTTGATGCCCAAAATCGAACGTTTTCATCAGTTTTGGGGTACTTTTCTTCTTTTGCGCTGTTTTTCCGTCCCGGATCGTACGTCGTGAGGCTCGAAAAGGACGACAACCTAATCCATCACATTTCTATTATCGAATCCCATGGCACCTTGGGCAAGACAACTTCGCTTCACGTAGAGGCTGGCCCCGCAAACCGAGGGCGTGGGGCTTGGGACCAGGTCTCCGTCGCTACGGTACCTATAACTTTTGATCCGTAAGGAGTTACACATCGCACAACGTACCGTTGGAAAGCTCTCTGAGAGCTCTACGACGGGGGTAGCAAGCCTCATCGGTTGCGCCTATTTTGGGAGCCTAAAATTGAATATTTTCATCAGTTTTGGGACACTTTTCTAGTTTTGCGCTGTTTTTCTGTCCTGGATCGTACGTCGTGAGCTGCGAAAAGGACGACAACCTAATCCATCACATTTCTATTATCCAATCCCACGGCACATTGGGGAAGACAACTTCGCTTCACGTAGCGGCTGGGCCCGCAAACCGAGGGCGTTGGGCTTGGGATCATATGTCCGTCGCTCCGGTGCCCATAACTTTTGATCCAAAAGGAGTTACGCGGTGCAAAACATAACGTTGGAAAGCTCTCCAAGAGCTCTACAACGGGGACAACAATCTTGCTTGGCTGCGTCTATTTTCGGAGCCCAAATTCGAACGGTTTGATCAGTTTTGGTATACTTTTATTCTTTTGAGCTATTTTTTCGTCCCGGATCGTATGTCATGAGCCGCGAAAAGGACGACAATCTAATCTATCACATTTCTATTATCGAATCCCATGACACCTTGGGCAAGACAACTTCGCTTCACGTAGAGGCTGGGCTCTCAAACCGAGGGCGTCTGGCTTGGGACCAGGTCTTCGTCGCTGCGGTGCCCAAAACTTTTGTTCCGTAAGGAGTTACGCGGTGTACAACATGCCGTTGGAAAGCTCTCCTCGAGCTCTACAATGGGGGTAGCAAGCGTGCTCGACTGCGCCTGTTTTTGGTGCCCAAAATTGAACATGTTAATCAGTTTCGTGACACTTTTCTTCTTTTGCGCTTTTTTTCTGTCCCGGATCGTACGTCTTGAGCTGCGAAATGGACGACAACCTAATCCATCACGTTTCTATTACCGAATCTCATGGACACCTTTGGCAAGACAACTTCGCTTCACGTAAAGTCTGGGCCCGAAAACTGAAGGCGTGGGGCTTGGAACCAGGTCTCCGTTGCTCCGGTGACCATAACTTTTGATCCGTAAGGAGTTACGCGGTGCATAACATACCGTTGGAAAGCTCTGCGAGAGCTCTATGAAAGGGGCAGCAAACCTGCTAAGCTACGGCTATTTTTGGAGCCCAAAATCTAACATTTTCATCAGTTTTGGGACACCTTTCTTCTTTTGCGCTATTTTTTCATCTCTGATCGTATGTCGTGAGCCGCAAAAAGGACAACAACCTAATCCATCACATTTCTATTACCGAATCCAATGGCACATTGGGCAAGACAACTTCGCTTCACGTAGAGGCTGGGCCCCCGCAAACCGATGGCGTAGGGCTTGTGACCAGTTATCCGTCGCTCTGGTGCCTTTAAATTTTGATCCGTAAGGAGTTACGCGGTGCACAGCATACCGTTGGAAAGCTCTACGAGAGCTCTATGATGGGGGCAGCAAGCCTTCTCGGCTGCGCCTATTTTTCGATCCCAAAGTGCAACATTTTCATCAGTTTTGGGACACTTTTCTTCTTTTGTGCTATTTTTTTGTCCTGGATCGTATGTCATGAGCCGCGAAAAGGACGACAACCTAATCCATCACATTTATATTACCGAATCCCATAGCACCTTGGGCAAGACAAAACCACTTCACGTAGAGTTTGGGCTCGCAAACCGAGGGCGTGGGGCTTGGGACCAGGTCTCCGTCGCTCCGGTGACCATAACTTTTGATCTGTAAGGAGTTACGCGGCACACAGTATACCGTTAGAATGCTCTCCGAAAGTTCTACGACGAGGGTAACAAGCCCACTCGGCAACTAAAAATTTTAGGACCCCAAAATCGAACGTTTTCATAAGTTTCGGGATAATTTTCTTCTTTTGCGCTATTTTTTCGTCCCGGATCGTACGTCGTGAGTCGCGAAAAGAACGACAACCTAATCTATCAAATTTTTATTACCGAATCCCATGGCACCTTAGGCAAGACAACTTCGCTTCACGTAGAGGCTGGGCCCGCAAACCGAGGGCATGGGGCTTGGGTCCAAGTCTCTGTCGCTCTGGTGACCATAACTTTTGATCCGTAAGAAGTTACGCGGTGCACAACATACTGTTGGAAAGCTCTCCGAGAGCTCTACGAAGTGGGCAGCAAGTCTGCATGGCTGTACCTATTTTCGGACCCCAAAATTGAACGTTCTCATCAGTTTTGGGACATTTTTCTTCTTTTGCGCTGTTTTTTCATCCCGGATATTACGTCGTGAGCTGCGAAAACGACGACAACCTAATCCATCACATTTCTATTACCAAATCCCACGGCATCTTATGCAAGACAACTTCGCTATACGTAGAGGCTGGCCCCGCAAACCGAGGGCGTGGGGCTTAGGACCCGGTGTCCGTCGCTCCGGTGACTATAACTTTTGATTCGTAAGGTGCTATGCGGCGCACAGCATACCGTTGGAAAGCTCTCTAAGAGCTCTACGACGGGGGTAACAAGCCTGCTCGGATGCGCCTATTTTCAGAGCCCTGATTTGAACGTTTTCATCAGTTTCGTGACACTTTCCGAGAGGGCTATGACGGGGGTAACAAGCCCAAATTTGAACGTTTCCATCCCAGATCGTACGTCGCGAGCCGCGAAAAGGGCGACAACCTAATCTGTCACATTTCTATTACTGAATCCCATGGCAATTTAGGCAAGACAACTTCGCTTCACGTAGAGGCTGGGCCCGCAAATCGAGGGTGTGGGGCTTGGGACCAGGTCTTCATCGCTCCGGTGACCATAACTTTTGATCCGTAAGGAGTTACGCGACGCACAGCATACCGTTGGAAAGCTCTCCAAGAGCTTTACGATGGGGACAGCAAGCCTGCTCGGCTGCGCCTATTTTTGGATCCCAAAATTGAACGTTTTCATTAGTTTCAGTATACTTTTCCTATTTTGCACTATTTTTTCATCCTGGATCATATGTCGTGAGCCGCAAAAAGGATGACAACCTAATCCATCACATTTCAATTACCGAATCCCGCAGCACCTTGGGCAAGACAACTTCACTACACATAGAGGCTAGACCCGCAAACCGAGGGCGTGGGGCTTGGGACTAGGCGTTCGTCGCTCCGGTGACGATAACTTTTGATCCGTAAGGAGTTACGTGGCGCACAGCATACCGTTGGAAAGCTCTTCGAGAGCTCTACGAATGGGGCAGCAAGCTTGCTTGGCTGCGCCAATTTTTGAATCCCAAAATTGAATTTTTTCATCAGTTTCGGGACACATTTATTCTTTTGCTCTGTTTTTCCGTCCCAGATCGTACATCGTGAGCCTAAAAAAGGACGACAACCTAATCCATCATATTTCTATTACCAATCCAACGGCACCTTAAGCAAGACAGCTTTGCTTCACGTAGAGGCTGGGCCCGCAAACCGAGGGCTGGGGGCTTGGGACCAGGTCTCCATCCCTCTGGTGACCATAACTTTTGATCCGTAAGGAGTTATGCGGCGTACAACATACCGTTGGAAAGCTCTCCGAGAGCTCTACGACTAGGACAACAAACTTGCTCAACTGTGCCTATTTTTGGAGCCCAAAATTGAACATTTTCATCAGTTTTGGGATACTTTTCTTGTTTTGCGCTATTTTTCCGTCCCGGATCGTACGTCATGAGCCGCGAAAGGGATGACAACCTATTCCATCATATTTTTAGTACCGAATCCCACGGCACCTTGGGCAAGACAACTTCGCATCACGTAGAGGTTGGGCCTACAAACTGAGGTCGTGGGGCTTGTGACCAGTTATCCGTTGCTCCGGTGCCCTTAACTTTTGACCTGTAAGGAGTTACGCGGTGCACAGTATACCGTTGGAAAGCTCTACGAGAGCTCTACGACGGGGGCTGCAAGGCTTCTAGGCTGCGCCTGTTCTCGGATCCCAAAGTCGAACGTTTTCATCAGTTTCGGGATACTTTTATTCTTTTGCGCTGTTTTTCGTCCCAGATCGCACGTCATGAGCCGCAAAAAGGACGACAACCTAATCCATTAAATTTCTATTACTGAATCCCACGGCATCTTAGGCAAGACAACTTCGCTACACGTAGAGGATGGGCCCGTAAACCGTGGGTGTGGGGTTTGGGACCAGGTGTCCGTCGCTCCGGTGAACATAATTTTTGATCCGTAAGGAGTTACGCGGCTCACAGCATACCGTTGGAAAGCTTTCCGAAAGCTCTACGAAGTGGGTAGCAAGCCTGCTCGGCTGCACCTATTTTTGGAGCCCAAAATTGAACATTTTCATCAGTTTCGGGATACTTTTCTTCTTTTGTACTATTTTTTCGTCCCAGATCGTACGTCGTGAGCCACGAAAAGGACGACAACCTAATCCATCAAATTTCTATTACCAAATCCCATGGCACCTTAGGCAAGACAACTTCGCTTCATGTAGAGGCTGGGCCCGCAAGCCGAGGGCGTGGGGCTTGGGACTAAGTCTCTGTTGCTCGGGCGACCATAACTTTTGATCCGTAAGAAGTTACGCAGCGCACAGCATACCGTTGGAAAGCTCTCCGAGAGCTCTACGACGCGGGCAGCAAGCATACTCAGCTACTCCTATTTTCGGACCCCAAAATTGAACATTTTCAACAGTTTTGGAATACTTTTCTTCTTTTGCGCTGTTTTTCCATCCCGGATATTACGTCGTGAGCTGCGAAAAATACGACAACCTAATCCATCATATTTCTATTACCAAATCCCACGACACCTTAGGCAAGACAACTTCACTTCACGTAGAGGCTAGGCCCGTAAACCGAGGGCGTGGGGCTTGGGACCAGGTCTCCGTCGCTCCGGTGACCATAACTTTTGATCCGTAAGGAGTTACGCAGGGCACAGCATACCGTTGGAAAGATCTCCGAGAGCTCTACGACGGTGGCTGCAAGCCTACTTGGCTACTCCTATTTTTGGACCCCAAAATTGAACGTTTTCATCAGTTTCGGGACACTTTTCTTCTTTTGAGCTATTTTTTCGTCCCGGATCGTACGTCGTGAGCCGCAAAAAGGATGACAACTTAATCTATCACATTTCTATTACCGAATTTCACGGCACCTTAGGCTAGACAACTTCGCTACACGTAAAGGCTGGGCCCGCAAACTGAGGGCGTAGGGCTTGGGACCCGGTGTCCGTCGCTCCGGTGACCATAACTATTGATCCGTAAGGAATTACGTGGTGCACATCATACCATTGGAAAGCTCTTCAAGAGCTCTACGGAGTGGGCAGCAAGCCTGGTTAGCTGCGCCTGTTTTCGAAGCCCAAAATCGAACGTTTTTATCAGTTTTAGGATACTTTTCTTCTTTTACGCTGTTTTTTCGTCCCAGATCGTACATCGTGAGCCGCAAAAAGGACGACAACCTAATCCATCACATTTCTATTACCAAATCCCATGGCACCTTAGGCAAGACATGTCACGCCCCAACCCGGCCTATTAGGTTAGACTAGGGTGTAATCTAAACATTCAAGTCATGTCTCGAACATAATCGTTCCTGAAAGTTTTACACTTAACGTTTTAGCCTAAACTCCAAAATTTTTCATAAAACCGGCAGTATAACGACTGTAATTGGGCTCTTTGGTTTGAGTTAATTCTCTAAACGCCTCAAAATTTTCAATCTCAATTTCATTTCCAACTAAGATTACTATTTACCATCAATTGAAATGCCTATTGGTTATCTCGAAGTCTCGTTGATTAATAACCTAGTATGATACTATGTCTTGTCTGTTTGTTAATCCTCGTTGCAAAAGTACATGTTGATCTTAGCTTGATAGAGAGTACCTGCTTAGATTGGATAGGTTCATTTTACTTAATCCTATGATGGATAATAGCCAATAACAATAGCAAAACGACCATAGTAGTATTACCTAGTTATTATCAGTACAAGCCAAGATTAGACCCCAAATTACAACGAGGGCCTTTTACATCACCAACATTAAGCAACATGAAAAGAAATAGTCTTCAAGTAGCATAGTGTTCATAAATAGCCATAATCACGCAAAGCACATAGGACAGGCAATCACTCCAAGGAATCATCGTTAGGCACGTCGTCCTTGGGTACCTATTCTTGATCTTCTTCACCTGAGATGATAAAAGAGGGTGAGTCCTTATGAACTCAGCGAGGGGGAACGAGAAATAGGTTTTGAAACTCATTTTCCAGTTCAACTTATGAAAATCCTTTTGCAAGCATGAATATGACACAATTAAGTACATAACAATAATATAAAAGTAAAGGAATACAATTACCCGTCTTTCTTCCCCGAGGTCCTCTAGGAACCAAGCGAGAGTACTTATACATATAGTAAAAAGGATATGGTGAGATTTTGCTCTCAGTTCATTTCCAGTATCAGTTGTTGCGGCCAACTCCGAATCATCCCCTTATCACGCCAAATGGGTGTACTCCAGATGTACCCCGAAATCCTACGACCCAACTCTCCGAGGAAGTCTAGCCCCCAAGCGAGAGAGGGAATTGAACAATGGTAGTCATGGTTGCACCGGCAAGCCCGATGCCGCCAGGTGTGCGTGAACGCTACCATGCCAGAATGAAAGGTTGCAACCTTGTATGAAATGCACATGTATGCCATTTAACAATTCACATTGGGAGGTCAACAAAGTAGGTTGCCTCCGAACAAGTATATGATCACATTTGACATATTGGCATATAAGGCATTGTAAGAACATGTAATCATTTCATATATCAATTCGAAAGCGATTAAACTTCCACGGGCAGCCAAGTAATCATGTTTAAATAAGCCATAAAATGTCTTTTAACAATTCACATTAGGAGGACAACAAAGTAGGTTGCCTCCAAGCAAGTATAAGATCACATATTGACAAGTAAATGAACGAGGCATGCTTAACACGAATTTTCACTTTGTAAAACACATAGAGTTATATGAACATTAAACGGGCAGCCATGTAACACATGTAATCAAGTCATATAACTCATTTCGAAGTTCACGTAATCAAATAATAAGATTATTCAACATGCAACGACATCTACGTGGGACCGAGTGCAAGAAAGGCCTACTTGTCAACATGTAATCATCGAAATCACATTTAGGGCTATAAGGGCAACTACGGGCAGCCTACTAAACATATAATTACGCACAATATCCAAAGGATCAACACTTAGCAAGTTTACCTAGTCACTAGGGTTTCCATTTCATGCTTACCCGTGCGATTAAGCCCCAAGTCAACTCAAAATCAATCTCAAGCCATGCATTAGTTAATTCAAACATCTCCAAGTATTCAAAACAGTCCACACAACATCCTAATGCCACAATCCCAAGCATTTAATACCACAAGAGAAGTTACAACAATTTTCTAAGCATATAACTAAGTGAAACCCTCACTGCAATAGGCTGTTTTCTCACAATTATTAAGACAAGTAAACAATCTCCAATTACAGTGAATAAGATTCAAATTAAAGCTTAAGAAGTGAACTAAATTCAGAAATAAACCTCACATCATTTGGAGTTCAGGTCCAATAGTTATAGCCAAAACAGTGGGATTGCACAAAACTGTCCAGATTTGCACACATTTCAATACTTGTCGTTTTTGAGATCCTTAAGGTCAGATTTAGCCTTAGTCCATTTCTGACAAAAATGTCAAGAACTGAAAAATATAGAAGCACACCAAATTTCATGCATTTTGGATATCATTTACTAAGTAAAAACTGGTTCGTTCTACAAGGTCAGTGAATCTGCCAAAACCTGCTTCATTTTTTTTCCAGACTTCCAGATTTGGACACATTTTAATGATTTGCCATTTTGAGGACCTTAGAGTCAAAATTAGCTTTGACCTATTTCTGTGAAAAATGTTCACAACTGGCAAAACTAGTTACCTACCAATTTTCATGCATTTTCAACATCCTTTTCCTAGCCAAACTCACCTCGCAACAACAAGACAGAGAGCTGTCACAAAACCCGATTTCATCTATCATCACCTTCAAGCCAAAATCTTTGCCATGCACAGTTGTAAAAGCTTATAAACACACATATATCTCAAGTACAGAAGCAAAGACAAACATTTAAGAGCATGCATGTGGATTTTTGAAATATTTTCAAGAAGTTTTAGCCCTCACCTTAGCAAAACAACAAGAAGATGCACAAAACTTTGATGAAGCACAAATTTGGTCTTCTTCCTTGCTTAGCCGAGACACCACCCGATTTCTCTCTATTTTTCCTAGCTTAGTGACCAAGTTCTTAGTAGGTGCATGTGGTTAGAACAAGAAGAAAAGAAATGGAAGCTAGCAAACTCACCTAGGCCGAAATGGAGACTCAAAGAGCTTGCATGTGTGATTCTTGCAACTTAGCTAGCTTGGTCGAGTTTCTTAGCTTGTTGCTTGTCTTGATGCACCATAGAATGATGAAGATGAGTTATGGAATGAAGAAACTCAGCCAAGGCCGAGAGAGAGAGAGAAGAATGAGAGGGAGAGAGAGAGAATGAAAGAAAAATGAGAGAAAATGACAAAGAATGAAAGCCTTGCAATTGATGAAGCATGGGTCGGCCTTGGGCATACAAAAATTCAGATTTGTGTCTTCAAGAAGCTTGATTTTTCAATCACCTAGCATGGGCAAGGAGCTTGTCGAGATTTGGAGGCCTTGGGTTGAGTTTTTGAGCTAAATTTTTATGCAATGTGTCATAGATTGTCATAGGATTGTTTGGAGAATAATTAAATTAAGCAAGCAAGCACAAAAGCCCATATGGTGGTCGGCCAAGGCATGTAAAATCTGATTTTTTTTGTCATCTATTGGAGTATTATTTAATTGTGTTGAAAGTGCAAAAGAATAAGGAATGTCTAGCTTTTTGTGAGATTTTGTCTTCTAGTGGGTTGAATTAGTAATTTAATATTAGTTAGTGGAATTTGTAGGATTAATTAATGATCTAGTGCTTTGTGTAAGATGCTTTTTTGATTAGCGTGAGGGCATGCTTTCCTAGGTCTAGGGCACGCACTACGAGATGAACGCACGTTTTCCAAGTAAATGCGCGCAACCCTAAATGAATGCACGTAATTCAACGTAAGGCACACAAAACGAAACACAATTCTTAAATCTAGGTCAAGGCACGTAAATCTAGGTTAGGCACACGAAACGAGGTATCACACGCAAATCGAGGTCGTGCCTCACAAGACAACTTCGCCACATATAGACGCTGGGGCCCCAAACCGAGGGCGTGGGGCCTTGGACTCGGTGTCCGTTGTACTGGTGACTATAACTTTTGATCCGTAAGGAGTTACGCGGCGCACAACATACCGTTGGAAAGCTCTCCGAGACCTCTACGTAGTGGGCAGCAAGCCTGCTTGGCTGCGCCTATTTTTGAAGCACAAAATTGAATGTTTCCATCAGTTTTGGGACACTTTTCTTCTTCTGCGCTGTTTTTTCGTCCAAGATCGTACGTCGTGAGCCGCAAAAATGACGACAACCTAATCCATCACATTTCTATTACTGAATCCTACGACACCTTAGGCAAGACAACTTCGCTACACGTAGAGGCTGGGACCGCAAACCGAGGGCGTGGGGCTTGGGACCAGGTATCCGTCGCTCCGGTGACCATAACTTTTGATCCGTAAGGAGTTACGTGGCGCACAGCATACCGTTGGAAAGCTCTCCGAGAGATCTATGAAGTGGGAGGCAAGCCTGGTCGGCTGCGCCTATTTTCAGAGCCCAAAATTGAACGTTTTCATCAGTTTCGGGACACTTTTCTTCTATTGCGTTATTTTTTCGTCCCATATCGTACGTTGTAAGCCATGAAAAGGACAACAACCTAATCCATCAAATTTCTATTTCCCAATCCCACGGCACCTTAGGCAAGACAACTTCGCTACACGTAGAGGCTGGGCCCACAAACCGAGGGCATAGGGATTAGGACCCGGTGTCCGTCGCTCCAGTGACTATAACTTTTGATCCGTAATGTGCTACGCGGCGCACAGCATACCGTTGGAAAGCTCTCCGAGAGATCTACGAAGTGGGCAACAAGCCTACTCGGGAGCACTTATTTTCGGAGCCCAAAATTGAATGTTTCCATCAGTTTCGGGACACTTTTCTTCTTTTGCATTGTTTTTTCGTCCCAGATCGTACGTCGTGAGCCGCGAAAATGACGACAACCTAATCCATCACATTTCTATTACCGAATCCCACGACACCTTAGGCAAGACAACTTCGCTACACGTAGAGGCTGGGACCGCAAACTGAGGGCGTAGGGCTTGGGACCAGGTATCCATCGCTCTGGTGACCATAACTTTTGATCCGTAAGTAGTTACGCGACGCACAGAATATCGTTAGAATGCTCTCCGAGAGCTCTACGACGGGGGCAGCAAGCCTACTTAGAAACTCCTATTTTCGAAACCCAAAATTGAATGTTTTCATCAGTTTCGGGACACTTTTCTTCTTTTGCGCTAATTTTTCGTGTCGGATCGTACGTCTTGAGCTGCGAAAAGGACGACAACCTAATTCATCACATTTCTATTACCAAATCCCATGGCACCTTACGCAAGACAACTTTGCTACACGTAGAGGCTGGGCCGGAAAACCGAGGGCGTGGGGCTTGGGACCCGGTGTCCGTCGCTCTGGTGACCATAACTTTTGATCCGTAAAGAGTTACGCAGTGCACAGCATACCGTTGGAAAGCTCTCTGAGAGCTCTACGAAGTGGGCAGCAAGCCTGCTCGGTTGCGCCTATTTTCGGAGCCCAAAATTGAATGTTTCCATCAATTTCGGGACACTTTTCTTCTTTTGCACTATTTTTTCGTCCCAGATCGTACGTCGTGAGCAGCGAAAAGAATGACAACGTAATCCATCACATTTCTATTACTAAATCCCACGACACCTTAGGCAAGACAACTTCTCTACACGTAGAGGCTGGGACCGCAAACCGAGCGCGTGGGGCTTGGGACCAGGTGTCCGTCGTTCCGGTGACCATAACTTTTGATCCGTAAGGAGTTACATGGCGCACTGCATACCGTTGGAAAGCACTTCGAGAGATCTACGAAGTGTGCAGCAACCTTGCTTGTTGCGCCTATTTTTGGGGCCCAAAATTGAACGTTTTCATCAGTTTTAGGACACTTTTCTTCATTTTTTGTGCTATTTTTTAGTCCCATATCGTACGTCGTAAGCCGCGAAAAGGACGACAACCTAATCCATCACATTTCTCTTACCCAATCCCACAGTACCTTAGGTAAGACAACTTCGCTTCACGTAGAGGCTGGGCCCGTAAACCGAGGGCGTGGGGCCTGGGACCAAGTCTCCGTCGCTCCGGTGACCATAAATTTTGATTCGTAAGGAGTTACGCGGCGCACAACATACCGTTGGAAAGATCTCCGAAAGCTCTACGATTGGGGCTACAAGCCTACTTGGCTATTCCTATTTTCGGACCCGAAAATTGAATGTTTTCATCAGTTTCGGGACACTTTTTTTCTTTTAAGCTATTTTTTCGTCCCGGATCTTACGTCGTGAGTCGCGAAAAGTACGACAACCTAATTTATCACATTTCTATTATCGATTTCCAAAGCACCTTAGGCTAGACAACTTCGCTACACGTAGAGGCTGGGCCCGCAAACAAAGGGCGTAGGGCTTGGGACCCGGTGTCCGTCGCTCCATTGACCATAACTTTTGATCCATAAGGAATTACGCGGCGCACATCATACTGTTGGTAAGCTCTTTGAGAGCTCTAAAAAGTGGATAGCAAGCCTGCTGGTTGCGCAATTTTTCGAAGCCCAAAATCGAACGTTTTCATTAGTTTTGGGATACTTTTCTTCTTTTGCGCTATTTTTTCGTCCCAGATCATACGTCGTGAGCCGCGAAAAGGACGACAACCTAATCCATCACATTTCTATTACCAAATCCCATGGCACCTTAGGCAAGACAACTTCGCTACATGTAGATGCTGGGCCCGCAAACCGAGGGCGTGGGGCTTGGGACCCGGTGTCCGTTGCACTGGTGACTACAACTTTTGATTCGTAAGGAGTTACGCAGCGCACAGCATACCGTTGGAAAGCTCTCCGAGAGCTCTACATAGTGGGCAGCAAGCCTGCTCCGCTGCGCCTATTTTCGAAGCACAAAATTGAATGTTTCTATCAGTTTCGGGACATTTTTCTTCTTTTGCGCTATTTTTTCATCCCAGATCGAACGTCGTGAGCCGCGAAAAGGACGACAACCTAATACATCACATTTCTATTACTGAATCCTACGACACCTTAGGCAAGAAAACTTCGCTACACATAGAGGCTGGGACCGCAAACCGAGGGCATGGGGCTTGAGACCAGGTATCTGTCGCTCCGGCGGCCATAACTTTTGATCTGTAAGGAGTTACGTGGCGCACAGCATACCGTTGGAATGCTATCCGACAGACCTACGAAATGGGCAGCAAGCCTCGTTGGCTGCGCCTATTTTCGGAGCCCAAAATTGAATGTTTCCATCAGTTTCGGGATACTTTTCTTCCTTTGCACTGTTTTTTCGTCTCAGATCGTACGTCGTGAGCCTTGAAAAGGACGACAACCTAATCCATCACATTTCTATTACTGAATCCTACTATACCTTAGGCAAGACAACTTCGCTACACGTAGAGGCTGGGACCGCAAACTGAGGGCGTGGGGCTTGGGACCAGGTATCCGTCGCTCCGGTGACCATAACTTTTGATCCGTAAGGAGTTACGTGGCGCACATCATACCGTTGGAAAGCTCTCCGAGAGATCTTCGAAGTGGGAGACAAGCCTGTCGGTTGCGCCTATTTTCAGAGCCCAAAATTGAACATTTTCATCAGTTTCGGGACACATTTCTTCTATTGCGCTGTTTTTTCGTCCCATATCGTACGTTGTAAGCCATGAAAAGGACAACAACCTAATCCATCACATTTCTATTTCCCAATCCCATGGCACCTTAGGAAAGACAACTTCGCTACACGTAGAGGCTGGGCCCACAAACCGAGGGCGTGGGGATTAGAACTCGGTGTCCGTCGCTCCAGTGACTATAACTTTTGATCCGTAATATGTTACGCGGCACACATCATACCGTTGGAAAGCTCTCCGAGAGCTCTACGAAGTGGGCAACAATCCTGCTCGGGAGCACTTATTTTCGGAGCCCAAAATTGAATGTTTCCATCAGTTTCAAGATATTTTTCTTCTTTTGCGTTGTTTTTTCGTCCCAGACCGTACATCGTGAGCCGCGAAAATGACGACAACCTAATCCATCACATTTCTATTACCGAATCCCACGACACCTTAGGCAAGACAACTTCGCTACACGTAGAGGTTGGGACCGCAAACCGAGGGCGTAGGGCTTGGGACCATGTATCCATCGCTCCGGTGACCATAACTTTTGATCCGTAAGTAGTTACGCGACGCACATCATATCGTTGGAATGCTCTCCGAGAGCTCTACGACGGGGGTAGCAAGCTTACTCAGAAACTCCTATTTTCAGAACCCAAAATTGAATGTTTTCATCAATTTCGGGACACTTTTCTTCTTTTGCGCTAATTTTCCATGTCGGATTGAACGTCTTGAGCCGCGAAAAGGACGACAACCTAATCCATAACATTTATATTACCAAATCCCATGGCACCTTAAGTAAGACAACTTCACTACACATAGAGGATGGGCTTGCAAACCGAGGGCGTGGGGCTTGGGACCCGGTGTCCGTCGCTCCGATGACCATAACTTTTGATCCGTAAGGAGTTACGCTGTGCACAGCATACCATTGGAAAGCTCTCTGGGAGCTCTACGAAGTGGGCAGCAATCCTGCTTGGCTGCGCCTATTTTCGGAGCCCAAAATTGAATGTTTCCATTAGTTTCGGGACACTTTTCTTCTTTTGCGCTGTTTTTTCATCCCAGATAGTACGTCGTGAGCCGCGAAAAGGACGACAACCTAATCCATCATATTTCTATTACCGAATCCCACGACACCTTAGGCAAGACAACTTCGCTACATGTAGAGGCTGGGACAGTAAACCGAGGGCGTGGGGCTAAGGACCAGGTGTCCGTCGCTCCGGTGACCATAACTTTTGATCCGTCAAGAGTTACGTGGCACACAGCATACCGTTGGAAAGCTCTCCGAGAGATCTACGAAGTGTGCAGCAAGCCTTGCTGCGCCTATTTTTAGAGCCCAAAATTGAACGTTTTCATCAGTTTCAGGACACTTTTCTTCATTTTTTGCACTGTTTTTTCGTCCCATATCATACGTCGTAAGCCAGGAAATGGACGACAACCTAATCTATCATATTTCTCTTACCGAATCCCATGGCACCTTAGGCAAGACAACTTAACTTCACGTAGAGGCTGGGCCCGCAAACCGAGGACATGAGGCTTGGGACTAGGTGTCCGTCGCTCCGGTGACCATAGCTTTTGATCTGTAAGGAGTTACGCAGCGCACAACATACCGTTGGAAAGATCTCCGAGAGCCCTACGACTGGGGCAGCAAGCTTACTTGGCTACTCCTATTTTCAGAGCCCAAAATTGAACTTTTTCATCAGTTTCGGGACACTTTTCTTCTTTTGAGATATTTTTTTGTCCCGGATCGTACGTCGTGAGTCGCGAAAAGGACGACAACCTAATCCATCACATTTCTATTACCAAATTCTGCGACACCTTAGGCTAGACAACTTCGCTACACGTAGAGGCTGGGCCCGCAAACTAAGGACGTGGGGCTTGGGACCCTGTGTCCGTCGCTCCGGTGACCATAACTTTTGATCCGTAAGGATTACGCAGCGCACAGCATACCGTTGGAAAGCTCTTCGAGAGCTCTACAAAGTGGGTAGCAAGCCTGCTCAGCTACAGCTGTTTTCGAAGCCCAAAATTGAACGTTTTCATCAATTTTGGGATACTTTTCTTCTTTTGCGCTGTTTTTTCATCCCAGATCGTACGTCGTGAGCAGCTAAAAGGACGACAACCTAATCCATCACATTTTTATTACCAAATCCCATGGCACATTAGGCAAGACAACTTCGCTACATGTAGATGCTGGGCCCGCAAACCGAGGGCGTAGGGCTTGGGACCCGGTGTCCGTCGCACCGGTGACTATAACTTTTGATCCGTAAGGAGTTACGCGGCGCACAACATACCGTTGGAAAGCTCTCCGAGAGTTCTACGTAGTGGGCGGAAAGCTTGCTAGGCTGCGCCTATTTTCGAAGCAAAAAATTGAATGTTTCCATTAGTTTCGGGACACTTTTCTTCTTCTGCGCTATTTTTTCATCCCGGATCATACGTCGTGAGCCGCGAAAACAACGACAACTTAATCCATCACATTTTTATTACCGAATCCCACTGCATCTTAGGCAAGATAACTTCGCTTGACGTCGAGGCTGGGCATGCAAACCGAGGGCGTGGGGTTTGGGACGAGGTCTCCGTCGTTCCGGTGACCATAACTTTTGATCCGTAAGGAGTTACGCGGCGTACCATATACCGTTGGAAAGCTTTGCAAGAGCTCTATGAAGTGGGCAGCAAGCCTGCTCGGCTACTCCTAATGTCGGACACAAAATCGAATGTTTTCATCAGTTTCGAGACACTTTTCTTCTTTTGCGCAGTTTTTTCATCCCTGATCGTACGTCGTGAGCCGCGAAGAGGACAACAACCTAATCCATCACATTTCTATTACCGAATCCCATGGCACCTTTGGCAAGACAACTTCCCTACACGTAGAGGTTGGGCCCGCAAACCGAGGGCGTGGGGCTGGGAATCCGGTGTCCGTCGCTCCGGTGACCATAACTTTTGATCCGTATGGAGTTACGCGGCTCACAACATACCATTGGAAAGCTCTCCTAGAGCTCTACGAAGTAGGAAGCAAGCCTGCTCGGCTGCGCCTATTTTCGGAGTCCAAAATTGAATGTTTTCATCAGTTTCGGGATACTTTTATTCTTTTGCGCTGTTTTTTGGTCCCATATCTTATGTCATGAGCCGCGAAAAGGACGACAACCTAATCCATCACATTTCTACTATTAAATCCCATGACACCTTAGGCAAGACTACTTCGCTAAACGTAGAGGTTGGACCCGCAAACCGAGGGCGTAGGGCTTGAGACCAAGTGTCCGTCGCTCCGGTGACCATAACTTTTGATCCATAAGGAGTTACGCGGCGCACAGCATACCGTTTGAAAGCTCTCCAAGAGATCTACGAAGTGGCCAACAAGCCTGCTCAGCTGCGCCTATTTTGGGAGCCCAAAATTGAACATTTTCATTAGTTTCGGGACCCTTTTCTTCTTTTGCGCTGTTTTTTCTTCCCAGATCATACGTCATGAGCCGCGAAAAGGACGACAACCTAATCCATCACAATTATATTACCAAATCCCACGGCACCTTAGGCAAGACAACTTCGCTAGACGTAGAGGCTAGGCCCGCAAACTGAGGGCATGGGGCTTGGGACCAGGTGTCCGTCGCTCTAGTGAGCATAACTTTTGATCAGTAAGGAATTATGTCACGCCCCAACCCGGCCTATAAAGGTTCGACTAGGGTGTGATCTAAACATTCAAGTCATATCACGTACTTAACCGTTTATGAAAGTTTAACACTTAACATTTTGGCCTAAACTCCACCTTTTCTCTGGAAAACCGGCAGCATAACGGCCGTAATTGGGCTATTTGGTTTGACCTAATTCTCTAAACGCCTCAAAATTTCCAATCTCGATTCCATTTCCAACTAAGATTACTATTTACCATCAACTGAAACGCCTACCAATTATCTCGAAGTCTCGTTTGATTAATAACCTAGCGTGATACTATGTCTCGTTTGTTTGTTAATCCTTGTTACAAACGTACCTGTTGATCTTAGCTTATCAATGAGTACCTGCTTAAGATTGGATGGGTTCATTTTACTTAATCCTTACCTGATACTTCATAATCCTATGATAGATACTAGCCAATAACGATAGCAAAACGACCATAATAGTGTCTATCTAGTTATTATCAGTACAAGCCAAAATTAGAACCCAAATTACAACAAGGGTCTTTTACATTACAATAGCAAGCATCATAAGAAATGAAATAGTCTTCAAGCAACGTATTGTTCACAAAATGGCCATAGTCACGTAAGGCACGTAGGGCAAGCAATCATTCTAAGGAATCATCGTTAGGCACGTCGTCCTCGAGTACCTGTTATTGGTCTTCTTCACCTGAATGGATAAAAGAGGGTGAGTCCTTATGAACTCAGCGAGGGGGGGAGGGGACGAGAATTAAGTTTTGAAACTCATTTTTTTGTTCAACTTATGAAAACTCTTTTGCTAGCATGTCATATATCGCAAATAAGTACATAATGAAATATAATAGTAAAAGAATGCAATTACCCGTCTTTCCTCCCTGAGGTTCTCTAGGAACCAAGCGAGAGTACTTATACACATAGTAAAAGGATACAGTGAGCTTTTTCTCTCAGTTCAATTCCAGTATCTATTGTTGCGGCCGGCTTCGATTCATCTCCTTATCACGCCAAATGGGTGTACTCCGGATGTACCCCAAAATCCTACGATCCAACTCTCCGAAGAAGTCTAGCCCCCAAGCGAGAGAGGGAATTGGACAATGGTAGTCACGGTTGCACCGGCAAGCCCGATGCCGCCCAGTGTGCATGAACGGTACCATGCCAGAATGAAAGGTTGCAACCTTGTATGCAATGCACATTTATGACATTTAATATATCACATTTGGAGGACAACAAAGTAGGTTGCCTCCGAACAGTCATAAGATTGCACATTGATAAGTAAACAAGCGAGGCACGATATGACAGGTGATTTCACTTATAAAGCAGATGGAGTTATATGAATATTAAACGGGCAGCCACGTAACACATGTAAATCAAGTCATATAACTAATTTCAAATTTCACGTAATCAAATAATAAGATTATTCATCATGCAACGACATCTACGTGGGACCGGGTGCAAGAAAGGCCTACTTGTCAACATGTAATCATCAAAATCATGTTTAGGGCTATGAGGGCAACTATGGGCAGCCTAGTAATTACATAATCAAACACAATATCCAAAGGATCAACACTTAGCAAGTTTACCTAGTTACTAGGGTTCCAATTCGTGCTTACCCGTGCGATTAAGCCCCAAGTCATCTCGTAATTAAACTCAAGCCATGCATTGATTAGTTCATACACCCTCAAGCATTCAAAACAGTCTACACAACATCCAAATTCCACAATCTCAAGCATTTAATACAACGAGAGAAGCTACAATAATTTTTCTAAGCATATCAATAGGTGCAACCCTCACTGCAATGGACTGTTTTATCAGAATCATTGAGACAAGCAAACAATCTCCAATTTTAGTGAACAAGATGTAAAATTAAAGCTTAAGGAGTGAACTAAATTCAGAAACAAACCTCGCATCATTTGGAGTTTGGGTTCAAGAGTTATAGCCAAAACAGTGAGACTACACAAAACTGTCCAGATTTGGACACATTTCAATACTTGTCGTTTTTTAGGGCCTTAGGGTCAGATTTAGCCTTGGTCCATTTCTAAGAAAAATGTCCCGAACTGAAATATCTAGCTGCACACCAAATTTCATGCATTTTGGATATCATTTACTAAGTCAAAACTGGTTCGTTCTACAAGGTCAGTGAATCTGCCAAAACCTGCTTCATTTTTCCAGACTTTCCAAATTTGGACATATTTTGATAATTAGCCATTTTGAGGACCTTAGAATCAAAATTAGCTTTGACCTATTTCTGTGAAAAATGTTCAGAACTGGAAAACATAGTTACCTACCAATGTTCACACATTTTCAACTTCATTTACCTAGCCAAAATCACCTCGCACTAACAAGACAGAAGGCTGTCACATACACGATTTCATCTATCATCACATTCTAGCCAAGAATCTTGCCATGCATGTTTACAAAAGCTCATGAACACACACATATCTCAAGTACAGAAGTAAAGATAGACATTTAAGGGCATGCATGTGGTTTTTTTGAAAGATTTTCAAGAAGTTTTAGCCCTCACCTTAGCAAAACAACAAGAAGATGCACAAGACTCTTGTTAGTTGCACAAGATTGGCTCTTTTCCTTGCTTAGCCGAGACACCACTCGATTTTCTCTAATTTCCTAGCTTAGTAACCAAGTTCTTAGTAGGTGTATGTGGTTAGAACAAGAAGAAAAGAAATGGAAGCTAGCAAACTCACCTAAGCCAAAATGGAGGTTCAAAGAGCTTGCATGTGTGTTTCTTGCAACCTAGCTTGCTTAGTCGAGCTCCCTAGCTTCTTGCATGCCTTGATGAACCATGGAGTGATGAAGATAAGCTATGGAGTGTAGAAACTCAGCCAAGGCCGAGAGAGAGAGAAGAAATGAGAGAGGAATGAGAGAAAATGAAAGAAAATGAAAGCTTGATGGGCATAGATGCTTGTGTCAGCCTTGAGCATGTAAATTTCAGACTTTTGTGTCTTCAAGAAGCATTTTGAATTATCTAGTATGGGCATGGAGCTTGTGTCGAGAATATGGAGCTTTTAGGAGGGTTTTGAGCTAATATTTTTATTGCTTTGTGTCATAGAATTGTCATAGAATGTTTAGGAGTAGAATTTGAAATTAAATTGCATGCACAAAGCTCCTAGTGGTCGGCCAAAGATGTGCTCAAATCTGAATTTTTTTGTCTTGTTCAAGGCTTATTTTATTGTGTTTGGGACATGCAAAGAATGAAGAATAAAGAATAAAGAATATCTAGCTTTTGGTGCAATTTCGTCTTCTAGTGCATTGACTTAGCATTTTAATATTAGTTAGTGGAGTTTGTAGGATTAATTGATGATTTAGTGCTTCGTGTAAGATGCTTTCTTGATTAACGTGTGCGCATGCTTTCCTAGGTTTAGGGCACGCACTACGAGACAAGGCACGAACTACGAGATGAATGCACGCTTCCCAAGTAAATGCACGCAACCCTAAATGAATGCACGTAATTCAATACAAGGTACACAAAACGAAACACGATTCTTAAATCTAGGTCAAGGCATGCAAATCTAGGTTAGGCACACGAAATAAGGTATCGTACGCAAATCGAGGTCGGGCCTCACATCCTCCCCTCTTTAAAAGAATTTCATCCCGAAATTCAATATTACCTTTGAAATAAAGCTGGATACTGTTGCTCCATCTGGTCTCGCCTTTCCCACGTTGCTTCTTCAACTCCATGATGATCCCACAGCACTTTCACCATCGGTATAAATTTGCTATGCAGCTCCCGATCTTGTTGGTCTAGGATCCGAATGGGCTTCTCTTCATAAGACAAGTTCTCCCGAAGCTGTAACGGCTCTGGCTCCAAGATATGTGATGGATCAGGATGATACTTTCGTAGCATTAAAACATGAAAGACGTCGTGAATATTGGAGAGATTTTGGGGTAGTGCCAGGCGATACGCCAATTTGCTAACCTTCTCAATTATCTCGAATGGTCCTACAAACCTCGGGCTCATCTTTCCACCCTTGCCGTGTTTAATCAATCCCCTCCGAGGTGATATCTTCAAGAACACCTTGTCGCCGACCTCAAACTCTAGGCTCCGTCTCCGTCGGTCTGCATAACTTTTCTGCCTGCTTTGGGCGGTAAGCATCCGTTTCCACACAAGGTGGATATTATCAATAGTCTTCATAAGTTAAGGTAGAAGGGTCGGGTCAAAAGTCTTCGTTTCACCTACTTCATCCCAGTAAATTGGGGATCGACACTTACGTCCATACAATGCCTCAAATGGGGCCATCCCGATAGTAGCCTGATAACTGTTATTATAAGCGAACTCTGCTAGAGAGAGGTATTTCTCCCAACCTTTCCCGAAGTCCAAAACACACGCCCTCAGTATATTCTCCAAAATCTGAATAGTTCTCTCAGATTGCCCATTAGTCTGAGGGTGATAAGTCGTGCTGAAACTCAACTTCGTTCCTAAAGCTTCTTGCAATCTCTTCTACAATTGGGAAGTAAAACGAGGATCCCTATCCGATACAATACTCACAAGCATCCCGTGCAATCTTACAATCTCCGCCACATACATATCTCCCAATTTCTCAGGACTATCCTCCTTGTTCATCGGTAAGAAATGCGCTGACTTAGTCAATCTATCCACTATGACCCAAACGGCGTCATGACCCTTTTGTGACCTAGGCAGGTCCATAACAAAGTCCATAGTTATATGGTCCCATTTCCATTGAGGAATCTCCAACGGTTGAAGTAAACCTGCTGGTCGTTGATGTTCCGCTTTAACTCTCTGGCAAGTCAAACACCGTGCCACAAACTCCGCGATCTCTCTCTTCATGTTATTCCACCAATAGTGTTGCTTCAAATCCCGGTACATCTTTTTTCCACTAGGGTGAATAGTGTATCTTGAATTATGGGCTTCTTCAAGAATCTTCTTTTTCAGCTCTGGCTCATTAGGAACACAAATCCGATTCCTGAACCATCAAATACCATCATCATGAAACTTGAAATCTGTGTTGCTTTCTTTTATCTTCTGAAATTGTTGGTCCTTCTGTTGAGCCTTTCTTAATTCTGACAACAAGGTCAATTGAACTTGTGTAGTGGCAAATAGTAATCCTTTTTGAGTCAATTGTGGTTTCCACAAGAATGTTTCCTCTAACAACTCCTGAACCTTGACTTCCAGTTTTGCCATGCTCGCTTTCCTACTTAAGGCATCTGCAACTACATTTGCTTTACTGGGCACATAATTGATTGTGCAGTTGTAATCATCCAAAAGCTCCATCCACCACCTTTGCCTCATATTCAACTCTTTTTGTGAGAACAAGTATTTCAAGCTCTTGTGATCAGTAAACACCTCGAACTTGTTACCCCACAGATAATGCCTCTATTTCTTGAGTGCAAACACGATAGCCGCTAACTCCAAATCATGCGTCGGGTAGTTCAATTCATACGGCTTCGGTTTCCTAGAAGCATACGCAATTACTCTACCATTTTGCATCAACACACAACCCAATCCTTCATTCAAAGCATCACTATAGATTACAAAACCTTGACTCCTTTCAGGCAATGCAAGAACAGGTGCGGTAGTCAAGCTTTTCTTCAATTCTTGGAAGCTGTTCTCACACTTGTCATCCCACATGAACTTTGTTTTCTTTTGAGTGAGCTTTGTAAGCGGTCCTGCGATCTTTGAGAAATCCTTCACGAACCTCCGATAATAGCCGGCTAGACCAAGAAAACTCCGAACCTCCGTAACATTTTTCGGCTTCTTTCAAGACATCACCGCTTCTATCTTTGCTGGATCCACTGCTATTCCCTCTTGGGATATGATATGCCCCAAAAATGCAATCTGTTGCAACCAAAATTCGCACTTGCTAAACTTTGCATACAATTGATGCTCTTGAAGTTTCTGTAGTACCAACTGCAGATGTTGTTCATGCTCAGTCTCGGATTTCGAGTATACCAAAATATCATCGATGATGATCACCACAAATTGGTCCAAGTAGGGTTGAAACACCCTATGCATCAAATCCATAAAAGCTGCAGGGGCATTGGTTAGTCCAAATGGCATCACCACATATTCATAATGCCCATATCTTGTCCTGACAGCCGTTTTAGACACATCATCCTTTTTGATCCGCAACTGATAGTACCCTTTCCTCAAGTCGAGCTTCAAATACACTTTGGCTCCTTGAAGTTGATCAAACAACTCGTCGATCAGTGGAAGTGGGCATTTATTCTTGAAATTCACTTGGTTCAATCCTCGGTAATCGATGCATAGCCTCAGCGTTCCGTCTTTCTTCTTTACAAATAGGACTAGTGCATCCCACGGAGAAGAACTTGGTTGAACAAACCTCTTCTTCAACAATCCTTGCAATTGGTCCTTCAATTCTTGTTGCTAGGCTAGCGCCATACGATAGGGAGCTTTAGATATCGGCTGGGTGCCAGGCAACAATTCTATAATGAACTCGATCTCCCGATTTGGGGGTAAACTGGGCAATTCTTCTGGAAACACATCCGCATAGTCTTTGATCACTGGCATCTCCTCCAACTTAGCTTTGTCCAACGACTTGTTATTGAGGTAAGCTAAGTATCCACTACACACTTTTCTCAAGGACTTCACTACTTTCGTAGATGAAATGATGGAACTCCTGGTGAAATCTCTTCGACCTATTACCTCCAGTATTGGTTGACCAGGTATTCGGAATGTTACAATCTACGTCCGGAAATCTAGTTGGGCATGATGCTTGGCCAACCAGTCCATCCCTAAGATGACCTCATAGTCTTGAAAAGGTAATACAATAAGATTGGCCGAGAATTCCCTATCTTTAATTTGGATTTTACATGCTTTACAAGCTGAGCTAGTAACAAGTTTAGAACCCATCGGAGTACCAACTTCTACTTCCTAAGGCAAACATACAACTCATAGTTTCACACGTTGCACACATAAGGGAGTAATAAATGAATGAGTAGCACCTGGATCAATTAGCACCCTAACAGGTTGATTCAGTATGAAGAATGTACCTTCAACAACAGCGGTCTCGTCTGGAAGCTCCTCTCACTCAATAGCATAAGCTCAAGCCTGAACTCTAGGAACTGGAGTCTTGCCTCTACCAGCTGGTTTAACCTGATTTTGTCCTATTTTCCATTTAGGGCAATCCTTGATCTGATGCTGATCACTGCCACACCGCACACATCGTCCTGACTTCTTCTAGCACTGGGCCTCGGTATGCCCCTTCTTGTCACAGTAAGAACAGTTGACAGACTGAGTAGCAGGTGAACTACATGTGGTTCAGCGGGTGGAAGAGGCTGATGGCGTTTTAGTTGGGCCACGGTTATTCACTGGTCTGTTCTGGCTCTGGCCTTGACTACAACTCTGGCTCTGGAATTTCCTCTATTGACCTGAAGGTTGGTATGGTTTTTTGTTCGACTGACTCGAACCGGCTCTATCAAGTTTCCTCTTCTCAACTTGGGAAGCAGCAGCAAAGAGAGCATAATAGGTATCGAAGTCATGCGAAGCCAACTGGTCCTGAATCTCTGGCCTCAATCCAGTCGTAAATTTCCACATCTTTTCCTCCGGAGTACTGACCATGTATTGAGCATAACGGGAGAGTCGGTCAAAGCGAGCCTCGTACTGGGCCACCGTCATGTTACCCTGGTTCAGGTGCATGAATTCCTCAATCCGCTTCTGCCTAGAAACTGCAGGTACATATTTCTCCTTGAATGCCTTAACGAAATTACCCCACAAGTGAGGTGTATGATCAGTTTCCCACAGTGCTTCCACAGTGTGCCACCAATGCTTAGTATCCCCGTGCAACAGAAACACAGCAAACTCCACCTTTTCTTCATCAGTATAATCAAGTGGCCTGAAAATCCTCTCGATCTTAGACAGCCAAGCCTCTGCTTTCTCATCATCAGCTTCCCCGTGGAATTTGGACGGGCGAAAGTCAAGGAACTCCCTCATTCTACTATGCCTCCCATGGTTACCATCATTCCTGTTGTTGTTGTTGTTTGCTTCACGTGCATCTTGACGTTCCATCACTCGGGACACGCGATCCATGGCATTTTCCATCATGTTAAACATAGTCATGCCGGGATTAGTTTGTTAAGCATCTCCGGTCTCTTGGGGCTCACCGCTCCTATTAGTAGCGCAGGTACTAGGTCCAGCCATCTATAGGCACAGATTACGATGCACAATTTATTGAAATACGACAAACAAGAATTTAATGCATAAGATATGAAACATAATATAGATACACAATTCTAGAAACAATTAAGACATGTTAATCACTTAAGCACATAGAATATAGAAGGCACATTTAACATTATTACACAATAACATATAGACAAGTCATCCTAATTACCTTAGGGCTCTACCCTTGGTCCGAGAGTTAAACCTGCCTTAAGCAATCTAAGCTCTGATACCATTCTTCTATAAGGTGTCACGCCCCAACCCGGCCTATAAAGGTTAGACTAGAGTGTGATCTAAACATTCAAGTCATATCACGTACTTAACCGTTTATGAAAGTTTAACACTTAACATTTTGGCCTAAACTCCACCTTTTCTCTGGAAAACCGGCAGCATAACGGCTGTAATTGGGCTATTTGGTTTGACCTAATTCTCTAAACGCCTCAAAATTTTCAATCTCGATTCCATTTCCAACTAAGATTACTATTTACCAACAATTGAAACGCCTACCAATTATCTCGAAGTCTCGTTTGATTAATAACCTAGCGTAATACTATGTCTCGTTTGTTTGTTAATCCTTGTTACAAACGTACCTGTTGATCTTAGCTTATCAATGAGTACCTGCTTAAGATTGGATGGGTTCATTTTACTTAATCCTTACCTGATACTTCATAATCCTATGATAGATACTAGCCAATAACGATAGCAAAACGACCATAATAGTGTCTATCTAGTTATTATCAGTACAAGCCAAAATTACACCCCAAATTATAACGGGGGTCTTTTACATTACAATAGCAAGCATCATAAGAAATGAAATAGTCTTCAAGCAACGTATTATTCACAAAATGGCCATAGTCACGTAAGGCACGTAGGGCAAGCAATCATTCCAAGGAATCATCGTTAGGCACGTCGTCCTCGGGTACATGTTCTTGGACTTCTTCACCAGAGATGATAAAAAAGGGTGAGTCCTTATGAACTCAGCAAGGAGGGGGGGGACGAGAATTAAGTTTTGAAACTCGTTTTCTGATTCAACTTATGAAAACTCTTTTGCTAGCATGTCATATATCGCAAATAAGTACATAATGAAATATAATAGTAAAAGAACACAATTACTAGTCTTTCCTCTCCAAGGTTCTCTAGGAACCAAGCGAGAGTACTTATACACATAGTAAAAGGATACGGTGAGCTTTTGCTCTCAGTTCAATTCCAGTATCTGTTGTTGTGGCCGGCTTCGATTCATCCTCTTATCACGCCAAATGCGTGTACTCCGGATGTACCCCAAAATCCTATGACCCAACTCTCCGAGGAAGTCTAGCCCCCAAGCGAGAGAGGGAATTGGACAATGGTAGTCACAGTTGCACCGGCAAGCCCGATGTCGCCCGGTGTGCGTGAACGGTACCACGCCAGAATGAAAGGTTGCAACCTTGTATGCAATGCACATTTATGACATTTAATATATCACATTTGGAGGACAACAAAGTAGGTTGCCTCCAAATAGTCATAAGATTGCACATTGATAAGTAAACAAGCGAGGCACGATATGACAGGTGATTTCACATATAAAGCACATGGAGTTATATGAATATTAAACGGGCAGCCATGTAACACATGTAAATCAAGTCATATAACTCATTTCAAATTTCACGTAATCAAATAATAAGATTATTCATCATGCAACGACATCTACGTGGGACTGGGTGCAAGAAAGGCCTACTTGTCAACATGTAATCATCAAAATCTTGTTTAGGGCTATGAGGGAAACTATGGGCAGCCTAGTAATTACATAATCAAACACAATATCCAAAGGATCAACACTTATCAAGTTTACCTAGTTACTAGGGTTCCAATTCGTGCTTACCCGTGCGATTAAGCCCCAAGTCATCTCGTAATTAAACTCAAGCCATGCATTGATTAGTTCATACACCCTCAAGCATTCAAAACAGTCTACACAACATCCAAATGCCACAATCTCAAGCATTTAATACAACGAGAGAAGCTACAATAATTTTTCTAAGCATATCAATAGGTGCAACCCTCACTGCAATGGACTGTTTTATCAGAATCATTGAGACAAGCAAACAATCTCCAATTTTAGTGAACAAGATGTCAAATTAAAGCTTAAGGAGTGAACTAAATTCAGAAACAAACCTCGCATCATTTGGAGTTTGGGTTCAAGAGTTATAGCCAAAACAGTGAGACTACACAAAACTGTCCAGATTTGCACACATTTCAATACTTGTCGTTTTTTAGGGCCTTAGGGTCAGATTTCACCTTGGTACATTTCTAAAAAAAATGTCCTGAACTGAAATATCTAGCTGCACACAAAATTTCATGCATTTTCGATATGATTTACTAAGTCAAAACTGGTTCGTTCTACAAGGTCAGTGAATCTGCCAAAACCTGCTTCATTTTTCCAGACTTTCCAGATTTGGACACATTTTGATAATTAGCCATTTTGAGGATCTTAGAGTCAAAATTAGATTTGACCGATTTCTGCAAAAAATGTTCAGAACTGGCAAAACTAGTTACCTACCAATTTTCACGCGTTTTCAACATCATTTACCTAGCCAAAATCACCTTGCACTAACAAGACAGAAGGCTGTCACATACACGATTTCATCTATCATCACATTCTAGCCAAGAATCTTGCCATTAATGTTTATAAAAGCTCATGAACACACACATATCTCAAGTACAGAAGTAAAGATAGACATTTAAGGGCATGCATGTGGCTTTTTTGAAAGATTATCAAGAAGTTTTAGCCCTCACCTTAGCAAAACGACAAGAAGATGCACAAGACTCTTGTTGGTTGCACAAGATTGGCTCTTTTCCTTGCTTAGCCGAGACACCACTCGATTTTCTCTAATTTCCTAGCTTACTAACCGAGTTCTTAGTAGGTGCATGTGGTTAGAATAAGAAGAAAAGAAATGGAAGCTAGCAAACTCACCTAAGCCAAAATGGAGGGTCAAAGAGCTTGCATGTGTATTTCTTGCAACCTAGCTTGCTTAGTCAAGCTCCCTAGCTTCTTGCATGCCTTGATGAACCATGGAGTGGTGAAGATAAGCTATGGAGTGTAGAAACGCAGCCAAGGCCGAGAGAGAGAGAAGAAATGAGAGAGGAATGAGAGAAAATGAAAGAAAATGAAAGCTTGATGGGCATAGATGCTTGTGTCAGCCTTGAGCATGTAAATTTCAGACTTTTGTGTCTTCAAGAAGCATTTTGAATTATCTAGTATGGGCATGGAGCTTGTTTCGAGAATATGGAGCTTTGAGGAGGGTTTTGAGCTAATTTTTTTTTTGCTTTGTGTCATAAATTGTCATAGAATGTTTTGGAGTAGAATTTGAAATTAAATTGCATGCACAAAGCTCCTAGTGGTCGGCCAAAGATGTGCTCAAATCTGAATTTTTTTGTCTTGTTCAAGGCTTATTTTATTGTGTTTGGGACATGCAAAGAATAAAGAATAAAGAATAAAGAATATTTAGCTTTTGGTGCAATTTCGTCTTCTAGTGCATTGACTTAGCATTTTAATATTAGTTAGTGGAGTTTGTAGGATTAATTGATGATTTAGTGCTTCGTGTAAGATGCTTTCTTGATTAACGTGTGCGCATGCTTTCCTAGGTTTAGGGCACGCACTACGAGACAAGGCACGAACTACGAGATGAATGCACGCTTCCCAAGTAAATGCACGCAACCCTAAATGAATGCACGTAATTCAATACAAGGTACACAAAACGAAACACGATTCTTAAATCTAGGTCAAGGCATGCAAATCTAGGTTAGGCACACGAAATAAGGTATCGTACGCAAATCGAGGTCGGGCCTCACATCCTCCCCTCTTTAAAAGAATTTCATCCCGAAATTCAATATTACCTTTGAAATAAAGCTGGATACTGTTGCTCCATCTGGTCTCGCCTTTCCCACGTTGCTTCTTCAACTCCATGATGATCCCACAGCACTTTCACCATCGGTATAAATTTGCTATGCAGCTCCCGATCTTGTTGGTCTAGGATCCGAATGGGCTTCTCTTCATAAGACAAGTTCTCCCGAAGCTGTAACGGCTCTGGCTCCAAGATATGCGATGGATCAGGATGATACTTCCGTAGTATTGAAACATGAAAGACGTCGTGAATATTGGAGAGGTTTTGGGGTAGTGCCAGGCGATACGCCAATTTGCTAACCTTCTCAATTATCTCGAATGGTCCTACAAACCTCGGGCTCAACTTTCCACCCTTTTCATGTTTAATCAATCCCCTCCGAGGTGATATCTTCAAGAACACCTTGTCGCCGACCTCAAACTCTAGGCTCCGTCTCCGTCGGTCTGCATAACTTTTCTGCCTGCTTTGGGCGGTAAGCATCCGTTTCCACACAAGGTGGATATTATCAATAGTCTTCATAAGTTAAGGTAGAAGGGTCGGGTCAAAAGTCTTCGTTTCACCTACTTCATCCCAGTAAATTGGGGATCGACACTTACGTCCATACAATGCCTCAAATGGGGCCATCCCGATAGTAGCCTGATAACTGTTATTATAAGCGAACTCTGCTAGAGAGAGGTATTTCTCCCAACCTTTCCCGAAGTCCAAAACACACGCCCTCAGTATATTCTCCAAAATCTGAATAGTTCTCTCAGATTGCCCATTAGTCTGAGGGTGATAAGTCGTGCTGAAACTCAACTTCGTTCCTAAAGCTTCTTGCAATCTCTTCTACAATTGGGAAGTAAAACGAGGATCCCTATCCGATACAATACTCACAAGCATCCCGTGCAATCTTACAATCTCCGCCACATACATATCTCCCAATTTCTCAGGACTATCCTCCTTGTTCATCGGTAAGAAATGCGCTGACTTAGTCAATCTATCCACTATGACCCAAACGGCGTCATGACCCTTTTGTGACCTAGGCAGGTCCATAACAAAGTCCATAGTTATATGGTCCCATTTCCATTGAGGAATCTCCAACGGTTGAAGTAAACCTGCTGGTCGTTGATGTTCCGCTTTAACTCTCTGGCAAGTCAAACACCGTGCCACAAACTCCGCGATCTCTCTCTTCATGTTATTCCACCAATAGTGTTGCTTCAAATCCCGGTACATCTTTTTTCCACTAGGGTGAATAGTGTATCTTGAATTATGGGCTTCTTCAAGAATCTTCTTTTTCAGCTCTGGCTCATTAGGAACACAAATCCGATTCCTGAACCATCAAATACCATCATCATGAAACTTGAAATCTGTGTTGCTTTCTTTTATCTTCTGAAATTGTTGGTCCTTCTGTTGAGCCTTTCTTAATTCTGACAACAAGGTCAATTGAACTTGTGTAGTGGCAAATAGTAATCCTTTTTGAGTCAATTGTGGTTTCCACAAGAATGTTTCCTCTAACAACTCCTGAACCTTGACTTCCAGTTTTGCCATGCTCGCTTTCCTACTTAAGGCATCTGTAACTACATTTGTTTTACCGGGCACATAATTGATTGTGCAGTTATAATCATCCAAAAGCTCCATCCACCGCCTTTGCCTCATATTCAATTCTTTTTGTGAGAACAAGTATTTCAAGCTCTTGTGATCAGTAAACACCTCGAACTTGTTACCCCACAGATAGTGCCTCTATTTCTTGAGTGCAAACACGATAGCCGCTAACTCTAAATCATGCGTCGGGTAGTTCAATTCATATGGCTTCGGTTTCCTAGAAGCATACGCAATCACTCTACCATTTTGCATCAACACACAACCCAATCCTTCATTCGAAGCATCGCTATAGATTACAAAACCTTGACTCCCTTCAGGCAATGCAAAAACAGGTGCGGTAGTCAATCTTTTCTTCAATTCTTGGAAGCTGTTCTCACACTTGTCATCCCACATGAACTTTGTTTTCTTTTGAGTGAGCTTTGTAAGCGGTCCTGCGATCTTTGAAAAATCCTTCACGAACCTCCGATAATAGCCGGCTAGACCAAGAAAACTCCGAACCTCCGTATCATTTTTCGGCTTCTTTCAAGACATCACCGCTTCTATCTTTGCTGGATCCACTGCTATTCCCTCTTGGGATATGATATGCCCCAAAAATGCAATCTGTTGCAACCAAAATTCGCACTTGCTAAACTTTGCATACAATTGATGCTCTTGAAGTTTCTGTAGTACCAACTGCAGATGTTGTTCATGCTCAGTCTCGGATTTCGAGTATACCAAAATATCATCGATGATGATCACCACAAATTGGTCCAAGTAGGGTTGAAACACCCTATGCATCAAATCCATAAAAGCTGCAGGGGCATTGGTTAGTCCAAATGGCATCACCACATATTCATAATGCCCATATCTTGTCCTGACAGCCGTTTTAGACACATCATCCTTTTTGATCCGCAACTGATAGTACCCTTTCCTCAAGTCGAGCTTCAAATACACTTTGGCTCCTTGAAGTTGATCAAACAACTCGTCGATCAGTGGAAGTGGGCATTTATTCTTGAAATTCACTTGGTTCAATCCTCGGTAATCGATGCATAGCCTCAGCGTTCCGTCTTTCTTCTTTACAAATAGGACTAGTGCATCCCACGGAGAAGAACTTGGTTGAACAAACCTCTTCTTCAACAATCCTTGCAATTGGGCCTTCAATTCTTGTTGCTAGGCTAGCGCCATACAATAGGGAGCTTTAGATATCGGCTGGGTGCCAGGCAACAATTCTATAATGAACTCGATCTCCCGATTTGGGGGTAAACTGGGCAATTCTTCTGGAAACACATCCGCATAGTCTTTGATCACTGGCATCTCCTCCAACTTAGCTTTGTCCAACGACTTGTTATTGAGGTAAGCTAAGTATCCACTACACACTTTTCTCAAGGACTTCACTACTTTCGTAGATGAAATGATGGAACTCCTGGTGAAATCTCTTCGACCTATTACCTCCAGTATTGGTTGACCAGGTATTCGGAATGTTACAATCTACGTCCGGAAATCTAGTTGGGCATGATGCTTGGCCAACCAGTCCATCCCTAAGATGACCTCATAGTCTTGAAAAGGTAATACAATAAGATTGGCCGAGAATTCCCTATCTTTAATTTGGATTTTACATGCTTTACAAGCTGAGCTAGTAACAAGTTTAGAACCCATCGGAGTACCAACTTCTACTTCCTAAGGCAAACATACAACTCATAGTTTCACACGTTGCACACATAAGGGAGTAATAAATGAATGAGTAGCACCTGGATCAATTAGCACCCTAACAGGTTGATTCAGTATGAAGAATGTACCTTCAACAACAGCGGTCTCGTCTGGAAGCTCCTCTCACTCAATAGCATAAGCTCGAGATTGAACTCTAGGAACTGGAGTCTTGCCTCTACCAGCTGGTTTAACCTGATTTTGTCCTATTTTCCATTTAGGGCAATCCTTGATCTGATGCTGATCACTGCCACACCGCACACATCGTCCTGACTTCTTCTAGCACTGGGCGTCGGTATGCCCCTTCTTGTCACAGTAAGAACAGTTGACAGACTGAGTAGCAGGTGAACTACATGTGGTTCAGCGGGTGGAAGAGGCTGATGGCGTTTTAGTTGGGCCACGGTTATTCACTGGTCTGTTCTGGCTCTGGCCTTGACTACAACTCTGGCTCTGGAATTTCCTCTATTGACCTGAAGGTTGGTATGGTTTTTTGTTCGACTGACTCGAACCGGCTCTATCAAGTTTCCTCTTCTCAACTTGGGAAGCAGCAGCAAAGAGAGCATAATAGGTATCGAAGTCATGCGAAGCCAACTGGTCCTGAATCTCTGGCCTCAATCCAGTCGTAAATTTCCACATCTTTTCCTCCGGAGTACTGACCATGTATTGAGCATAACGGGAGAGTCGGTCAAAGCGAGCCTCGTACTGGGCCACCGTCATGTTACCCTGGTTCAGGTGCATGAATTCCTCAATCCGCTTCTGCCTAGAAACTGCAGGTACATATTTCTCCTTGAATGCCTTAACGAAATTACCCCACAAGTGAGGTGTATGATCAGTTTCCCACAGTGCTTCCACAGTGTGCCACCAATGCTTAGTATCCCCGTGCAACAGAAACACAGCAAACTCCACCTTTTCTTCATCAGTATAATCAAGTGGCCTGAAAATCCTCTCGATCTTAGACAGCCAAGCCTCTGCTTTCTCATCATCAGCTTCCCCGTGGAATTTGGACGGGCGAAAGTCAAGGAACTCCCTCATTCTACTATGCCTCCCATGGTTACCATCATTCCTGTTGTTGTTGTTGTTTGCTTCACGTGCATCTTGACGTTCCATCACTCGGGACACGCGATCCATGGCATTTGCCATCATGTTAAACATAGTCATGCCGGGATTAGTTTGTTAAGCATCTCCGGTCTCTTGGGGCTCACCGCTCCTATTAGTAGCGCAGGTACTAGGTCCAGCCATCTATAGGCACAGATTACGATGCACAATTTATTGAAATACGACAAACAAGAATTTAATGCATAAGATATGAAACATAATATAGATACACAATTCTAGAAACAATTAAGACATGTTAATCACTTAAGCACATAGAATATAGAAGGCACATTTAACATTATTACACAATAACATATAGACAAGTCATCCTAATTACCTTAGGGCTCTACCCTTGGTCCGAGAGTTAAACCTGCCTTAAGCAATCTAAGCTCTGATACCATTCTTCTATAAGGTGTCACGCCCCAACCCGGCCTATAAAGGTTAGACTAGAGTGTGATCTAAACATTCAAGTCATATCACGTACTTAACCGTTTATGAAAGTTTAACACTTAACATTTTGGCCTAAACTCCACCTTTTCTCTGGAAAACCGGCAGCATAACGGCTGTAATTGGGCTATTTGGTTTGACCTAATTCTCTAAACGCCTCAAAATTTTCAATCTCGATTCCATTTCCAACTAAGATTACTATTTACCAACAATTGAAACGCCTACCAATTATCTCGAAGTCTCGTTTGATTAATAACCTAGCGTAATACTATGTCTCGTTTGTTTGTTAATCCTTGTTACAAACGTACCTGTTGATCTTAGCTTATCAATGAGTACCTGCTTAAGATTGGATGGGTTCATTTTACTTAATCCTTACCTGATACTTCATAATCCTATGATAGATACTAGCCAATAACGATAGCAAAACGACCATAATAGTGTCTATCTAGTTATTATCAGTACAAGCCAAAATTACACCCCAAATTACAACGGGGGTCTTTTACATTACAATAGCAAGCATCATAAGAAATGAAATAGTCTTCAAGCAACGTATTATTCACAAAATGGCCATAGTCACGTAAGGCACGTAGGGCAAGCAATCATTCCAAGGAATCATCGTTAGGCACGTCGTCCTCGGGTACATGTTCTTGGACTTCTTCACCAGAGATGATAAAAAAGGGTGAGTCCTTATGAACTCAGCGAGGGGGGGGGGGGGACGAGAATTAAGTTTTGAAACTCGTTTTCTGATTCAACTTATGAAAACTCTTTTGCTAGCATGTCATATATCGCAAATAAGTACATAATGAAATATAATAGTAAAAGAACACAATTACTAGTCTTTCCTCTCCAAGGTTCTCTAGGAACCAAGCGAGAGTACTTATACACATAGTAAAAGGATACGGTGAGCTTTTGCTCTCAGTTCAATTCCAGTATCTGTTGTTGTGGCCGGCTTCGATTCATCCTCTTATCACGCCAAATGCGTGTACTCCGGATGTACCCCAAAATCCTATGACCCAACTCTCCGAGGAAGTCTAGCCCCCAAGCGAGAGAGGGAATTGGACAATGGTAGTCACAGTTGCACCGGCAAGCCCGATGTCGCCCGGTGTGCGTGAACGGTACCACGCCAGAATGAAAGGTTGCAACCTTGTATGCAATGCACATTTATGACATTTAATATATCACATTTGGAGGACAACAAAGTAGGTTGCCTCCAAATAGTCATAAGATTGCACATTGATAAGTAAACAAGCGAGGCACGATATGACAGGTGATTTCACATATAAAGCACATGGAGTTATATGAATATTAAACGGGCAGCCATGTAACACATGTAAATCAAGTCATATAACTCATTTCAAATTTCACGTAATCAAATAATAAGATTATTCATCATGCAACGACATCTACGTGGGACTGGGTGCAAGAAAGGCCTACTTGTCAACATGTAATCATCAAAATCTTGTTTAGGGCTATGAGGGAAACTATGGGCAGCCTAGTAATTACATAATCAAACACAATATCCAAAGGATCAACACTTATCAAGTTTACCTAGTTACTAGGGTTCCAATTCGTGCTTACCCGTGCGATTAAGCCCCAAGTCATCTCGTAATTAAACTCAAGCCATGCATTGATTAGTTCATACACCCTCAAGCATTCAAAACAGTCTACACAACATCCAAATGCCACAATCTCAAGCATTTAATACAACGAGAGAAGCTACAATAATTTTTCTAAGCATATCAATAGGTGCAACCCTCACTGCAATGGACTGTTTTATCAGAATCATTGAGACAAGCAAACAATCTCCAATTTTAGTGAACAAGATGTCAAATTAAAGCTTAAGGAGTGAACTAAATTCAGAAACAAACCTCGCATCATTTGGAGTTTGGGTTCAAGAGTTATAGCCAAAACAGTGAGACTACACAAAACTGTCCAGATTTGCACACATTTCAATACTTGTCGTTTTTTAGGGCCTTAGGGTCAGATTTAGCCTTGGTCCATTTCTAAGAAAAATGTCCCGAACTGAAATATCTTGCTGCACACCAAATTTCATGCATTTTGGATATCATTTACTAAGTCAAAACTGGTTCGTTCTACAAGGTCAGTGAATCTGCCAAAACCTGCTTCATTTTTCCAGACTTTCCAAATTTGGACATATTTTGATAATTAGCCATTTTGAGGACCTTAGAATCAAAATTAGCTTTGACCTATTTCTGTGAAAAATGTTCAGAACTGGAAAACGTAGTTACCTACCAATTTTCACACATTTTCAACATCATTTACCTAGCCAAAATCACCTCTCACTAACAAGACAGAAGGCTGTCACATACACGATTTCATCTATCATCACATTCTAGCCAAGAATCTTGCCATGCATGTTTACAAAAGCTCATGAACACACACATATCTCAAGTACAGAAGTAAAGATAGACATTTAAGGGCATGCATGTGGTTTTTTTGAAAGATTTTCAAGAAGTTTTAGCCCTCACCTTAGCAAAACAACAAGAAGATGCACAAGACTCTTGTTAGTTGCACAAGATTGGCTCTTTTCCTTGCTTAGCCGAGACACCACTCGATTTTCTCTAATTTCCTAGCTTAGTAACCAAGTTCTTAGTAGGTGTATGTGGTTAGAACAAGAAGAAAAGAAATGGAAGCTAGCAAACTCACCTAAGCCAAAATGGAGGTTCAAAGAGCTTGCATGTGTGTTTCTTGCAACCTAGCTTGCTTAGTCGAGCTCCCTAGCTTCTTGCATGCCTTGATGAACCATGGAGTGATGAAGATAAGCTATGGAGTGTAGAAACTCAGCCAAGGCCGAGAGAGAGAGAAGAAATGAGAGAGGAATGAGAGAAAATGAAAGCTTGATGGGCATAGATGCTTGTGTCAGCCTTGAGCATGTAAATTTCAGACTTTTGTGTCTTCAAGAAGCATTTTGAATTATCTAGTATGGGCATGGAGCTTGTTTCGAGAATATGGAGCTTTTAGGAGGGTTTTGAGCTAATATTTTTATTGCTTTGTGTCATAGAATTGTCATAGAATGTTTAGGAGTAGAATTTGAAATTAAATTGCATGCACAAAGCTCCTAGTGGTCGGCCAAAGATGTGCTCAAATCTGAATTTTTTTGTCTTGTTCAAGGCTTATTTTATTGTGTTTGGGACATGCAAAGAATAAAGAATAAAGAATAAAGAATATCTATCTTTTGGTGCAATTTCGTCTTCTAGTGCATTGACTTAGCATTTTAATATTAGTTAGTGGAGTTTGTAGGATTAATTGATGATTTAGTGCTTCGTGTAAGATGCTTTCTTGATTAACGTGTGCGCATGCTTTCCTAGGTTTAGGGCACGCACTACGAGACAAGGCACGAACTACGAGATGAATGCACGCTTCCCAAGTAAATGCACGCAACCCTAAATGAATGCACGTAATTCAATACAAGGTACACAAAACGAAACACGATTCTTAAATCTAGGTCAAGGCATGCAAATCTAGGTTAGGCACACGAAATAAGGTATCGTACGCAAATCGAGGTCGGGCCTCACATCCTCCCCTCTTTAAAAGAATTTCATCCCGAAATTCAATATTACCTTTGAAATAAAGCTGGATACTGTTGCTCCATCTGGTCTCGCCTTTCCCACGTTGCTTCTTCAACTCCATGATGATCCCACAGCACTTTCACCATCGGTATAAATTTGCTATGCAGCTCCCGATCTTGTTGGTCTAGGATCCGAATGGGCTTCTCTTCATAAGACAAGTTCTCCCGAAGCTGTAACGGCTCTGGCTCCAAGATATGTGATGGATCAGGATGATACTTTCGTAGCATTAAAACATGAAAGACGTCGTGAATATTGGAGAGATTTTGGGGTAGTGCCAGGCGATACGCCAATTTGCTAACCTTCTCAATTATCTCGAATGGTCCTACAAACCTCGGGCTCATCTTTCCACCCTTGCCGTGTTTAATCAATCCCCTCCGAGGTGATATCTTCAAGAACACCTTGTCGCCGACCTCAAACTCTAGGCTCCGTCTCCGTCGGTCTGCATAACTTTTCTGCCTGCTTTGGGCGGTAAGCATCCGTTTCCACACAAGGTGGATATTATCAATAGTCTTCATAAGTTAAGGTAGAAGGGTCGGGTCAAAAGTCTTCGTTTCACCTACTTTATCCCAGTAAATTGGGGATCGACACTTACGTCCATACAATGCCTCAACTGGGGCCATCCCGATAGTAGCCTGATAACTGTTATTATAAGCGAACTCTGCTAGAGAGAGGTATTTCTCCCAACCTTTCCCGAAGTCCAAAACACACGCCCTCAGTATATTCTCCAAAATCTGAATAGTTCTCTCAGATTGCCCATTAGTCTGAGGGTGATAAGTCGTGCTGAAACTCAACTTCGTTCCTAAAGCTTCTTGCAATCTCTTCTACAATTGGGAAGTAAAACGAGGATCCCTATCCGATACAATACTCACAAGCATCCCGTGCAATCTTACAATCTCCGCCACATACATATCTCCCAATTTCTCAGGACTATCCTCCTTGTTCATCGGTAAGAAATGCGCTGACTTAGTCAATCTATCCACTATGACCCAAACGGCGTCATGACCCTTTTGTGACCTAGGCAGGTCCATAACAAAGTCCATAGTTATATGGTCCCATTTCCATTGAGGAATCTCCAACGGTTGAAGTAAACCTGCTGGTCGTTGATGTTCCGCTTTAACTCTCTGGCAAGTCAAACACCGTGCCACAAACTCCGCGATCTCTCTCTTCATGTTATTCCACCAATAGTGTTGCTTCAAATCCCGGTACATCTTTTTTCCACTAGGGTGAATAGTGTATCTTGAATTATGGGCTTCTTCAAGAATCTTCTTTTTCAGCTCTGGCTCATTAGGAACACAAATCCGATTCCTGAACCATCAAATACCATCATCATGAAACTTGAAATCTGTGTTGCTTTCTTTTATCTTCTGAAATTGTTGGTCCTTCTGTTGAGCCTTTCTTAATTCTGACAACAAGGTCAATTGAACTTGTGTAGTGGCAAATAGTAATCCTTTTTGAGTCAATTGTGGTTTCCACAAGAATGTTTCCTCTAACAACTCCTGAACCTTGACTTCCAGTTTTGCCATGCTCGCTTTCCTACTTAAGGCATCTGTAACTACATTTGTTTTACCGGGCACATAATTGATTGTGCAGTTGTAATCATCCAAAAGCTCCATCCACCACCTTTGCCTCATATTCAACTCTTTTTGTGAGAACAAGTATTTCAAGCTCTTGTGATCAGTAAACACCTCGAACTTGTTACCCCACAGATAATGCCTCTATTTCTTGAGTGCAAACGCGATAACTCCAAATCATGCGTCGGGTAGTTCAATTCATACGGCTTCGGTTTCCTAGAAGCATACGCAATCACTCTACCATTTTGCATCAACACACAACCCAATCCTTCATTCGAAGCATCACTATAGATTACAAAACCTTGACTCCCTTTAGGCAATGCAAGAACAGGTGCGGTAGTCAATCTTTTCTTCAATTCTTGGAAGCTGTTCTCACACTTGTCATCCCACATGAACTTTGTTTTCTTTTGAGTGAGCTTTGTAAGCGGTCCTGCGATCTTTGAGAAATCCTTCACGAACCTCCGATAATAGCCGGCTAGACCAAGAAAACTCCGAACCTCCGTAACGTTTTTTGACTTCTTCCAAGACATCACCGCTTCTATCTTTGTTGGATCCACTGCTATTCCCTCTTGGGATATGATATGCCCTAAAAATGCAATCTGCTACAACCAAAATTCGCACTTGTTAAACTTTGCATACAATTGATGCTCTTGAAGTTTCTGTAGTACCAACTGCAGATGTTGTTCATGCTCAGTCTCGGATTTCGAGTATACCAAAATATCATCGATGAAGATCACCACAAATTGGTCCAAGTAGGGTTGAAACACCCTATGCATCAAATCCATAAAAGCTGCAGGGGCATTGGTTAGTCCAAATGGCATCACCACATATTCATAATGCCCATATCTTGTCCTGACAGCCGTTTTAGACACATCATCCTTTTTGATCCGCAACTGATAGTACCCTTTCCTCAAGTCGAGCTTCAAATACACTTTGGCTCCTTGAAGTTGATCAAACAACTCGTCGATCAGTGGAAGTGGGCATTTATTCTTGAAATTCACTTGGTTCAATCCTCGGTAATCGATGCATAGCCTCAGCGTTCCGTCTTTCTTCTTTACAAATAGGACTAGTGCATCCCACGGAGAAGAACTTGGTTGAACAAACCTCTTCTTCAACAATCCTTGCAATTGGTCCTTCAATTCTTGTAGCTAGGCTAGCGCCATACGATAGGGAGCTTTAGATATCGGCTGGGTGCCAGGCAACAATTCTATAATGAACTCGATCTCCCGATTTGGGGGTAAACTGGGCAATTCTTCTGGAAACACATCCGCATAGTCTTTGATCACTGGCATCTCCTCCAACTTAGCTTTGTCCAACGACTTGTTATTGAGGTAAGCTAAGTATCCACTACACACTTTTCTCAAGGACTTCACTACTTTCGTAGATGAAATGATGGAACTCCTGGTGAAATCTCTTCGACCTATTACCTCCAGTATTGGTTGACCAGGTATTCGGAATGTTACAATCTACGTCCGGAAATCTAGTTGGGCATGATGCTTGGCCAACCAGTCCATCCCTAAGATGACCTCATAGTCTCGAAAAGGTAATACAATAAGATTGGCCGAGAATTCCCTATCTTTAATTTCGATTTTACATGCTTTACAAGCTGAGCTAGTAACAAGTTTAGAACCCATCGGAGTACCAACTTCTACTTCGTAAGGCAAACATAGAACTCATAGTTTCACACGTTGCACACATAAGGGAGTAATAAATGAATGAGTAGCACCTGGATCAATTAGCACCCTAACAGGTTGATTCAGTATGAAGAATGTACCTTCAACAACAGCGGTCTCGTCTGGAATCTCCTCGCACTCAATAGCATAAGCTCAAGCCTGAACTCTAGGAACTAGAGTCTTGCCTCTACCAGCTGGTTTAGCCTGATTTTTTCCTATTTTCCATTTAGGGCAATCCTTGATCTGATGCTGATCACTGCCACACCGCACAAATCGTCCTGACTTCTTCCAGCACTGGGCCTCGGTATGCCCCTTCTTGTCACAGTAAGAACAGTTGACAGACTGAGTAGCAGGTGAACTACATGTGGATCCGCGGGTGGAAGAGGCTGATGGCGTTTTAGTTGGGCCACGGTTATTCACTGGTCTGTTCTGGCTCTGGCCTTGACTACAACTCTGGCTCTGGAATTTCCTCTATTGACCTGAAGGTTGGTATGGTTTTTTGTTCGACTGACTCGAACCGGCTCTATCAAGTTTCCTCTTCTCAACTTGGGAAGCAGCAGCAAAGAGAGCATAATAGGTATCGAAGTCATGCGAAGCCAACTGGTCCTGAATCTCTGGCCTCAATCCAGTCGTAAATTTCCACATCTTTTCCTCCGGAGTACTGACCATGTATTGAGCATAACGGGAGAGTCGGTCAAAGCGAGCCTCGTACTGGGCCACCGTCATGTTACCCTGGTTCAGGTGCATGAATTCCTCAATCCGCTTCTGCCTAGAAACTGCAGGTACATATTTCTCCTTGAATGCCTTAACGAAATTACCCCACAAGTGAGGTGTATGATCAGTTTCCCACAGTGCTTCCACAGTGTGCCACCAATGCTTAGTATCCCCGTGCAACAGAAACACAGCAAACTCCACCTTTTCTTCATCAGTATAATCAAGTGGCCTGAAAATCCTCTCGATCTTAGACAGCCAAGCCTCTGCTTTCTCATCATCAGCTTCCCCGTGGAATTTGGACGGGCGAAAGTCAAGGAACTCCCTCATTCTACTATGCCTCCCATGGTTACCATCATTCCTGTTGTTGTTGTTGTTTGCTTCACGTGCATCTTGACGTTCCATCACTCGGGACACGCGATCCATGGCATTTGCCATCATGTTAAACATAGTCATGCCGGGATTAGTTTGTTAAGCATCTCCGGTCTCTTGGGGCTCACCGCTCCTATTAGTAGCGCAGGTACTAGGTCCAGCCATCTATAGGCACAGATTACGATGCACAATTTATTGAAATACGACAAACAAGAATTTAATGCATAAGATATGAAACATAATATAGATACACAATTCTAGAAACAATTAAGACATGTTAATCACTTAAGCACATAGAATATAGAAGGCACATTTAACATTATTACACAATAACATATAGACAAGTCATCCTAATTACCTTAGGGCTCTACCCTTGGTCCGAGAGTTAAACCTGCCTTAAGCAATCTAAGCTCTGATACCATTCTTCTATAAGGTGTCACGCCCCAACCCGGCCTATAAAGGTTAGACTAGAGTGTGATCTAAACATTCAAGTCATATCACGTACTTAACCGTTTATGAAAGTTTAACACTTAACATTTTGGCCTAAACTCCACCTTTTCTCTGGAAAACCGGCAGCATAACGGCTGTAATTGGGCTATTTGGTTTGACCTAATTCTCTAAACGCCTCAAAATTTTCAATCTCGATTCCATTTCCAACTAAGATTACTATTTACCAACAATTGAAACGCCTACCAATTATCTCGAAGTCTCGTTTGATTAATAACCTAGCGTAATACTATGTCTCGTTTGTTTGTTAATCCTTGTTACAAACGTACCTGTTGATCTTAGCTTATCAATGAGTACCTGCTTAAGATTGGATGGGTTCATTTTACTTAATCCTTACCTGATACTTCATAATCCTATGATAGATACTAGCCAATAACGATAGCAAAACGACCATAATAGTGTCTATCTAGTTATTATCAGTACAAGCCAAAATTACACCCCAAATTATAACGGGGGTCTTTTACATTACAATAGCAAGCATCATAAGAAATGAAATAGTCTTCAAGCAACGTATTATTCACAAAATGGCCATAGTCACGTAAGGCACGTAGGGCAAGCAATCATTCCAAGGAATCATCGTTAGGCACGTCGTCCTCGGGTACATGTTCTTGGACTTCTTCACCAGAGATGATAAAAAAGGGTGAGTCCTTATGAACTCAGCGAGGGAGGGGGGGGTCCAGAATTAAGTTTTGAAACTCGTTTTCTGATTCAACTTATGGAAACTCTTTTGCTAGCATGCCATATATCGCAAATAAGTACAAAATGAAATATAATACTAAAAGAACACAATTACTAGTCTTTCCTCTCCAAGGTTCTCTAGGAACCAAGCGAGAGTACTTATACACATAGTAAAAGGATACGGTGAGCTTTTGCTCTCAGTTCAATTCCAGTATCTGTTGTTGTGGCCGGCTTCGATTCATCCTCTTATCACGCCAAATGCGTGTACTCCGGATGTACCCCAAAATCCTATGACCCAACTCTCCGAGGAAGTCTAGCCCCCAAGCGAGAGAGGGAATTGGACAATGGTAGTCACAGTTGCACCGGCAAGCCCGATGTCGCCCGGTGTGCGTGAACGGTACCACGCCAGAATGAAAGGTTGCAACCTTGTATGCAATGCACATTTATGACATTTAATATATCACATTTGGAGGACAACAAAGTAGGTTGCCTCCAAATAGTCATAAGATTGCACATTGATAAGTAAACAAGCGAGGCACGATATGACAGGTGATTTCACATATAAAGCACATGGAGTTATATGAATATTAAACGGGCAGCCATGTAACACATGTAAATCAAGTCATATAACTCATTTCAAATTTCACGTAATCAAATAATAAGATTATTCATCATGCAACGACATCTACGTGGGACTGGGTGCAAGAAAGGCCTACTTGTCAACATGTAATCATCAAAATCTTGTTTAGGGCTATGAGGGAAACTATGGGCAGCCTAGTAATTACATAATCAAACACAATATCCAAAGGATCAACACTTATCAAGTTTACCTAGTTACTAGGGTTCCAATTCGTGCTTACCCGTGCGATTAAGCCCCAAGTCATCTCGTAATTAAACTCAAGCCATGCATTGATTAGTTCATACACCCTCAAGCATTCAAAACAGTCTACACAACATCCAAATGCCACAATCTCAAGCATTTAATACAACGAGAGAAGCTACAATAATTTTTCTAAGCATATCAATAGGTGCAACCCTCACTGCAATGGACTGTTTTATCAGAATCATTGAGACAAGCAAACAATCTCCAATTTTAGTGAACAAGATGTCAAATTAAAGCTTAAGGAGTGAACTAAATTCAGAAACAAACCTCGCATCATTTGGAGTTTGGGTTCAAGAGTTATAGCCAAAACAGTGAGACTACACAAAACTGTCCAGATTTGCACACATTTCAATACTTGTCGTTTTTTAGGGCCTTAGGGTCAGATTTAGCCTTGGTCCATTTCTAAGAAAAATGTCCCGAACTGAAATATCTTGCTGCACACCAAATTTCATGCATTTTGGATATCATTTACTAAGTCAAAACTGGTTCGTTCTACAAGGTCAGTGAATCTGCCAAAACCTGCTTCATTTTTCCAGACTTTCCAAATTTGGACATATTTTGATAATTAGCCATTTTGAGGACCTTAGAATCAAAATTAGCTTTGACCTATTTCTGTGAAAAATGTTCAGAACTGGAAAACGTAGTTACCTACCAATTTTCACACATTTTCAACATCATTTACCTAGCCAAAATCACCTCTCACTAACAAGACAGAAGGCTGTCACATACACGATTTCATCTATCATCACATTCTAGCCAAGAATCTTGCCATGCATGTTTACAAAAGCTCATGAACACACACATATCTCAAGTACAGAAGTAAAGATAGACATTTAAGGGCATGCATGTGGTTTTTTTGAAAGATTTTCAAGAAGTTTTAGCCCTCACCTTAGCAAAACAACAAGAAGATGCACAAGACTCTTGTTAGTTGCACAAGATTGGCTCTTTTCCTTGCTTAGCCGAGACACCACTCGATTTTCTCTAATTTCCTAGCTTAGTAACCAAGTTCTTAGTAGGTGTATGTGGTTAGAACAAGAAGAAAAGAAATGGAAGCTAGCAAACTCACCTAAGCCAAAATGGAGGTTCAAAGAGCTTGCATGTGTGTTTCTTGCAACCTAGCTTGCTTAGTCGAGCTCCCTAGCTTCTTGCATGCCTTGATGAACCATGGAGTGATGAAGATAAGCTATGGAGTGTAGAAACTCAGCCAAGGCCGAGAGAGAGAGAAGAAATGAGAGAGGAATGAGAGAAAATGAAAGAAAATGAAAGCTTGATGGGCATAGATGCTTGTGTCAGCCTTGAGCATGTAAATTTCAGACTTTTGTGTCTTCAAGAAGCATTTTGAATTATCTAGTATGGGCATGGAGCTTGTTTCGAGAATATGGAGCTTTTAGGAGGGTTTTGAGCTAATATTTTTATTGCTTTGTGTCATAGAATTGTCATAGAATGTTTAGGAGTAGAATTTGAAATTAAATTGCATGCACAAAGCTCCTAGTGGTCGGCCAAAGATGTGCTCAAATCTGAATTTTTTTTGTCTTGTTCAAGGCTTATTTTATTGTGTTTGGGACATGCAAAGAATAAAGAATAAAGAATAAAGAATATCTATTTTTTGGTGCAATTTCTTCTTCTAGTGCATTGACTTAGCATTTTAATATTAGTTAGTGGAGTTTGTAGGATTAATTGATGATTTAGTGCTTCGTGTAAGATGCTTTCTTGATTAACGTGTGCGCATGCTTTCCTAGGTTTAGGGCACGCACTACGAGACAAGGCACGAACTACGAGATGAATGCACGCTTCCCAAGTAAATGCACGCAACCCTAAATGAATGCACGTAATTCAATGCAAGGTACACAAAACGAAACACGATTCTTAAATCTAGGTCAAGGCATGCAAATCTAGGTTAGGCACACGAAATAAGGTATCGTACGCAAATCGAGGTCGGGCCTCACATCCTCCCCTCTTTAAAAGAATTTCATCCCGAAATTCAATATTACCTTTGAAATAAAGCTGGATACTGTTGCTCCATCTGGTCTCGCCTTTCCCACGTTGCTTCTTCAACTCCATGATGATCCCACAGCACTTTCACCATCGGTATAAATTTGCTATGCAGCTCCCGATCTTGTTGGTCTAGGATCCGAATGGGCTTCTCTTCATAAGACAAGTTCTCCCGAAGCTGTAACGGCTCTGGCTCCAAGATATGTGATGGATCAGGATGATACTTCCGTAGCATTAAAACATGAAAGACGTCGTGAATATTGGAGAGGTTTTGGGGTAGTGCCAGGCGATACGCCAATTTACTAACCTTCTCAATTATCTCGAATGGTCCTACAAACCTCGGGCTCATCTTTCCACCCTTGCCGTGTTTAATCAATCCCCTCCGAGGTGATATCTTCAAGAACACCTTGTCGCCGACCTCAAACTCTAGGCTCCGTCTCCGTCGGTCTGCATAACTTTTCTGCCTGCTTTGGGCGGTAAGCATCCGTTTCCACACAAGGTGGATATTATCAATAGTCTTCATAAGTTAAGGTAGAAGGGTCGGGTCAAAAGTCTTCGTTTCACCTACTTCATCCCAGTAAATTGGGGATCGACACTTACGTCCATACAATGCCTCAAATGGGGCCATCCCAATAGTAGCCTGATAACTGTTATTATAAGCGAACTCTGCTAGAGAGAGGTATTTCTCCCAACCTTTCCCGAAGTCCAAAACACACGCCCTCAGTATATTCTCCAAAATCTGAATAGTTCTCTCAGATTGCCCATTAGTCTGAGGGTGATAAGTCGTGCTGAAACTCAACTTCGTTCCTAAAGCTTCTTGCAATCTCTTCTACAATCGGGAAGTAAAACGAGGATCCCTATCCGATACAATACTCACAAGCATCCCGTGCAATCTTACAATCTCCGCCACATACATATCTCCCAATTTCTCAGGACTATCCTCCTTGTTCATCGGTAAGAAATGCGCTGACTTAGTCAATCTATCCACTATGACCCAAACGGCGTCATGACCCTTTTGTGACCTGGGCAGGTCCATAACAAAGTCCATAGTTATATGGTCCCATTTCCATTGAGGAATCTCCAACGGCTGAAGTAAACCTGCTGGTCGTTGATGTTCCGCTTTAACTCTCTGGCAAGTCAAACACCGTGCCACAAACTCCGCGATCTCTCTCTTCATGTTATTCCACCAATAGTGTTGCTTCAAATCCCGGTACATCTTTGTTCCACTAGGGTGAATAGTGTATCTTGAATTATGGGCTTCTTCAAGAATCTTCTTTTTCAGCTCTGGCTCATTAGGAACACAAATCCGATTCCTGAACCATCAAATACCATCATCATGAAACTTGAAATCTGTGTTGCTTTCTTTTATCTTCTGAAATTGTTGGTCCTTCTGTTGAGCCTCTCTTAATTCTGACAACAAGGTCAATTGAACTTGTGTAGTGGCAAATAGTAATCCTTTTTGAGTCAATTGTGGTTTCCACAAGAATGTTTCCTCTAACAACTCCTGAACCTTGACTTCCAGTTTTGCCATGCTCGCTTTCCTACTTAAGGCATCTGAAACTACATTTGTTTTATCGGGCACATAATTGATTGTGCAGTTATAATCATCCAAAAGCTCCATCCACCGCCTTTGCCTCATATTCAACTCTTTTTGTGAGAACAAGTATTTCAAGCTCTTGTGATCAGTAAACACCTCGAACTTGTTACCCCACAGATAGTGCCTCTATTTCTTGAGTGCAAACACGATAGCCGCTAACTCCAAATCATGCGTCGGGTAGTTCAATTCATATGGCTTCGGTTTCCTAGAAGCATACGCAATCACTCTACCATTTTGCATCAACATACAACCCAATCCTTCATTCGAAGCATCGCTATAGATTACAAAACCTTGACTCCCTTCAGGCAATGCAAGAACAGGTGCGGTAGTCAATCTTTTCTTCAATTCTTGGAAGCTGTTCTCACACTTGTCATCCCACATGAACTTTGTTTTCTTTTGAGTGAGCTTTGTAAGCGGTCCTGCGATCTCTGAAAAATCCTTCACGAACCTCCGATAATAGCCGGCTAGACCAAGAAAACTCCGAACCTCCGTATCGTTTTTCGGCTTCTTTCAAGACATCACCGCTTCTATCTTTGCTGGATCCACTACTATTCCCTCTTGGGATATGATATGCCCCAAAAATGCAATCTGCTGCAACCAAAATTCGCACTTGCTAAACTTTGCATACAATTGATGCTCTTGAAGTTTCTGTAGTACCAACTGCAGATGTTGTTCATGCTCAGCCTCGGATTTCGAGTATACCAAAATATCATCGATGAAGATCACCACAAATTGGTCCAAGTAGGGTTGAAACACCCTATGCATCAAATCCATAAAAGCTGCAGGGGCATTGGTTAGTCCAAATGGCATCACCACATATTCATAATGCCCATATCTTGTCCTGAAAGCCGTTTTAGACACATCATCCTTTTTGATCCGCAACTGATAGTACCCTTGCCTCAAGTCGAGCTTCGAATACACTTTGGCTCCTTGAAGTTGATCAAACAACTCGTCGATCAGTGGAAGTGGGCATTTATTCTTGAAAGTCACTTGGTTCAATCCTCGGTAATCGATGCATAGCCTCAGCGTTCTGTCTTTCTTCTTTACAAATAGGACTAGTGCATCCCACGGAGAAGAACTTGGTTGAACAAACCCCTTCTTCAACAATCCTTGCAATTGGTCCTTCAATTCTTGTAGCTAGGCTAGCGCCATACGATAGGGAGCTTTAGATATCGGTTGGGTGCCAAGCAACAATTCTATAATGAACTCGATCTCCCGATTTGGGGGTAAACTGGGCAATTCTTCTGGAAACACATCCGCATAGTCTTTGATCACTGGCATCTCCTCTAACTTAGCATTGTCCGACGGCTTGTTATTGAGGTAAGCTAAGTATCCACTACACACTTTTCTCAAGGACTTCACTACTTTCGTAGATGAAATGATGGAACTCCTGGTGAAATCTCTTCGACCTATTACCTCCAGTATTGGTTGACCAGGTATCCGGAATGTTACAATCTTCGTCCGAAAATCTAGTTGGGCATGATGCTTTGCCAACCAGTCCATCCCTAAGATGACCTCATAGTCTTGAAAAGGTAATACAATAAGATTGGCCGAGAATTCCCTATCTTTAATTTGGATTTTACATGCTTTACAAGCTGAGCTAGTAACAAGTTTAGAACCCATCGGAGTACCAACTTCTACTTCCTAAGGCAAACATACAACTCATAGTTTCACACGTTGCACACATAAGGGAGTAATAAATGAATGAGTAGCACCTGGATCAATTAGCACCCTAACAGGTTGATTCAGTATGAAGAATGTACCTTCAACAACAACGGTCTCGTCTGGAAGCTCCTCTCACTCAATAGCATAAGCTCGAGCTTGAACTCTAGGAACTGGAGTCTTGCCTCTACCAGCTGGTTTAACCTGATTTTGTCCTATTTTCCATTTAGGGCAATCCTTGATCTGATGCTGATCACTGCCACACCGCACACATCGTCCTGACTTCTTCTAGCACTGGGCCTCGGTATGCCCTTTCTTGTCACAGTAAGAACAGTTGACAGACTGAGTAGCAGGTGAACTACATGTGGATCCGCGGGTGGAAGAGGCTGATGGCGTTTTAGTTGGGCCACGGTTATTCACTGGTCTGTTCTGGCTCTGGCCTTGACTACAACTCTGGCTCTGGAATTTCCTCTATTGACCTGAAGACTGGTATGGTTTCTTGTTCGACTGACTCGAACCGGCTCTATCAAGTTTCCTCTTCTCAACTTGGGAAGCAGCAGCAAAGAGAGCATAATAGGTATCGAACTCATGCGAAGCCAACTGGTCCTGAATCTCTGGCCTCAATCCAGTCGTAAATTTTCACATCTTTACCTCCGGAGTACTGACCATGTATTGAGCATAACGGGAGAGTCGGTCAAAGCGAGCCTCGTACTGGGCTACCGTCATGTTACCCTGGTTCAGGTGCATGAATTCCTCAATCCGCCTCTGCCTAGAAACTGCAGGTACATATTTCTCCTTGAATGCCTTAACAAAATTACCCCACAAGTGAGGTGTATGATCAGTTTCCCACAGTGCCTCCACAGTGTGCCACCAATGCTTAGTATCCCCGTGCAACAGAAACACAGCAAACTCCACCTTTTCTTCATCAGTATAATCAAGTGGCCTGAAAATCCTCTCGATCTTAGACAGCCAAGCCTCTGCTTTCTCATCATCAGCTTCCCCGTGGAATTTGGACGGGCGAAAGTCAAGGAACTCCCTCATTCTGCTATGCCTCCCATGGTTACCATCATTCCTGTTGTTGTTGTTGTTTGCTTCACGTGCATCTTGACGTTCCATCACTCGGGACACGCGATCCATGGCATTTGCCATCATGTTAAACATAGTCATGCCGGGATTAGTTTGCTAAGCATCTCCGGTCTCTTGGGGCTCACCGCTCCTATTAGTAGCGCAGGTACTAGGGCCAGCCATCTATAGGCACAGATTACGATGCACAATTTATTGAAATACGACAAACAAGAATTTAATGCATAAGATATGAAACATAATATAGATACACAATTCCAGAAACAATTAAGACATGTTAATCACTTAAGCACATAGAACATAGAAGACACATTTAACATTATCACACAATAACATATAGACAAGTCATCCTAATTACCTTAGGGCTCTACCCATGGTCCGAGAGTTAAACCTGGCTTAAGCAATCTAAGCTCTGATACCATTCTTCTATAAGGTGTCACGCCCCAACCCGGCCTATAAAGGTTAGACTAGGGTGTGATCTAAACATTCAAGTTATATCACATACTTAACCGTTTATGAAAGTTTAACACTTAACATTTTGGCCTAAACTCCACTTTTTCTCTGGAAAACCGGCAGCATAACGGCTGTAATTGGGCTCTTTGGTTCGACCTAATTCTCTAAACGCCTCAAAATTTTCAATCTCGATTCCATTTCCAACTAAGATTACTATTTACCATCAATTGAAACGCCTACCAATTATCTCGAAGTCTCGTTTGATTAATAACCTAGCGTAATACTATGTCTCGTTTGTTTGTTAATCCTTGTTACAAACGTACCTGTTGATCTTAGCTTATCAATGAGTACCTGCTTAAGATTGGATGGGTTCATTTTACTTAATCCTTACCTGATACTTCATAATCCTATGATAGATACTAGCCAATAACGATAGCAAAACGACCATAATAGTGTCTATCTAGTTATTATCAGTACAAGCCAAAATTACACCCCAAATTACAACGGGGGTCTTTTACATTACAATAGCAAGCATCATAAGAAATGAAATAGTCTTCAAGCAACGTATTATTCACAAAATGGCCATAGTCACGTAAGGCACGTAGGGCAAGCAATCATTCCAAGGAATCATCGTTAGGCACATCGTCCTCGGGTACATGTTCTTGGTCTTCTTCACCTGAGATGATAAAAAAGGGTGAGTCCTTATGAACTCAGCGAGGGAGGGGAGACGAGAATTAAGTTTTGAAACTCGTTTTCTGATTCAACTTATGAAAACTCTTTTGCTAGCATGTCATATATCGCAAATAAGTACATAATGAAATATAATAGTAAAAGAACGCAATTACTAGTCTTTCCTCTCCAAGGTTCTCTAGGAACCAAGCTAGAGTACTTATACACATAGTAAAAGGATACGGTGAGCTTTTGCTCTCAGTTCAATTCCAGTATCTGTTGTTGTGGCCGACTTCGATTCATCTTCTTATCACGCCAAATGGGTGTACTCCGGATGTACCCCAAAATCCTATGACCCAACTCTCCGAGGAAGTCTAGCCCCCAAACGAGAGAGGGAATTGGACAATGGTAGTCACAGTTGCACCGGCAAGCCCGATATCGCCCTGTGTGCGTGAACGGTACCACGCCAGAATGAAAGGTTGCAACCTTGTATGCAATGCACATTTATGACATTTAATATATCACATTTGGAGGACAACAAAGTAGGTTGCCTCCGAACAGTCATAAGATTGCACATTGACAAGTAAACAAGTGAGGCACGATATGACAAGTGATTTCACTTATAAAGCACATGGAGTTATATCAATATTAAACGGGCAGCCATGTAACGCATGTAAATCAAGTCATATAACTCATTTCAAAGTTCATGTAATCAAATAATAAGATTATTCATCATGCAATGACATCTACGTGGGACTGGGTGCAAGAAAGGCCTACTTGTCAACATGTAATCATCAAAATCATGTTTAGGGCTATGAGGGCAACTACGGGCAGCCTACTAATTACATAATCAAACACAATATCCAAAGGATCAACACTTAGCAAGTTTACCTAGTTACTAGGGTTCCAATTCGTGCTTACCCGTGCGATTAAGCCCCAAGTCATCTCGTAATTAAACTCAAGCCACGCATTGATTAGTTCATACACCCTCAAGCATTCAAAACAGTCCACACAACATCCAAATGCCACAATCTCAAGCATTTAATACAACGAGAGAAGCTACAATAATTTTTCTAAGCATATCAATAGGTGAAACCCTCACTGCAATGGACTGTTTTCTCACAATCATTGAGACAAGCAAACAATCTCCAATTTTAGTGAACAAGATTTCAAATTAAAGCTTAAGGATTGAACTAAATTCAGAAACAAACCTCGCATTATTTGGAGTTTGGGTTCAAGAGTTATAGCCAAAACAGTGAGACTACACAAAACTGTCCAGATTTGCACACATTTCAATACTTGTCGTGTTTAGGGCTTTAGGATCAGATTTAGCCTTGGTCCATTTCTGACAAAAATTTCCAGAACTGAAATATCTAGCTTTACACCAAGTTTCATGCATTTTGGATATTATTTACTAAGTCAAAACTGGTTCGTTCTACAAGGTCAGTGAATCTGCCAAAACCTGCTTCATTTTTCCAGACTTTCCAGATTTGGACACATTTTGATAATTAGCCATTTTGAGGACCTTAGATTCAAAATTAGCTTTGACCGATTTCTGTGAAAAATGTTTAGAACTGGCAAAAATAGTTACCTACCAATTTTCACGTGTTTTCAACATCATTTACCTAGCCAAAATCACCTCACACCAACAAGACAGAAGGCTGTCACATACACGATTTCATCTATCATCACATTCTAGCCAAGAATCTTGCCATGCATGTTTACAAAAGCTCATGAACACACACATATCTCAAGTACAGAAGTAAAGATAGACATTTAAGGGCATGCATGTGGTTTTTTTGAAAGAGTTTCAAGAAGTTTTAGCCCTCACCTTAGCAAAACAACAAGAAGATGCACAAGACTCTTGATGGTTGCACAAGATTGGCTCTTTTCCTTGCTTAGCCGAGACACCACTCGATTTTCTCTAATTTCCTAGCTTAGTCACCGAGTTCTTAGTAGGTGCATGTGGTTAGAACAAGAAGAAAAGAAATGGAAGCTAGCAAACTTACCTAAGCCAAAATGGAGGTTCAAAGAGCTTGCATGTGTGTTTCTTGCAACCTAGCTTGCTTAGTCGAGCTCCCTAGCTTCTTGCATGCCTTGATGAACCATGGAGTGATGAAGATAAGCTATGGAGTGTAGAAACTCAGCCAAGGCTGAGAGAGAGAGAAGAAATGACAGAGGAATGAGAGGAAATGAAGGAAAATGAAAGAAAATGAAAGCTTGATGGGCATAGATGCTTGTGTCGGCCTTGAGCATGTAAATTTCAGACTTTTGTGTCTTCAAGAAGCATTTTGAATTATCTAGTATGGGCATGGAGCTTGTGTCGAGAATATGGAGCTTTGAGGAGGGTTTTGAGCTAATTTTTTTATTGCTTTGTGTCATAGAATTGTCATAGAATGTTTAGGAGTAGAATTTGAAATTAAATTGCATGCACAAAGCTCCTAGTGGTCGGCCAAAGATGTGCTCAAATCTGAATTTTTTTTGTCTTGTTCAAGGCTTTTTTTATTCTGTCTTTGGGACATGCAAAGAATAAAGAATAAAGAATAAATAATATCTAGCTTTTGGTGCAATTTCGTCTTCTAGTGCATTGACTTAGCATTTTAATATTAGTTAGTGGAGTTTGTAGGATTAATTGATGATCTAGTGCTTCGTGTAAGATGCTTTCTTGATTAACGTGTGGGCACGCTTTCTTAGGTTTAGGGCACGCACTACGAGATAAGGCATGAACTACGAGACAAATGCACATTTCCCAAGTAATGCACGCAACCCTAAATGAATGCATGTAATTCAATACAAATCACACAAAACGAAACATGATTCTTAAATCTAGGTCAACGCACGCAAATCTAGGTTAGGCACACGAAATGAGGTATCGCATGCAAATCGAGGTCAGGCCTCACAAGTTACGCGGCTCACAGTATACCGTTGGAAAGCTCTCCAAGAGCTCTACAAAGTGGGCAACAAGCCTGCTCGGTTGCGCCTGTTTTCGGAGCCCAAAATTGAATGTTTCCATCAGTTTTGGGACACTTTTATTCTTTTGCGCTGTTTTTTGGTCCCATATCGTACATCGTGAGCCGCAAAAAGGATGACAACCTAATCCATCACATTTCTACTACCGAATCCCACGACACCTTAGGCAAGACAACTTCGCTACACGTAGAGGCTGGACCTGCAAACCGAGGGCGTGGGGCTTGGGACCAAGTGTCCGTCGCTCCGGTGACCATAACTTTTGATCCATAAGGAGTTACGCAGCGCACAGCATACCATTAGAAAGCTCTTCGAGAGCTCTATGAAGTGGGCAGCAAGCCTGCTAGGTTGCGCCATTTTTTGAAGCCCAAAATTGAACATTTTCATCAGTTTCGGGATACTTTTCTTCTTTTGTGTTATTTTTCCGTCCCAGATCGAACGCCATGAGCCGCAAAAAGGACGACAACCTAATCCATCACATTTCTATTACCGAATCCAACGACACCTTAAGCAAGACAGCTTCGCTTCATGTAGAGGCTGGGCCCGCAAACCGAGGGCGTGGGGCTTGGGACCAGGTCTCTGTTCCTCTGGTGACCATAACTTTTGATCCGTAAAGAGTTATGCGGCGCATAGCATACCGTTGGAAAGCTCTCCGAGAGCTCTACGACTAGGGCAGCAAGCTTGCTCAACTGCGCCTATTTTTGGACCCCAAAATCGAACGTTTTCATTAGTTTCGGGATACTTTTCTTGTTTTGCGCTATTTTTTCATCCCGGATCGTACGTCATGAGCAGCAAAAAGGACGACAACCTATTCCAACACAATTCTATTACCGAATCCCAAGGCACCTAGGGCAAGACAATTTCGCTTCACGTAGAGGCTGGGCCTGCAAACCGAGGTCGAGGGGCTTGCGACCAGTTTTCCGTCTCTTCGGTGCCCTTAACTTTTGACCCGTAAGGAGTTACGCGGTGCACAGCATACCATTGGAAAGCTCTCTGAGAGCTCTACGACGGGGACTGTAAGCCTTCTAGGCTGCGCTTGTTTTCGGATCCCAAAGTCAAACGTTTTCATCAGTTTCAGGACACTTTTATTCTTTTGCGCTGTTTTTTCGTCCCAGTTCGTACATCGTTAGCCGCGAAATGGACGACAACCTAATACATCACATTTCTATTACCGAATTCCACGGCACCTTAGGCAAGACAACTTCACTACACGTAAAGGATGGGCCCACAAACCGTGGGCGTGGGGCTTGGGACCAGGTGTCCGTCGCTCCGGTGACCATAACTTTTGATCCGTAAGAAGTTACGCAGCGCACAGTATACTATTGGAAAGCTTTCCGAGAGCTCTACGAAGTGGGCAACAAGCCTGCTCAACTGGGCCTATTTTCGCAGCCCAAAATTGAACGTTTTCATCAGTTTCGGGACACTTTTCTTCTTTTGTGTTGTTTTTTCATCCCAGATCGTATGTTGTGAGCCTCGAAAAGGACGACAACCTAATCCATCAAATTTTTGTTACCAAATCCCATGGCATCTTAGGCAAAACAACTTCGCTTCACGTAGAGGCTGGGCCCACAAACCGAGGGCGTGGGGCTTGGGACTAGGTCTCCGTTGCTCTGGTGACCATAACTTTTGATCTGTAAGGATTACGCGACGTACAGCATACCGTTGGAAAGCTCTCTAAGAGCTCTACAATGGGGCAGCAAGCATACTCGGCTACTCCTATTTTCGGGCAAAATAATTGAACGTTTTCATCAGTTTCGTGATACTTTTCTTCTTTTGCGCTGTTTTTCCGTCCCGGATATTACATCGTGAGCCGCAGAAAGGTCGACAACCTAATCCATCACATTTCTATTACCGAATCCCACGACACCTTAGGCAAGAAAACTTCGCTACACGTAGAGGCTAGGCTTGCAAACCGAGGGCGTGGGGCTTGGGACCCCGTGTCCATCGCTCCGGTAACCATAACTTTTGATCCGTAAGGTGTTATGCGGCTCACAACATACCATTGGAAAGCTCTACGAGAGCTCTACGAAGTGGGCCACAAGCCTGCTATGTTGCACCTATTTTAAGAGCCCAAAATTGAATGTTTTCATCAGTTTCGTGACACTTTTCTACTTTTGCGCTTTTTTTTCATCCCGGATCGTACGTCGTGAACCACGAAAAGGATGACAACCTAATCCATCACATTTCTATTACCGAATCCCGTGGCACCTTCGGCAAGACAACTTCACTACACATAGAGGCTGGGCCCGCAAATCGAGGGCTTGGGGCTTGGGACTAGGTGTCCGTCGTTCCGGTGACCATAACTTTTGATCCATAAGGAGTTACGCAGAGTACAACATACCGTTGGAAAGCTCTCCAAGAGCTCTACGAAGTGGGCAGCAAGCCTGCTCAGCTGCGCCTGTTTTCAGAGCCCAAAATTGAATGTTTTCATTAGTTTCGACACACGTTTCTTCTTTTGCGCTATTTTTTCGTCCTGGATCATACGTCGTGAGTCGCGAAAAGGACGACAACCTAATCCATCACATTTCTATTACCGAATCCCACGACACCTTAGTCAAGACAACTTCACTACACGTAGAGGCTGGGCCCGCAAACCGAGGGCGTGGGGCTTGAGACCCGGTGGTTGTCGCTCCGGTGACCATAGCTTTTGATCCGTAACAAGTTACGGGGCGCACAGCATACCGATGGAAAGCTCTCTGAGAGCTTTAAGAAGTGGGCAGCAAGTCTACTCAGCTGCGCCTATTTTCGGAGCCCCAAATTGAATGTTTCTATCAGTTCCGGGACACTTTTCTTCTTTTGCGCTGTTTTTTGGTCCCATATCGTACGTCATGAGCCACGAAAAGGACGACAACCTAATCCATCACATTTCTAGTACCGAATCCCATGGCACCTTAGGCAAGACAACTTCGCTACACGTAGAGGTTGGGCCCGCAAACCGAGGGCGTGGGGCTTTGGACTAGGTGTCTGTCGCTCCGGTGACCATAACTTTTGATCCGTAAGGAGTTACGCGGCGCACAGCATACCGTTGGAAAGCTCTCCAAAAGTTTTACGAAGTGTACAAAAGCCTGATCAGCTGCGCTTGTTTTCAGAGCCCAAAATTGAATGGTTTCATTAGTTTCGGGACACTTTTCTTCTTTTGCGCTGTTTTTTATCCCAGATCGTACGTCATGAGCCGCAAAAAGGAACACAACCTAATCCATCACATTTATATTACCGAATCCCACGGCACCTTAGTCAAGACAACTTTGCTACATGTAGAGGCTGGGACAGCAAATGTGAGGCCCGACCCCAATTTGCGTGCAAAACCTAGCTTCGTGTGCCTTAACCTAGATTTGCGTGTCATAACCTAGGTTTAGGAAATGAGTTCATTTTATGTGCCATGCATTGAATTACGTGCATTCATTTAGGGTTGCGTGCATTTACTTAAAAACGTGCGTTCGTCTCGTAGTTCGTGTCCTACCTCGTAGTGCGTGCCCTAGACCTAGGAAAGCGTGCCTTCGCGCTAATCAAGAAAGCATCTTTCGCAAAGCACTAGACTTTTAAACAATCCTACAAAATCCACTAACAATATAATAATCCAAATTCCATTCACTAGAAGACAAAAAATGCACCAAACACTAAATATTCTTCATTCTTTATTCCTTTTCTTTTTCACTTCCAAACACATGCAATAAAATAAGCTCAACCAAGAAAAAATTTCATAATTTTCTACATGTTTGGCCGACCACTAGGTGGTTTTATGCATGCTCATTCAATATGACTTAATTCTTAGACACATCTAAACATTCTATGACACAAATGCTTAAAAAATTGCTCAAAAACCCTACCACTTGCACACTATTTTCGGCCACATCACCCTTGCCCATCCTAGTAATTTCAAAATAGCACATTGGAGACACAAAATGCAGAATTTGGAAGTCCAAGGCCGACATTCTCCTTGAGCATGCAAAAGGCTTGAATTGTTGTCATTTTTCTTCATTTCTCTTTCACTTTCCTCTCTCTCCTCTCATATTCTCTCTCATACTCGGCCTTGGCTGAGTTCTCTACCTCCTTGGCTTGTATTCTTCACAACTTAGCTAAGAAAAGTCAAGCAACCATCAAGAAAGTCGAGCAAGCTAGCTAGAGTTCGAAAATCCCACATGCATGTGCATTGAAGCTTCATTTTCGGCCTAGGTGAGTTACTAAGCTTCCATTTCTTTTCTTCAAGTACTAACTACATGCATGCACTAAGAGATTGGTCACTAATCTAGGAAAAATAGAGAAAAGCTAGTGGGATTTCGGCTAGGCAAGGGAAAGGAGAAGATTTGAGCTTCAACAAGGGTTTTGAGCATCTTTTGGTTGATTGCAAAGGTGAGGGTTAAAACCTTTTGAAAACTCTTCAAAATTTCACATGCATGCTCATAAATGTGTGTATTTGCTTCTGTACTTGAGATATATGGTCATTCATAAGCTTAAACAACCATGCATGGCAAGATCTTGGCTTGAAAATGATGCTAGGTGAAGTCGAAATTGTTGACAGCTCTCTGACCAGTCTGTTAGAGGTAAGTATAGCTAAGAAAATGATGTTTAAAATGATTGAAAATTGGTAGGTGACTAGTTTGGACAGTTTTGAACATTTTTCCCAGAAATAGGCCGAAGCTAATTTTGACTCTAAGGTCCTCAAAATGGCAAATCTTTAAAATGTGACCAAATCTGGAAATCTGGGAAAATGAAGCAGGTTTTGGCAGATGCACTGACCTTGTGGAACGAACCATATTTGACTTAGTAAATGTTGTCCAAAATGCATGAAATTTGGTGTGCTGCTAAAATTTTCAGTTCTGGACAAATTTTTCAGAAATGGACCAAAGCTAAAACTGACCATAAGGACCTAAAAAATGTCAATTTCTGAAAAGTGTGCAAATCTGGACAGTTTTGTGCTACCTCACTGTTTCGGCTATAACTAATGATTCTGAACTCCAATTGATGCAAGGCTTGTTTCTGATTTTAGTTAACTTCTTAAGATTTAATTTGACATCTTATTCACTGAATTTGTAGGTTGTTTGATTATCCTATTGATTGTGGGAAAACAGCCTATTGCAGTAAAAGTTTCATTTAGCTACATGCTTGGAAAATTGTTGTAACCCCTTTTGTGGTTCTAATTGTGTGGAAATGTGGACTGTTTTGAGTACTTGAGGGTTCTTGAATGGAATGATGCATGACTTGAGAATGATTTTGAGTTGACTTAGGGTTTTAATCACACGATTAAGCATGAAATGGAAACCCTAATGACTAGGTAGTTTTGCTAAGTGTTGATTCTTGGTTATTGTGTGGAAATTATATGCTTAGTGGGCTGCCCGTAAATGTTTTATAACTTCAAATGTGATTTTGACCATTGCATGTTGTCAAATAAGCTTTTCTCGCAACCGAACCCACGTAAATGTTGTTGCATGTTGAATATTCGTATCACTTGATTACGTGAACTTCAAAATGAGTTATATGGCTTGATTTGCATGTGTTACATGGCTGCCCGTTTAATGTTCATATGACTCCATATGCTTTTCAAGTGAAATTATTTGTCTTATCGTGCCTTGTTTGATTACTTGACAACGTGCGATCTTATAACTGCCCGGAGGCGACCTACTTTGTTGTCCTCCTAATGTGATATGTTAAATATTATAAATGTGCACATACGAGGTTGCAACCTTTCATTGTGGCATGGTAGCGTTTCACGAACGCCGGGCGGCATAGGGCTTGCTGGTACTCCCGTGACTACCATGGTCCAATTCCCTCTCTCGCTTGGCATTCCACCCTCGGAGAGTTGGGTCGTAGGTTTCGGGGTACATCCGGAGTACACCCAATTGGGAGCGATAAGGGGATTTTTGAAGCCGGCCGCAACAATTGTATCAAAATTAAAATTGAGAGCAACCGCTCACCGTATCCTTGAAATGATTGGTAAATGTATCTGTTATTCGATTTGTTTCGTATATTTGTGTACCTTGTTATTTGTAATATGTGACATGTTTTCAAAAAGGAGTTTTCATAACCGGAAAATGAGTTCAAAACGTATTTCTCGTTTTTCCCTCGCTGAGTTCATAAGGACTCACCCTTTTTTTCATCACAGGTGAAGAAAAACAGGCACAGGTACCCGAGGACAATGAGCCTAATGATGAACCCCTAGAGTGATCGCCTGTCATTGTTGTTTTGCTTGAACGTGACTACTTGTGAACTTTATGCTTCTTGAAGACTATTTCCTTTTGTGTTATTCGATGTCATGATGTAAAAGACCCCCGTTGTAATTTGGGGTCTAATTTTGGTTTGTACTTGTATTAAGTAGACTGATGCTAGACATTGCTTATCGTTATGCTTATATTACCGCTAGTGTTATCATAGGTTATGATGCATTAGTAAGGACTAAGTAAATGAATTTATCCAATCTTAAACAGGCACATTTTGAATCGAGGTCAAACAAGCAAACAAGACTTAGTATCATGCTAGGTTATAAATCAAACGGGACGTCGAAATAACCAATAGGCAATTCAATTGATGGTAAAATAGTAATCTTGGTTGGAAATGGAATTGAGATGGTAAATTTTGAGGCGTTTAGAGAACTAGGTCAAACCAAAGAGCCAAATTACAGCCGTTATGCTGCCGGATTTCTGGAAAATTTTGGAGACTAGGATAAAATGTTAAGTGCTAAACCTTCTTGAACGATTAACTACTTGAAAGGACATGAATGTTTAGATCACACCCTAGTCTAACCTTTATAGGCCGGGTTGGTTCGTGACAGCAAACCGAGGGGGTGGGGCTTGGGACCCGGTGTCCGTCGCTCCAGTGACCATAACTTTTGATCTGTAAGGAGTTACGCGGCGCACAACATACCGATGGAAAGCTCTCCGAGAGCTCTACGAAGTGGGCAGCAAGCCTGCTTGAATACGCTTATTTTCGGAGCCCAAAATTGAATGTTTCCATCAATTTCAGGACACTTTTCTTTTTTTGCGCTGTTTTTTCGTCTCAGATCGTATGTCGTGAGTCGCGAAAAGGACGACAACCTAATCCATCACATTTCTATTATCGAATCCCACGGCACCTTAGGCAAGATAACTTCGCTACACGTAGAGGCTGGGCCGGCAAACCGAGGGCGTAGGGCTTGGGACCAGAAGTCCGTCGCTCCGGTGACCATAACTTTTGATCCGTAAGGAGTTACGTGGCGTACAGCATACCGTTGGAAAACTCTCCGAGAGATCCACAAAGTGCGAAAAGGATTTTCATAAGTTGAACTGGAAAATGAGTTTCAAAACCTATTTCTCGTTCCCCATTGCTGAGTTCTTAAGGACTAACCCTCTTTTATCATCTCAGGTGAAGAAGATCAAGAACAGGTACCCGAGGACGACGTGCTTAACGATGATTCCTTGGAATGATTGCCTGTCCTATGTTGTTTGCTTGATTATGGCCATTGTGAACACTATGCTGCTTGAAGACTATTTCTTTTCATGTTGCTTGATGTTTGTAATGTAAAAGACCCCTGTTGTAATTTGGCGTCTAATTTTGGCTTGTACTGATAATAACTAGACAGACACTACTATGGTCATTTTGCTATCGTTACTAGTTAGTATCTATCATAGGATTATGAAGTATCAGGTAAGGACTAAGCAAAATGAACCTATCCAATCTTAAGCAGGTACCCATTGTTAAGCTAAGATCAACATGTACTTTTGTAACGAGGATTCATAAACAAACGAGACATAGTATCATGCTAGCTTATTAATCAAACGAGACATCGAGATAACTAATAGGCGTCTCAATTGATGGTAAATAGTAATCTTAGTTGGAAATGAAATTTGAGGCATTTAGAGAACTAGGTCAAACTAAAGAGCCCAATTACAACCGTTATGCTACCGGTTTTCCGAAAAAATTATGGAGTCTAGGCTAAATGTTAAGCGTTAAACTTTCATGAACAACTAAGTACGAGACATGACTTGAATGTTTAGATCACACCCTAGTCTAACCTTTATAGGCTGGGTTAGGGCGTGACACCTCATAGTGGAAGAATGGTATCAGAGCTTAAATTGCTTAAGCAGGGTTTAACTCTCGGACCATGGGTAGAGCCCTAAGATAATTAGGATGACTTGTCTATATGTTATTGTGTGATAATGTTAATTGTGCTTTCTATGTTCTATGTGCTTAAGTGATTAACATGCCTTAATTGTTTCTAGAATTGTGTATCTATATTATGTTGCATATCTTATGTATTAAATTCTTGTTTTTCGTATTTCAATAAATTGTACATCGTAATATGTGCCTATAGATAGCTGGCCCTAGTACCCGCACTACTAATAGGAGCGGTGAACCCCAAGAGACCGGAGATGCTTATCAAACTAATCCTGACATAGCTATGTTTAACATGATGGCGAATGCCATGGATCGCGTGTCACGAGTGATGGGGCGTCAAGATGCACGTGAAGCCAACAACAACAACAACAGGAATGATGGTAACCATGGAAGACATAGCAGAATGAGGGAGTTCTTTGACTTTCGCCCGTCCAAATTCCACGGGGAAGCTAATGATGAGAAAGCAGAGGCTTGGCTGTTTGAGATCGAGAGGATTTTCAGGCCACTTGATTATACTGATGAAGAAAAGGTGGAGTTTGCTGTGTTTCTGTTGCACGGGGATGCTGAGCATTGGTGGCACACTGTTGAGGCACTGTGGGAAACTGATCATACCCCTCACTTGTGGGGTAAGTTCATTAAGGCCTTCAAGGAGAAATATGTACCTGCAGTTTCCAGGCAGAGGCAGATTGAGGAATTCATGCACTTGAACCAGGGTAACATGACGGTGGCCCAGTACGAAACTCATTTTGACCGACTGTCCCGCTATGCTCAATACATGGTCAGTACTCCGAAGGCGAAGATGTAAAAATTTATTACGGGATTGAGGCCAGAGATTCAGGACCAGTTGGCTTCGCATGACTTTGATACCTATTCTGCTCTCTTTGTTGCTGCTTCCCGAGTTGAGAAGAGAAAACTTGATAGAGCCGGTTCGAGTCAGCCGAACAAGAAACCATACCAGCCTTCAGGTCAACAGAGGAAATTCCAGAGTCAGAGTTGTAATCAGGGCCAAAGCCAGAACAAACCAGTTAATAATCGTGGCCCGACTAAAGCGCCATCAACCTCTTCCACCCGCGGATCCACAGGTAGTTCACCTGCTACTCAGTTTGTCAACTGTTCTTACTGTGACAAGAAGAGGCATACCGAGGCCCAGTGCTGGAAGAAGTCAGGACGATGTGTGCGGTGTGGCAGTGATCAACATCAGATCAAGGATTGCCCTAAATGGCAAGCAGTACAGAATCAGGTTAAACCAGTTGGTAGAGACAAGACTCCAGTTCCTAGAGTTCAGGCTCGAGCTTATGCTATTGAGTGCGATGAGCTTCCAGAGGAGACCGCTGTTGTTGAAGGTACATTCTTCATACTGAATCAACCTGTTAGGGTGCTAATTGATCCGGGTGCTACTCATTCATTTATTACTCCCTTATGTGTGAAACGTGTGAAACTACGAGTTGTATGTTTGCCTTACAAAGTAGAAGTTGGTACTCCGATGTGTTCTAAACTTGTTACTAGCTTAGCTTGTAAAGCATGTAAAATCCAAATTAAGGATAGGGAATTCTCATCCAATTTTATCGTATTACCTTTTCGAGACTATGAGGTCATCTCAGGGATGGACTGGTTGGCAAAGCATCATGCCCAACTAGATTGCCGGACGAAGATTGTAACATTCCAGGTACCTGGTCGACCAATATTGGAAGTCAAGGGTCGAAGAGATTTCACCGGGAGTTCCATCATTTCATCTACGAAAGTAGTGAAGTCCTTGAGAAAAGGGTGTAGTGGATACTTAGCTTACCTCATCAACAAGCCGTCGGACAAAGCTAAGTTGGAGGAGATGCCAGTGATCAAAGACTATGCGAATGTGTTTCCAGAAGAATTGCCCGGTTTACCCCCAAATCAGGAGATCGAGTTCATTATAGAGTTACTGCCTGGCACCCAGCCGATATCTAAAACTCCCTATCGTATGGCACCAGCCGAGCTACAAGAATTGAAGGACCAATTGCAAGGATTGTTGAAGAAGGGGTTTGTTCAACCAAGTTCTTCTCCGTGGGGTGCACCAGTTCTATTTGTAAAGAAGAAAGACAGAACGCTGAGGCTATGCATCGATTACCGAGGATTAAACCAAGTGAATGTCAAGAATAAATACCCACTTCCACTGATCGACGAGTTGTTTGATCAACTTCAAGGAGCCAAAGTGTATTCAAAACTCGACTTGAGGCAAGGGCACTATCAGTTGCGGATCAAAAAGGAGGATGTGCCTAAAACGGCTTTCAGGACAAGATATGGGCATTATGAATATGTGGTGATGCCATTTGGACTAACTAATGCCCCTGCTACTTTTATGGACTTGATGCACAGGGTGTTTCAACCCTACTTGGACCAATTTGTGGTTATCTTCATTGATGATATTTTGGTATACTCGAAATCCGAGGCTGAGTATGAACAATATCTGCAATTGGTATTGCAGAAACTTCGAGAACATCAATTGTATGCAAAGTTTAGCAAGTGTGAATTTTGGTTGCAGCATATTGCATTTTTGGGGCATATCATATCCCAAGAGGGAATAGCAGTGGATCCAGCAAAGATAGAAGCGATGATGTCTTGGAAGAAGCCGAAAAATGTTACGGAGATTCGGAGTTTTCTTGGTCTAGTCGGCTATTATCGGAGGTTCGTGAAGGATTTCTCTAAGATTGCAGGACCGCTTACAAAGCTCACTCAAAAGAAAACAAAGTTTGTGTGGGATGACAAGTGTGAGAACAGCTTCCAAGAGTTGAAGAAAAGATTGACTACCGCACCTGTTCTTGCATTGCCTGAAGGGAGTCAAGGTTTTGTAATTTATAGCGATGCTTCGAAAGAAGGATTGGGTTGTGTGCTGATGCAAAATGGTAGAGTGATTGCGTATGCTTCTAGGAAACCGAAGCCGTATGAATTGAACTACCCGACGCATGATTTGGAGTTAGCGGCTATTGTGTTTACGCTCAAGAAATGGAGGCACTATCTGTGGGGTAACAAGTTCGAGGTGTTTACTGATCACAAGAGCTTGAAATACTTGTTCTCACAAAAAGAGTTGAATATGAGGCAAAGGTGGTGGATGGAGCTTTTGGATGATTATAACTGCACAATCAATTATGTGCCCAGTAAAACAAATGTAGTTGCAGATGCCTTAAGTAGGAAAGCGAGCATGGCAAAACTAAAAGTCAAGGTGCAGGAGTTGTTGGAGGAAGCATTTTTGTGGAAACCACAATTGACTCGGAAAGGGTTACTTTTTGCCACTACACAAGTTCAATCGACCTTGTTGTCTGAATTACGAGAGGCTCAACAGAAGGACCAACAATTCCAGAAGATTAAAGAAAGCAACACAGATTTCAAGTTTCATGATGATGGTATTTGGAGGTTTAGGAATCGGATTTGTGTTCCTAATGAACCAGAGCTGAAAAAGAAGATTCTTGAAGAAGCCCATAATTCAAGATACACTATTCACCCCAGCGGAACAAAGATGTACCGGGATTTGAAGCAACACTATTGGTGGAATAACATGAAGAGAGAAATTGCGGAGTTTGTGGCACGGTGTTTGACTTGCCAGAGAGTCAAAGCGGAACATCAACGACCAGCAGGTTTACTTCAGCCGTTGGAGATTCCTCAATGGAAATGGGAACATATAACTATGGACTTTGTTATGGAGCTGCCCAGGTCACAAAAGGGTCATGACGCCGTTTGGGTCATAGTGGATAGATTGACTAAGTCAGCGCACTTCTTACTGATGAACAAGGATGATAGTCCTGAGAAATTGGGAGATATGTATGTGGCGGAGATTGTAAGATTGCATGGGATGCCTGTGAGTATTGTATCGGATAGGGATCCTCATTTTACTTCCCGATTTTGGAAGAGATTGCAAGAAGCTTTGGGAACGAAGTTGAGTTTCAGCACGGCTTATTACCCTCAGACTGATGGACAATCGGAGAGAACTATTCAGATTCTGGAGGATATGCTGAGGGCGTGTGTTTTAGACTTCGGGAAAGGTTGGGAGAAATATCTGTCTCTAGCGGAGTTGGCTTATAATAATAGTTATCAGGCTACTATCGGGATGGCCCCATTTGAGGCATTGTATGGACGTAAGTGTCGATCCCCAATTTACTGGGATGAAGTAGGTGAGACGAAGACTTTTGACCCGACCCTTCTACCTGAACTTATGAAGACTGTTGATAATATCCACCTCATCCGAAAACGGATGCTTACCGCCCAAAGCAGGCAGAAAAGTTATGCAGACCGACGGAGATGGAGCCTAGAGTTTGAGGTTGGCGACAAGGTGTTCTTGAAGATATCACCTCGGAGGGGACTAATTAAACACGGCAAGGGTGGAAAGTTGAGCCCGAGATTTGTAGGACCATTTGAGATAATTGAGAAGGTTGGCAAATTGGCGTATCGCCTGGCACTACCCCAAAACCTCTTCAATATTCATGACGTCTTTCATGTTTCGATGCTGCGAAAGTATCACCCTGATCCATCGCATATCTTGGAGCCAGAGCCGTTGCAGCTTCGGGAGAACTTGTCTTATGAAGAGAAGTCTATTCGGATCCTAGACCAGCAAGATCAGGAGTTGCGCAGCAAATCTATACCGATGGTGAAAGTGTTATGGGATCATCATGGAGTTGAAGAAACAACGTGGGAAAGGCGAGACCAGATGGAGCAACAGTATCCAGCTTTATTTCAAAGGTAATATTGAATTTCGGGACAAAATTCTTTTAAGGAGGGGAGGATGTGAGGCCCGACCTCGATTTGCGTGCGATACCTCGTTTCGTGTGCCCTAGCCTAGATTTGCATGCCTTAACCTAGATTTAAGAATCATGTTTCGTTTTATGTGCCTTGCATTGAATTACGTGCAGTCATTTAGGGTTGCATGCATTTACTTGAGAAACGTGCATTCATCTCGTAGTTCGTGCCCTACCTCTTAGTGCGTGCCCTAGACCTAGGAAAGTGTGCCCTCACACTAATCGAGAAAGCATCTTACACGAAGCACTAGATCAATAATTAATCCTACAAATCCCACTAACTAATATTAAAATGCTAAGTCAATGCACTAGAAGACGAAATTGCACCAAAAGCTAGACATTCTTTATTCTTTATTCTTTGCATATCCCAAACACACAATAAAATAAGCCTTGAACAAGACAAAAAAATTCAGATTTGAACACCTCTTTGGCCGACCACCTTGTGTGCTTTGTGCTTGCTTTGCATAATTCAAAGTGAACCTAGACAATTCTATGACAACTAATGACACAAAGCAATAAAAAATAGCTCAAAAACTCTACCAAGCTCCACCAATCTCAACATAAGCTCCTTGCCCATGCTAAACACTTCAAATTATACTCCTTGAAGACACAAAAATCTGAAATTGCAAAGCTCAAGGCCGACACATGCTTCAAACCTTGCAAAAGCTTTTATTTTTCTTTCATTTCTCTCATTTCTTCTCATTCTTCTCTCTCCCTCTCATCCTTCTCTCTCTCTCGGCCTTGGCTGAGTTTCTACACTTAGCTTATCTTCATCACTCCATGGTTCATCAAGGCATGCAAGAAGCTAGGGAGCTCGACTAAGCAAGCTAGGTTGCAAGAAACACACATGCAAGCTCTTTGAATCTCCATTTCGGCTTAGGTGAGTTTGCTAGCTTCCATTTCTTTTCTTCTTGTTCTAACCACATGCACCTACTAAGAACTTGGTTACTAAGCTAGGAAATTTGAGAAAAACCGAGTGGTGTCTCGGCTAAGCAAGGAAAAAGGTCAACTTTGTGCTTCACCAAGAGTCTTGTGCATCTTCTTGTTGTTTTGCTATGGTGAGGGCTAAAACTTCTTGAAAATCTTTCAAAAACCCATATGCATGCCCTTAAATGTCTATCTTTACTTCTGTACTTGAGATATATGTGTGTTCATGAGCTTTTATAAACATGCATGGCAAGATATTTGGCTAAAATGTGATGTTGGATTAAATCGTGTATGGGACAGTTTCCTGCCTTGTTGGTGCGATGTGATTTTGACTAGGTAACCGATGTTGAAAATGAGTGAAAATTGGTAGGTAACTATTTTTTCTAGTTCTGAACATTTGTCACAGAAATAGGCCAAAGATAATTTGGACTCTAAAGTCCTCAAAATGGCAAATTATTAAAATGTGTCCAAATCTGGAAAGTCTGGAAAAATGAAGCAGGTTTTGGCAGATTCACTGACCCTGTAGAACGAACCAGTTTTGACTTAGTAAATGACATCAAAAATGCATGATATTTGGTGTGCTGTTATATTTTTCAGTTCTAGACATTTTTTTCAGAAATGGACTAAGGCTAAATATGACCCTAAAGTCCTAAAAAATGACAAGTATTGAAATGTGTGCAAATCTGGACAGTTTTGTGCAGTCTCACTGTTTTGGCTATAACTATTGAACCCGAACTCCAAATGATGCGAGGTTTGTTTCTGAATTTCGTTCACTTCCTAAGATTTAATTTGAAATCTTATTCACTGGATTTGGAGATTGTTTTCTTGTCTTAATGATTGTGAGAAAACAGTCCATTGCAGTGAGGGTTTCACTGAGTGATATGTTTAGAAAAATTATTGTAGCTTCTCTCGTTGTATTAAATGCTTGGGATTGTGGCATTGAGATGTTGTGTGGACTGTTTTGAATACTTGAGGGTGTATGAACTAATCAACGCATGGCTTGAGTTTGATTTCGAGATGACTTGGGGCTTAATCGCACGGGTAAGCACGAATTGGAACCCTAGTAACTAGGTGAATTTGCTAAGTGTTGATCCTTTGGATGTTGTGTTGGATTATGTGTTTAGTAGGCTGCCCGTAGTTTCCTTGTAGCCCTAAATATGATTTCGATGATTTCATGTTGATAAGTAGGCTTTTCTTGCACCCGGTCCCACGTAGATGCCGTAGCATGGTGAATAATCTTATTATTTGATTACGTGAACTTTGAAATGAGTTATATGACTTGATTTACCTGCGTTACATGGCTGCCCGTTTAATGTTCATATAACTCCATGTGCCTTTCAAGTGAAATTACTTGTCTTATCATGCCTCGCTTGTTTACTTGTCAATGTGCACTCTTATGACTGCTCGGAGGCAATCTACTTTGTTGTCCTCCTAATGTGATATATTAAATGTCATAAATGTGCATTGCATACAAGGTTGCAACCTTTCATTCTGGCGTGGTAGAGTTCACGCACACCGGGCAGCATCGGGTTTACCGGTGCAACTGTGACTACCATTGTCCAATTCCCTTTCTCGCTTGGGGGCTAGACTTCCTCGGAGAGTTGGGTCGTAGGATTCGGGGTATATCCGGAGTACACCCATTTGGCGTGATAAAGGGATGATTTGAAGTCGGCCGCAACAACTGATATTGACATGAACTGAGAGCAAAAGCTCACCGTATCCTTTTCACTATGTGTATAAGTACTCTCGCTTGGTTCCTAGAGGATCTCGGGGAGGAAAGACGGATAATTGTGTTCCTTTACTTTTATATCATGTTATGTACTTACTTGTGATATATTCATGCTTGCAAAAAGGGTTTTTATAAGTTGAACTGGAAAATGAGATTCAAAATCTATTTCTCATTCCCCCTCGCTGAGTTCATAAGAACTCACCCTCTTTTATCATCTCAGGTGAAGAAGATCAAGAACAAGTACCCAAGGACGACGTGTCTAATGATGATTCCTTGGAATGATTGCCTGTCCTATGTGCTTTGCTTGATTATGGCCATTGTGAACACTATGCTGCTTGAAGACTATTTCTTTTCATGTTGCTTGATGTTTGTAATGTAAAAGACCCCCGTTGTAATTTGGGGTCTAATTTTGGCTTGTACTGATAATAACTAGACAGACACTACCATGGTCGTTTTGTTATCGTTACTGGTTAGTATCTATCATAGGATTATAAAGTATCAGGTAAGGACTAAGCAAAATGAACCTATCCAATCTTAAGTAGGTACCCATTCTTAAGCTAAGATCAACAGGTACTTTTGTAACAAGGATTCACAAACAAACGAGACATAGTATCATGCTAGGTTATTAATCAAACGAGACATCGAGATAACTAGTAGGAGTCTCAATTGATGGTAAATAGTAATCTTAGTTGGAAATGAAATTTGAGGCGTTTAGAGAACTAGGTCAAACTAAAGAGCCCAATTATAGCTGTTGTGCTACCGGTTTTCCGGGAAAATTGTGGAGTCTAGGCTAAATGTTAAGTGTTAAACTTTCATGAACAACTAAGTACGAGACATGATTTGAATGTTTAGATCACACCCTAGTCTAACCTTTATAGGCTGGGGTGGGGCGTGACAGCTACACGTAGAGGCTGGGCCCGCAAACTGAGGGCGTGGGGCTTAGGACCAAGTGTCCGTCGCTCCAGTGACCAAAACTTTTGATCCGTGAGGAGTTACGCGGCGCACAGCATACCGTTGGAAAGCTCTCCAAGAGATCTACGAAGTGGGCAGCAAGCCTGCTCGGTTGCGCCTGTTTTCGGAGCCCAAAATTGAACGTTTTCATTAGTTTCGGGACACTTTTCATCTATTCCGCTATTTTTCGTCCAAGATCGTACGTCGTGAGCCGCGAAAAGGACGACAACCTAATCAATCACATTTCTATTACCAAATCTCACGGTACCTTAGTCAAGACAACTTCGCTACACATTGAGGCTAGGCCCGCAAACTGAGGGCGTAGGCCTTGGGACCCGTTGTCCATCGCTCCGGTGACCATAACTTTTGATCCGTAAGGAGTTACGCGGCGTACAGCATACCGATGGAAAGCACTCCGAGAGCTCTACGAAGTGGGCAGAAAGCATGCTCGGCTGCGCTTATTTTCGGAGCCAAAAGTTGAATGTTTCCATCAGTTTCGGGACACTTTTCTTCTTTTGTACTATTTTTTCGTCTTAGATCGTACGTCGTGAGCCGCGAAAAGGACGATAACCTAATCCATCACATTTCTATTACTGAATCCCACGGCATCTTAGGCAATACAACTTCGCTACAGGTAGAGGCTGGGCCCGTAAACTGAGGGCGTGGGGCTTGGGACCAGGAGTCCGTCGCTCCGGTGACTATAACTTTTGATCCGTAAGGAGTTACGCGGCACACAGCATACCATTGGAAAGCTCTCCAAGAGATCTACGAAGTGGGCAGGAAGCTTGCTCGGTTGCGCCTATTTTCAGAGCCCAAAATTGAACGTTTTCATCAGTTTCGGGACACTTTTCTTCTTTTACTCTATTTTTTCATCCCAGATCGTACGTCGTGAGCCGCGAAAAGGACAACAACCTAATCCATCACATTTCTATTACCGAATCTCACGGCACCTTAGGCAAGACAACTTCGCTTCACGTAGAGGCTGGGCCCGCAAACCGAGGGCGTGGGGCTTAGGACCTAGTGTCCGTCGCTCCAGTCACCATAACTTTTGATCTGTAAGGAGTTACGTGGCGCACAGCATACCGTTGTAAAGCTCTCCGAGAGCTCTAAGAAGTGGACAGCAAGCCTACTCGGCTGCGCCTATTTTCCGAGCCCAAAATTGAATGTTTCCATCAGTTTTGGGACACTTTTCTTCTTTTACGCTATTTTTTCATCCCAGATAGTACGTCGTGAGCCGCGAAAAGGACAACTACCTAATCCATCACATTTCTATTACTGAATCCCACGGCACCTTAGGCAAGACAACTTCGCTACACGTAGAGGCTGGGCCCGCAAACCGAGGGCGTGGGGCTTGGGACTAGGTCTCCGTCGCTCCGGTGACCATAACTTTTGATCCGTAAGGAGTTACGCGGCGCACAGCATACCGTTGAAAAGCTGTCCGAGAGCTCTACGAAATGGGCAGCAAGCCTGCTCGGCTACTCCTATTTTTGGTCCCCAAAATTGAACGTTTTCATCAGTTTCGGGACACTTTTCTTCTTTTACGCTATTTTTCTGTCCCAGATCGTACGTCGTGAGCCGCGAAAAGGACGACAACTTAATCCATCACATTTCTATTACCGAATCCACGGCACCTTAAGCAAGACAACTTAGCTTCACGTCGAGGCTGGGCCCGCAAACCGAGGGCGTGGGGTTTGGGATGAGGTCTCCGTCGTTCCAATGACCATAACTTTTGATCCGTAAGGAGTTATGCGGCGCACAGCATACCGTTGGAAAGCTCTCCAAGAGTTCTACGATGGGGGTAGCAAGCCTACTAGGCTACTCCTATTTTAAAACACAAAATCGAATGTTTTCATTATTTTCGGGATACTTTTCTTCTTTTACGCTATTTTTTGATCCCGAATCGTACGTCGTGAGCCGCGAAAAGGACGACAACCTAATCAATCACATTTCTAATACCGAATCCCATGGTACCTTAGGCAAGACAACTTTGCTTCACGTAGAGGCTGGGCCCGCAAACCGAGGACATGCGGCTTGGGACCAGGTGTACGTCGCTTCGGTGACCATAACTTTTGATTCGTAAGGAGTTACGGGGCGTACAACATACCATTGTAAAGCTCTCCGAGAGCTCTACAAAGTGGACAGCAAGCCTGCTCGGCTGCGCCTCTTTTCGGAGCCCGAAATTGAAAGTTTCCATCAGTTTTAGGACACTTTTCTTCTTTTGCGCTATTTTTTGGTCCCATATCGTACGTCGTGAGCCGTAAAAAGGACAACAACCTAATCCATCACATTTTATTACCGAATCCCACGGCACCTTAGGCAAGAAAACTTTGCTACAAGTAGAGGTTGGGCCCGCAAACCGAGGGCGTGGGGCTTGGGACCAGGTGTCCGTCGCTCCGGTGACCAAAACTTTTGATCCGTAAGGAGTTACGTGGCGCACAATATACCATTGGAAAGCTCTCCAAGAGATCTACGAAGTAGGTAGCAAGCCTGCTCGACTGCTGTGACGCCCTAACCCGGCCTATAAAGGTTAGACTAGGGTGTGATCTAACATTCCAGTCTATCTCGTACTTAATTGTTCATGGGAATTTAATACTTAACGTTTTAGCCTAAACTCCAAAATTTTCTAGAAAACCGGCAGTATAACGGTTGTAATTGGGCTCTTTAGTTTGACCTAATTCTCTAAACGCCTCAAATTTTCTAATCTCAATTTTATTTCCAACTAAGACTACTATTTACCATCAATTAAAATGCCTACTGGTTACCTCGAAGTCTTGTTTGATTAATAACCTAGTATGATACTATGTCTCGTCTGTTTGTTAATCCTCGTTACAAAAGTACCTGTTGATCTTAGCTTAATAGTGAGTACCTGCTTAAGATTGGATAGGTTCATTTTACTTCGTCCTTACCTGATATTTCATAATCCTATGATAGATACTAGCCAATGACAATAGCAAAATGATCATAGTAGTGTCTGTCTAGTTATTATCGGTACAAACCAAAATTAGACCCCAAATTACAACGGGGGTCTTTTACATTACAAACATCAAGCAACATGAAAAGAAATAGTCTTCAAGTAGCATAGTGTTCATAAATGGCCATAATCAAGCAAAGCACAAAGGACAAGCAATTATTCCAAGGAATCATCGTTATGCACGTCGTCCTCGGGTACCTGTTCTTGATCTTCTTCACCTGAGATGATGAAAGAGGGTGAGTCCTTATGAACTCAGCGAGAGGGAACAAGAAATAGGTTTTGAAACTCATTTTCTGGTTCAATTTATGATAACCCTTTTTGCAAGCATGAATATATCCCAAATAAGTTCATAACAATAATATAAAAGTAAAGGAACAAAATTACCCGTCTTTCCTCCCCGAGGTCCTCTAGGAACCAAGCGAGAGTACTTATACACATAGTTAAAAGGATACGGTGAGCTTTTGCTCTCAGTTCATCTCCAGTATCAGTTGTTGCGGCCGACTTCAAATCATCCCCTTATCACGCCAAATGGGTGTACTCCGGATGTACCCCGAAATCCTACGACCCGACTATCCGAGGAAGTCTAGCCCCCAAGCGAGAGAGGAAATTGGACAATGGTAGTCACGGTTGCACCGGCAAGCCCGATGCCGCCCGGTGTGCATGAACGCTACCACGCCAGAATGAAAGGTTGCAACCTTATATGCAATGCACATTTATGACATTTAATATATCACATTAGGAGGACAACAAAGTAGGTTGCCTCCAAGCAGTCATAAGATTGCACATTGACAAGTAAACAAGCGAGGCACGATAAGATAAGTAATTTCACTTGAAAGGCATATGGAGTTATATGAACATTAAACGGGCAACCATTTAAAGCACGTAAATCAAGTCATATAACTCATTTCAAAGTTCACGTAATCAAATAATAAGATTATTTAACATGCAACAACATCTACGTGTGTTCGGATGCAAGAAAGGCGTATTTGTCAACATGCAATGATCAAAATCACATTTAGGGCTATAAGGGAAACTACGGGCAGCCTACTAAACATATAATTACACACAATATCCAAAGGATCAACACTTAGCAAGTTTACCTAGTCACTAGGGTTTCCATTTCGTGCTTACCCGTGCGATTAAGCCCCAAGTCAACTCTAAATCAATCTCAAGCCATACATCGATTAGTTCAATCATCCTCAAGTTATCAAAACAGTCCACACAACATTCCAATGCCACAATCCCAAGCATTTAATTCAACAAGAGGAGTTACAACAATTTTTCTAAGCGCATCTCTAAGTGAAACCCTCACTGCAGTGGGCTGTTTTCTCACAATCATTAAGACAAGCAAACAATCTCCAATTCCAGTGAACAAGATTTCAAATTAAATCTTAAGAAGTGAACTAAATTTAGAAACAAACCTCACATCATTTGGAGTTCGGGTCCAATAGTTATAGCCAAAACAGTGGGATTGCACAAAACTGTCCAGATTTGCACACATTTTGATACTTGTCGTTTTTGAGGTCCTTAGAGTCAGATTTAGCCTTAGTCCATTTCTGACAAAAATGTCCATAACTGAAAAATATATCATCATACCAAATTTCATACATTTTTGACATCATTTACTAAGTCAAAACCGGTTCGTTCTACAAGGTCAGTGAATCTGCCAAAAACCTGCTTCATTTCTCCAGATTTTCCAGATTTGGACACATTTTAATGATTTTCCATTTTGAGGACCTTAGAGTCAAAATTAGCTTTAGCCTATTTCTGGGAAAAATGTTCAGAACTGGCAAAAATAGTTACCTACCAATTTTAATGCATTTTAAACATCATTTACTTAGCCAAAAGCACCTCGTACCAACAACACAGAAAGTTGTCATAAACCCGATTTCATCTATCATCACCATCTAGCCAAAAATCTTGCCATGCATGGTTGTAAAAGCTTATGAACACACATATATCTTAAGTACAGAAGCAAAGACAAACATTTAAGAGCATGTGGCTTTTTGAAGGATTTTCAAGAAGTTTTAGCCCTCACCTTAGCAAAACAACAAGAAGATGCACCAGACTCTTGGTGAAGCACAAAGTTGATCTTCTTCCTTGCTTAGCCAAGACACCAACTCGATTTTCTCTATTTTTCCTAGCTTAGTGACCAAGTTCTTAGTAGGTGCATGTGGTTAGAACAAGAAGAAAAGAAATGGAAGCTAGGAAACTCACCTAGGCCGAAATGGTTGTTCAAAGAGCTTGCATGTGTGATTCTTGCAACTTAGCTTGCTTAGTCGAGCTTCTTAGCTACTTGCTTGCCTTGATGAACCATGGAATGATGAAGATGAGCTATGGAGTGAATGAACTCAGCCAAAGCCGAGAGAGAGAGAGAGAAGAATGAGAGGGAGAGAGAGAAATGTGAGGAGATGAGAGAAATGAAAGAAAAATGAAGGCTTTGCAAAAGATGAAGCATGTGTCGGCCTTGGGCATACAAAAAATCAGATTTGTGTCTTCAAGAAGCATGGTTTTTGAATTATCTAGCATGGGCAAGGAGCCTATGTCGAGATTGGTGGAGTTTTGAGGAGTTTTGAGCTAATTTTTTATGCATTTGTGTCATAACTTGTCATAGAATTGTCTAAAATAAATTTTGAATTGAGCAAGCAAGCATAAATGCCACAAGGTGGTCGGCCAAGGCATGTAAAAATCTGATTTTTTCTCATCTTTTGAGCATTATTTAATTGTGTGTTGAAAGTGCAAAAGAATAAGGAATAAAGAATAAGGAATGTCTAGCTTTTTGTGAGATTTTGTCTTCTAATGACTTGAATTAGTAATTTAATATTAGTTAGTGGGATTTGTAGGATTAATTATTGATCTAGTGCTTCGTGTAAGATGCTTTTTTGATTAGCGTGAGGGCACACTTTCCTAGGTCTAGAGCACGCACTACGAGGTATGGCATGAACTACGAGACGAATGCATGTTTTTCAAGTAAATGCACGAACCCTAAATGAATGCACGTAATTCAATGCAAGGCACACAAAACGAAACACAATTCTTAAACCTAGGTCAAGGCACGCAAATCTAGGTTAGGGCACACGAAAAGAGGTATCGCATGCAAATCGAGGTCGGGCCTCACAGCTGCGCCTGTTTTCGGAGCCCAAAATTGAATGTTTTCATTAGTTTCAGGACACTTTTCATCTTTTCCGCTGTTTTTCATCCCAGATCGTACGTCGTGAGCCACGAAAAGGACGACAACCTAATCCATCACATTTCTATTACCGAATCCCACGGCACCTTAGGCTAGAAAACTTCGCTACAAGTAGAGGCTGGGCCCACAAACCGAGGGCGTGGGGCTTGGGACCCGGTGTCCGTCGCTCCAGTGACCATAACTTTTGACCTGTAAGGAGTTACGCGGTGCACAGCATACCATTGGAAAGCTCTCCGAGAGCTCTATGACGGGGGTCGCAAGCTTACTTGGCTACTCCTATTTTCGGATCGCAAAATTGAACGTTTTTATCAGTTTCGGGACACTTTTATTCTTTTGCGCTGTTTTTTCGTCCCGGATCGTACGTCGTGACCCGCGAAAAGGACGACAACCTAATCCATCACATTTCTATTACTGAATCCCACGACACCTTTGGCTAGACAACTTCGCTACACGTAGAGGCTGGGCCCGTAAACCGAGGGCGTGGGGCTTGGGACCCGGTATCCGTCACTCCGGTGACCATAACTTTTGATCCATAAGGAGTTACGTGGTGCACAGCATACCGTTGGAAAGCTCTCCGAGAGCACTACGAAGTGGGCAGCAAGCCTGCTCAGTTGCGCCTATTTTCGGAGCCCAAAATTGAATGTTTCCATCAGTTTCAAGACACTTTTCTTCTTTTGCGTTATTTTTTTGTCCCAGATCGTATGTCGTGAGCCGCAAAAAGGACGACAACCTAATCCATCACATTTCTATTACCGAATCCCATGGCACCTTAGGCAAGACAACTTCGCTACACGTAGAGGCTGGGCCCGCAAACCGAGGGCACGGGGCTTTGGACCAGGTGTCCGTCGCTCCGATGACCATAACTTTGGATCTCTAAGGAGTTACATGGCGTACAGTATACCGTTGGAAAGTTCTTCGAGAGATCTACGAAGTGAGTAGCAAGCCTGCTCGGCTGCGCCTGTTTTCGGAGCCCAAAATTGAACATTTTCATCAGTTTCGGGAAACTTTTCTTCTTTTGCGCTATTTTTTCGTCCCAGATCGTACGTAGTGAGCCGTGAAAAGGACGACAACCAAATCCATCACATTTCAATTATCGAATCCCATGGCACCTTAGGCAAGACAACTTCGCTTCATGTAGAGGCTGGGCCCGCAAACCAAGGGCACGGGGATTGGGACCAGGTCTCCATCGCTCCGGTGACCATAACTTTTGATCTGAAATGAGTTATGCGGCGCACAACATACCGTTGGAAAGCTCTCCGAGAGCTCTACGACTGGGGAAGCAAGCCTACTCGACCACTCCTATTTTTGGACCCCAAAATTGAACGTTTTCATCAGTTTCGGGACACTTTTCTTCTCTTGCGTTGTTTTTTCGTCCAGGATCGTACTTCGTGAGCCGCGAAAAACACGACAACCTAATCCATCACATTTCTATTATCGAATCCCATGGCACCTTAGGCAAGACAACTTCGCTACACGTAGAGGCTAGGCCCACAAACCGAGGGCGTGGGGCTTGAGACCCGGTGTCCGTCGTTCTGATGACCATAACTTTTGATCCGTAAGGAGTTACACAGCGTATAGCAAACCGTTGGAAAGCTCTCCGAGAGCTCTACGAAGTGGGCAGCAAGCCTGCTCGGCTGCGCCTGTTTCAAGTGCCCAAAATTGAATGTTTTGATCAGTTTCGGGACACTTTTCTACTTTTGCGCTGTTTTTTCGTCGCAGATCGTACGTCGTGAGCCGCGAAAAGGACGGCAACCTAATCCATCACTTTTCTATTACAGAATCCCACGGCACCTTAAGCAAGACAACTTCGCTTGACGTAGAGGCTGGGCCCGCAAACCGAGAGCGTGGGGTTTGGGACGAGGTCTCCGTCGCTCCGGTGACCATAACTTTTGATCCATAGGGAGTTATGCGGCGCACAGCATACCGTTGGAAAGCTCTTCGAGAGCTCTACGACGGGGGCAGCAAGCCTACTAGGCTACTCCTATTTTCGGACCCAAAATCGAATGTTTTAATCAGTTTCAAGACACTTTTGTTCTTTCGAACTATTTTTCGATCCCGGATCGTACGTCGTGATCCGCAAAAACGACGACAACCCAATCCATCAAATTTCTATTACCGAATCCCATGGCACCTTAGGCAACAAAACTTCGCTTAGCATAGAGGTTGGGCCCTCCAAGCGAGGACATGGGGCTTAGGACTAGGTGTCCGTTGCTCCGGTGACCATAACTTTTGATTCGTAAGGAGTTACGCCGCTTACAACATACTGTTGTAAAGCTCTCCGAGAGCTCTACGAAGTGGGTAGCAAGCCTGCTCGGCTGCTCCTGTTTTCGAACCCCAAAATTGAACGTTTTCATCAGTTTCAGGACACTTTTCTTCTTTTGCTCTGTTTTTTCGTCCCAGATCGTAAGTCGTGAGCCGCGAAAAGGACGGCAACCTATTCCATCATATTTCTATTACCGAATCCCATGGCACCTTAGGCAAGACAACTTCGCTACACGTAGACGTTGGGCCGACAAACCGAGGGCGTGGGGCTTGGGACCCGATATCCGTCGCTCTGGTGACCATAACTTTTGATCCGTAAGGAGTTACGCGGTGTACCGCATATTGTTGGAAAGCTCTTCGAGAGCTCTACGACGGGGGTAGCAAGCCTTCTCGGTACTCATATTTTTGGACCCCAAAATTGAACGCTTTCATCAGTTTCGGGACACTTTTCTTCTTTTGCGCTATTTTTCTGTCCTAGATCGTACGTCGTGAGCAGCGAAAAGGACGACAACCGAATCCATCACATTTATATTACTGAATCCCATGGCACCTTAGGTAAGACAACTTCGATACACGTAGAGGCTGGGCCCACAAACCGAGGGCGCGGGGCTTGGGACCCGGTGTCCGTTGCTCCGGTGACCATAACTTTTGATTCGTAATGAGTTACGAGGCACACAACATACCGTTGGAAAGCTTTCCGAGAGCTCTACGAAGTGGGCAGCAAGCCTACTCGGCTGCGCCTATTTTCGGAGACCAAATTTGAATGTTTCCATCAGTTTCAGGTCACTTTTCTTCTTTTGCGTTATTTTTTCATCCCAGATCGTACGTCGTGAGCCGCAAAAAGGACGACAACCTAATCCATCACATTTCTATTACCGAATCCCATGGCACCTTAGGCAAGACAACTTCGCTACACGTAGAGGCTGGGCCAGCAAACCGAGGGCTTGGGGCTTGGGACCAAGTCTCCGTCGCTCCGGTGACCATAATTTTTGATCCGTAAAGAGTTACGTGGCGCACAATATATCGTTGGAAAGCTCTCCGAGAGATCTACGAAGTGGGCAGCAAGCCTGCTCGGCTGCGCCTATTTTTGGAGCCCAAAATTAAACATTTTCATCAATTTTGGGAAACTTTTCTTCTTTTGCGCTGTTTTTTCGTCCCATATCGTACGTCGTGAGTCGCGAAAAGGACGACAACCGAATCCATCACATTTCAATTACCGAATCCCATGGCACCTTAGGCAAGACAACTTCCCTTCACGTAGAGGCTGGGCCCACAAGCCGAGGGTGCGGGGCTTGGGACCAGGTATCCGTCGCTCCGGTGACCATAACTTTTGATCCGTAATGAGTTGCGCGGCGCACAGCATACTGTTGGAAAGTTCTCCAAGAGCTCTACGACTGGGGCAGCAAGCCTACTCGGCCACTCCTATTTTCGGACTACAAAATTGAACATTTTCATCAGTTTCGGGACACTTTTCTTCTCTTGTGCTATTTTTCGGTCCCGGATTGTAAGTCGTGAGCCGCGAAAAACACGACAACCTAATCCATCACATTTCTATTATCGAATCCCATTGCACCTTAGGCAAGACAACTTCGCTACACGTAGAGGCTGGGCCCACAAACCGAGGGCGTGGGGCTTGAGACCCGGTGTCCGTCGCTCCGGTGACCATAACTTTTGATCCGTAAAGAGTTACGCGGCACACAGCAAACCGTTGGAAAGCTCTCCGAGAGCTCTACGAAGTGGGTAGAGAGCCTGCTCGGCTGTGCCTGTTTTTAGAGCCCAAAATTGAATGTTTTCTTCAGTTTTAGAACACTTTTCTACTTTTGCGCTGTTTTTCATCCCAGATCGTACGTCGTGAGCCGCAAAAAGGACGACAACCTAATCCATCACATTTCTATTACCGAATCCCACAGCACCTTAGGTAAGACAACTTCGCTACACGTAGAGACTGGGCCCGCAAACCGAGGGTGTGGGGTTTGGGATGAGGTCTCTATCACTCCGGTGACCATAACTTTTGATCCGTAAGGAGTTACGCGGCGCACAACATACCGTTGGAAAGCTCTCTGAGAGATCTACGACGGGGGCAGCAAGCTTGCTCAGCTGTGCCTATTTTCGGAGCCCAAAATTGAACATTTTCATCAGTTTTTGGACACTTTTCTTCTTTTGCGCTATTTTTTCCTCTCAGATCGTACATCGTGAGCCGCAAAAAGGACGACAACCTAAGCCATCACATTTCCATTACCGAATCCCATGGCATTTAGGTAAGACAACTTCGCTACACGTAGAGGCTGGGCCGGCAAATCGAGGGTGTGGGGTTTGGGACGAGGTCTCCGTTGCTACGGTGACCATAACTTTTGATCCGTAAGGAGTTACGCGGCGCACAACATAACGTTGGAAAGCTCTTCGAGAGCTCTACGATGGGGACAGCAAGCCTGCTCGGTTGCGCCTATTTTCGGAGCCCAAAATTGAAATTTTTCATCAATTTTGGGACACTTTTCTTCTTTTGCGCTATTTTTTACTCCCAAATCGTACGTCATGAGCCGTGAAAAGGACGACAACCTAATCCATCACATTTCTATTATTGAATCCCACGACACCTTGGACAGGAAAAATTCACTTCACGTAGAGGCTGGGCCCGCAAACCGAGGGCGTGGGGCTTAGGAACAAGTCTCAGTCGCTCCGGTGCCCATAACTTTAGATCCGTAAGGAGTGACGCGGTGCACAACATACCGTTGGAAACCTCTCCTAGAGCTCTACAACGGGGGAAGCAAGCCTGCTCGGTTGCGCCTATTTTCGGAGCCTAGAATCGAACATTTTCTTCAGTTTCGGGACACTTTTCTTCTTTTGCACTATTTTTTCGTCCCGTACCGTACGTCGTGAGCCGCGGAAAGAACGACAACCTAATTTATCACATTTCTATTACCGAATCCCATGGTACCTTAGGCAAGACAACTTCGCTTCACGTAGAGGCTGGGCCCCCAAACCGAGGGTGTGGGGCTTGGGACTTGGTCTTCGTCGCTCTGGTGACCATAACTTTTGATCCGTAAGGAGTTACGCAGCGCAAAGTATACCGTTGGAAAGCTCTCCGAGAGCTCTACGAAGTGGACAGCAAGCATGCACGGCTGCGCCTATTTTCAGCGCCCAAAATTGAACGTTTTCATTAGTTTCGGGACACTTTTCTTCTTTTGCGCTATTTCTCCGTCCCAGATCGTATGTCATGAACCGCGAAAAGGACGACAACCTAATCTATCACATTTCTATTACCGAATTCCATGGCACCTTGGGCAAAACAAATTCACTTCAGGTAGAGGCTAGGCCCGCAAATTGAGGGTGTGGGCTTAGGACTAGGTCTCCGTCGCTCCGGTACCCATAACTTTTGATCTGTAATGAGTTAAGTAGTGCACAGCATACCGTTGGAAAGCTCTCTGAGAGCTCTACGACAAGGACAGCAAGCCTGCTTGACTGTGCCTATTTTTGGAGCCCAAAATCGAACGTTTTCATTATTTTCGGGACACTTTTCTTCTTTTGCGCTGTTTTTCCATCCTGGATCGTAGGTCGTGAGCCACGAAAAGGACGACAACCTAATCCATAACATTTCTATTACTGAATCCCACGGCACCTTGGACAAGACAACTTTGCTACACGTAGAGGCTGAGCCCGCAAACCGAGGGCGTGGGGCTTGGGACCAGATCTCTATCGCTTCGGTGCCCATAACTTTTGATCCGTAAGGAGTTACACGGCGCACAGCATACCGTTGGAAAGCTCTCCGAGAGCTCTACGATGGGGATAGCAAGCCTGTTTGGCTGCACCTATTTTTGGGGCACAAAATTGAACGTTTTCTTCAGTTTCGGGACAATTTTCTTCTTTTGCACTTTTTTTTCATCCCAGATCGTACGTCTTGAACTGCGAAAAGTACAATAACCTAATCCATCACATTTCTATTACCGAATCCCACGACAACTTGGGCAAGACAACTTCATTTCACGTAGAGGCTGGGCCCGCAAACCGAGGGCGTGGGGCTCGTGACTAGGAATCTATCGCTCCGGTCCCTATAACTTTTGATTCGTAAAGAGTTGCGCGGTGCACAACATACAGTTGGAAAGCTCTCCGAGAGCTCTACGATGGGGGCAGCATGCCTACTAGGCTGCGCCTATTTTTGGAGCCCAAAATTGAACGTTTTTATCAATTTATGGATATTTTTCTTCTTTTGCGCTGTTTTTTCATCCCGAATCGTACGTTGTGAGCCGCGAAAAGGATGACAACGTATTCCATCATATTTCTATTACCAAATCCGACGGTACCTTGGGCAAGACAACTTCACTTCACATAGAGGCTAGGCCGCAAACCGAGGGCGTGGGGCTCGTGATCAAGTATTCATCGCTCCGGTGCCCATAACTTTTGATCCGTAAGGAGTTATGCGGCGCACAGCATACCGTTGGAAAGCTCTCCGAGAGCTCTACGACGGGGGCAGCAAGCCTACTGGGTTGCGCCTATTTTTGGCGCCCAAGATCGAACGTTTTCATCAGTTTTGGGACAATTTTCTTCTTTTGCGTTTTTTTTAATTCCGGATCATAGGTCGTGAGCAAGACAACTTCCCTTCACGTAGAGGCTGGGCCCGTAAAACGAGGGCGTGGGGCTCGTGACCAGGTATCCATCGCTCTGGTGCCCATAACTTTTGATACGTAAGGAGTTACATAACCTTAGCATGCCGTTGGAAAGCTCTCCGAGAGCTCTACGACGGGGGTAAAAAACCTGCCCGGCTGCACCTGTTTTCGGAGCCCAAAATCCAATGTTTTCATCAATTTCAAGACACTTTTCTTCTTTTGCCTTGTTTTTCTGTCCCTGATCATACGTCGTGAGTTGTGAAAAGGACGACTACCTAATCCATCACATTTCTATTACCAAATCCCACGGCACCTTGGGCAAGACAACTTCACTTCAAGTGGAGGCTAGGCTCGCAAATCAAGGGCATGGGGCTCGTGACCAGGTATCCATCGCTCCGGTGCGTATAACTTTAGATTCGTAAGGAGTTATGTGGCGTAAAACATACCGTTGTAAAGCTCTCTGAGAGCTCTACGATGGGGACAGCAAGCCTGCTCAGCTGCACCTATTTTCAGAGCCCAAAATTGAACGTTTTCATCAGTTTTGTGACGCTTTTCTTTTTTTGCGCTATTTTTTAGTCCCGGATCATATGTCGTGAGCCACGAAAAGGACGACAACCTAATCCATCATATTTCTATTACCGAATCCCACGGCACCTTGGGCAAGAAAACTTCACTTCACGTAGAGGCAGGGCCCGCAAACTGAGGGCGTGGGGCTCGTGACCAGGTATCCATCGCTCCGGTGCCCATAACTTTTGATTCGTAAGGATTTACGTGGCACACAGCATACCATTGGAAAGCTCTCTGAGAGCTCTACGATGGGGGCAGCAAGCCTGCTCGGCTGTTCCTATTTTCGGAGCCCAAAATTGAACGTTTTCATCAATTTTGGGACACTTTTCTTCTTTTATGCTGTTTTTCCGTCCTGGATCATACGTCGTGAGCCGCGAAAAGGACGACAACCTAATCCATCACATTTCTATTACTAAATCCCATGGCACCTTGGGCAAGACAACTTCAATTCACGTAGAGGCTGGGCCCACAAGCCGAGGGCGTGGTGCTTGTGACCAAGTATGCATCGTTCCGGTGCCCATAACTTTTGATCTGAAAGGAATTACGCGGCGCACAACATACCATTGGAAAGCTCTCCGAGAGCTCTACAATGAGGGCAGCAAACCTACTCGGCTGTGCCTATTTTCAAAGCCCAAAATTGAACGTTTTCATTAGTTTCAGGACAATTTTCTTCTTTTGTGCTATTTTTTATTCCCGGATCAAACGTCGTGAGCCGCGAAAAGGACGACAACCTAATCCATCACATTTATATTACCGAATCTCACGGCACCTTCGCAAAGACAACTTCACCTCACGTAGAGGCTGGGCCCGCAAGCCGAGGGTGTGGGGCTCGTGACCAGGTATCCATCGTTCTGGTGCCATAACTTTTGATCCATAAGAAATTACGCGGCGCACAACATATCGTTAGAAAGCTCTTCGAGAGCTCTACGATATGGGCAACAATCTTGCACAGCTGCGCCCGTTTTCAGAGCCTAAAATCGAACGTTTTAGTCAATTTTTGGACACTTTTCTTCTTTTGCGCTGTTTTTTTGTCCTGAATCATACCTTATGAGCCGCGAAAAGGAAGAAAACCTAATCCATCACATTTCTATTACCAAATCCCATGGCACCTTGGGCAAGACAACTTCACTTCACGTAGAGGCTGGGCCCACAAACCGAGGGCGTGGGATTCGTGACTAGGTATCCATCGCTCTGGGGCCCATTACTATTGATCCATAAGGAGTTATGCGGTGCACAGCATACCGTTGGAAAGCTCTCCGATAGCTCTATGACGGGTGCAGCAAGCCTACTCGGCTGCGCCAATTTTCAGAGCCCAAAATCGAACGTTTTAAACTATTTCGGGACACTTTTCTTCTTTTGCGTGGTTTTTTCATCACGGATCGTACGTCGTGAACCGCAAAAAGGACGACAACCTAATCAATCACATTTCTATTATCGAATCCCACGGTACCTTGGGCAAGACAACTTCACTTCACATAGTGGCTGGGCCCGCAAACCAAGGGCTTGGGGCACGTGACCAGGAATCTATCACTCCGGTGCCCATAACTTTTGATCCGTAAGGAGTTACACGACGCACAGTATACCGTTGGAAAGCTCTCCGAGAACGTTCTGATCAGTTTTGTGATATTTTTCTTCTTTTGCGCTGTTTTTTCATCCCGGATCGCACGTCGTGAGCCACGAAAAGGACGACAACCTATTCCATCACATTTCTATTATCGAATCCCACGACACCTTGGGCAAGACAACTTCACTTTACATAGAGGCTGGGCCGACAAACCGAGGGCATGGGGCTCGTGTCCAGGTATCCATCGCTTTGGTGCCCATAACTTTTGATCCGTAAGGAGTTACGTGGCGCACAACATACCGTAGGAAAGCTCTCCGAGATATCTACGACGGGGGTAGCAAGCCTATAGGGCTGTGCCTATTTTCGGACACCAAAATCGAACGTTTTTATCAGTTTCGGGGCACTTTTCTTCTTTTGCGCTATTTTTTCATCCCGAATCATACATCGTAAGCCGCAAAAAGGACGACAACCTAATGCATCACATTTATATTACCGAATCCCACGGTACCTTGGGCAAGACAACTTCACTTCACGTAGAGGCTGGGCCCGCAAACCGAGGGCGTAGGGCTCGTGATCAGGTATCCATGGCTCTGGTGCCCATAACTTTTGATCCGTAAGGAGTTACGCGACTCATAGCATGCTGTTGGAAAGCTCTCCGAGAGATCTACGACAGGGACAAGAACTTGCTCGGCTGCGCCTATTTTCGGAGCCAAAAATCCAACATTTTAATCAGTTTTAGGACACTTTTCTTCTTTTGCGTTATTTTTCCTTCCCGGAACATACGTCGTGAGCCGCGAAAAGAACGACAACCTAATCCATCACATTTCTATTACCGAATACAACGGCACCTTGGGCAAGGCAACTTCACTTCACGTAGAGGCTGGACCCGCAACCCAGGGCATGGGGCTCGTGACCAAGTATCCATCACTCCGGTGCCTATAATTTTTGATCTGTAAAGAGTTACGTGACGCACAGTATACCTTTGGAAATCTCTCCGAGAGCTCTACGACTGGGGCAGCAAGCCTGCTCGGCTGCGCCAGTTTTTGGAGCCCAAAATTGAACATTGTCATCAGTTTTTGGACACTTTTCTTCTTTTGCGTTGTTTTTCTGTCCCGGATCATATGTCGTGAGCTGCGAAAAGGACGACAACCTAATTCGTCACATTTCAATTACTGAAACCCACGGCACCTTAGGCAAGACAACATCACTTCACGTAGAGGCTGGACCCACAAACTGAAGGCGTTGGGCTCGTAACTAGGTATCCATCGCTCCGGTGCCCATAACTTTTGATCCATAAGGATTTACGCGCCGCACAGCATACCGTTGGAAAGCTCTCCGAGTGCTGTACGATTGGGGCAAGAAGACTGCTCGACTGCGCCTATTTTTGGAGCCCAAAAGCAAACGTTTTCATCAGTTTAGGGTCACTTTTTACCTTTTGCGCTGTTTTTCCGTCCCGGATCATACGTCGTGAGCCGCGAAAGGATGAAAACCTAATCCATCACATTTCTATTACCAAATTCCGCGGCACCTTAGGCAAGACAACTTCACTTCACGTAGAGGCTGGGCCCGCAAACCGATGGCGTAGGGCTCGTGACCAGGTATCCATTGCTCCGGTGCCCATAACTTTTGATCCGTTAGGAGTTACACGGCACACAGAATACCGTTGGAAAGCTCTCCGAGAGCTCTACAACGGGGGCAGTAAACTTGCTCGGCTGCGCCTGTTTTCAGAGCCCAAAATTGAACATTTTCATCAGTTTTAGGACAATTTTCTTCTTTTGCCCTGTTTTTTTATCCCGGATCAAACGTCGTGAGCCGTGAAAAGGACGACAACCTTATTCATCATATTTCTATTACTGAATCACACGGCACCTTGGGCAAGACAACTTCACTTCACGTAAAGGCTGGGCCCCCGCAAACTGAGGGAGTGGGGCTCGTGACCAGGTATCCATTGCTCCGGTGCCCATAACTTTTGATCCATACGGAATTACGCGGCGCACAATATACCGTTGGAAAGCTCTCCGAGTGCTGTACGATGGGGGCACCACCTGCTCGGCTGCGCCTATTTTTGGAGCCCAAAATCGAAAGTTTTCATCTGTTTTGAAACACTTTTCTTCTTTTGCGCTGTTTTTCCGTCCCGGATCATACCTCGTGAGCCGCGAAAAGGACGACAACCTAATCCATCACATTTCTGTTACAGAATCCCACGGCACAATGAACAAGACAACTTCACTTCACGTAGAGGTTGGGCCCGCAAACCGATAGCTTGGAGCTCGTGACCAGGTATCCATCGCTCCGGGGCCTATAACTATTGATCCGTAAGGAGTTATGTTGCATACAACATACCGTTGGAAAGCTCTCCGAGAGCTCTATGATGGGTGCAGCAAGCCTACTCGGCTGCGCCAATTTGCAGAGCCCAAAATTGAACGTTTTCAACTGTTTCGGGACACTTATCTTCTTTGGCGATGTTTTTTCATCACGGATCGTACGTCGTGAACCGCAAAAAGGACGACAACCTAATCAATCACATTTCTATTATCAAATCCCATGGCACCTTGGGCAAGACAACTTCACTTCACGTAGTGGATGGGCCCGCAAACCGAGGACGTGGGGCTCGTGACCAGGAATCCATCGCTCCGGTGCCCATAACTTTTGATCCGTAAGGAGTTACGCGACGCACAGCATACCGTTGGAAAGCTCTCCGAGAGCTCTACGACTGGGGCTGCAAGCCTACTCTACTACGCTTGTTTTCGGAGCCCAATATTGAACGTTCTGATCAATTTTGTGATATTTTTCTTCTTTTGCGCTGTTTTTTCATCCCGGATCGCACGTCGTGAGCTACGAAAAGGACGACAACCTATTCCATCACATTTCTATTACCGAATCCCACGACACCTTGGGCAAGACAACTTCACTTCACATAGAGACTGGGCCCGCAAACCGAGGGCATGGGACTCGTGTCTAGGTATCCATCGCTTCGGTGCCCATAACTTTTGATCCGCAAGGAGTTACGCGGTGCACAGCATACCGTAGGAAAGCTCTCCGAGATATCTACGATGGGGGCAGCAAGCCTGCAGGGCTGTGCCTATTTTCGGACACCAAAATCGAATGTTTTCATCAGTTTCAGGGCACTTTTCTTCTTTTGCGCTGTTTTTCCATCCCGGATCATACATCGTGAACTGCGAAAAGGACGACAACCTAATCCATCACATTTCTATTACCGAATCCCACAGCACCTTGGGCAAGACAACTTCACTTCACGTAGAGGTTGGGCCCGCAAACCACAGGCGTGGAGCCCTTGACCAGGTATCCATCGCTCTGGTGCCCATAACTTTTGATCCATATGGAGTTACGCGACGCACATCATGCCGTTGGAAAGCTCTCCAAGAGCTCTACGACAGGGGCAAGAACTTGCTCGGCTGCGCCTATTTTCAGTGCCAAAAATTCAACGTTTTTATCAATTTTAGGACACTTTTCTTCTTTTGCATTGTTTTTCCGTCCCAGAACATACGTCGTGAGCCACAAAAAGAACGACAACCTAATCCATCACATTTCTATTACCGAATCCCACGGCACCTTGGGTAAGGCAACTTCACTTCACGTAGAGGCTGGACTTGCAACCCAGGGTGTGGGGCTCGTGACCAGGTATCCATCGCTCCGGTGTCTATAATTTTTGATCCGTAAGGAGTTACGTGACGCACAGTATACCGTTTGAAATCTCTCCAAGAGCTCTACGACCGGGGCAGCAAGCCTGCTCGGTTGCGCCAGTTTTCGGAGCCCAAAATTGAACATTGTCATCATTTTTTGGATACTTTTCTCCTTTTGCGTTGTTTTTCCGTCCCGGATCATACGTCGTGAGCTACAAAAAGGACGACAACCTAATCCGTCACATTTCAATTACCAAAACCCATGGCACCTTAGGCAAGACAACTTCACTTCATGTAGAGGCAGGACCCGCAAACTGAAGGCGTTGGGCTTGTGATCAGGTATCCATCACTCCGGTGCCCATAACTTTTGATCCGTAATGATTTACGCGGCGCACAACATACCATTGGAAAACTCTCCGAGTGTTGTACGATTGGGGCAAGAAAACTGCTCGGCTGCGCCTATTTTTGGAGCCCAAAAGCGAACGTTTTCATCAGTTTAGGGACACTTTTTACCTTTTGCGCTGTTTTCCCGTCTCGGATCATACGTCGTGAGCCGCGAAAAGGACGACAACCTAATCCATCACATTTCTATTACCAAATTCCGCGGCACCTTGGGCAAGACAACTTCACTTCATGTAGAGGCTGGGTCCGCAAACCGAGGGCGTAGGGCTCGTGACCAGGTATCCATCGCTCCGGTGCCCATAACTTTTGATCCGTTAAGAGTTACACAGCGCACAGAATACCGTTGGAAAGCTCTCTGAGAGCTCTACAATGGAGGCAGCAAACTTGCTCGGCTGCACCTGTTTTCAGAGCCCAAAATTGAACATTTTCATTAGTTTTGGGACAATTTTCTTCTTTTGCCCTGTTTTTCCATCCCGGATCAAACGTCGTGAGCCGTAAAAAGGACGACAACCTTAGTCACCACATTTCTATTACCGAATCACACAGCACCTTGGGCAAGACAACTTCACTTCAAGTAGAGGCTGGGCCCGCAAACTGAGGGAGTGGGGCTCGTGACCAGGTATCCATTGCTCCGGTGACCATAACTTTTGATCCATAAGGAATTACGCGGCGCACAGCATACCGTTGGAAAGCTCTCCGAGTGCTGTACGATGGGGGCACCAAGACTGCTATGCTGCGCCTGTTTTTGGAGCCCAAAATCGAACATTTTCATTAGTTTTGAGGCACTTTTCTTCTTTTGCGCTGTTTTTTCGTCCCGAATCATACCTCGTGAGCCGCGAAAAGGATGACAACCTAATCCATCACATTTATATTACAAAATCCCACGGCACAATGAACAAGACAACTTTACTTCACGTAGAGGCTGGGCCCGCAAACCGATGGCTTGGAGCTCGTGACCAAGTATCTATAGCTCCGGGGCCCATAACTATTGATCCGTAAGGAGTTATACGGCGTATAGTATACCGTTGGAAAGCTCTCTGAGAGCTCTACGACTGGTGCAGTAAGCCTGCTAGGCTGTGTCTATTTTCGAAGCCCAAAATTGAACGTTTTCAACTGTTTCGGGATATTTTTCTTCTTTTGCGCAGTTTTTTCATCACGGATCGTACGTCGTGAACCGTGAAAAGGACGACAACCTAATCGATCACATTTCTATTACCGAATCCCACGGTACCTTGGGCAAGACAACTTTACTTCACGTAGAGGTTGTGCCCGCAAACCGAGGGCGTGGGGCTTGGGACCAGGTCTCCATCGCTTCGGTGCCCATAACTTTTGATCCGTAAGGAGTTACGCGGCGCACAACATACCGTAGGAAAGCTTTCTGAGAGCTCTACGATGGGAGTAGCAAGTCTGCTCGGTTGCGCTTGTTTTGGGAGCCCAAAATTGAATGTTTTCATCAGTTTTGGGATACTTTTCTTTTTTTGTGCTATTTTTTCATCCTGGATCGTACGTCGTGAGCCGCGAAAAGGACGACAACCTAATCCGTCACATTTATATTACCAAATTCCATTGCACCTTGGGCAAAACAACTTCGCTTCATGTAGAGCCTGGGCCCATAAACCGAGGGTATGGGGCTTTGGACTAGGTCTCCGTTGCTCCGGCACCCATAACTTTTATCAGTAAGGAGTAACGCAGTACACATCATACCGATAAATAGCTCTCCGAGAGCTCTACGATGGGGGCCGCAAGCCTGCTCGGCTACATCTATTTTCGGAGACCAAAATCGAACGTTTTCATCAGTTTTGGGACACTTTACTTCTTTTGCGCTCTTTTTCTGTCCCGGATCGTACATCGAGAGCTGCGAAAATGATGACAACCTAATCCATCACATTTCTCTTACCAAATCCAACGGCACCTTAGGCAAGACAACTTCGCTTCACGTAGCGGCTGGGCCCACAAATCGAGGGCGTGGGGCTTAGGATCAAGTCTCTGTCGCTCTGGTGCCCATAACTTTTGATCCGTAAGGAGTCACGCGGCGCACAGCATGCCGTTGGAAAGCTCTCCAAGAGCTCTACGATGGGGGCAGCAAACTTGCTCGGCTGCGCCTATTTTCGAAGCCTAAAATTGAACGTTTTCATCAGTTTCGGGACACTTTTCTTCTTTTGCGCTGTTTTTCCGTCCCGGATCATAACTTGTGAGCCGCAAAAAAGACGACAACCTAATCCATCACATTTTTATTACAGAATCCCATGGCACCTTGGGCAAGACAACTTCACTTCACGTAGAGGCTGGGCCCCACAAACCGAGGGCGTGGGGCTCGTGACCAGGTATCCATCGCTCCGGGGCCCATAACTATTGATCTGTGAGGAGTTATACGGCGCACAGTGTGAGGCCCGACCTAGATTTGCATGTGATATCTCGTTTCGTATGCCTAACCTAGATTTACGTGCCTTGACCTAGGTTTAAGAGTCGTGTTTCATTTTGTGTGCCTTGCATTGAATTATGTGCATATATTTAGGGTTGCGTGCATTTACTTGGGAAACGTGCATTCGTCTAGTAGTTCGTGCCTTACCTCGTAGTGCGTGCCCTAAACCTAGGAAAGCATGCCCTCACGCTAATCAAGAAAGCATCTTACACTAAGCACTAGATCAATAATTAATCCTACAAATCCCACTAACTAATATTAAATTACTAATTCAACCCACTACAAGACGAAATTGCACCAAAAGCTAGACATTCTTATTCTTTATTCCTTATTCTTTTGCACTTTCCAAAAACACAATTAATTAATGCTCAAAAGATGACAAAAATTCAGATTCTTGCAATGCCTTGGCCGACCACCTTGTGAGCATTTGTGCTTGCTTGCATAATTCAAATTAGTTCCTAGACATCCTATGACAATTCTATGACACAAATGCATAAAAAAAATTAGCTCAAAACCCTCCCTAAAGCTCCACCATTTTGACACAAGCTCCATGCCCATACTAGATAATTCAAAATGCTTCTTGAAGACACAAAAGTCTGAAATTTATATGCCCAAGGCCGACACAAGCTCCTTTGCCCAACAAAGCTTTTATTTTTCTTTCATTTCTCTCATTTCCTCTCATTCTTCTCTTTCCCTCTCATTCTTCTCTCTCTCTCGACCCTAGTTGAATATTGTAGAGTCCATAGCTAAGTTATTCATCCTAAGGCTCTTCAAGACTTCTAAGCAACCAAGGAACTCGACCAAGCAAAGCTAGGAGCAAAGAAATGCACATGCAAGCCTTTAGCACTCCATTTCAGTTTAGGTGAGTTTGGTAGCTTCCATTTCTTTTCTTCTTGTTCTAACCACATGCACCTACTAAGAACTTGGTTACTAAGCTAGGAAATTTGAGAAAATCGAGTGGTGTCTCGGCTAAGCAAGGAAAAAGATCAACTTTGTGCTTCACCAAGAGTTTGAGCATCTTCTTTGTTGTCTTGCTAAGGTGAGGGCTAAAACTTCTTGAAAATCTTTCAAAAAACCACATGCATGCCCTTAAATGTCTATCTTTACTTCTGTACTTGAGATATATGTGTGTTCATGAGCTTTTATAAACATGCATGGCAAGATTCTTGGCTAGAATGTGATGATAGATGAAATCGGGTATGTGACAGCTTTCTGTCTTGTTGGTGCGAGGTGATTTTGGCTAGATAAATGATGTTTAAAATGAGTGAAATTCGATAGGTAACTACTTTTACCAGTTCTGAACATTTTTCACAGAAATAGGTCAAAGCTAATTTTGACTCTAAGGTCCTCAAAATGGCAATTCATTAAAATGTATCCAAATCTGGAAAGTCTGAAAAAATGAAGCAGGTTTTGGCAGATTCACTGACCTTGTAGACCGAACCAGTTTTGACTTAGTACATGATATCCAAAATGAATGAAATTTTGTGTGCTGCTATAGTTTTCAGTTGTGGACATTTTTGTCAGAAATGGACTAAGGCTAAATCTGAACCTAAGGCCCTCAAAAATGAAAAGTATTGAAATGTGTGTAAATCTGGACAGTTTTGTGTAGTCTCACTGTTTTTTTTTCTGAATTTAGTTCACTCCTTAAGCTTTAATTTGACATCTTGTTCACTGGAATTGGAGATTGTTTGCTTGTCTTAATTATTGTGAGAAGACAGTCCATTGCAGTGAGGGTTTCCCTTAGTGACATGCTTAGAAAAATTATTGTAGTTCTCTTGTTGTATTAAATGCTTGAGATTGTGGCATTTGGATGTTGTGTGGACTGTTTTGAGTACTTGAGGGTGTTTAATTTAATTATAACATGGCTTGAGCTTAATTTCGAGATGACTTGGGCCTTAATCGCACGGGTAAGCACGAATTGGAACCCTAGTCACTAGGTAAACTTGCTAAGTGTTGATCCTTTAGATATTGTGTTCGATTATGTGTTTAGTAGGCTGCCCGTAGTTGCCCTTGTAGCCCTAAATATGATTTCGATGATTATATGTTGATAAATAGGCCTATCTCGCACCCGGACCCACGTAAATGTCGTTGCATGTTGAATAATCTTGTTATTTGATTATGTGAACTTCGAAGTGAGTTATATGACTTGATTTACATGCATTACATGGCTGCCCGTTTAATATTCATATAACTCCATGTGCTTTTCAAGTGAATTTACTTGTCATATCGTGCCTCGCGTGTTTAACTGTCAATGTGCAATCTTATGACTGCTCGGAGGCAACCTATTTTGTTGACCTCCAAATGTGATATATTAAATGTCATAAATGTGCATTGCATACAAGGTTGCAACCTTTCATTCTGGCGTGGTAGCGTTCACGCACACTGGGAGGCATCGGGCTTGCCGGTGCAACCGTGACTACCATTGTCCAATTCCCTCTCTCGCTTGGGGGCTAGACTTCCTCGGAGAGTTGGGTCGTAGGATTTCGGGGTACATCCGGAGTACACCCATTTGGCGTGATAAGTGGATGATTTGAAATCAGCCACAACAACTGATACTGGAAATGAACCGAGAGCAAAAGCTCACCGTATCCTTTTCACTATGTGTATACGTACTCTCGCTTGGTTCCTAGAGGACCTCGGGGAGGAAAGACGGGTAATTGTATTCTTTTACTTTTATATTACATTATGAACTTACCTATGATATATGTCATTCTTGCAAAAAGGGTTTTCATAAGTTGAACCGGAAAAGGAGTTTTAAAACGTATTTCTCGTTCCCCCTCGCTGAGTTCATAAGGACTCACCCTCTTTTATCATCACAGGTGAAGAAGATCAGGAACAGGCACCCGAGGATAACGTGTCCATTGATGACTCCTTGGAATGATTGCCTGCCCTACGTGCCTTACTTGACTATAGCCATTTTGTGAACAATGTGTTGCTCAAAGACTATTTCTTATGTTGCTTGTTGTTGTATTGTATACGACCCCCGTTGTAATTTGGGGTCTAATTTTGGTTTGTATTGATAATACTAGATAGACACTACTATGGTCGTTTTTGCTATCGTTATTGGCTAGTACCTATCATAGGATTATGAAGTATCAGGTAAGGATTAAGTAAAATAAACCTATCCAATCTTAAGCAGGTACTCATTGTTAAGCTAAGATCAACAGGTACTTTTGTAATGAGGATTAACAAACAAACGAGGCATAGTATCATGCTAGGTTATTAATCAACGAAACTTCAAGATAACTAGTAGGCGTTTCAATTGTTGGTAAATAGTAATCTTAGTTGGAAATGAAATTGAGATCGAAAATTTTGAGACGTTTAGAAAATTAAGTCAAACTAAAGAGCCCAATTACAGCCGTTATGCTGCCGGTTTTCCGGAATATTGTAGAGTTTAGGCTAAAACGTTAAGTGTTAAACCCTCTTGAACGGTCAAGTACGAGATATGACTTAAATGTTTAGATTACACCTTAGTCTAACCTTTATAGGCTGGGTTGGTGGTGACACACAACATACCATTGGAAAGCTCTCCGAGAGATCTACGACGGGTGCATCAAGCCTGCTCGGCTGCGCCTATTTTTGGAACCCAAAATCGAACGTTTTCAATAGTTTCGGGACACTTTTCTTCTTTTACACTGTTTTTTCATCCCGTATCGTACGTCGTGAACCGCGAAAAGGATGACAACCTAATCCATCACATTTCTATTACCGAATCCCACGGCACCTTGGGCAAGACAACTTCATTTCACGTAGAGGCTGGGCCCGCAAACCGAGGGCGTGGGGCTTGGGACCAGGTCTCCGTCCCTTCATGCCCATAACTTTTGATCCGTAAGGAGTTACACGGTGCACAGCATACCGTCGAAAAGCTTTCCGAGAGCTCTACGACGGGGGCAGCAAGCTAGCTATGCTACGCTTGTTTTCAGAGCCCAAAATCGAACGTTTTCAATAGTTTCGGGACACTTGTCTTCTTTTGCGCTGTTTTTTTATCCTGGATCGTACGTCGTGAACTGTGAAAAGGACGACAACATAATCCATTACATTTCTATTACCGAATCCCACGGCACCTTGGGCAAGACAACTTCACTTCACGTAGACCCTGGGACCCCAAGCTGAGGGCGTGGGGCTTGGGACTAGGTCTCCGTCGCTCCGGTGCCCATAACTTTTGATCCGTAAAGAGTTACGCGGCGCACAGGATACCGTTAGAAAGCTTTCCAAGAGCTCTACGACTGGGGCAGCAAGCCTACTCGGCTGTTGTGAGGCCTGACCTCGATTTACGTGTGATACCTTATTTTGTGTACCCTAACCTAGATTTGCGTGCCTTGACCTAGGTTTAAGAGTCGTGTTTCATTTTGTACGGCTTGCATTGAATTACGTGCATTCATTTAGGGTTGCGTGCATTTACTTGGGAAAATATGCATTCGTCTAGTAGTTCGTGCCTTATCTCGTAGTGCGTGCCCTAAACCTAGGAAAGCATGCCCACATGCTAATCAAGAAAACATCTTACACGAAGCACTAGATCATTAATTAATCCTACAAACTCCACTAACTAATATTAAAATGCTAATTCAACTCACTAGAAGACGAAATTGCACAAAAAGCTAAACATTCTTATTCTTTATTCCTTATTCCTTATTCTTTTGCACATCCCAAACACACAATATAATAATGCTCAAACAAGACAAAAAAAATAAGATTTGATCAAGCCTTGGCCAACCATGAGATGGATTTTGTGCTTGCTTTGCATAATTCAAAATTAAACTTAGACAACCTATGACACAAAGCATAAAAAAAAATGACTCAAAACCCTACCCAATGCACCAAAATCTCGACCCACTCAATTGCCCATGCTAGAAAATTAAAATTATGCTCTTGAAGACACAAAATCAGAATTTTGTGAAGCCAATAGCCGACACATGCATTCAAGGCATCAAAATTCCTCAAGCTTTTCATTTCTTTCTCACATTCTCCCTTTCTCTCATTCACACTCTCTCTCTCTCGGCCTTGGCTGCAATTATAGACTCCATAGCTTAAGTTCATCATCCTAAGGTTCATCAAGACATACAAGACACTAAGGAACTCGACCAAGCAAGCTAGAATGCAAAAAGACATACATGCAAGCTCATAAAGCCTTCATTTCGGCATAGGTATGTTTGATAGCTTCTATTTCATTTTCTTTTTGTTCTAACCACATGCACATACTAAAGACATGGTAACTTAGCTAGGAATTAAGAATCTCAAGTCATCTCTCAACCAAGCAAGGAGAAAAGTCGACCTTGTGCATCATCAAGAGCTTTGTGCATCTTCATTATTGTCTTGCTAAGGTGAGGGCTAAAACTCTTTTGAAAAGCCTTCAAAAACCACATGCATGCCTTTAAATGTCTATTTTTACCTCTTTACTTGTGATATATGTGTGTACATGAGCTTTTATAAACATGCATGGCAAGATATTTGGCTAGAATGTGAAGATAAGTGAAATTGCGTAAATGACAATCTTCTGACTTGTTGGAGCGAAGTGAATTTGACCAGGTAAATGATGTTGAAAATGCGTAAAAATTGGTAGGTGACTAGTTTTTCCAGTTCTGAGCATTTTTTGTAGAAATAGGCCAAAGCCAATTTTGACTCTAAGGTCCGAAAAATGGAAAAACATCGAAAGGTGTCCAAATCTGAAAAATCTGGGAAAATGAAGCAGGTTTTTGGCGGTTCACTGTCCTTGTAGAACGAATCAGTTTTGACTTAGTAAATGATATCCAAAATGCATTAACTTTCGTACGAGGCTAGATTGTTCAGTTATGGACATTTTTGTCAGAAATAGACTAAGGCTAAATCTGACCCTAAGGCCCTCAAAAATGACACGTATTGAAATGTGTACAAATCTGGACAGTTTTGCGTAGTCTCATGGTTTTGGCTATAACTCTTGAATCCGAACTCCAAATGATGCGAGATTTGTTTCTGGATTTAGTTCACTCCTTAAGATTTAATTTGACATTTTGTTAACTGGAATTGGAGATTTTTTGCTTGTCTCAATGATTGTGAGAAAACAGTCCATTGCAGTGAGGCTTTCATCTAGTGATATGCTTTGAAAAATATTGTAACTTCTCTTGTTGTATTAAATGCTTGGGATTGTGGCACTTGGATGTTGTGTGGACTGTTTTGAATACTTGAGGATGTTTAATTAATCGATGCATGGCTTTGGTTTGATTACTTGTCAACTCGTGGCTTAATCGTACGTGTAAGCATGAATTGAAACCCTAGAGACTATGAAAAACTCGCTAAGTATCGATCCTATGGTTATCGTGTCTATTTGTGTGATTAGTGGGCTGCCCATAGTTGTCTTTATAGCCCTAAATTTGATTCCGACAATTACGTGTTGATAAGTAGACCTTTCTTGCACCCGGTCCTACGTAGATGTCGTTGCATGTTGTATGACCTTATTATTTGATTGCGTGAACCCCGAAATGAGTTATATGACTTGATTCACATGTGTTACATGGCTTTCCGTTTAATATTCATATAACTCCATGCGTTTTACAAGTGAAATTACATGTCAAACATGCCTCGTGCGTTTACTTGTCAACGTGCGATCTTATAACTGCTCGGAGGCAACCTACTTTGTTGTCCTCCTAATGTGATATGTTAAATGTTATAAATGTGCATTGCATACAAGGTTGCAACCTTTCATTGTGGCATGGTAGCGTTTCACGCACGCCGGGCGGCATCGGGCTTGCCGGTACTACCGTGACTACCATGGCCCAATTCCCTCTCTCGCTTGGCATTCTACCCTCGAAGAGTTGGGTCGTAGGTTTTCGGGGTACATCCGGAGTACACCCAAATGGGAGCGATAAGTGGATGATTGAAGTCGGCCGCAACAATCGTATCGAAATCGATATTGAGAGCAAATGCTCACCGTATCCTTGAAATGATTGGTAATTGTATCTGTTGCTCAATTTGATTCTTATACTTGCGTATCTTATTACTTGTAATAAGTGACATGTTTTCAAAAAGGGGTTTTTCATAAGTTAACCAGAAAAAGAGTTTCAAAACGTATTTCTCGTTCCCCCCTCGCTGAGTTCATAAGGACTCACCCTCTTTTATCATCTCAAGTGAAGAAGACCAGGAACAGGTACCCGAGGACAACGTGCCTATTGATGACTCCTTGGAATGATTGCTTGCCCTACGTGCCTTACTTGACTATGGCTATTTCGTGAACGATATGTTGCTTGAAGACTATTTCTTATGTTGATTGTTGTTGTATTGTAAATGACCCCCGTTGTAATTTGGGGTCAAATTTTGGGTTGTACTGATCATAACTAGATAGACACTCCTATGGTCGTTTTTGCTATCGCTACTTGTTAGTATCAATCACAGGCTTATGAAGTATCAGGTAAAGGATTAAGTAAAATGAATCTATCCAATCTTAAGCAGGTACTTATTGGTAGGCTAAGATCAACAGGTACTTTTGTAACAAGGATTAACAAACAAACGAGACAGAGTTATCATGCTAGGTTGTTAATCAAACGAGACTTTGAGATAACTAGTAGGCGTTTCGATTGGTGATAAATAATAATCTTAGTTGGAAATGAATTTGAGATTGAAAGTTTTGAGGCGTTTAGAGAATTAGGTCAAACTAAATAGCCCAATTACAGCCGTTATGCTGCCGGTTTTCCAGAGAATTTGTGGAGTTTAGGCTAAACGTTAAGTGTTAAACCTTCATGAACGATTAAGTACGTGAAATGACTTGAATGTTTAGATCACTCCCTAGTCTAACCTTAATAGGTCGGGTTGAGGCGTGACACCTTAGAGAAATATTAGAGCTTAGATTGCTTAAGCCAGGTTTAACTCTCGGACCATGGATAGAAGCCCTAAGGTTATTAGGATGACTTGTTTATGTGTGATAATGTGTGATAATGTTAATTGTGCCTTCTATGTTCTATGTGCTTATGTGATTAACATGTCTTAACTGTTTCGAGAATTGTGTGTCTATATAAAATTGTATGTTGCATACCTTATACATTAAATTCTTGTTTGTCGTATTCCAATAAATTGTGCATAATAATCTGTGCCTATAGATGGCTGGTCCTAGTACCCGTAACACTAATAGGAGCGGTGAGCCCCAAGAGACCGGAGATGCTCATCAAACTAATCCCAGCATGACTATGTTTAATATGATGGCGAATGATATGGATCGCGTGTCACGAGTGATGGAACGTCAAGATGCACATGAAGCAAACAACAACAATAACAGGAATGGTGGTAACAATGGGAGAAACAACAGAATATGAGAGTTCCTTGACTTTCACCCGTCCAAATTCTTCGGGAAAGCTGATCCGTAAGGAGTCACGCGGTGCACAGCATGCCGTTGATCCGTAAGGAGTCACGCGGCGCACAGCATGCCGTTGGAAAGCTCTCCGAGAGCTCTATGATGGGGGCAGTAAGCATGCTCGGCTGTGCCTGTTTTCGGAGCCCAAAATCGAACGTTTTCATCAGTTTTGGGATACTTTTCTTCTTTTGCGCTGTTTTTTTGTCCCGGATCGTATGTCGTGAGCCGCGAAAATTACGACAACTTAATCCATCACATTTCTATCACCGAATTCCACGGTACCTTGGGCAAGACAACTTCGCTTCACGTAGAGGCTGGGCCCGCAAACCAAGGGCGTGGGGCTTGGGACTAGGTCTCCGTCGCTCCGGTGCCCATAACTTTTGTTCAGTAAGGAGTCACGCGGCGCACAGCATACCGTTAAAAAGCTCTTTGAGAGCTCTACGGCGGGGGTAGCAAGCCTGCTCAGCTGCGCCTATTTTCGGAGCCCAAAATTGAACATTTTCATCAGTTTTGGGACACTTTTCTTCTTTTGCGCTGTCTTTCCGTCCCGGATTGTACGTCGTGAGCCACGAAAAGGACGACAACCAAATCCATCACATTTCTATTACCGAATCCCATGGCACCTTGGGCAAGACAATTTCGCTTCACGTAAAGGCTGGGCCCGCAAATCGAGGGCGTGGGGCTTAGGACCAAGTCTCCGTCGCTCCGGTGCCCATAACTTTTGATCCGTAAGGAGTTACGTGGTGCATAGCATACCGTTGGAAAGCTCTCCGAGAGCTCTACGACGAGGATGGAAAGCCTGCTCGGCTGCACCTATTTTTCGAGTCCAAAATCAAACGTTTTCATCAGTTTCGTAACACTTTTCTGTTTTTGCGCTGTTTTTCATCCCGGATCGTATGTCGTGAGCCACGAAGAGGACGACAACCTAGTCCATCACATTTCTATTACCGAATCCTATGGCACCTTGGGCAAGACAACTTCGCTTCACGTAGATGCTGGGCCCGCAAACCGAGGGCGTGGGGCTTGGGATCAGGTCTCCGTCACTCCGGTGCCTATAACTTTTAATTCGTGAGGAGTTATGCGGCCCACAACGTACCATTGGAAAGCTCTCTGAGAACTCTACGAAGGGGGCAGCAAGACTGCACGGCTGCACCTATTTTCGGAGCCCAAAATTGAACGTTTTCATCAATTTCAGGACACTTTCCTTCTTTTGCGCTGTTTTTTCGTCCCAGATCGTACGTCGTGAGCCGTGAAAAGGACGACAACCGAATCCATCACATTTCTATTACCCAATCCCACGGCACCATAGGCAAGACAACTTCGCTTCACGTAGAGGGTGGGCCCACAAACTGAGGGTGTGGGGTATGGGACCAGGTCTCCGTCGCTCTGGTGCCTATAACTTTTGATCTAGAAAGAGTTACACGGCGCACAACATGCAATTGGAAAGCTCTCTGAGATCTTTACGATGGGGGCAGCAAGCCTGTTCAGCTCCGCCTATTTTTGGAGCCCAAAATCGAACGTTTTCATTAGTTTTTGAAAATTTTTCTTTTTTTGCGCTGTTTTTCCATCCCGGATCGTACGTCGTGAGCCGTGAAAAGGACGACAACCTAATCCATCATATTTACATTACCAAATCCCACGGCACCTTGGGAAGAAAACTTCGCTTCATGTAGAGGCTGGGCCCGTAAACCAAGGGCGTGGGGCTTGGGACCAAGTCTCTGTCACTCCGGTGCCCATAACTTTTGATCCGTTAGGAGTTACGTAGCGCACAGCGTACCATTGGAAAGGTCTCCGAGAGCTCTACGATGGGGACAGCAAGACTGCATGGCTATGCCTATTTTTGGAGCACAAAATTGAACATTTTCATCAATTTCGGGACACTTTTCTTCTTTTGCGCTGTTTTTTCGTCTCGGATCGTACGTCGTGAGCTACGAAAAGGACGACAACCTAATCCATCACATTTCTATTACCGAATTCCACAGCACCTTAGGCAAGACAACTTCACTTCACGTAGAGGGTGGGCCCACAAACCGAGGGCGTGGGGCTTGGGACTAGGTTTCCGTCGCTTCGGTTCCTATAACTTTTGATCCGGAAAGAATTACGCGACACACAACATACCATTGGAAAGCTCTCTGAGAGCACTACGCCGATGGTATGAAGCTTGCCCAGCTGCGCCTATTTTCGGAGCCCAAAATAGAACGTTTTCATTAGTTTTCAGACACTTTTCTTCTTTTACGCTGTTTTTCTGTCCCAGATCGTACATCGTGAGCCGTGAATAGGACGACAACCTAATCCATCATATTTCTATTACCGAAACCCATGGTACCTTGGGCAAGACAACTTCGTTTCACGTAAAGGCTAGGCCCGCAAACCGAGGGCGTGGGGCTTGGGACCAGGTCTCCATCACTCTGGTACCCATAACTTTTGATCCGTAAGATGTAACGTAGCGCACAACATATCGTTGGAAAGCTCTGCGAGAGCTCCACGACGGGGGCCACAAAACTGCATGGCTGTGCCTATTTTTGGAACCCAAAATCGAATCTTTTCATCAGTTTCGGGACACTTTTTTTCTTTTGCGCAGTTTTTTCGTCTCGGATCGTACGTCGTGAGTCACAAAAAGGACGACAACCTAATCCATCACATTTCTCTTACCAAATCCAACGGCACCTTAGGTAAGACAACTTCGCTTCACGTAGAGGGTGGGCCCACAAACCGAGGGCGTAGGGCTTGGGACCAAGTCTCCGTCGTTCCGGTGCCCATAACTTTTGATCCGTAAGGAGTCACGCGGCGCACAGCATGCCGTTGGAAAGCTCTCCGAGAGCTCTACGATGGGGGCAGCAAGCTTGCTTGGCTTCGCCTATTTTTGGAGCCCAAAATCGAACGTTTTCATCAGTTTTGGGATACTTTTCTTCTTTTGCGTTGTTTTTTCGTCCCGGATCGTACGTCGTGAGCCGTAAAAAGTACGACAACCTAATTCATCACATTTCTATTACCGAATTCCAGGGCACCTTGGGCAAGACAACTTCGCTTCACGTAGAGGCTGGGCTTGGAAACCGAGGGCGTAGGGCTTGGGACTAGGTCTCCGTCGCTACGGTGCCCATAACTTTTGTTCAGTAAGGAGTCACGCGGCGTACAACATACCGTTGGTAAGCTCTCCGAGAGCTCTATGGCGGGGGCAGCAAGCCTGCTCAGCTGCGCCTATTTTCGGAGCCCAAAATTGAACGTTTTCATCAGTTTTGGGACACTTTTATTCTTTTGCACTGTCTTTCCGTCCCGGATCATATGTGAGCCGCGAAAAAGATGACAACCAAATCCATCACATTTCTCTTACAGAATCCCATGGCACCTTGGACAAGACAACTTCGCTTCACGTAGATGCTGGGCCAGCAAACCGAGGGCGTGGGGCTTGGGACCAAGTCTCCGTCACTCCGATGCCCATAACTTTTGATCCGTAAGGAGTTACGCGGTGCACAACGTATCATTGGAAAGCTTTCCGGGAGCTCTGCGATGGGGGTGGCAAGACTGCACTGCTATGCATATTTTCGGAGCCCAAAATGAAATGTTTTCATCAATTTCGGGACACTTTTCTTGTTTTGCGCTATTTTTCCGTCCCGAATCGTACGTCGTGAGCCGCAAAAAGGATGACAACCTAATCCATCACATTTCTATTACCGAATCCCACTGCACCTTGGGCAAGACAACTTCACTTCACGTAGAGGCTGGGCCCGCAAACTGAGGGTGTGGGACTCGGGACCAGGTCTCTGTCGCTCCGGTGCCCATCACTTTTGATCCGTAAGTAGTCATGCAGCGCACAGCATACCGTTGGAAAGCTCTATGAGAGCTCTACGACAGAGGTATCAAGTCTGCTCTACTGTTGTGAGGCCCGACCTTGATTTACGTGCGATACCTCATTTTGTGTGCCCTAACCTAGATTTATGTGCCTTGACCTAGGTTTAAGAATTGTGTTTCGTTTTGTGTGTCTTGCATTGAATTATGTGCATACATTTAGGGTTGCATGCATTTACTTGGAAAATGTGCATTCGTCTCGTAGTTCGTGCCCTATCTCGTAGTGCGTGTCCTAAACCTAGGAAAGCGTGTCCTCACGCTAATCAAGAAAGCATCTTACACGGAGCACTAGGTCATTAATTAATCCTACAAATCCCACTAACTAATATTAAATTACTAATTCAACCCACTAGAAGACAAAATCTCACAAAAAGCTAAACATTCTTTATTTTTTATTCTTTATTCTTTGCATATCCCAAACACACAATAAAATAAGCCTTGAACAAGACAAAAAATTCAGATTTTGCACAAGCCTTGGCCGACCACTAGGAGCTTTGAGCATGCAATCCAATTTCAAAATTTATTCCTCAAACATTCTATGACAATTTAATGACACAATGCATAAAAAGAAATGGCTCAAAAACTCTCCCCAATGCACCATTCTCGACCCATTCTCAATTGCCCATGCTAAGGATTCAAAAATGCTCCTTGAAGACACAAAAATCTGAAATTGGAAGGCCCTAGGCCGACATATGCATCATTCTCTTCAAAGCCTTTCATTTTTTCTTTCATTCTTTCTTTCTTTCTCACATTTCTCTCTCTCCCTCTCATTCTTCTCTCTCTCTCTCGGCCCTAGCTGAATATTGTAGACTCCATAGCTAAGTTCTTCATCCTAAGGCTCTTCAAGACTTCCAAGCAACCAAGGAACTTGACCAAGCAAAGCTAGAGTGCAAAAGATACACATGCAAGCTCTTTGAACCTCTATTTCGGCTTAGGTGAGTTCGCTAGCTTCCATTTCTTTTCTTCTTGTTCTAACCACATGCACCTACTAAGAACTTGGTTACTAAGGTAGGAAATTAGAGAAAATCGAGTGGTGTCTAGGCTAAGCAAGGAAAAGAGTCAATCTTGTGCAACCATCAAGAGTCTTGTGAATCTTCTTGTTGTTTTGCTAAGGTGAGGGCTAAAACTTTTGAAAATCTTTCAAAAAACCACATGCATGCCCTTAAATGTCTATCTTTACTTCTGTACTTGAGATATATGTGTGTTCATGAGCTTTTATAAACATGCATGGCAAGATATTTGGCTAGAATGTGATGATAGATGAAATCGGGTATGTGACAGCCTTCTGCCTTGTTGGTGCGAGGTGATTTTGGCTAGGTAAATAATGTTGAAAATGCGTGAAAATTGGTAGGTAACTAGTTTTGCCAGTTCTAAAATTTTTTTGCATAAATAGGTCAAGCTAATTTTGACTCTAAGGTCCTCAAAATGGAAACATATCAAAATGTGTCCAAATCTGGAAAGTCTGGAAAAATGAAGCAGGTTTTGGCAGATTCACTAACCTTGTAGAACGAACCCATTTTGACTTAGTAAATGATATCCAAAATGAATGAAATTTGGTGTGCTGCTATAGTTTTCAGTTCTGGACATTTTTGTCAGAAATGGACTAAGGCTAAATATAAACCTAAAGCCCTCAAACACAACAAGTATTGAAATGTGTGCAAATCTAGATAGTTTTGTGTAGTCTCACTGCTTTGGCTATAACTCTCGAACCCGAACTCCAAATGACGCGAGGTTTGTTTCTGAATTTATTTCACTCCTTAAGCTCTAATTTGAAATCTTGTTCACTGGAATTGGAGTTTGTTTGCCTATCTTAATGATTGTGAGAAACAGTCCATTGCAGTGAGGGTTTCACCTATTGATATGCTTAGAAAATTAATGTAGCTTCCTTTGTTGTATTAAATGCTTGGGATTGTGGCATTTGGATGTTGTGTGGACTGTTTTGAATGCTTGAGGGTGTTTGAATTAATCAATGCATGGCTTGAGCTTAATTACGAGATGACTTGGGGTTTAATTGCACAGGTAAGCACGAATTGAAACCCTAATGACTAGGTAAATTTGCTAAGTTGTTGATCTTATGGATATCGTGTTTGATTAGGAAATTAGTAGGCTGCCCGTAGTTGCCCTCATAGCCCTAAACATGATTTCGATGATTACATGTTGATAAGTAGGCCTTTCTTGCACCCGGTTCCGCGTAGATGTCGTTGCATGATGAATAATCTTATTATTTGATTACGTGAACTTTGAAATGAGTTATATGACTTGATTTACATGCGTTACATGGCAGCCCATTTAATATTCATATAACTCCATGTACTTTTCAAGTGAAACTGTCTGTCATATCATGCCTTGCTTGTTTACCTGTCAATGTACAATCTTATGACTGTTCGAAGGCAACCTACTTTGTTGACCTCCAAATGTGATATATTAAATGTTATAAATGTGCATTGCATACGAGGTTGCAACCTTTCATTCTGGCGTGGTAGCGTTCACACACACTGGGCGGCATCGGGCTTGCCGGTGCAACTGTGATTACCATTGTCCAATTCCCTCTCTAGCTTAGGGCTAAACTTCCTCGGAGAGTTGGGTCGTAGGATTTCGGGGTACATCCAGAGTACACCCATTTGGCGTGATAAGGGGATGGATTGAAGTCGGCCACAACAACTGATACCGGAATTGAACTGAGAGCAAAAGCTCACCGTATCCTTTTTACTATGTGTATAAGTACTCTCGCTTGGTTCCTAGAGGACCTCGGTGATGAAAGACGGGTAATTGAGTTCTTTTACTGTTATATTACATTATGTACTTACTTGTGATATATGTCATGTTTGCAAAAGGGTTTTCATAAGTTGAACCGGAAAATGAGTTTCAAAACTTATTTCTCGTTCCCCCTCGCTGAGTTCATAAGGACTCAACCTCTTTTATCATCTCTGGTGAAGAAGACCAATAACAAGTACTCGAGGACGATGTGCCTAATGATGATTCCTTGGAATGATTGATTGCCCTACGTGCCTTTCTTGATTATGGCCATTTGTGAACACTATGTTGCTTGGAGACTATTTCATTTCTTATGGTGCTTGTATTTGTAATGTAAAAGACCTCCGTTGTAATTTGGGCTTTAATTTTGGCTTGTACTGATAATAACTAGATAGACACTACTATGGTCATTTTGCTATCGTTACTGGCTAGTATCTATCATAGGATTTATGAAGTATCATGTAAGGATTAAGTAAAATGATCCTATCAAATCTTAAGTAGGTACTCATTGTTAAGCTAAGATCAATAGGTACTTTTGTAACGAGGATTAACAAACAAACGAGACATAGTATCATGCTAGGTTATTAATCAAACGAGACTTCAAGATAACTAGTAGGCGTTTCGATTGATGGTAAATAGTAATCTTAGTTGGAAATTAAATTTGAGGCGTTTAGAGAACTAGGTCAAACTAAAGAGCCCAATTACAGCCGTTATGCTGCCAGTTTTCCAAAATTGTGGAGTCTAGGCTAAACGTTAAGTGTTAAACTTTCACGAACGATTGAGTACGAGACATGACTTGAATATTTAGATCACACCATAGTCTAACCTTTATAGGCCGGATTGGGGCGTGACACCTTATAGAGTAAGAATGCTATCAGAGCTTAGATTGCTTAAGCCAGGTTTAACTCTCGGACCATGGGTAGAGCCCTAAGGTAATTAGGATGACTTGTCTATATGTTATTGTGTGATAATGTTAAATGTGCCTTCTATGTTCTATGTGCTTAAGTGATTAACATGTCTTAATTGTTTCTGGAATTGTGTATCTATATTATGTTGCATATCTTATGCATTAAATTCTTGTTCGTCGTATTTCAATAAATTGTGCATCGTAATCTATGCCTATAGATGGCTAGCCTTAGTACCCGTACTACTAATAGGAGCGATGAGCCCTAAAAGACCGGAGATTCTTATCAAACTAATCCCGGCATAGCTATGTTTAATATGATGGCGAAAGCCATGGATCGCGTATCGCGAGTGATGGAACGTCAAGATGCACATGAAGCAAACAACAACAACAACAACAACAGGAATGATGGTAACCATGGGAAACATAGCAGAATGCGGGAGTTCCTTGACTTTCGTCCGTCCAAATTCCACGGGAAAGCTGATGATGAAAAAGCAGAGGCTTGGCTGTCTGAGATCAAGAGGATTTTCAGACCACTTGATTATACTGATGAAGAAAAGGTGGAGTTTGCTGTGTTTCTGTTGCACGGGGATGCTGAGCATTGGTGGCACACTGTGGAGGCACTGTGGGAAACTGATCATACACCTCGCTTATGGGGTAATTTTGTTAAGGCATTCAAGGAGAAATATGTACCTGCAGTTTCCAGGAAGAGGCGGATTGAGGAATTCATGCACCTAAACCAGGGTAACATGACGGTGGCCCAGTACGACGCTCGTTTTGACCGACTGTCCCGCTATGCTCAATACATGGTCAATACTCCTAAGGCGAAGATGTGGAAATTTACCACTGGATTGAGGCTAGAGATTTAGGACCAGTTGGCTTTGCATGACTTCTATACCTATTCTGCCCTCTTTGCTGCTGCTTCCCGAGTTGAGAAAAGAAAACTTGATAGAGCCGGTTCGAGTTAGCCGAACAAGAAACCATACCAGCCTCCAAGTCAACAGAGGAAATTCCAGAGCCAGAGTCGTAGTCAGGGCCAGAGCCAGAACACACCAGTTAATAACCGTGGCCCGACTAAAGCACCATCAACCTCTTCCACCCGCGGATCCACAGGTAGTTCACCTGCTACTCAGTCTATCAACTGTTCCTACTGTGACAAGAAGGGGCATACCGAGGCCAGTACTGGAAGAAGTCAGGACGATATGTGCGGTGTGACAGTGATCAGCATCAGATCAAGGATTGCCCTAAATGGCAAGCAGGACAAAATCAGGTTAAACCAGCTGGTAGAGGCAAGACTCCAGTTCCTAGAGTTCAGGCTCGAGCTTATGCTATTGAGTGCGAGGAGCTTCCCTAGGAGACCGCTGTTGTTGAAGGTACATTCTTCATACTGAATCAACCTGTTAGGGTGCTAATTGATCCAAGTGCTACTCATTCATTTATTACTCCCTTATGTGTGCAAGTGTGAAACTGAAAGTTGTATGTTTGCCTTACGAAGTAGAAGTTGGTACTCCGATGGGTTCTAAACTTGTTACTAGCTCAGCTTGTAAAGCATGTAAAATCCAAATTAAGGATAGGGAATTCTCAGCCAATCTTATTGTATTACCTTTTCGAGACTATGAGGTCATCTTAGGGATGGACTGGTTGGCAAAGAATCATGCCCAACTAGATTGCCGGATGAAAATTGTAACGTTCTAGGTACCTGGTCAACCAATATTGGAGGTAATGGGTCGAAGAGATTTCACCGGGAGTTCCATCATTTCATCTACGAAAGCAGTGAAGTCCTTGAGAAAAAGGTGTAGTGGATACTTAGCTTACCTCATTAACAAGCCGTCGAACAAAGATAAGTTGGAGGAGATGCCAGTGATTAAAGACTATGTGGATGTGTTTCCAGAAGAATTGCCCGGTTTACCCCCGAATCGGGAGTTCGAGTTCATTATAGAATTACTACATGGCACCCAGCCGATATCTAAAGCTCCCTATCGTATGGCGCCGACCGAGCTACAAGAATTGAAGGACCAATTGCAAGGATTGTTGAAGAAGGGGTTTGTTCAACCAAGTTCGTCTCCATGGGGTGCACCAGTCCTATTTGTAAAGAAGAAAGACGGAACATTGAGGCTATGCATCGATTACCGAGGATTGAACCAAGTGACAGTCAAGAATAAATACCCACTTCCACTGATCGACGAGTTGTTTGATCAACTTCAAGGAGCCAAAGTGTATTCCAAGCTCGACTTGAGGCAAGGGTACTATCAGTTGCGGATCAAAAAGGAGGATGTGCCTAAAATGGCTTTTAGGACGAGATATGGACATTATGAATATGTGGTGATGCCATTTGGACTAACTAATGCCTCTGCAGCTTTTATAGACTTGATGCACAGGGTGTTTCAACCTTACTTGGACCAATTTGTAGTGATCTTCATTGATGATATTTTGGTGTACTCGAAATCTGAGGTTGAGCATGAACAGCATCTTCGATTGGTATTGCAGAAACTTCAAGAGCATCAATTGTATGCAAATTTTAGCAAGTGCGAATTTTGGTTGCAGCAGATTGCATTTTTGGGGCATATCATATCCCAAATGGGAATAGCAGTCGATCCAGCAAAGATAGAAGCGGTGATGTCTTGGAAGAAGCTGGAAAATGTTACGGAGGTTCGAAGTTTTCTTGGTCTAGCCGGCTATTATCGGAGGTTCGTGAAGGATTTCTCAAAGATTGCACGACCGCTCACAAAGCTCACTCAAAAGAAAACAAAGTTCGTGTGGGATGACAAGTGTGAGAACAACTTCCAATAATTGAAGAAAAGATTGACTACTGCACCTGTTCTTGCATTGCCTGAAGGGAGTCAAGGTTTTGTAATCTATAGCGATGCTTTGAAGGAAGGACTAGGTTGTGTGTTGATGCAAAATGGTAGAGTGATTGCATATGCTTCTAGGAAACCGAAGCCGTATTAATTGAACTACCCGACGCATGATTTGGAGTTAGCGGCTATTGTGTTTGCACTCAAGAAATGGAGGCACTATCTGTAGGGTAACGAGTTTGAGGTATTCACTGATCGCATGAGCTTGAAATACTTGTTCTCACAAAAAGAGTTGAACATGAGACAAAGACAATGGAAGAAGCTTTTGGATGATTATAACTGCACAATCCATTATGTACCCGGTAAAGCAAATGTAGTTGCAGATGCCTTAAGTCGGAAAGCAAGCATGGCAAAACTGGAAATCAAGGTGCAGGAGTTGTTGGAAGAAGCATTCTTGTGGAAACCACAATTGACTCAAAAAGGGTTACTATTTGCCACTACACAGGTTCAATCGACCTTGTTGTCTGAATTACGAGAGGCTCAACAGAAGGACCAACAATTTCAGAAGATTAAAGAAAACAACACAGATTTCAAGTTTCATGATGATGGTGTTTGGAGGTTTAGGAATCGGATTTCTGTTCCTAATGAGCCAAAACTGTAAAAGAAGATTCTTGAAGAAGCCCATAATTCAAGATACACTATTTACCCCGACGGAACAAAGATGTACCGGGATTTGAAGCAACACTATTGGTGGAATAACATGAAAAGAGAGATTGCGGAGTTTGTGGCACGGTGTTTGACTAGCCAGAGAGTCAAAGCGGAACATCAACGACCAGCAGGTTTACTTCAACCGTTAGAGATCCCTCAATGGAAATGGGAACATATAACTATGGACTTTGTCATGGACCTGCCCAGGTCACAAAAGGCTTATGACGCCGTTTGGGTCATAGTGGATAGATTGACTAAGTCAGCGCACTTCTTACCGATGAACAAGGAGGATAGTCCTGAGAAATTAGGAGATATGTATGTGGCGGAGATTGTAAGATTGCACGGGATGCCTGTGAGTATTGTATCAGATAGGGATCCTCGTTTTACTTTCCGATTTTGGAAGAGATTGCAAGAAGCTTTGGGAACGAAGTTGAGTTTCAGCACGGCTTATCACCCTCAGACTGATGGACAATCTGAGAGAACCATTCAGATTCTAGAGGATATGCTAAGGGCGTGTGTTTTAGACTTCGGGAAAGGTTGGGAGAAATACCTATCTCTAGCGGAGTTCGCTTTTAATAATAGTTATTAGGCCACTATCGGGATGGCCCCATTTGAGGCGTTGTATGGACGTAAGTGTCGATCTCCAATTTACTAGGATGAAGTAGGTGAGGCGAAGACTTTTGGCCCGACCCTTCTACCTGAACTTATGAAGACTGTTGATAATATCCACCTCATCCGAAAACGGATGCTTACCGCCCAAAGCAGGCAGAAAAGTTATGTAGACCGACGGAGACGGAGCCTAGAGTTTGAGGTCGGCGACAAGGTGTTCTTGAAGATATCACCCCGGAGGGGACTGATTAAACACGGCAAGGGTGAAAAGTTGAGCCCGAGATTTGTAGGACCATTTGAGATAATTGAGAAGGTTGGCAAGTTGGCGTATCGCCTGGAACTACCCCAAAACCTCTCCAATATTCACGACGTCTTTCATGTTTCTATGCTACAGAAGTATCACCCTGATCCATCGCATATCTTGGAGCCAGAGCCGTTGCAGCTTCGGGAGAACTTGTCTTATGAGGAGAAGCCCATTCAAATCCTAGACCAGCAAGATCGGGAGTTGCGCAACAAAACTATACCGATGGTGAAAGTGTTGTGGGATCATCATGGAGTTGAAGAAGCAACGTGGGAAAGGCGAGACCAGATGGAGCAACAGTATCCAGCTTTATTTCAAAGGTAATATTGAATTTCGGGACAAAATTCTTTTAAGGAGGGGAGGATGTGAGGCCTGACCTCGATTTACGTGCGATACCTCGTTTTGTGTGCCCTAACCTAGATTTGCGTGCCTTGACCTAGGTTCAAGAATTGTGTTTCGTTTTGTGTGCCTTGCATCGAATTACGTGCATACATTTAGGATTGCGTGCATTTACTTGGAAAACGTGCATTCGTCTCGTAGTTCATGCCCTACCTCGTAGTGCGTGCCCTAAACCTTAGAAAGCGTGCCCTCACGCTAATCAAGAAAGCATCTTACACGGAGCACTAGGTCATTAATTAATCCTACAAATCCCACTAACTAATATTAAATTACTAATTCAACCCACTAGAAAATAAAATCTCACAAAAAGCTAGACATTCTTTATTCTTTATTCTTTGCATATCCCAAACACACAATAAAATAAGCCTTGAACAAGACAAAAAATTCAGATTTTGCACAAGCCTTGGCCGACCACTAGGAGCTTTGAGCATGCAATCCAATTTCAAAATTTATTCCTCAAACATTCTATGACAATTTAATGACACAATGCATAAAAAAAGGCTCAAAAACTATCCCCAATGCACCATTCTCAATTGCCCTTGCTAAGGATTCAAAAATGCTCCTTGAAGACACAAAAATCTGAAATTGCAAGGCCCTAGGCCGACATATGCATCATTCTCTTCAAAGCCTTTCATTTTTTCTTTCATTCTTTCTTTCTTTCTCACATTTCTCTCTCTCCCTCTCATTCTTCTCTCTCTCTCTCGGCCCTAGCTGAATATTGTAGACTCCATAGCTAAGTTCTTCATCCTAAGGCTCTTCAAGACTTCCAAGCAACCAAGGAACTCGACCAAGCAAAGCTAGAGTGCAAAAGATACACATGCAAGCTCTTTGAACCTCCATTTCGGCTTAGGTGAGTTTGCTAGCTTCCATTTCTTTTCTTCTTGTTCTAACCATATGCACCTACTAAGAACTTGGTTACTAAGCTAGGAAATTAGAGAAAATCGAGTGGTGTCTCGGCTAAGCAAGGAAAAGAGTCAATCTTGTGCAACCATCAAGAGTCTTGTGCATCTTCTTGTTGTTTTGCTAAGGTGAGGGCTAAAACTTCTTGAAAATATTTCAAAAAACCACATGCATGCCCTTAAATGTCTATCTTTACTTCTGTACTTGAGATATATGTGTGTTCATGAGCTTTTATAAACATGCATGGCAAGATATTTGGCTAGAATGTGATGATAGATGAAATCGGGTATGTGACAGCCTTCTGCCTTGTTGGTGCGAGGTGATTTTGGCTAAGTAAATGATGTTGAAAATGCGTGAAAATTGGAAGGTAACTAGTTTTGCCAGTTCTGAAATTTTTTTGCATAAATAGCTCAAGCTAATTTTGACTCTAATGTCCTAAAAATGGCAAAATATCAAAATGTGTCCAAATCTGGAAAGTCTGGAAAAATGAAGCAGGTTTTGGCAGATTCACTGACCTTGTAGAACGAACCAGTTTTGACTTAGTAAATGATATCCAACATTCATGAAATTTGGTGTTCTGCTATAGTTTTCAATTATGGACATTTTTGTCAGAAATGGAATGAGGCTAAATCTGACCCTAAGGTCCTCAAACACGACAAGTATTGAAATGTATGCAAATCTGGATAGTTTTGTGTAGTCTCACTGTTTTGGCTATAACTCTCGAACCCGAACTCCAAATGACGCGAGGTTTGTTTCTGAATTTACTCCTTAAGCTTTAATTTGACATCTTGTTCACTGGAATTGGTGTTTGTTTGCCTGTCTTAATGATCGTGAGAAAACAGTCCATTGCAGTGAGGGTTTCACCTATTGATATGCTTGGAAAATTAATGTAGCTTCCCTTGTTGTATTAAATGTTTGGGATTATGGCATTTGGATGTTGTGTGGACTGTTTTGAATGCTTGAGGGTGTTTGAATTAATCAATGCATGGCTTGAGCTTAATTACGAGATGACTTGGGGTTTAATTGCACGGGTAAACACGAATTGAAACCCTAGTGACTAGGTAAATTTGCTAAGTTGTTGATCTTATGGATATCGTGTTTGATTATGAAATTAGTAGGCTGCCCGTAGTTGCCCTCATAGCCCTAAACATGATTTCGATGATTATATGTTGATAAGTAGGCCTTTCTTGCACCCGGTTCCACGTAGATGTCGTTGCATGATGAATAATCTTATTATTTGATTACGTGTGTCAAGCCCCAACCCGGCCTATAAAGGTTAGACTAGGGTGTGATCTAAACATTCAAGTCACGTCTCGTACTTAACCGTTCATGAAGATTTAACACTTAACGTTTGGCCTAAACTCCAAAATTTTTCGGTAAACCGGCAGTATAACGGCTGTAATTGAGCTCTTTGGTTTGGACTAATTCTATAAACGCCTCAATTATTCCAATCATTAATCCAATTCCATTAAGGACTCCTATTTGTCACCAAACGATTTGCCTACTAGTTTATCTTGAAAGTCTCGTTTGGTTAATAAGCCTAACATGATAACTATGTCCTGTTTATTTGTCAATTTCCTACCATGCAAGTACCTATTATCCTTTAGTTTGCAAATGAGTATCTAAGTAAAATTAGATAGAATTAACTTAGTTGATTGTTCATCTAGTGGTTTGACTGCCTACAATAACTACTAATTAAGAAAACGAAAGCAAACAACCAAATAAAAGTTTGTCCGGTTATAGATAGTACAATCCCAGAATTAGACCCAAATTACAACGGGGTCATTTACATCACTAAACAACGAGCAACATAAAAGAAATAGTCTTCAAGTGGCATAGTTCACAAATAGCCATAATCATGCAAAGCACACAAGACAGGCAATCACTCCAAGGAATCATCGTTAGGCACATCGTCCTTGGGTACCTGTTCTTGATCTTCTTCACCTGAGATGATAAAAGAGGGTGAGTCCTTATGAACTCAGCGAGGGGGAACGAGAAATACGTTTTGAAACTCATTTTTCGGTTCAATTTATGAAAACTCTTTTTGAGAACATGTCACGTATTACAAATAATAAGGTACGCAATTATAAGAAACAAATCGAGTAACGGATACAAAGTAAGGGAACAGAAATGCCAGTCTTTCCTCCCCAAGGTTCTCTAGGAACCAAGCGAGAGTACTTATACACATAGTAAAAAGGATACGGTGAGCATTTGCTCTCAATATCAATTTCGATTCATTTGGTGCGGCCGACTTCAATAATCCACTTATCGCTCCCAATTGGGTGTACTCCGGATGTACCCCGAAACCTACGACCCAACTCTCCGAGGGTGAAATGCCAAGCGAGAGAGGGAATTGGACCATGGTAGTCACGGTAACACCGGCAAGCCCGATGCCGCCCGGCGTGCGTGAAACACTACCATGCCACACTGAAGGTTGCAACCTTGTATACAATGCCCATTTATGTCATTTAACATTTCACATTAGGAGGTCAACAAAGTAGGTTGCCTCCGAGCAAGTATATGATCACATTTTGACATACTGGCATATAAGGCATTGTAAGAACATATAATCATTTCATATATCCATTTGAAAGCAATTAAACTTTAACGGGCAGCCAAGTAATCATGTTCAAATAAACCATTGAATATCTTTTAACAATTCGCATTAGGAGGACAACAAAGTAGGTTGCCTCCGAGCAATTTCAAGATCACATATTGCCAAGTAAACGAACGAGGCATGCTTGACATGAAATTTTACTTTGTAGAACACATAGAGTCATATGAACATTAAACGGGCAGCCATGTAACACATGCAAGTCAAGCCATATAACTCATTTCAAAGTACACGTAATCAAGTGATACGAATATTCAACATGCAACAACATTTACGTGGGTTCGGTTGCAAGAAAAGCTTATATGACAACATGCAATGGTCAAAATCACATTTGAAGTTATAAAACATTTACGGGCAGCCCACTAAGCATATATTTTCCACACAATAACCAAGAATCAACACTTAGCAAAACTACCTAGTCATTAGGGTTTCCATTTCATGCTTAATCGTGTGATTAAAACCCTAAGTCAACTCAAAATCATTCTCAAGTCATGCATCATTCCATTCAAGCATACTCAAGTACTCAAAACAGTCCACATAACATCCCAACACCACATTCCACACAATTAGAACCACAAAAGGGGTTACAACAATTTTCCAAGCATGTAGCTAAATGAAACCTTTACTGCAATAGGCTGTTTTCCCACAATCAATAGGATAATCAAACAATCTCCAAATTCAGTGAATAAGATTTCAAATTAAATCTTAAGAAGTTAACTGAAATCAGAAACAACCCTTGCATCAATTGGAGTTCAGAATCATTAGTTATGGCCGAAACCGTGAGGTAGCACAAAACTGTCCAGATTTGTACACTTTTCAGAAATTGACATTTTTGAGGTCCTTAGGGTCAGTTTTAGCTTTGGTCCATTTCTGACAAAATTGTCTAGAACTGAAAAACCTAGCAGCACACCAAATTTCATGCATTTTTTACAACATTTAATAAGTCAAATATGGTTCGTTCCACAAGGTCAGTGCATCTGCCAAAACCTGCTTCATTTCTCCAGATTTCCAGATTTGGTCACATTTTAAAGATTTGCCATTTTGAGGACCTTAGAGTCAAAATTAGCTTCGGCCTATTTCTTGGAAAAATGTCCAAAACTGTCCAAACTAGTCACCTACCAATTTTCAAGAATTTTAAACATCATTTTCTTAGCTAAACTTACCTCGAACAGACTGGTCAGAGAGCTGTCATCCATTTCGACTTCACCTAGCATCATTTTCAAGCCAAGATCTTGCCATGCATGGTTGTTTAAGCTTATGAACGACCATATAGCTCAAGTACAGAAGCAAATACACACATTTATGAGCATGCATGTGAAATTTTGAAGAGTTTTCAAAAAGTTTTAACCCTCACCTTTGCAATCAACCCAAAAAAATGCTCAAAACCTTGTTGAAGCTCAAATCTCTTCTTCTTCTTGCTTAGCCGAGATTCCAACTAGCTTTTCTCTATTTTTCCTAGCTTAGTGATCAATCTCTTAGCACATGCATGAGGTTAGAACAAGAAGAAAAGAAATGGAAGCTTAAAAACTCACCAAGGCCGAAAATGGTGACTCAAAATGCTTGCATGTGTGTTTCTTGCATCCTAGCTTGCTTGGGTGAGTTTCTTTGCTTGTGGTTTGTCTTGATGCACCATAGGATGATGAAGATGAGCTAAGAGGTGGAGAGAACTCAGCCAAAACCGAAATGGAGAGAGAGAGAGAGAGGGAGAGAGAGAAAATGTGAGGAAAGTGAGAGAAATGAGAGAAAAATGAGACTTTTGCAATTTTTTGAGCATGTGGTCAGCCTTGGGCATACAAATTCAGACTTTTTTTGTCTTCAAGATGGAATTTTGAAATGTTACCATGGGCATAGGTGGTTTGGTCGAAAATGGTGTGAGAATTGAGGTGGTTTGAGCAATTTTTTTATGCATTTGTGTCATAGTTTGTCTAAGCATGCATAGTTAATTGTATAATTGTTCAAACCTTGTGCAAAAACCATGGTATGGTCGGCCAAAGCATGTGCCAAATCTGAATTTTTGTCATGTTTTGGATGTTATTTAATTGTGTATTGAAAGTGCAAAAAGAATAAAGAATAAGGAATAAAGAATGTCTAGCTTTTTGTGTTATTTTGTCTTCTAGTGAGTTAAATTAGGATTATAATATTGATAGTGGATTTTGTAGGATTGTTTAATAGTCTAGTGCTCCGTGTAAGATGCTCTTTTGATTAGCGTGAAAGCACGCTTTCCTAGGTCTAGGGCACGCACTACGAGGTAGGACACGAACTACGAGACTAACACACGTTTTTCAAGACTAAGGCACATACTTCAAGATAAGTGCACGGATTCTAATGCTAACACACGCAACCCTAGGTGAATGAACGTAGATCAAAATAAGGCACGTAATTCAATGCAATGCACGTAATTCAAGACATGACTCTTAAACCTAGGTTAAGGCACGCAATTCAAGGTTAATGCACACGAAACGAAGAGACACACGCAAATCAAGGTCTCGCACGTAAATTAAGGTCATGACATGTTTATTTAGGTATCACACGTATATCGAGGATTAAGGCACACAATTCTAGGTTAAGGCACTTATAACGAGGCATGCATAAAAACCAAGACAGGGCACTTAATCCTAGGTCGGTCATATAATTTTAGGTCTAAGGCGCGCAAATCGAGGTAGGACACGTTATTCGGGGTTGGGCCTCACAACGTGAACTTTGAAATGAGTTATATGACTTGATTTACATGCGTTACATGGCTGCCCGTTTAATATTCATATAACTCTATGTGCTTTTCAAGTGAAACTGCCTGTCATATCGTGCCTCGCTTGTTTACCTGTCAATGTGCAATCTTATGACTGTTTGGAGGCAACCTACATTGTTGACCTCTAAATGTGATATATTAAATGTTATAAATGTGCATTGCATATGAGGTTGCAACCTTTCATTCTGGCATGGTAGCGTTTACGTATACCGGGCGGCATCGGGCTTGCCGGTGCAACCGTGACTACCATTGTCCAATTCCCTCTCTCGCTTGGGGGCTAGACTTCCTCGGAGAGTTGGGTCGTAGGATTTCGGGGTACATTCGGAGTACACCCATTTGGCGTGATAAGGGGATGAATTGAAGTCGACCGCAACAACTGATACTGGAATTGAACTGAGAGCAAAAGCTCACCGTATCCTTTTCACTATGTGTATAAGTACTCTCGTTTGGTTCCTAGAGGACCTCGAGGAGGAAAGACGTGTAATTGAGTTCTTTTACTGTTATATCACAATATGTACTTGTGATATATGTCATGTTTGCAAAAGGGTTTTCATAAGTTGAACCGAAAAATGAGTTTCAAAACTTATTTCTCATTCCTCCTCGCTGAGTTCATAAGGACTCACTCTCTTTTATCATCTCAGGTGAAGAAGACCAAGAACAGGTACCCGAGGACGACGTGCCTAATGATGATCCCTTGGAATGATTGCTTGCCCTACATGCCTTTCTTGATTATGGCCATTTGTGAACACTATGTTGCTTGGAGACTATTTCATTTCTTATGATGCTTGTATTTGTAATGTAAAAGACCTCCGTTGTAATTTGGGGTCTAATTTTGGTTTGTACTGATAATAACTAGATAGACACTACTATGGTCGTTTTGCTATCGTTACTGGCTAGTATCTATCATAGGATTTATGAAGTATCAGGTAAGGATTAAGTAAAATGAACCTATCCAATTTTAAGCAGGTACTCATTGTTAAGCTAAGATCAACAGGTACTTTTGTAACGAGGATTAACAAACAAACGAGACATAGTATCATGCTAGGTTATTAATCAAACAAGACTTCGAGATAACTAGTAGGCGTTTCGATTGATGGTAAATAGTAATCTTAGTTGGAAATTAAATTTGAGGGGTTTAGAGAACTAGGTCAAACTAAAGAGCCCAAGTATAGCCGTTATGATGCCGGTTTTCCAGAAAAATTGTGGAGTCTAGGCTAAACGTTAAGTGTTAAACTTTCATGAACGATTGAGTACGAGACATGACTTGAATGTTTAGATCACCCCCTAGTCTAACCTTTATAGGCCGGGTTAGGGCGTGAAAGCTGTGCCTGTTTTCGGAGCCCAAAATCGAACGTTTTCATCAGTTTTGGGATACTTTTCTTCTTTTGCGCTATTTTTCCGTCCCAGATTGTACGTTGTGAGCCGCGAAAAAGATGACAACCTAATCCATCACATTTCTATTACGGGAACCCACAGCACCTTGGGCAAGACAACTTCGCTTCAAGTAGAGGCTGGACCCGTAAACCCAAGGCGTGGGGCTTGGGACCAGGTCTCCGTCGCACTGTTGCCTATAACTTTTGATCCGTAAGGAGTTACACGGCGCACAACATGCCGTTGGAAAGCTCCCCGAGAGCTCTACGACGGGGGCAGCAAGCCTGCTTAGCTGCGGCTGTTTTTGGAACCCAAAATCGAACGTTTTCATCAGTTTTGGAACACTTTTATTCTTTTGCACTGTTTTTTAGTCCCGGACCGTACGTCTTGGGCTGCGAAAATGACGACAAGCTAATCCATCATATTTCTATTACCGAATCCCATCGTACCTTGGGCAAGACAACTTTGCTTCACGAAGAGGCTGGGCCCGCAAATCGAGGGCGTGGGGCTTGGGACCAGGTCTTCGTCGCTCCGGTGCCCATAACTTTTGATCCGTAAAGAGTTACGTGGAACACAGCATATCGTTGGAAAGCTCTCCGAGAGCTCTACGATGAAGACAGCAAGCCTGCTCGGCTGTGCCTATTTTTAGAGCCCAAAATCGAACCTTTTCATCAGTTTCGGGACACTTTTCTTCGTTTGCGCTGTTTTTCCTTCCCGGATCGTATGTCGTGAGTCGCAAAAAGGACGACAACCTAATCCATCACATTTCTATTACCGAATCCCATGGCACCTTGGGCAAGACAACTTTGCTTCACGTAGAGGCTGGGCCCGCAAACCGAGGGAGTGGGGCTTAGGACTAGGTTTCCGTCGCTCCGGTGCCCATAACTTTTGATCCGTAAGGAGTTACGTGGCACACAACATACCGTTGGAAAGCTCACCGAGAGCTCTACGACGGGGGAGGTATGCCTGCCAGGCTGCACCTATTTTTGGAGCCCAAAATTGAACATTTTTATCAGTTTCGGGACACTTTTCTTCTTTTGTGCTACTTTTTCATCCCGGATCGTACGTCGTGAGCTGCGAAAAGGATGACAACTTAATCCATCACATTTCTATTACCGAATCCTATGGCACCTTGGGCAAGACAACTTCGCTTCACGTAGATGCTGGGCCCGCAAAACGAGGGCGTGGGGCTTGGGACCAGGTCACCGTCACTCCGGTGCCCATAACTTTTGATCCGTAAGGAGTTACGCAGCACACAACGTACCATTGGAAAGCACTCCGAGAGCTCTACGACGGGGTCGGCAAGACTGCACGGCTGTGCCTATTTTCGGAGCCCAAAATTGAACGTTTTCATCAATTTTGGGACACTTTTCTTCTTTTGCGCTGTTTTTCGGTCCCGGATCGTACGTCGTGAGTCGCAAAAAGGACGACAACCTAATCCATCACATTTCTATTACCGAATTCCACGGCACCATGGGCAAGACAACTTCACTTCACGTAGAGGGTGGGCCTACAAACTGAGGGCGTGGGGCATGGGACCAGGTCTCCGTCGCTCCGGTGCCCATAACTTTTGATCAGTAAGGAATTATATGGCGCACAGCATACCGTTTGAAATCTCTCCAAGTTCTCTACGACGGGGGCTGCAAGCCTGCCTAGCTGCGCCTATCTTCGGAGCCCAAAATCGAACGTTTTCGTCACTTTCGGGACACTTTTCTTCTTTTGTGCTTTTTTTTAATCACGGATCGTACGTCGTGTGCCGCGAAAAGGACGACAACTTAATCTATCACATTTCTATTGTGGAATCCCACGACACCTTGGACAAGACAACTTTGCTTCACTTAAATGCTGGGCCCACAAACCGAGGGCGTGGAGCTTAGGAATAGGTCTCCGTCGCTCCGGTGCCCATAACTTTTGATCCGTAAGGAGTTACGTGGCGCACAGCATACCGTTGGAAAGCTCTCCAAGAGTTCTACGACGGGGGCGGCAGGCCTGCCCGGCTGCGCCTATTTTCGAAGCCTAAAATTGAACGTTTTCATCACTTTCAGGATACTTTTCTTCTTTTGCACTGTTTTTTCATCCCGGATCGTACGTCGTGAGCCGCGAAAAGGACGACAACCTAATCTATCACATTTCTATTACAGAATCCCATGGAACCTTGGGAAAGGCAACTTAACTTCACGTAGATGCTGGGCCCGTGAACTGAGGGCGTGGGGCTTGGGACTAGGTCTTCGTAACTCCGGTGCCCATAACTTTTGATCCGTAAAGAGTTACGCGGTCCACAGCGTTCCATTGGAAAGCTCTTCGGGAGCTCTATGATGGGGGTGGTAAGACTGCTCTGCTGCGCATATTTTCGTAGCCCAAAATCGAACGTTTTCATCAATTTCACGACACTTTTCTTCTTTTGCGCTATTTTTTAGTCCCGGATCGTACGTCGTGAGCCGTGAAAAAGATGACAACCTAATCCATCACATTTCTATTACCGAATCCCACTGCGCCATGGGCAAGACAACTTCGCTTCACGTAAAGGGTAGGCCCACAAATTGAGGGCGTAGGGCATGGGACCAGGTCTCTGTCGCTCCGGTGCCCATAACTTTTGATCCGAAAATAGTTACGCGGTGCACAACATCCCATTGGAAAGCTCTACGAGATCTCTACAACGGGGGTAGCAAGCCAGTTTGGTTGTGCCTAGTTTAGGAGCCCAAAAATCGAACGTTTTCATCAGTTTTCATATATTTTTCTTCTTTTGCTCTGTTTTTTCATCCCAGATCGTACGTCGTGAGTTGTGAAATGGACGACAACCTAATCCATCATATTTCTATTACCGAATCCCACGGCACCTTGGGGAAGACAACTTTGCTTCACATAGAGGCTGGGCCCGCAAACTAAGGGCGTGGGGCTTAGGACCTAGTCTCCGTCACTCCGGTGCCCATAGCTATTGATCCGTAAGGAGTTAAACGGCGCACAACATACCATTGGAAAGCTCTCCGAGACCTCTACGACGGGGGTAGCAAGACTGCACGGCTGCTCCTATTTTTGGAGCCCAAAATTGAACATTTTCATCAATTTTGGTACCCTTTTCTTCTTTTGCGTTGTTTTTCCGTCTCGGATCGTACGTCGTGAGCCACGAAAAGGACGACAACCTAATCTATCACATTTCTATTATCGAATCCCATGGCACCTTAGGCAAGACAACTTTACCTCACGTAGAGGGTGGGCCCACAAACCGAGGGCGTGGGGCTTGGGACCAGGTCTCCGTCACTCCGGTGCCCATAACTTTTGATTCGGAAAGGGTTACGCAGTGCACAACATACCATTGGAAAGCTCTACAAGAGCTCTACGATGGTGGTAGCAAGCATGCTTGGTTGCGCCTACTTTTGGAGCCCAAAATAGAACGTTTTCATCAGTTTTCAAACACTTTTCTTCTTTTGCGCTATTTTTCCGTCCCGAATCGTACATCGTAAGCCGTGAAAAGGACGACAACCTAATCCATCATATTTCTATTACCGAATCACATGGCACATTGGGCAAGACAACTTTGCTTCACGTAGTGGCTGGGCTAGCAAACCGAGGGCGTGGGGCTTGGGACCAGGTCTCCGTCACTCCGGTGCCCATAACTTTTGATCCATAAGGAGTTACCCGACGCACAACATACCGTTGGAAAGCTCTCCGAGAACTCTACGACGGGGGCAGTAAGACTACACGATTGTGCCTATTTTGGAGCACAAAATCGAACGTTTTCATCAGTTTGGGGATAATTTTATTCTTTTACTCTGTTTTTCAATCCAGATCGTACGTCGTGAGCCGCGAAAAGGATGACAACCTAATCCATCACATTTCTATTACCGAATCCCACCACACCTTGGGCAAGACAACTTTGCTTCACGTAGAGGTTGGACACGCAAACCGAGGGCGTAGGGCTTGGGACCAGATCTCTATCGCTCCGGTGCCCATAACTTTTGATCCTTAAAGAGTCACGCGGCGCACGGGGGCAGCAAGCTTGGTCAGCTATGCCTGTTTTCGGAGTCCAAAATCGAACGTTTTCATCAATTTTGGGATACTTTCCTTCTTTTGTGCTATTTTTCTGTCCCAGATTGTACGTTGTGAGCCGTGAAAAGGATGACAACCTAATCCATCACATTTCTATTATGGAATCCCACGGCACCTTGGGCAAGACAACTTTGTTTCACGTAGTGGCTGGACCCGTAAATCGAGGGCGTGGGGCTTGGGACTAGGTCTCCGTCGCTCTGGTGCCCATAACTTTTGATCTATAAGGAGTTACGCGGCGCACAGCATAGCGATGGAAAGCTCTCCGAGAGTTCTACGACGGGGGCAACAAGCCTGCTCGGCTCCAACTATTTTCAGAGGCCAAAATTGAATATTTTCATTAGTTTTGAGACACTTTTATTTTTTTGCGCTATTTTTCCAGCATGGATCGTACGTCGTGAGCTGCAAAAAGGATGACCACCTAATCCATCACATTTCAATTACCGAATCCCATGGCACCTTGGGCAATACAACTTCACTTCACGTAGAGGCTGGGCCCGCAAACTGAGGGTGTGGGGCTCGGGACCAGGTCTCCGTCGCTCGAGTACCCATAACTTTTGATCCGTAAGGCATTACGCGGTGCACAGCACACCGTTGGAAAGCTCTCTGAGAGCTTTACAACGGGGGTAGCAAGCCTGCTCAGTTGTGCCTATTTTCGGAGCCCAAAATCGAATGTTTTCATCAGTTTCAGGATACTTTTCTTCTTTTGCGATGTTTTTTCATCCCGGATCGTACGTCGTGAGCCGCAAAATGGACGACAACCTAATCCATCACATTTCTATTACCTAATTCCATGGCACATTGGGCAAGACAACTTCGCTTCACGTAGAGGCTGGGCCCGCAAATCGAGGGCGTGGGGCTTGGGACCAGGTCTCCGTCGAAACGGTGCCCATAACTTTTGATCAATAAGGAGTCACGCGGCGCACAACATACCGTTGGAAAGCTCTCCGAGAGCTCTACGACGATTGCATCAAGCCTACTCAGCTGCGCCTATATTCGGAGCCAAAAATCGAGCGTTTTCATAAGTTTCGGCATACTTTTCTCCTTTTGCAAGGTTTTTCCGTCCCGGATCGTACGTCGTGAGCTACGAAAAAGACAATAACCTAATCCATCACATTTCTATTAACGAATCCCATGGTACCTTGGGCAAGACAATTTCACTTCACGTAGAGGCTAGGCCCACAAACCGAGGGCGTGGGGCTTCGGACCAGGTCTCTATCGCTCCGGTATCCATAACTTTTGATCTATAAGTAGTTACGCGGCGTACAACATATCGTTAGAAAGCTCTCAGAGAGCTCTACAACGGGGGCAGCAAGCCTCCCCAGCTGCGCCTATTTTCGGATGCCAAAATCGAATGTTTATTATCAATTTTGGGACACTTTTCTTCTTTTGCGCTATTTTTTTATCCCGGATCGTACGTCGTGAGCAGCGAAAAAAGACGACAACGTAATCTATCACATTTCTATTATCAAATCCCACGACACCTTAGGCAAGACAACTTCGTTTCACGTAGAGGCTGGGCCTGCAGACCGAGGGCGTGGGGCTTGGGACCAGGTTTCCGTCACTCCGGTGCCCATAACTTTTGATCTGTAAGGAGTTACGCAATGCACAGCGTACCATTGGAAAGCTCTCCAAGAGCTTTACGACGGGGGCAGTAAGACTGCACGGCTGCGCCTATTTTCAGAGCAAAAAATTGAAAGTTTTCATCAGTTTCGGGATACTTTTCTTCATTTGCACTATTTTTTCGTCCCAGATCGAACGTCGTGAGCTGCAAAAATGACGACAACCTAATCCATCACATTTCTATTACCGAATCCCATGACACCTTGGGCAAGACAACTTCGCTTCACGTAGAGGGTGGGCCCACAAACCGAGGGCGTAGGGCCTCAAACTAGGTCTCTGTCGCCCCGATATCCATAACTTTTGATCTGAAAAGAGTTACGCGCCGCAGAGCATACCGTTGGAAAGCCTCTGAGAGCTCTACGACGAGGGCAGCAAGCCTGTTCGGCTGCGCCTATTTTCGGCGTCGCTCCAGTGCCCATAACTTTTGATCCGTAAGGAGTCACGTGGCGCATAGCATACCGTTGGAAAGCTCTGCCGGAGTTCTATGACAGGGGCACCAAGACTGCATAGCTGTGCCTGTTTTCAGAGCCCAAAATTGATCGTTTTCATCAATTTTTGGACACTTTACTTCTTTTGCGATGTTTTTCCGTCCTAGATCGTACGTCGTGAGCCGTGAAAAGGACGACAACCTAATCCATCATATTTCTATTACCGAATCCCATGGTAGCTTAGGCAAGACAACTTCGTTTCGTATGGAGGCTAGGCTCGCAAACCGAGGGAGTGGGGCTTGGGACTAGGTCTCCGTCGCTCCGGTGCCCGTAACTTTTGATCCGTAAGGAGTCACGTGGGGCACAGCATACCGTTGGAAAGCTCTGCGGGTGTTCTATGATGGGGGCAGCAAGACTGCCCAACTGTGTTTATTTTCGGAGCCCAAAATTGAACGTTTTCATCAGTTTCGGGACACTTTTTTTCTTTTGCATTATTTTTTCGTCTTGGATCGTACGTCGTGAGCCGCGAAAAGGATGATAACCTAATCCATCACATTTCTATTACCGAATCCCACCGCACCTTGGGCAAGACAACTTCGCTTCATGTAGAGCCTGGGCCCGCAAACCGTGGGTGTGGGGCTTAGGACCAGGTCTCCGTCGCTCCGGTGCCCATAGCTTTTGATCCGTAAGGAGACACGTGGCGCACAACATACCGTTGGAAAGCTCTGCAAGAGCTCTACGATGAAGGCAGCAAGCCTGCTCGGCTGTGCCTGTTTTTGGAGCCCAAAATTGAACGTTTTCATCAGTTTTGGAATACTTTTCTTCTTTTTCGCCATTTTTTCATCCCAGATTGTACGTCGTATGCGGCGAGAAGGACGACAACCTAATCCATCACATTTCTCTTACGAAATCCCATTGCACCTCAGGCAAGACAACTTCACTTCACGTAGAGGCTGGGCCTGTAAACCGAGGGTGTGGGGCTTGGGACCAGGTTTCCGTCGCTCCAGTGCCCATAACATTTGATCCGTAAGGAGTTATGTAGCGCACAACATACAGTTGGAAAGCTCTCCGAGATCTTTACGATGGGGGCAGCAAGCCTGTTCGGCTGCGCCTGTTTTGGCGCCCAAAATTGAATGTTTTCATCAGTTTTGGGATACTTTTCTTCTTTTGCACAATTTTTCTATCCCGGATCGTACGTCCTGAGCCGCGAAAAGGATGACAACCTAATCCATCACATTTCTATTACTGAATCCCACCACACCTTGGGCGAGACAACTTCGCTTCACGTAGAGGCTGGGCCCACAAGCCGAGGGTATGGGGCTTGGGACCAAGTCTCCATCGCTCTGGTGCCCATAACTTTTGATCCGTAAGGAGTTATGTGGCGCACAGTATACTGTTGGAAAGCTCTGCGAGAGCTCTATGACGAGGGCAGCAAGGGTGCTCAGCTGCACCTATTTTCAGAGCCCAAAATCGAACGTTTTCATTAGTTTTGGGATACTTTTCTTCTTTTGCGCTATTTTTCCATCCTTGTACGTCGTGAGCCGCTAAAAGGACGACAACCTAATCCATCTCATTTCTATTACCGAATCCCATGGTACCTTGGGCAAGACAACTTTGCTTCACGTAGAGGCTGGGCCCCTAAATCGAGGGCGTGCGGCTTGGGACTAGGTCTCCGTCGCTCCGGTGCCCATAACTTTTGATCCGTATAGACTTACGCAGCTCACAGCATACCGTTGGAAAACTATCTGAGAGCTTTACGACAGGGGCAGCAAGCCTGCTCGGTTGTGCCTGTTTTTGGAGCCCAAAATCGAACATTTTTATTAGTTTTGGTATACTTTTCTTCTTTTGCGCTGTTTTTCCATCCCGGACCATACGTCGTGTGCCGTGAAAAAGACGACAACATAATTCATCACATTTCTATTACCGAAGCCCACCGCACCTTGGGCGAGATGACTTCGCTTCACGTAGAGGCTCGGCCCGTAAACCGAGGGCGTGGGGCTTGGGGCCAGGTCTCCGTTGCTCTGGTGCCCATAACCATTGATCTGTAAGGAGTTACGTGGCGCACAGTATACCGTTGGAAAGCTCTGCGAGAGCTCTATGACGGGGGCAGCAAGGCTGCTCGGCTGCGCCTATTTTCAGAGCCCAAAATCAAACATTTTCATCAGTTATGGGAAACTTTCCTTCTTTTGCGTTGTTTTTCCGTCCTTGTACGTTGTAAGCCCCGAAAAGGACAACAACCTAATCTATCACATTTCTATTACCGAATCCCACGGCACCTTGGGCAAGAAAACTTTGCTTCACGTAGAGGCTGGGCCCCTAAACCGAGGGCGTGGGGCTTGGGACCAGGTCCCCGTCGCTCCGGTGCCCATAACTTTTGATCCGTAAGGAGTCACGCAGTGGATAGCATACCGTTGGAAAGCTCTGCGAGAGCTCTACGATAGGGGCGGCAAGGCTGCTGGGTTGAGCCTATTTTCAGAGCCCAAAATTGAATGTTTTCATTAGTTTCAGGATACTTTTCTTCTTTTGTGATGTTTTTCCGTCCCAGATTATACGACGTAAGCTGCGAAAAGGGCGACAACCTAATCCATCAAATTTCTATTAACGAATCCCACGGCACCTTGGGCAAGACAACTTTGCTTCACGTAGAGGCTGGGCCCGTAAACTGAGGGCGTAGGGCTTGGGACAAGTCTCCGTCGCTCCGGTGCCCATAACTTTTGATCTGTAAGGAGTTACGCAGCGCCCAACATATCGTTGGAAAGCTCTCCGAGAGCTCTACGACGGAGGCAGCAAGCCCACTCGACTATGCCTGTTTTTGGAGCCCAAAATCAAAATGTTTTCATCAGTTTCGAGACACTTTTCTTCTTTTGCGATGTTTTTCCGTCCCGGATCGTACGTCGTGAGCCGCAAAAAGGACGACAACCTAATCCATCACATTTCTATTACTGAATCCCATGGCACCTTGGGCAAGACAACTTCACTTCACGTAGAGGCTAGACCCGCAAACCGAAGGCGTGGGGCTTGGGACCAGGTCTCCGTCACTCTGGTGCCCATAACTTTTGATCCGTAAGAAGTTACGCGGCGTACAGTATACCGTTGGAAAGCTCTCCGAGAGCTCTACAATGATAGTAGCAAGCCTGCTTTGCTGCGCCTATTTTCGAATCCCAAAATCAAATGTTTTCATCAGTTTCTGGATACTTTTCTTCTTTTGTGCTGTTTTTCCGTCCTGGATCGTACGTCGTGAGCCATGAAAAGGACGACAACCTAATCCATCACATTTCTATTACTGAATCCCACTGTACCTTGGGCAAGACAACTTCACTTCACGTAGAGGCTAGGCCCGGAAACCGAAGGCGTGGGGCTTGGGACTAGGTCTCCCTCACTCCGGAGCCCATAACTTTTGATCCATAAGGAGTTACGCGGCGTACAGCATACCGTTGGAAAGCTCTCCGAGAGCTCTACAACAGGAGTCGCAAGCCTGCTATGCTGCGCCTGTTTTTGAATCCCAAAATCAAACGTTTTCATCAGTTTCGGGATACTTTTCTTCTTTTGCGCTGTTTTTCTGTCCCGGATCTTACGTCGTGAGCCGCGAAAAGGACGATAACCTAATCCATTACATTTCTATTACCGAATACCACCGTACCTTGGGCGAGACAACTTCACTAAACGTAGAGGCTGGGCCTGCAAACCGAGGGCGTGGGGCTTGGGACCAGGTCTCCGTCACACTGGTGCCCATAACTTTTGATCCCTAAGGAGTTACGTGGCGCACAGCATACCGTTGGAAAGCTCTGCAAGAGCTCTACGACGAGGGTAGCAAGGCTGCTCAGCTTCACCTATTTTCGAAGCCAAAAATTGAACGTTTTCATCAATTTCGGGATACTTTTCTTCTTTTGTGCTATTTTTCCATCCCAGATTGTACGTCGTGAGCCGCGAAAAGGATGACAACCTAATCCATCACATTTCTATTACCGAATCCCATGCCACCTTGGGCAAGACAACTTCGCTTCACGTAGAGGCTGGGCCCATAAACCGAAGGAGTGGGGCTTGGGACCAGGTCTCTGTCGCTCCGATGCACATAACTTTTGATCCGTAAGGAGTTACGCGGCGCACAGCATACTGTTGGAAAGCTCTCTGAGAGCTCTACGATGGGGGCAACAAGCCTACTCGGCTGTGCTTATTATCGGGGCCCAAAATCAAATGTCTTCATCAGTTTTGGGATACTTTTCTTCATTTGCGATATTTTTTCATCCCGGATCGTACGCCGTGAGCCGCAAAAAGGACGACAAACTAATCCATCACATTTCTATTACCGAATCCCACAGCACCTTGGGCAAGACAACTTCACTTCACGTAGAGGCTAGGCCCGCAAACCGAAGGCGTGGGGCTGGGACCAGGTCTCCATTACTCTGGTGCCCATAACTTTTGATCCGTAGGGAGTTACGCGGCGTATAGCATACCGTTGGAAAGCTCTCCGAGAGCTCTACAACGAGAGTAGTAAACCTACTCAGCTGCGCCTGTTTTCGAAGCCAAAATCAAACATTTTCATCAGTTTCGGGATACTTTTCTTCTTTTGCGCTGTTTTTTCATCCCGGATCGTACGTCGTGAGCCGTGAAAAGGACGACAACCTAATTCATCACATTTCTATTACTGAATCCCACGGCATTTTTGGCAAGACAACTTTGCTTCACGTAGAGGCTGGGCCCGTAAACCGAGGGCGTGGGGCTTGGGACCAGATCTCCATCGCTCTGGTGCCCATAACTTTTTATCCGTAAGGAGTTACGCGGTGCACAGCATACCGTTGGAAAGCTCTTCGAGAGCTCTACGACGGCGGCAGCAAACCTGCTCGGTTACGCCAGTTTTCATACCCCAAAATCAAATGTTTTCATCAGTTTTGGGACACTTTTCTTCTTTTGCGCTGTTTTTCCGTCTCGGATCGTATGTCGTGAGCCGCGAAAAGGACGACAGCCTAATCCATCACATTTCTATTACTGAATCCCATGGCACCTTGGGCAAGACAACTTTACTTCACGTAGAGGCTAAGCCCGCAAACTGAAGGCATGGGGCTTGGGACAAGGTCTCCGTTACTCTGGTGCCCATAACTTTTGATCGTAAGGAGTTACGCGGCGTACCGCATACCGTTGGAAAGCTCTCCGAGAGATCTACAATAGGAGTAACAAGCCTGCTAAGCTGTGCCTATTTTGGAAGCCCAAACTCAAATGTTTTCATCAGTTTCGGGAGACTTTTCTTCTTTTGCGCTGTTTTTCCTTCCTGGATTGTACGTCGTGAGCTGCGAAAAGGACGACAACCTAATCCATCATATTTCTATTATCGAATCCCACGGCATATTGGGCAAGACAACTTCGCTTCACGTAGAGGTTGGGCCCGCAAATCGAGGGCGCGGGGCTTTGGACCAAGTCTCCGTCGCTCCGGTGCCCTTAAGTTTTGATTAATAAGGAGTCACGCGGCGCACATCATACCGTTGAAAAGCTCTCAGAGAGCTCCACGACGGGGACAACAAGCCTGCTCAGCTGTGCCTATTTTCAGAGCCCAAAATTGAATGTTTTCATCAGTCATGGGTCGAAGAGATTTCACCGGGAGTTCCATCATTTCATCTACGAAAGAAGTGAAGTCCTTGAGAAAAGGGTGTAGTGGATACTTAGCTTACCTCATTAACAAGCCGTCGGACAAAGCTAATTAGGAGGAGATGCCAGTGATCAAAGACTACGCGGATGTGTTTCCAGAAGAATTGCCCAGTTTACCCCCAAATCGGGAGATCGAGTTCATTATAGAGTTACTGTCTGGCACCCATCCGATATCTAAAGCCCCCTATCGTATGGCACCAGCCGAGCTACAAGAATTGAAGGACCAATTGCAAGGATTGTTGAAGAAGGGGTTTGTTCAACCAAGTTCTTCTCCGTGGGGTGCACCAGTTCTATTTGTAAAGAAGAAAGACGGAACGCTGAGGCTATGCATCGATTACTGAGGATTAAACCAAGTGACTGTCAAGAATAAATACCCACTTCCACTGATCGATGAGTTGTTTGATCAACTTCAAGGAGCCAAAGTGTATTCGAAACTCGACTTGAGGCAAGGGTACTATCAGTTGCGCATCAAAAAGGAGGATGTGCCTAAAACGACTTTCAGGACAAGATATTGGCATTATGAATATGTGGTGATGCCATTTGGACTAACTAATGCCCCTGCAGCTTTTATGGACTTGATGCACAGGGTGTTTCAACCCTATTTGGACCAATTTGTGGTGATCTTCATTGATGATATTTTGGTATACTCAAAATCCAAGGCTAAGCATGAACAACATCTGCAGTTGGTACTGTAAAAACTTCGAGAGCATCAATTGTATACAAAGTTTAGCAAGTGCGAATTTTGGTTGCAACAGATTACATTTTTGGGTCATATCATATCCCAAGAGGGAATAGCAGCTGATCTAGCAAAGATAGAAGCAGTGATGTCTTAGAAGAAGCCGGAAAATGTTACGGAGATTCGGAGTTTTCTTGGTCTAGCTGGCTATTATCGGAGGTTCGTGAAGGATTTCTCAAAGATTGCAGGACCGCTTACAAAGCTCACTCAAAAGAAAACAAAGTTCGTGTGGGATGATAAGTGTGAGAACAGCTTCCAAGAATTGAAGAAAAGATTAACTACCGCACCTGTTCTTGCATTGCCTGAAAGGAGTCAAGGTTTTGTAATCTATAGCGATGCTTCGAAGGAAGGACTAGGTTGTGTGTTGATGCAAAATGGCACAGTGATTGCGTATGCTTCTAGGAAACAAAAGCCGTATGAATTGAACTACCCGACGCATGATTTGGAGTTAGCGGCTATTGTGTTTGCACTCAAGAAATGGAGGCACTATCTGTGGGGTAACAAGTTCGAGGTGTTTACTGATCACAAGAGCTTGAAATACTTGTTCTCACAAAAAGAGTTGAACATGAGGCAAAGACGGTGGATGGAGCTTTTGGATGATTATAATTGCACAATCAATTATGTGCCCGGTAAAGCAAATGTAGTTGCAGATGCCTTAAGTAGGATAGCGAGCATGGCAAAACTGGAAGTCAAGGTACAGGAGTTGTTGGAGGAAGCATTTTGGTGGAAACTACAATTGACTCGGAAAGGGTTACTTTTTGCCACTACACAAGTTCAATCGACCTTGTTGTCTGAATTACGAGAGGCTCAACAGAAGGACCAACAATTCCAGAAGATTAAAGAAAGCAACATAGATTTCAAGTTTCATGATGATGGTATTTGGAGGTTTAGGAATCGGATTTGTGTTCCTAATAAACCAGAGCTGAAAAAGAAGATTCTTGAAGAAGCCCATAATTCAAGATACAATATTCACCCCGGAGGAACAAAGACGTACCGGGATTTGAAGCAACACTATTGGTGGAATAACATGAAGGGAGAAATTGCGGAGTTTGTGGCACGGTGTTTGACTTGTCAGAGAGTCAAAGTGGAACATCAACGACCAGCAGGTTTACTTTAGCCGTTGGAGATTCCTCAATGGAAATGAGAACATATAACTATGGACTTTGTTATGGACCTGCCCAGGTCACAAAAGGGTCATGACGCCGTTTGGGTCATAGTGGATAGATTGACTAAGTCAGCACACTTCTTACCGACGAACAAGGAAGATAGTCCTGAGAAATTAGGAGATATGTATGTGGCGGAGATTGTAAGATTGCGCGGGATGCCTGTGAGTATTGTATCGAATAGGGATCCTCGTTTTACTTCCCGATTTTAGAAGAAATTGCAAGAAGCTTTGGGAACGAAGTTGAGTTTCAGCACGGCTTATCACCCTCAGACTGATGGACAATCGAAGAGAACTATTCAGATTCTGGAGGATATGCTGAGGGCGTGTGTTTTAGACTTCGGGAAAGGTTGGGAGAAATATCTGTCTCTAGCGGAGTTCGCTTATAATAATAGTTATCAGGCCACTATCGGGATGGCCCCATTTGAGGCGTTGTATGGACATAAGTGTCGATCCCCAATTTACTGGGATGAAGTAGGTGAAACGAAGACTTTTGACCCGACCCTTTTACCTGAACTTATGAAGACTATGGATAATATTCACCTCATCCGGAAACGGATGCTTACCGCCCAAAGCAGGCAGAAAATTTATGCAGACCGACGGAGACGGAGCCTAGAGTTTGAGGTTGGCGACAAGGTGTTCTTGAAGATATCACCCCGGAGGGGACTGATTAAACACGGCAAGGGTGGAAAGTTGAGCCCGAGATTTGTAGGACCATTTGAGATAATTGAGAAGGTTGGCAAATTGGCGTATCGCCTGGCACTACCCCAAAACCTCTCCAATATTCACGACGTCTTTCATGTTTCAATGCTGCGGAAGTATCACCCTGATCCATCGCATATCTTGGAGCCAGAGCCTTTGTAGCTTCGGGAGAACTTGTCTTATGAAGAGAAGCCCATTTGGATCCTAGACCAACAAGATCGGGAGTTGCGCATCAAATCTAAACCGATGGTGAAAGTGTTGTGGGATCATCATGGAGTTGAAGAAGCAACATGGGAAAGGCGAGACCAGATGGAGCAACAGTATCCAGCTTTATTTCAAAGGTAATATTGAATTTCGGGATGAAATTCTTTTAAGGAGGGAAGGATGTGAGGCCTGACCTCGATTTACGTGCAATACCTCATAGTACGTGCCCTAGACCTAGGAAAGCATGCCCTCATGCTAATCAAGAAAGCATCTAACACGAAGCACTAGATCAATAATTAATCCTACAAATCCCACTAACTAATATTAAAATGCTAAGTCAATGCACTAGAAGACGAAATTGCACCAAAAGCTAGACATTCTTTATTCTTTATTCTTTGTTCTTTGCATATCCCAAACACACAATAAAATAAGCCTTGAACAAGACAAAAAAATTCAGATTTGAACACCTCTTTGGCCGACCACCTTGTGTGCATTGTGCTTGCTTTGCATAATTCAAATTGAACCTAGACAATTCTATGACAACTAATGACACAAAGCAATAAAAAATAGCTCAAAAACTCTACCAAGCTCCACCAATCTCGACATAAGCTCCTTGCCCATGCTAAACACTTCAAATTGTACTCCTTGAAGACACAAAAATCTGAAATTGCAAAGCTTAAGGCTGACACATGCTTCAAACCTTGCAAAAGCTTTTTATTTTTCTTTCATTTCTCTCATTTCCTCTCATTCTTCTCTCTCCCTCTCATCCTTCTCTCTCTCTCTCGGCCTTGGCTGAGTTTCTACACTCCTTAGCTTATCTTCATCACTCCATGGTTCATCAAGGCATGCAAGACGCTAGGGAGCTCGACTAAGCAAGCTAGGTTGCAAGAAACACACATGCAGCTCTTTGAATCTCCATTTCGGCTTAGGTGAGTTTGCTAGCTTCCATTTCTTTTCTTCTTGTTCTAACCACATGCACCTACTAAGAACTTGGTTACTAAGCTAGGAAATTTGAGAAAAATTGAGTGGTGTCTCGGCTAAGCAAGGAAAAAGGTCAACTTTGTGCTTCACCAAGAGTCTTGTGCATCTTCTTGTTGTTTTGCTAAGGTGAGGGCTAAAACTTCTTGAAAATCTTTCAAAAACCCACTTGCATGCCCTTAAATGTCTATCTTTACTTCTGTACTTGAGATATATGTGTGTTCATGAGCTTTTATAAACATGCATGGCAAGATATTTGGCTAAAATGTTATGTTGGATGAAATCGTGTATGGGACAGTTTTCTGCCTTGTTGGTGCGATGTGATTTTGGCTAGGTAAATGATGTTTAAAATGCGTGAAAATTGGTAGGTAACTAGTTTTGCCAGTTCTGAACATTTTCATAGAAATAGGCCAAAGATAATTTTGACTTTAAGGTCCCAAAATGGCAAATTATTAAAATGTGTCCAAATCTGGAAAGTCTGGAAAAATGAAGCAGGTTTTGGCAGATTCACTGACCTTGTAGAATGAACCAGGTTTTACTTAGTAAATGACATTAAAAATGCATGATATTTGGTGAGTTTCTATATTTTCAGTTTTGGACATTTTTGTCAGAAATGGACTAAGGCTAAATCTGACCCTAAGGCCCTCAAAAACGACAAGTATTGAAATGTGTGCAAATCTGGACAGTTTTGTGCAGTCTCACTGTTTTGGCTATAACTATTGAACCCGAACTCCAAATGATGCGAGGTTTGTTTCTGAATTTAGTTCACTTCCTAAGCTTTAATTTTACATCTTATTCACTGTAATTGGAGATTGTTTGCTTGTCTTAATGATTGTGAGAAAACAGTCTATTGCAGTGAGGGTTTCACTTAGTGATATGCTTAGAAAAATTATTGTAGCTTCTCTCGTTGTATTAAATGCTTGGGATTGTGGCATTGAGATGTTGTGTGGACTGTTTTGAATACTTGAGGGTGTTTGAATTAATCAATGCATGGCTTGAGTTTAAATACGAGATGACTTGGGGCTTAATCGCACGGGTAAGCACGAATTGAAACCCTAGTGATTAGGTAAATTCGCTAAGTGTTGATCCTATGAATATCGTGTTTAATTATGTAATTAGTAGGCTGCCCGTAGTTGCCCTCGTAGCCCTCGTAGCCCTAAACATGATTTCGATGATTACATGTTGACAAGTAGGCCTTTCTTGCACCCGGTCCCACGTAGATGTCGTTGCATGATGAATAATCTTATTATTTGATTACGTGAACTTTGAAATGAGTTATATGACTTGATTTACATGCGTTACATGGCTGCCCGTTTAATGTTCATATAACTCCATGTGCCTTTCAAGTGAAATTACTTGTCTTATCGTGCCTCGCTTGTTTACTTGTCAATGTGCAATCTTATGACTAACCTACTTTGTTTTCCTCCTAATGTGATATATTAAATGTCATAAATGTGCATTGCATACAAGGTTGCAACCTTTCATTCTGGCGTGGTAGCGTTCACGCACACCGGGAGGCATCGGGTTTGCCGGTGCAACCGTGACTACCATTGTCCAATTCCCTCTCTCGCTTGGGGGCTAGACTTCCTCGGAGAGTTGGGTCGTAGGATTTCGGGATATATCCGGAGTACACCCATTTGGCGTGATAAGGGGATGATTTGAAGTCGACCGCAACAACTGATACTGACATGAACTGAGAGCAAAAGCTCACCGTATCCTTTTGACTATGTGTATAAGTACTCTCGCTTGGTTCCTAGAGGACCTCGGGGAAGAAAGACGGGTAATTGTGTTCCTTTACTTTTATATCGTGTTATGTACTTACTTGTGATATATTCATGCTTGCAAAAAGGGTTTTCATAAGTTGAACCGGAAAATGAGTTTCAAAACCTATTTCTCATTTCCCCTCGCTGAGTTCATAAGGACTCACCCTATTTTATCATCTCAGGTGAAGAAGATCGAGAACAGGTACCCGAGGACGACGTGTCTAACGATGATTCCTTGGAATGATTGCCTGTCCTATGTGCTTTGCTTGATTATGGCCATTGTGAACACTATGCTGCTAGAAGACTATTTCTTTTCATGTTGCTTGATGTTTGTAATGTAAAAGACCCCCGTTGTAATTTGGGGTCTAATTTTGGCTTGTACTAATAATAACTAGACATACACTACTATGGTCGTTTTGCTATCGTTACTGGTTAGTATCTATCATAGGATTATGAAGTATCAGGTAAGGACTAAGTAAAATGAACCTATCCAATCCTAAGCAGGTACCCATTGTTAAGCTAAGATCAACAGATACTCTTGTAACGAGGATTAACAAACAAACAAGACATAGTATCATGCTAGGTTATTAATCAAACGAGACATCGAGATAACTAGTAGGCGTTTCAATTGGTGGTAAATAGTAATCTTAGTTGGAAATGAAATTTGAGGCGTTTAGAGAACTATGTCAAACTAAAGAGCCCAATTACAGCCGTTACGATGCCGGTTTTCCGGAAAAATTATGGAGTCTAGGCTAAACATTAAGCGTTAAACTTTCATGAACAACTAAGCACGAGACATGACTTGAATGTTTAGATCACACCCTAGTCTAACCTTTATAGGCAGGGTTGGGGCGTGACAACTTCGCTTCACGTAGAGGCTAGGCCCGCAAACCGAGGGCGTGGGGCTAGGGACCAAGTCTCCGTTACTCCGGTGCCCATAACTTTTTATCCGTAAGGAGTTACGCGCCACATAGCATAACGTTGGGAAGCTCTCTGAGAGTTCTACGACGAGGGTAAAAAGGTTGCACGGCTGCGCCTATTTTCGAATACCAAAATCGAACATTTTCATCAGTTTTGGGACACTTTTCTTCTTTTGTACTGTTTTTCTGTCCCGGATCGCACGTCGTGAGCCACAAAAAGGACGACAACCTAATCCATTGCATTTCTATTACCGAATCCCACAACACCTTGGGCAAGATTATTTCGCTTAACGTAGAGGCTGGGCACGCAAACCGAGGGCGTGGGGCTCGGGACCAAGTCTCTGTCGCTTCGGTGCCCATAACTTTTGATTCGAAAAGAGTTATGCAGCGCACAGCATATAGTTGGAAAGCTCTCCGAGAGCTCTAAGACAGAGGCAGCAAGCTTGCTCGGCTGCGCCTTTTTTTGGAGCCCAAAATCGAACGTTTTCATCAGTTTTGGGACAATTTTCTACATTTGCGCTGTTTTTCCGTCCCGAGTCGTACGTCATGAGCCGCGAAAAGGACGACAACCTAATCCATCACATTTCTATTACCGAATCCTATGGCACCTTGGGCAAGACAACTTTGCTTCACGTAGAGGCTGGGCCCACAAACCGAGGGCATGGGGCTTGGGACCAAGTCTCCGTCGCTCCGGTGCCCATAACTTTTGATCCGTAAGGAGTTACACGGCGTACAGCATACCGTTGGAAAGCTCTCCGAGAGCTCTACGACGGGAGCAGCAAGCCTGCTCATCTGCTCCTATTCTTGGTGCCCAAAATTGAACATTTTCATCAGTTTCGAGATACTTTTCTTCTTTTGTGCTGTTTTTCCATCCCGAATCGTACGTCGTGAGCCGCGAAAAGAACGACAACCTAATCCGTCACATTTCTATTACCGAATCCCTCGCCATCTTGGGCGAGACAACTTCGCTTCACGTAGAGGCTGGGCCCGAAAATCGAGGGCGTGGGGCTTAGGACCAGGTTTCCGTCGCTTTGGTGCCCATAACTTTTCATCCGTAAGTAGTTACGTGGCGCACAACAAACCGTTGGAAAGTTCTCTGAGAGCTCTACGATGGGGGCAGCAAGCCAGCTTTGCTGCGCCTATTTTCGGAGCCCAAAATTGAACATTTTCATCAGTTTCAGGACACTTTTCTTCTTTTGCGCTGTTTTTCCGTCCCGGATCGTACATCGTGAGCCGCAAAAAAGATGACAACTAATCCATCATATTTCTATTGCCGAATCCCACGGCACCTTGGGCAAGACAACTTCGTTTCACGTAGAGGCTGGGCTTGCAAACCGAGGGCGTAGGGCTTGGGACCAGGTCTCCGTCTCTCTGGTTCCCATAACTTTTGATCTGTAAGGAGTTACGCGGCGTACAGCATACCGTTGGAAAGCTCTCCGAGAGCTCTACGACGGGAGCAACAAGCCTGCTCGGCTACGCCTATTTTCAGAGCCTAAATCGAACGTTTTTATCAGTTTCGGGATACTTGTCTTCTTTTACGCTGTTTTTCATCCCAGATTGTACGTCGTGAGCAGCGAAAAGGACGACAACCTAATCCATCACATTTCGATTACCGAATCCCACCGCTCCTTGGGAGAGAAAACTCTGCTTCACGTTGAGGCTGGGGCCGTAAACCGAGGGCGTGGGGCTTAGGACCAGGTCTCCGTCGCTCTGGTGCCCATAACTTTTGATAGTAAGGAGTTAGGTGGCGCACAACATACCGTTGGAAAGCTCTCCGAGAGCTCTACGACGAGGGCAGCAAGCCTGCTCGGTTGCGCTTATTTTTGAAGCCTAAAATCGAACATTTTCATCAGTTTCGGGACACTTTTCCTCTTTTCCGCTATTTTCTCATCCCGGATCATACGTCGTGAGCCGCGAAAAGGACGAAAAACCTAATTTATCACATTTCTATTACTGAATCCCACGACACCTTTGGCAAGACAACTTCGCTTCACGTAGCAGCTGGGCCCGCAAACCGAGGGCGTCGGGCTTGGGACCAGGTCTCTGTTGCTCCGGTGCCTATTAATTTTGATCCGTAAGGAGTCACGCGGTGCACAGCATACCGTTGGAAAGCTCAACCAAAGCCCTACGACGGAGGCAGCAATCCTGCTTAGCTGCGCCTATTTCCGGAGCCCAAAATCGAATGTTTTCATCAGTTTTAGGATACTTTTCTTCTTTTGCGTTGTTTTTCCGTCCCAGATTGTACGTCGTGAGCTGCGAAAAGGACGACAACCTAATCCATCCAATTTCTATTACCGAATCCCACAGCACCTTGGGCAAGACAACTTTGCTTCACATAGAGGCTGGGCCCGTAAACCGAGGGCGTGGGGCTTGGGACCAGGTCTCCATCGCTCCGGTGCCCATAACTTTTGATCCGTAAGGAGTTACGCAGAGCACAGCATACCGTTGGGAAGCTCTCCGAGAGCTCTACGACGGGGGCAGCAAGACTGCATGGCTGTGCCAATTTTTGATAAACAAAATCGAACGTTATCGTCTATTTCGGGACACTACGCTTCACGTAGAGGCTGGGCCTGCAAACTGAGGGCGTGGGGCTTGGGACTAGGTCTCTGTCGCTCCGGTGCCCATAACTTTTGATCCGTAAGGAGTCACGCGGCACACAGCATAACGTTGGAAAGCTCTCCTAGAGCTTTACGACGGGGGCAGCAAGCCTGCTCGGCTGTGCCTATTTTCAGAGCCCAAAATTGAACATTTTCAACAGTTTCGGCACACTTTTCTTTTTTTGCGCAGTTTTTCAATCCCGGATCGTACGTCGTGAACCGCGAAAAGGATGACAACCTAATCCATCACATTTTTAATACTGAATCCCACGACACCTTGGGCAAGACAACGTCGCTTCACGTAGAGGCTGGGCCCACAAATTGAAGGCGTGGGGCTTGGGACCAAGTCTCCGTCACTTCGGTGGCCATAACTTTTTATCTGTAAGGAGTTACGCGTCGCATAGCATACCGTTGGAAAGTTCTCTGAGAGCTTTACGACGAGGGCAACAAGACTGCACGACTGCGCCTATTTTCGGATCCCAAAATCGAACATTTTCATCAGTTTTGGGACACTTTTCTTCTTTTGCGCCGTTTTTCTGTCCTGGATCGTACGTCGTGAGCCACAAGGACGACAACCTAATCGATTAGATTTCTATTATCGAATCCCACTGCACCTTGGCAAGACAACTTCGCTTAACGTAGAGGCTGGGCCTGCAAACCGAGGGCGTGGGGCTTGGGACCAGGTCTACGTCGCTCTGGTGCCCATAACTTTTGATTCGAAAAGAGTTACGTGGTGCACAGTATACTGTTGGAAAGCTCTCCGAGAGCTCTACGTCAGGGGAAGCAAGCCTGCTCGACTGTGCCTTTTTTCGTAGCCCAAAATCGAACGTTTTCATCAGTTTTGGGATACTTTTCTTCTTTTGCGTTGTTTTTCCGTCCCGGATCGTACGACGTGAGCAGCGAAAAGGACAACTACCTAATCCATCACATTTCTACTACCGAATTCCACGGAACCTAGGGCAAGACAACTTCGCTTCTCTTAGAGGCTGGGCCCACAAACTGAGGGCGTGGGGCTTGGGACCAGGTCTCCGTCGCTCCGGTGCCCAAAACTTTTGATCCGAAAAGAGTTACGTGGCGCACAGCATACCGTTGTAAAGCTCTCCGAGAGCTCTACGATAGGGGCAGCAAGCCTGCTCGACTGCGCCTTTTTGTGGAGCCCAAAATGGAACGTTTTCATCAGTTTTTGGACATTTTTATTCTTTTGAGATGTTTTTCTGTCCCGGATCGTACGTCGTGAGCCGCGAAAAGGACGACATCCTAATCCATCATATTTCTATTACCGAATCCCATGGCACCTTGGGCAAGACAATTTCGCTTAGCGTAGAGGCTGGGCCTGCAAACTGAGGGCGTGGGGCTTGGGACCAGGTCTCCGTCGCTCCGGTGCCCATATCTTTTGATCCAAAAAGAGTTACGCGGTGCACAGCATATCGTTGTAAAGCTCTCGGAGAGCTCTACGATAGGGGCAGTAAGCCTGCTCGACTACGCCTTTTTTTGGATCCGAAAATCAAACATTTTCATCCGTTTTGGGACTCTTTTCTTCTTTTTTACCGTTTTTCCGTCCCGGATCGTACGACGTGAGCCGCGAAAAGGACGACAACCTAATCCATCACATTTGTAATACCGAATCCCATGACACCTTGGGCAAGACAACATCGATTCACGTAGAGGCTGGGCCCACAAACCGAGGGCGTGGGGCTTGGGACCACGTTTCCGTCACTTCGGTGCCCATAACTTTTTATCCGTAAGGAGTTACGCGCCGCACAGTATACCGTTAAAAGCTCTCCAAGAGCTCTACGACGAGGACAGCAAGACTGCACGGCTACGCCTGTTTTCGGATCCCAAAATCGAATATTTTCATCAATTTTGGGACACTTTTCTTCTTTTGCGCTGTTTTTCTGTCCTGGACCATATGTCGTGAGCCACAAAAAGGACGACAACCTAATCCATTAGATTTCTATTACCAAATGCCACCGCACCTTGGGCAAGACAACTTCGCTTAACATAGAGGCTGGGTCTGCAAACCGAGGGCATGCTGCTTGGGACCAGGTCTACGTCGCTCCGGTGCCCATAACTTTTGATTCAAAAATAGTTACGCGGCGCATAGCATACAGTTGAAAAGCTCTTCGGGAGCTCTACGACAGGGGAAGTAGGCCTGCTTGACTGCGCCTTTTTTCAGAGCCCAAAATCGAACGTTTTCATCAATTTGTGATACTTTTATTCTTTTGAGATGTTTTTCCGTCCCGGATCGTACGTCGTGAGTCATGAAAAGGACGACAACCTAATCCATCATATTTCTATTGATGAATCCCACGGTACCTTGGGCAAGACAACTTCGTTTCACGTAGAGACTGGGCCCGCAAATCGAGGGCGTGGGGCTTGGGACCACATCTCCGTCCCTCCGGTGCCCATAACTTTTGATCTGTAAGGCGTTACGAGGCATACATCATACCGTTGGAAAGCTCTCCGAGAGCTCTACGACGGGAGCAACAAGCCTGTTCGGCTGCGCCTATTTTCGGAGCCCTAAATCGAATATTTTCATCAATTTTGGGATACTTTTCTTCTTTTGTGCTGTTTTTTCGTCCCAGATTGTAAGTCATGAGCAGCGAAAAAGACGACAACCTAATCCATCACATTTCGATTACCGAATCCCACCGCTCCTTGGGCGAGAAAACTCTGCTTCACGTCGAGGTAGGGGCTGCAAACCAAGGGCGTGGGGCTTGGGACTAGGTCTCCGTCGCTCTAGTACCCATAACTTTTGATCGTAAGTAGTTACGTGGCACACAGCATACCGTTGGAAAGCTCTCCGAGAGCTCTATGACGGGGGCTACAAGCCTGCTCGGCTGCGCCTATTTTCGGAGCCTAAAATCGAACGTTTTCATCAGTTTCGGGATACTTTTCTTCTTTTGCACTATTTTTCCATCCCAGATCGTACTTCGTGAGCCTCGAAAAGGACGACAACCTAATCCATCACATTTCTATTACCGAATCCCACAGCATCTTTGGCAAGACAACTTCGCTTCACGTAGCGGCTGGGCCCGCAAACCGAGGGCGTGGGGCTTGGGACCAGGTCTCTGTCGCTCCGGTGCCCATTAATTTTGATCCGTAAGGAGTCACACGGTGCACATCATACCGTTGAAAAGCTCTACGAGAGCTCTACGATGGGGGCAACAATCCTACATAGCTACACCTATTTTCGGAACCCAAAATCGAACATTTTTATCAGTTTTGGGGTACTTTTCTTATTTTGTACTATTTTTTCGTCCCAGATTGTACGTTGTGAGCCGCAAAAAGGATGATAACCTAATCCATCACATTTATATTACCGAATCCCACGGCACCTTGGCAAGACAACTTCGCTTCACATAGAGGCTGGGCCCGTAAACCGAGGGCGTGGGGCTTGGGACCAAGATCTCCGTCGCTCCGGTGCCTATTACTTTTGATTCGTACGGAGTTACGCGGAGCACAGTATAGTGGTGGAAAGCTCTCTGAGAGCTCTACAACGGGGGCAGCAAGACTGCATGGCTGCGCCTGTTTTCGGAGAACAAAATCAAACGTTATCATCAGTTTTGGGACACTTCGCTTCACATAGAGGCTGGGCCCGCAAACTAAGGGCGTGGGGCTTGGGACCAGGTCTCTGTCGCTTCGGTGCCCATAACTTTTGATCCGTAAGGATTCACGGGGCGCACAGCATACCGTTGGAAAGCTCTTCGAGAGCTTTACAACGGGGGCAGCAAGCCTGCTCGACTGCGCCTATTTTCACAGTCCAAAATCAAACATTTTCAACAGTTTTGGCACACTTTTCTTCTTTTGCGAAGTTTTTTCATCCCGGATCGTACGTCGTGAACCGTGAAAAGGACGACAACTTAATCCATCACATTTCTATTACCAAATCCCACGACAACTTGGGCAAGACAACATCGCTTCACGTAGAGGCTGGGCCCACAAACCGAGGGTGTAGGGCTTGGGACCAGGTCTCCGTCACTCTGGTGCCCATAACTTTTTATCCGTAAGGAGTTAGGCGCTGCACAGCATACCGTTGGAAAACTCTTCGAGAGCTCTACGACGAAGGCTGCAAGACTGCACGGCTACGCCTGTTTTCGGATCCCAAAATCAAACATTTTCATCAGTTTTGAGACACATTTCTTCTTTTGCGCTATTTTTCTGTCCCGGATCATACGTCGTGAGCCGCAAAAAGGACGACAACCTAATCGATTAGATTTCTATTACCGAATCCCACCGCACCTTGGGCAAGACAACTTCGCTTAACGTAGAGGTTGGGCCTGCAAACCGAGGGCATGGGGCTTGGGACCACGTCTGCGTCACTCCGGTGCCCATAACTTTTGATTCAAAAAGAGTTACGCGGCGCACAGCATACCGTTGGAAAACTCTCCTAGAGCTCTACAACAGGGGAAGCAAGCCTGCTCGATTGCGCCTTTTTTCGGATCCCAAAATCGAACGTTTTCATTAGTTTTAGGATACTTTTCTTCTTTTGCTCTATTTTTTCGTCCCGAATCGTACGACGTGAGCAGCGAAAAGGACAACTACCTAATTTATCACATTTCTATTACCGAATCCCATGGTACCTAGGGCAAGACAACTTCGCTTCACTTAGAGGCTGGGCCCACAAACTGAGGGCATGGGGTTTAGAACCAGGTCTCCATCGCTCCGATGCCCATAACATTTGATCCAAAAAGAGTTACGCGGCGAACAGCATACCGTTGGAAAGGACTCCGAGAGTTCTACGATGGGGGTAGCAAGCTTGCTTGGCTGCGACGTTTTTCGGAGCCCAAAATCGAACGTTTTCATCAGTTTTGAGACATTTTTATTGTTTTGAGATTTTTTTTGTCCCGGATCGTACGTCGTGAGCCGTAAAAAGGACGACAACCTAATCCATCATATTTCTATTACCGAATCCCACGGTACCTTGGGCAAGACAACTTCGTTTAACATAGAGGATGGGCCCACAAACCGAGGGTGTGGGGCTTGGGACCAGGTCTCCGTCACTCCGGTGCCCATATCTTTTGACCCAAAAAGAGTTACGCGGCGCATAGCATACCGTAGTAAAGCTCTCCGAGAGCTCTACGATAGGGGCAGCAAGCTTGCTCCACTGCACCTTTTTTTGGAGCCCAAAATTAAACGTTTTCATTAGTTTTGGGACATTTTTCTTCTTTTACGTTGTTTTACCATCCCGGATCGTACGACATGAGCCGCGAAAAGGACGACAACCTAATCCATCACATTTCTATTACCGAATCCCATGGTACCTTGGGCAAGACAACTTCACTTCACGTAGAGGCTGGGCCCACAAACTGAGGGCGTGGGGCTTGGGACCAGGTCTCCGTCGCTCCGATGGCCATAACTTTTGATTCGAAAAGAGTTACGTGGCGCACAACATACCGTTGGAAAGCTCTCCGAGAGCTCTACGACAGGGGCAGCAAGCCTGCTCGGTTGTCTCTTTTTTTGGAGCCCAAAATTGAACATTTTCATAAGCTGTGGAATACTTTTTTTCTTTTGCGTTGTTTTTCCGTCCCGGATCGTACGTCGTGAGCCGCGAAAAGGACGACAACCACGGCACCTTGGGCAAGACAACTTCACTTCACGTAGAGGCTGGGCCTACAAACCGAGGGCGTGGGGCTTAGGACCAAGTCTCCGTAGCTCCGGTGCCCATAACTTTTGATCCGAAAAGAGTTATGTGACGTACAGCATACCGTTGGAAAGCTCTCCGAGAGCTCTACAACGGGGTAGCAAGCCTGCTCGGCTGCACCTATTTTCGGAAGCCAAAATTGAATGTTTTCATTAGTTTTCGGACACTTTTCTTATTTTGCGATGTTTTTCCGTCACGGATCGTACGTCGTGAGCCGCGAAAAGGACGACAACTAATCCATCATATTTCTTTTGCCAAAACCAACGGCACCTTGGGCAAGACAACTTCGTTTCACGTAGAGGCTAGGCCTGCAAACCGAGGGCGTGGGGCTTGGGACCAGGTCTCCGTCCCTCTGGTGCCCATAACTTTTGATCTGTAAGGAGTTACGCGGCGTACAGCATACCGTTGGACAGCTCTCCGAGAGCTCTACGACAGGAACAACAAGCCTACTCGGCTGCGCCTATTTTTAGAGCCCTAAATCGAACATTTTTATCAGTTTCAGGATACTTTTCTTCTTTTGCGCTATTTTTTCGTCCCAGATTGTACGTCATGAGTAGCGAAAAGGACGACAACCTAATCCATCACATTTCGATTACCGAATCCCACCGCTCCTTGGGAGAGAAAACTCTGCTTCATGTCGAGGCTGGGGCCGCAAATCGAGGGCGTGAGGCTTGGGACCAGGTCTCCGTCGCTCTGGTGCCCATAACTTTTGATCGTAAGGAGCGTGGCGCATAACATAACGTTGGAAAGCTCTCCGAGAGCTCTACGATAGGGGCTGCAAGCCTGCTCGGCTGCGCCTATTTTCAGAGCCTAAAATCAAATGTTTTCATTACTTTCGGGACACCTTTCTTCTTTTGCGCTATTTTTTCTTCCCGGATCTTACGTCGTGAGCCTCGAAAAGGACGACAATCTAATCCATCACATTTCTATTACCGAATCCCATGGCACCTTTGGCAAGACAACTTCGCTTCATGTAGCGACTGGGCCCGCAAACCGAGGGCGTGGGGCATGGGACCAGGTCTCTATCGCTCCGGTGCCCATTAATTTTGATCCATAAGGAGTCACGTAGTGCACATCGTCCCTTTGGAAAGCTCTACGAGAGCTCTACGACGGGGGCAACAATCCTGCTAAGCTACGCCTATTTTTGGAGCCCAAAATCGAACGTTTTCATCAGTTTCGGGATACTTTTCTTCTTTTGCGCTGTTTTTCTGTCCTAGACTGTACGTGTGAGCCGTGAAAAGGACGACAACCTAATCCATCACATTTCTATTATGGAATCCCACAGCACCTTGGGCAAGACAACTTCGCTTCACATAGAGGCTGGGCTCGAAAACCGAGGGCGTGGGGCTTGGGACCAGGTCTTTGTCGCTCCGGTGCCCATAACTTTTGATCCGTAAGGAGTTACGCGGAGCACAACATACAGTTGGAAAGCTCTCCGAGAGCTCTACGACGGGGGCAGCAAGACTGCATGGCTGCGCCTGTTTTCAGAGAACAAAATTGAACGTTATCATCAGTTTCCGGACACTTCACTTCACGTAGACGCTAGGCCCGCAAACTGAGGGCGCGGGGCTTGGGACTAGGTCTCTATAGCTTCGGTGCCCATAACTTTTGATCCGTAAGGATTCACGCGGCGCACAACATACCGTTGGAAAGCTCTCTGAGAGCTTTACGACGGGGGCAGCAAGCTTGCTCAGATGCACCTATTTTTAGAGCCTAAAATCGAACGTTTTCAACAGTTTCGGCACACTTTTCTTCTTCTGTGCAGTTTTTTCGTCCCGGATCGTATGTCGTGAACCGCGAAAAGGACGACAACCTAATCCATCACATTTCTATTACCGAATCCCACGACACCTTGGGCAAGACAACATTGCTTCACGTAGAGGCTGGGTCCACAAACCGAGGGCGTAGGGCTTGGGACCAAGTCTCCTTGTCACGCCCCAACCCGACCTATATAGGTTAGACTAGGGAATGATCTAAACATTCAAGTCCTTTCACATACTTAAACGTTCAAGAAGGTTTAACACTTAACGTTTAGCCTAAATTCCACAAATCCTCCGAAAAACCGGCAGCATAATGGCTGTAATTGGGCTCCTTAGTTTGACCTAATTTTCTAAAGGCCTCAAAACTTTCAATCTCAAATTCATTTCCAACTAAGATTACTATTTATCATCAATTGAAACTCCTACTAGTTATTTCGAAGTCTCGTTTGATTAATAACCTAGCATGATACTATGTCTCGTTTGTTTGTTAATCCTCGTTACAAAAGTACCTGTTGATCTTAGCTTAACAATGAGCACTTGCTTAAGATTGGATAGATTCATTTGACTTAATCCTTACCTGATACGTCATAATCCTACGATAGATACTAGCCAGTAACGATAGTAAAAACAACCATAGTAGTGTCTATCTAGTTATGATCAATACAAGCCAAAATTAGACCCCAAATTACAACGGGGTTCATTTACAATACAATAACAAGCAACATAAGAAATGAAATAGTCTTCAAGCAACACATCGTTCACAAAATGGCCATAGTCGAGTAAGGCACATAGGACAAGCAATCATTCTAAGGAATCATCATTAGGTACGTTGTCCTCGGGTACCTGTTCCTGGTCTTTTTCACCTGAGATGATAAAAGAGGGTGAGTCCTTATGAACTCAGCGAGGGGGAACGAGAAATAAGTTTTGAAACTCATTTTCTGGTTCAACTTATGAAAACTCTTTGCAAGCAGGATATATATCACAAGTAAGTTCTTAATGTAATATAAAAGTAGAAGAACACAATTACCCGTCTTTCCTCCCCGAGGTCCTCTAGGAGCCAAGCGAGAGTACTTATACACATAGTGAGAAGGATACGGTGAGCTTTTGCTCCCAGTTCATTTCCAGTATCAGTTGTTGCAGTCGACTTCAAATCATCCCCTTATCACGCCAAATGAGTGTACTCCGGATGTACCCTGAAATCCTACGATCCAACTCTCTGAGGAAGTCTAGCCCTCAAGCGAGATAGGGAATTGGACAATGGTAGTCACGGTTGCACCGGCAAGCTCGATGCTGCCCGGTGTGCGTTAACGCTACCACGCCAGAATGAAAGGTTGCAACCTTGTATGCAATGCACATTTATGACATTTAATATATCACATTTGGAGGACAACAAAGTAGGTTGCCTCAGAGCAGTCATAAGATTGCACATTGACAAGTAAACACGCGAGGCACGATATGACAGGTAATTTCACTTATAAGCACATGGAGTTATATGAATATTAAACGGGCAGCCATGTAACGCATGTAAATCAAGTCATATAACTCATTTCGAAGTTCACGTAATCAAATAATAAGATTATTCAACATGCAACGACATCTACGTGGGATCGGTTGTAAGAAAGACCTACTTGTCAACATGTAATCATCGAAATCATGTTTAGGGCTATGAGGGCAACTACGGGCGGCCTACTAATTACATAATTAAACACGATATTCATAGGATTAACACTTAGCGAGTTTTCCTAGTCATTGGGGTTCCAATTCATGCTTACCCGTGCGATTAAGCCCTAAATTGTCACATGATTAAACTCAAGCCATGCATTGATTAATTCAAACACCCTCAAGCATTCAAAATAGTCGACACAACATCCCAATGCTACAATCCCAAGCATTTAATACAACAAGAGAAGTTACAATAATTTTCAAGGCAAATCACTAGATGAAAACCTCATTGCAATGGTCAGTTTTCACACAATCATTGAGACAAGCAAAAAAACTCCAATTCCAGTAAACAAAATTTCAAATTAAATCTTAAGGAGTGAACTAAATCCAGAAACAAACCTCACATCATTTGGAGTTCGGGTTCAAGAGTTATAGTCAAAACAGTGAGACTACGCAAAACTGTCCAGATTTGCACACATTTCAATACGTGTCATTTTTTAGGGCCTTAGGTTCAGATTTAGCCTTAGTCCATTTCTGACAAAAATGTCCAAAACTGAAAATTCTAATAGCACACCAAATTTCATGCATTTTGGATGTCATTTACGAAATCAAAACTGGTTCGTTCTACAAGAACAGTGAATCTGCCAAAACCTGCTTCATTTTCCCAGATTTTCCAGATTTGGACACATTTTGCTAATTTACCATTTTGAGGACCTTAGAGTCGAAATTAGCTTTGGCATATGTCTGCGAAAAATGCTCAGAACTGGCAAACCTAGTCACGTACCAATTTTCATGCATTTTCAACCGCAGTTACCTGGTCAAAATCACTATGTACCAACAAGACAGAAGACTGTCCCATACGCGATTTCATCTATCATCATATTCTAGCCAAATATCTGGCCATGCATGTTTACAAAAGCTCATGAACACACATATATCACAAGTACAGAGGTAGAAATAGACATTCAAAGGCATGCATGTGGTTTTTAAAAGCTTTTCAAGAAGTTTTAGCCCTCACCTTAGCAAGACAACAAAGAAGATGCACAAACTCTTGATGAAGCACAATGACAACTCTTCTCCTTGCTTAGCCAAGAGACAACTTGGGATTTCTCTAATTTCCTAGCTAAGTTACCATGTTCTTAGTAGATGCATGTGGTTAGAACAAGGAGAAAAGAAATGGAAGCTAACAAACTCACCTAAGCCGAAATGGATGTGCTAAAGGCTTGCATGTGCGTTTCTTTGCTCCTAGCTTTGCTTGGTCAAGCTCCTAAGTAGCTTGGAGGTCTTGAAGAGCCTTAGGTTGAAGAACTTAGCTATGGAGTCTACAAATTCAGCTAGGGCCGAGAGAGAGAGAGAAGAAATGAGAGAAAGAGAAAAAGTGAAAAGGAAAGAAAGAATGAAAGAAAGATGGAAGGCTTTGATGAATAAGATGCTTGTGTCGGCCTTGAGCTTGTAAATTTCATATTTGTGTCTTCAAGTAGTATAATTTGAATCCTTAGCATTGGCAATTGAGGGTGTGTCGAGAATATGGAGCTTTGGGTAGAGTTTTGAGCCAATTTTTTATGCATTGTGTCATAACTTGTCTAAGCATGAACTTTGAAATTGCAAAGCTTGATCACATGCTCCTACATGGTCGGCCAAGGCTTTAAAAAAATGCTCAATCTTTGTCATCTTTTGACCATTATTTTAATTGTGTGTTTGGGATATGCAAAGAATAAAGAATAAAGAATAAGAATGTCTAGCTTTTTGTGAGATTTTGTCTTCTAGTGAGTTGAATTAGCATTTTAATATTAGTTAGTGGAATTTGTAGGATTAATTAATGATCTAGTGCTTCGTGTAAGATGCTTTCTTGATTAGCATGAGGGCACGCTTTCTTAGGTTTAGGGCACGCACTACGAGATGAATGCACATTTCCCAAGTAAATGTACGCAACCTTAAATGAATGCACGTAATTCAATGCAAGGCACACAAAACGAAACACGATTCTTAAACCTAGGTCAAGGCATACAAATCTAGGCTAGGGCCTACAAAATGAGGTATCGCACGCAAATCGAGGTCGGTCCTCACTTCCTCCCCTCCTTAAAAGAATTTCGTCCCGAAATTCAATATTACCTTTGAAATATAGCTGGATATTGTTGTTCCATCTGGTCTCGCCTTTCCCATGTTGCTTCTCCAACCCTATGATGATCCCACAACACTTTCACCATCGGTATAGATTTGCTGCGCAACTCCTGATCTTGCTGGTCTAGGATCCGAATGGGCTTTTCTTCATAAGATAGGTTCTCCCAAAGCTGCAACGGCTCTGGCTCCAAGATATGCGATGGATCAGGATGATACTTCTGCAGCATGGAAACATGAAAGACGTCATGAATATTGGAGAGGTTTTGGGGTAGTGCCAGGCGATACGCCAATTTGCCAACCTTCTCAATTATCTCGAATGGTCCTACAAACCTCGGGCTCAACTTTTCACCCTTGTCGTGTTTAATCAGTCCCCTCCGGGGTGATATATTCAAGAACACCTTGTCGCCGACCTCAAACTCTAGGCTCCGTCTCCGTTGGTCTGCATAACTTTTCTGCCTGCTCTGGGCAATAAGCATTCGTTTCCGGATGAGGTGGATATTATCAACAGACTTCATAAGTTCAGGTAGAAGGGTCGGGTCAAAAGTCTTCGTCTCACCAACTTCATCCCAGTAAATTGGGGATCGACACTTATGTCCATATAACGCCTCAAATGGGGCCATCCCGATAGTGGCCTGATAACTGTTATTATAAGCGAATTCCGCTAAAGACAGATATTTCTCCCAACCTTTCCCGAAGTCTAAAACACACGCCCTCAGCATATCCTCCAGAATCTGAATAGTTCTCTCAGATTGTCCATCAGTCTGAGGGTGATAAGCCGTGCTGAAACTTAACTTTGTTCCCAAAGCTTCTTGCAATCTCTTCCAAAATCGGGAAGTAAGACGAGGATCCCTATCCGATACAATACTCACAAGCATCCCGTGCAACCTTACAATGTCCGCCACATACATATCTCCCAATTTTTCAGGACTATCCTCCTTGTTCATCGGTAAAAAGTGCGCTGACTTAGTCAATCTATCCACTATGACCCAAATGGCATCATGACCCCTTTGTGACCTGGGCAAGTCCATAACAAAGTCCATAGTTATATGTTCCCATTTCCATTGAGGGATTTCCAACGGCTGAAGTAAACCTGATGGTCGTTGATGTTCCGCTTTGACTCTCTGCCAAGTCAAACACTATGCCACAAACTCCGCAATCTCTCTCTTCATGTTATTCCACCTATAGTGTTGCTTAATATCCCAGTACATATTTGTTCCGCCGGGGTGAATAGTGTATCTTGAATTATGGGCTTCTTCAAGAATCTTCTTTTTCAACTCTGGCTCATTAGGAACACAGATCCGATTCCTAAACCTCCAAATACCATCATCATGAAACTTGTAATCTGTGTTGCCTTCTTTAATCTTCTGAAACTATTGGTCCTTCTGTTTTGCCTCTCGTAATTCAGACAACAAGGTCGATTGAACTTGTGTAATGGCAAAAAGTAACCCTTTTTGAGTCAATTGTGGTTTCCACAAGAATGCTTCCTCTAACAACTCCTGCACCTTGACTTCTAGTTTTGCCATGCTCGCTTTCTGACTTAAGGCATCTACAACTACATTTGCTTTACCGGGCATATAATTGATTGTGCAGTTATAATCATCCAAAAGCTCCATCCACCGCCTTTGCCTCATGTTCAAATCTTTTTGTGAGAACAAGTATTTCAAGCTCTTGTAATCAGTAAACACCTCGAACTTGTTACCCCACAAATAGTGCCTTCATTTCTTGAGTGCAAACACAATAGCCGCTAACTCCAAATCATGCGTCGGGTAGTTCAATTCATATGGCTTTGGTTTCCTAGTAGCATACGCAATCACTCTACCATTTTGCATCAACACACAACCTAGTCCTTCCTTTGAATCATCACTATAGATTACAAAACCTTGACTCCCTTCAGGCAATGCAAGAACAGGTGCGGTAGTCAATCTTTTCTTCAATTCTTGGAAACTGTTCTCACACTTGTCATCCCACACGAACTTTGTTTTCTTTTGAGTGAGCTTTGTAAGCGGTCCCACGATCTTTGAGAAATCCTTCACGAACCTCCGATAATAACCGGCTAGACCAAGAAAATTCCGAACCTCCGTAACGTTTTTCGGTTTCTTCCAAGACATCACCACTTCTATCTTTGCTGGATCCACTGCTATTCCTTCTTAGGATATGATGTGCCCCAGAAATGCAATCTGCTGTAACCAAAATTCGTATTTGCTAAACTTCGCATACAATTGAGGCTTTCGAAGTTTCTGTAGTACCAATCGCAGATGTTGTTCTTGCTCAACCTCAGATTTTGAGTATACCAAAATATCATCAATGAAGATCACCACAAATTGGTCCAAGTAAGGTTGAAACACCCTGTGCATCAAGTCCATAAAAGCTGTAGGGGCATTAGTTAGTCCAAATGGCATCACCACATATTCATAATGCCCATATCTCGTCCTGAAAGCCGTTTTAGGTACATCCTCCTTTTTGATCCGCAACTGATAGTACCCTTGCCTCAATTCGAGCTTCGAATACACTTTGGCTCCCAAAGTTGATCAAACAACTCGTCGATCAGTGGAAGTGGGTATTTATTCTTGACGGTCAGTTGGTTCAATCCTCGGTAGTCGATGCATAGCCTCAACGTTCCGTCTTTCTTCTTTACAAATAGGACTGGCGTACCCCACGGTGAAGAACTTGGTTGAACAAACCCCTTTTTCAACAATCCTTGCAATTGGTCCTTCAATTCTTGTAGCTCGGCTGGTGCCATACGATAGGGAGCTTTAGATATCGGCTGGGTGCCAGGCAGTAATTCTACAATGAACTCGATCTCCCAATTTGGGGGTAAACCGGGCAATTCTTCTGGAAACACATCCGCATAATCTTTAATCACTGGCATCTCCTCCAACTTAGCTTTGTCCGACGGCTTGTTGATGAGGTAAGCTAAGTATCCACTACATCCTTTTCTCAAGGACTTCACTGCTTTCATAGATGAAATGATGGAACTCCCAATGAAGTCTCTTCGACCCATTACCTCCAATATTGGTTGACCAGGTATCCAGAATGTTACAATCTTCGTCCGGCAATCTAGTTGGGCATGATGCTTTTCCAACCAGTCCATCCCTAAGATGACTTCATAGTCTCGAAAGGGTAATCTAATAAGATTGGCTAAGAATTCCCTATCTTTAATTTGGGTTTTACATGCTTTACAAGCTGAGCTAGTAACAAGTTTAGAACCCATCGGAGTACCAACTTCTACTTCGTAAGGCAAACATACAACTCTCAGTTTCACACGTTGCACACATAAGGGAGTAATAAATGAATGAGTAGCACCTGGATCAATTAGCACCCTAACAGGTTGATTCAGTATCAAGAATGTACCTTCAACAACAGCGGTCTCCTCTGGAAGCTCCTCACACTCAATAGCATAAGCTCGGGCCTGAACCCTAGGAACTGGAGCCTTGCCTCTACCAGCTGGTTTAACTTGATTTTGTCATCCTTGCCATTTAGGGCGATCCTTGATCTGATGCTGATCAATGCCACACCACACACATCGTCCTGACTTCTTCCAACACTGGTCCTCGGTATAACCCTTCTTGTCACAGTAAGAACAGTTGATAGACTGAGTAGCAGGTGAACTACCTGTGGATCCACGAGTAGAAGAGGCTGATGGTGCTTTAGTCGGGCCACGGTTATTAACTGGTCTGTTCTGGCTCTGGCCCTTACTGCGACTCTGGCCTTGGAATTTCCTCTGTTGACTTGAAGGCTGATATGGTTTCTTGTTCAGTTGGTTTGAACTGGCTCTATCAAGTTTCCTCTTCTCAACTCGGGAAGCAGCAGCAAGGAGAGCAGAATAGGTATCGAAGTCATGCGAAGCCAACTGGTCCTGAATTTCTGGCCTCAATCCAGTCGTAAATTTCCACATCTTCGCCTCAGGAGTACTGGCCATGTATTAAGCCTAGCGGGACAGTAGGTCAAAACGAGCCTTGTACTGGGCCACCATCATGTTACCCTGGTTCAAGTGCATGAATTCCTCAATCTGCCTCTGTTTGGAAACTGCAGGTACATATTTATCATTGAATGCCTTAACGAAATTACCCCACAAGCGAGGTGTATGATCAGTTTCCCAAAGTATCTCTACAGTGTGCCACCAATGCTCAGTATCCCCGTGCAACAAAAACACGACGAACTCTACCTTTTCTTCATCAGTATAGTCAAGTGGCCTGAAAATCCTCTCGATCTCAAACAGCCAAGCCTCTGCTTTTTCATCATCAGCTTCCCCGTGGAATTTGGACGGGCGAAAGTCAAGGAACTCCCTCATTCTGCTATGTCTCCCATGGTTACCATCATTCCTGTCGTTGTTGTTGTTTTCTTCACGTGCATCTTGACGTTCCATCACTCGCGATATGCGATCCATGGCATTTGCCATCATGTTAAACATAGCCATACCGAGATTAGTTTGATAAGCATCTCCGGTCTCTTGGGGCTCACCGCTCCTATTAGTATTGCGGGTACTAGAGCCAGCCATCTATAGGCACAGATTACGATGCACAATTTAATGGAATACGAAAAGACAAGAATTTAATGCATAAGATATGCAACATATAATTTTATATAGATACACAATTCTAGAAACAATTAAGACATGTTAATCACATAAGCACATAGAACATAGAAGGCACAATTAACATTATCACATAATAACATATAAACAAGTCATCCTAATTACCTTAGGGCTTCTACCTACCCACGGTCCGAGAGTTAAACCCGGCTTAAGCAATCTAAGCTCTGATACCATTCTTTTATAGGATGTCATGCCCCAACCCGACCTATAGAGGTTAGACTAGGGAGTGATCTAAACATTCAAGTCCTTTCATGTACTTAATCGTTCAAGAAGGTTTAACACTTAACATTTAGCCTACAAAAAACCGGCAGCATAACGGCTGTAATTGGGCTCCTTAGTTTGACCTAATTTTCTAAAGGCCTCAAAACTTTCAATCTCAAATTCATTTCCAACTAAGATTACTATTTATCATCAATTGAAACGCCTTCTAGTTATCTCGAAGTCTCATTTGATTAATAACCTAGCATGATACTATGTCTCGTTTGTTTGTTAATCCTCGTTACAAAAGTACCTGCTGATCTTAGCTTAACAATGAGTATCTGCTTAAGATTGGATAGATTCATTTGACTTAATCCTTACCTGATACTTCATAATTCTACGATAGATACTAGCCAGTAACGATAACAAAAACGACCATAGTAGTGTCTATCTAATTATAATCAGTACAAGCCAAAATTAGACCCCAAATTACAACAGGGGTCATTTACAATCCAATAACAAGCAACATAAGAAATGAAATAGTCAAGCAACACATCGTTCAGAAAATGGCCATAGTCAAGTAAGGCACATAGGACAAGCAATCATTCCAAGGAATCATCATTAGGCACGTTGTCCTCGGGTACCTGTTCCTGGTCTTCTTCACTTGAGATGATAAAAGAGGGTGAGTCCTTATGAACGCGGCGAGGGGGAATGACAAATAAGTTTTGAAACTTATTTTCCGGTTCAACTTATGAAAACCCTTTGCAAGCATGACATATATCACAAGTAAGTTCTTAATGTAATATAAAAGTAGAAGAACACAATTACCCGTCTTTCCTCCCCGAGGTCCTCTAGGCGCCAAGCGAGAGTACTTATACACATAGTGAAAAGGATACGGTGAGCTTTTGCTCTCAGTTCATTTCCAGTATCAGTTGTTGCGGCCGACTTCAAATCATCCACTTATCACACCAAATGGGTGTACTTTGGATGTACCCCGAAATCCTACGACCCAACTCTCCGAGGAAGTCTAGCCCCCAAGCGAGAGAGGGAATTGGACAATGGTAGTCACGGTTGCACCGGCAAGCTCGATACTGCCCGGTGTGCGTGAACGCTACCACGCCAGAATGAAAGGTTGCAACCTTGTATGCAATGCACATTTATGACATTTAATATATCACATTTGGAGGACAACAAAGTAGGTTGCCTCCGAGCAGTCATAAGATTGCACGTTGACAAGTAAACACGTGAGGCACGATATGATAGGTAATTTCACTTATAAGCACATGGAGTTATATGAATATTAAACGGGCAGCCATGTAACGCATGTAAATCAAGTCAAATAACTCATTTCGAAGTTCATGTAATCAAATAATAAGATTATTCAACACGCAACGACATCTACGTGGGACCGGTTGCAAGAAAGGCCTACTTGTCAACATGTAATCATCGAAATCATGTTTAGGGCTATGAGGGCAGCCAACTAATTACATAATTAAACACGATATTCATAGGATTAACACTTAGCGAGTTTTCCTAGTCATTGGGGTTCCAATTCATGCTTACCCGTGCGATTAAGCCCTAAATTGTCACGTGATTAAACTCAAGCCATGCATTGATTAATTCAAACACCCTCAAGCATTCAAAACAGTCTACACAACATCCCAATGCCACAATCCCAAGCATTTAATACAATAAGAGAAGTTACAATAATTTTCAAGGCAAATCACTAGATGAAAACCTCACTGCAATGGTCTGTTTTCACACAATCATTGAGACAAGTAAAAAAACTCCAATTCCAGTAAACAAAATTTCAAATTAAAGCTTAAGGAGTGAACTAAATCCAGAAACAAACCTTACACCATTTGGAATTCGGGTTCAAGAGTTATAGTCAAAACAGTGAGACTACGCAAAACTGTCCAGATTTGCACACATTTCAATACTTGTCGTTTTTTAGGGCCTTAGGGTCAGATTTAGCCTTAGTCCATTTCTGACAAAAATGTCCAGAACTGAAAATTCTAGCAGCATACCAAATTTCATGAATTGTGGATGTCATTTACTAATTCAAAACTTGTTCGTTCTACAAGAACAGTGAATCTGCCAAAACCTGCTTCATTTTCCCAGATTTTCCAGATTTGGACACATTTTGATAATTTACCATTTTGAGGATCTTAGATTTGAAATTAGCTTTGTCCCATTTCTACGAAAAATTCTCAGAACTGGCAAAACTAGTTACCTACTAATTTTCACTCATTTTCAACCTCATTTAGCTGGTAAAAATCACCTCGTACCAACAAGACAGAAGACTATCCCATACGCGATTTCATCTATCATCACATTCTAGCCAAATATCTTGCCATGCATTTTTACAAAAGCTCATGAACACACATATATCACAAGTACAGAGGTAGAAATAGACATTCAAAGGCATGCATGTGGTTTTTAAAAGCTTTTCAAGAAGTTTTAGTCCTCACCTTAGCAAGACAACAAAGAAGATGCACAAACTCTTGATGAAGCACAATGACAACTCTTCTCCTTGCTTAGCCGAGAGACAACTTGGGATTTCTCTAATTTCCTAGCTAAGTTACCATGTTCTTAGTAGGTGCATGTGGTTAGAACAAGAAGAAAAAGAAATGCAAGCTAACAAACTCACCTAAGCCGAAATAGATGTGCTAAAGGCTTGCATGTGCGTTTCTTTGCTCCTAGCTTTGCTTGGTCGAGCTCCTAAGTAGCTTGGAGGTCTTGAAGAGCCTTAGGATGAAGAACTTAGCTATGGAGTCTACAAATTCAGCTAGGGCTGAGACAGAGAGAGAAGAAATGAGAGAAAGAGAAAAAGTGAGAAGGAAAGAAAGAATGAAAGAAAAATGAAAGGCTTTGATGAATAAGATGCTTGTGTCGGCCTTGAGCTTGTAAATTTCAGATTTGTGTCTTCAAGGAGCATAATTTGAATCCTTAGCATTGGCAATTGAGGGTGTGTCGATAATATGGAGATTTGGGTAGAGTTTTGAGCCAATTTTTTATGCATTGTTCAGTAACTTGTCTAAGCATGAACTTTGAAATTGCAAAGCTTGATCACATGCTCCTACATGTTCGGCCAAGGCTTGAAAAAATGCTGAATCTTTGTCATCTTTTGACCATTATTTGAATTGTGTGTTTGGAATATGCAAAGAATAAAGAATAAAGAATAAGAATGTCTAGCTTTTTGTGAGATTTTGTCTTCTAGTGAGTTGAATTAGCATTTTAATATTAGTTAGTAGATTTTGTAGGATTAATTAATGATCTAGTGCTTCGTGTAAGATGCTTTCTTGATTAGCGTGAGGGCACGCTTTCCTAGGTTTAGGGCACGCACTAGGAGACGAGTGCACATTTCCCAAGTAAATGCACGCAACCCTAAATGAATGCACGTAATTCAATGCAAAGCACACAAAACGAAACACAATTCTTAAACCTAGGTCAAGGCACGCAAATCTAGGTTAAAGCACACAAAACGAGGTATCGCATGCAAATCGAGGTCGGGCCTCACACTCCGTCACTCCGGTGCCCATAACTTTTTATCCGTAAGGAGTTACGCGCCGCACAGCATACCGTTGCAAAGCTCTCCGAGAGCTCTACGACGAGGGCAGCAAGACTGCACGGCTGCGCCTTTTTTTGGATCCCAAAATTGAACGTTCTCATTAGTTTTGGGATACTTTTCTTCTTTTGCACTGTTTTTCCGTCCCGGATCGTACGACGTGAGTAGCGAAAAGGACAACTACCTAATCCATCACATTTCTATTACCGAATCCCATGGCACCTTGGGCAAGAAAACTTCGCTTCACTTAGAGGCTGGGCCCACAAACCGAGGGCGTGGGGTTTGGGACCATGTCTCCGTCGCTCCGGTGCCCATAACTTTTGATCCGAAAAGAGTTACGCGGCGCACAGCATACCGTTGGAAAGGTCTCTGAGAGTTCTACGATGGGGGTAGCAAGCTTGCTCGGCTGCGACTTTTTTCGGAGCCCAAAATCGAACATTTTCATCAATTTTTGGACATTTTTATTATTTTGAGATTTTTTTTGTCCCGGATCGTACGTCGTGAGCCGTAAAAAGGACGACAACCTAATCCATCATATTTCTATTACCGAATCCCACGGTACCTTGGGCAAGACAACTTCGTTTAACATAGAGGATGGGCCCACAAACCGAGGGTGTGGGGCTTGGGACCAGGTCTCCGTCGCTCCGGTGCCCATATCTTTTGACCCGAAAAGAGTTATGCGGCGCATAACATATTGTTGTAAAGCTCTCCGAGAGCTCTACGATAGGGGCAGCAAGCCTGCTCCACTGCACCTTTTTTTGGAGCCCAAAATCAAACATTTTCATCAGTTTTTGGACGCTTTTCTTCTTTTACGCTGTTTTTCCGTCCCGGATCGTACGACGTGAGCCGCGAAAAGGACGACAACTTAATCCATCACGTTTCTATTACCGAATCCCATGGCACCTTGGGCAAGACAACTTCACTTCACGTAGAGGCTGAGCCTACAAATCGAGGGCGTGGGGCTTGGGACCAGGTCTCCGTCGCTCCGGTGCACATAACTTTTGATCCGAAAAGAGTTACGTGGCACACAACCGTTGGAAAGCTCTCCGAGAGCTCTACGATAGGGGCAGCAAGCCTGCTCGGCTGTCCCTTTTTTTTGAGCCCAAAATCAAACATTTTCATCAGTTTTGGAATACTTTTCTTCTTTTGCGTTGTTTTTCCGTCCCCGTTCGTACGTCGTGAGCCGCGAAAAGGACGACAACCACGGCACCTTGGGCAAGACAACTTCGCTTCACGTAGAGGCTGGGCCCACAAACCGAGGGCGTGGGGCTTAGGACCAGGTCTCCTTAGCTCCGGTGCCCATAACTTTTGATCCGAAAAGAGTTATGTGACGCACATCATACTGTTGGAAAGCTCTTCGAGAGCTCTACAACGGGGTAGCAAGCCTGCTCAGTTGCGTCTATTTTCAGAGGCCAAAATTGAATGTTTTTATCAGTTTTTGGACACTTTTCTTCTTTTGTGATGTTTTTCCGTCCCGGATCGTACGTCGTGAGCCGCGAAAAGGACGACAACTAATCCATCATATTTCTATTGCCGAATCCCACGGTACCTTGGGAAAGACAACTTCGTTTCACGTAGAGGCTGGGCCTACAAACCGAGGGCGTGGGGCTTGGGACCAGGTCTTCGTCCCTCTGGTGCCCATTACTTTTGATCTGTAAGGAGTTACACGGCGTATAGCATATCGTTGGAAAGCTCCCCGAGAGCTCTACGACGGGAGCAACAAGCCTGCCAGCTGCGCCAATTTTCAAAGCCCTAAATTGAACATTTTTATCAGTTTCGGGATACTTTTCTTCTTTTACGCTATTTTTTCGTCCCAGATTGTACGTCGTGAGCAGCGAAAAGGACGACAACCTAATCCATCACATTTTTATTACCGAATCCCACCGCTCCTTGGGAGAGAAAACTCCGCTTCACGTCAAGGCTAGGGCCACAAACCGAGGGCGTGAGGCTTGGGACCAGGCCAGGTCTCCGTTGCTCTGGTGCCCATAACTTTTGATCGTAAGGAGTTACGTGGCGCACAACATAACGTTGGAAAGGTCTCTGAGAGCTCTACGACAGGGGCTGCAAACCTGCTCGACTGCGCCTATTTTTGGAGTCCAAAATCAAATGTTTTCATTAGTTTCGGGACACCTTTCTTCTTTTGCTCTATTTTTTCATCCCGGATCTTATGTCGTGAGCCTCGAAAAGGACGACAACCTAAACCATCACATTTCTATTACCTAATCCCACGGCACCTTTGGCAAGAAAACTTCGCTTCACGTAGCGGCTGGGCCCGCAAACCGAGGGCGTGGGGCTTGGGACCAGGTCTCTGTCGCTCCGGTGCCTATTAATTTTGATCCGTAAGGAGTCACGCGGTGCACATCATACCGTTGGAAAGCTCTACGAGAGCTCTACGATGGGGGCAACAATCCTGCTTAGCTACGCCTATTTTTGGAGCCCAAAATCGAACATTTTCATCAGTTTCGGGATACTTTTCTTCTTTTGCGCTGTTTTTTCATTCTAGACTGTACATCGTGAGCCGTGAAAAGGACGACAACCTAATCTATCACATTTCTATTATGGAATCCCACAACACCTTGGAAAAGACAACTTCGCTTCACATAGAGGCTGGGCTCGTAAACCGAGGGCATAGGGCTTGGGACCAGGTCTCCGTCGCTCCGGTGCCCATAACTTTTGATCCGTAAGGAGTTACGCGGAGCACAGCATACCGTTGGAAAGCTCTATGAGAGCTCTACTATGGGGGCAGCAAGACTGCATGGCTGCGCCTATTTTCGAAGAACAAAATTGAACGTTATCATCAGTTTTGGGACACTTCGCTTCATGTAGAGGCTGAGCCCGCAAACTGAGGGCATGGGGCTTAGGACCAGGTCTCTGTCGCTCTGGTGCCCATAACTTTTGATCCGTAAGGATTCACGCGGCGCACAGCATACCGTTGGAAAGCTCTCCGAGAGCTTTACGACGGGGGCAGCAAGCCTGCTCGGCTGCACCTATTTTTAGAGCCCAAAATCGAACGTTTTCAACAGTTTCGGCACACTTTTCTTCTTCTACGCAGTTTTTCCGTCTCGGATCGTACGTCGTGAATCGCGAAAAGGACGACAACCTAATCCATCACATTTCTATTACCGAATCCCACGATACCTTGGCAAGACAACATTGCTTCACATAGAGGCTGGGTCCACAAACCGAGGGCGTAGGGCTTGGGACCAGGTCTCCTTGTCACGCCCCAACCCGACCTATATAGGTTAGACTAGGGAATGATCTAAACATTCAAGTCCTTTCACGTACTTAATCGTTCAAGAAGGTTTAACACTTAACGTTTAGCCTAAATTCCACAAATCCTCCGAAAAACCGGCAGCATAATGGCTGTAATTGGGCTCCTTAGTTTGACCTAATTTTCTAAAGGCCTCAAAACTTTCAATCTCAAATTCATTTCCAACTAAGATTACTATTTATCATCAATTGAAACGCCTACTAGTTATTTCGAAGTCTCGTTTGATTAATAACCTAGCATGATACTAATGTCTCGTTTGTTTGTTAATCCTCGTTACAATAGTACATGTTGATCTTAGCTTAACAATGAGCACCTGCTTAAGATTGGATACATTCATTTGACTTAATCCTTACATGATACTTCATAATCCTACGATAGATACTAGCCAGTAACGATAGCAAAAACAACCATAGTAGTGTCTATCTAGTTATGATCAATACAAGCCAAAATTAGATCCCAAATTACAACGGGGGTCATTTACAATACAATAACAAGTAACATAAGAAATGAAATAGTCTTCAAGCAACACATCATTCAAAAAATGGCCATAGTCGAGTAAGGCACATATGACAAGCAATCATTCTAAGGAATCATCATTAGGCACGTTGTCCTCGGGTACCTGTTCCTGGTCTTTTTCACCTGAGATGATAAAAGAGGGTGAGTCCTTATGAACTCAACGAAGGGGAACGAGAAATAAGTTTTGAAACTCATTTTCCGATTCAACTTATGAAAACCCTTTGCAAGCATGACATATATCACAAGTAAGTTCTTAATATAATATAAAAGTAGAAGAACACAATTACCCGTCTTTCCTCCCCGAGGTCCTCTAGGAGCCAAGCGAGAGTACTTATACACATAGTGAGAAGGATACGGTGAGCTTTTGCTCTCAGTTCATTTCCAGTATCAATTGTTGCGGCCGTCTTCAAATCATCCCTTTATCACGCCAAATGGGTGTACTCCGGATGTACCCCGAAATCCTACGATCCAACTCTCTGATGAAGCACAATGACAACTCTTCTCCTTGCTTAGCCGAGAGACAACTTGGGATTTCTCTAATTTCCTAGCTAAGTTACCATGTTCTTAGTAGGTGCATGTGGTTAGAACAAGAAGAAAAGAAATGGAAGCTAACAAACTCACCTAAGCCGAAATGGATGTGCTAAAGGCTTGCATGTGTGTTTCTTTGCTCCTAGCTTTGCTTGGTCGAGCTCCTTAGTAGCTTGGAGGTCTTGAAGAGCCTTAGGATGAAGAACTTAGCTATGGAGTCTACAAATTCAGCTAGGGCCAAGAGAGAGAGAGAAGAAATGAGAGAAAGAGAAAAAGTGAGAAGGAAAGAAAGAATGAAAGAAAAATGAAAGGTAGCTATGGAGTCTACAAATTCAGCTAGGGCCAAGAGAGAGAGAGAGAAGAAATGAGAGAAAGAGAAAAAGTGAGAAGGAAAGAAAGAATGAAAGAAAAATGAAAGGCTTTGATGAATAAGATGCTTGTGTTGGCCTTGAGCTTGTAAATTTCAGATTTGTGTCTTCAAGGAGCATAATTTGAATCCTTAGCATTGGCAATTGAGGGTGTGTCGAGAATATGGAGTTTTGGGTAGAGTTTTGAGCCAATTGTTTATGCATTGTTTCATAACTTGTCTAAGCATGAACTTTGAAATTGCAAAGCTTGATCACATGCTCCTACATGGTCGGCCAAGGCTTGAAAAAATGCTGAATCTTTGTCATCTTTTGACCATTATTTGAATTGTGTGTTTGGGATATGCAAAGAATAAAGAATAAAGAATAAGAATGTCTAGCTTTTGTGAGATTTTGTCTTCTAGTGAGTTGAATTAGCATTTTAATATTATTTAGTGGAATTTGTAGGATTAATTAATGATCTAGTGCTTCGTGTAAGATGCTTTCTTGATTAGCGTGAGGGCACGCTTTCCTAGGTTTAGGACACGCACTACAAGATGAGTGCACGTTTCCTAAGTAAATGCACGCAACCCTAAATGAATGCACGTAATTCAATGCAAGGCACACAAAACGAAACACGATTCTTAAACCTAGGTCAAGGCACACAAATCTAGGTTAGGGCACACAAAATGAGGTATCGCACGCAAAATTGAGGTCGGGCCTCACACTCCGTCACTCCAGTGCCCATAACTTTTTATCCGTAAGGAGTTACGCGCCGCATAGCATACCGTTGCAAAGCTCTCCGAGAGCTCTACGACGAGGGCAGTAAGACTGCACGGCTGAGCATATTTTCGAATCCCAAAATCAAACATTTTCATCAGTTTTGGGACACTTTTCTTCTTTTGCGCTGTTTTTCTGTCCCGGATCGCACGTCGTGAGCCACAAAAAGGACGACAACCTAATCCATCAGATTTCTATTACCGAATCCCACCGCACCTTGGGCAAGACAACTTCGCTTAATGTAGAGGTTGGGCCTGCAAACCGAGGGCGTGGGGCTTGGAACCAGGTCTCCGTCGCTCCGGTGCCCATAACTTTTGATCCGAAAAGAGTTATGTGGCGCACAGCATACCGTTGGAAAGCTATCTGACATCTCTACAACAGGGGAAGCAAGACTGCTCGACTGCGCCTTTTTTCGGAGACCAAAATCGAACATTTTCATCAGTTTTGGGACACTTTTCTTCTTTCGCGTTGTTTTTCTATCCCGGATCGTACGACGTGAGCAGCGAAAAGGACGACTACCTAATCCATCACATTTCTATTACCGAATCCCACGGCACCTTGGGAAAGACAACTTCGCTTTACTAGAGGCTGGGCCCACAAACTGAGGGTGTGGGGCTTGGGACCAGGTCTCCGTCGCTCCGGTGCCCATAACTTTTGATCCGAAAAGAGTTGCGTGGCGCACAGCTTACCGTTGGAAAGCTCTCAAAGAGCTCTACGATGGGGTTAGCATGCCTGCTAGGCTGCGCCTGTTTTTAGAGCCCACAATTGAACGTTTTCATCAGTTTTCGGACACTTTTCTTCTTTTGAGTTGTTTTTCGCTCTCGGATCATACGTCGTGAGCCGCGGAAAGGACGACAACCTTAATCCATCATATTCCTATTACCGAATCCCATGGTACCTTGGGCAAGACAACTTCGCTTAACGTAGAGGCTGGGCCCGCAAACTGAGGGCATAGGGCTTGGGACCAGGTCTCCGTCGCTCTGGTGCCCATATCTTTTCATCCGAAAAGAGTTACGCGGCGCACAGCAAATCGTTGTAAAGCTCTCCGAGAGCTCTACGATAGCGGCAGCTAGCCTGCTCGACTGCGCCTTTTTTTGGAGCCTAAAAATGAATGTTTTCATCAGTTTTGGGAGACTTTTCTCCTTTTACGCTGTTTTTTCGTCCCGGATCGTACGACGTGAGCTACGAAAAGCACGACAACCTAATCCATCACATTTCTATTACCGAATCCCACGGCACCTTGGGCAAGACAACTTCACTTCACGTAGAGGCTGGGCCTACAAACCGAGGGCGTAGGGCTTGGGACCAGGTCTCCGTCGCTCCGGTGCCCATAATTTTTGATCCGGAAAAAGTTACACGGCGTACAGCATACCGTTGAAAAGCTTTCCGAGAGCTCTACGATGGGGGTAGCAAGCTTGCTCTGCTGCGCCTATTTTCGGAGCCTAAAATCGAACATTTTCATTAGTTTTCGGACACATTTCTTCTTTTGAGATTTTTTTCGTCCGGGATCGTACGACATGAGCCGCGAAAAGGACGACAACCTAATCAATCACATTTCTATTACCGAATCCCACGACACCTTGGGCAAGACAACTTCGCTTCATGTAGAGGCTGGGCCAACAAACCGAGGGCGTAGGGCTTGGGACCAGGTCTCCGTCGCTCCGGTGCCCATAACTTTTGATCCGGAAAGAGTTACGCGGTGCACAACATACCGTTGGAAAGCTCTCCGGGAGCTCTACGATGAGGGTAGTAAGCCTACTCGGCTGCGCCTATTTTCGGAGCCCAAAATTAAATGTTTTCATCAGTTTTCAGACATATTTATTCTTTGGAGATGTTTTTTTGTCCCGGATCGTACGTCGTGAGCCGCGAAAAGGACGACAACCTAATCCATCATATTTCTATTACCGAATCCCACCGCACTTGGGCAAGACAACTTTTCTTAACATAGAGGCTGGGCCCGCAAACTGAGGGCGTGGGGCTTGGGACTAGGTCTCCGTCGCTCCGGTACCCATAACTTTTGATCCGAAAAGAGTTACGCGGTGCACAGCATACCGTTGGAAAACTCTCTGAGTGCTCTACAAGGGTAGCATGTCTGCTCGACTGTGCCTTTTTTCAGAGACCAAAATTGAACGTTTCCATTAGTTTCGGGATACTTTTCTTCTTTTGCGCTACTTTTTCGTCCCAGATTGTACGTCGTGAGCCGCGAAAAGCACGACAACCTAATCCTTCACATTTCTATTACTGAATCCCATGGCACCTTGGGCAAGAAAACTTCGCTTCACGTAGAGGCTGGGCCCGTAAACTGAGGGAGTGGGGCTTGGGACCAGGTCTCCATCGCTCAGGTGCCCATAACTTTTGATCTGTAAGGAGTTACACGGCGCACAGAATACCGTTGGAGAGCTCTTGGAGATCTCTACGACGGGGGCAACAAGATTGCACAGCTGCGCCTATTTTTGGAGATGAAAATCGAACGTTTTGATCATTTTTGGGATACTTTTCTTCTTTTGCGCTGTTTTTTCATCTTGGATCGTACGTCGTGAGCCACGAAAGGGACGACAACATAATCCATCACATTTCTATTACCAAATCGCATGGCACCTTGGGCAAGACAACTTCGCTTCACGTAGAGGTTGGGCCCGCAAACCGAGGGCGTGGGGCTTGGGACCAGGTCTCTATCGCTCCGGTACCCATAACTTTTGATCCGTAATAAGTCACGCGACGCACAACATACCGTTGAAAAGCTCTCCGAGAGATCTACGACGGGGGCAAAATTGAACGTTTCCATTAGTTTTGGGATACTTTTCTTCTTTTGCGCTGCTTTTTCGTCCCAGATTGTACGTCGTGAGCCACGAAAAGCACGACAACCTAATCCTTCACATTTCTATTACTGAATCCCATGGCACCTTGGGCAAGAAAACTTCGCTTCACGTAGAGGCTGGGCCCGTAAACTGAGGGAGTGGGGCTTGGGACCAGGTCTCCATCGCTCAGGTGCCCATAACTTTTGATCTGTAAGGAGTTACACGGCGCACAGAATACCATTGGAGAGCTCTTGGAGATCTCTACGACGGGGGCAACAAGATTGCACAGCTGCGCCTATTTTTGGAGATGAAAATCGAACGTTTTGATCATTTTTTGGATACTTTTCTTCTTTTGCACTGTTTTTTCATCTTGGATCGTACGTTGTGAGCCACGAAAGGGACGACAACATAATCCATCACATTTCTATTACCAAATCGCATGGCACCTTGGGCAAGACAACTTCGCTTCACGTAGAGGTTGGGCCCGCAAACCGAGGGCGTGGGGCTTGGGACCAGGTCTCTATCGCTCCGGTACCCATAACTTTTGATCCGTAATAAGTCACGCGACGCACAACATACCGTTGAAAAGCTCTCCGAGAGATCTACGACGGGGGCAGCAAGCCTACTTGGCTGTGCCAATTTTCGGAGCCCAAACTCAAACATTTTCATCAATTTCGGGACAATTTTCTTGTTTTTCACTGTTTTTTCAACCCGGATCGTACGTCGTGAGCCGCAAAATGGGTGACAACCTAATCCATCACATTTCTCTTACCGAATCCCACAGAACCCTGGCAAGACAACTTCGCATCGCGTAGAGGCTATGCCTGCAAACCGAAGGCGTGGGGCTTGGGACCAGGTCTTCGTCACTCCGGTGCCCATAACTTTTTATCCATAAGGAGTTACGCGCCGCACAGCATACCGTTGGAAAGCTCTCCGAGAGCTCTACGATGAGGGCAGTAACACTGCATGGCTGCGCCTGTTTTCGGATCCCAAAATTGAACGTTTTCATCAGTTTCGGGATACTTTTCTTCTTTGCGCTGTTTTTCTGTCCTGGTTCGTACTTCGTGAGCCACAAAAAGGATGACAACCTAATCCATCACATTTCTATTTTCGAATCCCACCGCACCTTGGGCAAGACAACTTCACTTCACGTAGAGGCTGGGCCCGCAAACCGAGGGCGTGGGGCTTGGGACCAGATTTCCGTCGATCCGGTGCCCATAACTTTCGATCCGAAAAGAGTTACGCGGTGCACAACATACCGTTGGAAAGCTCTTCGAGAGCGCTACGACAGGGGCAGCAAGCTTGCTCGGCTGTGCCATTTTTTGGAGCCCAAAATCGAACATTTTTATAAGTTTTGGAATACTTTTCTTCATTTGCGTTATTTTTTTCGTCCCGGATCGTACGTCGTGAGCGCGAAAAGGATGACAACCACGGTACCTTGGGCAAGACAACTTCACTTCACGTAGAGGCTGGGCCCACAAACCGAGGGCGTGGGGCTTAGGACCAGGTCTCCGTCACTCCGGTGCCCATAACTTTTCATCCAAAAATAGTTACGTAGCGCACAGCATACCGTTGGAAAGCTATCCAAGAGCTCTACGACGGGGTAGCAAGCCTGCTCGGCTGCGCCTATTTTCGTAGCCCAAAATCGAACGTTTTCATAAGTTTTCTGACACTTTTCTTCTTTTGCGATGTTTTTCCGTCCCGGATCGTACGTCGTGAGCCGCGAAAAGGACGACAGCCTAATCTATCATATTTCTATTACCGAATCACACAGCACCTTGCGCAAGACAACTTCGTTTCACGTAGAGGCTGGGCCCGCAAACCGAGGGCATGGGGCTTAGGACCAGGTCTCCGTCCCTTCGATGACCATAACTTTTGATTTGTAAGGAGTTACACGGCGTACAGCATACAGTTGGAAAGCTCTCCGAGAGCTCTATGACGGGAGCAACAAGCCTGCTCGTCTTCTTCTATTTTTGGAGCCCAAAATCGAACGTTTTCATCAGTTTTAGGACACTTTTCTACTTTTGTGCTATTTTTTCGTCCCAGATTGTACGTCGTGAGCCGCGAAAAGGACGACAACCTAATCCATCACATTTCTATTACTAAATCCCATGGCACCTTGGGCAAGACAACTTCGCTTCACGTAGAGGCTGGGCCCGTAAACCGAGGGCGTGGGGCTTGGGACCTGGTCTCCGTCGCTCCGGTGCCCATAACTTTTGATCCGTAAGGAGTTACGCGGAGCACAGTATACCGTTGGAAAGCTCTCCGAAAGCTCTACGATGGGGGCAGCAAGACTGCCTGGCTGTACCAGTTTTGGGAGAACAAAATCGAACGTTATCATCAATTTCGGCACACTTTTCTTCTTTTGCGCAGTTTTTCCGTCCCGGATCGTACGTCGGGAACCGCGAAAAGGACGACAACTTAATCCATCGCATTTTTATTACCGAATCTCATGGCACCTTGTGCAAGACAACATTGCTTCATGTAGAGGCTGGGCCCACAAACCGAGGGTGTAGGGCTTGGAACCCAGTCTCCGTCATTCCGGTGCCCATAACTTTTTATCCGTAAGGAGTTACGTGCCGCATAGCATACCATTGGAAAGCTCTTCGAGAGCTCTACGACAAGGCCAACAAGACTGCACAGCTGCACCTATTTTCAGATGCCAAAATCGAACATTTTCATCAGTTTTGGGACACTTTTCTTCTTTTGCGCTGTTTTTCTGCCCCGGATCTTACGTCGTGAGCCACAAAAAGGACGACAACCTAATCCATCAGATTTCTATTACCGAATCCCACCGCACCTTGGGCAAGACAACTTCGCTTAACGTACAGGCTGTGCCTGCAAACTGAGGGCGTGGGGCTTGGGACCAGGTCTCCGTCGCTCCGGTGCCCATAACTTTTGATCCGAAAAGAATTACATGGCGCATAACATACCATTGGAAAGCTCTCCGAGATCTCTACGATAGGGGAAGCAAGCCAGCTCGACTGCGCCTTTTTTTAGAGCCTAAAATCGAGGGTTTTCATCAATTTTGGGACACTTTTCTTCTTTTGCGCTATTTTCCGTCCCGGATCGTACGACGTGAGCAGCGAAAAGGACGACTACCTAATCCATCACATTTCTATTACCGAATCCCACGGCACCTTGGGCAAGACAACTTCGCTTCACTTAGAGGCTGGGCCCACAAACTGAGGGCGTGGTGCTTGGGATTAGGTCTCCGTTGCTTTGGTGCCCATAACTTTTGATCCGAAAAGAGTTACGCGGTGCACAGCATACCGTTGGAAAGCTCTCCAAGAGCTCTACGATAGAAGTAGAAAGCCTGCTTGCCTGCGCCTATTTTTGGAGCCCAAAATCGAATGTTTTCATCAATTTTGGGATACTTTTCTTCTTTTGCGATGTTTTTTCGTCCCGGATCGTACGACGTGAGCAGCGAAAAGGACGAGTACCTAATCCATCATATTTCTATTACCGAATCCCATGGCACCTTGGGCAACACAACTTCGCTTCACGTAGAGGTTGGGCCCGCAAACCGGGGGTGTGGGGCTTGGGACCAGGTCTCTGTCGCTCCATTGCCCATAGGTTTTGATTCGTAAGGAGTCACGCGGCGCACAGCATACCGTTGAAAAGCTCTCCGGGCGATCTACGACGGGGGAAGCAAGCCTACTCGGCTGCGCCTTTTTTCGGAGCCCAAACCCAAACGTTTTCATCAGTTTCGGGACAATTTTCTTATTTTTCGCTGTTTTTTCCTCCCGGATCGTATGTAGTGAGCCGCAAAAAAGGGCGACAACCTAATCCATCACATTTCTCTTACCGAATCCCACGACACCTTGGCAAGAAAACTTCGCTTCGCGTAGAGGGTAGGTCGGCAAACCGTAGGCGTAGGGCTTGGGAACAGGTCTCCGTCACTCCGGTGCCCATAACTTTTTATCCGCAAGGAGTTACGCGTCACACAGCATACTGTTGGGAAGCTCTCCGAGAGCTCTACGCCGAGGGTAGCAAGACTGCACGGCTGCACCTGTTTTTGAATTTCAAAATCGAACGTTTTCATCAGTTTCGGGATACTTTTCTTCTTTTACGCTGTTTTTCTGTCCCGGATCATACTTCGTGAGCCGCAAAAAGGACGACAACCTAATCCATCACATTTTTATTTTCGAATCCCACTGCACCTTGCGCAAGACAACTTCACTTCACGTAGAGCCTGGGCCCGCAAACCGAGGGTGTGGGTCTTGGGATCAGGTCTCCGTCGCTCTGGTGCCCATAACTTTCAATCCGAAAAGAGTTATGCGGCACACAACATACCTTTGGAAAGCTCTCCGAGAGCTCTACAATAGGGGCAGCAAGCCTGCACGGTTGTGCCTTTTTTCGTAGCCCAAAATTGAACGTTTTTATCAGTTTTGGAATACTTTTCTTCTTTTGCGTTATTTTTTCATCCCGGATCGTACGTCGTGAGTCGTGAAAAGGACAACAACCACGGCACCTTGGGCAAGAAAACTTCGCTTCACGTAGAGACTGGGTCCATAAACCGAGGGCGTAGGGCTTAGGACCAGGTCTCCATCGCTCCGGTGCCCATAACTTTTCATCTGAAAAGTGTTACGCGCGCACAACATACGGTTGGAAAGCTCTCCGAGAGCTCTATGACGGGGTAGCAAACTTGCTCGGCTGCGCTTATTTTCGGAGCCCAAAATCGAACGTTTTCATAAGTTTTCGGACACTTTTCTTCTTTTGCGATGTTTTTTCGTCCCGGATCGTACGTCGTGAGCCGCGAAAAGGACGACAACCTAATCCATCATATTTCTATTACCGAATCCCACAGCACCTTGCACAAGACAATTTACTTTCACGTAGAGGTTGGGCCCGCAAACCGAGGGCATGGGGCTTGCAACTAGGTCTCCGTCCCTCCGGAGACCATAACATTTTATCTGTAAGGAGTTACGCGGCGTACAACATACCGTTGAAAAGCTCTGCGAGAGCTCTACGATGGGAGCAATAAGCCTACTCGTCTCCGCCTATTTTCAGAGCCCAAAATTGAATGTTTTCATCAGTTTCGGGATACTTTTCTTCTTTCGCGCTATTTTTCCGTCCCAAATTGTACGTCGTGAGCCGCGAGAAGGACGACAACCTAATCCATCACATTTCTATTACCGAATCCCATGGTACCTTGGGCAAGACAACTTTGCTTCACGTAAAGGCTGGGCCCGTAAACCGAAGGCGTGGAGCTTAGGACCTGGTCTCCGTCACACCGGTGCCCATAACTTTTGATCTGTAAGGAGTTATGTGACGTACAGTATACTGTTAGAAAGCTCTCCGAGAGCTCTACGACAAGGGCAACAAGCCTACTCGGCTGTGCCTATTTTCAGAGCCCAAAATCAAACGTTTTCATCAGTTTCGGGACACTTTTCTTATTTTTTGATGTTTTTCCGTCCCGGATCGTACGTCGTGAACCGCGAAAAGGATGATAACCTAATCCATCACATTTCTCTTACCGAATCCCACGGCACCTTGGCAAGACAACTTCGCTTCGCGTAGAGACTAGGCCCGCAAACTAAAGGCGTGGGGCTTGGGACCAGGTCTCCGTCACTCCGGTGCCCATAACATCTGATCCGTAAGGAGTTACGCGGCGTATAACATACCGTTAGAAAGCTCTTTGAGAGCTCTACGACGGAAGTAACAAGCTTGCTCAATTGCGCCTATTTTCAGAGCCCAAAATTGAACGTTTTCATTAGTTTCGGGATACTTTTATTCTTTTGCGCTATTTTTCCATGCCGGATCGTACGTCGTGAGCTGCGAAAAGGACGACAACCTAATCCATCACATTTATATTACCGAATCCCAATGCAGCTTGGGCAAGACAACTTCGCTTCACGTAGAGGCTAGGCCCGCAAACCGAAGGCATGGGACTTTGGACCAGGTCTCCGTCACTCCGGTGCCCATAACTTTTGATCCGTAAGGAGTTACATGGCATACAGCATACCATTGGAAAGCTCTCCGAGAGCTTTATGACGTGACCAGCAGGCCTGCCAAGCTGTGCATATTTTTGGAGAACAAAATCGAACGTTTTCATCAGTTTTGGGATACTTTTCTTCTTTTGCGCTATTTTTCCATCCTGGATCACACGTTGTGAGCCGCAAAAAGGACGACAACCTAATCCATCACATTTCAATTACCGAATCCCACTGCACCTTAGGCAACACGACTTCGCTTCAAGTAGAGGTCGGGCCCACAAACTGAGGGCGTGGGGCTTGGGACCAGGTCTCCGTCGCTCTCGTGCCCATAACTTTTGATCCGTAAAGAATTAGGGGGCGCACAGTATACCGTTGGAAAGCTCTCCGAAAGCTCTACGATGGGAGCAGCAAGTCTGCTCAACTGCGCCTAATTTTGGAGCCAAAATCGAACGTTTTCATCAATTTCGGGATACTTTTCTTCTTTTGGGCTATTTTTCCATCCCAGATCGTACGTCATGAGCCGCGAAAAGGACGACAACCTAATCCATCACATTTGTATTACCGAATCCCACCGTACCTTGGGCGACACAACTTCCCTTCACATAGAGGCTGGGTCCGCAAACCGAGGGCGTGGAGCTTGGGACTAGGTCTCCGTCGCTCTGGTGCCCATAACTTTTGATCCGTAAGGAGTTACGTGGTGCACCGCATACCGTTGGAAAGCTCTCTGAAAGCTCTACGATAGGGGCAGCAATCTTGCTCGGCTGCGCCTATTTTCAGAGCCCAAAATCGAATGTTTTCTTTAGTTTTGGAATAATTTTCTTCTTTTCCGCTGTTTTTCGTCCCAGATTGTACGTCGTTAGCTGCGAAAAGGACGACAATCTAATCCATCACATTTCTATTATCCAATCCCATGGCACCTTGGGCAAGACAACTTCGCTTCACGTAGTGGCTGGGCCCGTAAATCGGGGGCGTGGGGCTTGGGACTAGGTCTCTATCGCTCCGGTGCCCATTACTTTTGATCCGTAAGGAATCACGCGGCGCACAGCATACCGTTGGAAATCTCTCCAAGAACTCTACGACGAGGGTAGCAAGACTGCACGGCTACGCCTACTTTCAGAGCCCAAAATCGAACATTTTCATCAGTTTCGGGACACTTTTCTTCATTTACGCTGTTTTTTCGTCCCGGATCGTACGTCGAGAGCAGAGAAAAGGGCGACAACCTAATCCATCACATTTCTATTACCGAATCCCACGACACCTTGGGCAAGACAAATTCGCTTCACGTAGAGGCTGAGCTAGTAAACTGAGGGCGTGGGGCTTGGGACCAGGTCTCCGTCGCTCCGGTGCCCATAACTTTTTATTCAAAAGGAGTTACGCACCAAACAACATACCGTTAGAAAGCTCTGCGAGAGCTCTACAATGAGGGCAGCAAGACTACATGGCTGCGAGTGTTTTCGGATCCCAAAGTCGAACATTTTCATCAGTTTTGGGACACTTTTCTTCTTTCGCACTGTTTTCCTGTCCCGGATCGTACGTCGTGAGGCGCTAAAAGGACAATAGCCTAATCCATCACATTTCTATTACTGAATCCCATGACACCTTGGGCTAGTCAACTTCGCTTCACGTAAAGGCTGGGCCCGCAAACTGAGGGCGTAGGGCTTGGGACCAGGTCTCCGTCACTCTGGTGCCCATAACTTTTTATTCGTAAGGAGTTACGCACTGCACAACATACCGTTGGAAAGCTCTGCGAGAGCACTACTACGTGGGCAGCAAGACTGCATGGCTGCAAGTGTTTTCGAATCCCAAAGTCAAATATTTTCATCAGTTTTGGGCACTTTTCTTCTTTTGCACTATTTTTCTATCCCGGATCGTACGTCGTGAGGCGCAAAAAGGACGACAACCTAATCCATCACATTTCTAATACCGAATCCCACCGCACCTTCGGCAAGACAACTTCGCTTCATGTAAAGGCTGGGCCCGTAAACCGAGGGCGTGGGGCTTGGGACTAGGTCTCCGTCGCTCCGGTGCCTATAACTTTTGATCCGAAAAGAGTTACGCGGTGCACAGCATACCGTTGGAAAGCTCCCCGAGAGCTCTACGACAGGGACAAGAAGCCTGCTCGGCTGTACCTTTTTTTAGACCCCAAAATCGAACGTTTTCATCAGCTTTGGGACACTTTTCTTCTTTTGCGCTGTTTTTTCGTCCCGGATCGTACGTCGTGAGGAACGAAAAGGACGACAACCTAATTCATCACATTTCTATTACTGAATCCCACTACACCTTGGGCAAGACAACTTCGCTTCATGTAGAGCCTGGGCCCACAAACCGAGGGCATGGGGCTTGGGACCAGGTCTCTGTCGCTCCGGTGCCCATAACTTTTGATCCGTAAGGAATTACACGGCGTACAGCTTACCGTTGGAAAGCTCTCCGAGAGCTCTACGACGGGAGCAGCAAGCCTGCTCGGCTGCACCTATTTTTATAGCCCAAAATCGAACATTTTCATCATTTTTGGGAAACTTTTCTTCTTTTGTGCTGTTTTTCCATCCATGATTGTACGTCATGACCCGCGAAAAGGACGACAACCTAATCCATCACATTTCTATTACCGAATCCCACGGCACCTTAGGCAAGACAACTTCACTTCACGTAGAGGCTGGGCCCGTAAACCGAGGGCATGGGGTTTGGGACCAAGTCTTCGTCGCTCCGGTGCCCATAACTTTTGATCCGTAAGGAGTTACGCGGCGTACAACATACCGTTGGAAAGCTCTCCGAGAGCTCTACAATAGGAGCAGCAAGCCTTCTCAGCTGGGCCTATTTTCGATGCTAAAAATCGAACATTTTCTTCAGTTTCGGTATACTTTTCTTCCTTTACGTTGTTTTTCCATCCCGGATCGTACTCGTGAGCCGCGAAAAATGACGACTACCTAATCCATCACATTTCTATTACCGAATCCCGCCGCACCTTAGGCAAGACAACTTTGCTTCACGTAGAGGCTGGGCCTGCAAAACGATGGCGTGGGGCTTGAGACCAGGTCTTCGTCGCTCTGGTGCCCATAACTTTTGATCCGCAATGAGTTACGTGGCACACAACATACCGTTGGAAAGCTCTCCGAGAGCTCTACGATGGGGGCAGTAAACCTGCCCAGCTGTGCCTATTTACGGAGCCCAAAATTGAATGTTTTCATCAGTTTTGGGACACTTATCTTCTTTTGCGATGTTTTTCCATCCCGGATCGTACGTCATGACCCACTAAAGGACGGCAACCTAATCCATCACATTTCTATTACCGAATCCCATAGCACCTTGGGCAAGACAAGTTCATTTAAGGTAAAGGCTGGGCCCGCAAACTGAGGGCGTGGGGCTTGGGACCAGGTCTCCATCGCTCTAGTGCCCATAACTTTTAATCCGTAAGGAGTCACGCGGTGCACAGCATACAGTTGGAAAGCACTGCGTGAGCTCTACGACGGGGGCAGCAAGCTTGCTCGGCTGCGCTTCTTTTCGCTGCCCAAAATCGGACGTTTTCATTAGTTTCGGGATACTTTTCTTTTTTTGTACTGTTTTTTCGTCCCAGATTGTACTTCGTGAGCCGCAAAAAGGACGACAACCTAATCCATCACATTTCTATTACCGAATCCCATGGCACCTTGGGCAAGACAACTTCGCTTCACGTAGAGGCTGGGCCAGTAAACCGAGGGCGTGGGGCTTGGGACCAGGTCTCCATCGCTCCGGTGCCTATAACTTTTGATCTGTAAGGAGTTACGCGGCGCACAACATACCATTGGAAAGCTTTCCGAGAGCTCTACGACGGGGGCAACAAGCATACTCAGCTACAACTATTTTCGGAGCCAAAATCAAATATTTTCATCAGTTTTGGGATACTTTTCTTCTTTTACGCTATTTTTTCATCCCGAATCGTACGTCGTGAGCGAAGAAAAGGAAGACAATATAATCCATCACATTTCTATTACCGAATCCCACGGCACCTTGGGCAAGACAACTTCGGTTTGCATAGAGGCTAGGCCCGCAAACCGAAGGCGTGGGGCTTAGGATCCGATTTTCGTCACTCCGGTGCCCATTACTTTTGATCCGTATGGAGTTACGCGATGTACAGCATACCGTTGGAAAGCACTCTGAGAGCTCTACGACGGGAGTAGCAAGCGTGCTCAGCTCCACCTATTTTTGGAGCCCAAAATTGAACATTTTCATCAGTTTTGGAATACTTTTCTTCTTTTGCGGCATTTTTCCGTCCCGGATCGTATGTCGTGTGCCGTGAGAAGGACGACAACCTAATCCATCACATTTCTATTACCGAATCCCACCACACCTTGGGCGAGACAACTTCGCTTCATGTAGAGGCTGTGCTTGCAAACCGAGGGTGTGGGGCTTTGGACCAGGTCTCCGTCGCTCTGGTGCCCATAACTTTTGATCCGTGAGGAGTTACGTGGCGCACAACATACCGAAAAGAGTTACGCGGCTCACAACATACCGTTGGAAAGCTCTCCGAGGGCTCTACGACAAAGTTAGTAAGCCTGCTCGGCTGTGCCTTTTTTTAGATCCCAAAATTGAACGTTTTTATCAATTTTGGGACACTTTTCTTCTTTTGCGCTGTTTTTTCATCCCGGATCGTACGTCGTGAGCCGCGAAAAGGACGACAACCTAATCCATCACATTTCTATTAATGAATCCCATAGCACCTTGGGCAAGACAACTTCACCTCATGTAGAGGCTGGGCCCACAAACCGAGGGCGTCATGTCACGTCCCCAACCCGACCTATGGAGGTTAGACTAGAGTATGGTCTAATCATTCCTGATCTATTATGACTATAACCGGTTAACGAAGGTTAAGCTTATCCGTTAGACTAGAACTCCAAAATTTTTTTGGGAAACTGGCAGCATAACAACTGTAATTGGGCTCTTTAGTTGGACCTAATTTTCTAAACGCCTCAAAACTTTCAGTCTTAGATTCGATTCCAACTAAGATTACTCTCCATCACCAAGCGATATGCCTACTAGTTATCTTGAAAGTATCGTTTGATTAATAACCTAGCATGATAACTATGTCCCGTTTATTTGTTGAATTCCTGTTACACAAGTACCTGTTGATCTTAGCTTACTATTGAGTACCTAGGTGGAATTAGATAGAGTTACATCATTGATTTCTTCACCTAGTGATGGAGTTGCCTATGGTAGTTACTAAATAAAAATAGTAATAGCAACTCACAAGAGTGCGTGCGTCGTCTAGTCATAGTCAGTACAAGCCAAAATTAGACCCCAAATTACAACGGGGGTCATTTACAATAACAACGATAAACAACATAAGACTTAGTCTTCAAAAAAACATATCGTTCACAAAATGGTCACAGTCAAGTAAGGCACGTAGGGCAGGCAATCACTCTAAGGAGTCATCAATAGGCACGTTATCCTCAGGTACTTGTTCCTGATCTTCTTCACTTGAGATGATAAAAGAGGGTGAGTCCTTATGAACTCAGCGAGGGGGAACGAGAAATATGTTTTGAAAACCCTTTTTTCGGTTAGCTTATGAAAAACCCTTTTTGAAAGTATGACATATAACACAAATAAGTTTTATAATGTAATATAAGAGTAAACGAACACATTTACCCGTCTTTCCTCCCCGAGGTCCTCTAGGAACCAAGCGAGAGTACTTATACACATAGTGAAAAGGATACGGTGAGCTTTTGCTTTCAACTCATTTCCAATAACAGTTGTTGCGGCCGACTTCAAATCATCCACTTATCACGCCAAATGGGTGTACTCTGGATGTACCCCGAAATCCTACGACCCAACTCTTCGAGGAAGTCTAGCCCCCAAGTGAGATAGGGAATTGGACCATGGTAGTCACGGTTGCACCGGCAAGCCCGATGCCACCTGGTGTGCATGAAACGCTACAACGCCAGAATGAAAGTGTTGCAACCTTGTATGCAATGCACATTTATAACATTTAACATATCACATTAGGAGGACAACAAAGTAGGTTGCCTCCGAGAAGTTATAAGATCGCACTTTGACAAGTAAACACACGAGGCATGCTTTGACATGTAATTTCGCTTGTAAAACACATGGAGTTATATGAATATTAAACGGGCAGCCAAGTAACACATGTAAATCAAGTCATATAACTCATTTCGGGGTTCACGTAATCGAGTAATGAGATTATACAAGCATACAACGACGTTTGCATGAGACCGGGTGCAAGAAAAGTCTACTTATAAACATGTAATCATCGAAAATCACATTTAGGACTATAAGGACAACTACGGGCAGCCCACTAATTACACAATTAGACACAATAGCCATAGGATCAACACTTAGCGAGTTTTCATAGTCAATAGGGTTTCAATTCATGCTTACACGTGCGATTAAGCCACAAGTTGTCACGTAATTTAACCCAAGCCATGCATCGATTAATTAAAACATCCTCAATCATCCAAAACAGTCCACACAACATCCAAGTGCCACAATCCCAAGCATTCAATACCACAAGAGAAGTTACAACCTTTTTTCAATGCATATCACTAAACAAAAACCTCACTAAAATGGCCTGTTTTCCCATGATCATTTGGACAAGGAAACAATCTCCAATTCGAGTGAAAAAATTTCAAATTAAAGCTTAATGAGTGATTTAGATCTAGAAACAAACCTCATATCATTTGGAGTTCAGACTTAGGAGTTATGGCCAAAACCGTGAGACTACGCAAAACTGTCCAGTTTTAGACACATTACGATTTTTGCCAATTTTGAGGGTCTTAGAGTCAAAATTGGCTTTGGTCTATTTCTGACAAAAATGTCATGAACTGCAAAATCTAGCAACCTAACATTTTCAATGCATTTTAGACATAATTTTAGAGGCTAAAATAGTTTCATTCTACAAGGTTAGAAGGCTGCCAGATTCTACTTCAACTTTCCAATTTTTTTTTCCATATTTAGATACCTTTCGATGTTTTGCCATTTTGGAGGCCTTAGCGTCAGAATTGTCCTTGGCCTATTTCTACTAAAAATGATCACAACTAGCAAAAATAGTCACCTACCGATTTTCATGCATTTTCAACATCATTTACAAGGCCAAATGCACTTCTCTCTACCAAGCCAGAAATCTGCCAGCTACTCGACTATTACCTATCTTCTAGTTCTAGCCAAAAATCTAGCCATGCATGGTCATATAAGCTCATGTACACACATATACAACAACTACAGAGGTAAATAAAGTCATATGAAGGCATGCATGTGATTTTTGAAAGCTTTTAAAAGAGATTAACCATCACCTTAGCAAGTTAATAGATGAGGATGCACAAATGGTCTTCAAAATGCACAAAATGATCTCCTTTCCTTGCTTGGCCGAGAGATAGCTTGATGTTCTTTAATTTCCTAGCTTAGTTATCATGTTCTTAGTATGTGCATGTGGTTAGAACAAAAGGAAATGAAATAAAAGCTATCAAACATACCTAGGGCCGAAATGAAGAGTTCTATGAGCTTGCATGCATCTTTTCTTGCTTTGGTTGCTATGGTCGAGTTTCCTAGAGTCCTTGAGTGCCTAGGAGAACCTTAGAATGAGAGCTTGAGCTATGGAGGTGCTTGAAGCAGCCTAGGCCGAGAGATAGAGAGAAAATGAGAGCTTGAGAGGATGTTGAGAGAGTTTGGTATTTGTGTGTAAGTGTGTCGGCCTTGAGCTACTAAAATTCTGATTTTGTGTTGTCTTTTGAAGCATTTGAATTGTTTTTTTTGGCATGGCATTGCAAGGGCCGAGAATGGTGGCTTTGGGTAGGATATTTTAGAGTTTTTTTATTGCATGGTGTCTTGAGCTTGTGTCATAACTTGTCTTTGATGATTTTTAAATTGCAAAGCATGTCACAAGGCTTTGGTTTGGCCGACCAAGGAGCTTAAAAATCTGAAATTTCATATTCAAATTAAGGTATTATGGGTTATAATAAGTGTGGAATTTTGAGGTGCATGGGTTTTGCAAAAAGAATAGGAATAAAGAATAAAGAATGTCTAGTGTTTAGCGTTTTGTCTTTTAGAGCATTGACTTAGGATTAGAATATCAGTTAGTGGGCTTTGTAGGATTATTTAATAGTCTAGTGCTTCGTGTAAGATGCTTTCTTGATTAGCGTGTAGGCACGTTTTCCTATGTCTAGGGCACGCACTACGAGGTAAGGCACAAACTACGAGACAAATGCACGTATTCCAAGTAAATGCACACAACTCTAAATGAATGTGCGTAAATCAAGACACGTCTCTTAAACCTAGGTCAAGGCATACAATTCGAGGTTAGGGCACACGAAACGAGGTATCGCACGCAAATCGAGGTCGGGCCTCACATCCTCCCCTCCTTAAAAGAATTTCATCCCGAAATTCAATATTACCTTTGAAATAATGCTGGATACTGTTGCTCCATCTGGTCTCGCCTTTCCCACGTTGCTTCTTTGACTCCATGGTGATCCCATAACACTTTCACCATCGGTATAGACTTGTTGCGCAACTCCCGATCTTGCTTGTCTAGGATCCAAATAGGCTTCTCTTCATACGACAAGTTCTCCCAAAGCTGCAATAGCTCTGGCTCCAAAATGTGTGATGGATCAGGGTGATACTTCCGCAGCATTGAAACATGAAAGATGTGAGGCCCAACCCCAAAAAACGTATGTTACCTTGATTTGCGTGCCATAGACCAAGAATGATATGACTGACCTTGGATTACGTGCCCTGTCTTGGTTTTCATGCATGCCTCGTCATTCGTGCCTTGACCTAGAATTATGTGCCCTAATCCTCGACTAGCGTGCCCCAACTTTGAATTGCGTGCGTTGTCTCGTTTTGTGTGCCCTGACCTTGAATTGTGTGTCCTAACCTAGGTTTAAGAGTCGTACCTCGATTTACGTGCATTACATTGAATTACGTGCCTTGTATTGGTTTACGTACATTTACCTAGGTTTGCGTGCATTTGCATTGGAATCCGTGCATTTATCTTGAAGTACATGCATTAGTCTTGAAGTTCGTGTCTTACCTCGTAGTTCGTGTCTACCTCGTAATTCGTGCCCTAGACCTAGGAATCCGTGCCACCACGTTAATCAAGAAAGATTCATATACAAAGCACTAGACTATAAAATAATCCTACAAACACCACTAACTATTATTATAATCCTAATTCAAATCTCTACAAAATCCACTAACACCTAAATATTATATTTTAAACTCACTACAAGACAAAATCTCACAAACCTCTAAACGTATCCTATATTCTATTCTACCTAAAATCCCTAAATACCCAACATTCTCTTACACACATGCTAAAACAATTCAAAAGATGCTCAAAAGATGACACAAAATCTGATTTTTGCATGCCCAAGGCCAACATTTGCATCGACAATTGCAAAAGCTTCTATTTTCTCTCATTTCTCTCACTCTCCTCACATTTCTCTCTCTCCCTCTCATTCTTCTCTCTCAATCTCGGTTTTGGCTGAGTTCATACACCTCTTAGCTCATCTTCATCATCATATGGTTAATCAAGACAAGCCACAAGCAAAGGAACTCAACCAAGCTAGCTAGGTTGCAAGAAAACTCACATGCAAGCTCTTGAGTCTTCATTTCGGCCCTAGGTGAGTTACTAAGCTTCCATTTCTTTTCTTCTTGTTCTAACCACATGCATGTACTAAGAGCTTGGTCACTAAGCTAGGAAAAATAGAGAAAACCAAGTTGGAATCTCGGCTAGGCAAAGAAGAAGAAGAAAATTGTGCTTCAACAAGTTTTTGTGCATCTTCTTGTTGATTTGCTAAGGTGAGGGCTAAAACCTTTTGAAAATCCTTCAAAAATCCATATGAATGCTCTTAAATGTATGTATTTGCTTCTGTACTTGAGTTATATGTTCGTTCATAAGCTTCTTCAACCATGCATGGCAAGATTTTGGCTTGAAAGTGATGATAGGTGAAGTCGGATTATGTGACAGCTCTCTGACTTGTTGTTTTGAGGTGAGTTTAGCTAGGAAAATGATGTTTAAAATGCATGAAAATTGGTAGGTGACTATTTTGGCCAGTTTTGAACATTTTTCGCAGAAATAGGACAAAGATAATTTTGACTCTAAGGTCCTCAAAATGGAAAATCTTTGAAATGTGTCCAAATCTGGAAATCTGGAAAAATGAAGCAGGTTTTGGCTGATGCACTGGCCTTGTAGAACGAACCATATTTGACTTAGTAAATGATGTCAAAAATGCATAAAATTTTGTTTTCTGATATATTTTTCAGTTCTGGATATTTTTGTCAGAAATGAACTAAGGCTAAAACTGACCCTAAGGACCTCAACAACGTCAATTATTGAAATGTGTGCAAATCTGGACAGTTTTGTGCTATCTCACTGTTTTGGCTATAACTAATGATCCCGAACTCCAAATGATGCAAGGTTTGTTTCTGATTTTAGTTAACTTATTAATCTTTAATTTGACATATTATTCACTGGAATTGGATATTGTTTGATTATCTTAATGATTGTGGGAAAACAGACTATTGCAGTGAGAGTTCACTTGGCTATATGCTTAGAAAAATTGTTGTAACTTCTCGTGTGGTATTAATTGCTTGGGATTGTGACATTGGGATGTTGTGTGGACTGTTTTGAGTACTTGGGGATGTTTGAATTAATTGATGCATGGCTTGAGATTGATTTTGGGTTGACTTGAGGTTTAATCACACGGGTAAGCACGAAATGGAGACCCTAATGACTAGGTAGTCTTGCTAAGTGTTGATCATTTGGATATTGTGTGGAATTATATGCTTAGTAGGCTTCCCGTAGATGCCCTTATAGTCCTAAATGTGATTTTGATCATTGCATGTTGACAAATAGGCTTTTCTTGCATCCGAGCCCACGTAGATGTTGTAGCATGTTATATAATCTTATTATTGGATTACGTGGACTTTGAATTGAGTTATATGACTTGATTTACGTGCGTTACATGGCTGTCCGTTTAATGTTCATATAACTCCATGAGCTTTTCAAGTGAAATTACTTGTCTATCCGTGCCTCGCTTGTTTGCTTGTCAATGTGCAATCTTATGACTGTTCGGAGGTAACCTACTTTGTTGTCCTCCTTAGATCACAAAGCCTTGACTCCCTTCAGGCAATGCAAGAACAGGTGCGGTTGTCAATCTTTTCTTCAATTCTTGAAAGCTATTCTCGCACTTGTCATCCCACACGAACTTCGTTTTCTTCTGAGTGAGCTTTGTAAGCGGTCCTGCAATCTTTGAGAAATCCTTCATGAACCTCCGATAATAGCTGGCTAAACCAAGAAAACTCCGAACCTCTGTAACATTTTCCGGCTTCTTCCAAGACATCACCGCTTCTATCTTTGCTGGGTCCACCGCTATTCCCTCTTGGGATATGATGTGCCCCAAGAATGCAATCTGCCGCAACCAAAATTCGCATTTGCTAAACTTTGCATACAATTGATGCTCCCGAAGTTTCTGCAATACCAATCGCAAATGTTGTTCATGCTCAACCTCGGATTTTGAGTATACCAAAATATCATCAATAAAGATCACCACAAATTGGTCCAAGTAGGGTTGAAACACCCTGTGCATCAAGTCCATGAAAGCTGCAGGGGCATTAGTTAGCCCAAATGGCATCACCACAAATTCATAGTGCCCATATCTCGTCCTGAAGGCCGATTTAGGTACATCCTCCTTTTTGATCCGTAGCTGATAATACCCTTGTCTCAAGTCGAGTTTTGAATACACTTTAGCTCCTTAAAGTTGGTCAAACAACTCATCGATCAATGGAAGTGGGTATTTATTCTTGATGGTCACTTGGTTCAATCCTCGGTAATCGATGCATAATCTCAACGTTTCGTCTTTCTTCTTTACAAATAGGACTGGTGCACCACACGGAGAAGAACTCGGTTGAACAAACCCCTTCTTCAACAATCCTTGCAATTGGTCCTTCAATTCTTGTAGCTCGGCTGGTGCCATACGGTAGGGAGCTTTAGATATTGGCTAGGTGCCAAGCAGTACTTCTATTACAAACTCGATTTCCCGATCCAGGGGTAAACTGGGCAATTCTTCTGGAAACACGTCAGCATAATCTTTAATCACTGGCATCTCCTCCAACTTAGCTTTGTCCGATGGCTTGTTGATGAGGTAAGCTAAGTATCCACTACACCCTTTTCTCAAGGACTTTACTGCTTTCGTAGATGAAATAATAAAACTTCCAGTGAAGTCTCTTCGACCCATTACCTTCAATGTTGGTTGACCAGGTATCTAGAATGTTACAATCTTCGTCCGGCAATCTAGTTGGGCATGATGCTTTGCCAACCAGTCCATTCCTAAGATGACTTCATAGTCTCGAAAGGGTAACACTATATGATTGGCTGAGAATTCCCTATCCTTAATTTGGATTTTACATGCTTTACAAGCTGAGCTAGTAACAAGTTTAGAACCCATCAGAGTACCGACTTCTACTTCATAAGGCAAACATTCAACTCGTAATTTCACACGTTGCACACATAAGGGAGTAATAAAGGAATGAGTAGCACCTGGATCAATTAATACCCTAACAGGTTGATTCAGTATCAAGAATGTACCTTCAACAACAGCAGTCTCCTCCGGAAGCTCCTCGCACTCAATAGCATAAGCTCAGGCCTGAACTCTAGGAACTAGAGTCTTGCCTTTACAAATTGGTTTATTCTGATTTTGTCCTCCTTGCCATTTAGGGCAATCCTTGATCTGATGCTGATCACTGCCATACCGCACGCATCGTCTTGACTTCTTCCAGTATTAGGCCTCGGTGTGACCCTTCTTGTCACAGTAAGAACAATTGATAGACTGAGTAGCAGGTGAACTACCTGTGGATCCACGGGTGGAAGAGACTGATGGTGCTTTAGACGGGCCACGGTTGTTGACTGGTCTGTTTTGGCTCTAGCCCTGACTGCGACTCTGAGTCTGAAATTTTCTCTGTTGCCCTTGAGGCTGGTAAGATTTCTTGTTCGGTTGACTTGAACCGGCTCTATCAAGTTTTCTTTTCTCAACTCGGGAAGCAGCAGCAAGAAGAGCAGAATAGGTAGTAAAGTCATGTGAAGCCAACTGATCCTGAATTTCTGGCCTCAATCCATTCATAAATTTCCACATCTTCGCCTCAGGGGTACTGACCATGTATTGAGCATAACGGGACAGTCTGTCAAAGCGAGCCTCATACTGAGCCACCGTTATGTTACCCTGGTTCAAGTGCATGAATTCTTCAATTCGCCTCTGCTTGGAAACTGCAGGTACGTATTTCTCCTTGAATGCCTTAACGAAATTACCCCACAAGCAAGGTGTATGATCAGTTTCCCAAAGTGCCTCCACAGTATGCCACCAATGCTCAGCATCCTCGTGCAACAGAAACATAGCGAACTCAATCTTTTCTTCATCAGTATAGTCAAGTGGCCTTAAAATCCTTTCAATCTCAGACAGCCAAGCCTTTGCCTTTTCATCATCAGCTTCCCCGTAGAATTTGGACGGGTGAAAGTCAAGGAACTCCCGCATTCTGCTATTTCTTCCATTGTTACCACCATTCCTATTGTTGTTGTTGTTGTTGTTGGTTGCTTCACGTGCATCTTGACGTTCCATTACTCGTGACACGTGATCCATAGCATTTGCCATCATGTTAAACATGGCCATGTCGGGATTAGTTTGATGAGCATCTCCGGCTTCTTGAGGCTCATCGCTCCTATTGGTATTGCGGGTACTAGGGCCAGCCATCTATAGGCACAGATTATTATGCACAATTTATTGGAATACGACAAGACAAGAATTTAATGTATAGAGTATGCAACAAACAATTTCAAGTAGGCATAAAATTTTCAAACAATGAAGGCATATTAATCACATAAGCACATAGAAACAAAGAAGGCACAATTAGCATTGTCACACATTAACACACATAAAAAAGTCATCCTAATAACCTTAGGGCTTCTACCCATGGTCTAAGAGTTAAACCCAGCTTAAGCAATCTAAGCTCTAATACCAGTAATATAAGGTGTCATATCCCCAACCCGACCTATGGAGGTTAGACTAAGGTGTGATATAATCGTTCGCGATCTTTTACGACTATAACTGGTTAACGAAGGTTAAGCTTATCCGTTAGACTAGAACACCAAAAATTTTCTGAGAAATCGACAGCATAACGGCTGTAATTGAGCTCTTTAATTGGACCTAATTTTCTAAACGCCTCAAAACTTTCAATCTCAGATTCGATTCCAACTAAGATTACTCTCCATCACCAACCGATATGCCTACTAGTTATCTTGAAAGTCTCGTTTGATTAATAACCTAGCATGATAACTATGTCCCGTTTATTTGTTGAATTCCTGTTACACAAGTACCTATTGATCTTAGCTTACTATTGAGTACCTAGGTGGAATTAGATAGAGTTACATCATTGATTTATTCACCTAGTGATGGAGTTGCCTATGGTAGTTACTAAATCAAAACAGTAATAGCAACTCACAAAAGAGCGTGCGTCATCTAGTCATAGTCAGTACAAGCCAAAATTAGACCCCAAATTACAACGGATGTCATTTACAATAACAACGATAAACAACATAAGAGGTAGTCTTCAAAACAACATATCGTTCATAAAATGGTCACAGTCAAGTAAGGCACGTAGGGCAGGCAATCACTCCAAGGAGTCATCAATAGGCACGTTATCCTCGGGTACCTGTTCCTGATCTTTTTCACCTAAGATGATAAAAGAGGGTGAGTCCTTATGAACTCAGCGAGGGGGAACGAGAAATATATTTTGAAAATCCTTTTTTTTGGTTAGCTTATGAAAAACCCTTTTTGAAAGCATGACATATAACACGAGTAAGTTTTATAACGTAATATAAGAGTAAAAGAACACATTTACCCGTCTTTCCTCTCCGAGGTCCTCTAGGAACCAAGCGAGAGTACTTATACACATAGTGAAAAGGATACGGTGAGCTTTTGCTCTCAACTCATTTCCAATAATAGTTGTTGCGGCCAACTTCAAATCATCCACTTATCATGCCAAATGGGTGTACTCCGGATGTACCCCGAAATCCTACGACCCAACTCTCCGAGGAAGTCTAGCGCCCAAGCGAGAGAGGGAATTGGACCATGGTAGTCACGGTTGCACTGGCAAGCCCGATGCCGCCCAGCGTGAAACGCTACCACGCCAGAATGAAAGGTTGCAACCTCGTATGCAATGCACATTTATAACATTTAACATATCACATTAGGAAGACAACAAAGTAGGTTGCCTTCGAGCAGTTATAAGATCGCACGTTGACAAGTAAACACATGAGGCATGCTTTGACATGTAATTTTGCTTGTAAAACACATGGAGTTATATGAATATTAAACGGGGAGCCAAGTAACACATGTAAATCAAGTCATATAACTCATTTCGGGGTTCACGTAATCAAGTAATAAGATTATACAAGCATACAACGACGTTTACATGAGACCGGGTGCAAGAAAAGTCTACTTATCAACATGTAATTATCGGAAATCACATTTAGGGCTATAAGGAAAACTACGGACAGCCCAATAATTATACAATTAGACACAATAACCATAGGATCAACACTTAGCGAGTTTTCATAGTCAATAGGGTTTCAATTCATGCTTACACGTGCGATTAAGCCACAAGTTGTCACGTAATTTAACCCAAGCCATGCATCGATTAATTAAAACATCCTCAATCATCCAAAACAGTCCACACAACATCCAAGTGCCACAATCCCAAGCATTCAATACCACAAGAGAAGTTACAACCTTTTTTCAAAGCATATAACTAAACAAAAACCTCACTTAAATGGTCTGTTTTCCCACGATCATTTGGACAAGCAAAAAATCTCCAATTCCAGTGAACAAAATTTCAAATTAAATCTTAATGAGTGATTTAAATCCAGAAACAAACCTCGCATCATTTGGATTTCGGACTTAGGAGTTATGGCCAAAACCGTGAGACTACGCAAAACTGTCCAATTTTAGACACATTATGCATTTTGCCAATTTTGAGGATCTTAGAGTCATAATTGGCTTTGGTCTATTTCTGACACAAATGTCCAGAACTACAAAATCTATCCATCTACCAATTTTCATGCATTTTAGACATAATTTGTTAGGCTAAAATAGTTTCGCTCTACAAGGTCAGAAGGCTGCCAGATTCTACTTCAACTTTCCAATTTTTTTTCCAAATTTAGATACCTTTCGATATTTTTCCATTTTGGAGGCCTTAGAGTCAGAATTGGCCTTGGCCTATTTCTACTAAAAATTATCAGAACTGGCAAAAATAGTCACCTACCGATTTTCACAGATTTTCAACATCATTTACAAGGCCAAATGCACTCGCTCTACCAAGCCAAAAATCTGCCAGCTACTCGACTATTACCTATCTTCTAGTTCTAGCCAAAAATCTAGCCATGCATGGTCATATAAGCTCATGTACACACATATACAACAACTACAGAGGTAAATAAAGTCATATGAAGGCATGCATGTGATTTTTGAAAGCTTTTAAAAGAGATTAACCCTCACCTTAGCAAGTTAATAGATGAGGATGCACAAATGGTCTTCAAAATGCACAAAAGGATCTCCTTTCCTTGCTTGGCCGAGAGATAGCTTGATGTTCTTTAATTTCCTAGCTTAGTTATCATGTTCTTAGTATGTGCATGTGGTTAGAACAAAAGGAAATGAAATAAAAGCTAACAAACATACCTAGGGCCGAAATGAAGAGTTCTATGAGCTTGCATGCATCTTTTCTTGCTTTCCTTGCTATGGTCGAGTTCCCTAGAGTCCTTGAGTGCCTAGGAGAACCTTAGAATGAGAGCTTGAGCTATGAAGGTGCTTGAAACAGCCTAGGCCGAGAGATAGAGAGAAAATGAGAGCTTGAGAGTGTCACGCCCCAACCCGGCCTATAAAGGTTAGACTAGGGTGTGAACTAACATTCAAGTCACGTCTCGTACTTAACCGTTCATTAAGATTTAACACTTAATGTTTTGGCCTAAACTCCAAAAATTTTCAGAAACCGACAGCATAACGGTTGTAATTGGACTCTTGGTTTGGCCTAATTCTCTAAACACCTCAAAATTTTCTAATCTCAAGTTCATTTCCAACTAAGATTGCTATTTATCATCAATTGAAACACCTATTGGTTATCTCGATGTCTCGTTTGATTTATAACCTAGCATGATACTATGTCTCGTTCGTTTGTTTATCCTCGTTACAAAGTACCTGTTGATCTTAGCTTAATAGCGAGTACCTATTTAAGATTGGATAAGTTCATTCACTTAGTCCTTAACTAATACGTCATGACCTATGATAGATACTAGCAGTAATAATAGCAAAACGATCACAGTAGTGTCTAGTGTCTGTCTAGCAATATCAGTACAAACCAAAATTAGACCCCAAATTACAACGGGGGCCTTTTACATTACACATCAAACAACATGAAAGAAACAGTCTTCAAGTAGCATAGTCTTCACAAATGGCCATAAATCAAGCAAAGCACACACAAGAAAGGCAATCACTCCAAGGATTCATTGTTAGGCACACCGTTCTCGAGTACCTGTTCTGGATCTTCTTCACTTGAGATGATAAAAGAGGGTGAGTCCTTATGAACTCAGCGAGGGGGAACGAGAAATAGGTTTTGAAAACTCATTTTCCAGTTCAACTTATGAAATCCTTTTGCAAGCGTGAATATAACACTAATATCAGTACAGGAACAGAAATACCAGTCTTTCCTCCCCGAGGTTCTCTAGGAACCAAGCGAGAGTACTTATATATATAGTAAAAAGGATACAGTGAGCTTTTGCTCTCAAATCAGATTCAGAATCAGTTGTTGTGGCCGACTTCAAATCATCCCCAAAACACACCAGGTAGGTGTACTCCGGATGTACCCTGAAATCCTACGACCCAACTCTCCGAGGAAGTCTAGCCCCCAAGCGAGAGAGGGAATGGGACAGTGGTAGTCACGGGTGCACCGGCAAGCCCGATGCCGCCCAGTGTGCGTGATCGCTGCCACGCCGACAGGAAAGGTTGCAACCTTGTATGCAGTGCACATTTATGACATGTAATATATCACATTAGGAGGACAATAAAGTAGGTTGCCTCCGGACAGTCATAAGATTGCACATTGACCAAGTAAACAGGTAGGGCATGATAAAACAGGCAATTTCAATTGAAAGGCATATAGAGTTATATGAACATTAAACGGGCAGCCATGTAACACATGTAAATCAAGCCATATAACTCATTACGAAGTCCACGTGATCAAGTAATAAGATTATTCAACATGCAATAACATCTACGTGGGTTCGGGCACAAGAAAAGCCTATTTGTCAACATGCAATGATCAAAATCATATTTAGGACTATAAAGGCATTAACGGGCAGCCTACTAAACATATAATTCCACACAATATCCAAATGATCAACACTTAGCAAAACTACCTAGTCATTAGGGTTTCCATTTCATGCATATTCGTGCAATTTGAGCCTCAAACCAACTCAAAGTCAATCTCAAGCCATGCATCATTTAATTCAACATCCTCAAACATTCAAAACAGTCCACACAACATCGTGAAGCTACAATCCCAAGCATTTAATTCAAAAAGAGGAGTTACCACAATTTTTCTAAGCACAACATTAAGTGACCACTTACTGCAATAGGCTATTTTCTCACAATCAATAGGATAAGAAAACAATATCCAAATCCAGTAAATAAGATTTCAAATTAAAGCTTAAGAATTTAACTAAAATCAGAAGCAAACATTGCATCATTTGGAGTTCGAGATCATTAGTTATAGCCGAAACAGTGGGATAGCACAAAACTGTCCAGATTTGCACACATTTTGATAATGGACGTTTTTGAGGTCCTTAGGGTCAGATTTAGCCTTAGTCCATTTCTGACAAAAATGTCCAGAACTGAAAAATATTGTAGCACGCCAATTTTCATGCATTTTTGACATCATTAACTAAGTCAAATATGGTTCATTCTACAAGGTCAGTGCATTTGCCAAAACCTGCTTCATTTTTCCAGATTTCCAGATTTGGACACATTTTAAATATTCGCCATTTTGAAGACTTTAGAGTCAAAATTAGCTTCGGCCTATTTCTTAGACAAATGTTCAAAACTGGAAAAAATAGTCACCTACCAATTTTCATGCATTTTAAACATCATTTGACTAGCTAAACTTACCTCTAAACAATTTGGTCAGAGAGCTGTCAACAATCTGACTTCACCTATCACCACTTTCAAGCCAAGATCTTGCCATGCATGGTTGTTTAAGCTTATGAACGAACATATAACTCAAGTACAGAAGCAAAGACAAACATTTATGAGCATGCATGTGAATTTTTGAAGGATTTTCAAAAGGTTTTATCCCTCACCTTAGCAAACAACCAAGAAGATGCACAAAAACTTGTTGAAGCTCAAATCTCTTCTTCTTCTTGCTTAGCCGAGATTCCAACTTGGTTTTCTCTATTTTTCCTAGACTAGTGATCAATATCTTAGTACATGCATGAGGTTAGAACAAGAAGAAAAGAAATGGAAGCCAAGAACTTACCTAGGGCCGAATAGAAGACTTCAAAAGGACATGCATGTATGATTCTTGCATCCTAGCTAGCTTGCTCGAATTTCTTGCTTGTTGTTTGCCTTGGACAACTATGGTGTGATGAAGATGAGCTATGGAGGCAACAATGTTCAGCTAGGGCCGAGAGAGAGAGAAGAATGAGAGGGAGAGAGAAAAGATTGAGGGGAAAGTGAGAGAAATGAAAAAAAAAAAAAAGCACAAGCCTTGCTATTGATGAGGCATGCTCGGCCTTGGGCAGGAAAATTCAGCATTTTGTGTCTTCAAGGTGGAATTTAAAATTGCTAGCATGGGCATGGAAGAGTTGGTCGAGTATGGTGAGGAATTGAGGAGATTTTTGAGCAATTTTTTATGCATTTGTGTCATAGAATGTCATAGTATGTCTAGGAATTAGGTTGAATTGAATAAGCATGCAAAAACACTACCTAGTGGTCGGCCAAGGCTACTAAAAATGCTGAATTTTGTCAACTTTTGATCATTATTTAATTGTGTCTTGAAAGTGCAAAAAGAATAAGGAATAAAGAATAAGAAATGCTTAGTGTTTGGTGAATTTTTTGTTTTCTAGTGAGTTGAATTAGGATTATAATATTGATAGTGGATTTTGTAGGATTGTTTAGTAGTCTAGTGCTTCGTGTAAGATGCTTTCTTGATTAGCGTGAGGGCACGCTTTCCTAGGTCTAGGGCACGCACTACGAGGTAGGACACGAACTACGAGACGAACGCACGTTTTTCAAGTAAATGCACGCTACCCTAAATGAATGCACGTAATTCAATGCAAGGCACACAAAACGAACACAATTCTTAAACCTAAGTCAAGGCACGCAAATCTAGGTTAGGACACACGAAATGAGGTATCGCACGCTAATCGAGGTCGGGGCACGTAAGTCGAGGATTAGGGCACATAATTTTAAGTCAAGGCACGTATGACGACGCATGCGTGAAAACCAATACAGGGCACGTAATCCAAGGTCAGTCATATCATTCTTGGTCTATGGCACGCAAATCAAGGAAACACACGTTATTCGGGGTCGGGCCTCACATTCTCCCCTCCTTAAAAGAATTTCGTCCCGAAATTCATTCTTGCCTATTGAGGTCATTTAGACGGATTCCGACCATTGTTATTTTCCAACTCCGGATTGTCCTTTGCTCTATGATCTCTCTTACCACAACGAATTCACTTCCTAGCTTTCTCCAATCATTTAATTCGGTGTGACCCCTACATTTACAATTTGTTCCTTTGAACAACTCTATTTTCTCCAATTGATCTTAAGGTCGAGTTCATTAACTAAGGTTAGAATCTCCAAACATAGTCATCAAAGCCGCATTGGTATTCTAACAATATAACTATAACTCCAAAATCATGACTCATGTTGTATCAATCTTGCATTCATACCTCAAAAGGAATATCACAATAATTCCATGATCCTAGGGTGACATACGCTAATTTCAAGATGATAGGTCTATATCTGATTTACATATCCTATCTACTAGCTTCAAAATTGTTAGCACGTAGGACATACACATGTTATGGATTATTCCCACGATACGACCCTATTTTCAGGTTGAACTCACCAAACAAACTAATCCATCTCAAACCGTCATCTATCGATAGTATCATAGTCCTTATCTCGTAGGTACATTGGATTAACAAATCTTCTAATGACTAGTCTCCCGATTACAGGCTCTTATCCATTGACATTCTTCCTCAGCTTCATTAACCTTCAAGCTCGAAATCAAGAAGAAAGACCGTCGAGATTCGTTCAACTCAAACTCCAAGGTTTATTAGGTACCACTGACAAATTGCATTGAAATTGCATGGGTAAACTGATCATGTCACACTAGTTCAACTCTTACAAGTAAGCTTCATCAGCTTGTGATCCACAATTTGTTTCCTTATTCAAATCTCTATTTTCAAGTCACAAGGCTTTAGAATTTTCTTTTAATCTTATCCAAGACTCCTAAGGCGAATAGTTTCAACCTCAATTAAATTCCATTCATCTCAATCCAAGGTTACGTCATATTCAAGAAGACAATGGTCCTACTCACTTAGCAACCTAGTCATTCCTTCGAACACTTAATGCCTGCCAATATATCTTCAACATTAATGTTACTAAGCTAGGGCCATAGCCATGTAAGTGATATTAATGCTTCACTAGGTTATCGGCCAAACAACAACAATCCTAGGACTATAAATGGGTACCGAAATGATCTAGCTCATAAGATACTTACACGGGATAACTTCAAGGTTGTATCAACATAAGAATTATGACCACGAGGCATTTTTTCAACATAACCTAATAGAACTTCGAAAGTAATCAACCACTTATTTAACTATCACTACAAGATTCATCCTCTATTCAACGACCACGATTCGAAGTCTACCAACCGCTAGTTTCTAGACGTGAAACGGTGCACATAATACGGTTGTCTAACAGCAATCTCTTGGGTCATTATGACTCTAATTCATCTCTATCTTAACTATATGAAATCTTACTCTTCTCATTTACATATTCAATAAGAGCATCAAGACTCATCGACCTTAGGTCCTAGGGTTCACCATGAATCATCATGCATACTCACTATTAGCTATTTAGGATTTCTAATCATACCCTAACAACTCCACTTTGCAACCAGATGCGTTAATCTCATTTCTATGGTTTATATACTAGGTCCATCGGTCTTACTTCGCATAATCACAACTAAATCCGAGGGGCAACAATTTAATACCATGATTCTTAATATCACCAATATTCAACTTAGGACCTTAGCAACGTTAGTCATCTAATGCATAATTCAATACCTTATACTTCTATTCGACCTAACATTTAGGTATAGTCTTCCGAACATGAGTTCTAGCTACGTGAATTCCTCGATTCCAGCATCCTTATATCTTGTTATACTAAAGATTCATCAACCTTGTTAAACTTAGTCTTTAGAGTTGCCTACATGTCTTGGGGTTATCCATTGTTAAGTTACTTAAACACACTATTCATGCCTTAATAATCTAACCCCTATCATCAATTTCCACGAATTCATCTCTTAATTTCTAGGTCACAATCTTACTATTGAGTGAACTTGAAACTCGTTAATATACACCTTATTAGGTTCAACGATGCTTAATTCCAATCAAGTAAGGATTCGATCATATAAATAGTCTATTATACCATTTTAAGATATAAGAATTTAATTCAAAAGCAACTCCTAAGTCAAACTTCCATTATAAGCATATGAACATATATATACTACTCCACATGTCCAATAGTATATTCTTATATCTAAGGAAAGTTGTGTGTCCTCAACATTTATTCTTGAACCACAATGAGAAGAACGGTTTAACAGAATCAAGAACTTTATAGCTATAAAATTGATAACTTAATCACAGGCATATGTATTCCAAAGATAAGGAGATAATTTTACCTCAACAATTATACCTGTGCTACACATTTTATATATATGCATATCCAATAATACATACGATCCATCGAGTACCTGTGAAGATGCGAGAAATCTCTAACCGAGCCTTTTCGTTTGTCCTGCACAAATTCACTTCCCTGAAAGTCCTAATCCTAACTATCAATGTGTATAAACAGTCATTCACGGTTATATAACATGCACATGTATCAAGGAAGGAATATAAAAGCATGCATGCATTATCGAGGTCACTAACGTGTCGGTGTGCATGACACATAATACATATGGTCCACAAAGGCATATAATATTCAAAGCAATTAAAGCACATTAGCACACATTCACACATATAAACAAGACATCATAATTACCTTAGGGCTTCTACCCATGGTCTGAGAGTTGAACCCGACTAACGCCTAGTTAGTAAACTAAGCTCTGATACCATTCTTATATAAGGTGTCATGCCCCAACCCGGCCTATAAAGGTTAGACTAGGGTGTGAACTAACATTCAAGTCACGTCTCGTACTTAACCGTTCATTAAGATTTAACACTTAACGTTTTGGCCTAAACTCCAAAATTTTTCGGAAACCGGCAGCATAACGGCTGTAATTGGACTCTTGGTTTGGCCTAATTCTCTAAACGCCTCAAAATTTTCTAATCTCAAGTTCATTTCCAACTAAGATTGCTATTTATCATCAATTGAAACGCCTATTGGTTATCTCGATGTCTCGTTTGATTTATAACCTAGCATGATACTATGTCTCGTTCGTTTGTTTATCCTCGTTACAAAGTACCTATTGATCTTAGCTTAATAGCGAGTACCTGTTTAAGATTGGATAAGTTCATTCACTTAGTCCTTAACTAATACGTCATGACCTATGATAGATACTAGCGGTAATAATAGCAAAACGATCACAGTAGTGTCTAGTGTCTGTCTAGCAATATCAGTACAAACCAAAATTAGACCCCAAATTACAACGGGGGCCTTTTACATTACACATCAAACAACATGAAAGAAACAGTCTTCAAGTAGCATAGTCTTCACAAATGGCCATAAATCAAGCAAAGCACACAAGACAGGCAATCACTCCAAGGATTCATCGTTAGGCACACCGTCCTCGGGTACCTGTTCTGGATCTTCTTCACCTGAGATGATAAAAGAGGGTGAGTCCTTATGAACTCAGCGAGGGGGAACGAGAAATAGGTTTTGAAACTCATTTTCTAGTTCAACTTATGAAATCCTTTTGCAAGCGTGAATATAACACTAATATCAGTACAGGAACAGAAATACCAGTCTTTCCTCCCCGAGGTTCTCTAGGAACCAAGCGAGAGTACTTATACACATAGTAAAAAGGATACAGTGAGCTTTTGCTCTCAGATCAGATTCAGAATTAGTTGTTGCGGCCGACTTCAAATCATCCCCAAAACACACCAGGTGGGTATACTTCGGATGTACCCCGAAATCCTATGACCCAACTCTCCGAGGAAGTCTAGCCCCCAAGCGAGAGAGGGAATGTGACAGTGGTAGTCACGGATGCACCGGCAAGCCCGATGCCTCCCGGTGTGCGTGATCGCTACCACGCCGACAGGAAAGGTTGCAACCTTGTATGCAGTGCACATTTATGACATGTAATATATCACATTAGGAGGACAACAAAGTAGGTTGCCTCCGGACAGTCATAAGATTGCACATTGACCAAGTAAACAGGTAGGGCACGATAAAACAGGTAATTTCACTTGAAAGGCAGATAGAGTTATATGAACAGTAAACGGGCAGCCATGTAACACATGTAAATCAAGCCATATAACTCATTACGAAGTCCACGTGATCAAGTAATAAGATTATTCAACATGCAATAACATCTACGTGGGTTCGAGCGCAAGAAAAGCCTATTTGTCAACATGCAATGATCAAAATCACATTTAGGACTATAAAGGCATTTACGGGCAGCCTACTAAACATATAATTCCACACAATATCCAAATGATCAACACTTAGCAAAACTACCTAGTCATTAGGGTTTCCATTTCATGCATATTCGTGCAATTTGAGCCTCAAACCAACTCAAAGTCAATCTCAAGCCATGCATCATTTAATTCAACATCCTCAAACATTCAAAATAGTCCACACAACATCCTGAAGCTACAATCCCAAGCATTTAATTCAAAAAGAGGAGTTACCACAATTTTTCTAAGCACAACATTAAGTGAACCCTTACTGCAATAGGCTGTTTTCTCACAATCAATAGGATAAGAAAACAATCTCCAAATCTAGTGAATAAGATGTCAAATTAAAGCCTACGAAGTTAACTAAAATCAAAAACCAACCTTGCATCATTTGGAGTTCGAGATCATTAGTTATAGCCGAAACAGTGGGATAGCACAAAACTGTCCAGATTTGCACACATTTCGATAATGGACGTTTTTGAGGTCCTTAGGGTCAGATTTAGCCTTAGTCCATTTCTGACAAAAATGTCCAGAACTGAAAAATATTGCAGCACACCAATTTTCATGCATTTTTGACATCATTAACTAAGTCAAATATGGTTCGTTCTACAAGGTTAGTGCATCTGCCAAAACCTGCTTCATTTTTCCAGATTTCCAGATTTGGACACATTTTAAAGATTCGTCATTTTGAAGACCTTAGAATCAAAATTAGCTTCGGCCTATTTCTTCGACAAATGTTCAAAACTGGCAAAAGTAGTCCCCTACCAATTTTCATGCATTTTAAACATCATTTGACTAGCTAAACTTACATCTAAACAATCTGGTCAGAGAGCTGTCAACAATCCAACTTCACCTATCACCACTTTCAAGCCAAGATCTTGCCATGCATGGTTGTTTAAGCTTATGAACGAACATATAACTCAAGTACAGAAGCAAAGACATACATTTATGAGCATGCATGTGAATTTTTGAAGGATTTTCAAAATGTTTTAGCCCTCACCTTAGCAAACAACCAAGAAGATGCACAAAAACTTGTTGAAGCTCAAATCTCTTATTCTTCTTGCTTAGCCGAGATTCCAACTTGGTTTTCTCTATTTTTCCTAGCCTAGTGAACAATATATTAGTACATGCATGAGGTTAGAACAAGAAGAAAAGAAATGGAAGCCAAGAACTTACCTAGGGCCGAATAGAAGACTTCAAAAGGACATGCATGTATGATTCTTGCATCCTAGCTAGCTTGCTCGAATTTCTTGCTTGTTGTTTGCCTTGGACAACTATGGTGTGATGAAGATGAGCTATGGAGGAAAAAATGTTCAGCTAGGGCCAAGAGAGAGAGAAGAATGAGAGGGAGAGAGAAAAGATTGAGGGGAAAGTGAGATAAATGAAAAGAAAAAAAAAGCACAAGCCTTGCTATTGATGAGGCATGCTCGGCCTTGGGCAGGAAAATTCAGCATTTTGTGTCTTCATGGTGGAATTTAAAATTGCTAGCATGGGCATCGAAGAGTTGGTCGAGTATGGTGAGGAATTGAGGAGATTTTTGAGCAATGTTTTATGCATTTGTGTCATAGAATGTCATAGTATGTCAAGGAATTAGGTTGAATTGAATAAGCATGCAAAACAACTATCTAGTGGTCGGCAAGGCTACTAAAAATGCTGAATTTTGTCAAATTTTGATCATTATTTAATTGTGTCTTGAAAGTGCAAAAAGAATAAGGAATAAAGAATAAGGAATGCTTAGTGTTTGGTGAATTTTTTGTCTTCTAGTGAGTTGAATTAGGATTATAATATTGATAGTGGATTTTGTAGGATTGTTTAGTAGTCTAGTGATTCGTGTAAGATGCTTTCTTGATTAGCGTGAGGGCACGCTTTCCTAGGTCTATGGCATGTACTACAAGGTAGGACACGAACTACGAGACGAACGCACGTTTTTCAAGTAAATGCACGCTACCCTAAATGAATGCACGTAATTCAATGCAAGGCACACAAAACGAACACAATTCTTAAACCTTAGTCAAGGCACGCAAATCTAGGTTAGGACACATGAAATGAGGTATCGCACGCTAATTAAGGTCGGGGCACGCTAATCGAGGATTAAGGCACATAATTCTAAGTCAAGGCACGTATGACGACGCATGCGTGAAAACCAAGACAGGGCACGTAATCCAAGGTCAGTCATATCATTCTTGGTCTATGCCACGCAAATCAAGAAAAAACACGTTATTCAGAGTCGGGCCTCACAGAGAGGATGTTGAGAGAGTTTGGTGTTTGTGTGTGAGTGTGTCGGCTTTGAGCTACGAAAATACTGATTTTGTGTTGTCTTTTTTAAGCATTTTAATTGTTTTTTTTTGGCATGGCATTGCAAGGGCCGAGAATGGTGGCTTTGGGTAGGGTATTTTGGAGTTTTTTATTGTATGGTGTCTCGAGCTTGTGTCATAACTTGTCTTGGATGATTTTTAAATTGCAAAGTATGTCATAAGGCTTTGGTTTGGCCGACCAAGGAGCTTAAAAACCTGAAATTTCAGATTCAAATTAAGGTATTATGGGTTATAATAAGTGTAGAATTTTGAGGTGCATGGGTTTTGCCAAAAGAATAAGAATAAAGAATAAAGAATGTCTAGTGTTTAGCGTTTTGTCTTTTAGTGCATTGACTTAGGATTAGAATATTAGTTAGTGGGGTTTGTAGGATTATTTAATAGTCTAGTGCTTTGTGTAAGATGCTTTCTTGATTAGCATGTAGACTCGTTTTCCTATGTCTAGGGTACGCACTACGAGGTAAGGCACGAACTACGAGACGAATGCACATATTCCAAGTAAATGCACGCAACTCTAAATAAATGCACGTAAATCAAGACACAATTCTTATACCTAGGTCAAGGCACGCAATTTGAGGTTAGGGCACACAAAATGAGGTATCTTATGCAAATCGAGGTTGGGCCTCACACGTGGGGCTTGGGACTAGGTCTCTGTCGCTCCGGTGCCCATAACTTTTGATCCAGAAATAGTTACGCGGCGCACAGCATACCGTTGAAAAGCTCTCAGAGAGCTCTAAAACCTGGGTAGCAAGCCTGCTCGGCTGCACCTATTTTTGGATCCCAAAATCGAACGTTTTCATCAATTTTTGGACACTTTTCTTCTTTTGCAATGTTTTTCCGTCCCAGATCGTACGTCGTGAGTTGCGAAAAGGATGACAACCTAATCCATCATATTTCTATTACCGAATCCCACGGCACCTTGGGCAAGACAACTTCGCTTCACGTAGAGGCTGGGCCCGCAAACCGAGGGCGTGGGGCTTGGGACCAGGCCTCCGTCACTCTCGTGCCTAGAACTTTTGATCCGTAAGGAGTTATGCGGCGCACAACATACCGTTGGAAAGCTCTCTAAGAGGTCTATGACGGTGGCAGCAAGCCTGCTCGGCTGCGCCTATTTTCGGAGCCCAAAATCAAACGTTTTCATCAGTTTCAGGACACTTTTCTTCTTTTGCGCTGTTTTTCTATCCCGGATCGTACGTCGTGAGCTGCGAAAAAGAAAACAACCTAATTCATCACATTTCTATTACCGAATCCCACGGCACCTTGGGCAAGACAACTTCGCTTCACGTAGAGGCTGGGCCCGCAAACCGAGGGCGTGGGGCTTGAGACCAGGTATCCGTCGCTCCGGTGCCCATAACTTTTGATCCGTAAGGAGTCACGCGGTGTACAGCATACCGTTGGAAAGCTCTACAAGATTTCTACGACGTGGGTAGAAAGCCTGCTCGGCTACGCCTATTTTTGGAGTCAAAAAGCAAACGTTTTCATCAGTTTCAGGATACTTTTCTTCTTTTGCGCTATTTTTCCATCCCAGATTGTACGTCGTGAGCCGCGAAAAGGACGACAACCTAATCCATCACATTTCTATTACCGAATCCCACGGTACCTTGGGAAAGACAACTTCGCTTCACATAGAGGCTGGGCCCGTAAACCGAGGGCGTGGGGCTTGGGACCAGGCCTCCATCGCTCGGGTGCCAATAACTTTTGATCCGTAAGGAGTTACGCGACGCACAGCATACCGTTGGAAAGCTTTCCGAGAGCTCTACGACAGGGGCAGTAAGCCTACACGGCTGCGCCTATTTTCGGAGCAAAAAATCAAATGTTTTCATCAATTTCGGGATATTTTTCTTCTTTTGCGCTATTTTTCTGTCCCGGAACGTACGTCGTGAGCCGCGAAAAGGACAACAACCTAATCCATCACATTTATATTAGCGAATCCCATGGCACTTTGGGCAAGACAACTTCGCTTCACGTAGAGGCTGGGCCCGCAAATCGAATGCGTGGAGCTTGGGATCAGGTCTCCGTCACTCGGGTGCCCATAACTTTTTATCCGTAAGGAGTTACACGGCTTACAACATACCCTTGGAAAGCTCCCCGAGAGCTCTACGACGAGGGAAGCAAGCTTGCTTAGTTGCGCCTATTTTTGGAGCCCAAAATCGAATGTTTTGATCAGTTTCGGGACACTTTTCTTCTTTTGCGCTATTTTTTCATCCCGTATCGTACGTCATGAGTCGTGAAAACGACGACAACCTAATCCAACACATTTCTATTACCGAATCCCATGGCACCTTGGGCAATACAACTTCGCTTCACGTAGAGGCTGGGCCAGCAAACCGAGGGCGTGGGGCTTGGGACCAGGTCTTCATCACTCCGGTGCCCATAACTTTTGATCTGTAAGGAGTTACGTGGCGCACAACATACCGTTGGAAAGCTCTCCGAGAGCTCTACGATGAGGGTAGAAAGAATGCACGGCTGTGCCAATTTTCGGAGCCTAAAATTAAACGTTTTCATTAGTTTCGGGACACTTTTCTTCTTTTGCGCTATTTTTTCGTCCTGGATCGTACGTCGTGAGCCGCAAAAAGGACGACAACCTAATCTATCACATTCCTATTACTGATTCCCACCGCACGTTAGGCAAGACAACTTCGCTTCACATAGAGGCTGGGCCCACAAACTGAGGGCGTGGGGCTTGGGACTAGGTCTCCGTCACTCTAGTGCCCATAACTTTTTATCCGTAAGGAGTTACGTTGCGTATAGCATACCGTTGCAAAGCTCTCTGAGAGCTCTACGATGAGTGCTGCAAGACTGCATGGCTGCACCTATTTTTGGAGCCCAAAATCGAACGTTTTCATTAGTTTTGGGATACTTTTCTTCTTTTGCGATGTTTTCCTGTCCCGGATCGTACGTCATGAGCTACGAAAAGGACGACAAACTAATCCATCACATTTCTCTTACTGAGTCCCATGGCACCTTGGGCAATACAACTTCACTTCACGTAGAGGCTGGGCCAGCAAACCATGGGTGTGGGGCTTGGGACCAGGTCTTCGTCACTCCGGTGCCCATAACTTTTTATCCGTAAGGAGTTACGCGACGCACAACATACCGTTGGAAAGGTCTCCTAGAGCTCTACGACGAGGGAAGCAAGACTGCACGGTTGCACCTATTTTCGGAGCACAAAATCGAATGTTTTCATCATTTTCGGGACACTTTTCCTCTTTTGCACTGTTTTTTCGTCCCGGATCGTACGTCATGGGACGTGAAAAGGACGACAACCTAATCCATCATATTTCTATTACCGAATCCCACTACACCTTGGGCAAGACAACTTCGCTTCACGTAGAGGCTGGGTCCACAAACCATGGGCGTGGGGCTTGGGACCAGGTCTCCGTCGCTACGGTGCCCATAACTTTTGATCCGGAAAGAGTTACGCGGCGCACAGCATACCATTGGAAAGCTTTCCGAGAGCTCTACGACGAGGGCAGCAAGCTTGCTTTGCTGCGCCTATTTTCGGGGCCCAAAATCGAACGTTTTCATTAGTTCCAGGACACTTTTCTTCTTTTGAGCTGTTTTTTCGTCCCAGATCGTACATCGTGAGCCGCGAAAAGGGCAACAACCTAATCCATCACTTTTCTATTACCAAATCCCACGAAACCTTGGGCAAGCCAACTTCGCTTCACGCAGAGGCTATGCCCACAAACCGAGGGCGTGGGGCTTGGGACTAAGTCTCCATCACTCCAGTGCCAATAACTTTTGATCCGGAAAAAGTTACGTGACGCACAGCATACCATTGGAAAGCTCTCCGAGAGCTCTACGACTAGGGCAGCATGCATCCTAGGCTTCGCCTATTTTCAACGTCCAAAATCGAACATTTTCATCAGTTTCGGAACACTTTTCTTCTTTTGCACTATTTTTTCGTCTCGGATCGTACGTCGTGAGCCGCGAAAAGAACGACAACCTAATCCATCACATTTATATTACCGAATCCCATGGCACCTTGGGCAAGACAACTTCGCTTCATGTAGTGGCTGGGCCCATAAACCGAGGGCGTGGGGCGTGGGGCGTGGGGCTTGGGACCAAGTCTCCGTCGCTCCGGTGCCCATAACTTTTGTCTAGAAAGCGTTTCGCGGCACATAGCATACCGTTGGAAAGCTCTCCGAGAGCTCTACGACGAGGGCAGCAAGCCTGCTCGGCTATGCCTATTTTCGGAGCCTAAAACCAAACGTTTTCCTTAGTTTTTGAACACTTTTCTTCTTTGCGATATTTTTTCATCCCGGATCGTACATCGTGAGCCTCGAAAAGGACGACAACCTAATCCATCATATTTCTATTACCGAATCCCACGACACCTTGGGCAAGACAACTTCGCTTCACGTAGAGGCTGGGACCGCAAACCGACGTCGTGGGGCTTAGGACCAGGTCTCCGTCGCTCCAGTGCCCATAACTTTTGATCCGTAAGGAGTTACGCGGCTTACAGCATACCGTTGGAAAGCTCTCCGGGAGCTCTATGACGGGAGTAGCAAGCCTGCTCAGCTGCACCTATTTTCGGAGCCCAAACTCTAATGTTTTCATTAGTTTCGGGATACTTTTCTTCTTTTGCGCTGTTTTTCCATCACGGATCGTACGTCGTGAGCCGCAAAAAAAATGACAACCTAATCCCTCACATTTCTATTACCAAATCCCACCGCACTTTGGGTGAGACAACTTCGCTTCATGTAGAGGCTAGGCCCATAAACCGAGGGCGTAGGGCTTGGGACCAGGTCTCCATCGCTCTAGTGCCTATAACTTTTGATCCGTAAGGAGTTACACGGAGTACAGCATACCGTTGGAAAGCTCTCCGGGAGCTCTACGACGGGAGCAACAAGCCTGCTCAGTTGCACCTATTTTCGGAGCCCAAAATCGAACGTTTTCATCAGTTTTAGGATACTTTTCTTCTTTTGCGCTATTTTTCCATCACGGATCGTAAGTCGTGAGCTGCAAAAAAGATGACAACCTAATCCATCACATTTCTATTACCGAATCCCACCGCACTTTGGGCAAGACAACTTCGCTTCCCGTGGAGGCTGGGCCCGCAAACTGAGGCCGTGGGGCTTGGGACCAAGCCTCCGTCGCTCTGGTGCCCATAACTTTTGATCCGTAAGGAGTTATGCGGCGCACAGCATACCGTTGGAAAGCTCTCCGAGAGCTCTACGATGGGTGCAGCAAGCCTACTCAGCTGCGCCTATTCTTGGATCCCAAAATTGGATGTTTTCATTAGTTTCAGGACACTTTTTTTCTTTTGCGCTATTTTTTCGTCCCAGATTGTACGTCGTGAGCAGCGAAAAGGACGACAACCTAATCTATCACATTTCTATTACCAAAACCCACTGCACCTTAGGCAAGGCAACTTCGCTTCACGTAAAGGCTGGGCCTGTAAACCGAGGGCGTGGGGCTTGGGACCAGGTCTCCGTCGCTCCGGTGCTTATAACTTTTGATCTGTATGGAGTTACGCGGTGCACAACATATCGTTGGAAAGCTCTCCGAGAGCTCTACGATGGGGGTAGCAAGCCTACTCAACTGCGCCTATTTTAGGATCCCAAAATCAAAAGTTTTCATCAATTTTGGGACATTTTTCTTCTTTTGCGCTGTTTTTCCGTCCCGAATCGTACGTCGTGAGCCGTGAGAAGGATGACAACCAAATCCATCACATTTCTATTACCGAATCCCACGGCACCTTGGGCAAGACAACTTCGCTTCATGTAGAGGCTGGGCCCACAAACCGAGGGCGTGGGGCTTGGGATCAGGTCTCCGTCGCTCCGGTGCCCATAACTTTTGATTTGGAAAGAGTTACGCGGCACACAACATTCCGTTGGAAAGCTCTCCGATAGCTCTACGACGAGCAAAGCAAGCCTGCTCGGCTGCACCTGTTTTCGGAGCCCAAAATAGAACATTTTCATCCGTTTTGGGACACTCTTCTTCTTTTGCGCTATTTTTTCATCCCAGATTGTACGTCGTGAGCTGTGAAAAGGACGACAACCTAATCCATCACAATTTTGTTGTCGAATCCCACGGCACCTTGGATTACATCCCCTATTTTGGTTTTTGTGCCTGCCTCGTCATACGTGCCTTGACCTAGAATTATGTGCCCTCATCCTCGACTTACGTCCCCTGACTTTGATTTACGTGCGATACCTCGATTTGTGTGTATTGAATTGAATTACGTGTCTTGCATTGGTATACGTGCATTCACCTAGGGTTGTATACATTTGCATTGGAATCCGTGCATTTATCTTGAAGTACGTATTTTACCTCGTAGATCGTGTTTACATCGTGATTCATGTCCTGTATTGATTTCTGTACTTGTCTTGTAGTACATGCCTTAGACCTAGAAAAGCGTGCTCACACGCTAACCAATAAAGAATCCTACACAAAGCACTAGACTATAAAATAATTGTACACAATCCACTAACTAATATTATATTCCTAATTCAAATTCTCTACAAACTCCACTAACAATAAAATAACACTAAACTATTCCTACATTTCCCACTATCTATTATTCTATTCATAATTCAAACTCATCAACAAACATTCCAATATTTTATTCTACCTAGATTCCCTAATTTCCCAACATTCCTATGACAACACAAGACACCATGCTACCTAGGATAGACAAAACAAAAACAATCATATTTTAAACACTCAATATTCTTGACAAAGCACAAGAATGCATAAAAAATACACACCACACACTACCCTAGCCCTCATTTTCAATCAAGGCATCCAAATACTATTAAAATTCAGATTTTACTTCAAAAACATCTCACACATGCTCTCTCAACTCACCAAAACCGAGCACACACACACACACACCCACACTAAAACTTTACTTTTCCTCACAAACTCTCTCCTTCTCTCTCCTTTTCTCTCATTTTCGACCATGGCAGCCCCTTGAGCATTCAAGACTCCTAACAACTCTCTAAGACTCTCCCAAGCTCGGACATAGCAAGCACAAGCAAGGCAACTAGCTCAAAAACTCACACAAGCTCACAAAACTCATCCTTTTCGGCCTAAGGTAAGTCTTGATAGTTTTCTTACATTTCTTTTGGTTTCACACATATGCACACCCTCTTCACATGCTAACTAAGCTAGAAATTAAAGGAGGACAAGCCATCTCTCGGCCAAAGCAAGGAAGAAGCCCCTTTGTGCATTTTGAAGAGCATTTGAGCATCTTTAACCATTAATAGGCTAAGGTGAGGGTTAAACTCTTTTAAAAACTTTCAAAAATCACATGCATGCTTTCATATGACTATATCTACCTCTGTAGTTGTTGTATATGTGTGTATATGAGCTTATATGACCATGCATGGCTAGATTTTTGGCTAGAACTTGAAGATGGGTAAAATCGTGTAGCTGGCAGATTTATTACTTGGTAGAGCGAAGTGCATTTGGCCTAGTAAATGATGTTTAAAATGCGTGAAAATTGGTTGGTAACTATTTTTGCAAGTTCTGAGAATTTTTCGTAGAAATAGGCCAAGGCCAAGTTTGACTCTAAGGCCTCCAAAATGGCAAAATATCGAAAGGCGTCTAAATCTGGAAAATCAGGAAATATGAAATAGGTTTCTGGCAGATTACTGACTCTGTAGAACGAAGCATTTTTGACCAAGTAAATGTTGGTTAAAATTCATGAAAATTGGAAGGTTGCTATATTTTGTAGTTATGGACATTTTTGTCAGAAATAGACCAAAGCCAATTCTGACTCTAAGACCTTCAAAAATAGCAAACCTCGTAATGTGTCTAAAACTAGAAAGTTTTGAGTTGTCTCACGGTTTTTGCCATAACTCCTAAATCCGAACTCCAAATGATGCAAGGTTTGTTCCTAGACTTAAATCACTCATTAAGCTTTAATTTGAGATTTTTTTTCACTGAAATTGGAGATTGTTTGCTTGTCTAATCGAATGTGGGAAAACAGACCATTGCAGTGAGGTTTTGTTTAGTGATATGCTTTGAAACATGTTGTAACTTCTCTTGTGGTATTGAATGCTTGGAATTGTGGCATTTAGATGTTGTGTGGACTGTTGTGTCTGGTTGAGGTTGCTTAATTTGATTGATGTATGAGTTGGGATCACTAATTGATGAATGGTTTGCTTAACCGCATGTGTAAGCACGGAATTAAGGCCCTATTGCTTATGAAAACTTGTTAAGTGATGATCCTATGGCTAAATGCGTTCAATTGTGTGGTTAGTAGGCTGCCTAATACATGTTAAGTATGCTTGAAACAGTTTAAGTGTTACTTGTGGTGCTTAGAAAACAAAACCAACCCCGAGCACAACCTTGTAAATCCTAATGGCCCCGTAGACTCCCAAGTCATATACTACTTTTGTATGAATTATAAATTGATGTTGAGGAATGTTAATGGGCTACCCGAAATTGTTTTTATAACTCTAAATTTGATTCCCGATGATTACATGTTGATAAGTAAACTCTTCTTGCACCCGGTCTCATGTAAACGTCGTTGCATGTTTGTATGATCTTAATACTTGATACGTGAACCCCGAAATGAGTTATATGACTTGATTTACATGTGTTACATGGCTGCCCGTTTAATGTTCATATAACCCTATGTGTTTTACAAAGTGAAAATTCGTGTTAAGCATGCCTCGTTCGTTTACTTGTCAATATGTGATCTTATACTTGCTCGGAGGCAACCTATTTTGTTGTCCTCCTAATATGAATTGTTAAAAGACATTCTATGGCTTATTTGAACATGATTACTTGGCTTCCCGTGGAAGTTTAATTTCTTTCAAATTGATATATGAAATGATTATATGTTCTTACAATGCCTTATATGCCAATATGTCAAAATGTGATCATATACTTGTTGAGAGGCAACCTACTTTGTTGACCTCCCAATGTGAAATGTTAAATGGCATACATGTGCATTGCATACAAGGTTGCAACCTTTCATTTTGGCATGGTAGCATTTCACGCACGCCAAGCGGCATCGGGCTTGCCGGTGCTACCGTGACTACCATGGTCCAATTCCCTCTCTCGCTTGGGGGCTAGACTTCCTTGGAGAGTTGGGTGGTAGGATTTCGGGGTACATCCGGAGTACACCCATTTGGCGTGATAAGTGGATGATTGAAGCCGGCCGCAACAACTATTATCAGAAATGATCTTGAGAGCAAATGCTCACCGATCGATCTTGAGAGTAAAAGCTCACCGTATCCTTTTCACTATGTGTTTAAGTACTCTCGCTTGGTTCTTAGAGGACCTCGGGGAGGAAAGACGGGTAAATGTGTTTATTTACATTTATATTATATTATAAACTTACTTGTGTTATATGTCATGCTTTCAAAAAGGGTTTTTCATAAGTTTAACCAGAAAAGAGTTTCAAAATGTATTTCTCGTTCCCCCTCGCTGAGTTCATAAGCACTTACCCTCTTTTATCATCACAGGTGAAGAAAATCAGGAATAGGTACCCGAGGAGAATGTGCTTGTTGATGAATCCTTGGAGTGATTACGTGCTTTATGTGCCTTGCTTGACAGTGGCTATTTTGTGAACGTTGTGTTTGCTTTGAAGAATATTTATTTTGTTGATGTAAATGACCCCGTTGTAATTTGGGTCTAATTTTGGGATTGTACTATCTATAACTGGATGAACTCTTTATTTGGTTATTTGCTTTCATTATCTCGTATAGTAGTTATCGTAGGCGTTTAAACCACTAGATGATTAATCTACTAAGTTAACTCTATCTAATTTCACTTAGGTACTCACCTGTACCCTAAAGGATAATAGGTACTTGCATAATAGTAAATTGACAAATAAATGGAACATAGTTATCAAGCTAGGCTTATTAACCAAATGAGACTTTCAAGATAAATTAGTAGGCATATCGGTTGATGATAAAATAGGAATCTTAGTGGGAATCAAATCAAGGATTGGAAGTTTTGAGGCATTTTAGAAAATAGGTCAAACCAAAGGTCTTAAATATAGCCATCATGCTGCCGAATATCTGGAAAATCTTTTGGAGTTCTAAATCAACGTTAAGTATTAATTGTAAGAAATGACCAAGTCGTACAAATAGCATAAAAGAATTAGGTCATTCCCTAGTCTAGCCTCCATAGGTTGGGTTGGAGCGTGACACTTCACGTAGAGGCTGGGCCCACAAGCTGAGGGCCTGGGGCTTAGGACAAGGTCTCCGTCACTCCGTTGCCCATAACTTTTGATCCGTAAGGAGTTACGCGGCGCACAGCATACCGTTGGAAAGCTCTTCGAGAGCTCTACGATGAGGGCAGCAAGCCTGCTCAGCTGTGCCAATTTTCGGAGCCCAAAATTGAACGATTTCATCATTTTCGGGTCACTTTTCTTCTTTTGCACTGTTTTTCCGTCCCGGATCGTACTTCGTGAGGCGCAAAAAGGACGACAACCTAATCCATCATATTTCTATTACTGAATCCCATTGCACCTTGGACAAGATGACTTCGCCTAAAGTAGAGGCTGGGCCCGCAAACCAAGGGCGTAGGGCTTGAGACCAGGTCTCTATCGCTCTAGTGCCCATAACTTTTCATCCGTAAGGAGTTATGCGGGGCACAACATTCCGTTGGAAAGCTCTCTGAGAGCTCTACGACAGGGGCTACAGGCCTGCTCAGCTCCGCCTATTTTCGGAGCCCAATATCAAACGTTTTCATCAGTTTCGGGTCACTTTTCTTCTTTTGCACAATTTTTCTGTCCTGAATTGTACGTCGTGAGCCGCGAAAAGGACGACAACGTAATCCATCATATTTCTATTAGCGAATCCCACGGTACCTCGAACAAGACAACTTCACTTCACGTAGACGCTGGGCCCGCAAATCGAGGGCCTGGGGCTTAGGACCAGGTCTCCATCGCTCTAGTGCCCATAACTTTTGATCTGTAAGGAGTTACGCGGCGCACAGCATACCGTTGGAAAGCTCTCCAAGAGCTCTAAGACAAGGGCAACAAGCTTGCTGGGCTGCGCCTATTTTTGGAGCCCAAAATCGAATGATTTCATTAGTTTCGGGTCACTTTTCTTATTTTGCACTGTTTTTCCGTCCCGGATCGTACGTCGTGAGCCGCAAAAAGGACAACAACCTAATCCATCATATTTCTATTACCGAATCCCACGGCACCTAGGACAAGACAACTTCGCCTCAAGTAGAGGCTGGGCTCGTAAACCAAGGGCGTAGGGCTTGGTTCCAGGTCTCTGTCGCACCGGTGCCCATAACTTTTGATCTGTAAGGAGTTATGCGGGGCACAGCATACCGTTGGAAAGCTCTCCGAGAACTCTACGACGAAGGCTGCAGACCTGCTTGGCTGTGTCTATTTTCAGAGCCCAAAATTGAATGTTTTCATCAGTTTCGGGTCACTTTTCTTCTTTTGCACAATTTTTCTGTCCCGAATTGTACATCGTGAGCTGCGAAAATGATGACAACGTAATCTATCATATTTTTGTCACCAAATCCCACAGTACCTTGGAGAAGACAACTTCACTTCACGTAGACGCTGGGCCCACAAACTGAGGGCCTGGGGCTTGGGACCAGGTCTCCGTCGCTTCGGTGCCCATAACTTTTGATTTGTAAGGAGTTACGCGGCGCACAGCATACCGTTGGAAAGCTCTCCGAGAGCTCTACGACGAGGGCAGCAAGCTTGCCAGGCTACGCCTATTTTCGGAGCCCAAAATTGAATGATTTCATCAATTTTGGGTCACTTTTCTTCTTTTTCACTATTTTTCCGTCCCTGATCGTACGGCGTGAACCGCGAAAGGGACGACAACCTAATCCATCATATTTCTATTACCGAATCCTACGGCACCTTGGACAAGACAACTTCGCCTCAAGTAGAGGCTGGGCCCGCAAACCAAGGGCGTAGGGCTTGGGACCAGGTCTCAATCACTCCGGTGCCTATAACTTTTGATCCGTAAGGAGTTATGCAGGGCACAGCATACCGTTGGAAAGGTCTATGAGAGCTATACAACGAGGGTTGCAGGCCTGCTTGGTTGCACCTATTTTCGGAGCCCAAAATTAAACGTTTTCATCAGTTTCGAGTCACTTTTCTTCTTCTGCACAATTTTTTCGTCCCGAATTGTACGTCGTGAGCTGCAAAAAGGACGACAACGTAATCCATCATATTTCTATTACCAAATCCCACAGAAACATGGACAAGACAACTTCGCTTCACGTAGACGCTGGGCCCGCAAACCAAGGGCCTGGGGCTTGGGACCAGGTCTCCGTTGCTCCGGTGCCCATAACTTTTGATCCATAAGGAGTAACGCGGCACACATCATATCGTTGGAAAGCTCTCCGAGAGCTCTAAGACGATGGTGGCAAGCCTGCGAGGCTACGCCTATTTTCGGAGCCCAAAATTGAACGATTTCGTCAGTTTCGGGTCACTTTTCTTCTTTTGCACTCTTTTTTCGTCCCAGATCGTACAGCGTGAACCGCGAAAAGGACGACAACCTAATCCATCATATTTCCATTACCGAATCCCACGGCACCGTGGACAAGACAACTTCACCTCAAGTAGAGGCTGGGACCGCAAACCAAGGGCGTAGGGCTTGGGACCAGGTCTCCATCACTCCGGTGCCTATAACTTTTGATCCGTAAGGAGTTATGCAGGGCACAGCATACCGTTGGAAAGCTCTACGAGAGCTCTACGACGAAGACTGCAGGCTTGCTCGACTGTGCCTATTTTCGAAGCCCAAAATCAAATGTTTTCATCAGTTTTGGGTCACTTTCTTCTTTTGCACAATTTTTTCGTCCCGAATTGTACATTGTGAGTCGCGAAAAGGACGACAACGTAATCTATCATATTTCTATTATCGAATCCCATGGTACCTTGGACAAGAAAACTTCACTTCACGTAGAGGCTGGGCCCACAAGCTGAGGGACTGGGGCTTGGGACCAGGTCTCCGTCGCTGCGGTGCCCATAACTTTTTATCCGTAAGGCGTTACGCGGTGCACAGAATACCGTTGGAAAGCTCTCCGAGAGCTCTACGATAGGGGTAGCAAGCCTGCTCGGCTGCACCTATTTTCGGAGCCGAAAATCGAATGTTTTCATCAGTTTCGGGTTACTTTTCTTCTTTTGCTATGTTTTTCGTCCCGAATTGTACTTCTTGAGCCGCGAAAAGGACGACAACGTAATCCATCATATTTCTATTACTGAATTCCACGGTACCTTGGAGAAGACAACTTCGCTTCACGTAGAGGCTGGGCCCGCAAACCGAGGGCCTGGGGCTTGGAACCAGGTCTCCGTCGCTCCGGTGCCCATAACTTTTGATCCGTAAGAATTTACATGGCGCACAACATACTGTTGGAAAGTACTCCGAGGGCTCTACGACGAGGGTAGCAAGCCTGCTCGACTGCGTTGATTTTCGAAGCCCAAAATTGAACAATTTCATCAGTTTCGGGTCACTTCACTTCTTTTGAACTATTTTTCTGTCCCGGATCATACGTCGTGAGCCGTGAAAAGGACGACATTGTAATCCATCATATTTCTATTACCGAATCCCATGGCACCTTGGACAAGACAAATTCGCCTCAAGTAGAGGCTGGGCCCGCAAACCAAGGGTGTTGGGCTTGGGACCAGGTCTCCGTCGCTCCGGTGCCCATAACTTTTGATCCGTAAGGAGTTACGCGGTGCATGGCATACCGTTGGAAAGCTCCTCAAGAGCTCTACGATGGGGGCAGCAAGCCTGCTCAGCTGCGCCTGTTTTCGGAGCCCAAAATTGAACGTTTTCATCAATTTTGGGTCACTTTTCTTCTTTTGCACAATTTTTCCGTCCTGAATTGTACTTCGTGAGCTGCGAAAAGGACGACAATGTAATCCATAATATTTCTATTACCGAATCCCATGGTACCTTGGACAAGACAACTTCGCTTCACGTAAAGGCTGGGCTCGCAAACCGAGGGCCTGCGCCTTAGGACCAGGTCCCCGTTGTTCTAGTGCCTATAACTTTTGATCCGTAAGGAGTTACGCGGTGCACAGCATACCGTTGGAAAGTTCTCTGAGAGCTCTACGATGGGGGCATCAAGCTTGCTCGGTTGTGCCTGTTTTCAGCACCCAAAATCGAACGTTTTCATCTATTTTGGGTCACTTTTCTTCTTTTGCATAGTTTTTTCGTCCCGAATTATATGTCGTGAGCCACGAGAAGGACGACAACGTAATCCATCATATTTCTATTACCGAATCCTATGGTACTGTAGACAAGACAACTTCGTTTCTCGTAGAGGTCGGGCCCGTAAACCGAGGGCCTGGGGCTTGGGACCAGGTCTCCGTTACTCCGATACCCGTAACTTTTTATCCGTAAGGAGTTACGCGGCGCACAGCATACCGTTGGAAAGCTCTCCGAGAGCTCTACGACGGGGTAGCAAGATTGCTCGGCTGCGCCTGTTTTCAGAGCCCAAAATCTATCGCTTTCATCAATTTTGGGTCACTTTTCATCTGTTGCACTCTTTTTCTGTCTCGCATCGTACGTCGTGAGCCGCGAAAAGGACGACAACGTAATCCACCATATTTCTATTACCGAATCCCATGGCACCTTGGACAAGAAAACTTCGCCTCAAGTAGAGGCTGGGCCCGCAAACCAAGTGCGTAGGGCTTGGGACCAGGTCTCCGTCGCTCCGGTGCCTATAACTTTTGATCCGTAAGGAGTTACGCGGTACACAGCATACCGTTGGTAAGCTCTCCGAAAGCTCTACGACGGGGGCAACAAGCCTGCTTAGCTGCGCCTATTTTTAGAGCCCAAAATCGAACAATTTCATCAGTTTCGGGTCACTTTTCTTCTTTTGCACCGTTTTTCCGTCCCGGATCATACGTTGTTAGCCGCGAAAAGGACGAGAACGTAATCCATCATATTTCCCTTACCGAATCCCATGGCACCTTGGACAAGACAACTTCGCCTCAAGTAGAGGCTGGGCCCGCAAACCAAGGGCTTGGGCTTGGGCCTAGGTCTCCGTCGCTCCGGTGCCCATAACTTTTGATCTGTAAGGAGTTGAGCGGTGCACAACATACCGTTAGAAAGCTCTCCGAGAGCTCTACGATGGGAGAAGCAAGATTGCTCTGCTATGCCTATTTTCAAAGCCCAAAATCGAACTTTTTCATCAGTTTCGGGTCACTTTTATTCTTTTGCACAATTTTTTCGTCCCAAATTGTACGTCATGAGCCGCGAAAGGGACTACAACGTAATCTATCATATTTATATTACCGAATCCCATGGTACCTTGGACAAGACTACTTCGCTTCACGTAGAGGCTGGGCCTGCAAATCGAGGGCATGGGCCTTGGGACCAGGTCTCTGTCGCTCCGGCGCCCATAACTTTTGATCCGTAAAGAGTTACGCGGCGCACAGTATACCGTTGGAAAGTTCTATGAGAGCTCTACAATGGGGGCAGCAAACCTGTTCAGCTGCGCCTATTTTCAACTCAAAAATTGAATGTTTTCATCAGTTTCGGGTCACTTTTCTTCTTTTGCAATGTTTTTATGTCCCGAATTATACGTCGTGAGCCGCAAAAAGGACGACAACGTAATCCATCATATTTATATTATCGAATCCCACAGTACCTTGGACAAGACAACTTCGCTTCACGTAGAGACTAGGCCCGCAAACCGAGGGCCTGGGGCTTGGGACCAGGTCTCTGTCGCTACGGTGCCCGTAACTTTTGATCCATAAGGAGTTACGTGGAGCAGAGCATACCGTTGGAAAGCTCTTCGAGAGCTCTACGACGGGGGCAGCAAGCCTACTCGGCTGCACCTATTTTCGGAGCCAAAAATTGAACGTTTTCATAATTTTGGGTCACTTTTCTTCTTTTGCACTATTTTTTCATCCCGAATTGTATGTCGTGAGCCGCGAAAAGGACGACAACATAATTCATCATATTTCTATTACCGAATCCCACGGTACCTTGGACAAGACAACTTCACTTCACATAGAAGTTGGGCTCGCAAACCGAGGGCCTGGGGCTTGGGACCAGGTCTCCGTCACTCTGGTGCCCATAACTTTCGATCCGTAAGGAGTTACGCGGCGCACAGCATACCGTTGGAAAGCTCTCCGAGAACTCTATGACAGGGATAGCAAGCTTGCTCAGCTGCGCCTATTTTCAGAGCCCAAAATTGAACATTTTCATCAGTTTCTGGTCACTTTTCTTCTTTTGCACTGTTTTTCCGTCCCGAATTGTACGTCTTGAGCCGCGAAAAGGACGACAACGTAATCCATCATATTTCTATTACTGAATTCCACGACACCTTGGACAAGACAAATTCGCTTCACGTAGAGGCTGGGCCCGTAAACCGAGGCCCCGGGGCTTGGGACCAGGTCTCCGTCGCTCTGGTGCCCTGAACTTTTGATCCGTAAGGAGTTACGCGGTGCACAGCATACCGTTGGAAAGGTCTCCGAGAGTTCTACGACAGGGGCGGCAAACATGGTCAGCTGCGTGTCATGCCCCAACCCGACCTATGAAGGTTAGACTATGGTGTGATCTAAACATTCAAGTCATATCACGTACTTAATCGTTCAAGAGGGTTTAACACTTAACATTTTAGCCTAAACTCCACAAATTCTCTGGAAAACCGGCAGCATAACGGCTGTAGTTAGGACCTTTTTGTTTGACCTAATTTCTAAACGCCTCAATTATTCCAATCATTAATCCAATTCCATTAAGGACTCCTATTTTGTCTCATCAACCGATATGCCTAGTAGTCTATCTTGAAGGTCTCGTTTGGTTAATAAGCCTAGCATGATAACTATGTCCCGTTTATTTATCAATTTCCTATCATGCAAGTACCTATTATTCTTTAGTTTACAAATAAGCACCTAAGTGGAATTAGATCGAATTGACTTAGTTGATTTTTCACTTAGTGGTTTAATTGCCTACGATAGCTACTATTCAAGATAATGAAAGCAAATAACCAAATAAGAAGTTCGTCCGGTTATAGATAGTACAATCCCAAAATTAGACCCAAATTACAACGGGGTCATTTACATCAATAAAATGAATAGTTTGCAATCAAACACAACATCCATATAGCAACCACTTTCAGGCAAAGCACAAAAGCATGTAGTCACTCCAAGGAATCGTCAACAAGCATATTCACTTCGGTATTTGTTCCAAATCTGCTGTACCTGTGACAAAAAAGAGGGTGAGTCCTTATGAACTCAGCGAGGAGGAACGAGTAATAGGTTTTGAAACTCATTTTCCGGTTCAACTTATGAAAATCCTTTTGTAAGCATAAATGTACGCAATTAAGTACATAACAATAATATAAAGTAAAGGAACACAATTACCAGTCTTTCCTCCCCGAGGTCCTCTAGGAACCAAGCGAGAGTACTTATACATATAGTAAAAGGATACGATGAGCTTTTGCTCTCAGTTGTTGCGGCCGACTTCAGATCATCCCTTTATCACGCCAAGTGGGTGTACTCCGGATGTACCCCGAAATCCTACGACTCAACTCTCCGAGGAAGTCTAGCCCTCAAGCGAGAGAGGGAATTGGACAATGGTAGTCACAGTTGCACCAACAAGCCCGATGCCGCCCGGTGTGCGTGAACGCTACCACGCCAGAATGAAAGGTTGCAACCTTGTATGCAATGCACATTCATGACATTTAATATATCACATTAGGAGGACAAAAAAGTAGGTTGCCTCCGGATAGTCATATGATTGCACATTGACAAGTAAACAAGAGAGGCACGAATAGACAAGTAATTTCACTTGAAAGGAATATGGAGTTATATGAACATTAAATGGGCATCCATGCAACGCACGTAAATCAAGTCATATAACTCATTTCGAAGTCCACGTAATCAAATAATAACGATATTCAACATGCAACAATAATCTACATGGGTTTGGACGCAAGAAAGGCCTATTTGTCAACAGGCAATGATCAAAATCACCTTTAGGCTATAAGGGCAACTACGGGCAGCCTACTAAACATATAATTGCACTCAATATTCAAAGGATCAACACTTAGCAAGTTCACCTAGTCACTAGGGTTTCCATTTCGTGCTTACCCGTGCGATTAAGCCTCAAGTCAACTCAAAATCAATCTCAAGCCATGCATCAATTAATTCAACATCCCCAAGTATTCAAAACAGTCCACGTAACATCCCAATGGCACAATCCCAAGCATTTAATACCACAAGAAAAGTTACAACAAATTTTCCAAGCATATAACTAAGTGAAACCCTCACTGCAATAGGCTGTTTTCTCACAATCATTAAGACAAGCAAACAATCTCCAATTCCAGTGAATAAAATTCAAATTAAAGCTTAATAAGTGAACTAAAATCAGAAACAAACCTTGCATCATTTGGAGTTCGAGATCAATAGTTATAGCCAAAACAGTGGGATTGCACAAAACTGTCCAGATTTGCACACATTTCAATAATTGTCGTTTTTGAGGTCCTTAGTGTCGGATTTAGCTTTAGTTCATTTCTGACAAAAATGTCCAGAACGGAAAAACCTAGCAGTAAACCAAATTTCATGCATTTTGGACATCATTTACTAAGTCAAAACTGGTTCGTTCTACAAGGTCAGTGCATCTGCCAAAACCTGCTTCATTTTTTCCAGACTTCCAGATTTGGACACATTTTAATGATTTGCCATTTTGAGGACCTTAGAATCAAAATTTGCTTTGTCCTATTTCTGCGAAAAATGTTCAAAACTGGAAAAAATAGTTACCTACCAATTTGCATGCATTTTCAACATCATTTTCCTAGCCAAACTCACCTCGCAACAACAAGTCAGAGAGCTGTCACCAAACCCAATTTCATCTAACATCATCTTCAAGCCAAAATCTTGCCATGCATGGTTGTAAAAGCTTATGAACACACAAATAACTCAAGTACAGAAGCAAAGACATACATTTAAGAGCATGTATGTGGATTTTTGAAAGATTTTCAAGAAGTTTTAGCCCTCACCTTAGCAAATCAACAAGAAGATGCACAAAACTTGATGAAGCACAAATTTCTTCTTCTTCCTTGCTTAGCCAAGACACCACCCGATTTCTCTCTATTTTTCCTAGCTTAGTGATCAAGTTCTTAGTAGATGCATGTGGTTAGAACAAGAAGAAAAGAAATGGAAGCTAGTAGACTCACCTAGGCCGAAATGGTGACTCAAAGAGCTTGCATGTGTGTTTCATGCATCCTAGCTTGTTTAATCGAGTTCCTTAGCTTCTAGCTTGCCTTGATGAACCATGGAATGATGAAGACAAGCTATGGAGTGTATGAACTCAGCCAAAACTGAGATTGAGAGAGAGAGAATGAGAGGGAGAGAGAGAAATGTGAGGAGAGTGAGAGAAATGAGAGAAAATAGAAGCTTTTGCAATTGTTGATGCAAATGTTGGCCTTGGGCATGCAAAAATCAGATTTGTGTCTCCAAGAAGCACAATTTGAATCATCCTAGCATGGGCATATGCATGTGTCGAGATTTTGGGTGCATTGGGTAGGGTTTTGGGTTAATTTTTATGCATTTGTGTCATAGAATTGTCATAGGAATGTTGGGAATTTAGGGAATCTAGGTAGAATAAAATATAGGAATGTTTGTTGATGAGTTGAATTATGAATAGAATAATAGATAGTGGGAAATGTAGGAATAGTTTAGTATTATTTTATTGTTAGTAGAGTTTGTAGAGAATTTGAATTAGGAATATAATATTGGTTAGTGGATTGTGTAGGATTCTTTCTTGATTAGCGTGTAGGCACACAGTTCGAGGTTTAGGATACTTACTACGAGGCACGCACCGAAATCAATACGGGGCACGAATCATGAGGTGGACACGAACTACGAGACAAATGCACGTTTTCCAAGTAAATGCATGTAAATCGAGGTACGACTCTTAAACCTAGGTTAAGACATGCAATTCAAGGTCAGGGCACATGAAACGAGGTAACGCACGCAATTCGAAGTCAGGGCACGTAAGTCGAGGATTAGGGCACATAATTCTAGGCATGAATGACGAAGCATGCACGAAAACCAAGACAGGGCACATAATCCAAGGTCAGTCATATAATTCTAGGCCTATGGCACGCAAATCAAGGTAACACACATTATTCGGGGTCGGGCCTCACACTGCGCCTATTTTCAGAGCCCAAAATCCACTACAAGAAAAATCAATTTCGGCGAGGGAAGATTCCCCTCGCCGGGTCCTCGCCGAGACCCTTTAGGTGAGGGCTCGGCGAGGGGAATCTTCCCTCGCCGAAACCTTCGTCGGTGAATTGCAGTCCCTTGCCGAGCCTACGCTATTCGGCGACGACTCGGCGAGTGACCATTTCGGCGATGACAATGCTAGGACAATTAGCCCTCGCCTTTTTCGTCCCTCGCCGTGCCCTCGCCTTTTTCGTCTCTCGCCGTTCCCTCGCCTTTTTCGTCCCTCGCCATGCCTTCGCCTTTTTCATCTCTCGCCGTGCCCTCGCCTTTTTTGGTCCCTCGTCGTGCCCTCGCCGGACTCTCGATTACTTGTCCCTTGCCGACCCCTGGCACAAATGTAAATTTATATTTGTAACAATATCCATTATAATAATAAGTTGTTTGACCTGTCAATTAAATATTTAATACTAAAAAAATAATGTCTAATGCACATATTTATCGAATTAGCTAATAAATATCTAATAATATTGTTCAAAGTAAACTTAATAGTTATTATAGTCCGATTGTAATAGAGTTTTATAATGTCATAACAGTAAAAAAGTTATAAATTCAACCCAATTTGACCATCATTCGCAGATGAAGACGAAGACGAAGATGCAGATGATGAACACTGTTGTTGTGCAGGGTCAGGTAACCGTGAAACAAGTAGTGCTAGTTGTGCTTGGACATCACGGAGCTGTGATGAATGTTCTTGTTGGAGTTTGTAGTATGCCTCGTTTTGCTTATCCAGCTTCTCTTGCAGATTGAGGTACGCCTCGTTATTCTTGTCCATCTTGTCTTGTAGCTTGCAGTACGCCTCATTGCTTTGTTCCAGCTTGCTTTCCAAAGATGCTGTGGCTCGAGCAACTGCCTCCTGGAGATCTCTTTGCGTGATGTGGCTTCCGGTAGTAGGGTAACTATTTGATGTAGACGCCACAGAGACCTATGATCCCACCCCGTATAAACGACCCTTGCGTGGTCTACCAACTACCTCCAAAAATAATGCATTACGATCAACAGGAGTTGGAGCTGAACCGGATTCAGATGCCTCGGTTGGTTGTGATGCTTGTTGAAGCAATTCTGTGTATCGAGCCTGTAACGCACAAATATCAACACGTAGAGACATCAATAATATAATATTGAAAATTTTGGATTCATACCAAAAATATAATGGCCAAACCATCAGAGAAACAAACAAAACAAGCAGTAGGGAAAACATACATTTAATTTCATAAAATGTCGCGGTCCGACAAGACCCCATGCTAAAAGGGTAAGTTTGGACCTGAATAACAAACAGAATCTCCTCTGTACCGTGGACTAACTAATCACCTGCACTCAGAAGAAATAGCCACAACGCAATATACATTGCATTCACACTCAAACACAATGAAATATTAAACAAAATCTTACATTCATGTATGCATTTCCATTATCTATTTCAATACTACCGCTATAATTCCGATTATCATATCAATCTAACATATCGGATTTAACTTTAACTTAGTAGCAAACAAGAATGTATGATTACTCAAGTTTTAACCATTCAACACTTGAACCTAAGTTCAATTGCCCCATTGCCATCATTACATTTCATATAATTAAGCTTGTAATCAACAATTAACAAATTCCCTTAAAATTTTCGGACCCCACAAACGGACAGAATCTCCTCTGTACTATGAAGTAACCAGTTACCTGTATTATCTGAAGATATAGCCACAACCCAAGATACAAGCATTGATAGTCAAATACAATGAATATTAAACAAGTTTCTAAGGCAATCAAATTGTTTCTACTAAACAAAATTGTATATTCATGCATGCCCTTTCATTTGCTATTGAAATACTATGTCTATAATTCTGATTATCATACAATTCTAATATTTACCTACTAAACTTTCTCAGATATTAAATCGTTCAACCAACTTTAAGGGAGTTTCAAACAATCATGCCAGATTATAGAAGTTTTTTCCATTCAACACACTAACCTAAGTTCAATCATGTATTTGGCATCATCACATTTCACATAATTATGGGTGTAATCAACAATTTAACAAATTTGTGAGCGAATACGAGTTCTTTATCGTCAGTGTGGATAAAACATTTGTATAAACTCTATGTATATCAATCATCAACGTTCTAAAGATTAAAGAAACTAGCTTACCACTGTCTGTTCAGCCCGTGCGTCTGTGTATGGTCCATCACCACCCTTTCGATGAGCTGTGTTGAAAACATCAACAAATGTCACTTTATCCTCGCGTTCTTCGGCCTACATAAAAAATTCACCAAAACAGATAGCTCGACATATAATGAACAAGATAATATTGTTCATTATTCATCACTTATAGCAATACAGTCAGCTTTATTCTTACCATCCTCCTTGCCCATTCGTGTTTGGGGATACATCCCAAATGATGCGTAGATGGATTTTTCTTTCTATTATCAGAGTTTCTTTTGGATTTGTTCTGCCATGCTTGGCTACTCCACACCACTTTCATTCTATCCCATACATCCTGCGAGAGCCACGATGGCTTCTTATTTTGTTTACGCGCTTTGCTTAAGTTATCAGTTACGCGTGTTTGCCCGAAAAAGCTAAACCTCTCGGCAACGGTTGCTTCATCGCAGGGATACCACTTGTACATCCTCTGTGAATCATATAATAAAAATATATGATGTACATATGATATATATCTCAAGTACATAATATGTTTATATAATATATAAATTGAATGCGTTTTTCAAACCTTAAAGTAATCAAAAAATTTATCATTCACATCGGGTGGAATCTCTCCCCAAGTTGTCCAAGGCTCTAAATATCCTACATGTAGTGATTTCCTAATATCTCTGGTCACGTTATAAGGATCCCATCTACAAATTATAAAAGAAACTGTTGTGTTATATGGTATAAAACTTAACTTTTACTATATAGATATATTGTTAATGAATAATTCTACTTGTTATTCTGCCTGATGTGTAGTGTGCACTTGTTATGTATTAGTGATATTGCAGTACTATGTTAGGTATTAAGTAGGTGTGTTTATGTAAGCCCTCAAAAACAATTTGTAATCTTTATAGGGTTTTAGGTATTAAGTAGGTGTGTTTATGTAAGCCCTCGAAAATAATGTGTAATCTTTATGGGGGGTTAGGTATTAAGTCGTTGTGTTGCATTATAAAAAATGCACGCCATGTAATCCTTTAGTAATTCCCAAAAATGTAAAATTAAGTTTATGCTTGTAATGCATTAACTCTTATAAGAAAATACTTTAATTATAATTTCGTGATGTCAATTTGAAAGAAATAATTATTTCTATTTTGCATGACGTTAAATATAAATTTTGTATATAGTTATATATACGCCAATCTAGGACATTTTAAAAAGGAAAAAAATTACTCACTAGTTGCATGTATAATTATTTAAAATAAATTTACTACATATTATTAAATTTAAATTCAATGCTTTTAAAACACTCATAAATTATTATATGAAATAATCATAATTGTTAAATGTAAACTTAGAACTAATTGTTTGTAGTAATTATAAATTACGACTATTTTCATGTACCGTCAAAAATGTTGGGGCCGAATCGGCGAGGGGAATGATTGTCAGTCGCCTAATTATTCGAATTGACCTTTCTTAAATTTTCTAATTTTATTTGTTCAATCTAAACATAAAAGTGAATCGGCAAAGAACGTCTAATTCCCTCGCCGATTCGGCGAGGGACAGCGAGTTTCCTCGCCGATTCGGCAAGGGACAGCGAGTTCCCTGGCCGATTCGATCGCTGTCCCTCGCCGAATCGGCGAGGGACATGGCCTGCCCTCGCCGATTCCGCGAGGGACAGCAAGTTCCCTCGCCGAATCGGCAAGGGCCGACACTTTCCCTCGCTGATTCGGCGAGGGACATGGCCTTCCCTCGCCGATTTGGCGAGGGAGAGTGTCGTCCCTCGCCGAATCGGCGAGGGAGAGTGTCGGCCCTCGCCGAGCCCTCGCCGAGCCCTCGCCGAAAAGTGACAGCATAGCGACGCTTCGTCGCCGAAACTATTTTTTCTTGTAGTGATTGAACGATTTCATCAGTTTCGGGTCACTTTTCTTTTTTTGCATTGTTTTTTCGTCCCGAATTGTACGTCGTGAGCCGCGAAAAGGATGACAACGTAATCCATCATATTTCTATTACCGAATCCCATGGTACCTTGGACAAGACAAGTTTGCTTCAAATTGAGGCTGGGCCTACAAACCGAGGGCGTGGGGCTTGGGACCAGGTCTCCGTCGCTCCGGTGCCCATAACTTTTGATCCAGAAAGAGTTACGCGGCGCACAGCATACCGTTGGAAAGCTCTCCGAGAGCTCTACGACGATGGTTGCAAGCTTGCTCAGCTGCGCCTATTGTTAGACCCCAAAATTGAATATTTTCATCAATTTCTGGACACTTTTTCTTCTTTTGCGCTGTTTTTCCGTCCCGGATCGTACGTCGTGAGCCTCGGTAAGGGCGATAACCTAATCCATCGCATTTCTATTACTGAATCCCACGTTACCTTGGGCAAGACAACTTCGCTTCACGTAGAGGTTGGGCTAGCAAACCGAGGGCGTGGGGCTTGGGACCAGGTCTCCGTCGCTCCGGTGCACATAACTTTTGATCTGGAAAGCGTTACGCTGCGCACAGCATGCCATTGGAAAGCTCTCCGAGAGCTCTACGACGAGGGCCACAATTCTGCTAGGCTGCGCCTATTTTTGGAGCCCAAAATCGAACGTTTTCATCAGTTTTGAAACACTTTTCTTCTTTTGCACTGTTTTCCCGTCCTGAATCGTACGTCGTGAGCCGCAAAAATGACGACAACCTAAACCATCACATTTCTATTACCGAATCCCACGGCACCTTAGGCAAGACAACTTCTCTTCATGTAAAGGTTGGGTCCACAAACCGAGTGCGTGGGGCTTGAGACCAGGTCTCTGTCGATCCGGTGCCTATAATTTTTGATCCGGAAAGAGTTACGTGGCACACAGAATACCGTTGGAAAGCTCTCCGAGAGCTCTACGACAAGGGCAGCAAAGCTGTGCCTATTTTTGGAGCCCAAAATCGGATGTTTTCATTAGTTTCGGGACACTTTTCTTCTTTTACGCTGTTTTTCCGTCTCGGATCGTACGTCGTGAGCTGCGAAAAGGATGACAACCTAATCCATCACATTTCTATTACCTAATCCAATGGTACCTTGGGCAAGACAACTTCGCTTGACGTAGAGGCTAGGCCCGCAAACCGAGGGCGTGGGGCTTGGGACCAGGTCTCCGTCGCTCCGATGCCCATAACTTTTGATCTGGAAAGAGTTACGCTGCGCACAGTATACCGTTGGAAAGCTCTCCGAGAGCTCTACAACGAGGGTAGCAAGCATGCTTGGCTGCGCACATTTTCAAAGCCCAAACTCTAACGCTTTCATCAGTTTTGGGACACTTTTCTTCTTTTGCGCTGTTTTTCCGTCCCGGATCGTACGTAGTGAGCCGCGGAAAGGAGGTCAACCTAATCCATCGCATTTCTATTACTGAATCCCACGGTACCTTGTGCAAGACAACTTCGCTTCACGTAGAGACTGGGCCCACAAGCTGAGGGCATGGGGCTTGGGACCAGGTCTCCGTCGCTCCGGTGCCCATAACTTTTGATCCGGATAGAGTTACGCAGCGCACAGCATACCGTTGGAAAGTTCTCCGAGAGCTCTACGACAAGGGCAGCAAGCCTACTCAGCTGCGCCTATTTTCGGAGGCCAAAATGGAACATATTCATCATTTTTGAAACACTTTTCTTCTTTTACGCTGTTTTTCCGTCCAGGATCGTACGTCGTGAGCCATGAAAATGACGACTACCTAATCACTCACATTTCTATTACCGAATCCCACGGCACCTTGGGCAAGACAACTTCGCTTGACCTAGAGGCTGGGCCCACAAACCGAGGGTGTGGGGCTTGGGACCAGGTCTCCGTCGCTTTGGTGCCTATAACTTTTGATCTGGAAAGAGTTATGCGACGCACAGCATACCGTTGGAAAGCTCTTCGAGAGCTGTACGACAAGCGCAGCAAGCCTACACAGCTGTGCTCGTTTTTGGAGCCCAAAATTGAACGTTTTCATCAATTTCGGTATACTTTTCTTTTTTTGCTTTGTTTTTTCATCCAGGATCGTACATCGTGAGCCGCGAAAAGGATGACAACCTAATCCATAACATTTCTATTACCGAATCCCACGGTATCTTAGGCAAAACAACTTCGCTTGAAGTAGAGGCTGGGCCCAAACACCGAGGACGTGGGGCTTGAGACCAGGTCTCCGTCGCTCCGGTGCCCATAACTTTTGATCCGGAAAGAGTTACGCGGCGTAGAGTATACCGTTGGAAAGCTCTCCAAGAGCTGTATGGTGAGGGCAGCAAGTCTGCTCGGCTGCGCCTATTTTCGGAGCCCAAAATCAAACATTTTTTATCAGTTTTGAAACACTTTTCTTCTTTTGCTATTTTTTCGTCCCGGATCGTACGTCGTGAGGCAAGAAAAGGACGATAACATAATCCATCACATTTCTATTACTGAATCCCATGGCACCTTGGGCAAGACAACTTCGCTTCACGTAGAGGCTGGGCCCACAAACCGAGGGCGTGGGGCTTTGGACCAGGTCTCCGTCACTCCAGTGCCCATAACTTTTGATCCAGAAAGAGTTACGCGGCGCACAGCATACCGTTGGAAAGGTCTCCAAGAGCTCTACGATGAGGGCAGCAAGACTGCCCAGCTGCACCTATTTTCGGAGCCCAAAATTGAAGGTTTTCATTCGTTTTGGCGCACTTTTCTTCTTTTGCACTGTTTTTTCATCCTGGATCGTACGTCATGAGCCGTGAAAAGGACGACAACCTAATCCATCATATTTCTATTACCGAATCCCGTGGCACCTTGGGCAAGATAACTTCGCTTCATGTAGAGGCTTGGCCTGCAAACCGAGGGCGTGGGGCTTGGGACCAGGTCTCCGTCACACCGGTGCCTATAACTTTTTATCTGTAAGGAGTTACGCGCCGCACAGCATACCGTTGGAAAGCTCTCCGAGAGCTCTACGACGAGGGCAGCAAGACTGCAAGGCTGCACATATTTTCGGAGGCCAAAATTGAACGTTTTCATCAGTTTTGGGATACTTTTCTTCTTTTGCGTTGTTTTTCCATCCCAGATTGTACGTCGTGAGCCGCAAAAAGAATAACAACCTAATCCATCACATTTCTATTATCGAATCAAACAGCACCTCGGGCAAGACAACTTTGCTTCACGTAGAGGCTGGGCCTGCAAATCGATAGCGTGGGGCTTGGGACCAGGTCCCCGTCGCTCCGGTGCCTATAACTTTTGATCCGTAAGGAGTCACGCGGTGCACAGCATACTGTTGGAAATCTCTGCGAAAGCTCTACGACGGGGTTATCAATCCTGTGCGGCTATGCCTGTTTTGGGAGCCCAAAATCGAACATTTTCATCAGTTTCGGGATACTTTTCTTCTTTTGCGCTATTTTTATGTCCCAGATTGTACGTCGTGAAGTGCGAAAAGGGCGACAACCTAATACATCAAATTTCAATTACCAAATCCCACCGGACCTTGGGCAAGGCAACTTCACTTCACGTAGAGGCTGGGCCCGCAAACTGACGACGTGGGGCTTGGGACTAGGTCATCGTCGCTCCGATACCCATAACTTTTGATCCGTAAGGAGTCATGTAGTGCACAGCATACCGTTGGAAATCTCTGCGAGAGCTCTACGATGCGGGCATCGAGCTTGCTTGGTTACGCCTGTTTTGGGAGCCCAAAATCGAACATTTTCATCAGCTTCAGGACCCTTTTCCTCTTTAGCGCTATTTTTCTATCCCGGATCGTACGTCGTGAGCCGCGAAAAGGACGACAACCTAATCCATCACATTTCTATTACCGAATCCCACAGCACCTCTGGCAAGAAAACTTTGCTTCACGTAGAGGCTGGGCCCGCAAATCGATGGCGTGGGGCTTAGGACCAGGTCTCCGTCGCTCTGGTGCCCATAAATTTTGATCCGTAAGGAGTCACGCAGAGCACAGCATACTGTTGAAAATCTCTACAAAAGCTCTACGACGGGGTTAGCAAGCCTGCTCAGCTACACCTGTTTTAGGAGCCCAAAATCGAACGTTTTCATCAGTTTCGGGATACTTTTCTTCTTTTGTGTTGTTTTTCTATCCTAGATTGTGCATCGTGAGCCGCAAAAAGGACGACAACCTAATACATCATATTTCTATTACTGAATCCCACGACACCTTGGGCAAGACAACTTCACTTCACGTAGAGGCTGGGCCCGTAAACCGAGGGCCTGGGGCTTGGGACCAGGTCTCTATCGCTCCGGTGCCCATAACTTTTGATCCGCAAGGAGTTACACGGCGCACAGCATATCGTTGGAAAGTTCCCCAAGAGCTCTACGATGAGGGCACAAGCCTACTTGACTGCGCCTATTTTCATAGCCCAAAATCAAACGTTTTCATCATTTTTGGGACACTTTTCTTTTTTTGCGCTGTTCTTTTGTCCCGAATTATACGTCGTGAGCCGCGAAAAGAACAACCTAATCTATCACATTTCTATTACTGAATCTCACGGCACCTTGGGAAGACAACTTCGCTTCACATAGAGGCTGGGCCCGCAAATCGAAGGCGTGGGGCTTGGGACGAGGTCTTCGTCACTCCGGTGCCCATAATTTTTTATTCGTAAGAAGTTACGCAGCGCATAGGAGACCGTTGGAAAGCTCTCTGAGAGCTCTACGACGAGGGTAGCAAGACTGCACGGCTGCACGGCTGCACCTATTTTCAGAGTCCAAAATTGAAGGTTTTCATCAGTTTCAGGACACTTTTATTCTTTTGCGTTGTTTTTCTGTCCCATATCGTATGTCATGAGCCGCGAAAAGGATGACAATCTAATCCATCACATTTCTATTACCGAATTCCACCGTACCTTGGGCAAGACAACTTCGCTTCACGTAGAGGCTGGGCCCGTAAACCGAGGGCGTGGGTCTTGGGACCAGGTCTCCGTCGCTCTGGTGCCCATAGCTTTTGATCTGAAAAGAGTTATGCGGTGCACAGCATACCGTTGGAAAGCTCTCCGAGAGTTCTACGACGAGGGTAGCAAACCTGCTCAGCTGCGCCTATTTTCGGAGCCCAAAATTGAACGTTTTCATCAGTTTTGGGACACTTTTCCTCTTTTCCGCTGTTTTTCCATCCCGGATCGTACGTTGTGAGCCACGAAAAGGACGGCAACCTAATCCACCACATTTCTATTACCGAATCCCACAGCACCTTAGGCAAGACAACTTCGCTTTATGTAGAGGCTGGGCCCGCAAACCGAGGGCGTGGGGCTTTGGACCAGGTCTCTATCCTCCGGTAAAAAATAACTTTTGATCCGTAAGGAGTCATGTGGTACATAGCATACCGTTGGAAATCTCTACGAGAGCTCTACGACGGGGGCAGCAAGCTTGCTAGGCTGTGCCTGTTTTGGGAGCCCAAAATCGAACGTTTTCATCAGTTTCAAAATACTTTTCTTCTTTTGCACTATTTTTCTATCCCGGATCGTACGTTGTGAGCCGCGGAAAGGACGACAACCTAATCCATCATATTTCTATTCCGAATCCCATGGCACCTTGGGCTAGACAACTTTGCTTCACATAGAGGCGGGGCCCGCAAACCGAGGGCGTAGGGCTTGGGACCAGGTCTCCGTCGCTCCGGTGCCCATAACTTTTGATCCGTACGGAGTCACGTGGTGCCTAGCATACCATTGGAAAGCTCTGCGAGAGCTCTACGACAGGGGCAGCAAGCCTGCTCGGTTGCGCCTGTTTTTGGATCCTTAAATCGAACGTTTTCATCAATTTCGGGATACTTTTCTTCTTTTGCTCTGTTTTTCTGTCCCAGATTGTACGTCGTGTGCCGCAAAAAGGACGACAACCTAATCCATCACATTTCTATTACCGAATCTCATGGCACCTTGGGCAAAACAACTTCGCTTCACGTAGAGGCTGGGCCCGTAAACCGAGGGCCTGGGGTTTAGGACCAGGTCTTCGTCGCTCCGGTGCCCATAACTTTTGATCCGTAAGGAGTTATGCGGTGCACAACATACTGTTGGAAAGCTCTCTGAGAGCTCTACGATGAGGGTAGCAAGCCCACTCGGATATGCCTATTTTCAAAGCCTAAAATCGAACGTTTTCATTTGTTTCGGGACAGTTTTCTTTTTTTGCATACTTTTTTTATCCCGGATTGTACGTCGTGAGCCGCAAAAAGGACGACAACCTAATCTATCAAATTTCTATTACCGAATCTCATGGCACCTTGGGCAAGGCAACTTCGTTTCACGTAGAGGTTGGGTCCGCAAACCGGAGGCGTGGGGCTTGGAACCAGGTCTCCGTCACTCCGATGCTCATAACTTTTCATCCTTAAGGAGTTACGCGGCGCACATCATACCGTTGGAAAGCTCTCCGAGAGCTCTACGACAAGGACAACAAGCACGCTCGGCTGCGCATGTTTTTGGAGTCCAAAATCGAACGATTTCATCAGTGTCGGGATACTTTTCTTTTTTTGCGCTATTTTTTCATCCCAGATTGTATGTCGTTAGCTGCAAAAGGGACGACAACCTAATCCATCACATTTTAATTACCGAATCCCACGGCACCTTGGGCAAGAGAGCTTCGCTTCACGTAGAGGCTGGGCCCGTAAAACGAGGGCGTGGGGCTTGGGACCAGGTCTTTATCGCTCTAGTGCCCATAAATTTTGATCCGCAAGGAGTTACGCAGTGCACAGCATACCGTTGGAAAGCTCTCCGAGAGCTCTACGACGGGGGCAAGAAGCCTTCTTAGCTGCACCTATTTTCGGAGCCTAAAATCTAATGTTTTTATCAGTTTCAGGACAATTTTCTTCCTTTGTGCTGTTTTTTCGTCCTGGATTGTACGTCGTGAGCCGGGAAAAGGATGACAACCTAATCCATCACATTTATATTACAGAATCCCACGGTACCTTGGGCAAGACAACTTCGATTCACGTAGAGGCTGGGCCCGCAAGTCGAGGGCATGGGGCTTGGGACCAGGTCTCTATCGCTCTAGTGCCCATAACTTTTGATTCGGACAAAGTTACGCGGCGCGCAGCATACCGTTGGAAAGCTCTCCGAGAGCTCAACGATGAAGGTAGCATGCCTGCTTGGCTTCGCCTATTTTAGGAGCCCAAAATCGAACGTTTTCATTAGTTTCGGGACACTTTTCATGTTTTGCACTGTTTTTCCATTCCGGATCGTACGTTGTGAGCCACGAAAAGGACGACAGCCTAATCCATCACATTTCTATTACTGAATCCGACGGCACCTTGGGCAAGACAACTTCGCTTCACATAGAGGTGCGGCCCGCAAACCGAGGGCATAGGGCTTGGGACCAGGTCTTTGTCGCTCCGGTGCCCATAACTTTTGATCCATAAGGAGTCACGCGGTGCACAACATACCGTTGGAAAGCTCTACGGGAGCTCTACGACGGGGGTAGCAAGCCTGCTCGTCAGCACCTGTTTTTGGATCCCAAAATCGAACGTTTCACCAGTTTCGGGATACTTTTCTTCTTTTGCTCGGTTTTTCCGTCCCAGATTGTACGTCGTGAGACGCGTAAAGGACGACAACCTAATCCATCATATTTTTATTACCAAATCCCACAACACCTTGGGCAAGACAACTTCGCTTCACGTAGAGGCTGGGCCCGTAAACCAAGGGCGTGGGGCTTGGGACTAGGTCTACGTCGCTTCGGTGCACATAACTTTTGATCCTTAAGGAGTTACACGGCACACAGCATACCGTTGGAAATCTCTCCGAGAGCTCTACGACGGGGGTAGCAAGCTTGCTTAGCTACGCCTATTTTCGGGGCCCAAAATCGAATGTTTTCATCAGTTTTAGGATATTTTTCTTCTCTTGCGCTGTTTTTTTGTCCCGGAGCGTACGTCGTGAGCTGCGAAAAGGATGACAACCTAATCCATCATATTTCTATTACCGAATACCACGGTACCTTGGGCAAGAAAACTTCTCTTCACGTAGAGGCTGGGCCCACAAACCAAGGGCGTGGGTCTTGGGACCAGGTCTCCGTCGCTCCGGTGCCCATAACTTTTGATCCAGAAAGAGTAACGTGGTGTACAATATACTGTTGGAAAGCTCTCCGAGAGCTCTATGATGTGGGCAGCTAGCCTGCTCGGTTGTGCATATTTTCAAACACCAAAATCCAACGTTTTCATCAGTTTCGGGACACTTTTCTTGGTTTGCACTATTTTTCCGTCCCGGATCGTACGTCATGTGCCGCGAAAAGGATGACAACTTAATCCATCACATTTCTATTATCGAATCCCATGGCACCTTGGGCAAGACAACTTCGCTTCACGTAGAGGCTGGGCCTACAAACCGAGGACGTGGGGCTTGGGACCAAGTCTCCGTCGCTCCTGCGCCTAGAACTTTTGATCCGAAAAGAGTTACACGGTGCACAGTATACCGTTGGAAAGCTCTCCTTGAGCTCTACGATGAGGGCATCAAGCATGCTCAGCTGTACCTATTTTCGGAGCCCAAAATCAAAAGTTTTCATCAGTTTCGGGATACTTTTCTTCTTTTGCACTGTTTTTTCATCCTGGATCGTACGTCGTGAGCCGCGAAAAGGACGACAACCTAATCCATCATATTTCTATTACCGAATCCCATGGCACCTTGGGCCAGACAACTTCGCTTCATGTAAAGGCTGGGCCCACTTGCCGAAGGTGTAGGGCTTGGAACCAGGTCTTTGTTACTCCGGTGCCCATAACTTTTGATCCGTAAGGAGTTAAGAGGCGCACAGCATACCGTTGGAAAGCTCTACGAGAGCCCTACGAGAGCTCTACGACTGGGGCAGCAAGCAATGTCAGTTACGCCTATTTTCGGAGCCCAAAATTGAACATTTTTGTCAATTTTGGGACACTTTTCTTCTTTTGCGCTGTTTTTTTGTCCCGGATCATACGTCGTGAGCAGCGAAAAGGATGACAACCTAATCCATCACATTTCTATTACTGAATCCCATAGCACCTTGGGCAAGACAACTTCGCTTCACGTAAAGGCTGGTCCCGCAAACCGAGGGCGTAGGGCTTGGGACCAGGTCTCCGTTACTCCGGTGCCTATAACTTTTTATCCGTAACGAGTTACATGGCGCACAGCATACCATTGGAAAGCTCTTTGAGAGCTCTACGACGGGGACATCAAGCCTGCTCGGCTGCGCCTATTTTCGGAGCCCAAAATTGAACATTTTCAATAGTTTTGGGACACTTTTCTTCTTTTACGCTATTTTTTCGTCCCGAATCGTACGTCGTGAGCCGCGAAAAGGATGACAACCTAATCCATCACATTTCTATTACCGAATCCCATGGCACCTTGGGCAAGGCAACTTCGCTTCACGTAGAGGCTGGGCCCACAAACTGAGGGCGTGGGGCTTGGGACCCAGTCTTCGTCGCTCCGGTGCCTATAACTTTTGATTTGGAAAGAGTTACGCGGCGCACTACATATCGTTGGAAAGCTCTCCAAGATCTCTACGATGTGGGCAGCTAGCCTGCTAGGCTGTGCCTATTTTCGGAGCCCAAAATTGAATGTTTTCATCAGTTTTAGGACACTTTCCTTCTTTTGCACTGTTTTTCTGTCTCGGATCGTACGTTTTGAGCCACGAAAAGGATGACAACCTAATCCATCACATTTCTATTACTAAATCCCATGGCACCTTGGGCAAGACAACTTCGCTTCACGTAGAGGATGGGCCCACAAACCGAAGGCGTGGGGCTTGGGACCAGGTCTCCGTCGCACCGGTGCCCATAACTTTTTATTAATAAGGAGTTATGTGGCGTACAGCATACCGTTGGAAAGTTCTCCGAGAGCTCTACGACAAGGTCAGAAATACTGCATGGCTGTGACTATTTTCAGAGCCCAAAATCGAATGTTTTCGTCAGTTTCGGGATATTTTTCTTCTTTTGCTCTGTTTTTTCATCACGGATCGTACGTCGTGAGCCGCGAAAAGGACGACAACCTAATCCATCACATTTCTATTACCGAATCCCACCGCACCTTTGGCAAGACAACTTTGCTTCAGGTAGAAGCTGGGCCTGCAAACGGAGGGCGTGGGGCTTGGGACCAGGTCTCCGTCGCTTCGGTGCCCATAACTTTTGAACCGAAAAGAGTTACGCAGTGCACAGAATACCGTTGGAAAGCTCTCCGAGAGCTCTACGACGAGGGCAGTAAGCTTGCTCAGCCGCACCTATTTTTGGAGCCCAAAATTGAACGTTTTCAATAGTTTTGGGACACTTTTCTTCCTTTGTGCTATTTTTTCATCCCGGATCGTACGTCGTGAACTGCGAAAAGGATGACAACCTAATCCATCACATTTCTATTACCGAATCCTATGGCACCTTGGGCAAGACAACTTTGCTTCACATAGAGGCTGGGCCCACAAACCAAGGGCGTGGGGCTTGGTACAGGTCTCCATCGCTCCGGGGCCCATAACTTTTGATCCGGAAAGAGTTACGCAGTGCAAAACATACTATTGAAAAGCTCTCTGAGAGCTCTACGACGAGGGCAACCAGCCTGCTAGGCTACGCCTATTTTCAGAGCCCAAAATTGAATGTTTTCATCAATTTCGGGACACTTCTCTTCTTTTGCGTTATTTTTTTGTCCCGGATTGTACGTCGTGAGCCGCGAAAAGGACAACAACCTAATCCATCACATTACTATTACCAAATCCTATGGCACCTTGGGCAAGACAACTTCGCTTCACGTAGAGGCTGGGCCCACAAACCGAGGGCGTGGGGCTTGGGACCAAGTCTTCGTCGCTCCGGTGCCCATAACTTTTGATCCGAAAAGAGTTACGCGGAGCACAGTATGAGGCCCGACCTCAATTTGCATGCAATACCTCATTTTGTGTGCCCTAATGTCACGCCCAACCCAGCCTATAAAGGTTAGACTAGGGTGTGATCTAAACATTCAAGTCATGTCTCGTACTCAATCATTCATGAAAGTTTAACACTTAACGTTTAGCCTAGACTCCACAATTTTTCATGAAAATCGATAGCATAACTGCTGTAATTATGCTCTTTAGTTTGACCTAGTTCTATAAACGCCTCAAAATTTCCAATCTCAATTTCATTTCCAACAAAGATTACTATTCATCAATTGAAACGCTACTAGTTGTCTCGAAGTCTCGTTTGATTAATAACCTAGCATGATACTATGTCTCATTTGTTTATTAATCCTTGTTACAAACGTACCTGTTGATCTTAGCTTATCAATGAGTACCTGCTTAAGATTGGATGGGTTCATTTTACTTCATCCCTACCTGATACTTCATAATCCTATGATAGATACTAGCCAATAACGATAGCAAAATGACCACAGTAATGTCTATCTAGTTATTATCAGTACAAACCAAAATTAGACCCCAAATTACAATGGGGGTCTTTTACATTATAATAGCAAGCATCATAAGAAATGAAATAGTCTTCAAGCAACATATTGTTCACAAAATGGCCGTAGTCACGTAAGGCACGTAGGGCAAGCATTCATTCCAAGGAATCATCGTTAGGCATATTGTCCTCGGGTACCTGTTCTTGGTCATCTTCACCTGAGATGATAAAAGAGGGTGAGTCCTTATGAACTCAGCGAGAGGGAATGAGAAATAGGTTTGAAACTCGTTTTCCGGTTTAGCTTATGAAAACCCTTTTTGCAAGCATGAATATATCACAAGTAAGTACATAACATAATATAAAAGTAAAGGAACACAATTACCCGTCTTTCCTCCCCGAGGTCCTCTAGGAACCAGGCGAGAGTACTTATACACATAGTGAAAAGAATACGGTGAGCTTTTGCTCTCAGTTCATGTCAGTATTAGTTGTTGCGACCGACTTCAAATCATCCCCTTATCTTGCCAAATGGGTGTACTCCGGATGTACCCCGAAATCCTACGACCCAACTCTCCGAGGAAGTCTAGCCCTCAAGCGAGAGAGGGAATTGGACAATGGTAGTCACAGTTACACCGGCAAGCCCGATGCCGCTCGGTGTGCGTGAACGCTACCACGCAAGAATGAAGGGTTGCAACCTTGTATGCAATGCACATTTATGACATGTAATATATCACATTTGGAGGACAACAAAGTAGGTTGCCTCCGAGCAGTCATAAGATTGCACATTAACAGTTAAACACGCGAGGCACGATATGACAAGTAAATTCACTTGAAAAGCACATGGAGTTATATGAATATTAAGCGGGCAGCCATGTAACGCATGTAAATCAAGTCATATAACTCATTTCAAAGTTCACGTAATCAAATAATAAGATTATTCATCATGCAACGACATCTACGTGGGATCGGGTGCAAGAAATGTCTACTTATCAACATGTAATCATCGAAATCATATTGAGGGCTATAAGGGCAACTATGGGCAGCCTACTAAACACATAATCAAACACAATATCCATAAGATCAACACTTAGTGAGTTTACCTAGTTATTAGGGTTTCAATTCATGCTTACCCGTGCGATTAAACCCCAAGTCATCTCGTAATTAAGCTCAAGCCATGCATTGATTAATTCCAACACCCCCAAGCATTCAAAACAGTCCACATAACATCCAAATGCCACAATCCCAAGCATTTAATACAACAAAAGAAGCTACAATAATTTTTCTAAGCATTTCACCAAATGAAACCCTCACTGCAATGGACTGTATTCTCACAACCATTAAGACAAGTCAACAATCTCCAATTCTAGTGAATAAGATTTCAAATTAAATCTTAAGAAGTAAACTAAATTCAGAAACAAACCTCGCATCATTTGGAGTTCGGGTTCAATAGTTATAGCCAAAACAGTGAGACTGCACAAAACTTTCCAGATTTGAACACATTTCAATACTTGTCATTTTTTAGGGCATTAGGGTCAGATTTAGCCTTAGTCCATTTCTGATAAAAATGTCCAGAACTGAAAAATCTAGCTGCACAATAAATTTCATGCATTTTGGATATTATTTACTAAGTCAAAACTTGTTCGTTCTACAAGATCAGTGAATCTGCCAAAACCTGCTTCAATTTTTTCAGACTTTCCAGATTTTGACATATTTTGATAATTAGCTTTCGCCTATTTCTGTGAAAAATTCTCAGAATTGGCAAAACTAGTTACCTACAAATTTTCACGCATTTTCAACATCATTTACCTAGCCAAAATCACCTCGCACTAACACGACAGAAAGCTGTCACATACCCGATTTCATCTATCATCACATTCTAGCCAAGAATCTTGCCATGCATGTTTATAAAAGCTCATGAACACACATATATCTCAAGTACAGAAGTAAAGATAGACATTTAAGGGCATGCATGTGGTTTTTTGAAAGATTTTCAAGAAGTTTTAGCCCTCACCTTAGCAAAACAACAAGAAGATGCACAAGACTCTTGATGGTTGCACAAGATTGACTCTTTTCCTTGCTTAGCCGAGACACCACTCGATTTTCTCTAATTTCCTAGCTTAGTAACCAAGTTATTAGTAGGTGCATGTGGTTAGAACAAGAAGAAGAGAAATGGAAGCTAGCAAACTCACCTAAACCGAAATGGAAGTGCTAAAGGCTTGCATGTGCATTTCTTTGCTCCTAGCTTTGCTTGGTCGAGTTCCTTGGTTGCTTGGAAGTCTTGAAGAGCCTTAGGATGAAGAACTTAGCTATGGAGTCTACAATATTCAGCTAGGGCCGAGAGAGAGAGAGAAGAATGAGAAGGAGAGAGAAGAATGAGAGGAAATGAGAGAAATGAAAGAAAAATAAAAGCCTTGCAAATTTTGAAGCTTGTGTCGGCCTAGAGCATGTAAATTTCAGACTTTTGTGTCTTCAAGAAGCATTTTGAATTACCTAGCATGGGCAAGGAGCTTGTGTCGAAATGGTGGAGCTTTGGATAGAGTTTTGAGCCAATTTTTTATGCATTGTGTCATTAAATTGTCATAGAATGTTTGAGGAATAAATTTTGAAATTGGATTGCATGCACAAAGCTCCTAGTGGTCGGCCAAAGAGGTGTTCAAATCTGAATTTTTTGTCTTGTTCAAGGCTTATTTTATTGTGTGTTTGGGATATGCAAAGAATAAAGAATATCTAGCTTTTGGTGCAATTTCGTCTTCTAGTGCATTGACTTAGCATATTAATATTAGTTAGTGGGATTTGTAGGATTAATTAATGACCTAGTGCTTCATATAAGATGCTTTCTTGATTATCGTGAGGGCACGCTTTCCTAGGTCTAGGGAACACACTACGAGGTAGGGCACGAACTACGAGATGAATGTACGTTTCTCAAGTAAATGCACGCAACCCTAAATGAATGCACGTAATCCAATGCAAGACACACAAAACGAAATACGATTCTTAAACCTAGGTCAAGGCACACAAAATCTAGGTTAGGCACACGAAACGAGGTATCGCACGCAAATCGAGGTCGGGCCTCACATTCTTCCCTCCTTAAAAGAATTTCGTCCCGATATTCAATATTACCTTTGAAATAAAGCTGGATACTGTTGCTCCATCTGGTCTTGCCTTTCCCACGTTACTTCTTCAACTCCATGATGATCCCACAACACTTTCACCATCGGTATAGATTTGTTGCGCAACTCCCGATCTTGCTGGTCTAGGATCCAAATGGGCTTCTCCTCATAAGACAAGTTCTCCCGAAGCTGCAATGGCTCTGGCTCCAAGATATGCGATGGATTAGGGTGGTACTTCCGTAGCATAGAAACATGAAAGACGTCATGAATATTAGAGAGGTTTTGGGGTAGTTCTAGGCGGTACGCCAACTTGCCAACCTTCTCAATTATTTCAAATGGTCCTACAAAACCTCGGGCTTAACTTTTCACCCTTACCGTGTTTAATCAGTCCCTTCCAGGATGATATCTTCAAGAACACCTTGTCGCCGACCTTAAACTCTAGGCACCGTCTCCGTCGGTCTGCATAACTTTTCTGCCTGCTTTGGGCGGTAAGCATCCGTTTCCGGATAAGGTGGATATTATCAACAGTCTTCATAAGTTCAGGTAGAAGGGTCGGGTCAAAAGTCTTCGTCTCACCTACTTCATCCCAATAAATTGGGGATTGACACTTACGTCCATACAATGCCTCAAATGGAGCCATCCCGATAGTGGCCTGATAACTATTATTATAAGCGAACTCCGCTAGAGACAGGTATTTCTCCCAACCTTTCCTGAAGTCTAAAACACACGCCCTCAGCATATCCTCCAGAATCTGAATAGTTCTCTCCGATTGTCCATCAGTCTAAGGGTGATAAGCCGTGCTGAAACTCAACTTCGTTCCTAAAGCTTCTTGCAATCTCTTCCAAAATCGAGAAGTAAAACGAGGATCCCTATCCGATACAATACTCACAGGCATCCCGTGCAATCTTACAATCTCCGCCACTTACATATCTCCCAACTTCTCTGGACTATCCTCCTTGTTCATCGGTAAGAAGTGCGCTGACTTAGTCAATCTATCCACTATGACCCAAACGGCGTCATGAGCCTTTTGTGACCTGGGCAGGTCCATGACAAAGTCCATAGTTATATGTTCCCATTCCATTGAGGAATCTCCAACGGCTGAAGTAAACCTACGGGTCGTTGATGTTCCGCTTTGACTCTCTAGCAAGTCAAACACCGTGCCACAAACTCCGCAATCTCTCTCTTCATGTTATTCCACCAATAGTATTGCTTCAAATCCCGGTACATGTTTGTTCTGCCGGGATGAATAGTGTATCTTGAATTATGGGCTTCTTCAAGAATCTTCTTTTTCAGCTCTGGCTCATTAGGAACACAAATCCGATTCCTGAACCTCCAAATACTATCATCATGAAACTTGAAATCTGCGTTGCTTTCTTTAATTTTCTGAAACTATTGGTCCTTCTGTTAAGCCTCTCGTAATTCAGACAACAAGGTTAATTGAGCTTGTGTAGTGGCAAAAAAGTAACCATTTTCGAGTCAATTGTGGTTTCCACAAAAATGCTTCCTCTAACAACTCCTGCACCTTGACTTCCAGTTTTGCCATGCTCGCTTTCCTACTTAAGGCATCTGCAACTACATTTGCTTTACCGGGCACATAATTGATTGTGCAGTTATAATTATCCAAAAGCTCCATCCACCGCCTTTGCCTCATATTCAACTCTTTTTGTGAGAACAAGTATTTCAAGCTCTTGTGATCAGCAAACACCTCAAACTTGTTACCCCACAGATAATGCCTCCATTTCTTGAATGCAAACACAATAGCCGCTAACTCCAAATCAGGCGTCGGGTAGTTCAATTCATACAGCTTCGATTTCCTAGAGGCATACGCAATCACTTTACCATTTTGCATCAACACACAACCTAGACCTTCCTTCGAAGCATCGCTATAGATTACAAAACCTTGACTCCCTTCAGGCAATGCAAGAACAGGTGCAGTAGTCAATCTTTTCTTCAATTCTTGGAAACTGTTCTCACACTTGTCATCCCACACGAACTTCGTTTTCTTTTGAGTGAGCTTTGTAAGCGGTCCTTCAATCTTAGAGAAATCCTTCACGAACCTCCGATAATAGCCGGCTAGACCAAGAAAACTCCGAACCTCCGTAACGTTTTTCGGCTTCTTCCAAGACATCACCGCTTCTATCTTTGCTGAATCCACTGCTATTCCCTCTTGGGATATGATATGCCCCAAAAATGCAATCTGTTGCAACCAAAATTCACATTTGCTAAACTTTGCATACAATTGATGCTCTCGAAGTTTCTGCAATACCAATCGCAGATGTTGTTCATGCTTAGCCTCGGATTTCGAGTACACCAAAATATCATCAATGAAGATCACTACAAATTGGTCCAAGTAGGGTTGAAACACCCTGTGCATCAAGTCCATAAAAGCTACAGGGGCATTAGTTAGTCCAAAAGGCATCACCACATATTCATAATGCCCATACCTCGTCCTGAAAGCCATTTTAGGCACATCCTTTTTTTTGATCCGCAACTGATAGTACCCTTGCCTCAAGTCGAGCTTCGAATACACTTTAGCTCCTTGAAATTGATCAAACAAATCGTCGATCAGTGGAAGTGGGTATTTATTATTGACGGTCACTTGGTTCAATCCTCAGTAATCGATGCATAGCCTCAGCGTTCCGTCTTTCTTCTTCACAAAGAGGACTGGTGCACCCCACGGAGAAGAACTTCGTTGAACAAACCCCTTCTTCAACAATCCTTGCAATTGGTCCTTCAATTCTTGTAGCTCGGCCGGTGCCATACGATAGGGAGCTTTAGATATCGGCTGGGTGCCAGGCAATAATTCTATAATGAACTCAATCTCCTGATTTGGGGGTAAACCAGGCAATTCTTCTGGAAACACATCCGCATAGTCTTTGATCACTGGCATCTCCTCCAACTTAGCTTTGTCTGACGGCTTGTTAATGAGGTAAGCTAAGTATCCATTACACCCTTTTCTCAAGGACTTCACTGCTTTCGTAGATCAAATGATGGAACTCCTGGTGAAATCTCTTCGACCCATTACCTCCAGTATTGGTTGACCAGGTACCTGAAACGTTATAATCTTCGTCCAGCAATCTAGTTGGGCATGATGCTTTGCCAACCAGTCCATCCATAAGATGACTTCATAGTCTCGAAAAGGTAATACAATAAGATGGGCCGAGAATTCCCTATCTTTAATTTGGATTTTACATGCTTTACAAGCCGAGCTAGTAACAAGTTTAGAACCCATCAGAGTACCAACTTCTACTTCGTAAGGCAAACATACAACTCGTAGTTTCACACGTTGCACACATAAGGGAGTAATAAATGAATGAGTAGCACCCAGATCAATTAGCATCCTAACAGGTTGATTCAGTATGAAGAATGTACCTTCAACAAAAGCGGCCTCCTTTGGAAGCTCCTCGTACTCAATAGCATAAGCTTGAGCCTGAACTCTAAGAATTGGAGTCTTGCCTTTACCAGCTGGTTTAACCTGATTTTGTCTTGCTTGCCATTTAGGGCAATCTTTGATCTGATGCTGATCACTGCCACACCGCACACATCGTCCTGACTTCTTCCAGCACTGGGCCTCGGTATACCCCTTCTTGTCACAGTAAGAACAATTGACAGACTGAGTAGCAGGTGAACTACCTGTGGATCCGCAGGTGGAAGAGGCTGATGGCGCTTTAGTCGAGCCACGGTTATTCACTAGTCTGTTCTGGCTCTGGCCCTGACTACGACTTTGGTTCTGGAATTTCCTCTGTTGACCTGAAGGCTAGTATGGTTTCTTGTTCGGTTGACTCAAATCGGCTCTATCAAGTTTTCTCTTCTCAACTTGGGAAGCAGCATCAAAGATAGCAGAATAGGTATCGAAGTCATGCGAAGCCAACTGGTCCTGAATTTCTGGTCTCAATCCAATCGTGAATTTCCACATCTTCGCCTCCGGAGTACTGACTATGTATTGAGCATAACGGGACAGTCGGTCAAAACGAGCCTCGTACTAGGCCACCGTCATGTTACCCTGGTTCAGGTGCATGAATTCCTCAATCCGCCTCTGCCTGGAAACTGCAGGTACATATTTCTCCTTGAATGCCTTAACAAAATTACCCTACAAGTGAGGGGTATGATCAGTTTCCCACAGTGCCTCCATAGTGTACCACCAATGCTCAGCATCCCCGTGCAACAGAAACACAGCAAACTCCACCTTTTCTTCATCAATATAATCAAGTGGCCTGAAAATCCTCTCGATCTCAAACAGTCAAGCCTCTGCTTTCTCATCATCAGCTTCCTCGTGGAATTTGAAAGGGCGAAAGTCAAGGAACTCCCTCATTCTGCTATGTCTCCCATGGTTACCATCATTCCTGTTGTTGTTGTTGTTTGTTTCACGTGCATCTTGACGTTCCATCACCCGTGACACACAATCCATGGCATTCGCCATCATATTAAACATAGCCATGCCGGGATTAGTTTGATAGGTATCTCTGGTCTCTTGGGGCTCACTGCTCCTATTAGTAGTGTGGTTACTAAGGCTAGCCATCTATAGGCACAGATTACGATGCATAATTTATTGAAATACGACAGGACAAGAATTTAATGCATAAGATATACAACATATAATTTTACATAAACACATAGTTCTAGGAACAATTAAGACAAGTTAATCACATAAGAACATAGAACATAGAAGGCACAATTAACATTATCACACAATAACATATAGACAAGTCATCCTAATTACCTTAGGGCTCTACCCATGGTCCGAGAGTTAAACCCGACTTAATCAATCTAAGCTCTGATACCATTCTTTCTATAAGGTGTCACGCCCCAACCCGGCCTATAAAGGTTAGACTAGGGTGTGATATAAACATTCAAGTCATGTCTCGTACTCAATCGTTCATGAAAGTTTAACACTTAACGTTTACCCTAGACTCCACAATTTTTTCAAAAAACCGGCAGCATAACGGCTATAATTGGGCTCTTTTGTTTGACCTAGTTCTCTAAACGCCTCAAAATTTCCAATCTCAATTTCATTTCCAACAAAGATTACTATTCATAAATTGAAACGCTACTAGTTGTCTTGAAGTCTCATTTGATTAATAACCTAGCATGATACTATGTCTTGTTTGTTTGTTAATCCTTGTTACAAATGTACCTGTTGATCTTAGCTTATCAATGAGTACCTACTTAAGATTGGATGGGTTCATTTTACTTAATCCCTACCTGATACTTCATAGCCAATAACGATAGCAAAACGACCATAGTAGTGTCTATCTAGTTATTATCAGTACAAACCAAAATTAGACCCCAAATTACGACGGGGGTCTTTTACATTATAATAGCAAGCATCATAAGAAATGAAATAGTCTTCAAGCAACATATTGTTCACAAAATGGCCGTAGTCACGTAAGGCACGTAGGGCAAGCATTCATTCCAAGGAATCATCGTTAGGCACGTCGTCCTCAGGTACCTGTTCTTGGTTTTCTTAACCTGAGATGATAAAAGAGGATGAGTCCTTATGAACTCAGTGAGGAGGAACGAGAAATAGGTTTGAAACTCATTTTCCGGTTTAGCTTATGAAAACCCTTTTTGCAAGCATGAATATATCACAAGTAAGTACATAACATAATATAAAAGTAAAGGAACACAATTACCCGTCTTTCCTCCCCGAGGTCCTCTAGGAACCAGGCGAGAGTACTTATACACATAGTGAAAAGGATATGATGAGCTTTTGCTCTCAGTTCATGTCAGTATCAGTTGTTGCGGCTGACTTCAAATCATCCCCTTATCTCGCCAAATGGGTGTACTCCGGATGTACCCCAAAATCCTACGACCCAACTCTCCGAGGAAGTCTAGCCCCCAAGCGAGAGAGGGAATTGGACAATGGTAGTCACGGTTGCACCGGCAAGCCCGATGCCGCCCGGTGTGCGTGAACGCTACCACGCCAGAATGAAAGGTTGCAACCTTGTATGCAATGCACATTTATGACATGTAATATATCACATTAGGAGGACAACAAAGTAGGTTGCCTCTGAGCAGTCATAAGATTGCACATTAACAGTTAAACACGCGAGGAACGATATGACAAGTAAATTCACTTGAAAAGCACATGGAGATATATGAATATTAAACGGGCAGCCATGTAACGCATGTAAATCAAGTCATATAACTCATTTCAAAGTTCACGTAATCAAATAATAAGATTATTCATCATGCAACGACATCTACGTGGGACCGGGTGCAAGAAATGTCTACTTATTAACATGTAATCATCGAAATCATATTTAGGGCTATAAGGGCAACTACGGGCAGCCTACTAAACACATAATCAAACACAATATCCATAAGATCAACACTTAGCGAGTTTACCTAGTTACTAGGGTTTCAATTCGTGCTTACCCGTGCGATTAAACCCCAAGTCATCTCGTAATTAAGCTCAAGCCATGCAATGATTAATTCCAACACCCTCAAGCATTCAAAAAAGTCCACACAACATCCAAATGCCATAATACCAAGCATTTAATACAACAAAAGAAACTACAATAATTTTTCTAAGCATTTCACCAAATGAAACCCTCACTGCAATGGACTGTATTCTCACAATCATTAAGACAAGCCAACAATCTCCAATTCCAGTGAATAAGATGTCAAATTAAATCTTAATAAGTGAACTAAATTCAAAAACAAACCTCGCTTCATTTGGAGTTCGGGTTCAATAGTTATAGCCAAAACAGTGATACTGCACAAAACGGTCCAGATTTGCACACATTTCAATACTTGTCCTTTTTGAGGGCCTTAGGGTCAGATTTGTCCTTAGTCTATTTCTCAGAAAAATGTCCAGAACTGAAAACTATAGCTGCACACCAAATTTTATGCATTTTGGATATTATTTACTAAGTCAAAAATGGTTCGTTCTACAAGGTCAGTGAATCTACCAAAACCTGCTTCATTTTTTCCAGACTTTCCAGATTTTGACATATTTTGATAATTAGCCATTTTGAGGACCTTAGAGTCAAAATTAGCTTTGTCCTATTTCTGCGCAAAATTCTCTGAACTGGAAAAACTAGTTACCTACCAATTTTCACTCATTTTCAACATCATTTACCTAGCCAAAATTACCTCGTACCAACAAGATAGAAAGCTGTCACATACCTGATTTCATCTATCATCACATTCTAGCCAAGAATCTTGCCATGCATGTTTATAAAAGCTCATGAACACACATATATCTCAAGTACAGAAGTAAAGATAGACATTTAAGGGCATGCATGTGGTTTTTTGAAAGATTTTCAAGAAGTTTTAGCCCTCACCTTAGCAAAACAACAAGAAGATGCACAAGACTCTTGATGGTTGCACAAGATTGACTCTTTTCCTTGCTTAGCCGAGACACCACTCGATTTTCTCTAATTTCCTAGCTTAGTAACAAAGTTCTTAGTAGGTGCATGTGGTTAGAACAAGAAGAAGAGAAATGGAAGCTAGCAAACTCACCTAAACCGAAATGGAAGTGCTAAAGGCTTACATGTGCATTTCTTTGCTCCTAGCTTTGCTTGGTCGAGTTCCTTGGTTGCTTGGAAGTCTTGAAGAGCCTTAGGATGAAGAACTTAGCTATGGAGTCTACAATATTCAGCTAGGGCCGAGAGAGAGAGAGAAGAATGAGAAGGAGAGAGAAGAATGAGAGGAAATGAGAGAAATGAAAGAAAAATAAAAGCCTTGCAAATGTTGAAGCTTGTATCGGCCTAGAGCATGTAAATTTCAGACTTTTGTGTCTTCAAGAAGCATTTTGAATTACCTAGCATGGGCAAGGAGCTTGTGTCGAAATGGTGGAGCTTTGGATAGAGTTTTGAGCCAATTTTTTATGCATTGTGTCATTAAATTGTCATAGAATGTTTGAGGAATAAATTTTGAAATTGGATTGCATGCACAAAGCTCCTAGTGGTCGGCCAAAGAGGTGTTCAAATCTGAATTTTTTGTCTTGTTCAAGGCTTATTTTATTGTGTGTTTGGGATATGCAAAGAATAAAGAATGTCTAGCTTTTGGTGCAATTTCGTCTTCTAGTGCATTGACTTAGCATTTTAATATTAGTTAGTGGGATTTGTAGGATTAATTAATGGCCTATTGCTTCGTATAAGATGCTTTCTTGATTAGCGTGAGGGCACGCTTTCCTAGGTCTAAGGCATGCACTACGAGGTGGGGCACGAACTATGAGATGAATGCACGTTTCCCAAGTAAATGCATGCAACTCTAAATGAATGCACGTAATGCAATGCAAGACACACAAAATGAAATACGATTCTTAAACCTAGGTCAAGGCACGTAAAATCTAAGTTAGGCACACGAAACGAGGTATCGCACGCAAATTGAGGTCGGGCCTCACACCTAACCTCAAATTACGTGTCTTGCCCCAGGTTTAAGAGTCGTGTCTTGATTTACGTGCATTCATTTAGAGTTGCGTGCATTTACTTAGAATATGTGCATTCGTCTCGTAGTTCGTGCCTTACCTCGTAGTGCGTGCCCTAGACCTAGGAAAATGTGCCTACATGCTAATCAGGAAAGCATCTTACACAAAGCATTAGACTATTAAATAATCCTACATACCCCACTAACTAATATTCTAATCCTAAGTCAATGCACTAAAAGACAAAACGCTAAACACTAGACATTCTTTATTCTTTATTCCTATTATTTTTGCAAAACCCATGCACCTCAAAATTCCACACTTATTATAACCAATAATACCTTAATTTGAATCTGAAATTTCAGATTTTTAAGCTCCTTGGTCGGCCAAACCAAAGCCTTGTGACATGCTTTGCAATTTAAAAATCATCAAAGACAAGTTATGACACAAGCTCAAGACACCATGCAATAAAAAACTCCAAAATATCCTACCCAAAGCCACCATTCTCGGCCCTTGCAACGCCATGCCAAAAAAAAAACAATTCAAAATGTTTCAAAAGACAACACAAAATCCGAATTTTAGTAGCTCAAGGACGATACACTCACACACAAACACCAAACTCTCTCAACATCCTCTCAAGCTCTCATTTTCTCTCTATCTCTCGGCCTAGGCTGCTTCAAGCACCTCCATAGCTCAAGCTCTCATTCTAAGGTTCTCCTAGGCACTCAAGGACTCTAGGGAACTTGACCATAGCAAGCAAAGCAAGAAAAGATGCATGCAAGCTCATAGAACTCTTCATTTCGGCCCTAGGTATGTTTGATAGCTTTTATTTCATTTCATTTTGTTCTAACCACATGCACATACTAAGAACATGATAACTAAGCTAGGAAATTAAAGAACATCAAGCTATCTCTCGGCCAAGCAAGGAAAGGAGATCATTTTGTGCATTTTGAAGACCATTTGTGCATCCTCATCTATTAATTTGCTAAGGTGAGGGTTAATCTCTTTTAAAAGCTTTCAGAAATCACATGCATGCCTTCATATGACTTTATTTACCTCTGTAGTTGTTGTATATGTGTGTACATGAGCTTATATGACCATGCATGGCTAGATTTTTGGCTAGAACTTGAAGATAGGTAATAGTCGAGTAGCTGGCAGATTTCTGGCTTGGTAGAGCGAAGTGCATTTGGCCTTGTAAATGATGTTGAAAATGCGTGAAAATCTGTAGGTGACTAGTTTTGCCAGTTCTGAGCATTGTTCAATGAAATAGGACAAGGCCAATTCTGACTCTAAGGCCTCCAAAAAGGCAAAACATCGAAAGGTATCTAAATCTGGAAAAAAAAAAAAATTGGAAAGTTGAAGTAGAATCTGACAGCCTTCTGACCTTGTATAACGAAACTGTTTTAGCCTAGCAAATGATTTCTAAAATGCATGAAAATTGGTAGGTTTCTAGATTTTTCATTTTTGGACATTTTTGTCAGAAATAGACCAAAGCCAATTATGAATCTAATACCCTCAAAATTGGAAAAAATTGTAATGTATCTAAAACTGGACAGTTTTACATAGTTTCACAGTTTTGGCCATAATTCCTAAGTCCGAACTCCAAATGATGCAAGGTTTGTTTCTGAATTTAAATCCCTCATTAAGATTTAATTTGAAATTTTGTTCACTGGAATTGGAGATTGTTTGCTTGTCCAAATGATCGTGGGAAAACAGACCATTTCAGTGAGGTTTTTGTTTTGTGATATGCTTTGAAAAAAGGTTGTAACTTCTCTTGTGGTATTGAATTCTTGGGATTGTGGCACTTGGATGTTGTGTGGGCTGTTTTGGATGATTGAAGATGTTTTAATTAATCGATGCATGGCTTGGGTTAAATTACGTGACAACTTGTGGCTTAATCGCACGTGGAAGCATGAATTGAAACCCTAGTGACTATGAAAACTCGCTAAGTGTTGATCCTGTGGTTATTGTGTCTAATTGTGTAATTAGTAGGCTGCCCGTAGTTGTCCTTATAGCCCTAAATGTGATTTCTGATGATTACATGTTGATAAGTAGACTTTTCTTGCACCCGGTCTCATGTAAACGTCGTTGTATGCTTGTATAATCTTATTACTTGATTACGTGAACCCCGAAATGAGTTATATGACTTGATTTACATGTGTTACTTGGCTGCCCGTTTAATATTCATATAACTCCATGTGTTTTACAAGAGAAATTACATGTCAAAGCATGCCTCGTGTGTTTACTTGTCAACGTGCGATCTTATAACTACTCGGAGACAACCTACTTTGTTGTCCTCCTAATATGATATGTTAAATGTTATAAATGTGCATTGCATACAAGGTTGCAACCTTTCATTCTGGCGTGGTAGAGTTTCATGCACATCGGGCGGCATCGGGCTTGCCGGTGCAACCGTGACTACCATGGTCCAATTCCCTCTCTCGCTTGGGGGCTAGACTTCCTCAGAGTGTTGGGTCGTAGGATTTCAGGGGTACATCCGTAGTACACCCATTTTGCATGATAAGTGGATGATTTAAAATCGGCCGCAACAACTGTTATTGGAAATGAGTTGAGAGCAAAATCTCACTGTATCCTTTTCACTATGTGTATAAGTACTCTCGCTTGGTTCCTAGAGGACCTCGGGGAGGAAAGACGGGTAAATGTGTTCTTTTACTCTTATATTACGTTATAAGACTTACTTGTGTTATATGTCATGCTTTCAAAAAGGGGTTTTCATAAGCTAACCGAAAAAAGGGTTTTCAAAACATATTTCTCGTTCCCCCTCGCTGAGTTCATAAGGACTCACCCTCTTTTATCATCTCAGGTAAAGAAGATCAGGAACAGGTACCCGAGGATAACGTGCCTATTGATGACTCCTTGGAGTGATTGCCTGCCCTACGTGCCTTACTTGACTATGACCATTTTGTGAACGATATGTTGTTTTGAAGACTACCTCTTATGTTGTTTATCGTTGTTATTGTAAATGACCCTCGTTGTAATTTGGGGTCTAATTTTGGCTTGTACTGACTATGACTAGACGACGCACGCTCTCTTGTGAGTTGCTATTACTGTTTTGATTTAGTAGCTACCATAGGTAACTCCATCACTAGGTGAAGAAATCAATGATGTAACTCTATCTAATTCGACCTAGGTACTCAATAGTAAGCTAAGATCAACAAGTACTTGTGTAACAGGAATTCAACAAATAAATGGGACATAGTTATCATGCTAGGTTATTAATCAAACGAGACTTTCAAGATAACTAGTAGGCATATCGGTTGGTGATGGAGAGTAATCATAGTTGGAATCGAATCTGAGATTGAAAGTTCTGAGGCGTTTAGAAAATTAGGTCCAACTAAAGAGCCTAATTACAGCCATTATGCTACCGGTTTCCCAAAAAAATTTTGGAGTTCTAGTCTAACGGATAAGCTTAACCTTCGTTAACCGGTTATAGTCGTAAAAGATCACGAATGATTAGATCACACCCTAGTCTAACCTCCATAGGTCGGGTTGGGGACGTGATACCTTATATTAATGGTATCAAAGCTTAGATTGCTTACGCCGGGTTTAACTCTCAGACCATGGGTAGAAGCCCTAAGGTTATTAGGATGACTTGTTTATGTGTGTTAATGCGTGACAATGCTAATTGTACCTTCTTTGTTTTTATGTGCTTATGTGATTAATATGCCTTCATTGTTTGAAAATTCTATGCCTACCGGAAATTGTATGTTGCATACTCTATACATTAAATTCTTGTCTTGTCGTATTCCAATAAATTGTGCATAATAATCTGTGCCTATAGATAGGTGGCCCTAGTACCCGCAATACCAATAGGAGCGATGAGCCTCAAGAAGCCGGAGATGCTCATCAAACTAATCTCGGCATGGCCATGTTTAACATGATGGCGAATGCTATGGATTTCGTGTCGCGAGTAATAGAACGTCAAGATGCACGCGAAGCAACCAACAACAACAACAACAACAGGAATGGTGGTAACAATGGAAGAAACAGTAGAATGCGGGAGTTCCTTGACTTTCACCCGTCCAAATTCTACGGGGAAGCTGATGATGAAAAGGCAGAGGCTTGGCTGTCTGAGATTGAAAGGATTTTCAGGCCACTTGACTATACTGATGAAGAAAGGATCGAGTTCCCTGTGTTTTTGTTGCACGGGGATACTGAGCATTGGTGGCATACTGTGGAGGTACTTTGGGAAACTGATCATACACCTCGCTTGTAGGGTAATTTCGTTAAGGAATTCAAGGAGAAATACGTACCTGCAGTTTCCAGGCAGAGGCGAATTGAAGAATTCATGCACTTGAACCAGGGTAACATGACGGTGGCTCAGTATGAGGCTCGCTTTGACAAACTGTCCCGTTATGCTCAATACATGGTCAGTACCCCTGAGGTGAAGATGTGGAAATTTATGAATGGATTGAGGCCAGAAATTCAGGATCAATTGGCTTCACATGACTTTACTACCTATTCTGCTCTTCTTGCTGTTGCTTTCCGAGTTGAGAAAAGAAAACTTGATAGAGACGGTTCAAGTCAACTGAACAAGAAACCTTACCAGCCTCAAGGGCAACAGAGAAAATTCCAGACTCAGAGTCGCAGTCAAGGCCAAAGCCAGAACAGACCAGTCAACAACCATGGCCCGTCTAAAGCACCATCAATCTCTTCCACCCGTGCATCCACAGGTAGTTCACCTACTACTCAGTCTATCAACTGTTCTTACTGTGACAACAAAGGTCACACCGAGGCCCAGTGCTGGAAGAAGTTAGGACGATGCATGCGGTGTGATAGTGATCAGCATCATATCAAGGATTGCCCTAAATGGCAAGGAGGACACAATCAGAATAAACCAGTTGTTAGAGGAAGGCTCTAGTTCCTAGAGTTCAGGCCCAAGCTTATGCTATTGAGTGCGAGGAGCTTCCAGAGAAGACTGCTGTTGTTGAAGGTACATTCTTGATACTGAATCAACCTGTTAGGGTGTTAATTGATCCAGGTGCTACTCATTCCTTTATTACTCCCTTATGTGTGCAACATGTGAAATTACGAGTTGAATGTTTGCCTTATGAAGTAGAAGTCAGTACTCCGATGGGTTCTAAACTTGTTACTAGCTCAGCTTGTAAAGCAAGTAAACTCCAAATTAAGGATAAGGAATTCTCAGCCAATCTTATAGTGTTACTCTTTCGAGACTATGAAGTCATCTTAGGAATGGACTGGTTGGCAAAGAATCATGCCCAACTAGATTGCCGGACGAAGATTGTAACATTCTAGATACCTGGTCAATCAAGAGACTTCACCAGAAGTTCTATTATTTCATCTACGAAAGCAGTGAAGTCCTTGAGAAAAGGGTGTAGTGGATACTTAGCTTACCTCATCAACAAGCCATCGGACAAAGCTAAGTTGGAGGAGATGCCAGTGATTAAAGATTATGCTGACGTGTTTCCAAAAGAATTGCCCGGTTTACCCCCGGATCGGGAAATCGAGTTTGTAATAGAAGTACTGCCTGACACCAAGCCAATATCTAAAGCTCCCTACCGTATGGCACCAGCCGAGCTACAAGAATTGAAGGACCAATTGCAAGGATTGTTGAAGAAGGGGTTTGTTCAACTGAGTTCTTCTCCGTGGGGTGCACCAGTCCTATTTGTAAAGAAGAAAGACGGAACGTTGAGATTATGCATCAATTACTGAGGATTGAACCAAGTGACCATCAAGAATAAATACCGACTTCCATTGATCGATGAGTTGTTTGACCAACTTCAAGGAGCTAAAGTGTATTCAAAACTCAACTTGAGACAAGGGTATTATCAGCTGCAGATCAAAAAGGAGGATGTACCTAAATCGGCCTTTAGGACGAGATATGGGCACTATGAATTTGTGGTGATGTCATTTAGGCTAACTAATGCCCCTGCAGCTTTCATGGACTTGATGCACAAGGTGTTTCAACCCTACTTGGACCAATTTGTGGTGATCTTTATTGATGATATTTTGGTATACTCAAAATCCGAGGCTGAGCATGAACAACATCTGCGATTGGTATTGCAGAAACTTTGGGAGCATCAATTGTATGCAAAGTTTAGCAAATGCGAATTTTGGTTGCAGCAGATTGCATTCTTAGGGTACATCATATCCCAAGAGGGAATAGCAGTGGACCCCAGCAAAGATAGAAGCAGTGATGTCTTGGAAGAAGCCGAAAAATGTTATGGAGGTTCGGAGTTTTCTTGGTTTAGCCGGCTATTATCGGAGGTTCATGAAGGATTTCTCAAAGATTGCAGGACCGCTTACAAAGCTCACTCAGAAGAAAACGAAGTTCGTGTGGGATGACAAGTGCAAGAACAGCTTTCAAGAATTGAAGAAAAGATTGACAACCGCACCTGTTCTTGAATTGCCTGAAGGGAGTCAAGGATTTTTGATCTATAGCGATGCTTCTAAAGAAGGACTGGGTTGTGTACTGATGCAAAATGGTATAGTGATTGCATATGCCTCTAGGAAACCGAAGCCGTATGAATTGAATTACCCGACGCATGATTTGGAGTTAGCGGCTATTGTGTTTGCACCAAGAAATGGAGGCACTATTTGTGGGGTAACAAGTTTGAGGTGTTTACTGATCACAAGAGCTTGAAGTACTTGTTCTCACAAAAAGAGTTGAACATGAGGCAAAGACGGTGGATATAGCTCTTGGATGATTATAATTGCACAATCAATTATGTGCTCGGTAAAGCGAATGTGGTAGTAGATGCCTTAAGCCGGAAGGCAAGCATGGCAACATTAGAGGTTAAGGTATGGGAGATGTTAGAGGAAGCATTTTTGTGGAAGCCGCATTTGACTCAAAAGGGATTACTATTTGCTACTACACAAGTTCAATCGACCTTGTTGTCCGAATTACAAGAGGCTCAATAGAAAGACCAATAGTTTCAGAAGATTAAGGAAAGCAACACAGATTTCAAGTTTTATGATGATGGTATTTGGAGGTTCAGGAGTCGAATTTGTGTTCCTAATGACCCAGAGTTGAAAAAGAAGATTCTTGAAGAAGCCTATAACTTGAAATACACCATTCACCCCGGCGGAACAAAGATGTACCGGGATTTGAAGCAACACTATTTTTGGAATAACATGAAGAAAGAGATTGTGGAGTTTGTGGCACGGTGTTTAACTTGTCAGAGAGTCAAAGCAAAACATCAACGACCGGCATGATTACTACAATCGTTGGAAATTCCCCGATGGAAATGGGAACATATAACTATGGACTTTGTCATGGACTTGCCTAGGTCACAAAAGGGTCATGACGCCGTTTGGGTCATAGTGGATAGATTAACTAAGTCAGCACACTTCTTACCGATGAACAAGGAGGATAGTCCTGAGAAACTAGGAGATATGTATATGGCGGATATTGTAAGGCTACATGGGATGCCTGTGAATATTGTATCGGATAGGGATCCTCGTTTTACTTCCCGATTTTGGAATAGATTACAAAAAGCTTTGGGGACGAAGTTGAGTTTTAGTACAGCTTATCACACTTAGACTGATGGACAATCTGAGAGAACTATTTAGATTCTGGAGGATATGCTGAGAGCGTGTGTTCTAGACTTTGGAAAAGGTTGGGAGAAGTATCTGCCTCTAGCGGAGTTCACTTATAATAACAACTATCAGGCCACTATCGGGATGGCCCCATTTGAGGCATTGTATGGACGTAAGTGTCGATCCCCAATTTACTGGGATGAAGTAGGTGAGACAAAGACTTTTGACCCGACCCTGCTACCAGAACTTATGAAGACTGTTGGTAATGTAACACCCCGATCCCTCTCGAGACCGGAGCTTCTATCAATCGATCTAATCTCAACACAAACCAAACCCGGGCAAAATTTTCAGGGTAAACGGACGGAGTCTCCCCTGTTTATAGGCGAAATGTAAAACCTGTAATAGCATATAAATGAACCACCACCGTGTCCAACCATACAAAACTTCCTCAAGGCCATCTGAGCCTCGGTTCTCAACAATTTAAACTTAGCAAGTATACATACATTTCTAATTTAAAAACTAACCTATCTTTTTCATTTTGACAAGTACATTCAATCTAGGCAATTAAACCATACTAAGCTACTGCATAAAATAAACTATCATGCCATTCTAATTCTTTTCCTTTGGACATTACAACCATGCATTGAAGTTAAGCTACATTAACTATATACATAATCTAACTTATCAAACCATTCCAACTACTTAGCTAGATTTATATTACATTTCTTTTAACAATAATTACATACAACATAAAAGCATACAACTTTACAACTTTGACAACTCAAGTCACATAGGCACGCAAGACAACTCTTCAAGCACGGACTTTCACGAAATCATGAACTTTCCAGCTAACATGGCATTTCCTGAAATGTGGTGGTGAGGAGTGAGTATACACAACACGCATACTCAGTGAGGGCGGGACAGATATCGAAGTGGAGAGAAAGAAGATCGTGCAATGCAAAAAGGTACAGTTAAGCAATACAATCAATAAAAGGCATACAATATAAACAACAATACAATTAAACAACTAAAGAAAGCATTAACACAACCAATCAAAGCTATACCACACTTTGAAGGCTATGGTTCACTCGAGCGAGTAATGTACCGATCACGATTCCGATGACTTTAACGATGACGCGCCGGCCCAAACCACCTTATAACACCAGTTTGGAATACCCCGGAATTATCCATCAATCTACGACCCAAATCTCCCTGGGAGGCAACCCAAGCGAGAAGAGGGAATAGCAGCGGAGCTAGAGCAACCAACACTGGCAACCCGAGACTACCCAGAGAGGCCCATCACTCACGCGCGAGACACTATGCAATGCAAGACTCGATACAACGCATTAAACGAGCGATATCAAGCATTCTCAACAATGGATAAACATTTCAATCAACAATCAACTCTAACAAGCGTAATAAGCATTAACAAGCATAACAAGCAATAATAAGCATTAACAAGCATTCTATTAGTAATATAAACATGAAACACACAAAATCACCAAAAATGCCCCAACTTTCAAAACGCCACTACTTTCAAACGAGCCACGAGTCTTGGAAACCGACTTCACCAATCCTCCTAGGTCACTATAAGGTACGTCTAGAGACTCCGAAACCCTACTTAACCCTAGAATTCGTGCAAAGCCCGATTTTCCCCCTTTGCTCAATTGAACTGCAACTACCCTAACCAAACACCCAACCAACACCACGACCGTACCAAAAGTGCTTCCATGGCCTCCCGAAGCAATGCAATCACGCAAAACGAGAAAACGCTAAAGTTGACCTAAACGACCCCGACTTTCACTAAGTCGTTTTTCTCCGTTTTTCCATTACACATTCCAATTAAACCACACATTTAGGCATTCTAGCATACCTAGCACATTTTCACATCAACAGACATCATAATGGGGCAACTTCAACATTTCAAGGGTTTACTATTCACAAAATACTATTCAATTGACATTTTAATTGCAATCTCAACTTTTAACCGCAGAAAACGTTAAAAAGCTATAAATACACGTTCTACAATTGCCAAGGAACATTCTAGAAGCATCAAAATGATTTAAACAACAATCTACAGATAATTTCTAAAAATCAAAGTTTAGATACAAATATTTCAAATGCGCAAATAACGATGAAACCCTCACCTTAGACGCTCCTAGACGCTAGCAAAACCTCGTAGGATGCCTCGAAAACCACCCCGTGCAAGCTCATGCGAAGATTTGATGATTTGAAGTTGAATTTTCTTTTTTTTTTCTCTCCCTCATTTTCGGCCCTGCTCTCTCTGATTTCAGCTCTGTTTTTTTTTTTTTGCTTTGTTTTAGCTTAAAATGGTGACAATCTGGTCAAAGTTGGTCAAGGTTGGTCAAACAACTTAAAAACTAGTCAAAATGGCTTATTTTTGTGCATTTTTAAGCTAAATAACTAACACCAAAATTAATTCTAGCTAGCAACAATTAAATTATAAAATTTTAGTCATCTAAATACTAATTTCACTATTTGCTGAGGACTGGAAACCGTTTCCTAGCTAACGCTCTCGATATGCAATGCACGTTGCGACAATAAAAGAATAACAATTAAATCTCGAAGAATCTAAGAAATATATCATTTTGAAAAGAATTATAGTTTAAAATTTATTCCGGCTCGGAGCTACTTTTCATTTAATTGAAAACCGAGCCTTTAAGTGCAAGAAAAATAAAACCGATTGACATCAATATGAAAAATTGTTGATATTCCATTAGAATAATTAGCTCAAGTATTATTCTAGTTACTTCTAAAAGAAATATGAAAATAGAGCTACAAATAAATGTTCAACTAAAAGTAAACACATAATCCAATGCTAACATTTAAGATGTCACTAGTTAAATGAAATTAAATGACATTAAATGCATGCTGGGTTCGGGTTATCACATCCTCCCCCCCTTAAAACAATTGCGTCCTCGCAATTCTTCTTCCAATAAAACTCTGCATCCACTGAAATCCAATTCTGACTAATCTTCATCAGTTGAAGAATCCCGTCGACACGAATACCGAAGAAGAATAAAATTCCAACCAAAAGCGCTGAGATAACACCACTAAGGACTAAAGCAAAGATACTGTAGATGTCATTAATACCACACAATAATGACAAGAAGAATACCCCACGCACGAATCTCCAATAGAAGTCTAACTATTACTGCCCGAGAGTCCCCAAGCAAAAAGCCAAATAAAGGCTCAAGCAAAGGTTCCACCCAACAGTCCAAAGAAATACCCCGCTGGTCATGAGTTTCATATAAGAATTCCCCATTGAGAGTGCTGAAGAAAATACTAAGAAACCCAATCAAATATACTTTCATAGGTCCAAAGGAGTCTTCCAAGTAATAACCCCATAGAATAACTAATTAGATCCTGAGTACTGCTATCAAATACCGAGAAGAATGACAACGAAAATAGCAAAGAAAATATAATGTGCCCAATAAGACATCCAGGTTGAAAAACGAATATAGTTTTCCCAACTAGATGAAACTCCAAGGATAAACACCGAACTGGTGAACAACATACCAAAACCAAACTCTGAGGCCTCTTCACTGTTTGCCAAGGGAGAACTTCATACAACCTTGCTAATAAGGAAAATACCAATAGAACGCTCAATAAGAATTTCAAAGAATACCATAAGTAGTATTATACAATAAGTCTGATAGGAACTCCAAATACCAAACCTACTGAGGAACGCTGAAAAAAAGATATCCAAAACAATGCTCCAATAAGAAAGTAGCCAAGTTTGCCCAATAAGTAAATACTAAATAATTGACCACTGAGAATTCCATAGAATACCATTGAAGAATTTCCAATCAGAGATGCCAATATTATACCAATAAAGATCAAGACGCATATACCACAGATAATACTGTGCAGTAAGGCCGATTAAAATCCCAATAGCCAAATCCACCAAGAAATGCCAACAGAAGTCCCCAAAGAATACCCAATAAGAAACCAAAGAATACCACCAGACAACAACCAAATAGAATCCCAAAAGAAAGCTACTCTTTTATGATTGCCAATCACAAGGAAGAATCTTAGAAGTTTGCCAATAACTGAGCTCCAAAGACAAACACCAACTCCCAAATCAAGGCTAGTCAAATGCCATTCATTTCTTGCCAATCCATACACCTTGAAAAGCCAGCGGTGAGCCACTTTCTTCAGGGGAGAAAGAGGACTTACTTACCATTTCCACGGAACATGTATGAATGCCAATATATCACAGTTATACACATGCCTTAAACTATTATGCAAGCAAGTTTACAAAATAGTTTATTCAACAAAGTCACTCAAGCACGGAAATTAAGTCAAGCACAACATAATCAATTCAAATCACGGCATAGCTAATTCAAGACATTCTATACACACATTACAAGTAATACTTCAAGCAAATAACAATTCACGAGGTCGATTCAATTCACGATGCCAATTCAATTGGTCAATTCAATGCACAACTAGATATTTCACTTCACTTAGCACACAATTTACACATAACACATAACTATATCACATAGGTGCATACATTCAAGTCAAGACACACAATCTCACATACAAGCATACACTTTCAAGACACACTTATCAAGCACACATTCAAGCATCACTACCCACTAGACCGAGGACCCTATCCCGGCTTATGAGCTAAACAAGCTCTGATACCACCTATAACACCCCGATCCCTCTCGAGACCGGAGGTTCTATCAATCGATCTAATCTCAACCCAAACCAAACCCGGGCAAAATTTTCAGGGTAAACGGACGGAGTCTCCCCTGTTTATAGGCGAAATGTAAAACCTGTAATAGCATATAAATGGACCACCACCGTGTCCAACATTACAAAACTTCATCAAGGCCATCCGAGCCTCGGTTCTCAACAATTTAAACCTAGCAAGTATACATACATTTCCAATTTAAAAACTAACCTATCTTTTTCATTTTGACAAGTACATTCAATCTAGGCAATTAAACCATACTAAGCTACTGCATAAAATAAACTATCATGCCATTCTAATTCTTTTCCTTTGGACATTACAACCATGCATTAAAGTTAAGCTACATTAACTATATACATAATCTAACTTATCAAACCATTCCAACTACTTAGCTAGATTTATATTACATTTCTTTTAACAATAATTACATACAACATAAAAGCATACAACTTTACAACTTTGACAACTCAAGTCACATAGGCACGCAAGACAACTCTTCAAGCACGGACTTTCACGAAATCGCGAACTTTCCAGCTAACATGGCATTTTCCGAAATGTGGGGGTGAGGAGTGAGTATACACAACACGTATACTCAGTGAGGGCGAGACAAATATCGAAGTGGAGAGAAAGAAGATCGTGCAATGCAAAAAGGTACAGTTAAGCAATACAATCAATAAAAGGCATACAATATAAACAACAATACAATTAAACAACTGAAGAAATCATTAACACAACCAATCAAAGCTATACCACACTTTGAAGGCTATGGTTCACTCGAGCGAGTAATGTACCGATCACGATTCCGATGACTTTAATGATGACGCGCCGGCCCAAACCACCTTATAACACCAGTTTGGAATACCCTAGAAGTATCCATCAATCTACGACCCAAATCTCCCTGGGAGGCAACCCAAGCCAGAAGAGGGAATAGCAGCGGAGCTAGAGCAACCAACACTGGCAACCCGAGGCTACCCAGAGAGGCCCATCACTCACGCGCGAGACACTATGCAATGCAAGACTCGATACAAGGCAATAAACGAGTGATATCAAGCATTCTCAACAATGGATAAACATTTCAATCAACAATCAACTCTAACAAGCGTAATAAGCATTAACAAGCATAACAAGCAATAATAAGCATTCTATTAGCAATATAAACATGAAACACACAAAATCACCAAAAATGCCCCAACTTTCAAAACGCCACTACTTTCAAACAAGCCACGAGTCTTGGAAACCGACTTCACCAATCCTCCTAGGTCACTATAAGGCACGTCTAGAGACTCCGAAACCCTACTTAACCCTAGAATTCGTGCAAAGCCCGGTTTTCCCCTTTTGCTCGATTGAACTGCAACTACCCTAACCAAACACCCAACCAATACCACGACCGCACCAAAAGTGCTTCCATGGCCTCCCGAAGCAATGCCATCACGCAAAATGAGAAAACGCTAAAGTCGACCTAAACGACCCCGACTTTCACTAAGTCTTTTTTCTCCATTTTTCCATTACATATTCCAATTAAACCACACATTTAGGCATTCTAGCATACCTAGCACATTTTTACATCAACAAACAGCATAACGAGGCAACTTCAACGTTTCAAGGGTTTACTATTCACAAAATACTATTCAATTGACATTTTAATTGGAATCTCAACTTTTAACCGCAGAAAATGTTAAAAAGCTATAAATACACGTTCTACAATTGCCAAGGAACATTCTAGAAGCATCAAAACAATTTAAACAACAATCTACGGATAATTTCTAAAAATCAAAGTTTAGATACAAATATTTCAAATGCGCAAATAACGATGAAACCCTCACCTTAGACGCTCCTAGATGCTAGGAAAACCTCGTAGGATGCCTCGGAAACCACCCCGTGCAAGCTCACGCGAAGATTTGATGATTTGAAGTTGAATTTTCTTTTTTTTTTCTCTCCCTCATTTTCGGCCCTGCCCTCTCTGATTTCAACTCTATTTTTTTTTTGCTTTGTTTTAGCTTAAAATGGTGACAATTTGGTCAAAGTTGGTCAAGGTTGGTCAAACAACTTAAAAACTAGTCAAAATGGCTTATTTTTGTGCATTTTAAAGCTAAATAACTAACACCAAAATTAATTCTAGCTAGCAACAATTAAATTATAAAATTTTAGTCATCTAAATACTAATTTCACTATTTACTGAGGACTGTAAACCGTTTCCTTGCTAACGCTCTCGATATGCAATGCACGTTGCGACAATAAAAGAATAACAATTAAATCTCGAAGAATCTAAGAAATATATCATTTTGAAAAGTATTATAGTTTAAAATTTACTTCGGCTCGGAGCTACTTTTCATTTAATTGAAAACCGAGCCTTTAAGTGCAAGAAAAATAAAACCGATTGACATCAATATGAAAAATTGTTGATATTCCATTAGAATAATTAGCTCAAGTATTATTCTAGTTACTTCTAAAAGAAATATGAAAATAGAGCTACAAATAAATGTTCAACTAAAAGTAAACACATAATCCAATGCTAACATTTAAGATGTCACTAGTTAAATGCAATTAAATGCCATTAAATGCATGCCGGGTTCGGGTTATCACAGGTAATGTCCACCTCATCCGAAAACGGATGCTTACCGCCCAAAGCAGGTAGAAAAGTTATGCAGACCGACAGAGACGGAATTTGGAGTTTGAGGTCGGCGACAAGGTGTTCTTGAAGTTATCACCTTGGAGGGGACTTATTAAACATGGCAAGGGTGGAAAGTTGAGCCCGAGCTTTGTAGGACCATTTGGGATAATTGAAAAGGTTGGCAAATTGGCGTATCGTCAGGAACTACCCCAAAATCGCTCCAATATTCTTGACGTCTTTCATGTTTCAATACTACGGAAGTATCACCCTGATCCATCACACATTTTGGAGCCAGAGCCGTTGCAGCTTCGGGAGAACTTGTCCTATGAAGAGAAGCATATTCAGATCCTAGACCAGCAAGATTGGGAGTTGTGCAACAAGTCTATACCGATGGTGAAAGTGTTATGGAATCACCATGGAGTCGAAGAAGCAACGTAGGAAAGGCGAGACCAGATGGAGCAACAGTATCCAGCGTTATTTCAAAGGTAATATTGAATTTTGGGACAAAATTCTTTTAAGGAGGGGAGGATATGAGGCCCTACCTCGATTTGTGTGTGAGCTGCGAAAAGGAGTTACATGGTGCACAGCATACCATTGGAAAGCTCTCCGAGAGCTCTGCGACAAGGGCAGCAAGCCTGCTCAGCTGCGCTGATTTTCGGAGCCCAAAATCGAGCGTTATCAATAGTTTCGGGACACTTTTCTTCTTTTGCGCTATTTTTTTGTCCCGGATCGTACGTCGTGAGCCACGAAAAGGACGACAACCTAATCCATCACATTTCTATTACGAATCCCATGGCACCTTGGGCAAGACAACTTCGCTTCACGTAGAGGCTAGGCCCACAAACCGAGGGCGTGAAGCTTAGGACTAGGTCTCCGTCACTCCGGTGACCATAACTTTTGATTCGTAAGGAGTTACGCGGCGCACAGCATACCGTTGGAAAGCTCTTTGAGAGCTCTACGACGAGGGCAGCAAGCCTACTTGGCTGGGCCATTTTTCGGAGCCCAAAATCGAACGTTATCAACAGTTTTGGGACACATTTCTTCTTTTGCGTAGTTTTTCCGTCTCGGATCGTACGTCGTGAGCCGCGAAAAGGACAACAACCAAATCCATCACATTTCTATTACCGAATCCCATGGCACCTAGGGCAAGACAACTTCGCTTCACGTAGAGGCTGGGGCCACAAACCGAGGGAGTGGGGCTTTGGACCAAGTCTCCGTCGCTCCGGTGACCATAACTTTTGATCCGAAAAGAGTTACGCGGCGCACAGCATACCGTTCGAAAACTCTCCAAGAGCTCTACAATGACGGCAGCCAGCTTGCTTGGCTGCGCTAGTTTTTAGAGCCTAAAATCAAATGTTTTAATCAGTTTCGGGACACTTTTCTTCTTTTGCGCTGTTTTTTCATCCCGGATCGTATGTCGTGAGCTGTGAAAAAGACGACAACCTAATCCATCACATTTCTATTACCAAATCCCACCGCACCTTGGGCAAGACAACTTCGCTTCACGTAGAGGTTGGGCTGCAAACCAAGGGCGTGGGGCTTAGGACTAGGTCTTCGTCGCTCCGGTGCCCATAACTTTTGAACCGGAAAGAGTTACGCGGCGCAAAGCATACCGTTGGAAAGCTCTCCGAGAGCTCTACGACGAGAGCAACAAGCTTGCTCGGCTGCACTTATTTTCGGAGCCCAAAATCGAATATTTTCAACAGTTTCAGGACACTTTTTTGCTTTTACGCTGTTTTTTCATCCCGGATCGTACGTCGTGAGCCGCAAAAAGGACGACAACCTAATCCATCACATTTTTATTATCGAATCCCATGGCACTTTGGGCAAGATAACTTCGCTTCACGTAGAGGCTGGGCCTACAAACCAAGGGCGTGGGACTTGAGACCAGGTCTGCGTGGTTGCGCCTATTTTTTGAGCCCAAAATTGAACATTTTTATCAGTTTCGGGACACTTTTCTTCTTTTGCACTGTTTTTTCATCCCGGATCGTATGTCGTGAGCAGCAAAAAGTACGACAACCTAATCCATCACATTTCTATTACCGAATCCTATGCCACATTGGGCAAGATAACTTCGCTTCATGTTGAGGCTGGGACCGCAAACCCAGGGCGTGGCGATTGGGACCAGGTCTCCGTCGCTCCGGTGCCCATAACTTTTTATCCGTAAGGAGTTACGCACCGCACAGCATACCGTTGGAAAGCTCTCTGAGAGCTCTATGGCGATGGTAGCAAGCCTACTTGGTTGCGCCTATTTTCAGAGCCCAAAATTGAACGTTTTCATTAATTTTGGGACACTTTTCTTCTTTTGCGCTATTTTTCCGTCTCAGATTGTACGTCGTGAGCCTCGAAAAGGACGACAACCTAATATATCACATTTTGATTACCGAATCCCACGGCACCTTGGGCAAGACAACTTCACTTCACATTGAGGCTGGGCCCGCAAACCGAGGGCGTGGGGATTAGGACTAGGTCTCCGTCGCTCTGGTGCCCATAACTTTTTATCCGTAAGGCGTTACGCACCGCACAGCATACTGTTGGAAAGCTTTATGAGAGCTCTACGGCGATGGTAGCAAGCCTACTTGGCTGCGCCTATTTTCGGAGCCCAAAATTGAACATTTTCATCAATTTCGGGTCACTTTTCTTCTTTTGCGCTATTTTTCCGTCCCAGATCGTACGTCGTAAGCCTCGAAAAGGATGACAACCTAATCCATCACATTTTGATTACCGAATCCCATGGAACCTTGGGCAAGACAACTTCGCTTCACGTAGAGGATGGGCCGGCAAACCGAGGGCATATGGATTGGGACCAGGTCTCCGTTGCTCCGATGCCCATAACTTTTTATTCGTAAGGAGTTACACGACGCACAGCATACCGTTGGAAAGCTCTCCAAGAGCTCTACAATGAGGGCAGCAAACTTGCTTGGCTGTACCTATTTTCGAAGCCCAAAATTGAACGTTTTCATCAGTTTCGGGACACTTTCCTTCTTTGGCGCTGTTTTTCGGTCTCGGATCGTACGTCGTGAGGCGCAAAAAGGACGACAACCTAATCCATCACATTTTTATTACCAAATCCTATGGTACCTTGGGCAAGACAACTTCGCTTCACGTAGAGGCTGGGCCCACAAACCGAGGGCGTGGGGCTCGAGTCATGGTCTTTGTCGCTCCGGTGCCCATAACTTTTGATCCGAAAAGAGTTACGCGGCGTACAGCATACTGTTGGAAAGCTCTCCGAAAGCTCTACGACAAGGGCAGCAAGACTGCACGACTGTACCAATTTTTTAGGCCCAAAATTGAATGTTTTCATCATTTTCGGGACACTTTTCTTCCTTTGCGCTGTTTTTCCGTCCCAAATCTTACGTCGTGAGCCGCGAAAAGGACGACAACCTAATCCATCACATTTCTATTACCGAATCCCATGGCACCTTGGGCTAGAAAACTTCACTTCACGTAGAGTATGGGCCCGCAAACCGGGGGCGTGGGGCTTGTGACCAAGTCTCCGTCACTCCGGTGCCCATAACTTTTGATCCGTAAGGAGTTACGCGGCGCACATCATAACTTTCGAAAGCTATCCGAAAGTTCTACGACGGGGGCATCAAGCTTGCTTGGTTGCGCCTATTTTCGAAGCCCAAAATCGAACGTTTTCATCAGTTTCGGGACACTTTTTTTCTTTTACGCTGTTTTTCTGTCCCGGATCGTATGTCGTGAGCAGCGAAAAAGACGACAACCTAATCCATCACATTTCTATTACCGAATCCCAGGGCACCTTGGGCAAGACAACTTCGCTTCATGTAGAGGCTGGGTCCGCAAACTGAGGGCGTGGGGATTGAAGCCAAGTCTCCGTCGCTCCGGTGCCCATAACTTTTTATTCGTAAGGAGTTACGCGCCGCACGGCATACCGTTGGAAAGCTCTTCGAGAGCTCTACGACGAGGGCAGCCAGCATGCTCGACTGCGCCTATTTTCGGAGCCCAAAATCGAACGTTTTCATTAATTTCGGGACACTTTTCTACTTTTGCATTTTTTTTTCTTCCCGGATCGTACGTCGTGAGCCGCAAAAAGGATGACAACCTAATCCATCACATTTCTATTACCGAATCCCATGGCACCTTGGGCAAGACAACTTCGCTTCACGTAGAGGCTGGGCCCGCTAATCGAGGGCGTGGGGCTTAGGACCAGGTCTACGTCGCTCCAGTGCCCATAACTTTTGATCCAGAAAGTGTTACGCGGTGAACATCATACCGTTGGAAAGCTCTCCGAGAGCTTTACAACAAAGGCGGCAAGATTGCTTGCCTGCGCCTATTTTCGGAGCCCAAAATTGAACGTTTTCATCAGTTTCGGGACACTTTTCTTCTTTTGCGCTGTTTTTCCGTCCCGGATCGTACGTTGTAAGCCGCGAAAAGGACGACAACCTAATCCATCACATTTTTATTACCAAATCCCATGGCACCTTGGGAAAGACAACTTTGCTTCACATAGAGGCTGAGCCCACAAACCGAGGGCGTGGGGCTTGGGACCAAGTCTCCGTCGCTCTGGTGCCCATAACTTTTGATCCGGAAAGAGTTACGCGATGAACAACATACTGTTGGAAAGCTCTCCGAGAGCTCTACGACGAGCGTAGCCAGTCTGCTCAGCTGCGCCTATTTTTTCAGCCCAAAATCAAACATTTTCATTAATTTTAGGACACTTTTCTACTTTTGCATTTTTTTTCGTCCCGGATCGTACGTCGTGAGCCGCGAATAGGACGTCAACCTAATCCATCACATTTCTATTATCGAATCCCACGGCACCTTAGGCAAGACAACTTCGCTTCACGTAGAGGCTGGGTCTGCAAACCGAGGGCGTGGGGCTTGGGACAAGGTCTCCGTCGCTCCGGTGCCCATAACTTTTGATCTGGAAAGAGTTACATGGCGCACAGCATACCATTGGAAAGCTCTCCGAGAGCATTACGACGAGGGCAGCAAGCCTGCTCGGCTGCGTCTATTTTCAGAGCCCAAAATTGAATGTTTTTATCAGCTTCATGACACTTTTCTTCTTTTGTGCTGTTTTTTCGTCCCAGATCTTACGTCGTGAGCCGTGAAACGGACGAGAACCTAATCCATCACATTTCTAAGACCGAATTCCATGGTACCTTGGGCAAGACAACTTCGCATCACGTAGAGGCTGGACCCGCAAACCGAGGGCGTAAGGCTTGGGACCAGGTCTCCGTCGCTCCAGTGCCCATAACTTTTGATCCGGAAAGAGTTACGCGGCGTACAGCATACCGTTGGAAAGCTCTCCGAGAGCTCTACGACAAGTTCAACAAGACTGCTCAGCTGCGCCTGTGATAACCCAAACCCGACATGCATTTAAATGCATTTAATTGATTGTTTAACTTAGTTTATTCATTTTGCATTCATTTCATATTTCTTTTTAAAAGTATTTCAGTAATACTTACATTAATTATTTTAAATGAGTAATAACTATTTTGATTGTTTTCAAAACTCGGATTTATTTTCTTGCCCTTAAATTACTTCATTTTCAACAAAATAGAAAAGTAACTCTGAGGCGGAGTAGGTTTTAAACTATTCTACTATTCTACTTTTTAAAAATTATATTTTGATATTATTATTTACCATACTTATCGTAATCGTTTATTGATCGCTTGATCGTATCGCATTGAAAATGAAAGTTAGAGGATTATTTCTCGGATTTTATGAATAGTGTTTTTAGATTAATTTAACTAGTTTTTAGTTGATTTTTATTGAATTGCAAGGTTTTAACTTGAATTAGATTAAATGGCATCAAAATAGCCTAATTTGACCAATTTTAACTTGATTTTGACCAAGCCTTTTTGCCTTTGACCATTTTGCCCCAAAGTTGTCATCTTTTGTAAAACAAAGGAAAGAAAAAAAAACAAGGCAAAGGCCACCATGGCCGAAACTCCATGGAAAGAAAAGAAAAAAATTTCTTTTGCATTTTCTTCTCCAATCTTGCGTGGAATTGAGCGAGAATCGAGGCTAGGGTTCTTGCGAGTCCTCTCCTTCAATCTTTGTGAGGGTTTTCACATTTTTGTGCATTTTTATTTGAATTTGATTTTTGTTTCAAATTTTCAAATTTGATATTTATCGCGTTATAATGCCTGTTATTGCCTGAAATAACTTCCTTAGGGTTTGTAGAGCATTGCTTGTTAGTTATTTAGCAATTTTTATGGCTAGAAACGCAAATTGAAATTGGGGAAGAACAATGCATAGTATTTTTGAACAGTAAAACCCTAGATTTTTGGATTTTTGATCCGAATCGCGTTTTCTTGATTTGAATAGGTGCCATTAATGCTAGAAAGATAAAATGTACAATAAAAATGGATTGGCCTTTGTTAAAATTAGAAATTAGACAACGAAACGAAAAGGGGCCGTTTGACCAAGTATTGACCGAGCTTGAATTGAGTTGGGGGTTTTGCTATTGAGGGCATGGAAGCACTTTTGGCCCTGTTGTGGCGTTGATTGAGTGTCCAATTAACATAGCTGTAGTTCAAACGCAGTAGGTAGACTTTCGGGCTTCGGTTGGGAAAGTGAGGTTTCGTGCCATAGAAACATGCCTTGTAATGCCTGGAGGAGGGTAGTGAAGACGGTTTCCCAATCCTGTAGTTCGTTTGCTTGTAATTGCCTTTGGAAGTTAGAGATTGAATAGTGATATTTGTTGTTTTCGTGTTTGAACTGCTATTACTTGTTTAATAGATGTTATTGTTGATATTAATGATAATCATGCTTGAAAAGTTAATTGAATGCTAATATTGATTGTAAATGCTTGATATCTCGTATATCACCACTAATCTGCACTTTCGTGCTATCGCTCGTTTATTGCTTGTATCTCGTATTGCATTGCATAGTGTCAGGCGCGTGAGTGATGGGCCTCTCTGGGGAGTCTCGGGCTGCCAGGGTTGGTTTGCTCTAGCTCCGTGTCCTATTCCCATTCTCGCTAGGGATGCCGCCCGGGGAGATTTGGGTCGTAGATGTGTCGGGGTACATCCGGAGTACACCAAGTGGAAGTTATAAGGTGGTTGCGCGTTTATTGTCATCGTTGTCAACATCAAGCTCGAGATTGATGTATTGCTCATGAAATGGTACAATGCTCGTATGAGTGAACCACAGCCTTCAAAGTGTGGTATAGCTTTGAATGGTTGTGTTAATGCTTTTATTAATTGTTTATTGTATTGTTGTTTATATTGATTGTTTTACTTGTCGGTTATATTGCTTAACTGTCTTATTTGCATTGTACGACTTTCTTTCTCTCCACCTCGTTATCTGTTTCGCCCTCGCTGGGTGTACGTGTTGTGTATACTTACTCCTCACCACCACATTTCAGGGAATACCATGTTAGCTGGAAAGTTCGTGGTTATGTGATAGATCGTACTTGAAGAGTTACCTTGCGTGCTATGTGGCTTGAGTTGTCAAAGATGTAAAGATTTTACTTTCATGAGATGTATATAATCAATGTGTAAATAAAAGTCATTTAAGTTTTATGTATAGGTTAATAAGTTCTGGATTCAATGCATGTTTGTATTGTCTAAAGGAAAGAGTTAGAATAGTCTGGGTACTTGGAAATATATATATACTTGTTGTGTTTAATTGTTGAGAACCGAGGCTCGGATGGCCTTGAAGAATTGTGAATGGTTGGACACGGTACTGGTCCACTTATATACTGTCGCAGGTTTGCATTTTGCCTAGAAACAGGGGAGACTCAGTCCGTTTTTCCCTAAAAATTTTGCTCGGGTTTGGAATTGGGTTGCAATTAGATTGATTAATAGAACTTCCAGTCTCGAGAGGGATCGGGGTGTTATAGCGCCTATTTTCGGAGCCTAAAATTGAATGTTTTCATCAGTTTCGGGACACTTTTCTTCTTTTGCGCTGTTTTTTCGCCCCGGATCGTAAGTCGTAAACTGCGAAAAGGACGACAACCTAATCCATCACATTTCTATTACCGAATCCCACGGCACCTTGGGCAAGACAACTTCGCTTCACGTAGAGGCTGGGCCCACAAACAGAGGGCGTGGGGCATGGGACCAGGTCTCCGTCGCTCCGGTGCCCATAACTTTTGATCCGGAAAGAGTTATGCGATGCACAGCATACCGTTGGAAAGCTCTCCAAAAGCTCTACGAAAAGGGCAGCAAGCCTGCTCGGCTGCACCTATTTTCTGAGTCCACAATCGAATGTTTTCATCAGTTTCGGGACACTTTTCTACTTTTGCGATGTTTTTTCATCCCGGATTGTAAGTCGTGAGCCGTGAAAAGGACGACAACCTAATTCATCATATTTCTATTACCGAATACCATGGCACCTTGGTAAAGACAACTTCGCTTCACGTAGAGGTTGGGCCCGCAAACCAATGGAGTGGGGCTTGGGACTAGATCTCCGTCACTCCGGTGCCAATAACTTTTGATCCGTAAGGAGTTACGCGGCGCACAGCATACCGTTGGAAACCTCTCCGAGAGCTCTAGGATGGGGCCATCATTCCTGATGGCAGCACCTATTTTTGGAGCTCAAAATCGAACGTTTTCATCAGGTTCGGGACACTTTTCTTGTTTTACGCTGTTTTTCCGTCTCGAATCGTACGTCGTGAGCCGCAAAAAAGATGACAACCTAATCCATCACATTTCTATTACCGAATCCCATGGCACCTTGGGCAAGACAACTTCGCTTTAAGTAGAGGCTAGGCCCGCAAACCGAGGGTGTGGGGTTTGGGACCAGGTCTCCGTCGCTCCAGCGACCATAACTTTTTATCCGTAAAGAGTTACGTGGCGCACAACATACCGTTGAAAAGCACTCCGAGAGCTCTACGACGAGAGAAGCAAGCCTGCTCGGCTACGCCTATTTTCAGAGCCCAAAATCGAACGTTTTCATCAGCTTCGGGACGCTTTTCTTCTTTTGCGCTGTTTTTTGGTCCCAAATCTTAGGTCGTGAGCCGCGAAAAGGAAAACAACCTAATCCATCACAATTCTATTACCGAATACCATGGTACCTTGGGCAAGACAACTTCGCTTCACGTAGAGGATGGGCGTACAAACCGAGGGCGTGGGGCTTAGGACCAGGTCTACGTCGCTCTGGTGCCCATAACTTTTGATCCGAGAAGAGTTACGCGGCATACAGCATACCGTTGGAAAGCTCTCCGAGAGCTCTACGACGAGGGCACTAACCCTGCTCGCCTGTGCCTATTTTCGGAGCCCAAAATTGAATGTTTTCATCAATTTTAGGACACTTTTCTTCTTTTGTGCTGTTTTTCCGTCCCGGATCGTACGTCAGGAGCCGCGAAAAAGACAACAACTTAATCCATCACATTTCTATTACCGAATCCTATGGTACCTTGGCAAGACAACTTCTCTTCACGTAGAGGCTGGGCCCGCAAACCGAGGGCGTGGGGCTTGGGACCAGGTCTCCGTCACTCCGGTGCCCATAATTTTTGATCCGTAAGGAGTTACGCGGCACACAACATACCGTTGGAAAGCTCTTCGAGAGCTCTACGATGGGGGTTGCAATCCTGCTCGGTTGTGCCTATTTTCGAGCGCAAAATTGAACATTTTCATCAGGTTTAGGATACTTTTCTTCTTTTTCACTATTTTTCCGTCCTGGATTGTACGTCGTGAGCCTTGAAAAGGACGACAATCTAATCCATCACATTTCTATTAACGAATGCCACGGTACCTTGGGCAAGACAACTTCGCTTCACGTAGAGGCTGGGCCCACAAACCGAGGGCGTGGGGCTTGGGACCAGGTCTACGTCGCTCTGGTGCCCATAACTTTTGATCCGAAACGAGTTACGCGGCGTACAGCATACCGTTGGAAAGCTCTCCGAGAGCTCTACAACGAGGGCAGTAACCCTGCTCGCCTGTGCCTATTTTCGGAGCCCAAAATTGAATGTTTTCATCAATTTTAGGACACTTTTCTTCTTTTGTGCTGTTTTTCCGTCCCGAATCGTACATCATGAGCCGCGAAAAGGATGACAACCTAATCCATCACATTTCTATTACCGAATCCCACGGTACCTTGGCAAGACAACTTCTCTTCACGTAGAGGCTGGGCCCACAAACCGAGGGCGTAGGGCTTGGGACCAGGTCTCCGTCACTCTGGTGCCCATAATTTTTGATCCGTAAGGAGTTACGCGGCACACTGCATACCATTGGAAAGCTCTTCGAGAGCTCTACGACGGCGGTTAAAATCCTGCTCAGTTGAGCCTATTTTTCAAGCGCAAAATTGAACATTTTCATCAGGTTTAGGACACTTTTCTTCTTTTTCATTGTTTTTCCGTCCTGGATCGTACGTCGTGAGCCGCAAAAAGGACGACAACCTAATCCATCACATTTCTATTAACAAATGCCATGGCAACTTGGGCAAGACAACTTCGTTTCACATAGAGGCTGGGCCCGCAAACCGAGGGTGTGGGGCTTGGGACCAGGTCTCTATCGCTCTGGTGCCCATAACGTTTTATCCTTAAGGAGTTACGCGGCCCACAGCATATCGTTGAAAAGCTCTCCAAGATCTCTACAATGAGGACAGCAAGATTGCATGGCTGCGCCTATTTTCGGTGGCCAAAATCGAATGTTTTCATCAGTTTTGGGACACTTTTCTTTTTTTTTTGCGGTTTTTTTTTGTCCCGCATCGTACGTCGTGAGCCGCAAAAAGGACGACAGCCTAATCCATCACATTTATATTACCGAATCCCACATTGCCTTGGAAAGACAACTTCGTTTCATGTAGAGGCTGGGCCTACAAACCGAGGGTGTGGGGCTTGGGACCAGGTCTCCGTCGCTCTGGTGCCCATAACTTTTGATCCGGATAGAGTTACACAGTGCACAGCATACCGTTGGAAAGCTCTCTGAGAGCTCTATGATGAGGGATGCAAGCCTGCTTGGCTTTGCCTATTTTCGGAGTCCAAAATCAAACGTTTTCAACAGTTTCAGGACATTTTTCTTATTTTGCGCTGTTTTTCCGTCCTGGATCGTATGTCGTGAGCCACAAAAAGGACGACAACCTAATCCATCACATTTTTATTACCGAATCCCACAGCACCTTAGGCAAGACAACTTCGCTTCACGTAGAGGCTAGGCCCATAAACCGAGGGCATGGGGCTTGGTACCAGGTCTTCGTCGCTCCGGTGCCCATAACTATTGATCCGGAAAGAGTTACGCGGCGCACAGCATACCGTTGGAAATCTCTCCGAGAGCTCTACGATGAGGATGTCAAGCTTGCTTGACTGTGCCTATTTTCGGTGACCAAAATTGAACATTTTCATCAGTTTCGGGACACTTTTCTTCTTTTACGTTATTTTTCCGTCCCGGATCATACGTCATGAGCTGCGTAAAGGACGACAACCTAATCCATCTCATTTCTATTACCGAATCCCATGGCACCTTGGGGTAGACAACTTCGCTTCACGTAGAGGTTGGGCCCACAAACCCAGGGCGTGGGGCTTGCGACCAGGTCTCCGTCGCTCCGGTGCCCATAACTTTTGATCTAGAAAGAGTTACGTGGCTCACAGCATACCGTCGGAAAGCTCTTCGAGAGCTCTACGACGAGGGCAGGAAGCCTGCTCCGCTACGCTTATTTTTGGAGCCCAAAATTGAACATTTTCATCAGTTTCAGGACACTTTTCTTATTTTGCGCTATTTTTTCATCCCCGATCATACATCGTGAGCCGCAAAAAGGACGACAACCTAATCCATCACATTTCTATGAACGAATCCCACTGCACGTTGGGCAATTCAACTTCGTTTCACGTAGAGGCTGGGCCTGCAAACCGAGGGAGTGTGGCTTGGGACCAAGTCTCTGTCACTCCAGTGCCTATAACTTTTGATCTGTAAAGAGTTACGCGGTGCAGAGCATACCATTAGAAAGCTCTCTTAGAGCTCTACGACGAAGGCGATAGGACTACACAGCTGTGCCTATTTTTGGAGCCCAAAATCGAACGTTTTCATCAGTTTCGGGACACTTTTCTTCTTTTGCACTGTTTTTCCGTCCCGGATCGTACATCGTTAGACGTAAAAATGATGGCAACCTAGTCCACCACATTTCTATTACCGAATCCCATGGCACCTTGGGTAAGACAACTTCGCTTCACGTAGAGGCTAGGCCCGCAAACCGAGGGCGTGGGGCTTGGGACCAGATCTCTGTCACTCCAGTGCCTATAACTTTTTATCCGTAAGGCGCTACGCGGCACACAATATACCGTTGGAAAGCTCTCCGAGAGATCTACGACAAAGGCAATAGGACTACACAGCTGTACCTATTTTTGGAGCCCAAAATCAAACGTTTTCATCAATTTTGGGACACTTTTCTTATTTTACTATATTTTTCCGTCCCAGATTGTACGTCATGAGCCGCGAAAAGGACAACAACCTAATCCATCACATTTTTATTACCGAATCCCATGGCACCTTGGGCAAGACAACTTCGCTTCATGTAGAAGCTGGGCCCGCAAACCAAGGTCTTGGGGCTTAGGACCAGGTCTCCGTCGCTTTGGTCCCCATAACTTTTGATCCAGAAAGAGTTAGGCGGCGCACAACATACCGTTAGAAAGCTCCCCGAGAGCTTTACGATGAGGGCAGCAGGCCTTCTCGGCTACGTCTATCTTCGGACCCCAAAATTGAACGTTTTCATCAATTTTGGGACACTTTTCTTCTTTTGCACTGTTTTTTCGTATCGGATCGTACGTCGTGAGCTGCGAAAAGGACGACAACCAAATTCATCACATTTCTATTACCAAATCTCACAACACCTTGGGCAAGACAACTTCGCTTCACGTAGAGGCTGGGCCCACAAACCGAGGGCATGGGGCTTGGGACCAGGCCTCTGTCGCTCCGGTGCCCATAACTTTTGATCCGTAAGGAGTTACGCGGCGCCCAGCATAACTTTGGAAAGCTCTCCGAAAGTTCTACGACGGGGGCAGCAAGCTTGCTTGGCTGCACCTATTTTTGAAGCCCAAAATCGAACGTTTTCATCAGTTTCGGGACACTTTTCTTCTTTTGCACTGTTTTTCCGTCCTGGATCGTACGTTGTGAGCCGCGAAAAGGACGACAACGTAATCCATTGCATTTCTATTACCGAATCCCATGGCACCATGGACAAGACAACTTCACTTCACCTAGAGTCTGGGCCTGCAAATCGAGGGCGTGGGGCTTGGGACCAGGTCTCTGTCACTCTGGTACCTATAACTTTTTATCCGTAAAGTGTTACTCGGCGCACAACATATCGTTGGAAAGCTCCTCGAGAGCTCTACGATGAGGGCCACCAGAGCGCACGGCTGCGCCTGTTTTCAAAGCCCAAATTTGAACGTTTTCATCAGTTTTAGGACATTTTTCTTCTTTTGTACAGTTTTTCTATCCCGGACCGTACGTCGTGAGCCGCGAAAAAGACGACAACCTAATACATCATATTTCTATTACCGAATCCCACGACACCTTGGGCAACACAACTTGGCTTCAAGTAGAGGCTGGGCCCGCAAACCGAGGGCATGGGGATTGAGACTAGGTCTCCGTCGCTCCGGTGCCCATAACTTTTGATCCGGAAAGAGTTACGCGGCGCACAACATACCGTTGGAAAGCTCTCCGAGAGCACTACGACGTGGGTAGCAAGCTTGCTCCTGCACCTATTTTTGTAGTCCAAAATTGAATGTTTTAGTCAGTTTCGTGACACTTTTCTTCTTTTGCGCTATTTTTTCGTCACGGATCGTACGTCGTGAGCCGTGAAAAGGACAAAAACCTAATCAATCACATTTCTATTACCGAATCCCATGGCACCTTTGGCAAGACAACTTCGCTTCACGTAGAGGCTGGGCCCACAAACCGAGGGAGTGCGGCTTAGGACCAGGTCTCTGTCGCACAAGTGCCCATAACTTTTGATCTGAAAGGAGTTAAGCGGCGCACAACATACCGTTGGAAAGCTCTCCGAGAGCTCTACGACAAGGGCAGCAAGCCTGCTCTGTTGCGCCTGTTTTTGGAGATCAAAATTGAACTTTTTCATCAGTTTTAGGATACCTTTCTTCCTTTGCGTTGTTTTTCCGTACCGAATCGTACATTGTGAGCCTTGCAAAGGACGACAACCTAATCCATCACATTTCAATTAACGAATCCCACGGCACCCTGGGCAAGACAACTTCGCTTCACGTCGAGACTGGGCCAAAAAACCGAGGGCGTGGGGCTTGGGACCAGGTCTCCGTCACTCCGGTGCCCATAACTTTTTATTCGTAAGGAGTTACGCGGCACACAGCGTAACGTTGGAATGCTCTCCGAGAGCTCTACGACGAGGGTAGCAATCCTGCTCGGCTGCGCCTGTGTTTGGAGCCCAAAATTGAATAGTTTCATCAGTTTCAGGACACTTTTCTTATTTTATACAGTTTTTGTGTCCCGGATCGTACGTCGTGAGCCGCGAAAAGGATGACAACCTAATCCATTGCATTTCTATTACTGAATCCCATGGCACCTTGGGCAAGACAACTTCGCTTCACGCAGAGGCTGGGGCCGCAAACCGAGGGCATAGGGCTCGGGACCATGTCTCTATCACTCCGGTGCCAATAACTTTTGATCCGTAAGGAGTTTTGCGGTGTAGAGCATACCGTTGGAAAGCTCTCTGAGAGCTCTACTACAAGGGCACGAAGCCTGCTAGGCTGTGCCTTTTTTCAGAGACCAAAATCGAACGTTTTCATCAATTTCGGGACACTTTTCTTCTTTTGCGCAGTTTTTCTATCCCGGATCATACGTCGTGAGCCGCGAAAAGGACGACAACCTAATCCATCATATTTCTATTACCGAATCCCATGGCACCTTGGGCATGACAACTTCGTTTCAGGTAAAGGCTGGGCCCGCAAACCGAGGGCGTGGGACTTGGGTCCAGGTCTCCGTCGCTCCGGTGACCATAACATTTGATCCGAAAATGGTTGCGCGGCGCACATCATACCGTTAGAAAGCTCTCCGAGAGCTCTACGACGAGGGCAGCAAGCTTGCTCCGCTGTGCCTTTTTTTGGATCCCAAAATCAAACGTTTTCATCAGTTTTGGGACACTTTACTTCTTTTGCGCAGTTTTTCCGTCCTAGATCATACGTCGTGAGCAGCGAAAAGGACGACAACCTAATCCATCACATTTCTATTATCGAATCCCATGGTACCTTGGACAAGACAACTTCGCTTCACGTAGAGGATGGGCCCGCAAACCGAGGGCGTGGGGCTTGGGACCAGGTCTCCGTTGCTCCGGTGCCCATAACATTTGATCCGGAAATGGTTGCGCGGTGCACAGCATACCATTAGAAAACTCTCCGAGAGCTCTACGACGAGGGCAGCAAGCCCACTCAGCTGTGCCTATTTTTGGATCCCAAAATCAAACGTTTTCATTAGTTTCGGGACATTTTACTTCTTTTGCGCTATTTTTCCGTCCCGGATCATACGTCGTGAGCCGCGAAAAGGACGACAACCTAATCCATCACATTTCTATTGCCGAATCCCATGGCACCTTGGGCAAGACAACTTCGCTTCATGTAGAGGCTGGGCCCACAAACCGAGGGTGTGGGGTTTGGGACCAGGTCTCTGTCACTCCAGTGCCCATAACTTTTTATCTGTAAAGAGTTACGTGGTGTACAGGATACCGTTGGAAAGCTTTTTGAGAGCTGTACGTTGGGGGCCACATTGCTACGCCTATTTTTGCAGCCCAAAATTGAATGTTTTCAACAGTTTCGTGATACTTTTCTTCTTTTGCTCTGTTTTTCCGTCTAGGATCGTACGTCGTGAGTTGCAAAAAGGACGACAACCTAATCCATCACATTTCTATTACCGAATCCCATGGCAACTCGGGCAAGACAACTTCGCTTCACGTAGAGGCTGGGCCCGTAAACCGAGGGCGTGGGGCTTGGGACCAGGTCTCCGTCACTCTGGTGCCCATAACTTTTGATCTGGAAAGAGTTGCGCGGTGCACAACATATAGTTGAAAAGCTCTCCGAGAGCTCTACGATGAAGGCAGCAAGCCTGCTCAGCTGCACCAATTTTTGGATCCCAAAATCGAACATTTTCATTAGTTTCAGGACACTTTTCTTCTTTTGTGCTGTTTTTCTGTCCCAGATCGTACGTCGTGAGCCTCGAAAAGGACGACAACCTAATCCATCACATTTCTATTACCGAATCCCATGGCACCTTGGGCAAGACAACTTCACTTCACGTAGAGGTTGGGCCTACAAACCGAGGGTGTGGGGTTTGGGACCAGGTCTCTGTCGCTCTGGTGCCCATAACATTTGATCCGGAAAGCGTTGCGCGGCGCACAGCATACCATTGGAAAGCTCTCCTAGAGCTATACGATGTGGGCAGCAAGCCTGCTCAGCTGTGCCTATTTTTGGATCCCAAAATCGAACGATTTCATCAGTTTTGGGATACTTTTCTTCTTTTTTCGTCCCGGATCATACATCGTGAGCCGCGAAAAGGACGAAAAATTAATCCATCACATTTCTATTACCGAATCCCATGGCACCTGGGGCAAGACAACTTTGCTTCACGCAGAGGCTGGCCCATAAACCGAGGGAGTGGGGCTTCGGACCAGGTCTCCATCACCCCGGTGCCCATAACTTTTGATCCGGAAAGAGTTATGCGGCGCACTGCATACCGTTGGAAGGCCCTCTGAGAGATCTACGACGAGGGTAGCAAGCCTGCCTGGCAGCGCCTATTTTCAGAGCCAAAAATCGAACATTTTCATCAGTTTTGTGACATTTTTCTTCTTTTACACAGTTTTTTCGTCCCGGATCGTACGTCGTGAGCCGCAAAAAGGACAACAACCTAATCCATCACATTTCTATTACCGAATCCCACGGCAACTTGGGCAAGACAACTTCGCTTCACGTAGAGGCAGGGCCCGCAAACCAAGGGCGTAGGGCTTGGGACCAGGTCTCCGTCACTCCGGTGCCCATAACTTTTGATCCGTAAGGAGTTATGCGATGCAGAGCTTACCGTTGAAAAGAACTCCAAGAGCTCTACGATGGGGGCAGCAAGCCTGCTCTGCTGCGCCTTTTTTCGGAGCCCAAAATCTAACGTTTTCATCAGTTTTGGGACACTTTTCTTCTTTTGTACTGTTTTTCCGTCCCGGTTCGTACGTCGTCAGCCGCGAAAAGGACGACAACCTAATCCATCACATTTCTATTACTGAATCCCACGGCACCTTAGGCAATACAACTTCGCTTCACGTAGAGGCTGGGCCCTCAAACCGTGGGCATGGGGCTTGGGACTAGGTCTCCGTCACTCCGGTGCCCATAACTTTTTATCCGTAAAGCTTTACGCGGCGCACAACATACCGTTGGAAAGCTCTTTGAGAGCTGTACGATGGCGGCAGTAAGACTTTGTGGCTGCGCCATTTTCGGAGCCCAAAATCGAATGTTTTCATCAGTTTTGTGACACTTTTCTTCTTTTGCAATATTTTTTCGTCCCGGATCGTACGTCGTGAGCCGCGAAAAAGACAACAATCTAATCCATGACATTTATATTACCGAATCCGACGGTACCTTGGGCAAGACAACTTCGTTTCACGTAAAGGCTTGGCCCACAAATCGAGGGCATGGGCTTGGGACCAGGTCTTTATCGCTCTAGTGCCCATACCTTTTGATCCGGAAAGAGTTAAGCGGCACACAGCATACCGTTGGAAAGCTCTCCGAGAGCTCTACGACAAGGGCAGCAAGGCTGCTCGGTTGCGCCTGTTTTCGGAGATCAAAATTGAACTTTTTCATCAGTTTTGGGATACTTTTCTTCCTTTGCGCTATTTTTTCGTCCCGGATCGTACGTCGTGAGCCTTGAAAAGGATGACAACCTAATCCATCACATTTCTATTAACGAATCCCACGGCACCTTAGGCAAGACAACTTCGCTTCACGTTGAGGCTGGGCCAACAAACTGAGGGCGTGGAGCTTGGTACAAGTCTCCGTCACTCCGGTGCCCATAACTTTTTATTCGTAAGGAGTTACGCGGCACACATCATACCGTTGGAATGCTCTCCGAGAGCTCTACGATGAGGGTAGCAAGCCTGCACAGCTGCGCCTATGTTCGGAGCCCAAAATCGAACAATTCCATCAGTTTCGGGACACTTTTCTTCCTTTATACTATTTTTTCGTCCCGGATCGTACGTCGTGAGCCGCGAAAAGGACGACAACCTAATCTATCACATTTCTATTACTGAATCCCATGGCACCTTGGGCAAGACAACTTCACTTCACGCAGAGGCTGGGGCCGCAAACCGAGGGCGTGGGGCTCGGGACCTGGTCTCCGTCACTCCGGTGCCCATAACTTTTGATCCGTAAGGAGTTAGATGGCGTAGAGCATACCGTTGGAAAGCTCTCCGAGAGCTCTACTATAGGGGTAGCAAGCCTGCTCGGCTATGCCTTTTTTTAGAGACAAAAATTGAATGTTTTCATCAATTTCGGGACACTTTTCATCTTTTGCGCAGTTTTTCCATCCCGGATCGTACGTCGTGAGCCGCGAAAAGGACGACAACCTAATCCATCATATTTCTATTACCGAATCCCATGGCACCTTGTGCAAGACAACTTTGCTTCATGTTGAGGCTAGGCCCGTAAACCGAGGGCGTGGGGTTTAGGACCAGGTCTCCGTCGCTCCGGTGCCCATAACATTTGATCCGGAAATGGTTGCGCTGCGCACAGCATACCATTAGAAAGCTCTACGAGAGCTCTACGACGAGGTCAGCAAGCCTGCTTGGCTGCGCCTATTTTTGGATCCCAAAATCAAACGTTTTCATCAGTTTGGGACACTTTACTTCTTTTGCACTGTTTTTTCATCTCGGATCGTACGTCGTGAGCCGTGAAAAGGACGACAACCTAAACCATCACAGTTCTATTGCCAAATCCCATGGCACCTTGGGCAAGACAACTTCGATTCACGTAGAGGCTGGGCCCACAAACTGAGGGTATAGGGCTTGGGACCAGGTCTTCGTCACTCCGGTGCCCATAACTTTTTATCCATAAAGAGTTACGCGACATACAACATACCATTGGAAAGCTTTTTGAGAGCTGTATGTTGGGGGCTGCATTGCTGCGCCTGTTTTCGCAGCCCAAAATCGAATGTTTTCATCAGTTTCGTGACACTTTTCTTCTTTTTCTCAGTTTTTCTATCCCGAATCGTACGTCATGAGCCGCGAAAAGGACAACAACCTAATCTATCACATTTCTATTACCGAATCCCACGGCACCTCGGGCAAGATAATTTCGCTTCACGTAGAGGCTGGGCCCGCAAACCGAGGGCGTGGGGCTTGGGACCAGGTCTCCTTCACTCCGAGTTCGAGATCAATAGTTATAGTCAAAACAGTGGGATTGCACAAAACTGTCCAGATTTGTACACATTTCAATAATTGTCATTTTTGAGGTCTTTAGGGTCAGATTAGCCTTAGTCCATTTCTGATAAAAATGTCCAGAACTGAAAAATATAGCAGCACACCAAATTTAATACATTTTGGAAATCATTTACTAAGTCAAAACTGATTCGTTCCACAAGATCAGTGCATCTGCCAAAACCTGCTTCATTTTTCCAGACATCCAAATTTGGACACATTTTAATGTCTTACCATTTTGAGGACTTTAGAGTCAAAATTAGCTTTGGCCTATTTCTGAAAAAAATGTTCAAAACTGGTAAAACTAGTTACCTACCAATTTTCATGAATTTTAAACATCATTTGCCTAGCCAAACTTACCTCGTAATAACAAGATAGAGAGCTGTCACCAAACCCGATTTCATCTATCATCAACTTCAAGCCAAAATCTTGCCATGCATGGTTGTAAAAGCTTATGAACACACATATAACTCAAGTACAGAAGCAAAGACATACATTTAAGAGCATGCATGTGGATTTTTGAAGGATTTTCAAGAAGTTTTAGCCCTCACCTTAGCAAATCAACAAGAAGATGCACAAAACTTTGATGAAGCACAAATTTCTTCTTCTTATTTGCTTAGCCGAGACTCCAACTCGATTTTATCTATTTTTCCTAGCTTAGTGGTCAAGTTCTTAGTACATGCATGTGGTTAGAACAAAAAGAAAAGAAATGGAAGCTAGTAAACTCACCACGGCCGAAATGGTGACTCAAGGAGCATGCATGTGTGATTCTTGCATCCTAGCTAGCTTGGTCGAGTTCCTTTGCTTGTGGCTTGTCTTAATTAACTATGGTATGATGAAGATGAGCTATGAAGGGAAGAAACTCAGCCAAGGCCGAGAGAGAGAGAAGAATGAGAGGGAGAGAGAGAAATGTGATAGGAAAATGAGAGAAATGAAAAAAAAATAGAAGCCTTGCAATTGATGAAGCATATTCGGCCTTGGGTAACAAAAATTCAGCTTTTTTGTGTCTTCAAGATGTATTTTGAAATTCCTAGCATGGGCAAGGAGTAGTTCGTCGAGAATTGGAAGCTTTTGCAAAGGTTTTTGAGCTAATTTTTTATGCATTTGTGTCATAGAGTTGTCATAAGTTGTCTAGAATTAAATTGAATTGAGCAAGCAAGCACAAAACTCATGTGGTGGTCGGCCAAGGCTATAAAAAATCTGATTTTGTGTCATCTTTTGAGCATTATTTAATTGTGTGTTGAAAGTGAAAAAATAATAAGGAATAAAGAATAAGGAATGTCTAGCTTTTTGTGAGATTTTGTCTTCTAGTGGGTTGAATTAGTAATTTAATAATAGTTAGTGGATTTTGTAGGATTAATTAATGACCTAGTGCTTCGTGCAAGATGCTTTCTTGATTAGCGTGAGGGCACGCACAATGAGGTAAGACACGAACTACGAGATGAATGCACGTTTTTCTAGTAAATGCATGCAACCCTAAACGAATGCACGTAATTCAATGCATGGCACACAAAACGAACACAATTCTTAAACCTAGGTCAAGGCGCACAAATCTAGATTAGGGCACACAAAATGAGGTATCGCACGCAAATCGAGGTCGGGCCTCACATCTTCCCCTCCTTAAAAGAATTTCATCCCGAAATTCAATATTACCTTTGAAATAAAACTGGATATTGCTACTCCATTTGGTCTCGCCTTTTCCACGTTGCTTCTTCAACTCCATGATGATCCCACAGCACCTTTACCATCGGTATAGTTTTGTTGCGCAACTCCCGATCTTGCTGGTCTAGGATCTGAATGGGCTTCTCCTCGTAAGACAAGTTCTCCCGAAGCTGCAACGGCTCTGGCTCCAAGATATGCGATGGATCAGAATGATACTTCCGCAGCATTTAAACATGAAAGATGTCGTGAATATTGGAGAGGTTTTGGGGTAGTGCCAGGCGATACGCTAATTTGCCAACCTTCTCAATTATCTCGAATGGTCCTACAAATCTCGGGCTCAACTTTCCACCCTTGCCATGTTTAATCAGTCCCCTCCGAGGTGATATCTTCAAGAACACCTTGTCGCCGACCTCAAACTCTAGGCTCCGTCTCCGTCGGTCTGCATAACTCTTCTGCCTGCTCTGGGTGGTAAGCATCCGTTTCCGAATGAGGTGGATATTATCAACAGTCTTCATAACTTCAGGTAGAAGGGTCAGGTCAAAAGTCTTCATCTCACCTACTTCATCCCAGTAAATTGGGGATCGACACTTACATCCATACAACGCCTCGAATGAGGCCATTTCGATAGTGGCCTGATAGCTGTTATTATAAGCGAACTCCGCCAGGGACAGATATTTCTCCCAACCTTTCCCGAAGTCTAAAACACACGCCCTCAACATATCCTCTAAAATCTGAATAGTTCTCTCCGATTGTCCGTCAGTCTGAGGGTGATAAGCCGTGCTAAAACTTAACTTCGTTCCCAAAGTTTCTTTCAATATCTTCCAAAATCGGGAAGCAAAACGAGGATCCCTATCCGACACAATACTCACAGGCATCCTGTGCAATCTTACAATCTCCGCTATATACATATCTCCCAATTTCTCAGGACTATCCTCCTTGTTCATTGGTAAAAGTGTGCCGACTTAGTCAATTTATCCACTATGACCCAAACGGCGTCATGACCCTTTTGTGACCTGGGCAGGTCCATAACAAAGTCCATAGTTATATGTTCCCATTTCCATTGAGGAATCTCCAACGGCTGAAGTAAACCTGCGGGTCGTTGATGTTCCGCTTTGACTCTCTGGCAAGTCAAACATCGTGCCACAAACTCCGCAATCTTTCTCTTCATGTTATTCCACCAATAGTGTTACTTCAAATCCCAGTACATCTTTGTTCCAACGGGGTAAATAGTGTATCTTGAATTATGGGCTTCATCAAGAATCTTCTTTTTCAGCTCTAGTTCATTGGGAACACAAATCCGATTCCTAAACCTCCAAACACCATCATCATGAAACTTGAAATCCGCGTTGCTTTCCTTAATCTTCTGAAATTGTTGGTCCTTTTGTTGAGCCTCTCGTAATTCGGACAACAAGGTCGATTGAACCTGCGTAGTGGCAAAAAGTAACCCTTTCTGAGTCAATTGTGGTTTCCACAGAAATGCTTCCTCCAACAACTCCTGTACCTTGACTTCCAGTTTTGCCATGCTCACTTTCCTACTTAAGGCATCTGCAACTACATTCACTTTACCAGGCACATAATTGATTGTGCAGTTATAATCATCCAAAAGCTCCATCCACCACCTTTGCCTCATATTCAACTCCTTTTGAGTGAACAAGTATTTCAAGCTCTTGTGATTAGTAAATACCTCAAACTTGTTACCCCACAGATAATACCTCCATTTCTTGAGTGCAAACACAATAGCCGCTAACTCCAAATCATGCGTCGGGTAATTCAATTCATACGACTTCGGTTTGCTAGAAGCATATGCAATCACTCTTACATTTTGCATCAACACACAACCCAATCCTTCCTTCGAAGCATCGCTGTAGATTACTAAACCTTGACTTCCTTCAGGCAATATAAAAATAGGTGTAGTAGTCAATCTTTTCTTCAACTCTTGGAAGCTGTTCTCACACTTATCATCCCACACGAACTTTGTTTTCTTTTGAGTGAGCTTTGTAAGCGGTCCTGCAATCTTAGAGAAATCCTTCACGAACCTCCGATAATAGCCGGCTAGACCAAGAAAACTCTGAATCTCTGTAACATTTTCCGGCTTCTTCCAAGACATCACTACTTCTATCTTTGCTGGATCCACCGCTATTCCCTCTTGGGATATGATATGCCCTAAAAATGCAATCTGTTGCAACCAAAATTCACACTTGCTAAACTTTGCATACAATTGATGCTCTCGAAGTTTCTGCAGTACCAACTGCAGTACTGCAGATGTTGTTCATGCTCCGCCTCGAATTTCGAGTATACCAAAATATCATCAATGAAGATCACCACAAATTGGTCCAAGTAGGGTTGAAACACCCTGTGCATCAAGTCCATAAAAGCTGCAGGGGCATTAGTTAGTCCAAATGGCATCACCACATATTCATAATGCCCATATCTTGTTCTGAAAGCCGTTTTAGGCACATCCTCCTTTTTGATCCGCAACTGGTAGTATCCTTGCCTCAAGTCAAGTTTCGAATACACTTTGGCTCCTTGAAGTTGATCAAACAACCCGTCAATTAGTGGAAGTGGGTATTTATTCTTAACAGTCACTTGGTTTAGTCCTTGGTAATCGATGCATAGCCTCAACGTTCTGTCTTTCTTTTTCACAAATAGAACTGGTGCACCCCACGGTGAAGAACTTGGTTGAACAAACCCCTTCTTCAACAATCTTTGCAATTGGTCCTTCAATTCTTGCAGCTCAGCCGGTGCCATACGATAGGGAGCTTTAGATATCGGTTGGGTGCCAGGAAGTAACTCTATAACGAACTCGATCTCCCGATTTGGGGATAAACCAGGCAATTCTTCTGGAAACACATCCGTATAGTCTTTGATCACTGGCATCTCCTCCAACTTAGCTTTATCTGACGGCTTGTTGATGAGGTAAGCTAAGTATCTGCTACACCCTTTTCTCAAGGACTTCACTGCTTTCGTAGATGAAATGATAGAACTCTCGGTGAAATCTCTTCAACCCATTGCCTCCAGTATTGGTTGACCAGGTACCAGGATGTTATAATCTTCATCAGGTAATCTAGTTGGACATAATGTTTTGCCAACCAGTCCATCCCTAAAATGACCTCATAGTCTCGAAAAGGTAATACAATAAGATTGGCTGAGAATTCCCTATCCTTAATTTGGATTTTACATGCTTTACAAGCTGAGCTAGTAACTAGCTTAGAACCCATTGAAGTACCAACTTCTACTTTGTAGGGCAAACATACAACTTTCAGTTTCACATGTTCCACACATAAGGGAGTAATAAATGAATGAGTAGCACCCGGGTCAATTAGCACCCTAACAGGTTGATTCAGTATGAAGAATGTACCTTCAACAATAGCGGTTTCCTCTGGAAGCTCCTCGCACTCGATAGTATAAGTTCAAGCCTGGACTCTGGGAATTGGAGTATTGCCTCTACCAGCTGGTTTACCCTGATTTTGCCCTGCTTTCCATTTAGGGCAATCTTTGATCTGATGCTGATCACCGCCACATCTCACACATCGTCCTGACTTCTTCCAGCACTAGGCCTCGGTATGACCCTTATTATCACAGTAAGAACAGTTGACAGATTGAGTAGCAGGTGAACTACCTATGGATCCGCGGGTAGAAGAGGCGGATGGCGCTTTCGTCGGGCCACGATTATTCACTAGTATGTTCTGGCTCTGGCCTTGACTACGACTCTGACTCTGGAATTTCCTCTGCTGGCCTGGAGGCTGGTATGGTTTCTTTTTCAGCTGACTCGAACTGGCTCTATCAAGTTTCATCTTCTCAACTCGAGAAGCAGTAGCAAAGAGAGCATAATAGGTATCGAAGTCATGAGAAGCCAACTGGTCCTGAATCTCTGGCCTCAATCCAGTCGTAAATTTCCACATCTTCGCCTCCGGAGTACTAACCATATATTGAGCATAACAGGACAGTTGGTCAAAACAAGCCTCGTATTAGGCCACCGTCATGTTACCCTGGGTCAAGTGCATGAACTCCTCAATCCGCCTCTGCCTGGAAACTGCGGATACATATTTCTCCTTGAATGCCTTAACGAAATTACCCCACAAGCAAGATGTCTGATCAGTTTCCCACAGTGCCTCTACAGTGTGCCACCAATGTTCAGCATCCCCGTGCAACAGAAATACAGCAAACTCCATCTTCTCTTCATCAGTATAGTCAAGTGGCCTAAAAATCTTCTTGACCTCGGACAGCCAAGCCTCTGCTTTCTCATCATCAGCTTCCCCGTGGAATTTGGACGGGTGAAAGTCAAGAAACTCCCTCATTCTGCTATGTCTCCCATGGTTGCCATCATTCCTGTTGTTGTTGTTGTTGTTGGCCTCACGTGCATCTTGGCGCTCCATCACTCGTGATACGCGATCCATGGCATTCACCATCATATTAAACATAGCCATGCCGTGATTAGTTTGATAGGCATCTCCAGTCTCTTGGGGTTCACCGTTCCTATTAGTAGTGCGGGTACTAGGGCCAGCCATCTATAGGCACAGATTACGATGCACAATTTATTGAAATACAACAAACAAGAATTTAATGCAACATAATTCTAGAAACAATTAAGACATGTTAATCACTTAAGCACATAAAACATAGAAGGCACATTTAACATTATCACACAATAACATATAGACAAGTCATCCTAATTATCTTAGGGCTCTACCCATGGTCCGAGAGTTAAACCCGGCTTAAGCAATCTAAGCTCTGATACCATTCTTTTTACTTATAAGGTGTCACGCCCCAACCCGGCCTATAAAGGTTAGACTAGGGTGTGATCTAACATTCAAGTCATATCACATGCTTAACCATTTATGAAGATTTAACACTTAACATTTTGGCCTAAACTCCAAAATTTTCCAGAAAACCAGCAGCATAACGGCTGTGATTGGGCTCTTTGGTTTGACATAATTCTCTGAACACCTCAAATTTTCCAACCTCAATTTCATTTCCAACTAAGATAACTATTTACCATCAATTGAAATACCTACTGGTTATCTCAATGTCCCGTTTGATTAATAACCTAGCATGATACTATATCTCGTTTGTTTGTTTATCCTCGTTACAAAAGTACATGTTGATCTTAGCTTAATAGCGAGTACCTGCTTAAGATTTGGTTGGTTCATTTTACTTAACCCTTACCTAATACTTCATAATCTTATTATAGATACTAGCAGTAATAGTAGCAAAATGACCATAGTAATGTCTAGTGTCTAGTTATCATCAGTACAAACCAAAATTAGACCCCAAATTACAACGGGGGTCTTTTACATTCAAACATTGAGCAACATAAAAAGAAATAGTCTTCAATTAGCATAGTTCACAAATAGCCGTAATCACGCAAAGCACATAGGACAGGCAATCACTCCAAGGAATCATCGTTAGGCACATCGTCCTCAGGTACCTGTTCTTGATCTTCTTCACCTGAGATGATAAAATAAGGTAAGTCCTTATGAACTCAGCGAGGGGGAACGAGAAATAGATTTTGAAACTCATTTTCCGGTTCAACTTATGAAAATCCTTTTGCAAGCATGAATATAACACAATTAAGTACATAACAATAATACAAAAGTAAAGGAACACAATTACCCGTCTTTCCTCCCCGAGGTCCTCTAGGAACCTAGCGAGAGTACTTACACACATAGTAAAAATGATACGTTGAGCTTTTGCTCTCAGTTCATTTCCAGCATCAGTTGTTGTGGCCGACTTCAAATCATCCCCTTATCACGCCAAGTGGGTGTACTTCGGATGTACCCCGAAATCCTACGACCCAACTCTCCAAGGAAGTCTAGCCCCCAAGCGAGAGAGGGAATTAGACAATGGTAGTCACGGTTGCACCGGCAAGCCCGATGCCGCCCGGTGTGCGTGAACACTACCATGCCAGAATGAAAGGTTGCAACCTTATATGCAATGCACATTTATGACATTTAATATATTACATTAGGAGGACAACAAAGTAGGTTGCCTCCGGACAGTCATAAGATTGCACATTGGCAAGTAAACAAGCGAGGCACGATAAGACAGGTAATTTCACTTGAAAGGCATATGGAGTTATATGAACATTAAAGGGGCAGCCATGTAACGTACGTAAATCAGGTCATATAACTCATTTCAACGTCCGCGTAATCAAATAATAAGGTCATTTAACATGCAACAACAATCTACGTAGGTTCGGATGCAAGAAAGGCCTATTTGTCAACATGCAATGATCAAAATCACATTTAGGGCTATAAGGGAAACTACAGGCAGCCTACTAAGCATATAATTACACCCAATATTCAAAGGATCAACACTTAGCATGTTTACCTAGTTGCTAGGGTTTTCATTTCGTGCTTACCCGTGCAATTAAGCCCCAAGTCCACTCAAAATCAATCTCAAGCCAAGCATCAATTAATCCAAACATCCCCAAGTACTCAAAAAAGTCCACACAACATCCCAATGCCACAATCCAAAGCAATTAATACCACAAGAGAAGTTACAACAAATTTCTAAGCATATAACTAAGTGAAACCCTCACTGCAATAGGCTGTTTTCTCACAATCATTAAGTCAAGCAAACAATCTCCAATTCCCATAAATAAGATGGCAAATTATATCTTAAGAGGTGATCTAAAATCCGAAACAAATCTTGCATCATTTGGAGTTCGAGATCAATAGTTAAAGCCAAAACAGTGGGATTGCACAAAACTGTCCAGATTTGCACACATTTCAATAATTGTCGTTTTTGAGGTCTTCTGGGTCAGATTTAGCCTTAGTCCATTTCTGACAAAAATGTCCAGCACTGAAAAATCTATTCACACACCAAATTTCATACATTTTGGACATCATTTATTAAGTCAAAACTGGTTCGTTCCACAAGGTCAGTGCATCTGCCAAAACCTGCTTCATTTTTCCAGACTTCCAGATTTGGACACATTTTAATGTTTTGACATTTTGAGGACATTAGAGTCAAAATTAGCTTTGTCCTATTTCTGTGAAAAATGTTCAAAACTGGCAAAACTAGTTACGTACCAATTTTCATGCATTTTCAACATCATTTTCCTAGCCAAACTCACCTCGTAACAACAAGATAGAGAGCTGTCACCAAACCCGATTTCATCTATCATCAACTTCAAGCCAAAATCTTGCCATGCATGGTTGTAAAAGCTTATGAACACACATATAACTCAAGTACAGAAGCAAAGACATACATTTAAGAGCATGCATGTGGATTTTTGAAGGATTTTCAAGAAGTTTTAGCCCTCACCTTAGCAAATCAACAAGAAGATGCACAAAACTTTGATGAAGCACAAATTTCTTCTTATTCCTTGCTTAGCCGAGACTTCAACTCGATTTTCTCTATTTTTCCTAGCTTAGTGGCCAAGTTCTTAGTACATGCATGTGGTTAGAACAAGAAGAAAAGAAATGGAAGCTAGTAAACTCACCAAGGCCGAAATGGTGACTCAAGGAGCATGCATGTGTGATTCTTGCATCCTAGCTAGCTTGGTCGAGTTCCTTTGCTTGTGGCTTGTCTTGGTTAACTATGGTATGATGAAGATGAGCTATGAAGGGAAGAAACTCAGCCAAGGCCGAGAGAGAGAGAGAAGAATGAGAGGGAGAGAGAGAAATGAAAAAAATAGAAGCCTTGCAATTGATGACCAGTTAATAACCGTGGCCCGACTAAAGCGCCATTAGCCTCTTCCACCCGTGGATCCACAGGTAGTTCACCTGCTACTCAGTCTATCAACTGTTCTTACTGTGACAAGAAGGGGCATACCGAGGCCCAGTGCTGGAAGAAGTCAGGACGATGTGTGCGGTGTGCCAGTGATTAGCATCAGATCAAGAATTGCCCTAAATGGCAACCAGGACAAAATCAGGTTAAACCAGCTGGTAGAGGCAAGACTCTAGTTCCTAGAGTTCAGGCTCGAGCTTATGCTATTGAGTGCGAGGAGCTTCCAGAGGAGACCGCTGTTGTTGAAGGTACATTTTTCATACTGAATCAACCTGTTAGGGTGCTAATTGATCCGGGTACTACTCATTCATTTATTACTCCCTTATGTGTGCAATGTGTGAAACTACGAGTTGTATGTTTTCCTTACGAAGTAGAAGTGGTACTCCGATGGGTTCTAAACTTGTTACTAGCTCAGCTTGTAAAGCATGTAAAATCTGAATTAAAGATAGGGAATTCTCAGCCAATCTTATTGTATTACCTTTTTCGAGACTATGAAGTCATCTTAGGGATGGACTGGTTGGCAAAGCATCACGCCCAACTAGATTGTCGGACGAAGATTGTAACATTCCAGGTACCTAGTCAACCAATATTGGAAGTCATGGGTCGAAGAGATTTCACCGGGAGTTCCATCATTTCATCTACGAAAACAGTGAAGTCCTTGAGAAAAGGGTGTAGTGGATACTTAGCTTACCTCATCAACAAGCCGTCGGACAAAGCTAAGTTGGAGGAGACGCCAGTGATCAAAGACTACGTGGATGTGTTTCTAGAAGAATTGCCCGGTTTATCCCCAAATCGGGAGATCGAGTTCATTATAGAGTTACTGCCTGGCACCCAGCCGATATCTAAAGCTCCCTATCGTATGGCACCAGCTGAGCTACAAGAATTGAAGGACCAATTGCAAAGATTATTGAAGAAAGGGTTTGTTCAACCAAGTTCTTCTCCGTGGGGTGCACCAGTTCTATTTGTAAAGAAGAAAGACAGAACGTTGAGGCTATGCATCGATTACCGAGGATTGAACCAAGTGACCGTCAAGAATAAATACTCACTTTCACTGATCGACGAGTTATTTGATCAACTTCAAGGAGCCAAAGTGTATTCGAAACTCGACTTGAGACAAGTGTACTATCAGTTGCGGATCAAAAAGGAGGATGTGCCTAAAACGACTTTCAGGACAAGATATGGGCATTATGAATATGTGGTGATGCCATTTGGACTAACTAATGCCCCTGCAGCTTTTATGGACTTGATGCACAGGGTGTTTCAACCCTACTTGGACCAATTTGTGGTGATCTTCATTGATGATATTTTGGTATACTCGAAATCTGAGGCTGAGCATGAACAACAACTTCGATTGGTATTGCAGAAACTTCGAGAGCATCAATTGTATGCAAAGTTTAGCAAGTCCGAATTTTGGTTGCAGCAGATTGCATTTTTGGGGCATATCATATCCCAAGAGGGAATAGCAGTGGATCCAGCAAAGATAGAAGCGGTGATGTCTTGGAAGAAGCCAGAAAATGTTACGGAGATTCGGAGTTTTCTTGGTCTAGCCGGCTATTATCGGAGGTTCGTGAAGGATTTCTCTAAGATTGCAGGACCGCTTACAAAGCTCACTCAAAAGAAAACAAAGTTCGTGTAGGATGACAAGTGTGAGAATAGCTTCCAAGAGTTGAAGAAAAGATTGACTACTGCACCTATTCTTCCATTGCCTGAAGGGAGTCAAGGTTTTGTAATTTATAGCAATGCTTCGAAAGAAGGATTGGGTTGTGTGCTGATGCAAAACGGTAGAGTGATTGCGTATGCTTCTAGGAAACCGAATCCTTATGAATTGAACTACCCGACGCATGATTTGGAGTTAGCGGCTATTGTGTTTGCGCTCAAGAAATGGAGGCACTATCTATCATGCCCCAACCCGACCTATAGAGGCTAGACTAGGGTGTGAGCTAATCATTATCGTTATTTTACGTCCTTAACTGTTTCACTATGATTAATGCTTAACATTAGCCTAAAGCTCCAAATGTTTTTCTGGAAAATCGGCGGCATAACGGCTGTATTTAAGACCTTTTAGTTGACATAATTCTACACGCCTCAATTATTCCAATCATTAATCCAATTCCATTAAGGACTCCTATTTTGTCATCAATTGATATGCTTACTAGTCTATCTTGAAAGTCTCGTTTGGTTAATAAGCCTAACATGATAACTATGTCCCGTTTATTTGTCAATTTTCTATCATGCAAGTACCTATTATCTTTTAGTTTACAAATGAGCACCTAAGTGAAATTAGATAGAATTAACTTAGTTGATTGTTCATCCAGTGGTTTAAATGCCTACGGTAACTACTAATTAAGAAAACAAAAGCAAACGACCAAATAAAGAGTTTGTCCGGTTATAGATAGTACAATCCAAAAGTAGACCCAAATTACAATGGGGTCAATTACATCAACAAGCAACATAACAAATAGTCCTCAAGCAACATATCGTTCACAAAATGGCCATAGTCAAGTAAGGCACATAGGACAAGCAATCATTCCAAGGAATCATCATTAGGCACGTCGTCCTCGTGTACCTGTTCCTGGTCTTCTACACCTTAGATGATAAAAGAGGGTGAGTCCTTATGAACTCAGCGAGGGGGAACGAGAAATAAGTTTTCAAACTCATTTTCCGGTTCAACTTATGAAAACCCTTTGCAAGCATGACATTATATGACAAGTAAGTACATAATGTAATGTAAAAGTAAAAGAACACAATTACCCGTCTTTCCTCCCCAAGGTCCTCTAGGAACCAAGCAAGAGTACTTATACACATAGTGAAAACGATACGGTGAGCTTTTGCTCTCAGTTCATTTCCAATATCAGTTGTTGCGGCCGACTTCAAATCATCCCCTTATCACGCCAAATGGGTGTACTCCGGATGTACCTCGAAATCCTACGACCCAACTCTCCGAGGAAGTCTAGCCCCCAAGCGAGAGAGAGAATTGGACACTGGTAGTCACGGTTGCACTGACAAGCCCGATGCCGCCTGGTGTGCATGAACGCTACCACGCCAGAATGAAAGGTTGCAACCTTGTATGCAATGCACATTTATGACATTTAATATATCACATTAGCAGGACAACTAAGTAGGTTGCCTCCGAGCAGTCATAAGATTGCACATTGACAAGTAAACAAGCGAGGCACGATATGACAAGTAATTTCACTTGAAAAGCACATGGAGTTATATGAATATTAAACGGGCAGCCATGTAACGCATGTAAATCAAGTTATATAACTCATTTCGAAGTTCACGTAATCAAATAACAAGACTATTCAACATGCAACGACATCTACGTGGGACCGGGTGCAAGAAAAGCCTACTTGTCAACATGTAATCATTGAAATCATGTTTAGGGCTATGAGGGCAACTAGGGGTAGCCTACAAATTACATAATTAAACACGATATTCATAGGGTCAACACTTAGCAAATTTACCTAGTCACTAGAGTTTCAATTTGTGCTTACCCGCGCAATTAAGCCCCAAGTCATCTCGTATTTAAATTCAAGCCATGTATTGATTAATTCAAGCACTCTCAAGTATTCAAAACAGTCCACACAACATCCAAACACCACAATCCCAAGCATTTAATACAACAAGAGAAGCTACAATAATTATTCTAAGCATATCAATAGGTGAAACCCTCACTGCAATGAACTGTATTCTCACAATCATCGAGACAAGCAAATAATCTCCAATTCCAGTGAACAAGATTTCAAATTAAAGCTTAAGGAGTGAACTAAATTTAGAAACAAACCTCGTATCATTTGGAGTTCGGGTTCAAGAGTTATAGCCAAAACCGTGAGACTACACAAAACTGTCCAGATTTACACACATTTTAATACTTGTCGTTTTTGTGGGCGTTAGGGTCGGATTTAGCCTTAGTCTATTTCTGACAAAAATGTCCATAACTGAAAAATATAGCAGAACACCAATTTTCATGCATTTTGGATATTATTTACTAAGTCAAAACTGGTTCGTTCTAAAAGGTCAGTGAATCTGCCAAAACCTGCTTCATTTTTCCAGACTTTCCAGATTTGGACACATTTTAATATTTTGCCATTTTGAGGACCTTAGAGTCAAAATTAGCTTTGGTCTATTTCTATAAAAAGTGTTCAGAACTGGAAAAAATAGTTACCTACCAATTTTCACGCATTTTCAACATCATTTACCTGGTCAAAATCTCCTCAAACCAACAAGGCAGAAGGCTGTCACATACCCGATTTCATCTATCATCACATTCTAGCCAAATATCTTGCCATGCATGTTTACAAAAGCTCATGAACACATATATATCACAAGTACAGAAGTAAAGATATACATTTAAAGGCATGCATGTGGTTTTTGAAAACTTTTAAAAGAGTTTAACCCTCACCTTAGCAACTTGATGGATGAAAATGCACAAATGCTCTTGAAATCACACAAATGGACCTTTTTCCTTGCTTTGGCCGAGAGGTATCTTGATTTCCTTTAAATCCTAGCTTAGTTAGCTTGTGTAGGAAGTGTGCATGTGTTTAGAACAAAAAGAAATGGAAGAAAACGATCAAAACTTTACCTAGGCCGAAAATGATGAGTTATGAGCTTGTATGAGACTTTCTTGCGTGTTTGCTTGCTATGGCTTGCTATGGTCGAGCTTGGGAGAGTCTTAAAGAGTCCTTGAGAGCTTGTCAGGAGTCTTGGATGCTCAAGAGAGAGCTAGGGTCGAAAATGATGAGAGAGGGAGAGAGAGTTGAGAGGAAAATGATGCTTGTGTGTGTGTGTGTTGGCCTTGAGCCTTTCAAATCTGAATTTTGTGTCATCTTTAGCATTTTTTTGAGTTGAAATGAAGCATGGCATTGAGAGGGTCGAAAATGAGATGCTTGGGTAGGGTGTAGGTGAATTTTTTATGCATTGTGCTTAGTGCATGTGTCATAGAATGTCTAGGCTTTAATTTAATTGTGCAAAGTTGATCAAATTGCCTTGTTTTGGCCATGTAATGCAAGGGAGAATCTGAAATTTCAGATTCAATTTAGTATATTTTGGATTATAATAAGTGTAGGTTTATAATAGTTTATTGGTTAGTTGAGTGTGATAGAATATTTTATTAGTTAGTGGATTTTGTAGAGAATTTGAATTAGGAATATAATATTGGTTAGTGGATTGTGTAGGATTATTTTATTGTCTTGTGCTTTGTGTAGGATTCTTTATTGATTAGCGTGCGGGTACGCTTTCCTAAGTCTAGGGCACACACTATAAGACACGCATAGAAATCAATACGGGTCACGAATCACGAGGTAGATACGAACTACGAGGTAAGGCACGTACTTCAAGATAAATATACGGATTTCAATGCAAATGCACGTAACCCTAGGTGAATGCACATAAACCAATGCAAGGCACATAATTTAATGCAATGCACGTAAATCGAGGTACGACTCTTAAACCTAGGTTAAGACACGCAATTCAAGGTCAAGGTACACGAAACGAGGTAACGCACGCAATTCAAAGTCAGGGCACGTAAGTCGAGGATTAGGGTGCATAATTCTAGGTCAAGACTCGAATGATGAAGCATACACGAAAACCAATACAAGGCACGTAAATCGAGGTAACACACGTTATTCGGGGTCGGGCCTTACTCTATCTGTGGGGTAACAAGTTCGAGGTGTTTACTGATCACAAGAGCTTGAAATACTTGTTCTCCCAAAAAGAGTTGAATATGAGGCAAAGGCGATGGATGGAGCTTTTGGATGATTATAATTGCACAATCAATTATGTGCTCGGTAAAGCAAATGTAGTTGCAGATGCCTTAAGTAGGAAGGCGAGCATGGCAAAACTGGAAGTCAAGGTGTAGGAGTTGTTGGATGAAGCATTTTTGTGGAAACCACAATTGACTCGGAAAGGGTTACTTTTCGCCACTACACAAGTTCAATCGACCTTGTTGTCTGAATTACGAGAGGCTCAACAGAAGGACCAACAATTCCAGAAGATTAAAGAAAGCAACACAAATTTCAAGTTTCATGATGATGGTATTTGGAGGTTTAGGAATCGGATTTGTGTTCCTAATGAACCAGAGTTGAAAAAGAAGATTCTTGAAGAAGCCCATAATTCAAGATACACTATTCACCCCGGCGGAACAAAGATGTACCGGGATTTGAAGCAACACTATTGGTGGAATAACATGAAAAGAGAGATCGCGGAGTTTGTGGCACGGTGTTTGACTTGCCAGAGAGTCAAAGCGGAACATCAACGACCAGCAGGTTTACTTCAACCGTTGGAGATTCCTCAATGGAAATGGGAACATATAACTATGGACTTTGTTATGGACCTGCCCAGGTCACAAAAGGGTCATGACGCCGTTTGGGTCATAGTGGATAGATTGACTAAGTCAGCGCACTTCTTACCGATGAACAAGGAGAATAGTCCTGAGAAATTGGGAGATATGTATGTGGCGAAGATTGTAAGATTGCACGGGATGCCTGTGAGTATTGTATCGGATAGGGATCCTCGTTTTACTTCATGATTTTGGAAGAGATTGCAAGAAGTTTTGGGAACAAGTTGAGTTTCAGCACGGCTTATCACCGTCAGACTGATGGACAATCGGAGAGAACTATTTAGATTCTGGAGGATATGCTGAGGGCGTGTGTTTTAGACTTCGGGAAAGGTTGGGAGAAATATCTGTCTCTAGCGGAGTTCGCTTATAATAAAAGTTAACAGGCCACTATCGGGATGGCCCCATTTGAGGCGTTGTATGGATGTAAATGTCGATCCCTAATTTATTGGGATCAAGTAGGTAAGACGAAGATTTTTGACCCGACCCTTCTACCTGAACTTATGAAGACTGTTGATAATATCCATCTCATTCGGAAACGGATGCTTACCGCCCAAAGCAGGCAGAAAAGTTATCCAGACCGACGGAGATGGAGCCTAGAGTTTAAGGTTGGCAACAAGGTGTTCTTGAAGATATCACCCCGGAGGGGACTAATTAAACTCGGCAAGGGTGGAAAGTTGAGCTCGAGATTTGTAGGACCATTTGAGATAATTGAGAAGGTTGGTAAATTGGTGTATCGCCTAGCATTACCCCAAAACCTCTCCAATATTCACGACGTCTTTCATGTTTCGATGCTGCGGAAGTATCATCCTGATCCATCGCATATCTTGGAGCCAGAGCCATTGCAGCTTCGGGAGAACTTGTCCTATGAGGAGAAGCCCATTCGGATCCTAGACCATCAAGATCGGGAATTACGCAGCAAATCTATACCGATGGTGAAAGTGTTGTGGGATCATCATGGAGTTGAAGAAGCAACGTGGGAAAGGCGAGACCAGATGGAGCAACAGTATCCAGATTTATTTCAAAGGTAATATTGAATTTCGGGATGAAATTCTTTTAAGGAGGGGAAGATGTGAGGCCCGACCTCGATTTGCATGCGATACATCATTTTATGTGCCCTAACCTAGATTTGCGTGCTTTGACCTAGGTTTAAGAATTGTGTTTCGTTTTATGTGCCTTGCATTGAATTATGTGCATTCATTTAGGGTTGCGTGCATTTACTTGGAAAATGTGCATTCGTCTCGTAGTTCATGCCCTACCTCGTAGTGCATGCCCTAAACGTAGGAAAGTGTGCCCTCACGCTAATCAAGAAAGCATCTTGCACGAAGCACTAGGTCATTAATTAATCCTACAAATCCCACTAACTAATATTAAATTACTAATTCAACCCACAAGAAGACAAAATCTCACAAAAAGCTAGACATTCCTTATTCTTTATTCCTTATTCTTTTGCACTTTCCAAACACACAATTAAATAATGCTCAAAAGATGACAAAAATTCAGATTTTTGCAATGCCTTGGCCGACCACCTTGTGTGCTTTTGTGATTGCTTGCACAATTCAAATTGAACCCAAATATTCTATGACAATTCTATGACACAAATGCATAAAAAAAATAACCCAAAACCCTACCCAATGCACCCATATTCTCGACCCATTCTTTTGCCATGCTAGGTATTTCAAAAACCATGCTTCTTGAAGACACAAATCTGAATTTGCAAAGCTCAAGGCCAACATATGCTTCAAACCTTGCAAAAGCTCTTATTTTTCTTTCATTTCCTCTCATTCTTCTCTCTCCCTCTCATCTTTCTCTCTCTCTCTCGGCATTGGCTGAGTTTCTACACTCCTTAGCTTATCTTCATCACTCCATGGTTCATCAAGGCATGCAAGAAGCTAGGGAGCTCGACTAAGCAAGCTAGGTTGCAAGAAACACACATGCAAGCTCTTTGAATCTCCATTTCAGCTTAGGTGAGTTTGCTAGCTTCCATTTCTTTTCTTCTTGTTCTAACCACATGCACCTACTAAGAACTTGGTTACTAAGCTAGGAAATTTGAGAAAAACCGAGTGGTGTCTCGGCTAAGCAAGGAAAAAGGTCAACATTGTGCTTCACCAAGAGTCTTGTGCATCTTCTTGTTGTTTTGCTAAGGTGAGGGCTAAAACTTCTTGAAAATCTTTCAAAAACCCACATGCATGCCCTTAAATGTCTATCTTTACTTCTGTACTTGAGATATATGTGTGTTCATGAGCTTTTATAAACATGCATGGCAAGATATTTGGCTAAAATGTGATGTTGGATGAAATCGTGTATGGGACAGTTTTCTGCCTTGTTGGTGCGATGTGATTTTGGTTAGGTCAATGATGTTGAAAATGCGTGAAAATTGGCAGGTAACTATATTTTCCAGTTCTGAACATTTTTCAAAGAAATATGCCAAAGCTAATTTTGACTCTGAGGTCCTCAAACTGGCAAATTATTAAAATGTGTCCAAATCCGGAAAGTCTGGAAAAATGAAGCAGGTTTTGGCAGATTCACTTACCTTGTAGAACGAACCCGTTTTGACTTAGTAAATGACATAAAAAATGCATGATATTTGGTGTGCTACTATATTTTTCAGTTATGGACATTTTTTTCAGAAATGGACTAAGGCTAAATCTGACCCTAAGGCCCTCAAAAACGACAAGTATTGAAATGTGTGCAAATCTGGACAGTTTTGTGCAGTCTCACTGTTTTGGCTATAACTATTGAACCCGAACTCCAAATGATGCGAGGTTTGTTTCTGAATTTAGTTCACTTCTTAATATTTAATTTGACATCTTATTCACTGGAATTGGAGGTTGTTTTCTTGTCTTAATGATTATGAGAAAACAGTCCATTGCAGTGAGGGTTTCACTTAGTGATATGCTTAGAAAAATTATTATAGCTTCTCTCGTTGTATTAAATGCTTGGGATTGTGGCATTGGGATGTTGTGTGGACTGTTTTGAATACTTGAGGGTGTTTGAATTAATCAATGCATGGCTTGAGTTTGATTTTGAGATGACTTGCGGCTTAATCGCACGGGTAAGCACGAACTGAAACCCTAATGACTAGGTAAATTCACTAAGTGTTGATCCTATGAATATCGTGTTTAATTATATGTTTAGTAGGCTGCCCGTAGTTGCCCTTGTAGCCCTAAATGTGATTTTGATGATTACATGTTGACAAGTAAGCCTTTCTTGCACCCGGACCCATGTAGATGTCGTTGCATGTTGAATAATCTTATTATTTGATTATGTGAACTTCGAAATGAGTTATATGACTTGATTTACATGCGTTATATGGCTGCCCATTTAATGTTCATATAAATCCATGTGCCTTTCAAGTGAAATTACTTGTTATATCGTGCCTCGCTTGTTTTCTTGTCAATGTGCAATCTTATGACTGGTCGGAGGCAACCTACTTTGTTGTCCTCCTAATGTGATATATTACATGTCATAAATGTGCATTGCATACAAGGTTGCAACCTTTCATTATGGCATGCTAGCGTTCACGCACACTGGGCGGCATCGGGCTTGCCAGTGCAACCGTGACTACCATTGTCCAATTTCCTCTCTCACTTGGGGGCTAGACTTCCTCGGAGAGTTGGGTCGTAGGATTTCGGGGTACATCCGGAGTACACCCATTTGGCGTGATAAGGGGATGATTTGAAGTCGGCCGCAACAACTGATACTAACATGAACTGAGAGCAAAAGCTCACCGTATCCTTTTCACTATGTGTATAAGTACTCTCGCTTGGTTCCTAGAGGACCTCGGGGAGGAAAGACGGGTAATTGTATTCTTTTACTTTTATATCATGTTATGTACTTACTTGTGATATATTCATGCTTGCAAAAAGGGTTTTCATAAGTTGAACTGGAAAATGAGTTTCAAAACCTATTTCTCGTTCCCCCTCACTGAGTTCATAAGGACTCACCCTCTTTTATCATCTCAGGTGAAGAAGATCAAGAACAGGTACCGGAGGACGACGTGCCTAACGATGATTCCTTGGAATGATTACCTGTCCTATGTGCTTTGCTTGATTATTGCCATTGTGAACACTATGCTGCTTGAAGACTTTCTTTTCATGTTGCTTGATGTTTGTAATGTAAAAGACCCCAATTGTAATTTGGGGTCTAATTTTGGCTTGTACTGATAATAACTAGACAAATACTACTATGGTCATTTTGCTATCGTTATTGGTTAGTATCTATCATAGGATTATGAAGTATCAGGTAAGGACTAAGCAAAATGAACCTATACAATCTTAAGCAGGTACCCATTGTTAAGCTAAGATCAACAGGTACTTTTGTAACGAGGATTCACAAACAAACGAGACATAGTATCATGCTAGGTTATTAATCAAGCGAGACATCGAGATAACTAGTAGGCATCTTAATTGATGGTAAATAGTAATCTTAGTTGGAAATGAAATTTGAGGCGTTTAGAGAACTAGGTCAAACTAAAGAGCACAATTATAGCCGTTATGCTGCCGGTTTTCCGGAAAAATTGTGGAGTCTAGGCTAAACGTTAAGAGTTAAACTTTCATGAACAACTAAGTACGAGACATGACTTGAATGTTTAGATCACACCCTAGTCTAACCTTTATAGGCTGGGTTGGGTTGTGACAAGTTACGCAAAGCAGAGCTTACCGTTGGAAAGCTCTCCAAGAGCTCTACGACAGGGTCAGCAAGCCTGCTCTTCTGCGCCTTTTTTCGGAGACCAAAATCTAACATTTTCATTAGTTTCGGGACACTTTTCTTCTTTTGCGCTGTTTTTCCATCCCGGATCGTACGTCGTGAGCAGCGAAAAGGACGACAACCTAATCCATCACATTTCTATTACCGAATCCCGCGGGACCTTGGGCAATACAACTTCACTTCACGTAGAGGCTGGGCCCTCAAACCGAGGGCGTGGGGCTTGGGAGCAGGTCTTCGTCACTCCGGTGCCCATAACTTTTTATCCCTAAAGAGTTACGCGGCGCACAACATACCGTTGGAAAGCTCTCTGAGAGCCGTACGATGGGAGCAGCAACACTGCGCGGCTGTGCCTGTTTTCGAAGCCCAAATTTGAATGTTTTCATCAGTTTCATGACATTTTTCTTCTTTTGCAATGTTTTTCCGTCCCGGATCGTACGTCGTGAGCAGCGAAAATGACGACAACCTAATCCATCACATTTCTATTAGCGAATCCGACGGTACTTTGGGCAAGAAAACTTCGCTTCATGTAGAGGCTGGGCCCGCAAACTGAGGGCGTGGGGCTTGGGACCAGGTCACCATCACTCCAGTGCCCATAACTTTTGATCCGTAAGGAGTTACACAGAGCACAGCATACCGTTGGAAAGCTCTCCGAGAGCTTTATGACAGGAATAGGAAGTGTGCTTAGCTGCGCCTATTTTCAGAGCCTAAAATCGAACGTTTTCATCAGTTTCGGGACACTTTTCTTCTTTTACGCTATTTTTCCGTCCCGGATCGTACGTCGTGAGCCGCGAAAAGGACGACAACCTAATCCATCACATTTCTATTGCCAAATCCCATGGCACCTTGGGCAAGACAACTTTGCTTAACATAGAGGTTGGGCCTGCAAACCGAGGGCGTGGGGCTCGGGACCAGGTCTCCGTCGCTCCGGTGCCCATAACTTTTGATCCGGAAAGAGTTATGCGGCGCACATCATACCGTTGGAAAGCTCTCCGAGAGCTCTACGACAAAGGTAGCAAGCCTACTCGGTTGCGCCTTTGTTCAGTGCCCAAAATCAAACGTTTTCATCAGTTTCGGGATACTTTTCTTCTTTTGCGCTATTTTTTCGTCCTGGATCGTACCTCGTGAGCCGCGAAAAGGACGACATCCTAATCCATCACATTTCTATTACCGAATCCCATAGCACATTGGGCAAGACAACTTCACTTCACGTAGTGTCTGCGCTCACAAATCGAAGGCGTAGGGCTTAGGACCCGGTCTCCGTCACTCCGGTGCCCATAACTTTTTATCCATAAGGCGTTACGCGGCGCACAACATACCATTGGAAAGCTCCCTGAGAGCTCTACGACGAGGGCAGCAAGACTGCATGGATGCTGTGAGGCCCGACATTGATTTGCATGCGATACCTCATTTCGTGTACCCTAATATAGATTTGCGCGCCTTGACCTAGGTTTAAGAATTGTGTTCATTTTGTGTGCCATGCATTGAATTACGTGCATTCGTTTAGGGTTGCATGCATTTACTAGAAAAATGTGTATTTGTCTCGTAGTTCGTGTCCTACCTCGTAGTTTGTGCTCTAGACTTAGGAAAGCGTGCCCTCACGCTAATCAAGAAAACATCTTGCACGAAGCACTAGGTCATTAATTAATCCTACAAAATCCACTAACTATTATTAAATTACTAATTCAACCCACTAGAAGACAAAATCTCACAAAAAGCTAGACATTCCTTATTCTTTATTCCTTATTCTTTTTGCACTTTCAACACACAATTAAATAATGCTCAAAAGATGACACAAAATCAGATTTTTTATAGCCTTGGCCGACCACCACATGAGTTTTGTGCTTGCTTGCTCAATTCAATTTAATTATAGACAACTTATGACAACTCTATGACACAAATGCATAAAAAAATTATCTAAAAAACCTTTGCAAAAGCTTCCAATTCTCGACCAACTATTCATTGCCCATGCTAGGAATTTCAAAATACATATTGAAGACACAAAAAAGCTGATTTTTTGCTGCCCAAGGCCGAATATGCTTCATCAATTGCAAGGCTTCTATTTTTTTTTTTCATTTCTCTCATTTTCCTCTCACATTTCTCTCTCTCCCTCTCATTCTTCTCTCTCTCTCTCGGCCTTGGCTGAGTTCCTTCACCTCATAGCTCATCTTCATCACACCATAGTTAATCAAGACAAGCAACAAGCAAAGAAACTCGCCCAAGCTAGCTAGGATGCAGGAATCACACATGCAAGCTTTTTGAACAACCATTTCGACCTTGGTGAGTTTGCTAGCTTCCATTTATTTTCTTCTTGTTCTAACCACATGCATCTACTAAGAACTTGGTCACTAAGCTAGGAAAAATATAGAGAAATTGGGTGGTGTCTTGGCTAAGCAAGGAAGAAGAAGAAATTTGTGCTTCATCAAGTTTTGTGCATCTTCTTGTTGATTTGCTAAGGTGAGGGCTCAAACTTCTTGAAAATCCTTCAAAAATCCACATGCATGCTCTTAAATGTATGTCTTTGCTTCTGTACTTGAGTTATATGTGTGTTCATAAGCTTTTACAACCATGCATGGCAAGATTTTGGCTTGAAGATAATGATAGATGAAATCGGGTTTGGTGACAGCTCTCTGTCTTGTTGTTGCGAGGTGAGTTTGGCTAGGAAAATGATGTTTAAAATGCATGAAAATTGGTAGGTAACTATTTTTTCCAGTTTTGAACAGTTTTCACAGAAATAGGCCAAAGCTAATGTTGACTCTAAGGTCCTCAAAATGACAAATCATTAAAATGTATCCAAATCTGGAAGTCTGGAAAAATGAAGCAGGTTTTGGCAGATGCACAGACCTTGTGGAATGAACCAGTTTTGACTTAGTAAATGATGTCCAAAATGCATGAAATTTGGTGTGCTTCTAGGTTTTTCAGTTATGGAAATTTTTGTCATAAATGGACTAAGGCTAAATCGGACCCTAAGGACCTCAAAAACGACAATTATCGAAATGTGTGCAAATCTGGACAGTTTTGTGCAATCCCACTGTTTGGGCTATTACTATTGACCTCGAACTTCAAATGATGCAAGGTTTGTTTCTGATTTTATTTCAGTTCTTAAGCTTTAATTTGACATCTTATTCACTAGAATTGGAGATTTTTTGCTTGTCTTAATGATTGTGAGAAAACAGCCTATTGCAGTAAGGGTTTCACTTAGTGTTATGCTTAGAAAAATTGTTGTAACTTCTCTTGTTGAATTAATGCTTGGGATTGTGGCTTTGGGATGTTGTGTGGACTGTTTTGAATACTTGGGGATGTTTGAATTAATTGATGTATGGCTTGAGATTGACTTTGAGTTGACTTGGGGCTTAATCGCACAGGTAAGCACGAAATGGAAACCCTAGTGACTAGGCGAACTTGCTAAGTGTTGATCCTTTGAATATCGAGTGTAAATATATGTTTAGTAGGCTGCCCGTAGTTGCCTTATAGCCCTAAATGTGATTTTGATTTGTTTCATGTTGATAAATAGGCCTTTCTTGCATCCGAACCACGTAGATTGTTGTTGCATGTTGAATAACCTATTATTTGATTATGTGGACGTTGAAATGAGTTATATGACCTGATTTACATGCATTACATGTGGCTGCCCGTTTAATGTTCATATAATTCCATATGCTTTTCAAGTGAAATTACTTGTCTATTCGTGCCTCGTTTGTTTACTTGTCAATGTGCAATCTTATGACTGTCCGGAGGCAACCTACTTTGTTATCCTCCTAATGTGATATATTAAATGTCATAAATGTGCATTGCATACAAGGTTGCAACCTTTCTTTCTGGCATGGTAGCGTTCACGCACACCGGGCGGTATCGGGCTTGCCGGTGCAACCGTGACTACCATTGTCCAATTCCCTCTCTCGCTTGGGGGCTAGACTTCCTCGGAGAGTTGGGTCGTAAGATTTCAGGGTACATCCAGAGTACACCCACTTGGCGTGTTAAGGGGATGATTTGAAGTCGGCCGCAACAACTGAGAGCAAAATATCACCGTATCCTTTTTCTATATGTATAAATACTCTCGCTTGGTTCCTAGAGGACCTCGGGGAGGAAAGACTAGTAATTGTGTTCCTTTACTTTATATTATTGTTATATACTTAATTGTGTTATATTCATGCTTGCAAAAAGGATTTTCATAAGTTGAACCGGAAAATGAGTTTCAAAACCTATTTCTCGTTCCCCCTCGCTGGGTTCATAAGGACTCACCCTCTTTTATCATCTCAGGTGAAGAAGATCAAGAACAAGTACCTGAGGACGATGTGCCTAACGATGATTCCTTGGAGTGATTGCCTATCCTATGTGTTTTGCGTGATTATGGCTATTTGCGAACACTATGCTACTTGAAGACCATTTCTTTTTATGTTGTTCAATGTTTGTAATGTAAAAGACCCCCGTTGTAATTTGGGGTCTAATTTTGGTTTGTAGTGATATTAACTAGACAGACACCAGACACTACTATGATCGTTTTGCTATTATTACTACTAGTATCTATCATAGGATTATGACGTAACAGATAAGGACTAAGTAAACGAACCTATCCAATCTTAAGCAGGTACTCGCTATTAAGCTAAGATCAACAAGTACTTTATGACGAGGATTAACAAACAAACGAGACATAGTATCATGCTAGGTTATTAATCAAACGTGACATATAGTTAGTAGGCGTTTCAATTGATGGTAAATAATAATCCTAGTTGGAAATGAAATTGAGATTGGAAAATTTGAGGCGTTTAGAGGATTAGGTTGAACCAAGAGCCCAATTACAGCCGTTATGCTGGCGGTTTTTCAAAAAATTTTGGAGTTTAGGCTAAACATTAAGTGTTAAATTTTCATGATCGATTAAGTAGGAGACGAGACTTGAATGTTTAGATCACACCCTAATCTAACCTTATAGGCCGGGTTGGGGCCTGACAGATGCGCCTATTTTTCGAGCACAAAATTGAATATTTTCATCAGTTTCGAGACACTTTTCTCCTTTTGCACTGTTTTTCCGTCCCGGAAGGTATGTTATGAGCCGCGAAAAGGATGACACCTTGGGCAAGAAAACTTCGCTTCACGTAGAGGCTGGGCACACAAACCAAGTGCGTGGGGCTTGGGACCAGGTCTCCGTCGCTCCAGTGCCCATAACTTTTGATCCGATAAGAGTTACGCGACGCACAGCATACCATTGGAAAGCTCTTCGAGAGATCTACGACGAGGGCAGCAGGCTTGCTCGGCTATGCCTATTTTTAGAGCCCAAAATCGAATATTTTCATCAGTTTTGGGACACTTTTCTTCTTTTGCGCTATTTTTCCGTCCCAGATCGTACGTCGTGATCCGCGAAAAGGACGACAACCTAATCCATCACATTTCTATTACCAAATCCCGCTGCACCTTGGGCAAGACAACTTCGCTTCACGTAAAGGCTGGGCCCACAAACCGAGGGCATGGGGCTTGGGGACCAGGTCTCTGTCGCTCAGGTGCACATAACTTTTGATCCAGAAAGAGTTACGCGGTGCATAGCATACCGTTGGAAAGCTTTCCGAGAGCTCTACGACAAGGGAAGCAAGCCTGCTAGGCTGCGCTTATTTTCAGAGCACAAAATGGAACGTTTTCATCAGTTTTAGGATACTTTTCTTTTTTTACGCTATTTTTCTTTCCCGGATCATACGTAGTGAGCCACAAAAAGGACAGCAACCTAGTCCATCACATTTCTATTACCGAATCCCATGGCACCTTGGGCAAGACAACTTCGCTTCACGTAGAGGCTGGGCCCACAAATCGAGTGTGTGGGGCTTGGGACCAGGATTCCGTCACTCCGATGCTCATAACTTTTGATCCGTAAGGAGTCACGCGACGCACAGTATACTGTTGGAAAGCTCTCAAGAGCTCTACGATAGGGGCAGCAAGACTGGGCGACTGCACCTATTTTTGGTGCCCAAAATTGAACGTTTTCAAGAGTTTCGGGGCACTTTTCTTCTTTTGCGCTGTTTTTCCATCTCAGATCGTACGTCGTGAGCCGCGAAAAGGACGACAACCTAATCATCACATTTCTATTACCGAATCCCACGACACCTAGGGCAAGACAATTTTACTTCACGTAGAGGCTGGGCCCGCAAACCGAGGGTGTGGGGCTTGGGACCAGGTCTCCGTCGCTCCGGTGCCCATAACTTTTGATCCCGAAAGAGTTACGCCGCGCACAGCATACCGTTGGAAAGCTCTCTGGGAGCTCTACGACAGGGGCAGCAAGCTTGCTCCTACGCCTATTTTTGTGGCCCAAAATCGAATGTTTTCATCAGTTTCGTGACACTTTTCTTCTTTTGTGCTATTTTTTCGTCCCGGATCGTACGTCGTGAGCCGCAAAAAGGACGACAACCTAATCCATCACATTTCTATTACCGAATCCCATGGCACCTTAGGCAAGACAACTTCGCTTCACGTAGAGGCTGGGCCCCCAAACCGTGGGCGTGGGGCTTGGGACCAGGTCTTTGTCGCTCCGGTGCCAATAACATTTGATCCGAAAATAGTTATGTGGCGCACAGCGTACCGTTGGAAAACTCCCTGAGAGCTCTACGATGAGGGCAGCAAGATTCCACGGTTGCGCCTATTTTTCGAGCCCAAAATTGAATGTTTTTATCAGTTTCAGGACACTTTTCTTCTTTTGCGATGTTTTTTCGTCCTGGATCGTACGTCGTGAGCTGCAAAAAGGACGATAACCTAATCCATCACATTTCTATTACCGAATGCTACGGTACCTTGGGCAAGAACACTTCGCTTCACGTAGAGGATGGGCCCATAAACCAGGGGCGTAGGGCTTGGGGCCAGGTCTCCATCGCTCCGGTGCCCATACCTTTTGATCCGGTAAGAGTTACGCTGCGTACAGCATACCATTGGAAACCTCTCCGAGAGCTCTACGACGAAGGCAACATTCTTGCTTGGCTGCGCCTGTTTTCAGAGCCCAAAATCAAATGTTTTCATCAGTTTCGGGACACTTTTCTTCTTTTGCATTGTTTTTCCGTCCCGTATTGTACAACGTGAGCCGCGAAAAGGACGACAACCTAATCCATCACATTTCTATTACCGAATCCCACTCCACCTTGAGCAAGACAACTTCGCTTCACGTAGAGGCTGGGCCCGCAAACCGAGGGTGTGGGGCTTAGGACCAGGTCTCCGTCGCTCCGGTGCCCATAACTTTTGATCCCGAAAGAGTTACGCCGCGCACAGCATACCGTTGGAAAGCTCTCTGGGAGCTCTACGACAGGGGCAGCAAGCTTGCTCCTGCGCCTATTTTTGTGGTCCAAAATCGAATGTTTTCATCAGTTTCGTGACACTTTTCTTCTTTTGCGCTGTTTTTTCGTCCCGGATCGTACGTCGTGAGCCGCAAAAAGGACGACAACCTAATCCATCACATTTCTATTATCGAATCCCATGGCACCTTAGGCAAGACAACTTCGCTTCATGTAGAGGCTGGGCCCACAAACCGAGGGCGTGGGGCTTAGGATCAGGTCTCTGTTGCTCCGGTGCCCATAACTTTTAATCCGGAAGGAGTTAAGCGGTGCACAGCATACCGTTGAAAAGCTCTCCTAGAGCTCTGTGACGAGGGAAGCAAGCTTGCTCGTCTGCGCCTATTTTCAGAGCCCAAAATAGAACGTTTTCATCTATTTCGGGATACTTTTATTCTTTTGCGATGTTTTTCCGTCCCGGATCGTACGTCGTGAGCCGCTAAAAGGAAGACAACCTAATCCATCACATTTCTATTACCGAATTCCATGGCACCTTGGGTAAGACAACTTCGCTTCACGTAGAGGCTGGGCCCGCAAACCTAGTGTGTAGGGCTTGGGACCAGGCCTCCGTCACTCCGGAGCCCATAACGTTTGATCTGTAAGGAGTCACGCGGTGCACAGCATACCGTTGGAAAGCTCTCCGAGAGCTCTACGATGGGGGTAGCAAGACTGTGCGGCTGTGCCTATTTTCGGTGTCCAAAATAGAACGTTTTCAACAGTTTCGGCACACTTTTTTTCTTTTGTGCTGTTTTTCCATCCCGGATCGTACATCATGAGCCGCGAAAAGGACGACAACCTAATCCATCACATTTCTATTATCGAATGCCACTGCACCTTGGGCAAGAAAATTTCGCTTCACGTAGAGGCTGGGCCCGCAAACCGACGGCGTGGGGCTTGGGACCTGGTCTCCGTCGCTCTGGTGCCTATAACTTTTGATCCGGAAAGAGTTACGCGGCGCACAACATACCGTTGGAAAGCTCTCCAAGAGCTCTACGACGGGGGTAGCAAGCCTGCTCTTGTGCCTATTTTTGTAGCCCAAAATCGAATGATTTCATCAGTTTCGTGACACTACTCTTCTTTGGCGTTGTTTTTTCATCCCGGATCGTACGTCGTGAGCCACGAAAAGAATGACAACTTAATCCATCACATTTCTATTACCGAATCCCACCGTACCTTGGGCAAGACAACTTCGCTTCATGTAAAGGCTGGGCCCGCAAACCGAGGGTGTGGGGCTTGGGACCAGGTCTCCGACGCTCCAGTGCCCATAACTTTTGATCCGGAAAGAGTTACACGGCTCACAGCATACAATTGGAAAGCTCTCTGAGAGCTCTATAATGAAGGCAACAAGCTTGCTTGGCTGCACCTGTTTTTGAAGCCCAAAATTGAATGTTTTCATCGATTTCGGGACACTTTTCTTCTTTTGCGCTATGTTTTCGTCCCGGATCGTACGTCATGAGCCGCGAAAAGGACGACAACCTAATCCATGACATTTCTATTGCCGAATCCCATGACACCTTGGGCAAGACAACTTCGCTTAACATAGAGGCTGGGGGCGCAAACCGAAGGCGTGGGGCTCGGGACCAGGTCTCCGTCACTCCGGTGCCCATAACTTTTGATCCGGAAAGAGTTACGCAGTGCATATCATACCGTTGGAAAGCTCTCCGAGACCTCTATGACGAGGGTAGCTAGTCTGCTCAGCTGCGCCTGTGTTAGGAGCCCAAAATTGAATGTTTTCATCAGTTTCAGGATAATTTTCTTCTTTTACGCTGGTTTTTTGTCACGGATTGTACATCGTGAGCCACAAAAAGGACGACAACCTCATCCATCACATTTCTATTAATGAATCCCACGGCACCATGGGCAAGACAACTTCGCTTCACGTAGAGTCTGGGCCCACAAATCGGGGGCGTGGGGCTTGGGACCAGGTCTCCGTCGCTCCGGTGCCCATAACTTTTTATCTGTAAGGCGTTACGCGGCGCACAGCATACCGTTGGAAAGTTTCTCGAGAGCTCTACGACGAGGGTAGCAAGAATGCACTGCTGCGCCTATTTTTGGATCCCAAAATCGAACATTTTCGTCTGTTTCGGGACACTTTTCTTCTTTTGCGCTGCTTTTTCGTCCCGAATCGTACATCGTGAGACGCGAGAAAGACGACAACCTAATCCATCACATTTCTATTACCGAATCTCACTCTACCTTGAGGAAGACTACTTCGCTTCACGTAAAGGCTAGGCCCATAAACCGAGGGCGTGGGGCTTGGGACCAGGTCTCCGTCTCTCCGGTGCCCAGAACTTTTGATCCGAAAAGAGTTACGCGGTGCACAGCATACCTTTAGAAAGCTCTCTGAGAGTTTTACGACGAGGGAAGCAAGTACGCTCGGCTGCGCCTATTTTTGGAGCCGAAAATGGAACGTTTTCATCACTTTTGAGACACTTTTCTTCTTTTGTGCTTTTTTTTCTGTCCCGGATCGTACGTCATGGGCCGCGAAAAGGACGATAACCTAATCTATCACATTTCTATTACCGAATCCCACGGCACCTAAGGCAAGACAACTTTGCTTCACGAAGAGGCTGGGCCCGCAAACCGAGGGTGTAGGGCTTATAACCAGGTCTCCGTCACTCCGGTGTCCATAACTTTTGATTCGTAAGGAGTTACGTAGCGCACAGCATACCGTTAGAAAGCTCTCCGAGAGCTCTACGACAAGGGAAGCAAGTACGCTCGGCTGCGCCTATTTTCGGAGCCCAAAATGGAACATTTTCATCGATTTTGGGATACTTTTCCTCTTTTGTGTTATTTTTCCGTCCCGGATCGTACGTCGTGAGCCGCGAAAAGGACGACAACCTAATCCATCACATTTCTATTACCGAATCCCATGGTACCTTGGGCAAGACAACTTTTCTTCACGAAGAGTCTGGGCCAGCAAATCGAGGGCGTGGGGCTTAGGACCAGGTCTCCGTCAATCTGGTGCCCATAACTTTTTATCTGTAAGGCGTTACACGGCGCATAGCATACCGTTGGAAAGCTCCCTGAGAGCTCTACGATGAGGATAACAAGACTGCACGGCTGCACCTATTTTTTGAGCCAAAAATTAAATGTTTTCTTCAGTTTTGGGACACTTTTCTTCTTTTGCGCTATTTTTCCATCCTGGATCGTATGTCGTGAGCTGCGAAAAGGATGACAACCTAATCCATCACATTTTTCTTACTAAATCCCACGACACCTTGGGAAAGAAAACTTCGCTTCACGTAGTGGTTGGGCCCACAAATCGAGGGCATGAGGCTCGGGACCAGGTCTCTGTCGCACTAATGCCTATAACTTTTGATCCGGTAAGAGTTACGCGGGGCACAACATACCGTTGGAAAGCTCGTCGAGAGCTCTACAACTAGGGCTGCAAGCCTGCTCCGTTGTGCCTGTTTTCATAGCCAAAAATCGAATGTTTTCATCAGTTTCGGGACACTTTTCTTCTTTTACGCTGTTTTTTCGTCCCGGATCGTATGTCGTGAGCCGCTAAAATGACGACAACCTAATCAATCACATTTTTATTACCGAATCCCACTGCACCTTGGGCAAGACAACTTCGCTTCAAGTAGAGGCTGGGACCACAAACCAAGGGCGTGGGGCTTGGGACCAGGTCTCCGTCACTCCGGTGCCCATAACTTTTGATCCAGAAAGAGTTACGCAGTGCACAGCATACCGTTGGAAAGCTCCCCCAGAGCTCTACTATGAGGGCAGCAAAACGGCACGGCTGCGCTTGTTTTCGGCATCCAAAATTGAATATTTTCGTCAGTTTCGGGACACTTTTCTTCTTTTGCGATGTTTTTCCTTCCCGGATCGTACGTCGTGAGCCGCGAAAAGGACGACAACCTAATCCATCACATTTCTATTACTGAATCCCACGACACCTTGGGCAAGACAACTTCGCTTCACGTAGAGGCTGGGCCCGCAAACCGAGGGCGTTAGGTTTGGGACTAAGTCTCCGTCACTCCAATGCCCATAACTTTTGATCCATAAAGAGTTATGCAGCACACAGCATACCGTTAGAAAGCTCTCCGAGAGCTCTACGACAAGGGACAAGGGTAGCAAGCCTGCTCGGTTGTACCTTTGTTCGGTGCCCAAATTCGAATGTTTTCATCAGTTTCGGGATATTTTTCTTCTTTTGCGCTATTTTTTCGTCCTGGATCGTACCTCGTGAGTCGCGAAAAGGACGACAACCTAATCCATCATATTTCCATTACCGAATCCCACATCACGTTGGGCAAGACAACTTCGCTTCACGTAGAGTCTGGGCTCACAAATCGAGGGCGTGGGGCTTAGGATCCGCTCTCCATCACTCCGGTTCCCATAACTTTTTATCCGTAAGGCGTTACACGGCGCACAACATACCATTGGAAAGCTCCCCGAGAGCTCTACGATGAGGGCAGCAAGACTGCATGGATGCGCCTATTTTCCGAGCCCAAAATTGAATATTTTCGTCAGTTTCGGGACACTTTTCTCCTTTTGCGCTATTTTTCCGTCCCGGATCGTATGTCGTGAGCCTCAAAAAGGACAACAACCTAATCCATCAAATTTCTATTACCGAATCCCAAGCCACCTTGGGTAAGAAAATTTTGCTTCACGTAGAGGCTGGGCCAACAAACCGAGTACGTGGGGCTTGGGACCAGGTCTCCGTCGTTACGGTTCCCATAACTTTTGATCCGGTAAGAGTTACGCGGCGCACAGCATACTGTTGGAAAGCTCTCTGAGAAATCTACGACGAGTGAAGCAGGCTTGCTTGGCTATGCCCATTTTCAGTGCCCAAAATCAAACATTTTCATTAGTTTCGGGACACTTTTCTTCTTTTTTGCTATTTTTTCGTCCTGGATCGTACGTCGTGATCCTCGAAAAGGACGACAACCTAATCCATCACATTTCTATTACCGAATCCCACTGCACCTTGCGCAAGACAACTTCGCTTCACGTAAAGGCTGGGCCCACAAACCGAGGGCGTAGGGCTTGGGACCAAGTCTCCGTCGCTCAGGTGTACATAACTTTTGATCCGAAAAGAGTTACGCGGCGCACAGCATACCGTTGGAAAGCTCTTCGAGAGCTCTACGATGAGGGAAGCAAGCCTGCTCGGCTGCGCCTATTTTCAGAGCACAAAATGGAACGTTTTCATCAGTTTTGGGATACTTTTCTTCTTTTACGCTATTTTTCTTTCCCGGATCGTACGTAGTGAGCCGCGAAAAGGACGACAACCTAATCCATCACATTTCTATTACCGAATCCCGTGGCACATTGGGCAAGACAACTTCCCTTCACGTAGAGGCTGGGCCCGCAAATCGAGTGGGTGGGGCTTGGGACCAGGACTCTGTCACTCTAATGCCCATAACTTTTGATCCGTAAGGAGTCACACGACGCACAACATACTGTTGGAAAGCTCTCCGAGCTCTACGATGGGGGTAGCAAGACTGCGCGACTGCGCCTGTTTTTGGGGCCCAAAATCGAACATTTTCAAGAGTTTCAGGGCACTTTTCTTCTTTTGCACAGTTTTTCCATCCCGGATCGTACATCGTGAGCCGCGAAAAGGACGACAACCCAATCCATCACATTTCTATTACCAGATCCCACGACACCTAGGACAAGACAATTTTACTTCACGTAGAGGCTGGGCCCGCATACCGAGGGCGTGGCTCTTGGGACAAGGGTCTCGGTTGCTCCGATCCCCATAACTTTTGATCCTGAAAGAGTTACGCCGCGCACAGCATACCGTTGGAAAGCTCTCTGGGAGCTCTACGACGGGGGCAGCAAGCTTGCTCCTGTGCCTATTTTTGTGGCCCAAAATCGAATGTTTTCATCAGTTTTGTGACACTTTTCTTCTTTTGCTCTATTTTTTCATCCCAGATCGTACGTCGCGAGCTGCAAAAAGGACGACAACCTAATCCATCACATTTCCATTACCGAATCCCAAGGCACCTTAGGCAAGACAACTTCGCTTCACGTAGAGGCTGGGCCCACAAACCAAGGGCGTGGGGCTTGGGACCAGGTCTCTGTCGCTCCGATGCCCATAACATTTGATCCGGGATGAGTTACGCAGTGCACAGGGTACCATTGGAAAACTCCCTGAGAGCTCTACTATGAGGGCAGCAAGACTGCACGGTTGCGCCTATTTTTTCAGCCCAAAATTGAATGTTTTTATCAGTTTTGGGACACTTTTCTTCTTCTGCGCTGTTTTTTCGTCACGGATTGTACGTCGTGAGCTGCGAAAAGGACAAAAACCTAATCCATCACATTTCTATTACCGAATCCCACGGCACCTTGGGCAAGAACACATCGCTTCACGTAGAGGCTGGGCCCATAAACCGAGGGCGTGGGGCTTAGGGCCACGTCTCCGTCGCTCCGGTGCCAATACCTTTTGATCCAGTAAGAGTTACGCGGCGTACATACCATTGGAAACCTCTCCGAGAGCTCTACGATGAAGGTAGCATTCTTGCTTGGCTGCTTCTGTTTTCAGAGCCCAAAATCAAATGTTTTCATCAGTTTCGGGACACTTTTATTCTTTTGCACTGTTTTTCCATCCCGCATCGTACGACGTGAGCCGCGAAAAGGACGACAACCTAATCCATCACATTTCTATTACTGAATACCACTGCACCTTGAGCAAGACAACTTCGCTTCACGTAAAGGCTAGGCCCACAAACCGAGGGCGTGGGGCTTGGGACTAGGTCTCCGTCGCTCCGGTGCCCATAACTTTTGATCCGGAAAGAGTTAAGCGGTGCACAGCATACTGTTGGAAAGCTCTCCGAGAGCTCTACGATGATGAAGGCAAGCCTGCTCGTCTGCGCCTATTTTTAGAGCCAAAAATGGAACATTTTCATCTTTTTTGGGATACTTTTATTCTTTTGCGCTGTTTTTCTGACCCGGATCGTACGTCGTGAGCCGCGAAAAGGACGACAACCTAATCCATCACATTTCTATTACCGAACTCCATGGCCCCTTGGGCAAGACAACTTCGCTTCACGTAGAGGCTGGGCCCGCAAACCGAGTGTGTAGGGCTTGGGACCAAGTCTCCGTCACTCCGGAGCCCATAATGTTTGATCCGTAAGGAGTCACGCGGCGCACAGCATACCGTTGGAAAGCTCTCCGAGAGCTCTACGATGAAGGTAGCAAGACTACGTGGCTGCGCCTATTTTCTAGGCCCAAAATAGAACATTTTCAACAGTTTCGGGACACTTTTCTTCTTTTGCACTGTTTTTCCATCTCGGATCGTACGTCATGAGCCGCGAAAAGGACAACAACCTAATCCATCACATTTTTATTATCGAATCCCACCGCACCTTGGGCAAGACAATTTCACTTCACGTAGAGGCTGGGCCCACAAACCGACGGCGTGGGGATTGGGACCATGTCTCCGTCGCTCCGGTGCCCATAACTTTTGATCCGGAAAGAGTTACGCAGTGCACAACATACCGTTAGAAAGCTCTCTGAGAGCTCTACGATGAGGGTAGCAAGCCTGCTCTTGCGCCTATTTTTGTAGCCAAAATCGAATGTTTTCATCAGTTTCGTGACACTGTTCTTCTTTTGTGCTATTTTTTCGTCCCGGATCATACGTCGTGAGCCACAAAAAGAATGACAACATAATCCATCACATTTCTATTACCGAATCCTACCGCACCTTGGGCAAGACAACTTCGCTTCATTCAGAGGCTGGGCCCGCGAACTGAGGGCGTGGGGTTTGGGACTAAGTCTCCGACGCTCCGGTGCCCATAACTTTTGATCCGGAAAGAGTTACACGGCTCACAGCATACCGTTGGAAAGCTCTCCGAGAGCTCTATAATGAAGGCAGCAAGCTTGCTCAGCTGCGCCTGTTTTTGAAGACCAAAATTGAATGTTTTCATCGGTTTCGAGATACTTTTCTTCTTTTACTCTATTTTTTTGTCCTAGATCATACGTCGTGAGCCGCGAAAAGTACGACAACATAATCCATCACATTTCTATTACCGAATCCCAAGGAACCTTAGGCAAGACAACTCCTCTTCACGTAGAAGCTGGGCCCGCAAATCGAGGGTGAGGGCTTGGGACCAGGTCTCCGTCACTCCGGTCCCCATTACTTTTTATCCGTAAGGCGTTACGCGACGCAAGACATACAGTTGGAAAGCTCCCCAAGAGCACTACAACGAGGGCAGTAAGACTGCACGACTACGCCTATTTTCGGAGCCAAAAATTGTACATTTTCATCAGTTTCAGGACACTTTTCTTCTTTTGCGCTGTTTTTCTATCCCGTATCGTACGTCGTGAGCCGCGAAAAGGACGACAACCTAATCCATCACATTTCTATTACCGAATCCCATAGCACCTTGCACAAGACAACTTTGCTTCACGTAGAGGCTGGGCCTACAAACTGATGGCGGGGGCTTAGGACCAGGTCTCCGCCACTCCGGTGCCCATAACTTTTGATTCGGAAAGAGTTACGCAGCGCACAACATACCGTTGGAAAGCTCTCCGAGAGCTCTACGACAAAGGTAACAAGCTTGCTTGGTTGCCCCTGTGTTCGGAGCCCAAAATCAAACGTTTTCATCAGTTTGGGACACTTTTCTTTTTTGGCGCTGTTTTTATGTCCTGGATCGTACGTCGTCAGCCGTGAAAAGGACGACAGCCTAATCCATCACATTTCTATTACCGAATCCCATAGCACCTTAGGCAAGACAACTTTGCTTCACGTAGAGTCTAGGCCCGCAAATCGAGGGCGTGGGGCTTGGGACCAGGTCTCCGTTACTCTGGTGCCATAACTTTTTATCTGTAAGGCGTCACGCGGCGCACAGCATACCGTTGGAAAGATCCCTGAGGGCTCTACGATGAGGGCAGAAAGACTGCACAACTGTGACTATTTTTGGAGCCCAAAATTGATCATTTTCATTAGTTTCTGGATACTTTTCTTCTTTTACGTTATTTTTATGTCCTGGATCGTACGTCGTGAGCCGCGAAAAGGACGACAACCTAATCCATCACATTTCTATTACCGAATCCCACGACACCTTGGGCAAGAAAACTTCGCTTCACGTATAGGCTGGGCCCATAAACCGAGGGCGTGGGGCTTTGCACCAGGTCTCCGTCGCTCCGATGCCTATAACTTTTGTTCCAGAAAGAGTTACGCGGCGCACAGCATACCGATGGCAAGTTCTCTGAGAGCTCTACGACGAGGGAAGAAAGCCTGCTCGGCTGCGCCTATTTTCAGAGCCTAAAATAGAACGTTTTAATTAGTTTTGGGATACATTTCTTCTTTTGCACTATTTTTCCGTCCCGAATCGCACGTCGTGAGCTACGAAAAGGACGACAACCTAATCCTTCACATTTCTATTACTGAATCGCATGGCACCTTGGGCAAGACAACTTTGCTTCACGTAGAGGCTGCTTGGGACCATGTCTCCGTCACTCTGGTGCCCATAACTTTTGATTCGTAAGGAGTCTCGCGGTGCACCGCACACCGTTGGAAAGCTCTTTGAGAGCTCTACGATGGGGGCAGCAAGACTGCACCGTTGCGCCGGTGTTCGGTGCCCAAATTTGAATGTTTTCAACAGTTTTGGGAAACTTTTCTTTCTTTGCACTGTTTTTCCATCCCGGATCGTACATCGTGAGTCGCGAAAAGGACGACAACCTAATCCATCACATTTCTATTACCAAATAGCATGGCACCTTGGGCAAGACAACTTCGCTTCACATAGAGGCTGGGCCCGCAAACCGAGTGTATGGGGCTTGGGACCAGGTCTCCGTCACTTCGGTGCCCATAACTTTTGATCCGTATGGAGTCACGCGGCGTACCGCATACCGTTGGAAAGCTTTTCGAGAGCTCTACGATGAGGGCAGCAAGACTGCGCGGATGCGCCTGTTGTCAGGGCCCAAAATTGAACATTTTCAACAATTTTGGGAAACTTTTCTTCTTTTGCGCTGTTTTTTCATCCCGGATCGTACGTCGTGAGCCGCAAAAAGGACGACAGCCTAATCCATCACATTTCTATTACCAATTCGCATGGGACCTTGGGCAAGACAACTTCACTTCACATAGAGGCTGGGCCCGCAAACCGAGTGTATGGGGCTTGGGACCAGGTCTCCGTCACTCCGGTGCCCATAACTTTTGATCCGTAAGGAGTCATGCGGTGCACCGTATACCGTTGAAAAGCTCTCCGAGAGCTCTACGATGAAGGCAGCAAGACTGTGCCGTTGCGCCTATTTTCGGGGCCCAAAATCGAACGTTTTCAATAGTTTTGGGAAACATTTCTTCTTCTGCGCTATTTTTCCATCCCGGATCGTACGTCGTGAGCCGCGAAATGGACGACAACCTAATCCATCACATTTCTATTACCGAATCCCACGACACCTTGGGCAAGACAATTTTGCTTCACGTAGAGGCTGGGCCCGCAAACCAAGGGCATAGGGCTCGGGACAAGGTCTCCGTCGCTTCGGTGCCCATAACTTTTGATTCAGAAAGAGTTAAGCGGCGCACAGCATACCGTTGGCAAGCTCTTCGAGAGCTCTACAACGTGGGTGGGAAGCCTGCTCCTGCGCCTATTTTTGTTCCCCAAAATCGAATGTTTTCATCAGTTTCGTGACACTTTTCTTCTTTTGCACTATTTTTTCGTCCCGAATCGTACGTCGTGAGCCGCAAAAAGGACGACAACCTAATCCATCACATTTCTATTACCGAATCCCACGGCACCTTGGGCAAGACAACTTTGCTTCACGTAGAGGCTGGGCCCATAAACCGAGGGCGTGGGGCTTGGGACCAGGTCTTTGTCGCTCTGGTGCCTGTAACTTTTGATCCGAAAAGAGTTACGCGGGGCACAGCATACCATTGGAAAGCTCTCCGAGAGCCCTACGACGGGGGTAGCAAGCATTCTCCTGCGCCTATTTTGGTAGCACAAAATCGAATGTTTTCATCAGTTTTGTGACAATTTTCTTTATTTACGCTGTTTTTCTGTCCCGGATCGTACGTCGTGAGCCGCGAAAAAGACAACAACCTAATCCATCACATTTCTATTACCGAATCCCACTGTACCTTGGGCAAGACAACTTCGCTTCACGTGGAGGCTGGGCTCACAAACCGAGGGCGTGGGGCTTGGGACCAGGTCTCTGTCGCTCTAGTGCCCATAACTTTTGATTCGGAAAGAGTTACGCGGCGCACAACATACAGTTGGAAAGCTCTCCGAGAGCTCTACAACGTGGGTAGCAATACTGCACGGCTGCTCCTATTTTTTGAGCCCAAAATTGAATGTTTTTATTAGTTTCAGGACACTTTTCTTCTTTTGCGTTATTTTTTCATCCCAGATCGTACGTCGTGAGCCGCGAAAAGGACGACAACCTAATCCATCACATTTCTATTACCGAATCCCCTGGTACCTTGGTCAAGAAAAGTTCGCTTCATGTAGAGGCTGGGCCCACAAACCAAGGGTGTGGGGCTTGTGACCAAGTCTCCGTCGCTCCGGTGCCCATAACTTTTGATCCGGTAAGAGTTACGTGGCGCATAACATACCGTTGGAAAGCTCTCCGAGAGCTCTACGACGAGGGCAGCAAGCCTGCTCGACTACGCCTGTTTTCAGTACCCAAAATCGTATGTTTTTATCAGTTTCGAGACACTTTTCTTCTTTTGCGATGTTTTTCAGTCCTAGATCGTACGATGTGAGTCGCGAAAAGGACGATAACCTAATCCATTACATTTCTATTATCGAATCCCATGACACCTTGGGCAAGACAATTTCGCTTCACGTAGAGGCTGGGCCCGCAAACCGAGGGCGTAGGGCATGGGACCAGGTCTCCGTCGCTCCAGTTCCCATAACTTTGATTCGGAAAGAGTTACGCGACGCACAACATACCGTTGAAAAGCTCTCCGAGAGCTCTATGACGGGGGAAGCAATACTGCACAGTTGCGGCTATTTTTGAAACCCAAAATTAAAAGTTTTCATCTGTTTCGGGATACTTTTCTTCTATTATGCTATTTTTTAATCCCGGATTGTACGTCGTGAGCCGCAAAAAGGATGACAACCTAATCCATAACATTTCTATTAACGAATACCAAGGCACCTTGGGCAAGAAAACTTTGCTTCACGCAAAGGGTGGGCCACCAAACTGAGGGCGTGGGGCTTGGGACCAGGTCTCCGTCACTCCGGTGCCCATAACTTTTTATCCGTAAGGCGTTACGCGGCGCACACCATATAGTTGGAAAGCTCCCCGAGAGCTCTACGACGAAGGCAGCAAGACTGCATGGCTATGCCTGTTTTCGGAGCCCAAAATTGAACATTTTCATCAGTTTTGGGGCACTTTTCTTCTTTTGCGCTGTTTTTCTGTCCCGGATCGTACGTCGTGAGCCACGAAAAGGATGACAACCTAATCCATCACATTTCTATTACCGAATCCCAAGGCCCCTTGAGCAAGACAACTTCGCTTCATGTAGAGGCTGGGCCCACAAACCGAGGGCGTGGGGCTTGGGACCAGGTCTCCGTCACTCTGGTGCCCATAACTTTTGATCCGGAAAGAGTTACACGATGCACAGGATACCATTGAAAAGCTCTCCGAGAGCTCTACGACTAGGGTAGCAAGCCTGCTCATCTACGCTTGTGTTCGAAGCCCAAAATCGAACGTTTTAATCTATTTTGGGATACTTTTCTTCTTTTGCGCTGTTTTTCTGTCCTGGATCGTACGTCGTGAGCCTAAAAAAGGATGATAACCTAATCCATCATATTTCTATTACCGAATCCCATAACACATTGGGCAAGACAACTTCGTTTCACGTAAAGGCTGGGCCCACAAACTGAGGGCGTGGGGCTTGGGACTAGGTCTCCGTCTCTCTAGTGCTCATAACGTTTGATCCGGAAAGAGTTACATGGCGCACAGTATACCATTGGAAAGCTCTCCGAGTGCTCTACGACGAGGGCAGCAAGCCTGCTCAGCTGCGCCTGTTTTTGGAGCCCAAAATCAAATGTTTTCATCAATTTTTGGATTCTTTTATTCTTTTGCTCTATTTTTCCGTCCCGGATCGTACGTCTTGATCCGGGAAAAGCACGACAACCTAATCCATCACATTTCTATTACCGAATCCCACGACACCCTGGGCAAGACAACTTAGCATCACGTAGAGGCTGGGCCCGTAAACCGAGGAAGTGGGGCTTGGGACCAAGTCTCCGTCACTCTGGTACCCATAACTTTTTATCCGTAAGGAGTTACACGTTACACAGCATACAGTTAGAAAGCTCCCCGAGAGGTCTACTACGAGGGCTGCAAGATTGCATGGCTGCGTTGTTTTTCGATCCCGGATCGTACGTCGTGAGCCGCAAAAAGGACGACAACCTAATCTATCACATTTCTATTACCGAATCCTACCGTACCTTGGGCAAGACAACTTCACTTCACGTAGAGGCTGGGCCTGCAAACCGCGGGCGTGGGGCTTGGGACTAGGTCTTTGTCGCTCTGGTGCCCATAACTTTTGATACGGGAAAAGTTACACGGCACACAGCATACCGTTGAAAAGCTCTCCCAAAGCTCAACGATGAGGGCAGCAAGCTTGCTCGGCTGCTCCTATTTTCGGAGCCAAAAATTGAATGTTTTCATCAGTTTCGGGACACTTTTCTTCTTTTACGCTATTTTTCTGTCCCAGATCGTACGTCGTGAGCCGCGAAAAGGAAAACAACCTAATCCATCACATTTCTATTACCGAATCCCATGGCACCTTGGGCAAGACAACTTCGCTTCACGTAAAGGCTGGGCCTGCAAAACGAGGGCGTGGGGCTTGGGACCAGGTCTCCGTTACTCCGGTGCCCATAACTTTTGATCCGTAAGGAGTTACGCGGCGCAGAGAATACCGTTGGAAAGCTCTCCGAGAGATCTACGATGGAGGCAGCAAGCTTGCTAGGCTGCGCCTATTTTCAGAGCCCAAAATCGAACGTTTTCATTAGTTTCTGGACACTTCTCTTCTTTTGCGCTGTTTTTCTGTCCTGGATCGTGCGTCGTGAGCCGCAAAAAGGACGACAACCTAATCCATCACATTTCTATTATCGAATCCCATAGCACCTTGGGCAATACAACTTCGCCTCACGTAAAGGCTGGGCCCACGAACCGAGGGCGTGGGGCTTGGGACCAGGTCTCCGTCGTTTCAGTGCCCATAACTTTTGATCAGCAAATATTTACATGGCGCACAGCATACCGTTGGAAACCTCTCCGAGTGCTCTACGATGAGGGCATCAAGCCTGCACGGCTGCGCCTTTTTTGGAGCCCAAAATTAAATGTTTTCATCAGTTTTGGGATACTTTTCTTCTTTTGCACTGTTTTTCCGTCCCCGATCGTAAGTCATGAGCAGCGAAATGGACGATAACCTAATCCATCACATTTCTATTACCGAATCCCACGACACCTTGGGCAAGACAATTTTGCTTCATGTAGAGGCTGGGCCCGCAAACCAAGGGCATGGGGCTCGGGACAAGGTCTCTGTCGCTCCGGTGCCCATAACTTTTGATTCAGAAAGAGTTACGCGGCGCACAGCATATCGTTGAAAAGCTCTTCGAGTGCTCTACAACGTGGGTGGCAAGCCTGCTCCTGCGCCTATATTTGTAACCCAAAATCGAATGTTTTCATCAGTTTTGTGACACTTTTCATAATTTACGCTATTTTTCCGTCCCGGATCGTACGTCGTGAGCCGAGAAAAAGTCGACAACCTAATCCATCACATTTCTATTACCGAATCCCACGACACCTTGGGCAAAACAACTTCACTTCACGTAGAGGCTGGGCCCATAAACCGAGGGCATGGGGCTTGGGACCAGGTCTTTGTCGCTCTAGTGCCCATAACTTTTGATCCGGAAAGAGTTACGTGGCGCACAGCATACCATTGGAAAGCTATCCGAGAGCTCTACGACGGGGGTAGCAAGCCTGCTCCTGTGCCTATTTTGGTAGCAAAAAATCGAATGTTTTCATCAGTTTTGTGACACTTTTCTTTATTTACGCTGTTTTTCCATCCCGGATCGTACTTCGTGAGCCGCGAAAAAGACGACAACCTAATCCATCACATTTCTATTACCGAATCCCACGGTACCTTGGGCAAGACAACTTCGCTTCACGTGGAGGCTAGGCTCACAAACCGAGGGCGTGGGGCTTGGGACTAGGCCTCTGTCGCTCTAGTGCCCATAACTTTTGATTCGAAAAGAGTTACGCGGCGCACAACATACCGTTAGAAAGCTCTCCGAGAGCTCTACGACAAGGGTAGCAATACTGCACGACTGCTCCTACTTTTCGAGCCCAAAATTGAATGTTTTTATCAGTTTCAGGACACTTTTCTTCTTTTGCGCTGTTTTCCATCCCGGATCGTACGTCGTGAGCCGCGAAAAGGACGACAACCTAATCCATCACATTTCTATTACCAAATCCCCTGGTACCTTGGTCAAGAAAAGTTCGCTTCATGTAGAGGCTGGGCCCACAAACTGAGGGTGTGGGGCTTGTGACCAAGTCTCCGTCGCTCCGGTGCCTATAACTTTTGATCCGGTAAGAGTTATGCGGCGCATAACATACCGTTGGAAAGCTCTCCAGAGCTCTACGACGAGGACAGCAAGCCTGCTCGACTGCGCCTGTTTTCAGAAGCCAAAATCGTACGTTTTCATCAGTTTTGAGACATTTTTCTTCTTTTGCGATGTTTTTCAGTCCCGGATCGTACGACGTGAGTCGCGAAAAAGATGACAACCTAATCCATTACATTTCTATTACCGAATCCCACGACACCTTGGGCAAGAGAATTTCGCTTCCCGTAGAGGCTGGGCCGGCAAACCGAGGGCGTGGGGCATGGGACCAGGTCTCCGTCGCTCTGGTGCCCATAACTTTGATCCGAAAAGAGTTACACGATGCAAAACATACCGTTGGAAAGCTCTCCGAGAGCTCTACGATGGGGGAAGCAATACTGCACAGTTGCGACTATTTTTGAAACCCAAAATTAAAAGTTTTCATCTGTTTTGGGATACTTTTCTTCTATTGCGCTATTTTTTCGTCCCGGATTATACGTCGTGAGCCGCAAAAAGGACGACAACCTAATCCTTAACATTTCTATTAACAAATACCAAGGCACCTTGGGCAAGAAAACTTTGTTTCACGCAGAGGCTGGGCCTGCAAACCGAGGGCGTGGGGCTTGGGACCAGGTCTCCGTCACTCCGGTGCCCATAACTTTTTATCTGTAAGGTGTTACGCGGCGCACACTATACAGTTGGAAAGCTCCTCGAGAGCTCTACGACGAGGGCAGCAAGACTGCATGGGTGTGCCAGTTTTCGGAGCCCAAAATTGAACATTTTCATCAGTTTTGGGACACTTTTCTTCTTTTGCGCTGTTTTTTGTCCCGGATCGTACGTTGTGAGCTAGGAAAAGGACGACAACCTAATCCATCACATTTCTATTACCGAATCCCAAGGCCCCTTGTGCAAGACAACTTCGCTTCACGTAGAGGCTGGGACCACAAATTGAGGGCGTGGGGCTTGGGACCAAGTCTCCGTTACTCCGGTGGCCATAACTTTTGATCCAGAAAGAGTTACACGGCGCACAGGATACCATTGAAAAGCTCTCCGAGAGCTCTACGACGAGGGTAGCAAGCCTGCTCGTCTGCGCTTGTGTTCGAAGCCCAAAATTGAACGTTTTCATCTCTTTTAGGACATTTTTCTTCTTTTGCGCTCTTTTTCTGTCCTACATCGTACGTCGTGAGCCGTAAAAAGGACGACAACCTAATCCATCATATTTCTATTATCGAATCCCGCAGCACATTGGGCAAGATAACTTCATTTCACGTAAAGGCTGGGCCCACAAACCGAGGGCGTGGGGCTTGGGACCAGGTCTCCGTCGCTCTGGTGCCCATAACGTTTGATCCGAAAAGAGTTACATGGCGCAAAGCATACCATTGGAAAGCTCTCCGAGTGCTCTACGACGAGGGCAGCAAGCCTGCTCGGCTGCGCTTGTTTTTGGAGCCCAAAATCAAACGTTTTCATCAATTTTTGGATTATTTTCTTTTTTTGCGTTGTTTTTCCATCCCAGATCGTACGTCTTGAGCCGGGAAAAGGACGACAACCTAATCCATCACATTTCTATTACCGAATCCCATGGCACCCTGGGCAAGACAACTTCGCATCACGTAGAGGCTGGGCCCGCAAACCGAGGGAGTGGGGCTTGGGACCAGGTCTTTGTCACTCTGGTACCCATAACTTTTTATCCGTAAGGAGTTACGCGTTACACATCATACCGTTGGAAAGCTCCCTGAGAGCTCTACTACGAGGGCTGCAAGACTGCATGGCTGCGTTGTTTTTCGATCCAGGATCGTACGTCGTGAGCCGCGAAAAGGACGACAACCTAATTTATCACATTTCTATTACCGAATCCTACCGTACCTTGGGCAAGACAATTTTGCTTCATGTAGAGGCTGGGCCTGCAAACCGCGGGCGTGGGCCTGGGACTAGGTCTCCGTCGCTCCGATGCCCATAACTTTTTATCCGGGAAAAGTTACATGGCACACAGCATACCGTTGGAAAGCTCTCCCAGAGCTCAACGACGAGGGCAGCAAGCTTGCTCGGCTGCGCCTGTTTTCGGAGCCGAAAATTGAATGTTTTCATCAGTTTCAGGACATTTTTCTTATTTTACGTTATTTTTCCGTCCAGGATCGTACGTCGTGAGCCGCAAAAAAGATGACAACCTAATCCATCACATTTCTATTACCGAATCCCATGGCACCTTGGGCAAGACAACTTCGCTTTACGTAAAGGCTGGGCCCACAAAACGAGGGCGTGGGGCTTGGGACCAGGTCTCCGTCACTCCGGTGCCCATAACTTTTAATCCGTAAGGAGTTACGCGGCGCAGAGAATACCGTTGGAAAGCTCTCCGAGATATCTACGACGGAGGCAGCAAGCTTGCTAGGCTGCGCCTATTTTCAAAGCCCAAAATCGAATGTTTTCATTAGTTTCTGGACACTTCTCTTCTTTTGCGCTGTTTTTTTGTCCTGGATCGTACGTCGTGAGCCGCAAAAAGGACGACAACCTAATCCATCACATTTCTATTACCGAATCCCATAGCACCTTGAGCAATACAACTTCGCCTCATGTAAAGGCTGGGCCCACAAACCGAGGGCGTGGGGCTTGGGACTAGGTCTCCGTCATTTCGGTGCCCATAACTTTTGATCAGAAAAGAGTTAGACAGCGCACAGCATACCGTTGGAAACCTCTTCGAGTGCTCTATGACGAGGGCATCAAGCCTACTTGGCTGCGCCTTTTTTGGAGCCCAAAATCAAAAGTTTTCATCAGTTTTGGGATAGTTCTCTTCTTTTGCGCTGTTTTTTCATCCCGGATCGTACGTCATGAGCAGTGAAAAGGACGACAACCTAATCCATCACATTTCTATTACGGAATCCCACAACACCTTGGGCAAGACAACTTCGCATCACGTAGAGGCTGGTCCACAAACCGAGGGATTGGGGCTTGGGACCAGGTCTCCGTCGCTCTGGTGCCCATAACTTTTTATCCGGAAAGAGTTACGCGACACACAGCATACCGTTTGAAAGCTCTCCGAGAGCTCTACGACGAGGGCAGCAGGACTGCACAGCACCATGGGCAAGACAACTTCGCTTCACATAGAGGCTGGGCCAGCAAACCGAGGGCGTAGGGCTTGGGACCAGGTCTCCGTCACTCTAGTGCCAATAACTTTTTATCGTAAGGAGTTACGCGGCGCACAGTATACCGTCGGAAAGCTCTTTGAGAGCTCTACGATGGGGTCAGCAAGACTGCGCGGCTGTGCCTATTTTTGGATACCAAAATTGAATTTTTTCATCAATTTCGTGACACTTTTATCCTTTTGGGCTATTTTTTCGTCCCGGATCATTCGTCGTGAGCTGCGAAAAGGACGACAACCTAATCCATCACATTTCTACTACCGAATCCGACGGCACCATGGGCAAGACAACTTCGCTTCACGTAGAGGCTGGGCCCGCAAACCGATGGCATTGGGCTTGGGACCATGTCTCCGTCACTCCGGTGCCAATAATATTTGATCCGTAAGGAGTTACGCAGCGCATAGCATACCGTTTGAAAGCTCTCCGAGAGCTCTACGATAGGGGTAGTAAGCCAGCTTGGCTGCACCTATTTTGGGAGCCCAAAATCGAACGTTTTCATCAGTTTTGAGATACTTTTCTTCTTTTTCACTGATTTTCCATCCTGGATCGTACGTCGTGAGCCGCGAAAAGGACGACAACCTAATCCATCACATTTCTATTGACGAATCCCACCGCACCTTGGGCAAGACAACTTTACTTCACGTAGAAGCTAGGCCCGCAAACCGAGTGTATAGGGCTTAGGACTAGGTCTCCGTCACTCCGGTACCCATAACTTTTGATCCGTAAGAAGTCACGTGACGCACCGCATTCAGTTGGAAAGCTATCCGAGAGCTCTACGATGGGGGCAACAAAACTGCGCGGTTGCGCCTGTTTTCGGGGCCCAAAATTGAACATTTTCAATCGTTTTGGGAAACTTTTCTTCCTTTGCGCTGTTTTTCCATCCCGGATCATACATCGCGAGCCGCGAAAATGACGATAACCTAATCCATCACATTTCTATTACCGAATCGCATGGCACCTTGGGCAAGACAACCTCGCTTCACGTAGAGGCTGGGTCCACAATCCGAGTGTATGGGGCTTGGGACTAGGTCTCCGTCACTCCGGTGCCCATAACTTTTGATCCGTAAGGAGTCACGCGGCGCACCGCATACCGTTGGAAAGCTCTCCAAGAGCTCTACGATGGCGCCAGCAAGACTGCGTGGTTGCGCCTATTTTCAAGGCCCAAAATCGAATGTTTTCAACAGTTTTGGGAAACTTTTCTTCTTTCGCGCTGTTTTTCCATCCGGGATCGTACGTCGTGTGCCGTGAAAAGGATGACAACCTAATCTATCGCATTTCTGTTACCGAATCCCACGACACCTTGGGCAAGACAATTTCGCTTCACGTAGAGGCTGGGCACGCAAACCGAGGGCGTGGGGCTTAGGACAAGGTCTCCGTCACTCTGGTGCCCATAACTTTTGATCCGAAAAGAGTTACGCACCGCACAGCATACCGTTGGAAAGCTCTCCGAGAGCTCTACGACCGGGGTAGCAAGCCTGTTCCTACGCCTATTTTTGTAGCCCAAAATCGAATGTTTTCATCGGTTTCGTGACACTTTTCTTAATTTACACTATTTTTCCATCCTAGATCGTACGTCATGAGCCGCGAAAAGGACGACAACCTAATCCATAACATTTCTATTACCGAATCCCATGGCACCTTGGCCAAGAAAAGTTTGCTTCGCGTAGAGGCTTGGCCCACAAACCGAGGGCGTGGGGCTTGGGACCAAGTATCCATCACTCCGGTGCCCATAACTTTTGATCCTGAAAGAGTTACGCGGCGCACAGCATACCGTTGGAAAGTTCCCTGAGAGCTCTACGACGGGGGTAGCAAGCCTGCTCTTGCGCCTATTTTTGTAGCCAAAAATCGAATGTTTTCATCGCTTTCGTGACACTTTTCTTAATTTATGCTATTTTTTTGTCCCGGATCGTACGTCGTGAGCCGAGAAAAACACGACAACCTAATCAATCACATTTCTATTACTGAATCCCACGGCACCTTGGGCAAGACAACTTCGCTTCACGTAGAGGATGGGCTCACAAACCGAGGGTGTGGGGCTTGGGAACAGGTCTATGTCGCTCTAGTTCCCATAACTTTTGATCCGGAAAGAATTACGCGGCGCACAAAATACCGTTAGAAAGCTCTCCGAGAGCTCTACGAAGAGGGCAGCAAGATTGCACAGCTGCTCCTATTTTCTGAGCCCAAAATTGAATGTTTTTATTAGTTTTGGGATACTTTTCTTCCTTTGCACTATTTTTCCGTCCCGGATTGTATGTCGTGAGCCGCGAAATGGACGACAACCTAATCCATCACATTTCTATTACCGAATCCCATGGCATCTTAGGCAAGACATCTTCGCATCACGTAGAGGCTGGGCCCGCAAACCGGGTATGTGGGTCTTAGGACCTGGTCTCCGCTACTCCGGTGCCCATAACTTTTGATCAATAAGGAGTCACGCGGCGCACAGCATACCATTGGAAAGCTCTTCGAGAGCTCTACGATGGGGGAAGCAATACTGCGCGGCTGCGGCTATTTTCAGGGCCCAAAATTGAACATTTTCAATAGTTTTGGGACACTTTTCTTCTTTTGCGCTGTTTTTTCATCCCGGATCGTACGTCGTGAGCCGCGAAAAGGACGACAACCTAATCCATCACATTTCCATTACTGAATCCCACGACACCTTAGGCAAGACAATTTCGCTTCACGTAGAGGCTAGGCCCGCAAACCGACGGCATTGGGCTTGGGACCAGGTCTCCGTCACTCCGGTGCCCATAACATTTGATCCGTAAGGAGTTACGCAGCGCATAGCATACTGTTTGAAAGCTCTCCGAGAGCTCTACGACGGGGGCAGTAAACCAGCTTTGCTGCACCTATTTTAGGAGCCTAAAATCGAACGTTTTCATCAGTTTTGGGACACTTTTCTTCTTTTGCGCTGATTTTCCATCCTGGATCGTACGTCGTGAGCCGCGAAAAGGACGACAACCTAATCCATCACATTTCTATTGCCGAATCCCACCGCACCTTGGGCAAGACAACTTTGCTTCACGTAGAAGCTAGGCCCGCAAACCGAGTGTATGGGGCTTAGGACCAGGTCTCCGTCACTCCGGTACCCATAACTTTTGATCCGTAAGAAGTCACGTGGCACACCGCATACCGTTGGAAAGCTATCCGAGAGCTCTACGATGGGGGCAACAGAACTGCGCGGTTGCGCCTATTTTCGGGGCCCAAAATCAAACATTTTCAATAGTTTTAGGAAATTTTTCTTCCTTGCGCTGTTTTTTCATCCCGGATCGTACGTCGCGAGCCGCGAACAGGACGATAACCTAATCCATCACATTTCTATTACCGAATCGCATGGCACCTTGGGCAAGACAATTTCGCTTCACGTAGAGGCTGGGCCCACAATCTGAGTGTATGGGGCTTGGGACCAGGTCTCCGTCACTCTGGTGCCTATAACTTTTTATCTGTAAGGAGTTTCGAGGCACACATTACACCTTTGGAATGCTCTCCGAGTGCTCTACCACAAGGGTAGCAAGCCAGCTCAGCTGCACCTGTTTTCGGAGGCCAAAATCGAATGTTTTCATCAGTTTTGGGATACTTTTGTTCATTTACGCTATTTTTTCGTCCCGGATCGTACGTCATGAGCCGTGAAAAGGACGACAACCAAATCCATCACATTTCTATTTCTGAATCCCATGGCACCTTGGGCAAGACAACTTCGCATCACGTAGAGGCTGGGCCCGCAAACCGAGTGAGTGGGGCTTGGGACCAGGTCTCCGTCACTCTGGTGCCCATAACTTTTTGTCCGTAAGGAGTTACGCGGCACACAGCATACCGTTGGAAAGCTCTCCGAGAGCTCTACGACGAGGGTAGCAAGACTGCATGGCTGCGTCTATTTTCAGAGGCCAAAATCGAATGTTTTCATCAGTTTTGGGACACTTTTCTTCTTTTGCACTGATTTTCGATCCCAGATCGTACGTCGTGAGCCGCGAAAAGGACGACAACCTAATCCAACACATTTCTATTACCGAATCCCACTGCACCTTGGGCAAGATAACTTCTCTTCACGTAGAGGCTGGGCCCGCAAACCGCGGGCGTGAGGCTTGGGACTAGGTCTCCGTCGCTTCGGTGCCCATAACTTTTGATCCGGGAAAAGTTACATGGCGCACAACATACCGTTGGAAAGCTCTACGAGAGTTCAATGACGAGGGCAGCAAGCTTGCTTGGCTGCGCCAATTTTCGGAGCCGAAAATTGAATGTTTTCATCAATTCCGGGACACTTTTCTTCTTTTACGCTATTTTTGCATCCCGGATCGTACGTCGTGAGCCGCAAAAAGGACGACAACTTAATCCATCACATTTCTATTACCGAATCCCATGGCACCTTGGGCAAGACAACTTCGCTTCACGTAAAGGCTGGCCCCGCAAAATGAGGGCGTGGGGCTTGGGACCAAGTCTCTATCACTCCGGTGCCCATAGCTTTTGATCCGTAAGATGTTATACGGCGCAGAGCATACCGTTGGAAAGCTCTATGAGAGCTCTACGACGGAGGCAGCAAGCGTTTTGGGCTGTTGTCAAGCCCCAACCCGGCCTATAAAGGTTAGACTAGGGTGTGATCTAACGTTCAAGTCATATCACATACTTAACTGTTTATGAAGATTTAACTCTTAACGTTTTGGCTTAAACTCCAAAATTTTCTGAAAAAAACGGTAGCATAACGGCTGTAATTGGGCTCTTTGGTTTGACCAAATTCTCTAAATGCCTCAAATTTACCATCTCAATTTCATTTCCAACTAGGATTACTATTTACCATCAATTGAAATGCCTACTAGTTGTCTTGATGTCTCGTTTGATTAATAACCTCGCATGATACTATGTCTCGTTCGTTTGTTAATCCTCATTACAAAAGTACCTATTGATCTTAGCTTAATAACGTGTACCTGCTTAAGATTTGGTTGGTTCATTTTACTTAGCCCTTACCTAATACTTCATAATCCTATTATAGGTACTAGCAGTAATAATAGCAAAATGACTATAGTAGTGTCTAGTGTCTGTCTAGTTAACATTAGTACAAACCAAAATTAGACCCCAAATTACAATGGGGGTCTTTTACATTACACATCAAGCAACATAAAAAGAAATAGTCTTCAAGTAGCATCGTTCACAAATAGCCATAATCACGCAAGGCACATAGGACAGGCAATCACTCCAAGGAATCATCGTTAGGCACATCGTCCTCAGGTACCTGTTCTTGATCTTCTTCACCTGAGATGATAAAAGAGGGTGAGTCCTTATGAACTCAGCGAGAGGGAATGAGAAATAGGTTTTGAAACTCATTTTTCGGTTCAACTTATGAAAATCCTTTTGCAAGCATGAATATAACACAATTAAGTACATAACATGATATAAAAGTAAAAGAACACAATTACCCGTCTTTCCTTCCCGAGGTCCTCTAGGAACCAAGCGAGAGTACTTATACATATAGAAAAAGGATACGGTGAGCTTTTGCTCTCAGTTGTTGCGGTCGACTTCAAATCATCCCCTTAACATGCCAAGTGGGTGTACTCCGGATGTACCCCAAAATCCTACGACCCAACTCTCCGAGGAAGTCTAGCCCCCAAGCGAGAGAGGGAATGGGACCATGGTAGTCACGGTTGCACCGGCAAGCCCGATGCCGCCCGGTGTGCGTGAACGCTACCATGCCAGAATGAAAGGTTGCAACCTTGTATGCAATGCACATTTATGACATTTAATATATCACATTAGGAGGACAACAAAGTAGGTTGCCTCAGGACTGTCATAAGATTGCACATTGACAAGTAAACAAGCATGAGAGGGAGAGAGAGAAATGTGAGAGGAAGATGAGAGAAATGAAAAAAAACAAAAGCCTTGCATTTGATGAAGCATGTTCGGCCTTGGGCAGCAAAATTTCAGATTTATATCTTCAAGATGCTTGAATTTTGAAGTGTTTAGCATGGGCAAGGGAGCAATGTCGAGAATGGTAGAGTTTTGAGGAGATTTTGAGCAATTTTTTATGCATTTGTGTCATAGGATGTCATAAAATGTTTGGGAATATGATTTGAATTATGCAAAGCAAGCACAAAGCCCTTGTAGTGGTCGGCCAAGGCAATAAAAAAAATCTGATCTTTTGGCATCTTATGTGCATTATTTAATTGTGTGTTGAAAGTGCAAAAAGAATAAGGAATAAAGAATAAGGAATGTCTAACTTTTTGTGAGATTTTGTCTTCTAGTGGGTTGAATTACTAATTTAATAATAGTTAGTAGATTTTGTAGGATTAATTAATGACCTAGTGCTTTGTGCAAGATGCTTCCTTGATTAGCGTGAGGGCACGCTTTCCTAGGTCTAGGGCACACACTACGAGGTATGACACGAACTACAAGACGAATGCATGTTTTTCTAGTAAATGCACGCAATCTTAAATGAATTCATGTAATTCAATGCATGGCACACAAAACGAACACAATTCTTAAACCTAGGTCAAGGCACGCAAATCTATATTAGGGCACATAAAACGAGGTATCGCACGCAAATCGAGGTCGGGCCTCACATCCTCCCCTCCTTAAAAGAATTTCGTCCCGAAATTCAATATTACCTTTGAAATAAAGTCGGATATTGCTGCAACATCTGGTCTCGCCTTTCCCACGTTGCTTCTTCAACTCCATGATGATCCCACAGCACTTTTACCGTCGGTATAGTTTTGTTGCGCAACTCCCGATCTTGCTGGTCTAGGATCCGAATGGGCTTCTCCTTGTAAGACAAGTTCTCCCGAAGCTGCAGCGGCTCTGGCTCCAAGATATGCGACGGATCAGGATGATACTTCCGCAGCATTGAAACATGAAAGACGTCATGAATATTGGAGAGGTTTTGGGGTAGTGCTAGGCGATACGCCAACTTGCCAACCTTCTCAATTATCTCAAATGGTCCTACAAACCTCGAGCTTAACTTTCTACCCTTGCCATGCTTAATCAGTCCCCTCCGAGGTGATATCTTCAAGAACACCTTGTCGCCGACCTCAAACTCTAGGCTCCGTCTCCATCGGTCTGCATAACTCTTTTGCCTGCTTTGGGCAGTAAGCATCCGTTTCCGGATGAGGTGGATATTATCAACAGTCTTCATAAGTTCAGGTAAAAGGGTCGGGTCAAAAGTCTTCGTCTCACCTACTTCATCCCAATAAATTGGGGATCGACACTTACGTCCATACAACGCCTCAAACGGGGCCATCTCGATAGTGGCCTGATAACTATTATTATAAGCGAACTCCGCTAGAGACAGATATTTCTCCCAACCTTTTTCGAAATCTAAAACGCACGCCCTCAGCATATCCTCCAGAATCTAAATAGTTCTCTCCGATTGTCCATCAGTCTGAGGGTGATAATCCGTGCTGAAACTCAACTTCGTTCCCAAAGCTTCTTGCAATCTCTTCCAAAATCGGGAAGTAAAATGAGGAACCCTATCTAACACAATACTCATAGGCATCCCGTGCAATCTTACAATCTCCGCTACATGCATATCTCCCAATTTCTCAGGACTATCCTCCTTGTTCAACGGTAAAAAGTGCGCCGACTTAGTCAATCTATCCACTATGACCCAAACGGCGTCATGACCCTTTTGTGATCTGGGCAGGTCCATAACAAAGTCCATAGTTATATGTTCCCATTTCCATTGAGGAATCTCTAACGACTGAAGTAAACCTGATCGCCGTTGATGTTCCGTTTTGACTCTCTGGCAAGTCAAACACCGTGCCACAAACTCTGCAATCTCTCTCTTCATGTTATTCCACCAATAGTGTTGCTTCAAATCCCTGTACATCTTTGTTCCACCGGGATGAATAGTGTATCTTGAATTATAGGCTTCTTCAAGAATCTTCTTTTTCAGCTCTGGTTCATTAGGAACACAAATTCGATTCCTAAACCTCCAAACACCATCATCATGGAACTTGAAATCTACGTTGCTTTCTTTAATCTTCTGAAATTGTTGGTCCTTCTGTTGAGCCTCTCGTAACTCAGATAACAAGGTCGATTGAACTTGCATAGTGGCAAAAAGTAGCCCTTTACGAGTCAATTGTGGTTTCCACAAAAATGCTTCCTCTAACAACTCTTGCACCTTGACTTCCAGTTTTGCCATGCTTGCTTTCCTACTTAAAGCGTCTGCAACTACATTCGCTTTACCGGGCACATAATTGATTATGCAGTTATAATCATCCAAAAGCTCCATCCACCGCCTTTGCCTCATATTCAACTCTTTTTGAGAGAACAAGTATTTCAAGCTCTTGTGATCAGTAAATACCTCAAACTTGTTACCTCACAGATAATGCCTCCATTTCTTGAGTGCAAACACAATAGCCGCTAACTCCAAATCATGCGTCGGGTAGTTCAATTCATACGGCTTCGGTTTCCTAGGCGCATACGCAATCACTCTACCATTTTGCATCAGCACACAACCCAATCCTTCCTTCGAAGCATCGCTATAGATTACAAAACCTTGACTTCCTTCAGGCAATGTAAGAACAGGTGCGGTAGTCAATCTTTTCTTCAACTCTTGGAAGCTGTTCTCACACTTATCATCCCACACGAACTTTGTTTTGTTTTGAGTAAGCTTTATAAGCGGTCTTGCAATCTTAGAGAAATCCTTCACAAATCTCCGGTAATAGTCGGCTAGACCAAGAAAACTCTGAATCTCCGTAACGTTTTTCTGCTTCTTCCAAGACATCACTGCTTCTATCTTTGCTGGATCCACCGCTATTCCCTCTTGGGATATGATATGCCCTAAAAATGCAATCTGTTGCAACCAAAATTCACACTTGCTAAACTTTGCATACAATTGATGCTCTCGAAGTTTCTGCAGTACCAACCGCAGATGTTGTTCATGCTCCGCCTCGGATTTCGAGTATACCAAAATATCATCAATGAAGATCACCACAAATTGGTCCAAGTAGGGTTGAAACTCCCTGTGCATAAAGTCCATAAAAGCTGCAGGGGCATTAGTTAGTCCAAATGGCATCACCACATATTCATAATGCCCATATCTTGTCCTGAAGGCCGTTTTAGGCACATCTTCCTTTTTGATCCGTAACTGATAGTACCCTTGCCTCAAGTCGAGTTTCGAATACACTTTGGCTCCTTGAAGTTGATCAAACAACTCGTCGATCAGGGGAAGTGGGTATTTATTCTTGGCAGTCACTTGGTTCAATCCTCGGTAATCAATGCATAGCCTCAACGTTCCGTCTTTCTTCTTCACAAAGAGGATTGGTGCACCCCACGGAGAAGAACTTGGTTGAACAAACCCTTTCTTCAACAATCCTTGCAATTGGTCCTTCAATTCTTGTAGCTCGGCTAGTGCCATACGATAGGGAGCTTTAGATATCGGCTGGGTGCTAGGCAGTAGCTCTATAACGAACTTGATCTCCCAATTTAGGGGTAAATCGGGCAATTCTTCTGAAAACACATCCGCATAGTCTTTGATCACTGGCATCTCCTCCAACTTAGCTTTATCCGACGGCTTGTTGATGAGGTAAGCTAAGTATCTGCTACACCCTTCTCTCAAGGACTTCACTGCTTTCGTAGATGAAATGATGGAACTCCCGGTAAATTCTCTTCGACCCATTACCTCCAGTATTGGTTGACCAGGTACCCGAAACGTTATAATCTTCGTCCAGCAATCTAGTTGGACATGATGTTTTGCTAGCCAGTCCATCCCTAAAATGACTTCATAGTCTCGAAAAGGTAATACAATAAGATTGGCTGAGAATTCCCTATCCTTAATTTGGATTTTACATGCTTTACAAGCTGAGCTAGTAACAAGTTTAGAACCCATCGGAGTACCAACTTCTACTTCGTATGGCAAACATACAACTTTCAGTTTTACACGTTCCACACATAAGGGAGTAATAAATGAATGAGTAGCACCCGGATCAATTAGCACCCTAACTGGTTGATTCAATATGAAGAATGTATCTTCAACAATAGCGGTCTCATCTGGAATCTCCTCGCACTCAATAGCATAGGCTCCAGCCTGAACTCTAGGAACTGGAGTCTTGCCTCTACCAGTTGGTTTACCCTGATTCTGTCCTGCCTGCCATTTAGGGCAATCCTTGATCTGATGCTGATCACTGCCACATCTCATACATCGTCCTGACTTCTTCCAGCACTGGGCCTCGGTATGACCCTTCTTGTCACAGTAAGAACAGTTGATAGACTGAGTAGCAGGTGAACTACCTGTAGATCCGTGGGTGGAAGAGGCTGATGGCGCTTTCATCGGGCCACGGTTATTCACTGGTCTGTTCTGGCTCTGGCCCTAGAATTTCCTCTGCTGACCTGGAGGCTGGTATGGTTTCTTGTTCGGCTGACTCGAACCGCCTCTATTAAGTTTCCTCTTCTCAACTCGGGAAGCAGCAGCAAAGAGAGCTGAATAGGTATCGAAGTCATGAGAAGCCAACTGGTCCTGAATCTCTGGCCTCAATCCAGTTGTAAATTTCCACATCTTCGCCTCTGGAGTACTGACCATATATTGAGCATAACGGGACAGTCGGTCAAAACGAGCCTCGTACCGGGTCACTGTCATGTTACCCTGGGTCAAGTGCATGAACTCCTCAATCCGCCTCTGCCTAGAAACTGCAGGTACATATTTCTCCTTGAATGCCTTAACGAAATTACCCCACATGCGAGGTGTCTGATTAGTTTCCCACAGTTCCTCCACTATGTGCCACCAATGTTTAGCATCCCCGTGCAATAGAAACACAGTAAACTCCACCTTCTCTTCATCAGTATAATCAAGTGGCCTAAAAATCTTCTCGATCTCGGACAGCCAAGCCTCTGCTTTCTCATCATCAGCTTCCCCGTGGAATTTGGATGGACGAAAGTCAAGAAACTCCCTCATTCTGCTATGTCTCCCATGGTTGCCATCATTCCTGTTGTTGTTGTTGTTGTTGTTGTTGTTGGCCTCACGTGCATCTTGGCTCTCCATCACTCATGATACGTGATCCATGGCATTTGCCATCATGTTAAACATAGCTATACGGGGATTAGTTTGATAGGCATCTCCGGTATCTTGGGGTTCACCGCTCCTATTAGTAGTGCGGGTACTAGGGCCAACCATCTATAGGCACAGATTACGATGCACAATTTATTGAAATACGACAAATAAGAATTTAATGCATAAGATATGCAACATAACATAGGTACATAACTCTAGAAATAATTAAGACATGTTAAACACTTAAGCACATAGAACATAGAACACACATTTAACATTATCACACAATAACATATAAACAAGTCATCCTAATTATCTTAGGGCTCTACCCATGGTCCGAGAGTTAAACACAGCTTAAGCAATCTAAGCTCTGATACCATTCTTATATAAGGTGTCACGCCCCAACCCGGCCTATAAAGGTTAGACTAGGGTGTGATCTAACATTCAAGTCATATCACATACTTAACCATTTATGAAGATTTAACACTTAACGTTTTGGCTTAAACTCTAAAATTTTCTGGAAAAACTGGCAGCATAACGGCTGTAATTGGGCTATTTGGTTTGACCTAATTCTCTAAATGCCTCAAATTTACCATCTCAATTTCATTTCCAACTAGGATTATTATTTACCATCAATTGAAATGCCTACTAGTTGTCTTGATGTCTCGTTTGATTAATAACCTAGCATGATACTATGTCTCGTTCATTTGTTAATCCTCGTTACAAAAGTACCTGTTGATCTTAGCTTAATAACGTGTACCTGCTTAAGATTTAGTTGGTTCATTTTACTTAGCCCTTACCTAATACTTCATAATCCTATTATAGGTACTAGCAGTAATAATAGCAAAATGACCATAGTAGTGTCTAGTGTCTGTCTAGTTAACATTAGTACAAACCAAAGTTAGACCCCAAATTACAACGGGGGTCTTTTACATTACACATCAAGCAACATAAAAAGAAATAGTCTTCAAGTAGCATAGTTCACAAAAAAGCCATAATCACGCAAGGCACATAGGATAGGCAATCACTCCAAGGAATCATCATTAGGCACATCTTCCTCAGGTACCTGTTCTTGATCTTCTTCACCTGATATGATAAAAGAGGGTGAGTCCTTATGAACTCAGCGAGAGGGAACGAGAAATAGGTTTTGAAACTCATTTTTCAGTTCAACTTATGAAAATCCTTTTGCAAGCATGAATATAACACAATTAAGTACATAACAGTAATATAAAATAAAGGAACACAATTACCAGTCTTTCCTCCCCGAGGTCCTCTAGGAACCAAGCGAGAGTACTTATACATATAGAAAAAGGATACGGTGAGCTTTTGCTCTCAGTTGTTGCGGCCGACTTCAAATCATCCCCTTAACACGCCAAGTGGGTGTACTCCGGATGTACCCCAAAAATCTACGACCCAACTCTCCGAGGAAGTCTAGCCCCCAAGCGAGAGAGGGAATGGGACCATGGTAGTCACGGTTGCACCGGCAAGCCCGATGCCGCCCGGTATGCGTGAACACTACCATGCCAGAATGAAAGGTTGCAACCTTGTATGCAATGCACATTTATGACATTTAATATATCACATTAGGAGGACAACAAAGTAGGTTGCCTCCGGACAGTCATAAGATTGCACATTGACAAGTAAACAAGCGAGGCATGAATAGACAAGTAATTTCACTTGAAAAACATATGGAGTTATATGAACATTAAACGGGCAGCCATGTAACGCACGTAATTCAAGTCATATAACTCATTTCAACGTCCACATAATCAAATAATAAGGTTATTCAACATGCAACAATAATCTACGTGGTTCGGACGTAAGAAAGGCCTATTTGTCAACATGCAACGAATCAAAATCACATTTAGGGATATAAGGGAAACTACGGGCAGCCTACTAAGCATATAATTACACCCAATATTCAAAGGATCAACACTTAGCATGTTTACCTAGTTGCTAGGGTTTCAATTTCGTGCTTACCCGTGCGATTAAGCCCCGAGTCCACTCAAATCAATCTCAAGCCAAGCATCAATTTATCCAAACATCCTCAAGTACTCAAAACAGTCCACATAACATCCCAATGCCACAATCCAAAGCAATTAATACCACAAGAGAAGTTACAACAAATTTTCTAAGCATATAACTAAATGAAACCCTCACTGCAATAGGCTGTTTTATCACAATCATTAAGACAAGCAAAAAATCTCCAATTCCAGTGAATAAGATGTCAAATTAAAGCTTAAGAAGTGAACTAAAATCAGAAACAAACCTTGCATCATTTGGAGTTCGAGATCAATAGCTATGGCCAAAACAGTGGGATTGCACAAAACTGTCCAGATTTGCACACATTTCGATAATTGTCATTTTTGAGGTCCTTAAGGTCAGATTCAGCCTTAGTCCATTTCTGACAAAAATGTCCAGAACTGAAAAACCTAGTAGAAAACCAAATTTTATGCATTTTGGACATCATTTACTAAGTCAAAACTGGTTCGTTCCATAAGGTCAGTGCATCTGCCAAAACCTGCTTCATTTCTCCAGAGTTCCAGATTTGGACACAATTTAATGATTTTCCATTTTGAGGACTTTAGAGTCAAAATTAGCTTTGGCCTATTTCTGTGAAAAATGTTCAAAACTGGAAAAAATAGTCATCTACCAATTTTCATGCATTTTAAACATCACGTGCCTAGCCAAACGCACCTTGCAACAACAAGTCAGAGAGCTGTCAACAAACCCGATTTCATCTATCATCAACTTCAAGCCAAAATCTTGCCATGCATGGTTGTAAAAGCTTATGAACACACATATAACTCAAGTACAGAAGCAAAGACATACATTTAAGAGCATGCATGTATATTTTTGAAGGATTTTCAAAAGGTTTTAGCCCTCACCTTAGCAAATCAACAAGAAGATGCACAAAACTTGATGAAGCACAATTTTCTTCTTCTTCCTTGCTTAGCCAAGACACCACCTGATTTCTCTCTATTTTTCCTAGCTTAGTGGCCAAGTTCTTAGTACATGCATGTGGTTAGAACAAGAAGAAAAGAAATGGAACCTAGTAAACTCACCAAGGCCGAAAATGGTGACTCAAAAAGCTTGCATGTACGATTCTTGCATCCTAGCTAGCTTGATCGAGTTTCTTGCTTGTGGCTTGTCTTGATTAACTATGGTATGATGAAGATGAGCTATGAAGGTAAGAAACTCAGCCAAGGCTGAGAGAGAGAGAGAAGAATGAGAGGGAGAGAGAGAAATGTGAGAGGAAGATGAGAGAAATGAAAAAAAAACAAAAGCCTTGCATTTGATGAAGCATGTTCGGCCTTGGGCAGCAAAATTTCAGATTTATGTCTTCAAGATGCTTGAATTTTGAAGTGTTTAGCATGGGAAAGGGAGCAATGTCGAGGATGGTAGAGTTTTGAGGGTTTTATGAACAATTTTTTATGCATTTGTGTCATAGGATGTCATAAAATGTTTGGGAATAGGATTTGAATTATGCAAAGCAAGCACAAAGCCCTTGTAGTGGTCGGCCAAGGCAATAAAAAAAATCTGATCTTTTGTCATCTTATGTGCATTATTTAATTGTGTGTTGAAAGTGCAAAAAGAATAAGGAATAAAGAATAAGGAATGTCTAGCTTTTTGTGAGATTTTGTCTTCTAGTGGGTTGAATTAGTAATTTAATAATAGTTAGTGGATTTTGTAGGATTAATTAATGACCTAGTGCTTCGTGCAAGATGTTTTCTTGATTAGCGTGAGGGCACGCTTTCCTAGGTCTAGGACACACACTACGGGGTATGACACGAACTACGAGACGAATGCACGTTTTTCTAGTAAATGCATGCAATCCTAAATGAATGCACGTAATTCAATACATGGCACACAAAATGAACACAATTCTTTAACCTAGGTCAAGACACGCAAATTTAGATTAGGGCACATGAAAAAAGATATCGCACGCAAATCGAGGTCGGGCCTCACAGCTGCGCCTATATTCAGAGCCCAAAATCGAATGCTTTTATTAGTTTCTAGACACTTTTCTTCTTTTGTGCTGTTTTTCTGTCCCGGATCGTACATCGTGAGCCACGAAAAGGACGACAACCTAATTCATCACATTTCTATTACCGAATCCCACGGCACCTTGTAGAAGACAACTTCGCTTCATGTAGAGGCTGGGCCAACAAATCGAGGGCGTAGGGCTTGGAACCAGGTCTCCGTCACTCCGGTGCCCATAACTTTTTATTCGGAAAGAGTTACGCAGCCCACAGCATACCGTTGAAAAGCTCTCCGAGAGCTCTACGACGAGGATGGCAAGTCTGCTCGGTTGCACTTATGTTTGGAGCCCAAAATCGAACGTTTTCAACAGTTTCAGGACACTTTTCTTCTTTTGCGCTGTTTTTTTTATCCTGGATCGTACGTCGTGAGCCGCAAAAAGGACAACAACCTAATCCATCACATTTCTATTACCGAATCCCACAGCACCTTGGGCAATACAACTTCGCCTCACGTAAAGGCTGGACCCACAAACCGAGGGCGTGGGGCTTGGGACCAGGTCTCCGTCGCTCCGGTGCCCATAACTTTTGATTAGGAAAGAGTTACACGGCGCACAGCATACCGTTGGAAAGCTCACCGAGTGCTCTACGACGAGGGCAGCAAGCCTGCTCGGCTGCGCCTGTTTTTGGAGCCCAAAATCAAACATATTCATTAGTTTTGGGTTACTTTTCTTTTTTTGCGCTGTTTTTCCGTCCCGGATCGTACGTCATGAGCCGCGAAAAGGACGACAACCTAATCCATCACATTTCTATTACCAAACCCCACGACTCCTTGGGCAAGACAACTTCGCATCATGTAGAGGCTGGGCCCGCAAACCGAGGGAGTGGGGCTTGGGACCAGGTCTCCGTCACTCTGGTGCTATTAACTTTTTATTTGTAAGGAGTTACGCGACACACAGCATACCGTTGGAAAGCTCTCCGAGAGCTCTACGACGAGGGTAGCAAGACTGTACAGCTGCGTCTATTTTTGGAGGCCAAAATCGAATGTTTTCATCAATTTTGGGACACTTTTCTTTTTTTGCGCTGATTTTCCGTCCCGGATCGTACGTCGTGAGCCCCGAAAAGGACGACAACCTAATCCATCACATTTCTATCACCGAATCCCACTGCACTTTGGGCAAGACAACTTCACTTCACGTAGAGGTTGGGCCCACAAACCGTGGGCGTGGGGCTTGGGACTATGTCTCCGTCGCTCTGGTGCCCATAACTTTTGATCCGGGAAAAGTTACACGGCGCACAGCATACCGTCGGAAAGCTCTCCGAGAGCTCTACGACAAGGGCAACATGCTTGCTCGGCTCGCTTGTTTTCGGAGCCCAAAATTGAATGTTTTCATCAGTTTTGGGATACTTTTATTCTTTTACGCTATTTTTCCGTCTCGGATCGTACGTCGTGAGCCGCGAAAATGACGAAAACCAAATCCATCACATTTCTATTACTGAATCCTATGGCACCTTGGGCAAGACAACTTCGCTTCACGTAGAGGCTGGGACCGCAAACCGAGGGCGTGGGGCTTTGGACCAAGTCTCCGTCACTCCAGTGCCCATAACTTTTGTTCCATAAGGAGTTACGCGGCGCAGAGCATATCGTTGGAAAGCTCTCTGAGAGCTCTACAACGGGGGCAGCAAGCTTGCTGGGCTACGCCTATTTTCATAGCCCAAAATAGAACGTTTTCATTAGTTTCTGGACATTTTTTTTCTTTTGTGTTGTTTTTCCGTCCCGGATCGTACATTGTGAGCAACGAAAAGGATGACAACCTAATCCATCACATTTCTATTACCAAATCCCATGGCATCATGGGAAAGACAACTTCACTTCACGTAGAGGCTGGGCTCGTAAACCGAGGGTGTGGGGCTTGGGACCAGGTCTCCGTCACCCCAGTGCCTATAACTTTTTATCTGTAAGGAGTTACACGGTGCACAGCATACCGTCGGAAAGCTCTCTGAGAGCTCTACGATGGGGGCAGCAAGACTGCTCGGCTGCGCCTATTTTTGGAGCCAAAATCGAATTTTGTCATCAATTTCATGACACTTTTCTCCTTTTGTGCTATTTTTTCGTCCCAGATATTACGTCGTGAGATGTGAAAAGGACGACAACCTAATCCATCACATTTCTACTATCGAATCCGACGGCACCATGGGCAAGACAACTTCGCTTCATGTAGAGGCTGGGCCCACAAACCGACGGCATTAGGCTTGGGACCAGATCTCCGTCACTCCGGTGCCCATAACTTTTGATCCTAAGGAGTTATGCGGCGCATAGCATACCGTTTGAAATCTCTCCGAGAGCTCTACGATAGGGGCAGTAAGCCTGCTCGACTACGCTTGTTTTGGGAGCCCAAAATCGAATATATCATCAGCTTCGGGACACTTTTCTTCTTTTACGCTGTTTTTCTGTCCCGGATCGTATGTCGTGAGCTGCGAAAAGGACGACAACCTAATCCATCACATTTTTATTACCGAATCCCATGACACCTCGGGCAAGACAACTTCGCTTCACGTAGAGGCTGGGCACGCAAGCCAAGGGCGTGGGGCTAGGGACTAGGTCTCCGTCGCACCGGTGCCCATAACTTTTGATCCGGAAAGAGTTACGTGGCGCATGGCATACTGTTGAAAAGTTCTTCGAGAGCTCTACGACTAGGGCAACAAGACTGCATGGCTGTGCCTATTTTCGGAGCTCAAAATCGAACATTTTCATTAGTTTCGGGACACTTTTTTACTTTTGCGCTGTTTTTTCGTCCCAGATCGTACGTCGTGAGTCGTGAAAAGGACGACAACCTAATCTATCACATTTCTATTATCGAATCCCACTACACCTTGGGCAAGACAACTTCGCTTCACGTAACTGTTGGGCCCAAAAACCGAGGGCGTCGGGCTTGGGACCAGGTCTCCGTCGCTCTGGTGCCCATAACTTTTGATCCGAAAAGAGTTGCACGGCGCACAGCATACTGTTGGAAACCTCTCCGAGACCTCTACGACGGGGGAAGCAAGCCTGCTCCTGTGCCTGTTTTTGTATCCCAAAATCGAATGTTTTCATTTGTTCCATGACGCTTTTCTTTTTTTGTGCTGTTTTTTCGTCCCGGATCGTACGTCGTGAGCCGAGAAAAGGACGACAACCTAATCCATCACATTTCTATTACCTAATCCCATGGCACCTTGGGCAAGATAACTTCGCTTCACGTAGAGGCTGGCCCCACAAACCAAGGGCATGGGGCTTAGGACCAGGTCTCTGTCGCTCCGGTGCCCATAACTTTTGATCCGGGAAGAGTTACGCGGCGCACAGCATACCGTTGGAAAGCTCTTCGAGAGCTCTACGATGAGGGCAGCAAGCCTGCTCGATTGCGCCTATTTTTGGTGCCCAAAATCCAATGTTTTCATCAGGTTTAGGATACGTTTCTTCTTTTACGTAGGTTTTCTATCCCGGATCGTACGTCGTGAGACGCAAAAAGGACGACAACCTAAACCATCACATTCCTATTACCGAATCCCATAGCACATTGGGCAAGAAAACTTCGCTTCACGTAGAGGTTGGGCACGCAAACCGAGGGCGTGGGGCATGGGACCAGGTCTCTGTCACTCTAGTGCCCATAACTTTTTATTTGTAAGGAGTTACGCGACACACAGTATACCGTTGGAAAGCTCTTCGAGAGCTCTACGACGAGGGCAGCAAGACTGCACAGCTGCGCCTGTTTTCAGAGCCCAAAATCGAACGTTTTCATCAGTATTGGGACACTTTTCTTCTTTTGCGCTGTTTTTCCGTCCTGGATCGTACATCGTGAGCAGCGAAAAGGACGACAACCTAATCCATCACATTTCTATTACCGAATCCCACCGCACCTTGGGTAAGACAACTTCGCTTCACATAGAGGCTGGGCCCGCAAACCGAGGGCGTGGGGCTTGGGACTAGGTCTCCGTCGCTCCGGTGCCCATAACTTTTGATCCGAAAAGAGTTACACAGCGCATATCATACCGTTGGAAATCTCTCTGAGTGCTCTACGACGAAGGCAGCAAGCCTGCTCGGCTACGCCAGTTTTGTTAGCCCAAAATCAAATGTTTTCATCAGTTTTGGGATACTTTTCTTCTTTTGCGCTGTTTTTCCGTCCCGCAACGTACGTCATGAGCCGCGAAAAGGATGACAACCTAATCCATCACATTTCTATTACCGAATCCCATGGTACCTTGGGCAAGACAACTTGGCATCACGTAGAGGCTGGGCCCGCAAACCGAGAGAGTGGGGCTTGGGGCCAGGTCTCCGTCACTCTGGTGCCCATAACTTTTTATCTGAAAGGAGTTATGCGGCACACAGCATACCGTTGGAAAGCTCTCTGAGAGCTCTACGACGAGGGCAGCAAGACTGCATGGCTGCGTCTATTTTTTGAAGCCAAAATCGAACATTTTCATCAGTTTCTGGATACTTTTGTTCTTTTGCACTGATTTTTCGTGCCGGATCGTACGTTGTGAGCTACGAAAAGGAGGACAACCTAATCTATCATATTTCTATTACCGAATCCCACCTCACCTTGGGCAAGACAACTTTACTTCACATAGAGGCTGGGCCTGCAAACTGCGGGCGTGGGGCTTGGGACTAGGTCTTCGTCGCTCCGATGCCCATAACTTTTGATCCGGGAAAAGTTACACGGCACACAGCATACCGTCAAAAATCTCTCTGAGAGCTCTACAACGAGGGCAGCAAGCTTGCTCGCCTGCGCCTATTTTCGGAGCCCAAAATTGAATGTTTTAATTAGTTTCGGGACACTTTTCTTCTTTTACGATATTTTTTTGTCCCGGATCGTACGTCGTGAGCCATGAAAAGGACGACAACCTAATCCATCACATGTCTATTACCGAATCCCACGACACCTTGGACAAGAAAATTTCGCTTCACGTAGAGGCTGGGCCTACAAACTGAGGGCGTGGGGCTTGGGACCAGGTCTCCGTCGCTTCGGTGACCATAACTTTTGATCCGAAAAGAGTTGCACGGCGCACAGCATACCGTTGGAAAGCTCTCCGAGAGTTGTACAACGGGGGAAGCAAGCCTGCTCCTGCGCCTGTTTTTGTAGCTCAAAATCGAATATTTTCATCAGTTTCGTGACACTTTTCTTCGTTTGCGCTGTTTTTCCGTCCCGAATCGTACGTCGTGAGCCGCAAAAAGGGTGACAACTTGATCCATCACATTACTATTACCGAATTCGATGGTACCTTGGGCAAGAAAACTTCGCTTCAGGTAGAGGCTGGGCCCACAAACCGAGGGCGTAGGGCTTAGAACCAGGTCTCTGTCGCTCCGATGCCTATAACTTTTGATCCGGGAAGAGTTACGCGGCGCACAACATATAGTTGGAAAGCTCTCCGAGAGCTCTACGACGAGGGCAGCAAGCTTGCTCGGCTGCGCCTATTTTTGGAGTCCAAAATCGAATGTTTTCATCAGTTTTGGAAAACTTTTCTTCTTTTGCGCTGTTTCTTCATCCCGGATCGTACGTCGTGAGCCGCGAAAAGGACGATAACCTAATCCATGACATTTCTATTACCGAATCCCACAGAACCTTAGGCATGATAACTTCGCTTCATGTAGAGGCTGGGCCCGCAAACCGAGGGCGTGGGGCTTGGGACCAGGTCTACGTCACTCTGGTGCCCATAACTTTTTATCTGTAAGGAGTTACGCGGCACACAGCATACCATTGGAAAACTCTTTGAGAGTTCTACGATGAGGGTAGCATGACTGCACGGCTGCGCTAGTTTTCGCAGCCCAAATTTAATGTTTTTATCAATTTTGGGACACTTTTCTTCTTTTGCGCTATTTTTCTGTCCCAGATCGTACGTTGTGAGCCGCGAAAATGACGACAACCTAATCTATCACATTTCAATTACCTAATCCCACCGCACCTTGGGCAAGAGAACTTCGCTTCACGTTGAGGCTGGGCCCGCAAACCGAGGGCGTGGGGCTTGGGACCAGGTCTCCGTCGCTCCGGTGCCCATAACTTTTGATCCGAAAAGAGTTACACAGCGCACAGCATACCATTGGAAATCTCTCTGAGTGCTTTACGACGAGGGCAGCAAGCCTGCTTGGCTGCGCCAGTTTTTTTATCCCAAAATCAAACGTTTTCATTAGTTTTGGTATACTTTTCTTCTTTTGTTCTGTTTTTCCGTCCTGTATCGTACGTCATGAGCCACGAAAAAGAAGACAACCTAATCCATCATATTTCTATTACCGAATCCCACGGTACCTTGGGCAAGATAACTTGGCATCACGTAGAGGCTGGGTCCGCAAACCGAGGGAGTGGGGCTTGGGGCCAGGTCTCCGTCACTCTGGTGCCCATAACTTTTTATCCGAAAGGAGTTAAGTGGCACACAGCATACCGTTTGAATGCTCTCTGAGAGCTCTACAATGTAGGCAGCAAGACTGCATGGATGCGTCTATTTTTTGAAGCCAAAATTGAACATTTTCATCAGTTTCGGGACACTTTTCTTCTTTTTCGTTGATTTTTCGTCCCGGATCGTACGTCGTGAGTTGCGAAAAGGACGACAACCTAATCCATCACATTTCTATTACCGAATCCCACCGCACCTTGGGCAAGACAACTTTACTTCACGTAGAGGCAGGGCCGGCAACTGCGGGTGTGGGGCTTGGGACTAGGTCTCCGTCTCTCCGATGCCCATAACTTTTGATCCGGGAAAAGTTACACGGCGCACAGCATACCGTCGAAAATCTCTCCGAGAGCTCTACAACGAGAGCAGAAAGCTTGCTCGGCTGCGCCAGTTTTCGGAGCCCAAAATTGAATGTTTTCATTAGTTTCGAGACACTTTTATTCTTTTGCAATGTTTTTCCGTCCCGGATCGTACGTCGTGAGCCGCGAAAAGGACGACAACCTAATCCATCACATGTCTATTACTGAATCCCACGACACCTTTGGCAAGAAAATTTCGGTTCACGTAGAGGCTGGGCCGACAAACCGAGGGCGTGGGGCTTAGGACCAAGTCTCCGTCGCTTCGGCGCCCATAACTTTTGATCCGAAAAGAGTTGCACGGCGCACAGCACACCGTTGGAAAGCTCTCCGAGAGCTCTACAACGGGGCAATCAAACCTGCTCCTGTGCCTATTTTTGTATCTCAGAATCGAATATTTTCATTAGTTTCGTAACATTTTTCTTCTTTTGCGCTGTTTTTCCGTCCCGGATCATACATCGTGAGCCGCAAAAAGGGCAACAACCTGATCCATCACATTACTATTACCGAATCCCATGGCACCTTAGGCAAGAAATCTTCGCTTCAGGTAGTGGCTGGGCCCATAAACCGAGGGCGTAGGGCTTAGGACCAGGTCTCTGTCGCTCCGGTGCCTATAACGTTTGATCCGGGAAGAGTTACGCGGCGCATAACATACCGTTGGAAAGCTCTCCGAGAGCTCTACGACGAGGGCAGCAAGCCTGCTCGACTGCGCCTATTTTTGGAGCGCAAAATCAAATGTTTTCATCAGTTTTATGAAACTTTTCTTCTTTTGCGCTGTTTCTCTGTCACGGATCGTACGTCGTGAACCGCAAAAAAGACGACAACCTAATCCATCACATTTCTATTACCGAATTTAACGGAACCTTGGGCATGACAACTTCGCTTCATGTAGAGGCTGGGCCCGCAAGCTGAGGGCGTGGGGCTTGGGACCAGGTCTACGTCACTCTAGTGCCCATAACGTCTTATCCGTAAGGAGTTATGCGGCACACAGCATACCCTTGGAAAACTCTCTGAGAGTTCTACGATGAGCGCAGCAAGACTGCATGGCTGCGCTAGTTTTTGAAGCCCAAATTTAATGTTTTTATTAGTTTCAGGACACTTTTCTTCTTTTGCACTGTTTTTCCGTCCCGGATCGTACGTCGTGAGCCGTGAAAATGACGACAACCTAATCCATCACATTTCAATTACCTAGTCCCACCGCACCTTAGGCAAGAGAACTTCGCTTCATGTAGAGGTTGGGCCCACAAACCGAGGGCGTGGGGCTTGGGACTAGGTCTCCATCACTCCGGTGCCCATAACTTTTGATCTGGGAAGAGTTACACGGCGCACAGCATAACGTTGGAAAGCTCTCCGAGAGCTCTGCGACGAAGGCAACACGCTTGCTCGGCTGCGCCTATTTTCAGAGCCCAAAATCGAATGTTTTCATCAGTTTCGGGACACTTTTCTTCTTTTACGTTATTTTTTTGTCCCGGATCGTACGTCGTGAGCCGCGAAAAGGACGACAACCTAATCCATCACATTTATATTACCGAATCCCATGGCACCTTGGGCAAGACAACTTCGCTTCACGTAGAGGCTGGGCCTGCAAACCAAGGACATGGGTTTGGGACTAGGCCTCCGTCACTCCGGTGCCTATAACTTTTGATCCACAAGGAGTTACGCGGCGCAGAGCATACCATTTGAAAGCTCTCCGAGATCTCTACGATGGGGGCAGCAAGCTTACTGGGCTGTGCCTATTATCGGAGCCCAAAATTAAACGTTTTCATCTGTTCCGGGACACTTTTCTTCTTTTGCGCTGTTTTTCCGTCCCGGATGGTACGTCGTGAGCCGCGAAAAGGACGACAACCTAATTTATCACATTTCTATTACCGAATCCCACGGTACCTTCCACAAGACAACTTTGCTTCACGTAGAGGCTGGGCCAGCAAACCGAGGGTGTGGGACTTGGGACCAGGTCTCCGTCACTCTAGTGCCCATAACTTTTTATCCGTAAGGAGTTACACGGCACACAACATACAGTTGGAAAACTCTCCGAGAGCTCTACGATGAGGGCAGCAAGACTGCATTGTTGTGCCTATTTTCGAAGCCCAAAATTGAATGTTTTCATCAGTTTCGTGACACTTTTCTCCTTTTGCGCTCTTTTTTCATCCCAGATCGTACGTCGTGAGCCGCGAAAAAGACGACAAACTAATCCATCACATTTCTATTACCAAATTCGACGGCAGCTTTGGCAAGCCAACTTCGCTTCATGTAGAGGCTGGGCCTGCAAACCGAGGGCATTGGCTTAGGACCAGGTCTCTATCACTTCAGTGCCTATAACTTTTGATCTGTAAGGAGTTACGCGGCGCACAACATACCGTTGGAAAGCTCTCCGAGAGCTCTACGATGAGGGAAGCAAGCCTGCTCGGCTGCGCCTGTTTTGGGAGCCCAAAATTGAACATTTTCATTAGTTTCGGGATGATTTTCTTCTTTTATGCTGTTTTTCTGTCCCGGATCATACGTCGTGAGCCGCGAAACGGACGACAACCTAATCGATCAAATTTTTTTTACTTAATCCCACGGCACCTTAGGCAAGACAACTTCGCTTCATGTAGAGGCTGGGCCCGCAAACTGAGGGTGTGGGGCTTGGGTCCAGGTCTCCGTCACTCCGGTGCCTATAACTTTTGATCTGTAAGGAGTTACGCGGCACACAACATGCCGTTGGAAAGCTCTCCGAGAGCCATACGATGGGGGCAGCAAGACTACATGGTTGCGCTTGTTTTCGGAGCCCAAAATCGAATGTTTTCAACAGTTTCGGGACGCATTTTTTCTTTTGCGCTATTTTTCCATCCCGGATCGTACGTCGTGAGCCACGAAAAGGACGACAACCTAATCCATCACATATCTATTATTGAATCCCACCTCACCTTGGGCAAGACAACTTCGCTTCACGTAGAGGTTGGGCCCGCAAACCGTGGGCGTGGGGTTTGGGACTAGGCCTCCGTCGCTTCGGTGCCCATAACTTTTGATCCGGGAAAAGTTACACGGTGCACAGCATACCGTCGGAAAGCTCTCCGAGAGCTCTACGACGAGGGCAGCAAGCTTGCTCGGCTACGCCTGTTTTTAGAGCCCAAAATTGAATGTTTTCATCAGTTTCGGGACACTTTTCTTCTTTTTCGCTATTTTTCCGTCCTGGATCGTACGTCGTGAGCCGCGAAAAGGACGACAACCAAATCCATCACATTTCTATTACCGAATCTCATGGCACCTTGGGCAAGACAACTTCGCTTCACGTAGAGGCTGGGCCCGCAAACTGAGGGCGTGGGGCTTGGGACCAGGTCTCCGTCACTCTAGTGGCCATAACTTTTGTTCCGTAAAGAGTTACGCAGCGCAGAGCATACCGTTGGAAAGCTCTCTAAGAGCTCTACAACGGGGGCAGCAAGCTTGCTGGGCTACGCCTATTTTCGAAGCCCAAAATAGAACATTTTCATTAGTTTCTGGACACTTTTCTTCTTTTGCGCTATTTTTTTGTCCCGGATCGTTTATCGTGAGAAACGAAAAGGACGACAATCTAATCCATCACATTTCTATTACCAAATCCCACTGCACCATGGGCAAGACAACTTCACTTCACGTAGAGGCTAGGCTAGCAAACCGAGGGCGTGGGGCTTGGGACCAGGTCTCCATCACTCCAATGCCTATAACTTTTATCCGTAAGGAGTTACACGGCGCATAGTATACCGTCGGAAAGCTCTCTAAGAGCTCTACGATGGGGGTAGCAAGACTGCGTGGCTACGCCTATTTTCGAAGCCCAAAATTGAATTTTTTCATCAATTTTGTGACACTTTTCTCCTTTTGCGCTATTTTTTCATCCCGGATATTACGTCGTGAGCTGCGAAAAGGACGACAACCTAATCCATCACATTTCTATGACCGAATCCGACGGCGCCATGGGAAAGACAACTTCGCTTCACGTAGAGGCTGAGCCCGCAAACCGACGGCATCGAGCTTGGGACCAGGTCTCCGTCACACCGGTGCCCATAACTTTTGATTCGTAAGGAGTTACACGGTGCATAGCATACCGTTTGAAAGCTCTCCGAGAGCTCTACGACGTGGGCAGTAAGCCTGCTCGACTACGCCTGTTTTGAGAGCCCAAAATTGAATATTTTCATTAGTTTCGGGATATTTTTCTTCTTTTATGCTGTTTTTCTATCCCGGATCGTACATCGTGAGCCACGAAAATGACGACAACCTAATCCATCACAGTTTTATTACCGAATCCCATGACACCTCGGGCAAGACAACTTCGCTTCATGTAGTGGCTGGACATGAAAGCCAAGGGCGTGGGGCTTGGGACTAGGTCTCCGTCGCACCGGTGCCCTTAACTTTTTATCCGGAAAGAGTTATGTGGCGCACGGTATACCGTTGGAAAGCTCTTCGAGAGCTCTACGACCAGGGCAGCAAGACTGCATGGATACGGCTATTTTCGGAGCCCAAAATTGAACATTTTTATCAGTTTCGGGATACTTTTTTACTTTTGGGCTATTTTTCTGTCCCGGATCGTATGTCGTGAGCCGTGAAAAGGACGACAACATAATCCATCACAATTCTATTATCGAATCCCACTGCACCTTGGGCACAACAACTTCGCTTCATGTAATGGTTGGGCCCACAAACTGAGGGCGTGGGGCTTGGGACTAGGTCTCCGTCGCTCCGGTGCCCATAACTTTTGATTCGGAAAGAGTTACGCGGCGCACAGCATACCATTAGAAAGCTCTCCGAGAGCTCTACGACAAGGGAAGCAGGACTGCTCAGCTGTGCCTATTTTTGAAGCCCAAAATCACATGTTTTCAACAGTTTTGGGACACTTTTCTTCTTTTACGCAGTTTTTCTATCCCGGATCGTACGTCGTGAGCCGCGAAAAGGACGACAACCTAATCCATCACATGTCTATTACCGAATCCCACGACACCTTGGGCAAGACAATTTCGCTTCATGTAGAGGTTGGGCCTGCAAACTGAGGGCGTGGGGCTTGGGACCAGGTCTCCGTCACTTTGGTGCCCATAACTTTTGATCCAAAAAGAGTTGCGCGCTGTACAGCATACTGTTGGAAACCTGTCTAAGACCTCTACGACAGGGGAAGCAAGCATGCTCTTGCGCCTGTTTTTGTATCCCAAAATTGAATGTTTTCATTAGTTTTATGACACTTTTCTTCTTTTACGGTATTTTTCCGTCCCAGATCGTATGTCGTGAGCCGCGAAAATGGCAACAACCTAATCCATCACATTTCTATTACCTAATCCCACGGCACCTTAGGCAAGATAACTTCGCTTCACGTAGAGGCTGGGCCCACAAACCGAGGGCATGGGGCTTGGGACCAGTTCTCTGTCGCTCCGGTGCCCATAACTTTTGATCTGGGAAGAGTTACGCAGCGCACAGCATACCGTTGGAAAGCACTTTGAGAGATCTACGACGAGGGCAGCAAGCCTGATCGGTTGTGCCTATTTTTGGTGCCCAAAATCGAATGTTTTCATTAGGTTTAGTATACTTTTCTTCTTTTGCACAGTTTTTCCGTCCCGGATCGTACGTCGTGAGCCACGAAAAGGACGACAACCTAATCCATCATATTCCTATTACCAAATCCCATGGCACCTTAGGCAAGACAACTTCGCTTCACGTAGAGGCTAGGCCTGCAAACCGAGGGCGTGGGGCATGGGACCAGGTCTCCGTCACTCTAGTGCCCATAACTTTTTATCTGTAAGGAGTTATGTGGCACACAGCATACCGTTGGAAAGTTCTTCGAGAGCTCTACGACGAGGGCAGCAAGACTACACGGCTGCACCTGTTTTCAGAGCTAAAAATCGAACATTTTAATCAGTTTTGGGACACTTTTCTTCTTTTGCGCGATTTTTCCATCCTGGATCGTACGTCGTGAGCCGCGAAAAGGACGACAACCTAATCGACCACATGTCTATTACCGATTCCCATGACACCTTGGGCAAGACAATTTCGCTTCATGTAGAGGTTGGGCCTGCAAACCGAGGGCGTGGGGCTTGGGACCAGGTCTCCGTCGCTCTGGTGCCCATAACTTTTGATCCGAAAAGAGTTGCGCCACGCACAACATACTGTTGGAAACCTCTCTAAGGCCTCTACGACAGGAGAAGCAAGCCTGCTCTTGCGCCTATTTTTGTATCCTAAAATCGAATGTTTTCATTAGTTTTATGACACTTTTCTTCTTTTGAGCTATTTTTCCGTGTCGGATCGTTCGTCGTGAGCCGTAAAAAGGACGACAACCTAATCCATCACATTTCTATTACCTAATCCCATGGCACCTTGGGCAAGATAACTTCGCTTCACGTAGAGACTGGGCCCACAAACCGAGGGCATGGGGCTTGGGACCAGGTCTCTGTCGCTCCGGTGCCCATAACTTTTGATCCGGGAAGAGTTACGTAGCGCACAGCATACCGTTGGAAAACACTACGAGAGCTCTACGATGAGGGCAGCAAGCCTGCTCGGTTGCGCCTATTTTTGGTGCTCAAAAATGAATGTTTTCATTAGGTTTAGGATACTTTTCTTCTTTTGTGCAGTTTTTCCGTCTCGGATCGTACGTCGTGGGCCGCGAAAAGGACAACAACCTAATCCATCACATTTTTATTATCGAATCCCATGGAACCTTGGGCAAGACAACTTCGCTTCACGTAGAGGCTAGGCCCACAAACCGAGGGCGTGGGGCATGGGACCAAGTCTCCGTCACTCTAGTGCCCATAACTTTTTATTTGTAAGGCATTACGCGGCACACAGCATACCGTTGGAAAGCTCTTCGAGAGCTCTACGACGAGGGCAGCAAGACTGCACGGTTGCGCCTATTTTCAGAGCCCAAAATCGAACGTTTTAATCAATTTTGGAACACTTTTCTTCTTTTGCGCTATTTTTTCGTCCTGGATCGTACGTCGTAAGCTGCGAAAAAGACGACAACCTAATCCTTCTCATTTCTATTACCGAATCCAACCGTACCTTAGGCAAGACAACTTCGCTTCACATAGAGGCTGGGCCTGCAAACCGAGGGCGTGGGGTTTGGGACCAGGTCTCCGTCGCTCCGGTGCCCATAACTTTTGATCCGAAAAGAGTTACACGGCGCACAACATACCGTTCGATATCTCTCTGAGTGCTCTACGACGAGGGTAGCAAGCCTGCTCGGCTGCGCCAGTTTTTTAGCCCAAAATCAAACGTTTTCATCAATTTTGGGATATTTTTCTTCTTTGGCGCTGTTTTTTCGTCCCGTATTGTACGTCATGAGCCGCGAAAAGGACGACAACCTAATCCATCACATTTCTATTACCAAATCCCACAGTACCTTGGGTAAGATAACTTGGCATCACGTAGAGGCTAGGCCCGTAAACCGAGGGAGTGGGGCTTGGGGCCAGGTCTCCGTCACTCTGGTACTCATAACGTTTTATTCGAAAGGAGTTACGCGGCACACAGCATACCGTTGGAAAGCTCTCTGAGAGTTCTACGATGAGGGTAGCAAGACTGCATGGCTGCGTCTATTTTTGGAAGCCAAAATCAAACATTTTCAACAGTTTCGGGACACTTTTCTTCTTTTGCACTGATTTTTCGTCTCGGATCGTACGTCGTGAGCTGCGAGAAGGACGACAACCTAATCCATCACATTTATATTATCAAATCCCACCGCACCTTGGGCAAGAAAATTTCGTTTCACATAGAGGCTGGGCCCATAAACCGAGGGCGTGGGGCTTGGGACCAGGTCTCCGTCGCTTCGGTGCCCATAACTTTTGATCTGGAAAGAGTTGCACGGCGCACAGCATACCGTTGGAAAGCTCTCCGAGAGCTCTACGACGGGGGAAACAAGCCTGCTCCTGCGATTGTTTTTGTAGCTCAAAATCGATTATTTTCACCTGTTTCGTGACACTTTTCTTCTTTTGCGCTATTTTTTTGTCCCGGATCGTACATCGTGAGCTGCAAGGGCAACAACCTGATCCATCACATTACTATTACCGAATCCCATGGCACCTTGGGCAAGAAAACTTCGCTTCAGGTAGAGGCTGCGCCCACAAACCGAGGGCGTAGGGCTTAGGACCAGGTCTCTGTCGCTCCGGTGCCAATAACTTTTGATCAGGGTTGAGTTACGTTGCGCACGGCATACCGTTGGAAAGCTCTTCAAGAGCTCTACGATGAGGGCAGCAAGCCTGCTCGGCTGCGCCTATCCTTGGAGCCCAAAATCGAATGTTTTTATCAGTTTTGGGAAACTTTTCTTCTTTTGTGCTGTTTCTCCGTCTCGGATCGTACGTCGTGAGCCGCAAAAAGGACAACAACCTAATCCATCACATTTCTATTACCGAATCCCACGGAACCTTGGGCATGACAACTTCGCTTCATGTAGAGGCTGGGCCCGCAAACCGAGGGCGTGGGGCATGGGACCTGGTCTACGACACTCTGGTGCCCATAACTTTTTATTCGTAAGGAGTTACGCGGTACACAACATGCCGTTGGAAAACTCTCTGAGAATTCTACAATGAGGGTAGCAAGACTGCACTGCTGCGCTAGTTTTTGGAGCCCAAATTTAATGTTTTTATCAGTTTTGGGACACTTTTCTTCCTTTGCGCTGTTTTTCCATCCTGGATCGTACGTCGTGAGCAGCGAAAATGACGACAACCTAATCCATCACATTTCAATTACCTATTCCCACCGCACTTTGGGCAAGAGAACTTCACTTCAAGTAGAGGTTGGGCCCGCAAATCGAGGGTGTGGGGCTTGGGACCAGGTCTCCGTGGCTTCGGTGCCCATAACTTTTGATCCGAAAAGAGTTACACGGCGCACAGTATACCGTTGGAAATTTCTCTGTGTGCTCTACGACGAGGGCAGCAAGCCTATTCGGTTGCGCCAATTTTTTTAGCCCAAAATCAAACGTTTTCATCAGTTTTTGGATACTTTTCTTCTTTTGCACTGTTTTTTTGTCCCGTATCGTACGTCATGAGCCGCAAAAAGGACGACAACCTAATCCATCACATTTCTATTACCAAATCCCACAGTACCTTGGGCAAGATAATTTGGCATCACGTAGAGGCTGGGCCCGCAAACCGAGGTATGGGGGTTTGGGGCCAGGTCTCCGTCACTCTGGTGCCCATAACTTTTTATCTGAAAGGAGTTTCGTGGCACACAGTATACCGTTGGAAAGCTCTTTGAGAGCTCTACGACGAGGGTAGCAAGACTGCATGGCTGCGTTTATTTTTGGAAGCCAAAATCGAACGTTTTCATCAGTTTTGGGACACTTTTCTTCTTTTGCGCTGATTTTCTGTCCCGGATCGTACGTCGTGAGCTGCGAAAAGGACGACAACCTAATCCATCACATTTCTGTTACCGAATCCCACCGCACCTTAGGCAAGACAACTTTACTTCATGCAGAGGCTGGGCCCGCAAACTGCGGGCGTGGGGCTTGGGACTAGGTCTTCGTCACTCCGGTGCCCATAACTTTTGATCCGGGAAAAGTTACACGGCGCACAGCATACCGTCGAAAATCTCTCCGAGAGCTCTACAACGAGGGCAGCAAGCTTGCTCAGCTGCGAATATTTTCAAAGCCCAAAATTGAATGTTTTCATTAGTTTCGGGATACTTTTCTTCTTTTGCGATATTTTTCCGTCCCGGATCGTACGTCGAGAGCCTTGAAAAGGACGACAACCTAATCCATCACATGTCTATTACCGAATCCCATGACACCTTGGGCAAGAAAATTTTGCTTCACGTAGAGGCTGGGCCCACAAACCGAGGGCGTGGAGCTTTGAACCAGGTCTTCGTCACTTCGGTGCCCATAACTTTTGATTTGGAAAGAGTTGCACGGCGCACAGCATACCGTTGAAAAGCTCTCCGAGAGCTCTACGACGGGGGAAGCAAGCCTACTCCTGCTCCTATTTTTGTAGCTCAAAATCGAATATTTTCATCAGTTTCGTGACTCTTTTCTTCTTTTGCGCTGTTTTTCCATCGCAGATCGTACGTCGTGAGTCGAAAAAGGGCGACAACCTGATCCATCAAATTACTATTACCGAATCCTACGGCACCTTGGGCATGAAAACTTCGCTTCAAGTTGAGGCTGGGCCCACAAACCGAGGGCGTGGGGCTTAGGACCAGGTCTCTGTCGCTCCGGTGCCTATAACTTTTGATCCGAGAAGAGTTATGTGGTGCACAGCATACCGTTGGAAAGCTCGTCGAGAGCTATATGACAAGGGCAGCAAGCCTACTCGGCTGCGCCTATTTTTGGAGCCCAAAATCGAATAATTTCATCAGTTTTGGGAAACTTTTCTTCTTTTGCGCTGTTTCTCCGTCCCGGATCGTACGTCGTGAGCCGTGAAAAGGACGACAACCTAATCCATCACATTTCTATTACCGAATCCCACTGAACCTTGGGCATGACAATTTCGCTTCATGTAGAGGCTGGCCCCGCAAACCGAGGGCGTGGGGCTTGGGACCAGGTCTATATCACTATGGTGCCCATGAATTTTTATCCGTAAGGAGTTACGTGGCACACAGCATACCGTTGGAAAACTCTCTGAGAGTTCTACGATGAGGGCAGCAAGAATGCACGGCTGCGCTAGTTTTCGGGGCCCAAATTTAATGTTTTTATCAGTTTCGGGACACTTTTCTTCTTTTGCATTATTTTTCCATCCCGGATCGTACGTCGTGAGCCGCAAAAATGACGACAACCTAATTCATCACATTTCAATTACCTAATCCCACCGCACCTTGGGCAAGAGAACTTCGCTTCACTTAGAGGCTGGGCCCGCAAACCGAGGGCGTGGGACTTGGGACCAGGTCTCCGTCGCTCCGGTGCCCATAACTTTTGATCCGGGAAGAGTTACATGGCACACAACATACCGTTGGAAAGCTCTTTGAGAGCTCTACGACGAAGGCAGCATACCGTTGCAAATTGAGGGCATGGGGCTTGGGACCAGGTCTCCGTCACTCTAGAGCCCATAACTTTTTATCCATAAGGAGTTACGCAGCACATAGCATACCGTTGGAAAGCTCTCCTAGAGCTCTACGATGAGGGCAGCAAGATTGCAGGCCGCGCCTAATTTCGAAGCCCAAAATCGAATGTTTTCATCAGTTTCGTGACACTTTTCTCCTTTTGCGCTCTTTTTCATCCTGGATCGTACATCGTGAGCCGCGAAAAAGACGACAAACTAATCCATCACATTTCTATTACCGAATTTGACGGCACCTTTGGCAAGACAACTTCGCTTCACGTGGAGGCTGGGCCCGCAAACCGAGGGCATGGGCTTAGGATCAGGTCTCTGTCACTCCGGTGCCCATAATTTTTGATCTGTAAGGAGTTACGCGGTGCATAGCATACCGTTGGAAAGCTCTCCGAGAGCTCTACGACGAGGGAAGCAAGCCTGCTCGGCTGCGCCTGTTTTGGGAGCCCAAAATTGAACGTTTTCATCAGTTTCTGGACAGTTTTCTTCTTTTATGCTATTTTTCCGTCCCGGATCGTACGTCGTGAGCCGCAAAATGGACGACAACCTAATCGATCACATTTTTATTACTTAACACCGCGGCACCTTGGGCAAGATAACTTCGCTTCACGTAGAGGCTGGGCCCGCAAACTGAGGGTGTGGGGCTTGGGACCAGGTCTCCGTCACTCCGGTGCCTATAACTTTTGATCCGTAAGAAGTTACGCAGCGCACAACATGCCGTTGGAAAGCTCTCCGAGAGCTCTACGATGGGGGCAGCAAGACTGCGCGGCTGCACTTGTTTTCGGAATCCAAAATTGAATGTTTTAAATAGTTTCGGGACACATTTCTTCTTTTGTGCTGTTTTTCCATCCCAGATCGTATGTCATGAGCCACGAAAAGGACGACAACCTAATCCATCACATGTCTATTACCGAATCCCATGACACCTTGGGCAAGAAAATTTCACTTCACGTAGAGGGTGGGCCCACAAACTGAGGGAGTGGGCTTGGGACCAGGTCTCCGTCGCTCCGGTGCCCATAACTTTTGATCCGGAAAGAGTTACGCGGCGCACAGCATACCGTTAGAAAGCTCTCCGAGAGCTCTATGATTGGGGAAACAAGCCTGCCCCTGCGCCTATTTTTGTAGCCTAAAATCGAATGTGTTCATCAGTTTTGTGACGATTTTCTTCTTTTGCGCTGTTTTTCCATCCCAGATCGTACGTCGTGAACCGCGAAAAGGACGACAACCAAATACATCACATTACTATTACCGAATCCCATGACACCTTGGGCAAGACAACTTCGTTTCACATAGAGGCTGGGCCCACAAACCGAGGGCGTGGGGCTTGGGCCAGGTCTCTGTCGCTCCGGTGCCTATAACTTTTGATCCGGGAAGAGTTACGTGGCCTACAGTATACCGTTGGAAAGTTCTCCGAGAGCTTTACGACGAGGGCAACAAGCCTGCTCGGCTTGCGCCTTTTTTTGGAGACCAAAATTGAATGTTTTCATCAGTTTTGGAAAACTTTTCTTCTTTTGCGCTGTTTTTCCGTACCAGATCGTACGTCGTGAGCTGCGAAAAGGACGACAACCTAATCCATCACATTTCTATTACCGAATCCCATGGCACCTTGGGTAAGACAACTTTGCTTTACGTAGAGGCTTAGCCCGCAAACCGATGGCGTGGTGCTTGGGACCAGGTCTCTGTCACTCCAGTGCCCATAACTTTTGATCCGCAAGGAGTTACGTGGCGCAGAGCATACCGTTGGAAAGCTCTCCGGGAGCTCTACGACGGGGGCAGCAAGCTTACTGGGCTGTGCCTATTTTCGGAGCCCAAAATTGAACATTTTTATCAGTTTCGGGACACTTTCCTTCTTTCGTGCTATTTTTCCTTCCTGGATGGTACGTCGTGAGCCCCAAAAAGGACGATAACCTAATCCATCACATTTCTATTAGCAAATCCCATGGAACCTTGGGTAAGACAACTTCTCTTCACGTAGAGGCTTGGCCGGCAAACCAAGGGCGTGGGGCTTGGGACCAGGTCTCCGTCGCTCAGACGCCCATAACTTTTGATTTGGAAATAGTTGCGTGGCGCACAACATACAGTTGGAAAGCTCTCCGAGAGCTTTACGACGAGGGCTGCAAGCCTGCTTGGCTGCACCCATTTTTGGATGCCAAAATTGAACGTTTTCATCAGTTTCGGGACACTTTTCTTTTTTTGCGCTGTTTTTCCATCCCAGATCGTACGTCGTGAGCCGCGAAAAGGATGACAACCTAATCCATCACATTTCTATTACCAAATCCCACGGCACCTTTATTACGCCCCAACCCAGCCTATAAAGGTTAGACTAGGGTGTGATCTAACATTCAAGTCATATCACATGCTTAACCATTTATGAAGATTTAACACTTAACGTTTTGGCCTAAACTCCAAAAATTTTCGGAAAATCGGCAGCATAACGGCTGTAATTAGGCTCTTTGGTTTGACCTAATTCTCTGAACACCTCAAATTTTCCAACCTCAATTTCATTTCCAACTAGGATTACTATTTACCATCAATTGAAATACCTACTGGTTATCTCAATGTCCCGTTTGATTAATAACCTAGCATGATACTATGTCTCGTTTGTTTGTTTATCCTCATTACAAAAGTACCTGTTGATCTTAGCTTAATAGCGAGTACCTGCTTAAGATTTGGTTGGTTCATTTTACTTAACCCTTACCTAATACTTCATAATCCTATTATAGATACTAGCAGTAATAGTAGCAAAATGACCATAGTAATGTCTAGTGTCTAGTTATCATCAATACAAACCAAAATTAGACCCCAAATTACAACGGGGGTCTTTTACATTCAAACGTTGAGCAACATAAAAAGAAATAGTCTTCAAGTAGCATAGTTCACAAATATCCATAATCACGCAAAGCACATAGGACAGGCAATCACTCCAAGGAATCGTCGTTAGGCACATTGTCCTCAGGTACCTGTTCTTGATCTTCTTCACCTGAGATGATAAAAGAGGGTGAGTCCTTATGAACTCAGCGAGGGGGAACGAGAAATAGGTTTTGAAACTCATTTTCCAGTTCAACTTATGAAAATCCTTTTGCAAGCATGAATATAACACAATTAGGTGCATAACAATAATACAAAAGTAAAGGAACACAATTACCCGTCTTTCCTCCCAGCGGTCCTCTAAGAACTTAGCGAGAGTACTTATACACATAATAAAAAGGATACGTTGAGCTTTTGCTCTCAGTTCATTTCCAGCATCAATTGTTGCGGCCGACTTCAAATAATCCCCTTATCACGCCAAGTGGGTGTACTCCGGATGTACCCCGAAATCCTACGACCCAACTCTCCGAGGAAGTCTAGCCCCTAAGCGAGAGAGGAAATTGGACAATGGTAGTCACGGTTGCACCGGCAAGCCCGATGCCGCCTGGTGTGCGTGAATGCTACCACGCCAGAATGAAAGGTTGCAACCGTATATGCAATGCACATTTATGACATTTAATATATCACATTAGGAGGACAACAAAGTAGGTTGCCTCCGGACAGTCATAAGATTGCACATTGGCAAGTAAACAAGCGAGGCGCGATAAGACAGTCAATTTCACTTGAAAGGCATATGGAGTTATATGAACATTAAACGGGTAGCCATGTAACACACGTAAATCAGGTCATATAACTCATTTCAACGTCCGCGTAATCAAATAATAAGGTTATTTAACATGCAACAACAATCTACGTAGGTTCGGATGCAAGAAAGGCCTATTTGTCAACATGCAATGATCAAAATCACATTTAGGGCTATAAGGGCAACTACGGGCAGCCTACTAAGCATATAATTACACCCAATATTCAAAGGATCAACACTTAGCATGTTTACCTAGTTGCTAGGGTTTCCATTTCGTGCTTACCCGTGCGATTAAGCCCTAAGTCCACTCAAAATCAATCTCAATCCAAGCATCAATTAATCCAAACATCCCCAAGTACTCAAAACAGTCCACACAACATCCCAATGCTACAATCCAAAGCAATTAATACCACAAGATAAGTTACAACAAATTTCTAAGCATATAACTAAGTGAAACCCTCACTGCAATAGGCTGTTTTCTCACAATCATTAAGTCAAGAAAATAATATCCAATTCCAGTAAATAAGATTTCAAATTAAATCCTAAGAAGTGAACTAAAATTAGAAACAAACCTTGCATCATTTGGAGCTCGAGATCAATAGTTATAGCCAAAACAGTGGGATTGCACAAAACTGTCCAGATTTGCACACATTTCAATAATTGTCATTTTTGAGGTCCTTAAGGTCAGATTCAGCCTTAGTCCATTTCTGACAAAAATGTCCAGAACTGAAAAATATAGTCGCACACCAAATTTCATGCATTTTGACATCATTTACTAAGTCAAAACTGGTTCGTTCCACAAGGTTAGTGCATCTGCCAAAACCTGCTTCATTTTTCCAGACTTCCAGATTTGGACACATTTTAATGTTTTGCCATTTTGAGGACCTTAGAGTCAAAATTAGCTTTGGCCTATTTCTGCGAAAAATGTTCAAAACTGGCAAAACTAGTTACCTATAATTGTCATGAATTTTCAACATCATTTTCCTAGCCAAACTCACCTCGCAACAACAAGATAGAGAGCTGTCACCAAACCCGATTTCATCTATCATCAACTTCAAGCCAAAATCTTGCCATGCATGGTTGTAAAAGCTTATGAACACACATATAACTCAAGTACAGAAGCAAAGACATACATTTAAGAGCAAGCATGTGGATTTTTGAAGGATTTTCAAGAAGTTTTAGCCCTCACCTTAGCAAATCAACAAGAAGATGCACAAAACTTTGATGAAGCACAAATTTCTTCTTCTTCCTTGCTTAGCCGAGACTCCAACTCGATTTTCTCTATTTTTCCTAGCTTAGTGGCCAAGTTCTTAGTACATGCATGTGGTTAGAACAAGAAGAAAAGAAATGGAAGCTAGTAAACTCACCAAGGCCGAAATGGTGACTCAAGGAGCATGCATGTGTGATTCTTGCATCCTAGCTAGCTTGATTGAGTTCCTTTGCTTGTGGCTTGTCTTGATTAACTATGGTATGATGAAGATGAGCTATGAAGGGAAAAAACTCAGCCAAGGCCGAGAGAGAGAGAGAAGAGTGAGAGGGAGAGAGAGAAATGTGAGAGGAAAATGAGAGAAATGAAAAAAAATAGAAGCCTTGCAATTGATGAAGCATATTCGGCCTTGGGCAGCAAAAATTCAGCTTTTTTTTTGTCTTCAAGATGTATTTTGAAATTCCTAGCATGGGCAAGGAGTAGTTGGTCGAGAATTGGAAGCTTTTGCAAAGGTTTTTGTGCTAATTTTTTATGCATTTGTGTCATAGAGTTGTCATAAGTTGTCTAGAATTAAATTGAATTGAGCAAGCAAGCACAAAACTCATGTGGTGGTCGGCCAAGGCTATAAAAAATCTGATTTTGTGTCATCTTTTGAGCATTATTTAATTGTGTGTTGAAAGTGCAAAAAGAATAAGGAATAAAGAATAAGGAATGTCTAGCTTTTTGTGAGATTTTGTCTTCTAGTGGGTTGAATTAGTAATTTAATAATAGTTAGTGGATTTTGTAGGATTAATTAATGACCTAGTGCTTCGTGCAAGATTCTTTCTTGATTAGCGTGAGGGCACGCTTTCCTAGGTCTAGGGCGCGCACAACGAGGTAGGATACGAACTACGAGACAAATGCACATTTTTCTAGTAAATGCACGCAACCCTAAATGAATGCACATAATTCAATGCATGGCACACAAAACAAACACAATTCTTAAACCTAGGTCAAGGCGCGCAAATCTAGATTAGGGCACACGAAACAAGGTATCGCACGCGAATTGAGGTCGAGCCTCACATCCTCCATTCCTTAAAAGAATTTCATCCCGAAATTCAATATTACCTTTGAAATAAAACTGGATATTGTTGCTCCATCTGGTCTCGCCTTTCCCACGTTGCTTCTTCAACTCCATGATGATCCCACAGCACCTTCACCATCAGTATAGTTTTGTTGCGCAACTCCCGATCTTGCTGGTCTAGGATCCGAATGGGCTTCTCCTCATAAGACAAGTTCTCCCGAAGCTGCAACGGCTCTGGCTCCAAGATATGTGATGGATCAGGATGATACTTCCGTAGCATTAAAACATGAAAGACGTCGTGAATATTGGAGAGGTTTTGGGGTAGTTCCAGGCGATACGCCAATTTGCCAACCTTCTCAATTATCTCGAATGGTCCTACAAATCTCGGGCTCAACTTTCCACCCTTGCCATGTTTAATCAGTCCCTTCCGAGGTGATATCTTCAAGAACACCTTGTCGTCGACCTCAAACTCTAGGCTCCATCTCCGTCGGTCTGCATAACTCTTCTGCCTGCTCTGGGCGGTAAGCATCCGTTTCCGGATGAGGTGGATATTATCAACAGTCTTCATAAGTTCAAGTAGAAGGGTCGGGTCAAAAGTCTTCGTCTCACCTATTTCATCCCAGTATATTGGGGATCGACACTTACATCCATACAACGCCTCGAATGGGGCCATTCCGATAGTGGCCTGATAGCTGTTATTATAAGCGAACTCCGCTAGGGACAGATATTTCTCCCAACCTTTCCCGAAGTCTAAAACATACGCCCTAAGCATATCCTCTAGAATCTAAATAGTTCTCTCCGATTGTCCGTCAGTCTGAGGGTGATAAGCTGTGCTGAAACTCAACTTCGTTCCCAAAGCTTCTTGCAATCTCTTCCAAAATTGGGAAGTAAAATGAGGATCCCTATCCGACACAATACTCACAGGCATCCTGTGCAATCTTACAATCTCCGCTACATACATATCTCCCAATTTCTCAAGACTATCCTCCTTGTTCATCAGTAAAAAGTGAGCCGACTTAGTCAATCTATCCACTATGACCCAAACGGCGTCATGACCCTTTTGTGACCTAGGCAGGTCCATAACAAAGTCCATAGTCATATGTTCCCATTTCCATTGAGGAATCTCCAATGGCTGAAGTAAACCCGCGGGTCGTTGATGTTCCGCTTTAACTCTCTGGCAAGTCAAACACCGTGCCACAAACTCCGCAATCTCTCTCTTCATGTTATTCCACCAATAGTTTTGCTTCAAATCCCAGTACATCTTTGTTCCACTGGGGTGAATAGTGTATCTTGAATTATGGGCTTCATCAAGAATCTTCTTTTTCAGCTCTGGTTCATTGGGAACACAAATCCGATTCCTAAACCTCCAAACACCATCATCATGAAACTTGAAATCCGTGTTGCTTTCCTTAATCTTCTGAAATTGTTGGTCCTTCTGTTGAGCCTCTCGTAATTCAGACAACAAGGTCGATTGAACCTGCGTAGTGGCAAAAAGTAACCATTTCCGAGTCAATTGTGGTTTCCACAGAAATGCTTCCTCCAACAACTCCTGCACCTTGACTTCCGGTTTTGCCATGCTCGCTTTCCTACTTAAGGAATCTGCAACTACATTCGCTTTACCGGGCACATAATTGATTGTGTAGTTATAATCGTTCAAAAGCTTTATCCACCGCCTTTGCCTCATATTCAACTCATTTTGAGTGAACAAGTATTTCAAGCTCTGGTGATCAGTAAATACCTCAAACTTGTTACCCCACAGATAATGCCTCCATTTCTTGAGTGCAAACACAATAGCCGCTAACTCCAAATCGTGCGTCGGGTAATTCAATTCATACGACTTCGGTTTCCTAGAAGCATATGCAATCACTCTTCCATTTTGCATCAACACACAACCTAATCCTTCCTTCGAAGCATCGCTGTAGATTATAAAACCTTGACTTCCTTCAGGCAATGCAAGAATAGGTGCGGTAGTCAATCTTTTCTTCAACTCTTGGAAGCTGTTCTCACACTTATCATCCAACACGAACTTTGTTTTCTTTTGAGTGAGCTTTGTAAGTGGTCTTGCAATCTTAGAGAAATCCTTCACGAACCTCCGATAATAGCCGGCTAGATCAAGAAAACTCCGAATCTCCGTAACATTTTCCAGCTTCTTCCAAGACATCACTGCTTCTATCTTTGCTGGATCCACCGCTATTCCCTCTTGGGATATGATATGCCCCAAAAATGCAATCTGTTGCAACTAAAATTCACACTTGCTAAACTTTGCATACAATTGATGCTCTCGAAGTTTCTACAGTACCAACCGCAGATGTTGTTCATGCTCCGCCTCGGATTTCGAGTATACCAAAATATCATCAATGAAGATCACCACAAATTGGTCCAAGTAGGGTTGAAACACCCTGTGCATCAAGTCCATAAAAGCTGCAGGGGCATTAGTTAGTCCAAATGGCATCACCACATATTCATAATGCCCATATCTTGTCCTGAAAGCCGTTTTAGGCACATCCTCCTTTTTGATCCGCAATTGGTAGTACCCTTGCCTCAAGTCGAGTTTCGAATACACTTTGGCTCCTTGAAGTTGATCAAACAACTCGTCAATCAATGGAAGTGGGTATTTATTCTTGACAGTCACTTGGTTCAGTCCTCGGTAATCGATGCATAGCCTCAACGTTCTGTCTTTCTTTTTCACAAATAGAACTGGTGCACCCCACGGTGAAGAACTTGGTTGAACAAACCCCTTCTTCAACAATCCTTGCAATTGGTACTAATTCTTGTAGCTCGGCCGGTGCCATACGATAGGGAGCTTTAGATATCGGCTGGGTGCCAGGAAGTAACTCTATAACGAACTTGATCTCCCGATTTGGGGGTAAACCAGGCAATTCTTCTGGAAACACATCCACATAGTCTTTGATCACTGGCATTTCCTCCAACTTAGCTTTACCGACGGCTTGTTGATGAGGTAAGCTAAGTATCCGCTACACCATTTTCTCAAGGACTTCACTACTTTCGTAGATGAAATGATGGAACTCCCGGTGAAATCTCTTCGACCCATTACCTCTAGTATTGGTTGACCAGGTACCCGGAACGTTATAATATTCGTCCGGCAATCTAGTTGGACATGATGTTTTTCCAACCAGTCCATCCCTAAAATGACCTCATAGTCTCGAAAAGGTAATACAATAAGATTGGCTGAGAATTCCCTATCCTTAATTTGGATTTTACATGCTTTACAAGCTGAGCTAGTAACTAGCTTAGAACCCATTGGAGTACCAACTTCTACTTCGTAAGGCAAACATACAACTTTCAGTTTCACACGTTCCACACATAAGGGAGTAATAAATGAATGAGCAGCAACCGGGTCAATTAGCACCCTAACAGGTTGATCTAGTATGAAGAATGTACCTTCAATAACAGCGGTCTCCTCTGGAAGCTCCTCGCACTCGATAGCATAAGCTCGAGCCTGGACTCTGGAACTGGAGTCTTTCCTCTACCAGCTGGTTTACCCTGATTTTGTCCTGCTTCCCATTTAGGGCAATCCTTGATCTGATGCTGATCACTGCCACATCTCACACATCGTCCTGACTTCTTCCAACACTGGGCCTCAGTATGACCCTTCTTGTCATAGTAAGAACAGTTGACAGACTGAGCAGCAGGTGAACTACCTGTGGATCCGCGGGTGGAAGAGGCTGATGGCGCTTTCGTCGGGCCACGGTTATTCACTGGTCTGTTCTGGCTTTGGCTTTGACTACGACTATGACTCTGGAATTTCCTCTGCTGACCTAGAGGCTGGTATGGTTTCTTATTCTGCTGACTCGAACCGGCTCTATCAAGTTTCCTCTTCTCAACTCGAGAAGCAGCAGCAAAGAGAGCAGAATAGGTATCGAAGTCATGAGAAGCCAACTGGTCCTGAATCTCTGGCCTCAATCCAGTCGTAAATTTCCACATCTTCGCCTCCGAAGTACTAACCATATATTGAGCATAACGGGACAGTCGGTCAAAACGAGCCTCGTACTGGGCCACCGTCATGTTACCCTAGGTCAAGTGCATGAACTCCTCAATCCGCCTCTGCCTGGAAACTGCGGGTACATATTTCTCCTTGAATGCCTTAACAAAATTACCCCACAAGCGAGGTGTCTGATCAGTTTCCCACAGTGCCTCCACAATGTGCCACCAATGTTCAGCATCCCCATGCAACAGAAACACAGCAAACTCCACCTTCTCTTCATCAGTATAGTCAAGTGGCCTGAAAATCTTCTCGACCTCGGACAGCCAAGCCTCTGCTTTCTCATCATCAACTTCCCCGTGGAATTTGGACGGGCTAAAGTCAAGAAACTCCCTCATTCTGCTATGTCTCCCATGGTTGCCATCATTCCTGTTGTTGTTGTTGTTGTTGGCCTCACGTGCATCTTGGCGCTCCATCACTCGTGATACGCGATCCATGGCATTTGCCATCATGTTAAACATAGCCATGCCGGGATTAGTTTGATAGGCATCTCCGGTCTCTTGGGGTTCACCGCTCCTATTAGTAGTGTGGGTACTAGGGCCAGCCATCTATAGGCACAAATTACGATGCACAATTTATTGAAACACAACAAACAAGAATTTAATGCAACATAATTCTAGAAACAATTAAGATATGTTAATCACTTAAGCACATAAAACATAGAAGGCACATTTAACATTATCACACAATAACATATAGACAAGTCATCCTAATTATCTTGGGGCTCTACCCATGGTCTGAGAGTTAAACCCGGCTTAAGCAATCTAAGCTCTAATACCATTCTTTTTACTTATAAGGTGTCACGCCCCAACCCGGCCTATATAGGTTAGACTAGGGTATGATCTAACATTCAAGTCATCACATGCTTAACTATTTATGAAGATTTAACACTTAACGTTTTGGCCTAAACTCTAAAATTTTCTGAAAAACCGGCAGCATAACGGCTATAATTGGGCTCTTTGGTTTGACCTAATTCTCTAAACACCTCAAATTTTCCAACCTCAATTTCATTTCCAACTAGGATTACTATTTACCATCAATTGAAATACCTACTGGTTATCTCAATGTCCCGTTTGATTAATAACCTAGCATGATACTATGTCTCGTTTGTTTGTTTATCCTCGTTACAAAAGTACCTGTTGATCTTAGCTTAATAGCGAGTACCTGCTTAAGATTTGGTTGGTTCATTTTACTTAACCCTTACCTAATACTTCATAATCCTATTATAGATACTAGCAGTAATAGTAGCAAAATGACCATAGTAATGTCTAGTGTCTAGTTATCATCAGTACAAACCAAAATTAGACCCCAAATTACAACGGGGGTCTTTTACATTCAAACGTTGAGCAACATAAAAAGAAATAGTCTTCAAGTAGCATAGTTCACAAATAGCCATAATCACGCAAAGCACATAGGACAAGCAATCACTCCAAGGAATCATCGTTAGACACATCGTCCTCAGGTACCTGTTCTTGATCTTCTTCACCTGAGATGATAAAAGAGGGTGAGTCCTTATGAACTCAGCGAGGGGGAACGAGAAATAGGTTTTGAAACTTATTTTCCGGTTCAACTTATGAAAATCCTTTTGTAAGTATGAATATAACACAATTAAGTGCATAACAATAATACAAAAGTAAAGGAACACAATTACCCGTCTTTCCTCCCCGAGGTCCTCTAGGAATCAAGCGAGAGTACTTATACACATAGTAAAAAGGATACGTTGAGCTTTTGTTCTCAGTTTATTTCCAGCATCAGTTGTTGCAGCCGACTTCAAATCATCCCCTTATCACGCCAAGTGGGTGTACTCCGGATGTATCCCGAAATCCTACGATCCAACTCTCCGAGGAAGTCTAGCCCCCAAGCGAGAGAGGGAATTGGACAATGGTAGTCACGGTTGCACCGGCAAGCCCGATGCCGCCTAGTGTGCGTGAATGCTACCACGCCAGAATGAAAGGTTGCAACCTTATATGCAATGCACATTTATGACATTTAATATATCACATTAGGAGGACAACAAAGTAGGTTGCCTCCGGACAGTCATAAGATTGCACATTGGCAAGTAAACAAGCGAGGCGCGATAAGATAGTTAATTTCACTTGAAAGGCATATGGAGTTATATGAACATTAAACGGGTAGCCATGTAACACACGTAAATCAGGTCATATAACTCATTTCAACGTCCGCGTAATCAAATAATAAGGTTATTTAACATGCAACAACAATCTACGTAGGTTCGGATGCAAGAAAGGCCTATTTGTCAACATGCGATGATCAAAATCACATTTAGGGCTATAAGGGCAACTACGGGCAGCGTACTAAGAATATAATTACACCCAATATTCAAAGGATCAACACTTAGCATGTTTACCTAGTTGCTAGGGTTTCCATTTCGTGCTTACCCGTGCGATTAAGCCCCAAGTCCACTCAAAATCAATCTCAAGCCAAGCATCAATAAATCCAAACATCCCCAAGTACTCAAAACAGTCCACACAACATCCCAATGCCACAATCCAAAGCAATTAATACCACAAGAGAAGTTATAACAAATTTCTAAGCATATAACTAAGTGAAACCCTCACTGCAATAGGCTGTTTTCTCACAATCATTAAGTCAAGCAAACAATATCCAATTCCAGTAAATAAGATTTCAAATTAAATCTTAAGAAGTGAACTAAAATCAGAAACAAACCTTGCATCATTTGGAGTTCGAGATCAATAGTTATAGCCAAAACAGTGGGATTGCACAAAACTGTCCAGATTTGTACACATTTCAATAATTGTCGTTGTTGAGGTCCTTAGGATCAGATTTAGCCTTAGTCCATTTCTGACAAAAATGTCCAGAACTGAATAGTCTAACAGCACACCAAATTTCATGCATTTTGGACATCACTAACGAAGTTAAAACTGGTTCGTTCCACAAGGCCAGAGCATCTGCCAAAACCTGCTTCATTTTTCCAGACTTCCAGATTTGGACACATTTTAATGTTTTTCCATTTTGAGGACCTTAGAATCAAAATTAGCTTTTTCCTATTTCTGTGAAAAATGTTCAAAACTGGCAAAACTAGTTACCGACCAATTTTGATGCATTTTCAACATCATTTGTCTAGCCAAATTAACCTCGCAACAACAAGATAGAGAGCTGTCACCGAACCCGATTTCATCTATCATCAACTTCAAGCCAAAATCTTGCCATGCATGGTTGTAAAAGCTTATGAACACCCATATAACTCAAGTACAGAAGCAAAGACATACATTTAAGAGCATGCATGTGGATTTTTGAAGGATTTTCAAGAAGTTTTAGCCATCACCTTAGCAAATCAACAAGAAGATGCACAAAACTTTGATGAAGCACAATTTTCTTCTTCTTCCTTGCTTAGCCGAGACTCCAACTTGATTTTCTCTATTTTTCCTAGCTTAGTGGCCAAGTTCTTAGTACATGCATGTGGTTAGAACAAGAAGAAAAGAAATGGAAGCTAGTAAACTCACCAAGGCCGAAATGGTGACTCAAGGAGCATGCATGTGTGATTCTTGCATCCTAGCTAGCTTGGTCGAGTTCCTTTGCTTGTGGCTTGTCTTGATTAACTATGGTATGATGAAGATGAGCTATGAAGGGAAGAAACTCAGCCAAGGCTGAGAGAGAGAGAGAAGAATGAGAGGGAGAGAGAGAAATGTGAGAGGAAAGTGAGAGAAATGAAAAAAAAAATAGAAGCCTTGCAATTGATGAATCATATTCGGCCTTGGGCAGCAAAAATTCAGCTTTTTTTGTATCTTCAAGATGTATTTTGAAATTCCTAGCATGGGCAAGGAGTAGTTGGTCGAGAATTGGAAGATTTTGCAAACGTTTTTGAGCTAATTTTTTATGCATTTGTGTCATAGAGTTGTCATAAGTTGTCTAGAATTAAATTGAATTGAGCAAGCAAGCACAAAACTCATGTGGTGGTCGGCCAAGGCTATAAAAAATCTGATTTTGTGTCATCATTTGAGCATTATTTAATTGTGTGTTGAAAGTGCAAAAAGAATAAGGAATAAAGAATAAGGAATGTCTAGCTTTTTGTGAGATTTTGTCTTCTAGTGGGTTGAATTAGTAATTTAATAATAGTTAGTGGATTTTGTAGGATTAATTAATGACCTAGTGCTTCGTGCAAGATGCTTTCTTGATTAGCGTGAGGGCACGCTTTCCTAGGTCTAGGGCACGCACTACGAGGTAGGACACGAACTACGAGATGAATGCACGTTTTTCTAGTAAATGCACGCAACCCTAAACGTAATTCAATGCATGGCACACAAAATGAACACAATTCTTAAACCTAGGTCAAGGCGCGCAAATCTAGATTAGGGCACACGAAACAAGGTATCGCATGCAAATCGAAGTCGGGCCTCACAACCTTGGGCAAGACAACTTCGCTTCACGTAGAGGCTGGGCCCGCAAACCGAGGGCGCGGGGCTTGGGACTAGGTCTCCGTCACTCCGGTGCCCATAAATTTTTATTTGTAAGTCGCTACGTGGCGCAAAACATACCGTTGGAAAGCTCTCCGAGAGTTCTACTACAAGGGCAGCAAGACTGCAAAGCTGTGCCTATTTTTGAAGTTCAAAACCGAACGTTTTCATCAGTTTTGGGACACTTTTCCTCTTTTGCGCTATTTTTTCATCCCGGATCGTACGTCGTGAGCCGCGAAAAAGACAACAACCAAATCCATCACATTACTATTACCGAATCCCACGACACCTTGGGCAAGAAACTTCGCTTCACGTAGAGGCTGGGCCCACAAACCGAGGGCATGGCGCTTGGGACTAGGTTTCTGTCGCTCCGGTGCCTATAACTTTTGATCCAAGAAGAGTTACGCGGTGCACAGCATACCGTTGGAAAGCTCTCCGAGAGCTCTACGACTAGGGTAGCAAGCCTGCTTGGCTGCACCAATTTTTGGAGCCCAAAATCGAATGTTTTCATCAGTTTTGGGTAACTTTTCTTCTTTTGCGCTGTTTTTCCGTCTCGGATCGTACGTCGTGAGTAGCGAAAAGGACGACAACCAAATCCATCACATTTCAATTACTGAATCCCACTGTACCTTGGGCAAGACAACTTCGCTTCACGTAGAGGCTGGGCTCGCAAACCTAGGGCATGGGGATTGGGACCAGGTCTCCGTCGCTCTGGTGCCCATAACTTTTGATCTGGGAAGAGTTACACGGCGCACAACATACAGTTGGAAAGCTCTCCGAGAGCTCTACGACAAGGGCAGCAAGCTTGCTCGGCTGCGCCTATTTTTAGAGCCCAAAATCGAATGTTTTCATCCGTTTCGGGACACTTTTCTTCTTTTACGCAATTTTTTTGTTCCGGATTGTACGTCGTGAGCCGCGAAAAGGACGACAACCTAATCCATCACATTTCTAGTACCGAATCCCATGGCACCTTGGGCAAGACAACTTTGTTTCACGTAGAGGTTTGGCCCGCAAACCGAGGGCGTGGGGCTTGGGACCAGGTCTCCGTCACACCGGTGCCCATAACTTTTGATCCGCAAGGAGTTACGCGGCCCAGAGTATACCGTTGGAAAGCTTTCTGAGAGATCTACGACGGGGGCAACAAGCTTGCGGGGCTGTACCAATTTTTGGAGCCCAAAATTGAACGTTTTCATCAGTTTCGGGAAATTTTCCTTCTTTTGTGCTGTTTTTCCGTCCCGGATGGTACGTCGTGAGTCGCAAAAAGGACGACAACCTAATCCATCACATTTCTATTATCGAATCCCACGGCATCTTGGGCAAGACAACTTCGCTTCACGTAGAGGCTGGGCCCGCAAACCGAGGGCGTGGGGCTTGGGACCAGGTCTCCGTCACTCTAGAGCCCATAACTTTTTATCCGTAAGGAGTTATGCGGCACACAGCATTACTGTTGGAAAACTCTCCTAGAGCTCTACGACGAGGGCAGCAAGACTGCAAGGCTGCGCCTGTTTTCGGAGCCCAAAATCGAATATTTTCATAAGTTTCGTGAGACTTTTCTCCTTTTGCGCGGTTTTTCCGTCCCGGATCATACGTTGTGAGCCGCAAAAAAGATGACAACCTAATCCATCACATTTCTATTACCAAATCCGATGGCACCTTTGGCAAGACAACTTCACTTCACGTAGAGGCTGGGCCTGCAAACCGAGGGCATGGGGCTTGAGACCAGGTCTCCGTCACTCCAGTGCCCATAACTTTTCATCCGTAAGGAGTTACGCGGCACACAACATACCGTCGGAGAGCTCTCCAAGAGCTCTACGACAGGGGAAGCAAACCTGCTAGACTGCGCCTATTTTGGGAGCCCAAAATCGAACGTTTTCATCAGTTTCGGGATACTTTTCTTCTTTTACGCTATTTTTTTGTCCCGGATCTTACATCGTGCACCGCGAAAAGGATGACAGACTAATCTATCACATTTCTATTACCGAATCCCACGGCACCATGGGCAAGACAACTTCTCTTCACGTAGAGGTTGGGCCGGCAAACCAAGGGCGTAGGGCTTGAGACCAGGTCTCCGTCGCTCAGGCGCCCATAACTTTTGATCTGGAAAGAGTTACGTGGCGCACAACATAAAGTTGGAAAGCTCTCCGAGAGCTTTACGATGAGGGCTGCAAGCCTGCTCGGCTGCGCCCATTTTCGGAGCCCAAAATCTAACATTTTCATCAGTTTTGGGACACTTTTCTTTTTTTGCGCTGTTTTTTCGTCCCGGATTGTATGTCGTGAGCCGCAAAAAGGACGACAACCTAATCCATCACATTTCTATTACCAAATTCCATGACACTTTGGGCAAGTAAACTTCGCTTCACATAGAGGCTGGGCCCGCAAATCGAGGGCGTGGGGCTTAGGACTAGGTCTCCGCCACTCCGGTGCCCATAACTTTTTATCTGTAAGGCGTTACGTGGCACACAACATACCGTGGGAAAGCTCTCCGAGAGTTCTACTACAAGGGCAGCAGGACTGCAAAGCTGTGCCTATTTTTGAAGTTCAAAATCGAAGGTTTTCATCAATTTCGGGACACTTTTCCTCTTTTGTGCTATTTTTTCGTCCCGGATCGTACGTCGTGAGTTATGAAAAGGACGACAGCCTAATCCATCACATTTCTAGTACCGAATCCCATGGCACCTTGGGAAAGATAACTTCACTTCACGTAAAAGCTAGGCCCACAAACCGAGGGCGTGGGGCTTGGGACCAGGTCACCGTAACTCTGGTGCCCATAACGTTTTATCCGTAAGGAGTTACACGGCACACAGCATACCGTTGGAAAGCTCTCCAAGAGCTCTACGACGAGGGCAGCAAGACTGCAGAGCTGCGCCTATTTTCAGAGCCCAAAATCGAACATTTTCATCAGTTTTGGGACACTTTTCTTCTTTTGCGTTGTTTTTCTGTCCCGGATCGTACGTCATGAGCCGTAGTAAGGACTACTACCTAATCCATCACATGTCTATTACCAAATTCGACGACACCTTGGGCAAGATAATTTCTCTTCACGTAGAGGCTAGGCCCGCAAACCGATGGCGCGGGCTTGGGACCACGTCTTCGTCGCTCCGGTGCCCATATCTTTTGATCTAGAAGGTGTTGCGCGGCGCACAGCATACCGTTGGAAAGCTCTCCAAGAGATCTACGATGGGGGAAGCAAGCCTGCTCCTGCGCCTATTTTTGTAACCCAAAATCGAATATTTTCATCAGTTTCGTGACACTTTTCTTCTTTTGCGCTGTTTTTTCATCCCGGATCGTACGTCGTGAGCCGCGAAAAGGACGACAACCTAATCCATCACATTTCTATTATTGAATCTCACGACACCTTGGCCTAGACAACTTCGCTTCACGTAGAGGCTGGGCCCACAAACTGAGTGCGTGGGGCTTAGGACTAGGTCTCAGCCGCTTCGGTGCCCATAACTTTTGATCCGGGAAGAGTTATGCGGCGCACAGCATACCGTTGGAAAGCTCTCCAAAAGATCTACGACAAGGGCAGCGAGCCTGCTCAGCTGCGCCTCTTTTTGGAGCACAAAATAAAATGTTTTCATCAATTTTGGTATATTTTTCTTCTTTTGCGCTGTTTTTCCATCCCGGATCGTACGCCGTGAGCCGCGAAAAGGACGACAACCTAATCCATCACATTTCTATTATCGAATCCCATGGAACCTTGGGCAAGACAACTTCGCTTCACGCCAAGGCTGGGCCCGTAAATCGAGGGCGTGGGGTTTGGGACCAGGTCTCCATCACTCTAGTGCCCGTAACCTTTTGTTCGTAAGGAGTTACGCGGCACATAGCATATCATTGGAAAACTCTTCGAGAGCTTTACGACAAGGGCAGCAGGACTGTACGGTTGCGCTTGTTTTCGGAGCCCAAAATCGAACGTTTTCATTAGTTTTGGGACACTTTTCTTCTTTTGCGCTGTTTTTCTGTACCGGATCGTACGTCGTGAGCCGCGAAAAGGATGACAACCTAATCCATCACATTTCTATTACCGAATACCATTGTACCTTGGGCAAGACAACTTCGCTTCACGTAGAGGCTGGGCCCGCAAACCGAGGGTGTGGGGCTTGGGACCAAGTCTCCGTCGCTCCGGTGCCCATAACTTTTGATCCAGAAAGAGTTACAAGGTGCACATCATAACGTTGGAAAGCTCTCCGAGAGCTCAACGACAAGGGCAGCAAGCTTGCAAGGCTGTGCCTATTTTTGGTGCCCAAAATCGAACGTTTTCATCAGTTTTAGGATACATTCCTTCTTTTGCGCTGTTTTTTCATCCCGGATCGTACGTCGTGAGCCACGGAAAAAATGACAATCTAATCCATCACATTTCTATTTAACGAATCCCACGACACCTTGGACAAGACAACTTTGCTTCACGTAGAGGCTGGGCCAGCAAGCCAATGGGGTGGGGCTTGGGACCAGGTCTCCGTCACTCTGGTGCCCATAACGTTTTATCCGTAAGGAGTTACGCGGCACACAACATACCGTTGGAAAGATTTCCGAGAGCTCTATGATGAGGGCAGCAAGACTGCACGGCTGCTCCTATTTTCGGAGCCCAAAATCGATCGTTTTCATCAGTTTCATGATACTTTTATTCTTTTGCGCTATTTTGTACCTTGGACAAGACAACTTCGCTTCACATACAGGCTGGGCCCGTAAACCGAGGGAGTGGTTCTTGGGACCAGGTCTCCGTCACTCCGGTGCCCATAACTTTTGATCCGTAAGGAGTTAGGCGGCGCACAACATACCGTTAAAAAGCTCTCCGAGAGCTCTACGACGGGGACAGCAAGCCCGCTTGTCTGCACCTATTTTTGGAGCCCAAAATCGAATGTTTTCATTAGTTTCGGGATACTTTTCTTCTTTTGCGCTGTTTTTCCATCCCGGATCGTACGTCGTGAGCCACGAAAAGGACGATAACCCAATCCATCACATTTCTATTACCGAATTCGACGGTACCTTGGGCAAGACAACTTCACTTCACGTAGAGGTTGGGCCCGCAAACCAAGGGCATGGGGCTTGGGACCAGGTCTCCGTCGCTCCAGTGCCCATAACTTTTGATCCGAAAAGAGTTACATGGCGCACAGCATACCGTTAAAAAGCTCTCCAAGAGCTCTACGAGGAGGGCAGCAAGGCTGCTCGGCTACACCTATTTTCAGAGCCCAAAATTGAACATTTTCATTAGTTTCGGGACACTTTTCTTCTTTTACGCTATTTTTCTGTCCCGGATCGTACGTCGTGAGCCGCGGAAAGGACGACAACCTAATCCATCACATTTCTACTACCGAATACCATGGCACCTTGGGCAAGACAATTTCGCTTCACGTAGGGGCTGGGCCCGCAAACCGAGGGCATGGGGCTTGGGACCAGGTCTCCGTCACTCCGGTGCCCCTAACTTTTTATCTGTAAGGCGTTACGCGACGCACAACATACCGTTGGAAAGCTCTCCGAGAGCTCTACGACAAAGGTAGCAGGACTGCAGATCTGCGCCTATTTTCAGAGCCCAAAATTGAATGTTTTCATCAGTTTCAGGACACTTTCTTCTTTTGCGATGTTTTTCTGTCCCGGATCGTACCTCGTGAGCCGTGAAAAGGACTATAACCTAATCCATAACATTTCTATTATCGAATCCCATGGCACCTTGGGCAAGACAATTGCACTTCACATAGATGTTGGGCCCGCAAACCGAGGGCGTACGGTTTGGGACTAGGTCTCCGTCGCTCCGGTGCCCATAACTTTCGATCCGGAAAGAGTTACGCGGCGCACAGTATACCGTTGAAAAGATCTCCGAAAGCTCTACAACGAGGGTAGCAAGCCTACTCGGCTGCGCCTGTTTTTGGAGCCCAAAATCGAATGTTTTCATCAGTTTTCGGACACTTTTCTTCTTTTGCGTTGATTTTCTGTCCCGGATCGTACGTCGTGAGCCGTGAAACGGACAACAAACTAATCCATCACATTTCTATTACCGAATCCCTCGGCATCTTGGGCAAGACAACTTCGCTTCACGTAGAGTCTGGGCCCGCAAATCGAGGGCGTGGGGCTTAAACCAGGTCTCCGTCACACCGTTGCCCATAACTTTTTATTCGTAAGGTGTTACGCGATGCATAGCGTACCGTTGGAATGATCCCCGAGAGCTCTACGACAAGGGCGGCAACACTGCATGGCTGTTGTGAGGCCCGACCTCGATTTGCGTGCGATACCTCATTTCGTGTGCTCTAATCTAGATTTGCGTGCCTTGACCTAGGTTTGAGAATTGTGTTCGTTTCGTGTGCCTTGCATTGAATTATGTGCATTCATTTAGGGTTGCATGCATTTACTTGAAAACGTGCATTCGTCTCGTAGTTCGTGTCTAATCTCGTAGTGCGTGCCCTAGACCTAGGAAAGCGTGCCTTCACGCTAATCAAGAAAGCATCTTACACAAAGCACTAGACTATTAAACAATCCTACAAAATCTACTATCAATATTATAATCCTAATTCAACTCACTAGAAGACAAAAAGTTCACTAAACACTAGACATTCCTTATTCTTTATTCTTTGTTCTTTTTGCACTTTCAACACACAATTAAATAACACTCAAAAGATGACAAAAATTCAGAAATTATACATGCTATGGCCGGCCATACCAAGACATTTGAGCAAGGATTAAACAATTATTCATTCAAACATGCATGCTTAGACAAACTATGACAAACACTTAGCACAATGCATAAAAAATGCTCAAAACCACCTCAATCCTCTACCTTGCTCGACCAAACCACTTTTGCCCATGCTAAACGTTTCAAAATTAAAGCATTTTGAAGACACAAAGCTGAAATTGAAAGCCCCAAGGCCGAACATGCTCATCTAACTTCAAGGCTTTTGTTTCTTTTCATTCTCTCATTTTCCTCTCACATTTCTCTCTCTCTCCCTCTCATTTTCTCTCTCTCTCTCGGCCTTGGCTGATTCTCTTCACTTCACAACTCATCTTCATCATCCTAAGGTCATTCAAGGCAAGCCCAAGCAAAGGAAAGCAAGTAGTTAGCTCAAAAGATGCATGCAAGCACACAGAGTCTTCATTTCGGCCCTAGGTGAGTTTTTAAGCTTCCATTTCTTTTCTTCTTGTTCTAACCTCATGCATGTACTAAGAGCTTGGTCACTAAGCTAGGAAAAATAGAGAAATCTAGTTGGAATCTCGGCTAGGCAAAGGAGAAGAAGAAAATTGTGCTTCAACAAGTTTTGTGCATCTTCTTGGTTGATTGCTAAGGTGAGGGCTAAAACCTTTTGAAAATCCTTCAAAAATTCACATGCATGCTCATAAATGTATGTCTTTGCTTCTATACTTGAGTTATAAGTTCGTTCGTAAGCTTCTTCAACCGTGCATGGCAAGATCTTGGCTTGAAAGTGGTGATAGGTGAAGTCGGATTATGTGACAGCTCTCTGACCAGTTGTTTCGAGGTAAGTTTAGCTAGGCAAATACTGTTGAAAATGCATGAAAATTGGTAGGTGACTATTTTTTCTAGTTTTGAACATTTTTTGCAGAAATAGGATGAAGCTAATTTTGACTCTACGGTCCTCAAAATAGCAAATCTTTAAAATGTGTCCAAATCTGGAAATCTGGAAAAATGAAGCAGGTTTTGGCAGATGCACTGACCTTGTAGAACGAACCAGATTTGATTTAGTAAAGGATGTCCAAAATGCATGAAATTTGGTGTGATACTATATTTTTCAGTTCTGGACATTTTTGTTAGAAATGGACTAAGGCTGAATCTGACCCTCAAGATCTCAAAAACGTCAATTATCGAAATGTGTGCAAATCTGGACAGTTTTGTGCTATCCCACTGTTTCGGCTATAACTAATGATCCCGAACTCCAAATGATGCAAGGTTTGTTTCTGATTTTAGTTCACTTCTTAAGATTTAATTTGAAATCTTATTCACTTAAAATGGAGATTGTTTGCTTATCTTCATGATTGTGAGAAAACAGCCTATTGCAGTAAGGGCTTCACTTAGTGTTATGCTTAGAAAAATTGTTGTAACTTCTCTTGTTGAAATAAATGCTTGGGATTGTATCTTTGGGATGTTGTGTGGACTGTTTTGAATGTTTGAGGATGTTGAATTAAATGATGCATGGCTTGAGATTGATTTTGAATTGGTTTGGGGCTTAAATTGCACGGATATGCACGAAATGGAAACCCTAATGACTAAGTAGTCTTGTTAAGTGTTGATCATTTGGATATTGTGTGGAATTATGTGCTTAGTAGGCTGCCCGTAGATGCCCTTATAGTCCTAAATGTGATTTTGATCATTGCATGTTGACAAATAGGCTTTCTTGCATCCGAGCCCACGTAGATGTTGTTGCATGTTATATAATCTTATTATTATTTGATTACGTGGACTTTGAATTGAGTTATATGACTTGATTTATGTGCGATACATGGCTGTCCGTTTAATGTTCATATAACTCTATATGCCTTTCAAGTGAAATTACTTGTCTTATCTTGCCCTGCCTATTTACTTGTCAATGTGCAATCTTATGACTGTCCGGAGACAACCTACTTTGTTGTCCTCCTAATGTGATATGTTAATGTCATAAATGTGCACTGCATACAAGGTTGCAACCTTTCATGTCGGCATGGTAGCGATCATGCACACCGGGCGGTATCGGGCTTGCCGGTGCACCCATGACTACCATGGTCCCATTCCCTCTCTCGCTTGGGGGCTAGACTTTCTCGGAGAGTTGGGTCGTAGGATTTTGGGGGATGATTTGAAGTCGGCCGCAACAACTGATTCTGGAACTGATCTGAGAGCAAAAGCTCACCGTATCCTTTTACTATGTGTATAAGTACTCTCGCTTGGTTCCTAGAGAACCTCGGGGAGGAAAGACTGGTATTTCTGTTCCTTTACTTTATATTATTGTTATATTCATGCTTGGAAAAGGATTTTCATATGTTGAACCGGAAAATGAGTTTCAAAACCTATTTCTCGTTCCCCCTCGCTGAGTTCATAAGGACTCATCCTCTTTTATCATCTCAGGTGAAGAAGATCCAGAACAGGTACCCGAGGACGGTGTGCCTAACGATGAATCCTTGGAGTGATTGCCTGTTTGTGTGCTTTGCGTGATTATGGCCACTTGTGGACTTTATGCTACTTGAAGACTATTTCCTTTTATGTTGCTCGATGTTGTAATGTAAAAGACCCCCGTTGTAATATGGGGTCTAATTTTGGTTTGTACTGATATTGCTAGACAGACACTAGACACTACTATGATCGTTTTGCTATTATTACCGCTAGTATCTATCATAGGTTATGACGTATTAGTTAAGGACTAAGTAAATGAACATATCCAATCTTAAATAGGTACTTGCTATTAAGCTAAGATCAACAGGTACTTTTGTAACAAGGATAAACAAATGAACGAGACATAGTATCATGCTAGGTTATAAATCAAACGAGACATCGAGATAACCAATAGGCATTTCAACTGATGTTAAATAGTAATCCTAGTTGGAAATGAAACTTGAGATTAGAAAAATTTGAGGCATTTAGAGAATTAGGTCAAACCAAAGAGCCCATTTATAGCCGTTATGCTGCCGGTTTTCTGGAAAAACCTTAGAGTTTAGGCCAAAACATTAAGTGTTAAATCTTCATAAACGATTAAGTATGCGATATGACCTGAATGTTTAGATCATACCCTAGTCTAACCTTATAGGCCGGGTTGGGGCGTGACAGCTGCGCCTATTTTTGGAGCCCAAAATCAAACGTTTTCATCAGTTTCGGGATACTTTTCTTCTTTTGCGCTGTTTTTCCATCCCGGATCGTACGTCGTGAGCCGTGAAAAGGACGACAACCTAATCCATCACATTTCTATTACCGAATCCCACGACACCTTGGGCAAGATAACTTCGCTTCACGTTGAGGCTGGGCCCGCAAACCGAGTACGTGGTGCTTGGGCCAGGTCTCCATCGCTCCGGTAACCATAACTTTTGATTCGGAAAGAGTTACGCGGCACACCTCATACCATTGGAAAGCTCTCCGAGAGCTCTACGACGGGGGCAGCAAGCCAGCATGGCAGCGCCTATTTTTATAGCCCAAAATTGAATGTTCTCATCAGTTTCATGACACTTTTCTTCTTTTGCGCTGTTTTTTCTTCCTGTATCGTACATTGTGAGCCGTGAAAAGGACGACAACCTAATCCATCAAATTTCTAATACTGAATCCCATGGAACCTTGATCAAGACAAATTGGCTTCACGTAGAGGCTGGGCCCACAAACTGAGGGCGTGGGGCTTGGGACCAGGTCTCTATCGCTCTAGCGCCCATAACTATTGATCTGAAAAGAGTTACGCAGCGCACAGCATACAGTTGGAAAGCTCTCCGAGTTCTCTACGATGAGGGCAGCAAGCCTGCTCGGCTGAGCATGTTTTCGGAGTCCAAAATCGAACGTTTTCATCAGTTTCGACATACTTTTCTCCTTTTGCGCTATTTTTTCATCTGGGATCGTACGTCGTGAGCCACGAAAAGGATGACAACCTAATCCATCACATTTCTATTACCGAATGCCACGGCATCTTAGGCAAGACAACTTCGCTTCACGTAGAGGTTGGGCCCGCAAACCGAGGTCGTGGGGCTTGGGACTAAGTCTCCGTCACTCCGGTGCCTATAACTTTTTATCCGTAAGGAGTTATGCGGCGCACAGCATACCGTTGGAAAGCTCTCCGATAGCTCTACGATAGGGGCAGCAAGCCTACTCGGTAGCGCCTAGTTTTGTAGCCCAAAATAGAACATTTTCATCAGTTTGGGGATACTTTTCTTCTTTTGCGCTATTTTTTCGTCCTGAATCGTACGTCGTGAGCCGCTAAAAGGACGACAACGTAATCCATCACATTTTTATTACCGAATCCCACAGCATCTTGGGCAAGAAAACTTCATTTAACTTAGAGGCTGGGCCCGCAAACCGAGGGCGTAAGGCTTAGGACCAGGTCTCTGTTACTCCGGTGCCCATAAGTTTTTAACTGTATGGAGTTACGTGGCGCACAACATATCGTTGGAAAGCTCTCCGATAACTCTACGACAGGGGCAGCAAGCCTACTCGGCAGCGCCTGTTTTTGCAGCCCAAAATATAATGTTTTCATCAGTTTTGTGACATTTTTCTTCTTTTGCGTTGTTTTTCCATCCCGAATCGTACGTCGTGAGCCGCAAAATGGATGACAACCTAATCCATCACATTTTAATTACCGAATCCCACGGTACTTTGGGCAAGATAACTTCACTTCACGTAGAGGCTGGGCCCGCAAACTGAGGGCGTGGAGCTTGGGACCATGTCTCCGTCAATCCAGTGCCCATAAGTTTTGATCCGTCGGGAGTTACGTGGTGAACAACATACCATTGGAAAGCTATCCGAGAGCTCTACGACGGGGGCAGCAAGCCTGCTCGGCTGCGCTTGTTTTTGGAGCCCAAAATCGAATATTTTCATCAGTTTCGGGACATTTTTCTTCTTTTGCGCTGTTTTTCCGTCCCGGATCATATGTCGTGAGCCGCGAAAAGTACGACAACCTAATCCATCACATTTCTATTACTAAATCCCACGACACCTTGGGCAAGACAACATCGCTTCACGTAGAGGCTGGGTCCGCAAACCGAGGACGTGGGGCTTGTGACCAGGCATCAGTCACTCCAGTGCCCTTAACTTTTTATCCGTAAGGAGTTTCGTGGCGTACATCATACCGTTGGAAAGTTCTTCGAGAGTTCTACAACGGGGGCTACAAGACTGCCTAATCCATCACATTTTAATTACCGAATCCCACGGTACTTTGGGCAAGATAACTTCACTTCACGTAGAGGCTGGGCCCGCAAATTGAGGGAGTGGGGCTTGGGACCATGTCTCCGTCAATCCGGTGCCCATAAGTTTTGATCCGTCGGGAGTTACGTGGCGAACAGCATACCATTGGAAAGCTCTCCGAGAGCTCTACGACGGGGGCAGCAAGCCTGCTCGGCTGCGCTTGTTTTTGGAGCCCAAAATCGAATATTTTCATCAGTTTCGGGACATTTTTCTTCTTTTGCGCTGTTTTTCCGTCCCGGATCATATGTCGTGAGCCGCGAAAAGTACGACAACCTAATCCATCACATTTCTATTACTAAATCCCACGACACCTTGGGCAAGACAACATCGCTTCACGTAGAGGCTGGGTCCGCAAACCGAGGACGTGGGGCTTGTGACCAGGCATCAGTCACTCCAGTGCCCTTAACTTTTTATCCGTAAGGAGTTTCGTGGCGTACATCATACCGTTGGAAAGTTCTTCGAGAGTTCTACAACGGGGGCTACAAGACTGCACGGCTGGACCTATTTTCAGAGCCCAAAATCGAACATTTTTATCAGTTTTGGGACACTTTTCTTCTTTTTTGCTGTTTTTCGGTCTCGAATCGTACGTCGTGAGCCGCGAAAAGGACGACAACCTAATCCATCACGTTTCTATTACCAAATCCCACCGCACCTTGGGCAAGACAACTTCACTTCACGTAGAGGCTGGGCCCGCAAACCGAGGGCGTGGGGCTTGTGACCAGGTCTCCGTCGCTCTCGTGCCCATAACTTTTGATCTGGAAAGAGTTACATGGTGCACCGCATACCGTTGGAAAGCTATCCAAGAGCTCTACGACGGGGGTAGCAAGCCTGCTCGGCTACGCCTATTTTTGGAGCCCAAAATCGAATGTTTTCACCAGTTTTAGGATATTTTTATGATTTTGCGCTGTTTTTCCGTCCCGAATCGTACGTCATGAGCTGCGTAAAGGACGACAACCTAATCAAGCAAATTTCTATTACCGAATCCCACGGTAGCTTGGGCAAGACAACTTCGCTTCACGAAGAGGCCGGGCCCATAAACCGAGGTTGTGGGGCTTGGGACCAGGTCTCCGTCACTTTAGTGCCCATAACTTTTGATCTAGAAAGAGTTACGCAGTGCACAGCATACCGTTGGAAAGCTATCCAAGAGCTCTACGACGGTAGCAGCAAGCCTGCTCAGTTGCGCCTATTTTTAGAGCCCAAAATCGAACATTTTCATTAATTTTCGGACACTTTTCTTCTTTTGCGATATTTTTTTGTCCTGGATCGTACGTCGTGGGAGTCGCGAAAAGGACGACAACCTAATCCATTATATTTCTATTACTAAATCCCATGGCACCTTGTTCAAGACAACTTCGCTTAACGTAGAGGCTAGGCCCACAAACCGAGGGCGTGGGGCTTGGGACCAAGTCTCCGTCGCTTCGGTGCCCACGACTTTGGATCCGGAAAGGACTACGCAGCGCACAGCATACCGTTGGAAGCTCTCAGAGAGCTCTCGACGTGGGCAGCAAGCCTGCTCGGCTGCAGCTATTTTTGGTGCCCAAAATCGAACGTTTTCATCAGTTCTGGTATACTTTTCTTCTTTTGCGTTGTTTTTCCGTCCCGGATCGTACGTCATGAGCCGCGAACAGGACGACAACCTAATCCATCACATTTCTATTACCGAATCCCACGGCACCTTGGGCAAGACAACTTCGCTTCACGTAGAGGTTGGGCCCGCAAACTGAGGGTGTGGGGCTTGTGACCAGGCCTCTGTCGCTCCGGTGCCCATAATGTTTGATTCGGAAAGAGTTACGCGGCGCACACCATACCGTTGGAAAGCTCTCCGAGAGCTCTACGACGAGGGTAGCAAGCCTGATCGGTTGCGCCTATTTTTGGACCCCAAAATTGAACATTTTCATCAGTTTCGGAATACTTTTCTTGTTTTACGCTGTTTTTTCGTCCCAGATCGTACGTCGTGAGCTACGAAAAGGACGACAACCTAATCTATCACATTTCTATTACCGAATCCTATAACACCTTGGGCAAGACAACTTCGCTTCACATAGAGGCTGGGCCCGCAAACTGAGTGCGTGGGGCTTGGGACCAGGTCTCCGTCGCTCCGGTGCCCTTTACTTTTGATCCGGAAAGAGTTACGAGGTGCACCACATACCATTGGAAAGCTTTCTGAGAGCTCTACGACGGGGGCAGCAAGCCAACTCGGCAACGCCTATTTTTGTAGCCCAAAATCGAATGTTTTCATCAATTTTATGACACTTTTCTTCTTTTGCTCTGTTTTTCTGTCCCGTATCGTACGTTGTGTGCTGCGAAAAGGATGACAACCTAATCCATCACATTTCTATTATCGAATCCCATGGCACCTTGGACAAGACAACTTCGCTTCACGTAGAGGCTGGGCTCGTAAACCGAGGGTGTAGGGCTTGGGACTAGGTCTCCGTCGCATAACTTTTGATCCGAAAAGAGTTATGCGACGCACAACATACCATTGGAAAGCTCTCCGAGAGCTCTACGATGAGGGTAGCAAGCCTGCTCAGTTGTGCCTATTTTTGGACCCTAAAATCGAACGTTTTCATCAGTTTCGGGATACTTTTCTTCTTTTGCGCAATTTTTCCATCCCGGATCGTACGTCGTGAATCGCGAAAAGGACGACAACCTAATCCATCACATTTCTATTACCGAATCCTATGACACCTTGGGCAAGACAATTTCGCTTCACGTAGAGGTTGGGCTCAGAAACCGAGTGTGTAGGGCTTAGGACCAGGTCTCTGTCGCTCCGGTGCCCATAACTTTTGATCCGAAAAGAGTTACGCAGTGCACATCATACTGTTGGAAAGATCTCCGAGTGCTCTACGATGAGGGCAGCTAGCCTGCATAGCTGCACTTATTTTCAGAGCCCAAAATCGAAAGTTTTCATCAGTTTTGGGACACTTTTCTTCTTTTGTGCTGATTTTCCGTCTTGAATCGTACGTTGTGAGTTGCGAAAAGGACGACAACCTAATCCATCACGTTTCTATTACCGAATCCCACCGTACCTTGGGCAAGACAACTTCGCTTCACGTAGAGGCTGAGCCCGCAAACCGAGGGCATGGGGCTTGAGACCAGGTCTCCAACACTCTGGTGCCCATAACTTTTGATCTGGAAAGAGTTACACGGTGCACAGCATACCGTTGGAAAGCTATTCGAGAGCTCTATGATGGGGGCAGCAAGCCTGCTCGGCTGCACCTATTTTCGAAGCCCAAAATTGAACGTTTTCATCAATTTTGGAATATTTTTCTTCTTTTGACACATAAACGAGACATAGTTGCCATGCTAGGTGTTAAGCAAACGAGACTTGAGATAAATAGTGGACATATCAATTGGTGATAAATAGTAATCTTACTTGGAATTGAATTTGAGATTGAAAGTTTTGAGGCGTTTAGAAAATTAGGTCAAACTATAGAGCCAATTACAGTTGTTATGCTGCCAGTTTTCTAAAGAATTTTTGGATTTCTAGTCTAACGGATAAGCTTAATCTTCATTAATCAGTTATAGTCATAAAAGAACGTGAATGTTTAGATCACACCCTAGTCTAACCTCTATAGGTCTGGTTGGGGTGTGACACCCTATATTAGAATGGTATCAGAGCTTAGTTTACTAACTAGGCACTAGTCGAGTTCAACTCTCGGACCATGGGTAGAAGCCCTAAGGTAATTATGATGTCTTGTTTATATGTGTTAATATGTGCTAATGTGCTTTAATTGCTTAAAGTATTGAATATTATGTGCCTTTGTGGACCATATGTATTATGTATTATGTATCATGTACACCGACATGCCCTCAATAATGCATACATGCTTTTATACTCCTTCTTGGATACATGTGCATGTTAAATAACCATGACTGACTGTTTATATACATAGATACTTAGGATTAGAACTTTCAGGGAAGTGAATTTATGCAGGAAGAACACAAAGGCTCGGATAGAGATTTCTCGCATCTTCACAGGTACTCGATGGATCGTATGTATTATTGGGTATGCATATATAAAATGTGTAGCACAGGTATAATTGTTGAGGTAAAGTTATCACCTTATCTTTGGAATGCCCATACCTGTGATTAAGTTATCAATTTTATAGCTTTGAAGTTCTTGATTCTGTTAAACCGTTCTTCTAATTGTGGTTCAAGTATATAGGTTAAAGATATACAGCTTTCCTTAAGATATAAATATAAGAGTATACTATTGGACATGTGGAGTAGTATACATATATTCATATGCTTAAAATGGAAGTTTGACTTAGGAGTTGCTTTTGAATCAAATTCTTATATCTTAAATTGGTGTAATAGACTATTTATATGATCGAATCCTTACTTGATTAGAATTAACCATTGATGATCCTTTAGTATAACAAGATATAGGGATACCGGAATCAGGGAATTCACGTAGCTAGAACTCGTGTTTGGAAGACTACACCTAAATGTTAGGTGGAATAGAAGTGTAAGGTATTGAATTATGAATTAGATGACTAACATTGCTAAGGTCCTAAGTTGGATATTGGTGATATTAAGAATAATGGTAATAAATTGGTGCCCCTCGAATTTAGTTGTGATTATGCAAAGTAAGTCATTCTATACACTCATTGTTTGGATACCCTAGAGGATTTTAGAAAGCATATATCCTTAAGTAAGACCGATGGACCTAGTATATAAACCATGGGAATGATATTAAGCACCTGGTTGCAAAGTGGAGTCGCTAGGGTATGATTAGTAATCCTAAATAGCTAATAGTGAGTATGCATGATGATTCATGGTAAACCCTAGGACCTCAGGTCGATGAGTCTTGATGCTCTTAACTAGTTGAACATGTAAATGAGAAGAGTAAGATTTCATATAGTTAAGATAGAGATGAATTAGAGTCATAATGACCCAAGAGACTATTGTTAGACCACCGTATCTATGTGCACCATTTCACATCTAGAAACTAGCGGTTGGTAGACTTCGAATTGTGGTCGTTGAATAGAGGGGTGGATCTTGTAGTGATAGTTAAATGAGTGGTTGATTATTTTTGAAGTTCTATTAGGTTATGTTGAAGGATGTCTCGTGGTCATAATTCTTATGTTGACACAGCCTAGAAGCTATTTCGTGTAACAAGATATTTGGATTAGTATGGTAAATATCTCATGAGCTAGATCATTTCGGTACCCATTTATAGTCCTAAGACTGTTGTTGTACAGTCGGTAACCTAGTGGAGCATTGATATCACTTACATGGTTATGAACCCAGCTTAGTAACACTGATGTTGAAGATATATTGGTGGGCATTGAGTGTTTGAACAAATGACTAGGTCGCTAAGTGAGTAGGACCATTGTCTTCCTAATCTGACGTTACCTTGGATTGAGGTGAGTGGAATTTATTTGAGGTTGAAACTATTCACCTTAGGAGTCTTGGTTAAGATTAAAAGAAATTCTGAAGCCTCGTGACTTGAAGATAGAGATTCGAATAAGGAAATAAATTGTGGATCACAAGCTGATGAATTTTACTTGTAAGAGTTGAACTAGTGTAACATGATTAGTTACCCATGCAATTTCGATGGCAATTTGTTGGTGGTACTTAATGAACCTTAGAATTTGAGTTTAACGAATATCAACGGTCTTTCTTCTTGACTACGAGCATGAAAGTTAACGAAGCTAGAAAGGAATGTTAGTGAGTAGGAGCCTGTAACCGGGAGACTAGTCACTAGAAGATTTGCTAATCCAATGTACCTACGATATAAGAAGGCCTATGATATTATCAATGGATAACGATTTGAGATGGACTAATTTTTTTGGTGAGTTCTTCTTGAAGATAGGGTCGTATTGTGGAAATGATCCATAACATGTGCATGTCCTACGTGTTAATAATTTTGAAGCTAGTTGATAGGATATGTAAATCGGATATAGACCTATCATCTTGAAATTAGTTTATGTCACCCTAGAATCGTGGTATTATTATGATATTCCTTTTGAGGTATGATGCAAGATTGACACAACATAAGTCATGATTTTGGAGTTATAGTTATATTGTTAGAATATCGATGCAGCCTTGATTACTATGTTTGGAGATTCTAACCTTAGTTAATGGACTTGACCTTAAGATCAAATGGAAGGAATAGAGTCATTCAAAGGAAAGAACTGTAAATGTAGAGGTCACATTGAACTAAATGATTGGAGAAACGTAGGAAGTGAATTGGTTGTGGTAAGAGAGATCACAAAACATAGGACGAACTAGAGTGAGAAAATAACAAAGGTTAGAATCCATCTAAATGACCTTAACAAGTAAGAATGAACTTCGGGACGAAATTCTTTTAAGGAGGGGAGGATGTGAGGCCCGACCCCGAATAACATGTCTTATCTCGATTTGCGTGCCTTAGACCCAGAACTGTATGACCGATCTTGGATTACATGCTCTGTCTTGGTTTTCGTGCATGCCTCGTCATACGTGCCTTGACCTAGAATTGTGTGCCCTAATCCTCGACTTACGTGCCCTAACTTCGATTTACGTGCGATACCTCGTTTCGTGTGCCCTGACCTTGAATTGTATGCCTTGACCTAGGTTCAAGAGTCGTGTCTCGTTTTATGTGCCTTGCATTGGTTTACGTGCATTCACTTAGGATTGCGTGCATTTACCTTCGAATTCGTGCATTTGCCTTGAAGTGTGTGCCTTACCTCGTAATGCGTGCCATAGACATAGGAAAGCGTGCCCGCACGCTAATCAATAAAGAATCCTACACGAAGCACTAGACTATAAAATAATCCTACAAACACCACTAACTATTACTATAATCCTAATTCAAATCTCTACAAAATCCACTAACTCTTATTTTAATCCTAAGTCAAATTCAACTCAATATTTTAATGTTCAAACATTTTTTATTCCTACTCTTTTTCAAAACCCATGCACCTACAATAAATTATTTCTAAAACAAGACAAAAAATTCATAATTTAACATCACTTGGCCGACCATACCTTGTCCTTGAGCAAAAATTTGAACAACATAACTTATTCATGCATGCTAAGACACAATCTTACACATTGTCATATCTTTTCCATACACCAAAGCATTATTTTATTAACCACCATGCTCCACATTCTCGGCCACATCACCAAGCATGCCAAACAATTCAAACATGCTCCAAAAGATGACACAAATTCAGTTTTTGCAAGCCTATAGCTGACCACATGCACAAAAATATCATTTCTTTCTCTCAAAACTCTCTCAAGCTCTCATTCTCTCTCCTTCTCTCTCATTTTCGACCATGGCATCTCTTGAGCTTCCAAGACCTCAAGCTCACTCTCTAGGACACTCCGAGCATCGGCCATAGCAAGGTAATCAAGCAAGGATAGCTCAAAGTCACACACAAAGCTCAAAAACAAGGATTTTGTGCATCTTCATCTATTATCTTGCTAAGGTGAGGGTTAATCCTTTTTAAAAGCTTTCAAAAACCACATGCATGCCTTCATATGTCTAGATTTACCTCTGTACTTGATGTATATGTGTGTGCATGAGCTTATATAACCATGCATGGCAAGATATTCAGCTAGAACTTGAAGATAGGCAAAATTGCGTAGCTGGCAGATTTCTGACTTGTTAGAACGAAATGTATTTGGCCTGGTAAATGATGTTGAAAATGAGTGAAAATTAATTGGTGACTAGTTTTGCTAGTTCTGAGCTTTTTTCGTAGAAATAGGCCAAGGCCAATTTTGACTCTAAGGTCTCCAAAATGGCAAAACATCGAAGGGTGTCTAAATCTGGAAAATCTGGGAAAATGGAAGAGGTTTTTGGCAGTTCACTGTCCTTGTAGAACGAAATAGTTTTGACCTAGTAAACGATATCTAAAATGCATGAAATTTATAATGTTGCTATATTTTTCAGTTCTGGACATTTTTTTCAGAAATAGACTAAAGCTAAATCTGACCCTAAGACCCTAAAAAATGGCAAGTATTGAAATATGTACGAATCTGGACAGTTTTGCATAGTCTCACAGTTTTAGCTATAACTCTTGAATCCGAACTCCAAATGATGCGAGGTTTGTTTCTGGATTTCATTCACTTAATAAGCTTTAATTTGAAATTTTGTTCACTTGAATTGGAGATTGTTTGCTTGTCTAAATGATTGTGGGAAAACAGATCATTGCAGTGAGGTATTTATTTAGTGATATACTTTAAAAAAATATTGTAACTTCTCTTGTGATATTGAATGCTTGGGATTGTGGCACTTGGAAGTTATGCAGACTGTTTTGGGATGATTGAAGATGTTTTAATTAATCGATGCATGGCTTGGGTTAGTTACGTGACAACTTGTGGCTTAAATCGCACGTGTAAGCATGAATTGAAACCCTATTGAATATGAAAACTCGCTAAGTGTTGATCCTATGGTTATTGTGTCCAATTGTGTGATTAGTGGGCTGCCTAAGAAATGTTAAGTATGCTTGAAATGTGATTCCCGATGATTACATGTTGATAAGTAGACCTTTCTTGCACCCGGTCCCACGTAGACGTCGTTGCATGCTTGTATAAACTTATTATCTGATTACGTGAACCCCGAAATGAGTTATATGACTTGATTTACATGTGTTACATGGCTTCCCGTTTAATATTCATATAACTCCATGTGCTTTACAAGTGAAATTATATGTCAAAACATGCCTCGTGTGTTTACTTGTTAATGTGCGATCTTATGACCGCTCGGAAGAAACCTACTTTGTTGTCCTCCTAATGTGATATATTAAATGTTATAAATGTGCATTGCATACAAGGTTGCAACCTTTCATTCTGGCGTGGTAGTGTTTCACGCATACCGGGCGGCATCAGGCTTGCCGGTGCAACCGTGACTACCATTGTCCAATTCCCTCTCTCGCTTAGGGGCTAGACTTTCTCGGAGAGTTGGGTCGTAGGATTTCAGGGTACATCTGAAGTACACCCATTTGGCGTGATAAGTGGATGATTTGAAGTCGGTCGCAACAACTGATATTGGAAATGAATGGAGAGCAAAAGCTCACCGTATCCTTTTCACTATGTGTATAAGTACTCTCGCTTGGTTCCTAGAGGACCTCAGGGAGGAAAGACGGGTAATTGTGTTCTTTTACTTTTATATTACATTATGAACTTACTTGTGTTATATGTCATGATTTCAAAAAGGGTTTTTCATAAGTTGAACCGGAAAAAGTGTTTCAAAACGTATCTCTCATTCCCCCTCGCTGAGTTCATAAGGACTCACCCTCTTTTATCATCTCAGGGGAAGAAGATCAGGAATAGGTACCTGAGGATAACGTGCCATTGATGCCTCCTTGGAGTGATTGCCTGCCCTATGTGCCTTACTTGACTGTGGCTATTTTGTGGACGATATGTTCGTTATGAAGACTATATCTTATGTTGTTGTCATTGTTATTGTAAAAGACCCCCGTTGTAATTTGGGGTCTAATTTTGATTTGTACTGTTTATAACTAGATAGACACCCTATTTGATCGTTTTGCTACTTTGATTAGTAACTCCTACAGGCTAATCAAGTGTTAGGCAAAGGGCTAAGTAAAATGAATCTATCCAATCTTAAGCAGGTACTCATTTGTAAGCTAAGACCAATAGGTACTTGTGTAACAGGAATTGACACATAAACGAGACATAGTTGCCATGCTAGGTGTTAAGCAAATGAGACTTGAGATAAATAGTGGACATATCAATTGGTGATAAATAGTAATCTTACTTGGAATCGAATTTGTGATTGAAAGTTTTGAGGCGTTTAGAAAATTAGGTCAAACTATAGAGCCAATTACAGCTATTATGCTGCCAGTTTTCTAAAGAATTTTTGGAGTTCTTGTCTAACGGATAAGCTTAATCTTCGTTAATCAGTTATAGTCATAAAAGAACGTGAATGTTTAGATCACACCCTAGTCTAACCTCTATAGGTCTGGTTGGGGCGTGACACCCTATATTAGAATGGTATCAGAGCTTAGTTTACTAACTAGGCATTAGTTGGGTTCAACTCTCGGACCATGGGTAGAAGCCCTAAGGTAATTATGATGTCTTGTTTATATGTGTTAATATGTGCTAATGTGCTTTAATTGCCTTAAGTATTGAATATTATGTGCCTTTGTGGACCATATGTATTATGTATCATGTACACCGACACGCCCTCAATAATGCATACATGCTTTTATACTTCTTCTTGGATACATGTGCATGTTACATAACCATGACTGACTATTTATATACATAGATACTTAGGATTAGAACTTTCAGGGAAGTGAATTTATGCAGGAAGAACAAAAAGGCTCGGTTAGAGAATTCTTGCATCTTCACAGGTACTCGACAGATCGTATGTATTATTGGGTATGCATATATAAAATGTGTAGCACAGGTATAATTGTTGAGGTAAAGTTATCACCTTATCTTTGGAATGCCCATACCTGTGATTAAGTTATCAATTTTATAGCTCTGAAGTTCTTGATTCTGTTAAACCGTTCTTCTAATTGTGGTTCAAGTATATAGGTTAAAGATATACAGCTTTCCTTAAGATATAAATATAAGAGTATACTATTGGACATGTGGAGTAGTATACATATATTCATATGCTTAAAATGGAAGTTTGACTTAGGAGTTGCTTTTGAATCAAATTCTTATATCTTAAATTGGTGTAATAGACTATTTATATGATCGAATCCTTACTTGATTGGAATTAACCATTGATGAACCTTTAGTATAACAAGATATAGGGATACTGGAATCAGGGAATTCATGTAGCTAGAACTCGTGTTCGGAAGACTACACCTAAATGTTAGGTGGAATAGAAGTGTAAGGTATTGAATTATGCATTAGATGACTAACGTTGCTAAGGTCCTAAGTTGGATATTGGTGATATTTAGAATCAAGGTAATAAATTGGTGCCCCTCGGATTTAGTTGTTATTATGCGAAGTAAGTCATTCTATGCACTCGTTGTTTGGATACCTTAGAGGATGTTAGAAAACATATATCCTTAAGTAAGACCGATGGACCTAGTATATAAACCATGGGAATGATATTAAGCATCTGGTTACAAAGTGGAGTCGTTAAGGTATGATTAGTAATCCTAAATAGCTAATAGTGAGTATGCATGATGATTCATGGTAAACCCTAGGACCTAAGGTCGATGAGTCTTGATGCTCTTAACTAGTTGAACATGTAAATGAGAAGAGTAAGATTTCATATAGTTAAGGTAGAGATGAATTAGAGTCATAATGACCCAAGAGACTATTGTTAGACCACCGTATCTATGTGCACCATTTCACGTCTAGAAACTAGCGGTTGGTAGACTTCGAATTGTGGTTGTTGAATAGAGGGGTGGATCTTGTAGTGATAGTTAAATGAGTGGTTGATTATTTTTGAAGTTCTATTAGGTTATGTTGAAGGATGTCTCGTGGTCATAATTCTTATGTTGACACAGCCTAGAAGCTATTTCGTGTAACAAGCTATTTGGATTAGATTGGTAAATATCTCATGAGCTAGATCATTTTGGTACCCATTTATAGTCCTAAGACTATTGTTGTACGGTCGGTAACCTAGTGGAGCATTGATATCACTTACATGGCTATGAACCCAGCTTAGTAACACTGATGTTGAAGATATATTGGCGGGCATTGAGTGTTCGAACGAACGACTAGGTCGCTAAGTGATTAGGACCATTGTCTTCTTAATCTGACTTTACCTTGGATTGAGGTGAGTGGAATTTATTTGAGGTTGAAACTATTCACCTTAGGAGTCTTGGTTAAGAGTAAAAGAAATTCTGAAGCCTCGTGACTTGGAGATAGAGATTCGAATAAGGAATTAAATTGTGGATCACAAGCTGATGAATTTTACTTGTAAGAGTTGAACTAGTGTAACATGATTAGTTACCCATGCAATTTCGATGGAAATTTGTTGGTGGTACTTAATGAACCTTAGAATTTGAGTTTAACGAATATCGACGGTCTTTCTTCTTGACTATGAGCATGAAAGTTAACGAAGCTAGGAAGGAATGTTAGTGAGTAGGAGCCTGTAACCGGGAGACTAGTCACTAGAAGATTTGCTAATCCAATGTACCTACGAGATAAGAAGGCCTATGATATTATCAATGGATAACGATTTGAGATGGACTAGTTTGTTTGGTGAGTTCTTCTTGAAGATAGGGTCGTATTGTGGAAATGATCCATAACATGTGCATGTCCTACGTGTTAACAATTTTGAAGCTAGTTGATAGTATATGTAAATCGGATATAGACCTATCATCTTGAAATTAGTGTATGTCACCCTAGGATTATGGTATTATTGTGATATTCGTTTTGAGGTATGAATGCAAGATTGACACGACATAAGTCATGATTTTGGAGTTATAGTTATATTGTTAGAATATCGATGAAGCCTTGATTACTATGTTTGGAGATTTTAACCTTAGTTAATGGACTTGACCATAAGATCAAATAGAAGGAATAGAGTCGTTCAAAGGAAAGAACTGTGAATGTAGAGGTCACACCGAACTAAATGATTGGAGAAACGTAGGAAGTGAATTGGTTGTGGTAAGAGAGATCACAAAACATAGGACGAACCAGAGTGAGAAAATAACAAAGGTCAAAATCCATCTAAATGACCTCAACAAATAGGAATGAATTTCGGGACGAAATTCTTTTAAGGAGGGGAGGATGTGAGGCCTGACCCCAAATAACATATCTTACCTCGATTTGCGTGCCTTAGACCCAGAACTATATGACTGATCTTGGATTACATGCCTTGTCTTGATTTTCGTGCATGCTGCGTCATACGTGCCTTGACCTAGATTTATGTGCCATAATCCTCGACTTACGTGCCCTAACTTTGATTTACGTGCGATACCTTATTTCGTGTGCCCAAAGTCAAACGTTTTCATCAGTTTCGGGACATTTTTCTTCTTTTGCGCTGTTTTTTCGTCTCAGATCGTACGTCGTGATCCTCAAAAAGGACGACAACCTAATCCATAACATTTCTATTACCGAATCCCACGGCACCTTAAGCAAGACAACTTCGCTTCACGCAAAGGCTGGGCGCGCAAACCAAGGGCGTGGGGCTTGGGACCGGGTCTCCGTCGCTCTGGTGCCCATAATTTTTTATCCGTAAAGAGTCACGCGATGCACAGCATACCGTTGGAAATATCTCCGAGAGCTCTACGACGGGGGTAGTAGGCTTGCACACCTGGACCTATTTTTGGAGCCTAAAATCGAATGTTTTCATCAGTTTTGGGATACTTTTCTTCTTTTGCGCTGTTTTTCCATCCCGGATTGTACGTCGTGAGCCGCGAAAAGGACGACAACCTAATCCATCACTTTCTATTACCGAATCCCACCGCACCTTGGGCGAGACAACTTCGCTTCACGTAGAGGCTGGGCCTGCAAATCGAGGGCGTGTGGCTTTTGACCAAGTCTCCGTCGCTCTGGTACCCATAACTTTTGATCCGTGAGGAGTTACGCAGCGCACAGTATACCGTTGGAAAGCTCTCCAAGAGCTCTACGATGGGGGCAGCAAGCCTGCTTGCAGTGCCTATTTTTGGAGCCCAAAATCTAACGTTTTCATCAGTTTCGAGACACTTTTCTTCTTTTGCGCTGTTTTTCCGTCCCGAATAGTACGTTTTGAGCTGCGAAAAGGACGACAACCTAATCCACCGCATTTCTATTATCGAATCCCATGGTACCTTGGGCAAGACAACTTCGCTTCACGTAGAGGCTGGGCCTGCAAACCGAGGGCGTGGGGGTTGGGACTAGGTCTCCGTCGCTCCGGTGTCCATAACTTTTGATTCGGAAAGAGTTACGCTGTGCACAGCATACCGTTGGAAAGCTCACCGAGAGCTCTACCACGAGGGAAGCAAGATTGCACGGCTGCGCCTATTTTCGCAGCCCAAAATCGAATATTTTCATTAGTTTTGGGACACTTTTCTTCTTTTGCGCAGTTTTTCCGTCCCGGATCATACATCGTGAGCCGCAAAAAGTACGACAACCTAATCCATTACATTTCTATTAACAAATCCCACGACACCTTGGGCAAGACAACTTCGCTTCACGTAGAGGCTGGGCCCGCAAACCGAGGGCGTGGGGCTTAGGACCAAGTCTCCGTCGCTCCGGTCCCCATAACTTTTGATCCGAAAAGAGTTACACGGCGCACTACATACCGTTGGAAAGCTCTCCGAGAGCTCTACGATGAGGGCAGCAAGCCGGTACGGCTGTGCCTATTTTTAGAGCCCAAAATCGAATATTTTCATCAGTTTCGGGACACTTTTATTCTTTTGCGCTATTTTTCTGTCCCGGATCGTACGTCGTAAACCGCGAAAATGACGAAAACCTAATCCATAACATTTCTATTACCGAATCCCAAGGAACCTTGGGCCAGACAACTTCGCTTCACGTAGAGGCTGGGCCCACAAACCGAGGGCGTGGGGCTTGGGACCAGGTCTCTGTCGCTCCGGTGCTCATAACTTTTGTTCCGGAAAGAGTTAAATGGCGCACATCATACCGTTGGAAAGCTCTCCGAGAGCTCTACGACGAGGGAAGCAAGCCTGCTTAGCTGCGCCTATTTTTGGATCCCAAAATTGAACGTTTTCATCAGTTTCGGGATAATTTTCTTCTTTTGCACTTTTTTTCCGTCCCGGATCGTACATCGTGAGCCGCGAAAAGGACCATAACCTAATCCATCACATTTCTATTACCCAATCTCACTACATCTTTGGCAAGACAACTTCGCTTCTCATAGAGGTTGGGGCCGCAAACTGAGGGTGTGGGGCTTGTGACCAGGTCTCCGTCGCTCCGGTGCCCATAACTTTTGATCCGGAAAGAGTTACGCAGTACACAACATACCGTTGGAAAGCTCTCCGAGAGCTCTACGTCAGGGGCAGCAAGCTTAATCGGCTGCGCCTATTTTCGGAGCCCAAAATTGAACGTTTTCATTAGTTTTGGTACATTTTTTCTTCTTTTGTGCTATTTTTCCGTCCTGGATCGTACGTCTTGAGCCGCGAAAAGGATGCCAACCTGATCCATCACATTTCTATTACCGAATCCCACGTCACCTTGGGCAAGAAATCTTCGCTTCACGTATAGGCTGGGCCCGCAAACTGAATGCGTGGGGCTTGGGACCAGGTCTCCGTCGCTCCGGTATCCATAACTTTTGATCCGTAAGGAGTCATGCGGCACACAGCATACCGTTGGAAAGCTCTGCGAGAGCTCTACGACAGGGGTAGCAAGCCTGCTCAGCTGTGCTTGTTTTTGGAGCCCAAAATCGAGCATTTTCATTAGTTTCGGGATACTTTTCTTCTTTTGCGCTGTTTTTCCGTCCGAGATTGTATGTCATGAGACGCGAAAAGGACGACAACCTAATCCGTCACATTTCTATTACCGAATCCCATAGCATCTTAGGCAAGACAACTTCGCTTCACGTAGAGGCTGGGCCCCCAAACCGATGGCGTGGGGCATGGGACCAGGTCTTCGTCGCTCCGGTGACCATAACTTTTGATCCGTAAAGAGTTACGTGGTGCACAGCATATCGTTGGAAAGCTCTCCGAGAGCTCTATGACGAGGGTAGCAAGCTTGCTCGGTTGTGCCTATTTTTCATCAGTTTCGTGGTACTTTTCTTCTTTTGCGCTATTTTTTCGTCCCGGATCATACGTCGTGAGCCGCGAAAAGGACGATAACCTAATCCATCAAATTTCTATTACCGAATCCCACAGCACCTTGGGCAAGACAACTTTGCTTCATGTAAAGGCTGTGCCTACAAACCAAGGGCGTGGGGCTTGGGACTAGGTCTCTGTCACTTTGTTGCCCATGACTTGTAATTTGGAAAAAGTTATGCAGCGCACAACATACCGTTGGAAACCTCTTTGAGAGCTCTACGACGAAGGCAGCAAGCCTTCTCGGCTGCTCCTATTTTCGAAGCCCAAAATCGAACGTTTTCATCAGTTTCGGGACACTTTTATTCTTTTGCGCTATTTTTCCGTCCTGGATAGTACGTCGTGAGCCGCGAAAAGGACGATAACCTAATCCATCACATTTCTATTACCGAATCCCATGACACCTTCGGCAAGACAACTTCGCTTCACGTAGAGGTCGGGCCCGCAAACCGACGGCGTAGGGCTTTAGACTAAGTCTCCGTCACTCCGGTGCCCACAACTTTTTATCCGTAAGGAGTTACGCGGCGCATAGCATACCGTTGGAAAGCTCTCTGAGAGCTCTACGACGAAAGTAGCAAGACTGCATGGCGCCACCTATTTTGGGGGCCCTAAATCGAACGTTTTCATCAACATAACGGCTGCAGTTGGGCTCTTTAGTTTGACCTAATTTTCTAAAGGCCTCAAAACTTTCAATCTCAAATTTATTTCCAACTAAGGTTACTATTTATAACCAGTTGAAACACCTACTAGTTATCTCGAAGTCTCGTTTGATTACCAACCTAGCATGATAACTCTGTCTCGTTTGCTTGTTAATCCTTGTTACAAAAATACCTGTTGATCTTAGCCTACCAATGAGTACCTACTTAAGATTGGATAGATTCATTTTACTTAATCCTTTACCTGATACTTCATAAGCCTGTGATAGGTACTAGCCAGTAGCGATAGCAAAAACGACCATAAGAGTGTCTATCTAGTTATGATCAGTACAAGCCAAAATTAGACCCCAAATTACAACGGGGGTCATTTACAATACAACAACAAGCAACATAAGAAATATTTTTCAAGCAACATATTGTTCACAAAGTGGCCATAGTCAAGTAAGGCACGTAGGGCAAGCAATCATACCAATGAATCATCAAAAGGCACGTTGTCCTCGGGTACCTGTTCCTGGTCTTCTTCACCAGAGATGATAAAAGAGGGTGAGTCCTTATGAACTCAGTGAGGGGGAATGAGAAATAAGTTTTGAAACTCTTTTTCTGGTTCAACTTATGAAAACCCTTTTGTAAGCATGACATATATCACAAGTTCATAATGTAATATAAGAGTAAAAGAATACAATTACCCGTCTTTCCTCCCCGAGGTCCTCTAGGAACCAAGCGAGAGTACTTATACATATAGTGAAAATGATACGGTGAACTTTTGTTCTCAGCTAATTTCCAGTATCAGTTGTTGCGGCCGACTTCAAATCATCCACTTATCACGCTAAATGGGTGTACTCCGGATGTACCCCGAAATCCTACGGCCCAACTCTCCGAGGAAGTCTAGCCCCCAAACGAGAGAGGGAATTGGACAATGGTAGTCACGGTTGCACCGGCAAGCCCGATGCCGCCTGGTGTGTGTGAAACGCTACCACGCCAGAATGAAAGGTTGCAACCTTGTATGCAATGCACATTTATGACATTTAATATATCACATTAGGAGGACAACAAAGTAGGTTGCCTCCGAACAGTCATAAAATTGCACATTGACAAGTAAACAAACTAGGCATGTTATGACAGGTAATTTCACTTGTAAGGCACATGGAGTTACATGAATATTAAACGGGCAGCCATGTAACACATGTAAATCAAGTGATATAACTCATTTCGGGGTTCACGAATTCAAATAATAAGGTCATACAACATGCAACGACGTTTACGTGGGACCGGGTGCAAGAAAGGTCTACTTGTCAATATGTAATCATTGGAATCGCATTTAGGGCTATAAGGGCAACTACTGGCAGCCTACTAATCATATAATTAAACACGATATCCATAGGATCAACACTTAGCGAGCTTTCCTAGTCACTAGGGTTTCAATTCATGCTTACATGTGCGATTAAGCCCCAAGTTGTCCGGTAATTAAACTCAAGCCATGTATCGATTAATTAAAACACCCTCAAGCATTCAAAACAGTCCACACAACATCCAAGTGCCACAATCCCAAGCATTTAATACAACAAGAGAAGTTACAATAATTTTCAAAGCATATCACTAGATGAAAACCTCACTGCAATGGTCTGTTTTCTCACAATCATTGAGACAAGCAAACAATCTCCAATTCCAGTGAACAAAATGTCAAATTAAAGCTTAAGGAGGGAAATAAATCCAGAAACAAACCTCGCATCATTTGGAGTTCGGATTCAAGAGTTATAGCCAAAACCGTGAGACTACGTAAAACTATCCAAATTTGTACACATTTCAATACTTGTCGTTTTTGAGGACCTTAGGGTCAGATTTAGTATTTCTGACAAAAATTTCCAAGACTGAAAAATCTATCATCATACCAAATTTCATGCATTTTTGGATACATTTACTAAGTCAAAACTGGTTCGTTCTACGAGGACACTAAACTGCCAAAAACCTGCTTTATTTTCCCAGATTTTCTAGATTTGGACACCTTTCCATGTTTTTCCATTTTGGGGACCTTAGATTCAAAATTGGCTTTGTTCTATTTCTGCGAAAAATTCTCAGAACTGGAAAAACTAGTTACCTACCAATTTTCACACATTTTCAACATCATTTACCTGGTTAAAATCACTTCGATCCAACAGGTCAAAAGACTGTCCTTTACGCGATTTCATCCATCTTCACATTCTAGCCAAATATCTTGCCATGCATGTTTACAAAAGCTCATGTACACACATATATCACAAGTACAGAGGTAAAAATAGACATTTAAAGGCATGCATGTGGTTTTGAAAGCTTTTCAAAAGAGTTTTAGCCCTCACCTTAGCAAGACAATAATGAAGATGCACAAAGCTCTTGATGAAGCACAAGATCGACTTTTCTCCTTGCTTAGCTGAGAGACAACTTGAGATTATCTAATTCCTTGCTTAGTAACCATGTTCTTAGTATGTGCAAGTGGCTAGAACAAAAAGAAAATGAAATAGAAGCTATCAACATACCTATGCCGAAATGAAGGCTCTATGAGCTTGCATGCATGTCTTTTTGCATTCTAGCTTGCTTGGTCGAGTTCCTTAGTGGCTCGAAGGTCTTGATGAACCTTAGGATGATGAGCTTAAGCTATGGAGTGTAGAATTGCAGCTAAGGCTGAGAGAGAGAGAGGAAATGAGAGAGTGAATGAGGGAAAGAGAGAATGTGAGAAGAATGAAAAGCTTGTGGAATTTTGATGCATGTGTCGGCCTTGTGCTTCTAAATTTCAGAATTTGTGTCTTCAAGAGCATAATTTGAATCATCTTATCATGGGTGATTGAGTGTGTCGAGATTGGGGTGCATTGGGTAGGGTTTTAAGTCATTTTTTTATGCTTTGTGTCATGAGCTTGTCATAGAATGTCTATGTATAAATTTTGAAATTGCAAAGCATTGTCAAAGGCTCCATGTGGTCGGCCAAGCTAGTGGAAAATTCTGAATTTTTGTCTTGGTTGAGCTTATTTTATTGCATGTGCTTGGAATATGCAAAAGAATTAAGAATAAAGAATAGGAATGTTTAGCTTTTTGTGAGATTTCGTCTTCTAGTGATTGACTTAGCATTTTAATATTAGTTAGTGGAATTTGTAGGATTAATTAATGATCTAGTGCTTCATGCAAGATGCTTTCTTGATTAGCGTGTGGGCACGCTCACCTAGGTCTAGGGCACGCACTACGAGGTAAGACATGAACTACGAGACGAATGCACGTTTTTCAAGTAAATGCACGCAACCCTAAATGTATGCACATAATTCAATGCAAGGCACACAAAACAAAACATGACTCTTAAACCTAGGTCAAGGCACGCAAATCTAGGTTAAGACACACGAAACGAGGTATCACATGTAAATCGAGGTCGGGCCTCACATCCTCCCCTCTTTAAAAGAATTTCATCCCGAAATTAGATATTACCTTTGAAATAAAGTTGGATACTGTTGCTCCATCTGGTCTTGCCTTTCCCACGTTGCTTCTTCAACTTCATGATGATCCCACAACACTTTCACTATCGGTATAGATTTGTTGCGCAACTCTCGATCTTGCTGGTCTAGGATCCGAACGGGCTTCTCTTCATAAGACAAGTTCTCCCGAAGCTGCAACGGCTCTGGCTCCAAGATATGCGATGGATCAGGGTGATACTTCCGTAGCATTGAAACATGAAAGACGTCATGAATATTGGAGAGGTTTTGGGGTAGTTCCAGGCGATACGCCAATTTGCCAACCTTCTCAATTATCTCAAATGGTCCTACAAACCTCGGGCTCAACTTTCTACCCTTGCCGTGTTTAATCAGTCCCCTCTGAGATGATATCTTCAAGAACACCTTGTTGCCGACCTCAAACTCTAGACTCCGTCTTCGTCGGTCTGCATAACTTTTCTGCCAGCTTTAGGCGGTAAGCATCCGTTTCTGAATGAGGTGGACATTATCAATAGTCTTCATAAGTTCTGGTAGTAGGGTCGGGTCAAAAGTCTTCGTCTCACCTACTTCATCCCAGTAAATTGGGGATCGACACTTATGTCCATACAATGCCTCAAATGGGGCCATCCCGATAGTGGCCTAATAACTATTATTATAAGCGAACTCTGCTAGAGACAGATATTTCTCCCAACCTTTCCCGAAGTCTAGAACACACGCCCTCAGCATATCCTCCAGAATCTGAATAGTTCTCTCGGATTGTCCATCAGTCTGAGGGTGATAAGTCGTGCTGAAACTCAACTTCGTTCCTAAAGCTTCTTGCAATCTTTTCCAAAATCGGGAAGTAAAACGATGATCCCTATCTGATACAATACTCACAGGCATCCCGTGCAATCTTATAATATCCGCCATATACATATCTCTCAATTTCTCAGGACTATCCTCCTTGTTCATCAGTAAGAAGTGCCCTGACTTGGTCAATCTATCCACTATGACCCAAACGGCGTCATGACCCTTTTGTGACCTGGGCAGGTCCATGACAAATTCCATAGTTATATGTTCCCATTTCCATAGAGGAATTTCCAACGGCTGAAGTAAACTTATTGGCCATTGATGTTCTGCTTTGACTCTCTGGCAAGTCAAACACCGTGCCACAAACTCAGCAATCTCTCTCTTCATCTTATTCCACCAATAGTGTTGCTTCAAATCCCTGTACATCTTTGTTCCACCGGGATGAATAGTGTATCTTGAATTATGGGCTTCTTCAAGAATCTTCTTTTTCAGCTCTGGCTCATTAAGAACACAAATTCGATTCCTAAACCTTCAAATACCATCATCATGAAACTTGAAATCTTTGTTGCTTTCTTTAATCTTCTGAAACTATTGGTCCTTCTATTGAGCCTCTCGTAATTCAGAAAACAAGGTCGATTGAACCTGTGTAGTGGCAAATAGTAATCCTTTTTGAGTCAATTGTGGTTTTCACAAAAATGCTTCCTCTAACAACTCCTGCACCTTAATTTCCAGTCTTGCCATGCTCGCTTTCCGACTTAAGGCATCTGCAACTACATTTGCTTTACGGGGCACATAATTGATTGCGCAGTTATAATCATCCAAAAGCTCCACCCACCGTCTTTGCCTCATGTTCAACTATTTTTGTGAGAACAAGTATTTCAAGCTCTTGTGATTAGTAAACACCTCGAACATGTTACCCCACAGATGGTGTCTCCATTTCTTTAGCGCAAACACAATAGCCGCTAATTCCAAATCATGCGTCGGGTAGTTCAATTCATACGACTTGGGTTTCCTAGAAGCATACGCAATCACTCTACCATTTTGCATCAACATACAACCCAGTCTTTCCTTCAAAGCATCGCTATAGATTACAAAACCTTAACTCCCTTCAGGAAATGCAAGAATAGGTACGGTAGTCAATCTTTTCTTCAATTCTTGGAAGTTGTTCTCACACTTGTCATCCCACACAAACTTTGTTTTCTTTTGAGTGAGCTTAGTAAGCGGTTCTGCAATCTTTGAGAAATCCTTCACGAACCTCCGATAATAGCTGGCTAGACCAAGAAAACTCCGAACCTCTGTAACATTTTCTGGCTTCTTCCAAGACATCACCGCTTCTATCTTTGCTGGATCCACCGCTATTCCCTCTTAGGATATGACGTGCCCCAAAAATGCAATCTGCTGCAACCAAAATTCGCATTTCCTAACTTTGCATACAATTGATGCTCTCGAAGTTTCTACAGTACCAATTGCAGATGTTGTTCATGCTCAGCCTCGGATTTCGAGTATACCAAAATGTCATCAATAAAGATCACCACAAATTGGTCCAAGTAGGGTTGAAACACCCTGTGCATCAAGTCCATAAAAGCTGCAGGGGCATTAGTTAGCCCAAATGGCATCACCACATATTCATAATGCCCATATCTCATCCTGAAAGCCGTTTTAGGCACATCCTCCTTTTTGATCCGCAACTGATAGTACCCTTGCCTCAAGTCGAGTTTCGAATACACTTTGGCTCCCTGAAGTTGATCAAATAACTCGTCGATCAGTGGAAGTGGGTACTTATTCTTGATGGTCACTTGGTTTAATCCTCGGTAATCGATGCATAACTTCAACGTTCCATCTTTCTTCTTTACAAATAGGACTGGCGCACCCCACAAAGAAGAGCTTGGTTGAACAAACCCCTTCTTCAACAATCCTTGCAATTGGTCCTTCAATTCTTGTAGCTTGGCTGGTGCCATACGATAGGGAGCTTTGGATATCGGCTAGATGGCATGCAGTAATTCTATAATGAACTCGATCTCCCGATTTGGGGGTAAACCGGACAATTATTCTGGAAACACATCCGTATAATCTTTGATCACTGGCATCTCCTCCAACTTAGCTTTGTCCGATGGCTTGTTGATGAGGTAAGCTAAGTATCCGCTACATCCTTTTCTCAAGGACTTCACTACTTTCGTGGATGAAATGATGGAACTCCCGGTGAAGTCTCTTCGACCCATTACCTTAAATATTGGTTGACCAGGTATCTGGAATGTTACAATCTTCGTCCGAAAATCTAGTTGGGCATGATGCTTTGCCAACCAGTCCATCTCTAAGATGACTTCATAGTCTCGAAAGGGTAATACAATAAGATTGGCTGAGAATTCTTATCTTTAATTTGGATTTTACATGCTTTACAAGCTGAACGAGTAACAAGTTTAGAACCCATTGGACTACCAACTTCTACTTTGTAAGGCAAACATACAACTCGTAGTTTCACACGTTGCACACATAAAGGAGTAATAAATGAATGAGTAGCACCTGGATCAATTAGCACCCTAACAGGTTGATTCAGTATCAAGAATGTACCTTCAACAACAACGGTCTCCTTTGGAAGCTCCTCGCACTCAATAGCATAAGCTTGGGCCTGAACTCTAGGAACTGAAGTCTTGCCTCTACTGGCTGGTTTAATCTGATTTTGTCCTCCTTGCCATTTAGGAAAATCCTTGATCTGATGCTGATCACTGCCACATCGCACAAATCATCCTAACTTCTTCCCGTACTGGGCCTCTGTGTGACCCTTCTTGTCACAGTAAAAACAGTTGATAGACTAAGTAGCAAGTGAACTACTTGTGGATCTGCGGGTGGAAGAGGCTGATGGTGCTTTAGTCAGGCCACGGTTATTAACTGGTATGTTCTGGCTCTGGCCCTGACTGCGACCCTGGGTCTGGAATTTCCTCTGTTGTCCTGGAGGTTGATATGGTTTCTTGTTCGGTTGGCTTGAACCAGCTCTATCAAGTTTCCTCTTCTCAACTCGGGAGGCAGCCGCAAGGAGAGCAGAATAGGTAGTAAAGTCATGCGAAGCCAACTGATCTTGAATTTATGGCCTCAACCCATTCGTAAATTTCCACATCTTCGCCTCAGGGGTACTGACCATGTATTGAGCATAGCGGGACAGTCGGTGAAAATGAGCCTCGTACTGGGCCACCGTCATGTTACCCTGGTTCAAGTGCATGAATTCCTCAATTCACCTCTGCCTGGAAACTGCAGGTACGTATTTTTCCTTGAATGCCTTAACGAAATTACCCCACAAGTAAGGTGTAAGATCATTTTCCCAAAGTGCCTCCACAGTGTGCCACCAATGCTCAACATCCCCGTACAACAGAAACACAGCGAACTCCATCTTTTCCTCGTCAGTGTAGTTAAGTGGCTAGAAAATCCTTTCAATCTCAGACAGCTAAGCCTCTGCCTTTTCATCATCAGCTTCCCCGAAGAATTTGGACGGGTGAAAGTCAAGGAACTCTCGCATTCTGTTATTTCTCCCATGGTTACCATCATTCCTGTTGTTGTTGTTTGCTTCACGTGCATCTTGACGTTCCATCACTCGCGACACGCGATCCATGGCATTCGTCATCATGTTAAACATAGCCAGGCCGGGATTAGTTTGATAAGCATCTCCAGTCTCTTGGGGCTCACCGCTCCTATTAGTAGTGCGGGTACTAGGGCCAGCCATCTATAGGCACAGATTACGATGCACAATTTATTGGAATATGACAAACAAGAATTTAATGCATAAGATGTGCAACATATAATTTTATATAGATACACAATTCTAGAAACGGTTAAAACATGTTAATCACATAAGCACATAGAGACAGAGAAGGCACACTTGATATTGTCATACAATAACACATATAAACAAGTCATCTCAATTACCTTAGGGCTTCTACCCATGGTCTTAGAGTTAAACCCAGCTTAAGCAATCTAAGCTCTAATACCATTTCTCTAAGGTGTCACGGCCCAACCCGACCTATAGAGGTTAGACTAGGGAGTGATCTAAACATTCAAGTCATTTCACATACTTAATCGTTCATGAAGGTTTAACACTTAACGTTTTAGCCTAAACTCCACAAATTCTCTGGAAAATCGACAGCATAACATCTGTAATTGGGCTCTTTAGTTTGACCTAATTTTCTAAAGGCCTCAAAACTTTCAATCTCAAATTCATTTCCAACTAAGGTTACTATTTGTCACCAGTTGAAACACCTACTAGTTATCTCGAAGTCTCGTTTGATTAACAACCTAGCATGATAACTCTGTCTCGTTTGCTTGTTAATCCTTGTTACAAAAATACCTATTGATCTTAACCTACCAATGAGTACCTACTTAAGATTGGTTAGATTCATTTTACTTAATCCTTTACCTGATATTTCATAAGCCTGTGATAGGTACTAGCCAGTAGCGATAGCAAAAACGACCATAAGAGTGTCTATCTAGTTATGATCAGTACAAGCCAAAATTAGACCCCAAATTACAACGGGGGTCATTTACAATACAACAACAAGAAACATAAGAAATAGTCTTCAAGCAACATATCGTTCAAAAAATGGCCATAGTCAAATAAGGCACGTAGGGCAAGCAATCATTCCAAGGAATCATTAAAAGGCACGTTGTCCTCGGGTACCTGTTCCTGGTCTTCTTCACCAGAGATGATAAAAGAGGGTGAGTCCTTATGAACTCAGCGAGGGGGAATGAGAAATAAGTTTTGAAACTCTTTTTCCGGTTCAACTTATGAAAACCCTTTTGTAAGCATGACATATATCACAAGTAAGTTCATAATGTAATATAAGAGTAAAAGAACACAATTACCCGTCTTTCCTCCCCGAGGTCCTCTAAGAACCAATCAAGAGTACTTATACACATAGTGAAAATGATACGGTGAGCTTTTGCTCTCAGTTCATTCCCAGTATCAGTTGTTGCGGCCGACTTCAAATCATCCACTTATCACGCTAAATGGGTGTACTCTGGATGTACCCTGAAATCCTACGACCCAACTCTCCGAGGAAGTCTAGCCCCCAAGCGATAGAGGGAATTGGACAATGGTAGTCACGGTTGCACCAGCAAGCCCGATGCCGCCCGGTGTACGTGAAACGCTACCACGCCAGAATGAAAGGTTGCAACCTTGTATGCAATGCACATCTATGACATTTAATATATCACATTAGGAGGACAACAAAGTAGGTTTCCTCCGAACAGTCATAAGATTGCACATTGACAAGTAAACAAGTGAGGCATGCTATGACAGGTAATTTCACTTGTAAGGCACATGGGGTTACATGAATATTAAACGGGCAGCCATGTAACACATGTAAATCAAGTCATATAACTCATTTCGGGGTTCACAAATTCAAATAATAAGGTCATACAACATCCAACGATGTTTACGTGAGACCGGGTGCAAGAAAGGTCTACTTGTCAATATGTAATCATCAGAATCACAATTAGGGCTATAAGGGCAACTACTGGCAGCCTACTAATCATATAATTAAATACGATATCCATAGGATCAACACTTAGCAAGTTTTCCTAGTCACTAGGGTTTCAATTCATGCTTACCTGTGCGATTAAGCCCCAAGTTGTCCCGTAATTAAACTCAAGCCATGTATCGATTAATTATAACACCCTCAAGCATTCAAAACATTCCACACAACATCCAAGTGCCACAATCCCAAGCATTTAATACAACAAGAAAAGTTACAATAATTTTCAAAGCATATCACTAGATGAAAACCTCACTGCAATGGTCTGTTTTCTCACAATCATTGAGACAAGCAAACAATCTCCAATTCCAGTGAACAAAATGTCAAATTAAAGCTTAAGGAGGGAAATAAATCCAGAAACAAACCTCGCATCATTTGGAGTTCGGATTCAAGAGTTATAGCCAAAACTGTGAGACTACGCAAAACTGTCCAGATTTGTATACATTTCAATACTTGTCGTTTTTGAGGACCTTAGGATCAGATTTAGTATTTCTGATAAAAATGTCCAGGACTGAAAAATCTATCAGCATACCAAATTTCATGCATTTTGGATACATTTACTAAGTCAAAACTGGTTCGTTCTACAAGGACACTGAACTGCCAAAAACCTGCTTTATTTTCCCAGATTTTCTAGATTTGGACACCTTTTGATGTTTTGCCATTTTGGGGACCTTAGATTCAAAATTGGCTTTGGCCTATTTCTGTGAAAAAATCTCAGAACTGGCAAAACTAGTCACCTACAAATTTTCACACATTTTCAACATCATTTACCTGGTTAAAATTACTTCGCTCCAACAGGTCAGAAGACTATCCTTTACGCGATTTCATCCATCTTCATATTCTAGCCAAATATCTTGCCATGCATGTTTACAAAAGCTCATGTACACACATATATCACAAGTACAGAGGTAAAAATAGACATTTAAAGGCACCTTGGGCAAGACAACATCGCCTCACGTAGAGGCTGGGCCGGCAAACCGAGGGCATGGGGCTTGGGACCAGGTCTTCGTTGCTCCGGTGCCTAAAACTTTTGAACCGTAAGGAGTTACGCGGCGCCCAGCATACCGTTGGAAAGCTCTGTGAGAGCTCTACGACAGGGGCAGCAAGCCTGTTCAGCTGCGCCTTTTTTCAGAGCCCAAAATCGAATGTTTTCCTCAGTTTGGGGATACTTTTTTTCTTTTGTGCTGTTTTTCTGTCCTGGATCGTACGTCGTGGGCCGCGAAAAGGAAGACAACCTAATCCATCACATTTCTATTACTAAATTCCACGGCACCTTAGGCAAGACAACTTCGCCTCACATAGAGGCTGGGCCCGCAAACCAAGGGCGTGGGGCTTGGGACTAGGTCTCTGTTGCTCTAGTTCCCATAACTTTTGATCCGTAAGGAGTTACGCGGTGCACAGCATACCGTTGGATAGCTCTCCGAAAGCTCTGCGACGGGGGTAACAAGCCTGCTCCACTGCGCCAATTTTTGGATCCCAAATCTGAACGTTTTCATCAGTTTTGGGACACTTTTCTTCTTTTGCACTGTTTTTCCGTCCTGGATCGTAAGTCGTGAGCCGCGAAAAGGATGACAACATAATCCATCACATTTCTATTACCGATTCCCACGGCACCTTGGGCAAGACAACTTCGCCTCACGTGGAGGCTGGGCTCGTAAACCGACGACGTGGGTCTTGGGACTAGGTCTCCGTCGCTCCGGAGCCTATAACTTTTGATCCGTAAAGAGTTACGCGGTGCACAGTACACCGTTGGGAAGCTCTCCGAGAACTCTACGACGGGGGAGGCAAGCCTGCTCGGCTGTACCTATTTTTAGATCCCAAAATCGAACATTTTCATCAGTTTTGGGATACTTTTCTTCTTTTGCGCTGTTTTTCCATCTCGGATCGTACGTCGTGAGCCGCGAAAAGGACAACAACCTAATCCATCACATTTCTTTTACCGATTCCCACAGTACCTTGGGCAAGACAACTTCGCCTCACGTAGAGGCTGGGCCCGTAAACCGAGGGCGTGGGGCTTGGGATCAGGTCTCCGTCGCTCCGGAGCCTATAACTTTTGATCTGTAAGGAGTTATGTAGCACACAACATACCTTTGGAAAGCTCTTCGAGAGCTCTACGACGGGGGCAACAAACCTGCTTGGCTATGCCTATTTTAGGAGTCCAAAATCGAACGTTATCATCAGTTTCGGGACACTTTTCTTCTTTTGCCATGTTTTTCCATCCCGTATCATACGTCGTGAGCCGCGAAAAGGACGACAACCTAATCCATCACATTTCTAAAACCGAATCCCACGGCACCTTCGGCAAGACAACTTTGCCTCATGTAGAAGCTGGGCCGGCAAACCGAGGACGTGGTGTTTGGGACCAGGTCTCCGCGTCGCACAACATACCGTTGGAAAGCTCTTCGAAAGCTCTACGGCGAGGGTAGCAAGACTGCTCGGCTGCGCCTATTTTCAGAGTTCAAAATTGAACATTTTCATCACTTTTGGGACATTTTTCTTCTTTTGCACACATTTTCTGTCCCGGATCGTATGTCGCGAGATGCGAAAAGGACGACAACCTAATCCATCATATTTTTATTACCGAATCCCATGACAACTTGGGCAAGATAACTTCGCCTCATGTAGAGGCTAGGCCCGCAATCCGAGGGCGTGGGCCTTGGGACCAAGTCTCCTTCGCTCCGGTGCCCATAACTTTTGATCCGTAAGGAGTTACGCGGCGCACAGCATACCGTTAGAAAGCACTTCGAGAGCTCTACGACGGTGGAAGCAAGCCTGCCCGGCTGTGCCTATTTTCAAAGCCCAAAATTAAACATTTTCATCAGTTTCGGGACACTTTTCTTCTTTTGTGCTGTTTATTCATCCCGGATCGTACGTCGTGGGATGCGAAAAAGAAGACAACCTAATCCATCACATTTCTATTACCGAATTTCATGGCACCTTGGGCAAGACAACTTCGCCTCACATAGAGGCTGGGCCCGAAAACCGAGGGCGTGGGGCTTGGGACAAGGTCTCTGTCGCTCTAGTGACCATAACTTTTGATCCGTAAAGAGTTACGCGGCGTACAGTATACCGTTGGATAGCTCTCTGAAAGCTCTACGACGGGGGTAACAAGCCTGCTCAACTGCACCAATTTTTGGATCCAAAAATTGAACATTTTCATTAGTTTCGGGACACTTTTCTTCTTTTGCGCTGTTTTTCCATCTCGGATCGTACGTCGTGATCCGCGAAAAGGACGACAACCTAATCCATTACATTTCTATTACCGAATCCCATGGCACCTTGGGCAAGACAACATCGTCTCACGTAGAGGCTGGGCTGGCAAACCGAGGGCGTGGTGCTCGGGACCAAGTCTCCGTCACTCCGGTGCCCATAACTTTTGATCCGTAAGGAATTACGCGGGGTACAACATACCGTTGGAAAGCTCTCCTAGAGCTCCACGACAGGGGCAGCAAGCCTGCTCGGCTGCGCCTATTTGGGGAGCCCAAATTGAACATTTTCATTAGTTTTGAGATACTTTTCTTCTTTTGTGCTATTTTTTCGACCCAGATCGTACGTCATGAGCCGCGAAAAGGAAGACAACCTAATCCATCACATTTCTATTACCAAATCCCACGGCACCTTAGGCAAAACAACTTCACCTCACGTAGAGGATGGGCCCGCAAACCGAGTTTGTGGGGCTAGGGACTAGGACAATTTTCTTCTTTTGTGCTGTTTTTCGGTCTAGGATCGTGCGTCGTGAGCTGCGAAAAGGAAGACAAACTAATCCATCACATTTCTATTACCGAATCCCACGGCACTTTGGGCAAGACAACTTCAACTCACGTAGAGCCTGGGCCGACAAACCAAGGGTGTGGGGCTTGGGACTAGGACACTTTTCTTCTTTAGTGCTGTTTTTCCGTCCTGGATCGTACGTCATGATCCGCGAAAACGACGACAACCTAATCCATCACATTTCTATTACCGAATCCCACGACACCTTGGGCAAGACAACTTCACCTCACGTAGAGGCTAGACTGGCAAACCGAGGGTTTGGGGCTTGGGACCAAGTCTTTGTCGCTCCGGTGCCTATAACTTTTGATCCGTAAGGAGTTACGCTGCGCACAGCATACCGTTGGAAAGCTCTTCGAAAGCTCTACAACAGGGGCAACAAGCCTGCTCGACTGCGCCTATTTTTGGAGCCCAAAATTGAACGTTTTCATCTGTTTCAGGGCACCTTACTTCTTTTGCGCTGTTTTTCCGTCCCGGATCGTACGTCATAAGCCGCAAAAAGGACAACAACATAATCCATCACATTTCTATTACCGAATCCCACGGCACCTTGGGCAAGACAACTTCGCCTCACGTAGAGGCTGGGCCCGCAAATCGTGGGTGTGGGGCTGGGGACTAGGTATCCGCCGCTTCGGTGCCCATAACTTTTGATCCGTAAGGAGTTACGCGGCGCACAGCATATCGTTGGAAAGCTCTTCGAAAGCTCTACGACGGGGGCAATAAGCATGCTCAACTATGCCTATTTTTGGAGCCCAAAATGGAACATTTTCTTCAATTTTAGGGCACTTTTATTCTTTTGCGCTGTTTTTTCGTCTAGGATCGTACGTCGTGACCCGCAAAAAGGACGACAACATAATCCATCACATTTCAATTACCGAATCCCACGGTACCTTTGGCACGACAACTTCACCTCACGTAGAGGTTGGGCCTGCAAACCGAGGGCGTGGGGCTTGGGACCAGGTCTCCGTCGCTCCATTGCCCATAACTTTTGATCCGTAAGGAGTTACGCGTCACACAGCATACCGTTGGAAAGCTCTTCGATAGCTTTACGACAAGATCAACAAGCCTGCTTAGCAACGCCTATTTTTGGAGCCCAAAATCGAACATTTTCATCAGTTTTGGGACACTTTTCTTCTTTTGTCGTGTTTTTCTATCTCGGATCGTACGTCATTATCCGCAAAAAAGACGACAACCTAATCCATCACATTTCTATTACCGAATCCCTTGGCACCCTGGGCAAGACGACATCGCCTCACGTAGAAGCTGGGCCGGCAAATTGAGGGCGTGGGGCTTGGGACCAGGTCTCCGTCGCTCCGATGCCAATTACTTTTGATCCATAAGGAGTTACGCGGTGTACAGCATACCGTTGGAAAGCTCTCCACGAGCTCCACGAGTGGTGCAGCAACCCTACTCAGCTGCACCTGTTTTTAGAGTCCAAAATCGAACGCTTTCATCAATTTCTGGACACTTTCCTTCTTTTGTGCTGTTTTTCCGTCCCGGATCGTACGTCATGAGCTGCGAAAAGGAAGACAACCTATTTCATCTCATTTCTATTACCAAATCCCACGGCACCTTGGGCAAGACAACTTCGCCTCAGGTAGAGGTTGGGCCCGCAAACTGAGGGCGTGGGGCTTAGGACCAGGTCTCCGTCGCTCCGGTACCTATAACTTTTGATCCGTAAAGAGTTACGCGGCGTACAACATACCGTTGGAAAGCTCTCCGAGAGCTCTTCGACGGGGTTAGCAAGCTTGCTTCGCTGCGACTATTTTTGGAGCCCAAAATCAAACGTTTTTATCATTTTCGGGACACTTTTCTTATTTTGTGCTATTTTTTCGTCACGGATCGTACGTCGTGAGCCGCGAAAAGGAAGACAACCTAATCTATCACATTTCTATTACCGAATCCCACAACACTGTGGGTAAGACAACTTCGCCTCACGTAGAGGCTGGGCCCACAAATCGATGGCGTGGGGCTTGGGATGTCACACCCCAACCTGGCCTATAAAGGTTAGACTAGGGTGTGATCTAAACATTCCAGTCTATCTCGTACTTAACTGTTCATGGAAATTTAATACTTAACATTTTAGCCTAAACTCCAAAATTTTTTTGAAAAATCGGCAGCATAACGGCTGTAATTGGGCTCTTTGGTTTGACCTAATTCTCTAAACGCCTCAAATTTTCTAATCTCAATTTCATTTCCAACTAAGATTACTATTTACCATCAATTGAAATGCCTACTAGTTATCTCAAAGTCTTGATTGATTAATAACCTAGTACGATACTATGTCTCATTTGTTTGTTAATCCTCGTTACAAAAGTACCTGTTGATCTTAGTTTAATGGTGAGTACCTGCTTAAGATTGGATAGGTTCATTTTACTTAGTCCTTACCTAATACTTCATAATCCTATGATAGATACTAGCCAATGACAATAGCAAAATGATCATAGTAGTGTCTGTCTAGTTATTATCAGTACAAACCAAAATTAGACCCCAAATTACAACGGGGGTCTTTTACATTACAAACATTAAGCAACATGAAAAGAAATAGTCTTCAAGTAGCATATTGTTCACAAATGTCCATAATCAAGCAAAGCACATAGGACAGACAATCATTCCAAGGAATCATCGTTAGGCACGTTGTCCTCGGGCACCTGTTCTTGATCTTCTTCACCTAAGATGATAAAAGAGGGTGAGTCCTTATGAACTCAGCGAGAGGGGAATGAGAAATAGGTTTTGAAACTCATTTTCTGGTTCAACTTATGAAAACCCTTTTTGCAAGCATGAATGTATCACAATTAAGTACAGAACAATAATATAAAAGTAAAGGAACACAATTACCCGTCTTTCCTCCCCGAGGTCCTCTAGGAACCAAGCGAGAGTACTTATACACATAGTGAAAATGATACGGTGAGCTTTTGCTCTCAATTCATTTCCAGTATCAGTTGTTGCGGCCGACTTCAAATCATCCCTTTATCACGCCAAATGGGTGTACTCCGGATGTACCCCGAAATCCTACGACCCAACTCTCCGAGGAAGTCTAGCCCCCAAGCGAGAGAGGAAATTGGAAAATGGTAGTCATGGTTGCACCGGCAAGCCCGATGCCGCCCGGTATGCGTGAACGCTACCACGCCAGAATAAAAGGTTGCAACCTTGTATGCAATGCACATTTATGACATTTAATATATCACATTAGGAGGACAACAAAGTAGGTTGCCTCCGAGCAGTCATAAGATTGCACATTGACAAGTAAACAAGCGAGGCACGATAAGACAAGTAGTTTCACTTGAAAGGCATATGGAGTTATATGAACATTAAACGGGCAGCCATGTAACGCACGTAGATCAAGTCACATAACTCATTACAAAGTTCACGTTATCAAATGATAAGATTATTCAACATGCAACGACATCTACGTGGGTTCGGGTGCAAGAAAGGCCTACTTGTCAACATGTAATCATCAAGATCGCATTTAGGGCTACAATGGAAACTACGGGAAGCTTACTAAACATATAATTAAACATGATATTCATAGGATCAACACTTAGTAAATTTACCTAGTCACTAGGGTTTCCATTTCGTGCTTACCCATGCGATTAAGCCCCGAATCAACTCAAAATCAATCTCAAGCCATGCATCGATTAATTAAAACATCCTCAAATATTCAAAACAGTCCACACAACATCCCAATGCCACAATCCCAAGCATTTAATTCAACAAGAGAAGTTACAACAATTTTTCTAAGCATATCACTAAGTGAAACCCTCTCTGCAATGGGCTGTTTTCTCACAATCATTAAAACAAGCAAACAATCTCCAATTCCAGTGAATAAGATGTCAAATTAAAGCTTAAGAAGTGACATAAATTCAGAAACAAACCTCGCATCATTTGGAGTTCGGGTTCAATAGTTATAGCCAAAACAGTGGGATTGCACAAAACTGTCCAGATCTGCATACATTTCAATACTTGTCATTTTTGAGGTCCTTAGGGTCAGATTTAGCCTTAGTCCATTTCTGACAAAAATGTCCAGAACTGAAAAATATAGCAGCACACAAAATTACATGAATTTTGGATGTCATTTACTATCAAAAGTGGTTTGTTCTACAAGGTCAGTGAATCTGCCAAAACCTGCTTCATTTTTCCAGACTTTCTAGATTTGGACACATTTCACTGATTTGCCATTTTGAGGATCTTAGAATCAAAATTAGCTTCAGCCTATTTCTGCAAAAAATGTTCAAAACTGGCAAAACTAGTTACCTACCAATTTTCACACATTTTCAACATCATTTACCTAGCCCAAATCACCTCGCACCAACAAGACAGAAAGCTGTAACAAACCCGATTTCATCTATCATCACCTTCTAGCCAAAATCTTGCCATGCATGGTTATAAAAGCTTATGAACACACATATATCTCAGGTACAGAAGCAAAGGTAACATTTAAGAGCATGCATGTGGTTTTTTTTTGAAATATTTTCAAGAAGTTTTAGCCCTCACCTTAGCAAACAACAAGAAGATGCACAAGAGTCTTGGTGAAGCACAAGGTTGATCTTCTCCCTTGTTTAGCCGAGACACCACTCGAATTTTCTCTATTTTTTCTAGCTTAGTGACCAAGTTCTTAGTAGGTGCATGTGGTTAGAACGAGAAGAAAAGAAATGGAAGCTACCAAACTCACCTAAGCCGAAATGGTTGTTCAAAGAGCTTGCATGTGAGTTTTCTTGCAACCTAGCTTGCTTAGTCGAGTTCCCTACCTTCTTGCTTGCCTTGATTAACCATGGAGTGATGAAGATGAGCTATGGTGTGAAGCAACTCAGCCAAAGCCGAGAGAGAGAGAGAAGAATAAGAGGAGAGAGAGAAATGTGAGGAAATGAGAGAAATGAAGAAAAATAAAAGCTTTTGTTGGGCAAAGGAGCATTGTCTGTGAGGCCCGACCCCGAATAACGTGTGTTTCCTTGATTTGCATGCCATAGACCAAGAATGATATGACTGACCTTGGATTACGTGCCATGTCTTGGTTTTTGTGCATGCGTCGTCATACGTGCCTTGACCTAGAATTATATGCCCTAATCCTTGACTTACGTGCCCCGACCTCGTTTAGCATGCGATACCTCATTTCGTGTGTCCTAACCTAGATTTGCGTGCCTTGACCTAGGTTTAAGAATTATGTTCATTATATGTGCCATGCATTGAATTACGTGCATTCATTTAGGGTTGCGTGCATTTACTTGAAGAATGTGCGTTTGTCTCGTAGTTCGTGTTCTACCTCGTAGTGCGTGCCCTAGACCTAGGAAAGCGTGTCCTCACGCTAATCAAGAAAGCATCTTACACAAAGCACTAGACTATTAAACAATCCTACAAAATCCACTATCAATATTATAATCCTAATTCAACTCACTAGAAGACAAAAAAATTCACCAAACACTAAGCATTCCTTATTCTTTATTCCTTATTCTTTTTGTACTTCCAACACACAATTAAATAATACTCCAATAGTTGACAAAAATTCAGATTTTTAATAGCCTTGGCCGACCAACTAGGTAGTATTTGTGCATGTGTGCTCAATTCAAATTGATCCTAGACAAACTATGACAAAAACACTTATCAATGCATAAAAAAATGCTCAAAACCACCTCAAATTTCTACCATTTTCGACCAAACAACCATTGCCCATGCTAGCATTTTAAAATCACATCTTGAAGACACAAAAATCAGATTTTTAATGGCCCAAGGCCGACCACTTGCTTGAAGATTGCAAAAGCTTTGTTCTTTGTCTTATTCTCTCATTTCCTCTCAACTTTTCTCTCTCTCCCTCTCATTCTCCTCACTAACTCTCGGCCTTGGCTGAGTTCTCACCATCGCTTGCTCATCTTCATCAACTCACGGTACAACAAGGCAAGCAACCATCAAAGAAACTCAAGCAAACAAGCTAGGATGCAAAAATCACACTTGCATGCCCTTTGAAGTCTTCATTTCGGCCCTAGGTGAGTCTTTAAGCTTCCATTTCTTTTCTTCTTGTCCTAACCTCATGCATGTACTAAGAGCTTGGTCACTAAGCTAGGAAAAATAGAGAAACTCTAGTTGGAACCTCGGCTAGGCAAAGGAGAGGAAGAAAAGTTTGCTTCAACAAGTTTTTGTGCATCCTCTTGATTGATTGCTAAGGTGAGGGCTAAAACCTTTTGAAAATCCTTCAAAAATCCACATGCATGCTCAGTAAAGTATGTCTTTGCTTCTGTACTTGAGTTATATGTTCGTTCATAAGCTTTTGCAACCATGCATGGCAAGATCTTGGCTTGAAAGTGATGATAGGTGAAGTCGGATTGTTGACAGCTCTCTGACCAGTTTGTTTCGAGGTAAGTTTAGCTAGGAAAATGATGTTGAAAATTCCTGAAAATTGGTAGGTGACTCGTTTGGACAGTTTTGAACACTTTTTTCAGAAATAGGCCAAAGATAATTTTGACTCTAAGGCACTCAAAATGGCAGTTCTTTAAAATGTATCCAAATCTGGAAATCTGGAAAAAATGAAGCAGGTTTTGGCAGATGCACTGACCTTGTAGAACGAACCCGATTTGACTTAGTAAATGATATCCAAAATGCATGAAATTTGGTGTGTTACTATATTTTTCAGTTATGGACATTTTTGTCAGAAATGGACTAAGGCTAAATCTGACCCTAAAGACCTCAAAAACGTCAATTATCGAAATGTGTGCAAATCTGGACAGTTTTGTACTATCCTACTGTTTCGGCTATAACTACAGATCCCGAACTCCAAATGATGCAAGGTTTGTTTCTGATTTTATTTCACTTCTTAAGCTTTAATTTGAAATCTTATTCACTAGAATTGGAGATTGTTTTCGTATCTTAATGCTTGTGAGAAAACAGCCTATTGCAGTAAGAGTTTTACTTAGTGTTATGCATAGAAAAATTGTTGTGACTCCTCTTGTTGAAGTAAATGCTTGGGATTGTAGCTTCGGGATGTTGTGTGGACTGTTTTGAATGTTTGAGGATGTTGAATTAAATGATGCATGGCTTGAGATTGACTTTGAGTTGGTTTGAGGCTCAAATTGCACGAATATGCACGAAATGGAAACCCTAATGACTAGGTAGTTTTGCTAAGTGTTGATCATTTGGATATTGTGTGGAATTATATGTTTAGTAGGCTACCCGTAGATGCCTTATAACCTCAAATGTGATTTTGATCATTGCATGTTGACAAATAGGCTTTTCTTGCACCCGAACCCACGTAGATGTTATTACATGTTAAATAATCTTATTACTTGATCACGTGGACTTTGTAATGAGTTATATGGCTTGATTTACATGTGTTACATGGCTGCCCGTTTAATGTTCATATAACTCTATATGCCTTTCAAGTGAAATTACCTGTTTTATCGTGCCCTGCCTGTTTATTTGTCGATGTGCAATCTTATGATTATTCAGAGGCAACCTACTTTGTTGTCCTCCTAACGTGATATGTTAATGTCATAAATGTGCACTGCATACAAGGTTGCAACCTTTCCTGTCGGCGTGGTAGCGATCACGCACACCGGGCGGCATCGAGCTTGCCGGTGCACCCGTAACTACCACTGTCCCATTCCCTCTCTCGTTTGGGGGTTAGACTTCCTTGGAGAGTTGGGTCGTAGGATTTCGAGGTATATCCGGAGTACACCCACCTGGCGTGTTAAGGGGATGATTTAAAGTCGGCTGCAACAACTGATTCTGAAACTGATATGAGAGCAAAAGCTCACTATATCCTTTTTACTATCTATATAAGTACTCTCGTTTGGTTCCTAGAGAACCTCGGGAGGAAAGACCGGTATTTCTATTCTTGTACTTATGTTATTGTTATATTCATGCTTGCAAAAGGATTTCATAAGTTGAACCGGAAAATGAGTTTCAAAACCTATTTCTCATTCCCCCTCGCTGAGTTCATAAGGACTCACCCTCTTTTATCATCTCAGGTGAAGAAGATCCAGAACATGTACCCGAGGACGGTGTGCCTAACGATGAATCCTTGGAGTGATTTCCTGTTTGTGTGCTTTGCGTGATTATGGCTACTTGTGAACTTTATGCTACTTGACGACTATTTCCTTTTATGTTGCTCGATGTTATAATGTAAAGACCCCTGTTGTAATTTGGGGTCTAATTTTGGTTTGTACTGATATTGCTAGACAGACACTAGACACTACTATGATCGTTTTGCTATTATTACCGCTAGTAATCTATCATAGGTTATGACGTATTAGTTAAGGACTAAGTAAATGAACCTATCCAATCTTAAATAGGTATTTTTGTAACGAGGATAAACAAAAAATGAGACATAGTATCATGCTAGGTTATAAATCAAACGAGACATCGAGATAACCAATAGGCATTCCAATTGATGTTAAATAGTAATCCTAGTTGGAAATGAACTTGAGATTAGAAAATTTTGAGGTGTTTAGAGAATTAGGCCAAACCAAAGAGTCCAATTACAGCCGTTATGCTGCCGGTTTTCCGGAAAAACTTTGGAGTTTAGACTAAAATGATAAGTGTTAAATCTTCATAAAACGGTTAAGTATGTGACATGTCCTGAACGTTTAGATCACACCCTAGTCTAACCTTATAGGCTGGGTTGGGGCGTGACATTGTCGGCCTAGGGGCTTGCAATTTTCAGATTTGTGTCTTCAAGAAGCATGGTTTTTGAATTACCTAGCATGGCAAGGGAATAGGTCGAAATATGGGTGCATTGGGTAGGGTTTTGGGTTATTTTTTTTATGCATTTGTGTCATAACTTGTCATAGAATTGTCTAGAATTAATTTTGAATTGAGCAAGCAAGCATAAATGCCACAAGGTGGTCGGCCAAGGCATGAAAATGCTGAATCTTTGTCATCTTTTGAGCATTAATTAATTGTATGTTTGAAAGTGCAAAAGAATAAGGAATAAAGAATAAGGAATGTCTAGCTTTTTGTGAGATTTTGTCTTCTAGTGGGTTGAATTAGTAATTTAATATTAGTTAGTGGAATTGTAGGATTAATTAATGATCTAGTGCTTCGTGTAAGATGCTTTCTTGATTAGCGTGAGGGCACGCTTTCCTAGGTTTAGGGCACGTACTACGAGGTAGGGCATGAACTACGAGATGAATGCATGTTTCCCAAGTAAATGTGCGCAACCCTAAATGAATGCACGTAATTCAATGCAAGGCACACAAAACGGAACACGATTCTTAAACCTAGGTCAAGGCACGCAAATCTAGGTTAGGGCACACGGAACGAGATAACGCACATCAGTCGGGGATTAGGGCACACTATTCTAGGCCAAGGCACGAATGACGAAGCATGCATGAAAACCAAGACAGGGCACGTAATCCAAGGTCAATCATATAATTCTGGGTCTAAGGCACGCAAGTCGAGGTAAGACAAGTTATTTGGGGTCGGGCCTCACATGGGACTAGGTCTCCGTCGCTCCGGTGCCCATAACTTTTGATCCATAAGGAGTTACGCAGCACACAACATACCGTTGGAAAGCACTTCGAGAGCTCTACGACGGGGGCAGTCAGCCTGCTCGGCTGTGCCTATTTTCGCAGCCCAATATTGGACGTTTTCATCAATTTCAGGACACTTTTCTTCTTTTGCCGTGTTTTTACATCCCGGATCATACGTCGTGAGCTGCGAAATTGACGATAACCTAATCCATCACATTTCTATTACCGAATCCCATGGCATCTTGGGCAAGACAACTTCGCCTCACGTAGAGGCTGGGCCGGCAAACCGAGGGAGTGGGGCTTTGGACCAGGTCTCCGTCGCTCCAGTGCCCATAACATTTGATCCGTAAGGAATTACGCGGCGCACAGCATACCGTTGGAAAGCACTTCGAGAGCTCTACAACGGGGGCAGTCAGCCTGCTTGGCTGCGCCTATTTTTGGAGACCAAAATTGAACGTTTTCATCAATTTGGGGACACTTTTCTTCTTTTGCCGTGTTTTTACATCCCGGATCGTACGTCGTGAGCCACGAAAAGGACGACAACCTAATCCATCACATTTCTATTACCGAATCCCATGGCACCTTGGGCAAGACAACTTCGCCTCACGTAGAGGCTGGGCCGGCAAACCGAGGGCGTGGGGCTTCGGACCAGGTCTCCGTCGCTCCGATGCCTATAACTTTTGATCCGTAAGGAGTTACGCGGTGCATAGCATACCGTTGGAAAGCTCTGCGATAGCTCTACGACGGGGGCAGAAGCCTACTCGGCTGCGCCTTTTCGTAGTCCAAAATTGAACGTTTTCATCAGTTTCGGGATACTTTTCTACTTTTGTGCTGCTTTTCCGTCCCGAATCGTACGTCGTGAGCCACGAAAAGGAAGACAACCTAATCCATCACATTTGTATTATCGAATCCCACAGCACCTTGGGCAAGACAACTTCGCCTCACGTTGAGGTTGGGCCCGCAAACCGAGGGTGTAGGGCTTGGACCAAGTCTCCGTCGCTCCGGTGCCCATAACTTTTGATCCGTAAGGAGTTACGTGGCGTACAACATACCGTTGGAAAGCTCTCTGAGAGCTCTTCGACAGGTGCAGCAAGCCTGCTCAACTGGGCCTGTTTTTGCATCCCAAAATTGAAAGTTTTCATCAGTTTCAGGACACTTTTATTCTTTTGTGCTATTTTTTCCTCCCGGATCGTGTGTCGTTAGCCGCAAAAAGGAAGACAACCTAATCTATCACATTTCTATTACCGAATCCCACGGCACCTTGGGCAAGACAACTTCGCCTCACGTAGAGGCTGGGCCTGCAAACTGAGGGCGTGGGGCTTGGGACCAGGTCTCCGTCGCTCCGGTGCCCAAAACTTTTGATCCGTAAGTAGTTACGCGGCGCACAGCATACCGTTGGAAAGCTCTTTGAGAGCTCTACGACGGGCGTTGTAAACTTGCTCATCTGCGCCTATTTTTGGAACCCAAAATGGAACATTTTCATCAATTTTGGGATACTTTTCTTCTTTTGCCGTGTTTTTCCATCCCGGATCATATGTCGTGAGCCGCGAAAAGGACGGCAACCTAATCCATCACATTTCTATTACCAAATCCCATGGCACCTTGGGCAAGACAACTTCGCCTCACGTAGAGGCTGGGCCAGCAAACCAAGGGCGTGGGGCTTGGGACCAGGTTTCCGTCGCTCCGGTGCCCATAACTTTTGATCCGTAAGGAGTTACGTGGTGCACAGCATACCGTTGGAAAGCTCTGCGAGAGCTCTACGACGGGGAAAAAAGCCTGCTCAGCTGTTCCTATTTTCAGAGACCAAAATCGAACGTTTTCATCAGTTTCAGGACCTTTTTCTACTTTTGTGCTGTTTTTCCGTCCTGGATCGCACGTCGTGGGCCACGAAAAGGAAGACAACCTAACCCATCACATTTGTATTACCGAATCCCATGGCACCTTGGGCAAGACAACTTCGCCTCACGTAGAGGCTGGGCCCGCAAACCGAGGGCGTGGGGCTTGGGACCAAGTCTCCGTCGCTCCGATGCCTATAACTATTGATCCGTAAGGAGTTATGCGGCACACATCATACCGTTGGAAAGCTCTTTGAGAGCTCTACGACGGGGGCAACAAGCCTGCTCGGCTGCGCTTGCTTTCGGAGCCCAAAATCGAACGTTATCATCAATTTCGGGACACTTTTCTTCTTTTTCCATGTTTTTCCATCCCAGATCGTACGTCATGAGCAGCAAAAAGGACGACAACCTAATCCATCACATTTCTCATACCGAATCCTAGGCACCTTGGGCAAGACAACTTTGCCTCACGTAGAGGCTGGGTCGACAAATCAAGGGCGTAGGGTTTGGGACCGGGTCTCCGTCGCTCCGGTGCCCATAAATTTTGATCCGTAAGGAGTTACGCGGCACACAGCATACCGTTGGAAAGCTCTTCGAAAGCTCTACGATGGGGGCAGCAAGAATGCTCAGCTGCGCCTATTTTCAGAGTCCAAAATTGAACGTTTTATTCACTTTCGGGACACTTTTCTTCTTTTGCGCAATTTTTCAGTCCCGGATCGTACGTCGTGAGTCACGAAAAGGACGACAACCTAATCCATCACATTTCTTTTACCGATTCCCATGGCACCTTGGGCAAGACAACTTCGCCTCACGTAGAGACTGGGCCCGTAAATCGAGGGCATGGGGCTTAGGACTAGGTCTTCGTCGCTCTGGAGCCTATAACTTTTGATCCGTAAGGAGTTACGCAGCGCACAACATACCGTTAGAAAGCTCTTCAAGAGCTCTAAGATGGGGGCAACAAGCCTGCTTGGCTGCGCCTGCTTTCGGAGCCCAAAATCGAACGTTATCATCAGTTTCGGGACAATTTTCTTCTTTTGCCATGTTTTTCAATCCCAGATCGTACGTCGTGAGCCGTGAAATGGACGAGAACCTAATCTATCACATTTCTAATACCGAATCCCATGGCACCTTGGGCAAGACAACTTTACCTCACGTAGAGGCTGGGCCGGCAAACCGAGGGCGTGGAGCTTGGGACCAGGTCTCCGTCGCTCCGATGCCCATAACTTTTGATCCGTAAGGAGTTACGCGGTACATAACATACAGTTGGAAAGTTCTTCGAAAGCTCTACGACGGGGGCAACAAGACTGCTCGGCTACGCCTATTTTCGGAGCTCAAAATTGAACATTTTCATCACTTTCGGGACATTTTTCTTCTTTTGCGCAGATTTTTCGTCCCGGATCGTACGTCGTGAGCTGCGAAAAGGACGACAACCTAATCCATCACATTTCTATTACCGAATCCCATGACACATTGGGCAAGACAACTTCGCCTCATGTAGTGGCTAGGCCTGCAATCCGAGGGCGTGGGCCTTGGGACCAAGTTTCTGTCCCTCCGGTGCCCATAACTTTTGATCCGTAAGGAGTTACGCGGTGCACAGCATACCGTTGGAAAGCACTTCGAGAGCTCTATGACGGGGGAAGAAAGCCTGCCCAGCTGCGCCTATTTTTGAAACCCAAAATTGAACATTTTCTTCAGTTTTGGGACACTTTTATTCTTTTGTGCTGTTTTTTCGTCCCGGATCGTACGTCGTGAGCCGCGAAAAGGACGACAACCTAATCTATCACATTTTTATTAACGAATCCAATGGCACCTTGGGCAAGACAACATCGCCTCACGTAGAGGCTGGGCCCGCAATCCGAGGGCTTGGGCCTTGGGACAAGTCTCCGTCATTCCGGTGCCTATAACTTTTGATCCGTAAGGAGTTACGCGGCGCACAGCGTACCGTTGGAAAGCACTTCGAGTGCTCTACCATGGTAGAAGCAAGCCTGAAAGGCCGCGCCTATGTTCGGAGCCCAAAATTGAACATTTTCATCAGTTTCGGTACATTTTTCTTCTTTTGTGCTATTTTTTCGTCCCGGATCGTACATCGTGGGCTGCGAAAAGGAAGACAACCTAATCCATCATATTTCTATTACCGAATTCTACGGCACCTTGGGCAAGACAACTTTGCCTTACATAGAGGCTGGGCCCGCAAACCGAGGGCGTGGGGCTTGGAACCAAGTCTCTGTCGCTCTAGTGCCCATAACTTTTGATCCGTAAGGAGTTATGCGGCGCACAGCATACCGTTGGAAAGCTCTTTGAAAGCTCTACAACTGGGGTAGCAAGACTGCTCAGCTGCGCCTATTTTCAGAGCTCAAAATAGTACATTTTCATCACTTTCGCGACACTTTTCTTATTTTGCGCAGTTTTTTCGTTCTGGATCGTACGTCGTGAGCCGCGAAAAGGATGACAACTTAATCCATCACATTTCTATTACTGAATCCCACAACACCTTGGGCAAGACAACTTTGCCTTATGTAGAGGCTAGGCCTGCAAACCGAGGGCGTGGGGCTTGGGACCATGTCTCCGTCGCTCCAGTGCCCATACCTTTTAATCCGTAAGGAGTTACACGGAACACATCATATCGTTAGAAAGTACTTCGAGAGCTCTACGACGGGGGAAGCAAGCCTGCCCAGTTGTACCTATTTTCGGAGACCAAAATTGAACATTTTCATCAGTTTCGGGACACTTTTCTTCTTTTGCACAGTTTTTCCGTCCCGGATCGTAGGTCGTGAGCCGCAAAAAGGACGACAACCTAATTTGTCACGCCCCGACCCGACCCCACAAAAGGCCAAGCCCGGACCCGACACACGGACGGAGTCTCCTCTGTACCGCGGACGATCCGAAAACCCTAAAATTAATATAATACTTGCAAAAGCTATATAATAATCAAAACAAGCCAGCTTTCTTTACAACATACATTTCTTATTAACCAGCTTTCCCAACCAAAATGACATGCATACTACACAGGTATTTATGCCACTAAACCATTAGCTATTAGCATGCATTTCTTCACTAGTCATCCGAGTATAAGTTTACAATTTTACAAACTTTAATTCTTTACAACATAAGACCATTAAAGGTCTCAACTAGAAAATATATATACAAGGCTACAAGCCTCAAAATTAAGCGTCCTTCACGCAAAATACATAACAACAAGGTTTGCACAAAACTGGTAACCAACCACCAGCAAAGCAGGTAAGTGCTATCACGGAAACACCTCCACCTGCTCCTCCTCCTCAATTACCTCGAGAGGGTCCGCCTCAACTACTCCTGTAAAAACATAGTATAGAGAGGAATGAGCAAAAACTATTGCTCAGCGAGGGTAATTGGTCTCAAGGACGGAGATGAGAGGAGTATGCAATGCAATTAGCCAAGCAATACATACAAATCATATAAAGATACAACCAAAGCCAAAAATAAAGTAAGGCAAGTATATAAAGCTGCAAACACTCAATCAAAGGATACGATACTCTTTTCATGAGCAACTTTCAAACACAAATTCGATGACGACGCGCCGGCCCAAAACCACCTTATAACACCAGTTTGGAATACTCCGGAAGTATCCATCAATCCTACGACCCAAATCTCCCTGGGAGGCAACCCAAGCGAGAAAGGGAATAGCAGCAGAGCTAGAGCAACCAACACTGGCAACCCAAGGCTACCCAGAGAGGCCCATCACTCACGCGCGAGACACTATGCAATGCAAGACTCGATACAAGACAATAAACAAGCGATAAACAAGCGATAAAGCCACACGTGGGAGAATAACAAAGTAGGTTACTCTCGCACGCAATAGCAGCAATTTGATAAGCAATTCAATCCAAAACAACTCAAACAAGTAATTCAAGTAATTCTAAGCATTCTATAAGCTTAAAGACAAGAAAACACACAAAAACACAAATCGGCCCCAACTATCAAAATGCTACCATTTCCAAACGAGCCATGAGTTCTGGAAACCGACTTCGCCAACCCTCCTAGGTCACCATAAGGCAAGTCTAAAGACCCCAAAACCTTACTTTACCCTAGAACTCGCGCAAAGCCCCGATTTCCCCCTTTCTCGTTTGAACTACAACTATATCAACCAAACACCCAACCAACGCCATAATCGCACCAAAAGTGCTTCCATGGCCTCCCGAAGCAATGCCAACACGCAAAACGAGAAAATGCAAAAGTCGACCAAAACGACCCCAACTTTCCCAAAGGCTTAATTCTCATTTTTTTCACTACGCAACCCAAACAAACAACACATTTTAGTATTCTAGCATACCTAGCACGTTTCTACATCAGCGGAAAGCATAACAACGCATTTTCAACGTTTCAAGGTTTTACTATTCATAAAACACTATTCATATCACAATTTAATGTGCAATCACAACATTTAACCGCAGAAAATGTTACAAAGCTATAAATACATGTTCTACAAATGCTAAGGAACATTCTAGAAGCATCAAATCGCTTTAAATAACGATCTACGGATAAATCAAAAAATTGACAAAGTTAACTAACACAACGTATAAATGCGCAAATAACATGCTTCCCTCACCTTAGGTACTCCTAGTCGCTAGGAAAACAACGTTGGTTTCCTCGGAAATCACCCCGCACGAGCTCACGCGAAGATTGATCGTTTGGAAGTTGAAAGGTTTTTTTTTTCCTCCCTAAAGCTCTCGGCCTGCTCTCCCTTTTTTCAGCTGCTAACTCTTTTATTTTGCTTAGTTTTAACTTATTTAAGGGTCAAATGGTCAAAGTTGGTCAAGGCTAAGTCAAACTACTTAAAAAATTGGTCAAAGGGCCCTATTTCGCGCGTTTTAAAGCCGTTTCAGCTAAGGTAAGTTCAATTAAAGTTAGCAACAATTAAAATATAAAATTTAAGTCGTCTAAATACTAGTTTCACTATTTGCTGAGGACTGGAACTCGTTAGCTAGCTATCGCTCCTTAAATGCAATGCACGTTACGTCGGCGAGAAAGTAACAGTTAATTCACAAAGAATTTAAGGAAATATAATTTTCAAAATAATAAACAAAGAAAATTCACATTCCGGGCTCGGGTATTACACCCTCTCCCCCTTAAAACAATTGCGCCCACGCAATTCTTACCTGGTCAACAAACAACTCCGGATACTGATCCCGAACTTGGTCCTCTCTTTCCCAAGTCGCTTCCTCAAATCCATGATGATTCCACAGAACCTTTACTAATGGAATACTCTTCCTGCGAAGCTCTTGAATCTTCCGATCCACAATTCTAATTGGTTTCTCTTCGTAGGATAACTTTTCTTCAATCTGCAAAGGCTCTGGTTCAAGTACATGTGAAGGGTCTGGATGATACTTCTTCCACATAGACACGTGGAACACATCGTGCAGTCTCGACAAGCTCGGAGGTAAAGCTAATCGATAAGCCAAAGGACCTACCTTTTCGGTGATCTCATACGGACCCACATACCTGGGACTAAGCTTCCCACTCTTACCGTGCCGAATCAATCCCTTCCGTGGAGAAATCTTAAGAAACACCCAATCTCCAAATCAAACTTAAGATCCCGACGGTGCTTATCTGCATAACTCTTCTGACGACTCTGAGCTGTAAGCATACGCTGGCGAATAAGGTGAACATTATCTACCATCTTAATCATCTCAGGTAACACAGTCGGATCAACTGTTCTCATCTCTCCAACCTCTTCCCAATATAACGGGGATCTGCATTTCCGACCATACAACGCCTCGTTGGGAGCCATACCTATAGTAGATTGATAACTATTATTGTAAGCGAACTCCGCTAAAGGCAAAAACTTCTCCCAATTCTTCCCAAAGTCAAGCACACATGCCCGAAGCATGTCTTCCAAGATCCTGATGGTTCTTTCAGACTGGCCATCAGTTTGCAGATGATATGCAGTACTGAAGCTCAACTTAGTTCCCATGGCCTCTTGCAACTTTTGCCAAAAACGAGATCTGAATCTGGGATCCCTATCTGACACTATACTCTGTGGTACTCCATGCAATCTCACAATATTAGCAACATACAATTCAGCTAGCTTGTCAAGGCTATCATGTTTGTTCACGGGAATAAAATGTGTAACTTTAGTCAAGCGGTCCACAACAACCCAAACAGAATCACATCCTCTCGGAGATCTAGGAAGATCGGTCACAAGGTCCATTGTTATATGTACCCACTTCCATTGCGGAATTGACAACGGCTGTAGAAGTCCGGCTGGCCTCTGATGCTCAACTTTAACCCTCTGACAAGTCAAACATCTGGATACATACCCAACAATCTCCCTCTTCATATTGTTCCACCAAAAGTGTTGCTTCAAATCTCTATACATCTTTGTACTGCCCGGGTGAATCGTGTACCTCGAATTATGTGCCTCGGACAGGATCTCATTCTTCAAAGTCGGATCATCAGGAACACATACTCTATCCCTAAATCTGAAGATGCCATCTGCATGTAATTTAAACTCCGACTCTCCCCCTTTAGCTTTTTCTTGGATCTTCAAGATGTGAGGATCAGTCTTCTGAGCCTCCTTGATCTGTGCTAGCAATCCTGACTGAATCTGTAAACTAGCAAACCGAATCCCTACCTCAGTAGCTTCTAGTTTCCATGAACAAATTTCTTCCAAAGTCTCCCAGTCCTTGATAATCAAGCTTGCAACCGTAGCCTTTCGGCTCAAAGCATCAGCAACAATATTTGCCTTACCTGGCACATAGTTAATAGAACAGTTATAACCACCCAATAGCTCTAGCCATCTCCGCTGCCTCATATTTAGTTCCTTCTGTGAAAACAAATACTTGAGACTCTTGTGGTCAGTAAGTATTTCAAATCTGCAACCCCACAAGTAGTGACGCCACTTCTTCAAAGCAAACACAACTGCAGCTAACTCAAGATCATGTGTAGGGTAATTGACTTCATAAGGTTTCAATTTCCTAGAAGCATAGGCAATCACCTTACCATTCTGCATTAAAACACAGCCCAATCCTTCTTTAGATGCATCACTGTAGACAACAAAGTTCTCTGTTCCCTCAGGTAAAGCTAGTATAGGAGCTGTAGTTAGTCTCTTCTTCAATTCTTGGAAACTGGATTCACATTTAGCATCCCAGTTGTAAGCAACTTTCTTCCGAGTCAACTGGCTCAAAGGTCCAGAAATTTTAGAAAAGTCTTTAACAAATCTCCGGTAGTAACCTGCCAATCCAAGAAAACTCCGAATCTCTGGCACCGTCTCAGGTCTCTTCCAAGCTGAAACAACTTCAATCTTAGCTGGATCCACTGAAATTCCTCGATCTGAAATGATATGGCCTAGAAAAGATATCTGGTTCAACCAGAACTCACACTTGCTGAATTTAGCAAAAAGCTTGTTTTCCTGCAAAGTCTGAAGCACAATCCTCAAGTGTTGCTCATGTTCAGCCTCGTTCTTCGAATACACTAAAATGTCGTCAATGAAGATCACAACAAACTGATCAAGGTAAGGCCGAAAAACCCTCTGCATCAAGTCCATGAATGCGGCTGGTGCATTCGTCAAACCAAAAGGCAAAACAACAAACTCATAGTGGCCATATCTAGTCCTGAATGCCGTCTTTGGTATATCGTCACTCCGAATTCTAAGTTGATAGTAGCCCTACCTCAAGTCAAATTTGGAGTAAACACTCGCACCCTGCAACTGGTCAAACAATTCTTCAATCAACGGCAAGGGGTATTTGTTCTTAATCGTGACTTGATTAAGTCCCCTGTAATCAATGCATAACCGTAGCGTGCCGTCTTTCTTTCTCACAAACAACACAGGTGCGCCCCACGGCGAAGAACTAGGTTGTATAAACCCTTTCTCAAGCAAGTTCTGAAGCTGAATTTTTAACTCCTGAAGTTCAGCCGATGCCATCCTATAAGGACTCCTAGAAATTGGCGCAGTGCCTGGTACAAGATCAATCACGAACTCAATCTCCCTATCCGGTGGTAAACCCGGTAATTCCTCGGGAAATACACCAGGGAAGTCTCTAACAATCGGAACCTCATTCAGACTCAACTTATCAGCAGGCTGATTGATCAAATAGGCTAAGTAAGCTTCACAACCCCTATTCAACAACTTAGAAGTCTTGATCGCTGATAAAAGTGGAATGCGGGCAGTCCTGCAGTTCCCAACAATCTCTAGTACCGGTAGGTCAGGAACCTTAAGATAAATGATCTTTGTTCTACAATCCAACTGTGCATAATACTTTCCCAACCAGTCCATTCCCAAAATGATTTCAAAGTCACGGAATGGTAATATAATTAAATCAGCAGGAAATTTACGGTTCTCTATACATATATCACAAGATTTGCAAATAGACTCAGCAACAAATTTTGCACCCAAAGGAGTACTAACTTCAACTTCATGAGGCAAATTATCAATGCAAACATTCACAGATCGTGCACATGCAGGAGTTATAAACGAATGTGTAGCTCCAGGATCAATCAAAACTTTAACTGGCTGAGTATTGAGAAGAAAGGTACCTTCCACTATAGCTGTATTATCGGGCAGCTCCTCTGCATCCAGTGCAAAGACCCTAGCCTGAACTCTCTGTGCTGGTCGTGCACCTGCAGCCCTATTCTGAACACCTCGGCATCCACCACGGCCCTGAACATTATTATATTTAGGGCAATCCCTCACCCTATGCTCATCACTGCCACAACCCGTACATTTTCCACTCTTCCTCCAGCAGTTAGCCTCAATATGCCCTGGTCGATAACAATAATCACACTGCTGATTTTGCCTAACCGCAGTGTTTCCTGTAGGTGCTGGGGCTCTGGCAGGGGTAGGAACTGTACCTCCCTGCTGAGGTCTGGTCACAGCTGGTCTAGCCTGAATCTGCTGCTGTGGCTGATACGGACGCTGCTGAGGACCCTGTGCAGAAGCCTGATACTGCCTCGGCTGACTCTGGCTACTCTGGCCCAAAAACTGCTTCTTACTCGGCTGACTGCTCTCAGCTAACATCTCAGCCTTCCGTTTCTCAAACTTCGAGGCTGCCTGAAATGCCTCGGGAAAAGTAGTGTAGGTCTGTCCAGTCAAATGCAACTGGATGTCCATTCTCAACCCACGGACAAACCTATGTATCATCCTCCTAGCTGGCCGTACCAACTCGGGCATATACCTCGACAGGCTAACAAACCTAGCCTCATATTGTGCAACAGTCATATTTCCCTGCTTCAGGGCCACAAACTCATCTTCCCGTCTCTCCATAGCCATCTCGGGAATATATTTGTCCCGGAACTCACTTACGAAATCATCCCATAAATGTGGAACATCCTCACAATCCCACCTCAGCCTAACAGTATTCCACCACTGCTCTGCATCACCCTCAAATAAAAATGATGCATAATCTATTCTTGCCTCATCAGTATACCTCAACGCGGTGAAAATTTTCTCGACACGATTAATCCATCTCTCGGCCGCCTCATCATCAGGTTCCCCGAAGAACTTCCCCGGCTCATGCCTCAGAAATTTCTCTAGCTGGTTATTCTCAACTCTGTACCCCTGACCACCAGGATTAGCTTGATTACCCTGGGGATTAATCCGGTCCTGCCTCTGCTCATGTAGTACCTGTGTGATCCGGTCTACTGCAGTAGTCATGGTAGCCATAAACTGCTCAGGCAACGGCTGCTGACCCTGTTCTGTTGCCTCTTCATCTGATCCTATACCTTGAGTACCACGACGTGGCGGCATAGTAGCAACTCACAATAGCTGGCAACATTTAAAAGCAGTTTATAGACAGAAATATAACACATAAGATTAGATAACACTCAAATCAATAACAATCCAACATTCTATCACACAATTCACATAAGACAAGTTCAACTTGCCAAACCATTTCACCTAAACACATAAACATTCCAAGTTCACAAAGTCATGCTAGAACATTTTCTTTTCACTTAGCAATCATACATAAACACTTTAGCATTTTAGACCTTTACCCCACAGACCGAGAATCATATCCCGGCTCATGCAAGACTATCATGCTCTGATACCACCTAAAGATGTCACGCCCCGACCCGACCCCGCAAAAGGTCAAGCCCGGACCCGACACACGGACGGAGTCTCCTCTGTACCGCGGACGATCCGAAAACCCTAAAATCAATATAATACTTGCAAAAGCTATATAATAATCAAAACAAGCCAGCTTTCTTTACAACATACATTTCTTATTAACCAGCTTTCCCAACCAAAATGCCATGCATACTACACAGGTATTTATGCCACTAAACCATTAGCTATTAGCATGCATTTCTTCACTAGTCATCCGAGTATAAGTTTACAATTTTACAAACTTTAATTCATTACAACATAAGACCATTAAAGGTCTCAACTAGAAAATATATATACATGGCTACAAGCCTCAAAATTAAGCGTCCTTCACGCAAAATACATAACAACAAGGTTTGCACAAAACTGGTAACCAACCACCAGCAAAGCAGGTAAGTGCTATCACGGAAACACCTCCACCTACTCCTCCTCCTCAATTACCTCGAGAGGGTCTGCCTCAACTACTCCTGTAAAAACATAGTATAGAGAGGAATGAGCAAAAACTATTGCTCAGCGAGGGCAATTGGTCTCAAGGATGGAGATGAGAGGAGTATGCAATGCAATTAGCCAAGCAATACATACAAATCATATAAAGATACAACCAAAGCCAATAATAAAGTAAGGCAAGTATCTAAAGCTGCAAACACTCAATCAAAGGATACGATACTCTTTTCACGAGCAACTTTCAAACACAAATTCGATGACGACGCGCCGGCCCAAAACCACCTTATAACACCAGTTTGGAATACTCCGGAAGTATCCATCAATCCTACGACCCAAATCTCCCTGGGAGGCAACCCAAGCGAGAAAGGGAATAGTAGCGGAGCTAGAGCAACCAACACTGGCAACCCAAGGCTACCCAGAGAGGCCCATCACTCACGCGCGAGACACTATGCAATGCAAGACTCGATACAAGACAATAAACAAGCGATAAACAAGCGATAAAGCCACACGTGGGAGAATAACAAAGTAGGTTACTCTCGCACGCAATAGCAGCAATTTGATAAGCAATTCAATCCAAAACAACTCAAACAAGTAATTCAAGTAATTCTAAGCATTCTATAAGCATAAAGACAAGAAAACACACAAAAACACAAATCGGCACCAACTATCAAAATGCTACCATTTCCAAACGAGCCATGAGTTCTGGAAACCGACTTCGCCAACCCTCCTAGGTCACCATAAGGCACGTCTAAAGACCCCAAAACCTTACTTTACCCTAGAACTCGCGCAAAGCCCCGATTTCTCCCTTTCTCGTTTGAACTACAACTATATCAACCAAACACCCAACCAACGCCATAATCGCACCAAAAGTGCTTCCATGGCCTCCCGAAGCAATGCCAACACGCAAAACGAGAAAATGCAAAAGTCGACCAAAACGACCCCAACTTTCCCAAAGGCTTAATTCTCGTTTTTTTCACTACGCAACCCAAATAAACCACACATTTTAGTATTCTAGCATACCTAGCACGTTTCTACATCAGCGGAAAGCATAACAGCGCATTTTCAACGTTTCAAGGTTTTACTATTCATAAAACACTATTCATATCACAATTTAATTTGCAATCACAACATTTAACCGCAGAAAATGTTACAAAGCTATAAATACATGTTCTACAAATGCTAAGGAACATTCTAGAAGCATCAAATCCCTTTAAATAACGATCTACGGATAAATCTAAAAATTAACAAAGTTAACTAACACAACGTATAAATGCGCAAATAACATGCTTCCCTCACCTTAGGTACTCCTAGTCGCTAGGAAAACAACGTTGGTTGTCTCGGAAATCACCCCGCACGAGCTCACGCGAAGATTGATCGTTTGGAAGTTGAAAGGTTTTTTTTTTTCCTCCCTAAAGCTCTCGGCCTGCTCTCCCTATTTTCAGCTGCTAACTCTTTTATTTTGCTTAGTTTTAACTTATTTAAGGGTCAAATGGTCAAAGTTGGTCAAGGCTAAGTCAAACTACTTAAAAAATTGGTCAAAGGGCCCTATTTCGCGCGTTTTAAAGCCGTTTCAGCTAAGGTAAGTTCAATTAAAGTTAGCAACAATTAAAATATAAAATTTAAGTCGTCTAAATACTAGTTTCACTATTTGCTGAGGACTGGAACTCGTTATCTAGCTATCGCTCCTTAAATGCAATGCACGTTACGTCGGCGAGAAAGTAACAGTTAATTCACAAAGAATTTAAAGAAATATAATTTTCAAAATAATAAACAAAGAAAAATCACATTCCGGGCTCGGGTATTACATAATTGATCACATTTCTATTACCGAATCCTATGGCACCTTGGGCAAGACAACTTCGCCTCACATAGAGGCTGGGCCTGCAAACCGAGGGCGTGGGGCTTGGGACCAGCTCTCCGTCGCTCCAGAGCCCATAACTTTTGATCCGTTGGGGGTTACACGGTGCACAGCATACAGTTGGAAAGCTCTCTGAGAGCTCTACGACGAGGCTGGCCAGCCTGCTTCGCTGCGCCTATTTTCAGAGTCCAAAATCGAACGTTTTCATCAGTTTCAGGACACTTTTCTTTTTTTTGTGTTGTTTTTCCGTCCCGGATCGTACGTCGTGGGCCGCGTAAAAGACGACAACCTAATCCATCACATTTTTATTACCGAATCCTACGGCACCTTGGGCAAGACAACATTGCCTCACGAAGATGTTGGGCTCGCAAACCGAGGGCGTGGGGCATGGGACCAAGTCTCCGTCGCTCCGGTGCCCATAACTTTTGATCCGTAAGGAGTTACGCGGCGCACAGCATACCGTTGGAAAGCTCTGCGTGAGCTCTACGACGGGTGTAGCAATCCTGCTCGGCTGCACCTATTTTCGGAGCCCAAAATTGAACATTTTCATCAGTTTCGGGACACTTTTCTTCTTTTGCGCTGTTTTTCCATCCCGGATCGTACGTCGTGAGCCGCGAAAAGGAAGACAACATAATCCATCACATTTCTATTACTTAATCCCATGGAACCTTAGGCAAGACAACTTCACCTCACGTAGAGGCTGGGCCCGCAAACCGAGGGCGTGGGGCTTGAGACCAAGTCTCTTTCGCTCCGGTGCCCATAACTTTTGATCCGTAAGGAGTTACGCTGCGCACAACATACCTTTGGAAAGCACTTCGAGAGCTCTACGACGGGGGTAGCAAGCTTGCTTTGCTGCGCCTATTTTTGGAGCCCAAAATCAAACGTTTTCATCAGTTTCGAGACTCTTTTCTTCTTTTGTGCTATTTTTTCGTCCCGGATCGTACGTCATGAGCCGTGAAAAGGAAGACAACCTAATCCATCACATTTCTATTACTTAATCCCACGGCACCTTGGGTAAGACAACTTCACCTCACGTAGAGGCTGGGCCCGTAAACCGAGGCCGTGGGGCTTGGGACCAGGTCTCCGTCACTCCGGAGCCTATTACTTTTGATCCGTAAGGAGTTACGCGGCGCACAGCATACCGTTCGAAAGCTCTTCAAGAGCTCTACTATGGGGGCAACAAGCCAGCTCAACTGCGCCTGCTTTCGAAGCCCAAAATCAAACGTTATCATCAGTTTCACGACACTTTTCTTCTTTTGCCTTGTTTTTCCATCCCGTATCGTACGTCATGAGCCGCAAAAAGGACGACAACCTAATCCATCACATTTCTAATACAGAATCCCACGGCACCTTAGGCAAGACAACTTCGCCGCACGTAGAGGCTGGGCCGGCAAGCCGAGGGCATAGGGCATAGGACTAGGTCTCCATCGCTCCGGTGCCTATAACTTTTGATCCGTTAGGAGATACGCGGCACACAATATAACATTGGAAAGCTCTTCGAAAGCTCTACGATAGGGGAAGCAAGACTGCTCGGCTGTGCCTATTTTCAGAGCTCAAAATTGAACTTTTTCAACCCTTTCGGGATGCTTTTCTTCTTTTGTGCAGTTTTTTCGTCCCGGATCGTACGTCGTGAGCCGCGAAAAGGACGACAACCTAATCCATCACATTTTTATTACCGAATCCCATGACACCTTGGGCAAGACAACTTCGGCTGAAGTAGAGGCTAGGCCCGCAAACCAAGGGCGTGGGGCTTGGGACCAAGTCTCCGTCGCTCCGGTGCCCATAACTTTTGATCCGTAAGGAGTTACGCGGCGCACAGCATACCGTTGGAAAGCTCTGCGAGAGCTCTACGACGGGGGTAGAAAGTCTACTCGGCTGCGCCTATTTTTGAAGCACAAAATCAAACATTTTCATCACTTTTGGGACACTTTTCTTCTTTTGTACTGTTTTTCCTTCCCGGATCGTAGGTCGTGTGCCGCAAAAGGGAAGACAACCTAATCTATCACATTTCTATTACCGAATCCCATGGCACCTTGGGCAAGACAACTTCGCCTAACGTAGAGGCTGGCCTGCAAACCGAGGGCGTGGGGCTTGGGACCAGGTCCCTGTCGCTCCAGTGCCTATAACTTTTGATCCATAAGGAGTTACGCGGTAGCAATGTGAGGCCCGACCTCAATTTGCGTGCAATACCTCGTTTCGTGTACCCTAACTTAGATTTATGTGCCTTGACCTAGGTTTAAGAATCGTGTTTCATTTTGTGTGCCTTGCATTCAATTACGTGCATATATTTAGGATTGCGTGCATTTACTTGGAAAATGTGCATTCATCTTGAAGTTCGTGCCTTACCTCGTAGTGTGTGCCCTAAACCTAGGAAAGCGTGCCCTCATGCTAATCAAGAAAGCATCTTACACGAAGCACTAGATCATTAATTAATCCTACAAACTCCACTAACTAATATTAAATTGCTAATTCAACCCACTAGAAGACAAAATCTCACAAAAATCTAGACATTCTTTATTCTTTATTCGTTATTCTTTGCATATCCTAAACACACAATTAATTTTTGCTCAACCAAGACAAAAATTCAGATTTAAACACACCCTTAGCTAACCACATGGACCCTTGTGCATGCACTTCAATTTCAAAATTTATTCCCCAAACATTCTATGACAATTTAATGACACAAAGCAATAAAAAATGGCTCAAAAACCCTCCCCAAATCACCACCATCTCGACACAAGCTCCATGCCCATACTAGACAATTAAAAATGCTTCTTGAAGACACAAAATCTGAAATTTACATGCTCAAGGCCGACACAAGCATCAATGCCCATCAAGCTTTCATTTTCTTTCATTTTCTCTCATTTTCTCTCATTCTTCTCTTTTTCTTCTCTCTCTCTCGGCCCTAGCTGAAAATATACTCTCCATAGCTAAGTTCTTCATCCTAAGGCTCTTTAAGACTTCCTAGCTACCAAGGAACTCGACCAAGCAAAGCTAGAGTGCAAAAGACACACATGCAAGCTCTTTGAAACTTCATTTCGGCTTAGGTGAATTGTTAGCTTCCATTTCGTTTTCTTCTTGTTCTAACCACATGCACCTACTAAGAACATGGTAACTTAGCTAGAAAATTAGAGAAATCCCAAGTTGTCTCTCGGATAAGCAAGGAGAAGAGTTATCATTGTGCTTCATCAAGAGTTTGTGCATCTTCTTTGTTGTATTGCTAAGGTGAGGGCTAAAACTTCTTGAAAATCTTTCAAAAACCATATGCATGCCCTTAAATGTCTATCTTTACTTCTGTACTTGTGATATATGTGTGTTCATGAGCTTTTATAAACATGCATGGTAAGATATTTGGCTAGAATGTGATGATAGATGAAATCGAGCATGTGATAGCCTTCTGTCTAGTTGGTGCAAGGTGATTTTGACCAGGTATATGATGTTGAAAATGGGTGAAAATTGGTAAGTAACTGGGTTTGCCAGTTATGAACACTTTTCACATAAATAGTCCAAAGCTAATTTTGACTCTTAGGTCCTCAAAATGGAAAAATTTCAAAATATGTCCAAATCTGGAAAATCTGGGAAAATGAAGCAGGTTTTGGCAGATTCACTGTTCTTGTAGAACGAAGCAGTTTTGACTTAGTAAATGATATCCAAAATGCATGAAATTTGGTGTGCTGCTAGATTTTGTAGTTCTGGACATTCTTGTCAGAAATGGACTAAGGCTACATCTGACCCTAAGGCCCTAAAAAACGATTAATCAATGCATGGCTTGAGTTTAATTACGAGATGACTTGGGGCTTAATCGCACGGGTAAGCACGAATTGAAACCCTAGTAACTAGGTAAACTCGTTAAGTGTTAATCCTATGGATATCGTGTTTAATTATGTGATTAGTAGGCTTCCCGTAGTTGCCCTTGTAGTCCTAAATATGATTTTGATGATTAAATGTTGATAAGTAGGCCATTCTTGCACCCGGTCCCACGTACATTTCATTTCATGATGAATAATCTTATTATTTGATTACGTGAACTTCGAAATGAGTTATATGACTTGATTTACATGCGTTACATGGCTGCCCGTTTAATATTCATATAACTCCATGTGCTTTTTAAGTGAAATTGCCTGCCATATCGTGCCTAGCTTGTTTACTTGTCAATGTGCAATCTTATGACTGCTCGGAGGCAACCTACTTTGTTGACCTCCAAATGTAATATATTAAATGTCATAAATGTGCATTGCATACAAGGTTGCAACCTTTCATCTTGGCGTGATAGCGTTCACGCACACCGGGTGGCATCGGGCTTGCCGGTGCAACCGTGACTACCATTGTCCAATTCCCTCTCTCGCTTGGGGGCTAGACTTCCTCGCAGAGTTGGGTCGTAGGATTTTGGGGTACATCCGGAGTACACCCATTTGGCGTGATAAGGGGATGAATTGAAGTCGGCTGCAACAACTGATACTGGAAATGAACTAAGAGCAAAAGCTCATTGTATCCTTTTCACTATGTGTCTAAGTACACTCGCTTGGTTCCTAGAGGACCTCGAGGAGGAAAGGCAGGTAATTTTTTTCTTTTACTTTTACATTACATTATGTACTTACTTGTGATATAATGTCATGCTTGCAAAAGGGTTTTCATAAGTTGAACCGGAAAATGAGTTTCAAAACTTATTTCTCGTTCCCCCTCGCTGAGTTCATAAGGACTCACCCTCTTTTATCATCTCAGGTGAGGAAGATCAGAAATAGGTACCCGAGGACAACGTGCCTAACGTTGATTCCTCAGAATGATTGCTTGCCCTACGTGCCTTGCTTGACTATGGCCATTTTATGAACGATATGTTGCTTGAAGACTATTTCATTTCTTATGTTGCTTGTTATTGTATTGTAAATGACCCCCGTTGTAATTTGGGGTCTAATTTTAGCTTGTACTGATCGTAACTAGATAGACACTACTATGGTCGTTTTGCTATCTCTATTTGGCTAGTAGCTATCACAAGATTATGACGTATCAGGTAAGGATTAAGTAAAATGAATATATCCAATCTTAAGCAGGTACTCATTGTTAAGCTAAGATCAACAGGTACTTTCGTAATAAGGATTAACAAACAAACGAGACATAGTATCACGCTAGGTTATTAAGCAAACGAGACTTCAAGATAACTAGTATGTGTTTCAATTGATGATAAATAGTAATCTTAGTTGGAAATGAATTTGAGATTGAAAGTTTTGAGGCCTTTAGAAAATTAGGTCAAACCAAGGAGCCCAATTACAGCCGTTATGCTGCCGAATTTCCAGAGAATTTGTAGAGTTTAGGCGAAAATGTTAAGTGTTAAACTTTCATGAATGATTAAGTACGTGATATGACTTGAATGATTAGATCATACCCTAGTCTAACCTTTTTAGGCCGGGTTAGGGCGTGACACCTTATAGAAGAATGGTATCAGAGCTTAGATTGCTTAAGCTGGGTTTAACTCTCGGACCATGGGTAGAGCCCTAAGGTAATTAGGATGACTTGTCTATATGTTATTGTGTGATAATGTTAATGGTGCCTTCTATGTTCTATGTGCTTATGTGATTAACATGTCTTAATTGTTTCTAAAATTGTAAATCTACATAAAATTATATGTTGCGTACCTTATACATTAAATTCTTGTCTTATCGTATTCCAATAAATTGTGCATTGTAATCTGTGCCTATAGATGGCTGGCCCTATTACCCGTACTACTAAAAGGAGCGGTGAACCCCAAGAGACCGGAGATGCTTATCAAACTAATCCCGGCATAGCTATGTTTAACATGATGGCAAATGCCATGGATCGCGTGTCGCGAGTGATGGAACGTCAAGATGCGTGTGAAGCAAACAACAACAACACCAACAGGAATGACGGTAACCATGTGAGACATAGCAGAATGCGGGAGTTCCTTGACTTTCGCCAGTCCAAATTCCACGAGAAAACTGATGATGAAAAAGCAGAGGCTTGGTTGTCTGAGATTGAGAGGATCTTCAGGCCACTTGACTATACTGATGAAGAAAAGGTGGAGTTCGCTGTGTTTCTGTTGCACGGGGATGCCGAGCATTAGTGACACACTGTGGAAGCACTGTGGGAAACTGATCAAACACCTCGCTTGTAGGGTAATTTTGTTAAGGCATTCAAGGAGAAATATGTACCTACAATTTCCAAACAGAGGCGGATTGACGAATTCACGCACCTGAATCAGGGTAACATGACAGTGGCCCAGTACGGGGCTCATTTTGACCGATTGTCCTGTTATGTTCAATACATGGTCAGTACCCCTGATGCGAAGATGTGGAATTTTACTACTGGATTAAGGCCGAAAATTCAAGACCAGTTGGCTTCACATGACTTCGATACCTATTCTACTCTCCTTGCTGCTGCATCCCGAGTTGAGAAGAGAAAACTTGATAGATCCGGTTCGAGTCAGCCAAATAAGAAACCGTATCAGCCTCCTGGTCAATGGAAGAAATTCCAGAGCCAGAGTCGTAGTCAGGGCCAGAGCCAGAACAGACCAGTTAATAACTGTGGCCCGACTAAAGCACCATCAGCCTCTTCCACCCGTGGATCCACAGGTAGTTCGCCTGTTACTCAGTCTATTAACTGCTCTTACTGTGACAAGAAAGGTCATACCTAGGCCCAGTGCTGGAAGAAGTTAGGACGATGTGTACGGTGTAGCAATGATCAGCATCAGATCAAGGATTGCCCTAAATGACAAGCAGGACAAAATCAAGTTAAACCAGCTGGTAGAGGCAAATCTCCAGTTCCTAGAGTTCAGGCTCGAGCTTATGCTATTGAGTGCGAGGAGTTTCCAGAGGAGGCCGCTATTGTTGAAGGTACATTCTTCATACTGAATCAACCTGTTAGGGTGCTAATTGATCCAAGTGCTACTCATTCATTTATTACTCCCTTATGTGTGCAACGTGTGAAACTACGAGTTGTTTGATCAACTTCAAGGAGCCAAAGTGTATTCGAAACTCGACTTGAGGCAATGGTACTATCAGTTGCGGATAAAAAAGGAGGATGTGCCTAAAACGGCTTTCAAGACGAGATATGGGCATTATGAATATGTGGTGATGCCATTTGGACTAACTAATGCCCCTGCAGCTTTTATGGACTTGATGCACAGGGTGTTTCAACCTTTCTTGGACCAATTTGTGGTGATCTTCATTGATGATATTTTGGTGTACTCGAAATCTGAGGCTGAGCATGAACAACATCTGCCAATTTTTGATGATCTTCATTGATGATATTTTGGGGTACTCGAAATCCAAGGCTGAGCATGAACAACATCTGCGGTTAGTATGCAGAAACTTCGAGAGCATCAATTGTATGCAAAGTTTAGCAAGTGCGAGTTTTGGTTGCTGCAGATTGCATTTTTGGGGCATATCATATCCCAAGAGGGAATAGCAGTGGACCCAGCAAAGATAGAAGCGGTGATGTCTTAGAAAAAGCCGAAAAACATTACGGAGGTTCGGAGTTTTCTTGGTCTAGCAGGCTATTATCGGAGGTTCGTGAAAGATTTCTCTAAGATCGCGGGACTGCTTACAAAGCTCACTCAGAAGAAAACAAAGTTCGTATGGGATGACAAGTGTGAGAACATCTTCCAAGAATTGAAGAAAATATTGACTACCGCACCTGTTCTTGCATTGCCTGAAAGGAGTCAAGGTTTTGTAATCTATAGCGATGCTTCGAAGGAAGGACTAGATTGTGTGTTGATGCAAAATGGTAGAGTGATTGCGTATGCTTCTAGGAAACCGAAGTCGTATGAATTGAACTACCCGACGCATGATTTGGAATTAGTGGCTATTGTGTTTGCACTCAAGAAATGGAGGCACTATCTGTGGGGTAACAAGTTCGAGGTGTTTACTGATCACAAGAACTTGAAATACTTGTTCTCACAAAAAGAGTTGAACATGAGGCAAAGAGGGTGGATGGAGCTTTTGGATGATTATAACTGCACAATCAATTATGAGCCCGGTAAAGCAAATGTAGTTGCAGATGCCTTAAGTAGGAAAGCGAGCATGGAAAAACTAGAAGTTAAGGTGCAGGAGTTGTTGGACGAAGCATTCTTGTGGAAACCACAATTGACTCAAAAAGGGTTACTTTTTGCCACTAGACAAGTTCAATCGACCTTGTTGTCTGAATTACGAGAAGCTCAACAGAAGGACCAACAGTTTCAGAAGATTAAAGAAAGCAACACATATTTCAAATTTCGTGATAGTATTTGGAGGTTTAGGAATCGGATTTGTGTTCCTAATGATCCAGAGTTGAAAAAGAAGATTCTTGAAGAAGCTCATAATTCAAAATACACTATTTACCCCGGCGGAACAAAGATGTACCGGGATTTGAAGCAACACTATTGGTGGAATAACATGAAGAGAGAGATCGCGGAGTTTGTGGCACGGTGTTTGACTTGCTAGAGAGTCAAAGAAGAACATCAACGACCATCAGGTTTACTTCAGCCTTTGGAGATTCCTTAATGGAAATAGGAACATATAACTAAGGACTTTGTTATGGACCTACCCAGGTCACAAAAGGGTCATGACGCCGTTTGGGTCATAGTGGATAGATTGACTAAGTCAGCACACTTCTTACCGATGAACAAGGAGGATAGCCCTGAGAAATTGTGAGATATATATGTGGCGGAGATTGTAAGATTACACGGGATGCCTGTGAGTATTGTATCGGATAGGGATCCTCGTTTTACTTCCCGATTTTCGAAGAGATTGCAAGAAGCTTTGGGAACGAAGTTGAGTTTCAGCACAGCTTATCACCCTCAGACTGATGGACAATCTTAGAAAACTATTCAGATTCTGGAGGATATGCTGAGAGCGTATGTTTTAGACTTCGGGAAAGGTTGGGAGAAATATTTGTCTCTAGCAGAGTTCGCTTATAATAATAGTTATCAAGCCACTATCGGGATGGCCCCATTTGAGGCATTATATGGACGTAAGTGTCGATCCCCAATTTACTGGGATGAAGTAAGTGAGACGAAGACTTTTGACCCGACCCTTCTACCTGAACTTATGAAGACTGTTGATAATATCCACCTCATCCAGAAACGGATGTTTACCACCCAGAGCAGGCAGAAAAGTTATGTAGACCGACCGAGACGGAGCCTAGAGTTTGAGGTCTGCGACAAGGTGTTCTTGAAGATATCACCTCGGAGGGGATTGATTAAACACGGCAAGGGTGGAAAGTTGAGCCCGAGGTTTGTAGGACCATTCGAGATAATTGAGAAGGTTGGCAAATTGGCGTATCGCCTGGCACTACCTCAATACCTCTCCAATATTCACGACGTTTTTCAGGTTTCGATGCTACGGAAGTATCATCCTGATCCATTGCATATCTTGGAGCTAGAGCCGTTGCAGCTTCGGGAGAACTTGTCTTATGAAGAGAAGCCCATTCGGATCCTAGACCAGCAAGATCGGGAGTTGCGCAGCAAATCTATACCGATGGTGAAAGTGTTGTGGGATCATCATGGAGTTGAAGAAGCAACGTGGGAAAGGCGAGACCAGATGGAGCAACAATATCCAGCTTTATTTCAAAGGTAATATTGAATTTCGGGACGAAATTCTTTTAAGGAGGGGAGGATGTGAGGCCTGACCTCAATTTGCATGCGATACCTCGTTTCGTGTGCCCTAACCTAGATTTGCATGCCTTGACCTAGGTTTAAGAATTGTGTTTCGTTTTGTGTGCCTTGCATTGAATTACGTACATACATTTAGGGTTGCGTACATTTACTTGGGAAATGTGCATTCGTCTTGTAGTTCGTGCCTTATCTCGTAGTGCGTGCCCTAAATATAAAAAAGCGTGCCCTCACGCTAATCAAGAAAGCATCTTACACGAAGCACTAGATCATTACTTAATCCTACAAACTCTACTAACTAATATTAAATTGCTAATTCATCCCACTAGAAGACAAAATCTCACAAAAATCTAGACATTCTTTATTCTTTATTCTTTATTCTTTGCATATCCTAAACACACAATTATTTATTGCTCAACCAAGACAAAAATTCAGATTTAAACACACCCTTGGCCGACCACATGGACCCTTGTGCATGCACTTCAATTTCAAAATTTATTCCCCAAACATTCTATGACAATTTAATGACACAAAGCAATAAAAAAATGGCTCAAAAACCCTCCCCAAAGTTCCACCATCTCGACACAAGCTCCATACCCATACTAGACAATTCAAAATGCTTCTTGAAGACCCAAAAATCTGAAATTTACATGCTCAAGGCCGACACAAGCATCAATGCCCATCAAGCTTTCATTTTCTTTCATTTTCTCTTATTTCCTCTCATTCTTCTCTCATTCTTCTCTCTCTCTCGGCCCTAGCTGAAAATATACTCTTCATAGCTAAGTTATTCATCCTAAGGCTCTTCAAGACTTCCAAGCTACCAAGGAACTCGACCAAGCAAAGCTAGAGTGCAAAAGACACACATGCAAGCTCTTTGAACCTTCATTTCGGCTTAGGTGACTTGTTAGCTTCCATTTAATTTTCTTCTTGTTCTAACCACATGCACCTACTAAGAACATGGTAACTTAGCTTGGAAATTAGAGAAATCCCAAGTTGTCTCTCGGCTAAGCAAGGAGAAGAGTCATCATTGTGCTTCATCAAGAGTTTGTGCATCTTCTTTGTTGTCTTGCTAAGGTGAGGGCTAAAACTTCTTGAAAATCTTTCAAAAACCATATGCATGCCCTTAAATGTCTATCTTTACTTCTGTACTTGTGATATATGTGTGTTCATGAGCTTTTATAGACATGCATGGTAAGTTATTTGGCAAGAATGTGATGATTGATGAAATCATGCATGTGACAGCCTTCTCTCTAGTTGGTGCGAGGTGATTTTGACGAGGTACATGATGTTGAAAATGCGTGAAAATTGGTAGGTAAGTCGGTTTGCCAGTTCTGAACACTTTTCATAGAAATAGTCTAAAGCTAATTTTGATTCTAAGGTCCTCAAAATGGCAAAATGTGTCCAAATCTGGAAAATCATGGAAAATGAAGCAGGTTTTGGAAGATTCACTATTCTTGTAGAACGAAGCAGTTTTGACTTAGTAAATGATATCCAAAATGCATGAAATTTGGCGTACTGATATATGTTTCAGTTCTGGACATTTTTGTCAGAAATGGACTAAGGCTACATCTGACCCTAAGGCCCTAAAAAACGACAAGTATTGAAATATGTGCAAATCTGGACAGTTTTGTGTAGTCTCACTGTTTTGGCTATAACTATTGAACCCGAACTCCAAATGATGCGAGGCTTGTTTCTGGATTTATTTCACTCATTAAGATTTAATTTGACATTTTGTTTACTGGAATTGGAGTTTGTTTGCTTGTCTTAATGATTGTTAGAAAACAGCCCATTGCAGTGAGGGTTTCACCTATTGATATGCTTAGAAAAATTATTGTAGCTTCTCTTGTTGTATTAAATGCTTGGGATTGTGGGATTTGGATGTTGTGTGGACTGTTTTGAATACTTGAGGGTGTTTGAATTAATCAATGCATGGCTTGAGTTTAATTACGAGATGACTTGGGGCTTAATCGCACGGGTAAGCACGAATTGAAACCCTAGTAACTAGGTAAACTCGCTAAGTGTTAATCCTATGGATATCATGTTTAATTATGTGATTAGTAGGCTGCCCATAGTTTCCCTTGTAGCCCTAAATATGATTTCGATGATTACATGTTGATAAGTAGGTCATTCTTGCACCCGGTCCCACGTAGATGTCGTTGCATGATGAATAATCTTATTATTTGATTACGTGAACTTCGAAATGAGTTATATGACTTGATTTACATGCGTTACATGGCTGCCCGTTTAATATTCATATAACTCCATGTGCTTTTCAAGTGAGATTGCCTGCCATATCGTGCCTCGTTTGTTTACTTGTCAATGTGCAATCTTATGACTGCTCGGAGGTAACATACTTTGTTGACCTCCAAATGTGATATATTAAATGTCATAAATGTGCATTGCATACAAGGTTGCAACCTTTCATCCTGGTATGGTAGCGTTCACGCACACCGGGCGGCATCGGGCTTGTCGGTGTAACCGTGACTACCATTGTCCAATTCCCTCTCTCGCTTGGGGGCTAGACTTTCTCGGAGAGTTGAGTCGTAGGATTTCAGGGTACATCCGGAGTACACCCATTTGGCGTGATAAGGGGATGAATTGAAGTCGGCCGCAATAACTGATACTGGAAATGAACTAAGAGCAAAAGCTCACCGTATCCTTTTCACTATGTGTATAAGTACTCTCACTTGGTTCCTAGAGGACCTCGAGGAGGAAAGACGGGTAATTGTGTTCTTTTACTTTTACATTACATTATGTACTTACTTGTGATATAATGTCATGCTTACAAAAGGGTTTTCATAAGTTGAACCAGAAAATGAGTTTCAAAACTTATTTCTCGTTCCCCCTTGTTGAGTTCATAAGGACTCACCCTCTATTACCATCTCAGGTGAGGAAGATCAGGAACAGGTACTCGAGGACAATGCGCCTAACGAGGATTCCATGGAATGATTGCTTGCCCTACGTGCCTTGCTTGACTATGGCCATTTTGTGAACGATATGTTGCTTGAAGACTATTTTATTTCTTATGTTGCTTGTTATTGTATTGTAAATGACCCCCGTTGTAATTTGGGGTCTAATTTTAGCTTGTATTGATCGTAACTAGATAGACACTACTATGGTCATTTTGCAATCGCTATTTGGCTAGTAGCTATCACAAGATTATGACATATCAGGTAAGGATTAAGTAAAATGAATCTATCCAATCTTAAGTAGGTACTCATTGTTAAGCTAAGATCAACAGGTACTTTTGTAATAAGGATTAACAAACAAATGAGACATAGTATCACGCTAGGTTATTAAGCAAACGAGACTTCAAGATAACTAGTAGGTGTTTCAATTGATGATAAATAGTAATCTTAGTTGGAAATGAATTTGAGATTGAAAGTGTTGAGGCCTTTAGAAAATTAGGTCAAACCAAGGAGCCCAATTACAGCTGTTATGCTGCCGGATTTTCAGAGAATTTGTGGAGTTTAGGCTAAAATGTTAAGTGTTAAACTTTCATGAATGATTAAGTACATGATATGACTTGAATGATTAGATCACACCCTAGTCTAACCTATATAGGTCGGGTTAGGGCGTGACACCTTATAGAAGAATGGTATCAGAGCTTAGATTGCTTAAGCCGGGTTTAACTCTCGGACCATGTGTAGAGCCCTAAGGTAATTAGGATGACTTGTCTATATGTTATTGTGTGATAATGTTAATGGTGCCTTCTATGTTCTATGTGCTTATGTGATTAACATGTCTTAATTGTTTCTAAAATTGTGTATCTACATAAAATTATATGTTGCGTACCTTATACATTAAATTCTTGTCTTGTCGAATTCCAATAAATTGTGCATCGTAATCTGTGCCTATAGATGGCTGGCCCTAGTACCCATACTACTAATATGAGCGGTGAACCCCTAGAGACCGGAGATGCTTATCAAACTAATCCCGGCATAGCTATGTTTAACATGATGGCAAATGTCATGGATCGCGTGTCGCGAGTGATGGAACGTCAAGATGCACGTGAAACAAACAACAACAACAACAACAGGAATGACGGTAACCATGGGAGACATAGCAGAATGGGGGAGTTCCTTGACTTTGGCCGTCCAAATTCCATGGGGTAGCTGATGATGAAAAAGTAGAGGCTTGGCTGTCTGAGATCGAGAGGATTTTCAGGCCACTTGACTATACTAATGAAGAAAAGGTGGAATTCGCTGTGTTTCTGTTGCACGGGGATGCCGAGCATTGGTGGCACACTGTGAAGGCACTGTGGGTAACTGATCAGACACCTCGCTTGTGGGGTAATTTCGTTAAGGCATTCAAGGAGAAATATGTACCTACATTTTCTAGACAGAGGCGGATTGAGGAATTCACGCACCTGAATCAGGGTAACATGACGGTGGCCCAGTACGAGGCTCGTTTTGACCGATTGTCCTGTTATGTTCAATACATGGTCAGTACCCCTGATGCAAAGATGTGGAAATTTACTACTGGATTGAGGCCGGAAATTCAGGACCAGTTGGCTTCACATGACTTCGATACCTATTCTGCTCTCCTTGCTGCTGCTTCCCGAGTTGAGAAGAGGAAACTTGATAGAGCCGGTTCGAGTCAGCCGAATAAGAAACCGTATCAGCCTCCAGGTCAACAGAGGAAATTCCAGATCCAGAGTCGTAGTCAGGGCCAGAGCTAGAACATACCAGTTAATAACCGTGGCCCGACTAAAGTACCATCAGCCTCTTCCACCCATGGATCCACAGGTAGTTCGCCTGTTACTCAGTCTATCAATTGCTCTTACTGTGACAAGAAAGGTCATACCGAGGCCCAGTGTTGGAAGAAGTTAGGACGATGTGTGCGGTGTGGCAGTGATCAGCATCAGATCAAGGATTGCCCTAAATGGCAAGCAGGACAAAATCAAGTTAAACTAGCTGGTAGAGGCAAGACTCCAATTCTTAGAGTTCAGGCTTGAGCTTATGCTATTGAGTGCGAGGAGCTTCCAGAGGAGACCGCTGTTGTTGAAGATACATTCTTCATACTGAATCAACTTGTTAGGGTGCTAATTGATCGAGGTGCTACTCATTCATTTATTACTCCCTTATGTGTGCAACGTGTGAAACTACGAGTTGTTTGATCAACTTCAAGGAGCCAAAGTGTATTCGAAACTCGACTTGAGGTAAGGGTACTATTAGTTGCGGATAAAAAAGGAGGATGCGCCTAAAACGGCTTTCAGGACGAGATATGGGCATTATGAATATGTGGTGATGCCATTTGGACTAACTAATGCCCCTGCAGCTTTTATGGACTTGATGCACAAGGTGTTTCAACCCTACTTGGACCAATTTGTGGTGATCTTCATTGATGATATTTTGGTATACTCAAAATTCGAGGCTGAGCATGAACAACATCTGCCAATTTGTGGTGATCTTCATTGATGATATTTTGGTGTACTCGAAATCTGAGGCTGAGCATGAACAACATCTGCAGTTAGTACTGCAGAAACTTCGAGAGCATCAATTGTATACAAAGTTTAGCAATTGCGAGTTTTGGTTGTAGCAGATTGCATTTTTGAGGCATATCATATCCCAAGAGGGAATAGCAATGGCCCCAGCAAAGATAGAAGCAGTGATGTCTTGGAAGAAGCCGGAAAACATTACGGAGGTTTGGAATTTTCTTGGTCTAGCTGGCTATTATCGGAGGTTCGTGAAGGATTTCTCTAAGATCGCGGGACCACTTACAAATCTCACTCAGAAGAAAACAAAGTTCGTATGGGATGACAAGTGTGAGAACATCTTCCAAGAATTGAAGAAAAGATTGACTACCGCACCTGTTCTTGCATTGCCTGAAGGGAGTCAAGGTTTTGTAATCTATAGCGATGCTTCGAAGGAAGGACTAGGTTGTGTGTTGATGCAAAATGGTAGAGTGATTGCGTATGCTTCTAGGAAACCGAAGCCGTATGAATTGAACTACCCGACGCATGATTTGGAATTAGCGGCTATTGTGTTTGCACTCAAGAAATGGAGGCACTATCTGTGGGGTAACAAGTTCGAGGTGGTTATTGATCACAAGAGCTTGAAATACTTGTTCTCACAAAAAGTGTTGAACATGAGGCAAAGAGGGTGGATGGAGCTTTTGGATGATTATAACTGCACAATCAATTATGTGCCCGGTAAAGCAAATGTAGTTGCAGATGCCTTAAGTAGGAAAGCGAGCATGGCAAAACTGGAAGTTAAGGTGCAGGATTTGTTGGAGGAAGCATTCTTGTGGAAACCACAATTGACTCAAAAAGGGTTACTTTTTGCCACTATACAAGTTCAATCGACCTTGTTGTCTGAATTACGAGAGGCTCAACAGAAGGACCAACAGTTTCAGAAGATTAAAGAAAGCAACACAGATTTCAATTTTCGTGATTGTATTTGGAGGTTTAGGAATTGGATTTGTGTTCCTAATGATCCAGAGTTGAAAAAGAAGATTCTTGAAGAAGCCCATAATTCAAAATACACTATTCACCCCAGCGGAACAAAGATGTACCAGGATTTGAAGCAACACTATTGGTGGAATAACATGAAGAGAGAGATCGCGGAGTTTGTGGCACGGTGTTTGACTTGCCAAAGAGTCAAAGCAGAACATCAACGACCAGCAGGTTTACTTCAGCCTTTGGAGATTCCTCAATGGAAATGGGAACATATAACTATGGACTTTGTTATGGACCTACCCAGGTCACAAAAGGGTCATGACATCGTTTGGGTCATAGTGGATAGATTGACTAAGTCAGCGCACTTCTTACCGATGAACAAGGAGGATAGCCTTGAGAAATTGGGAGATATGTATGTGGCGGAGATTGTAAGATAACACGGGATGCCTGTGAGTATTGTATCGGATAGGGATCCTTGTTTTACTTCCCGATTTTGGAAGAGATTGCAAGAAGCTTTGGGAACGAAGTTGAGTTTCAGCACGGCTTATCACCCTCAGACTGATGGACAATCTGAGAGAACTATTCAGATTCTGGAGGATATGCTGAGAGCGTATGTTTTAGACTTCGAGAAACGTTGGGAGAAATATCTGTCTCTAGCGGAGTTCGCTTATAATAATAGTTATCAGGCCACTATCGGGATGGCCCCATTTGAGGCATTGTATGGACGTAAGTGTCGATCCCCAATTTACTAGGATGAAGTAAGTGAGACGAAGACTTTTGACTCGACCCTTCTACCTGAACTTATGAAGACTGTTGATAATATCCACCTCATCCGGAAACGGATGCTTACTGCCCAGAGCAGGCAGAAAAGTTATGCAGACCGACGGAGACGGAGCCTAGAGTTTGAGGTCGGCGACAAGGTATTCTTGAAGATATCACCTCGGAGGGGATTGATTAAACACGACAAGGGTGGAAAGTTGAGCCCGAGGTTTGTAGGACAATTCGAGATAATTGAGAAGGTTGGCAAATTGGCGTATCGCCTGGCACTACCCCAAAACCTCTCCAATATTCATGACGTCTTTCAGGTTTCGATGCTACGGAAGTATTATCCTGATCCATCGCATATCTTGGAGCCAGAGCCGTTGCCGCTTTGGGAGAACTTGTCTTATGAAGAGAAGCCCATTCGGATCCTAGACCAGCAAGATCGGGAGTTGCGCAGCAAATCTATACCGATGGTGAAAGTGTTGTGGGATCATCATGGAGTTGAAGAAGCAACGTGGAAAAGGCAAGACCAGATGGAGCAACAATATCCAGCTTTATTTCAAAGGTAATATTGAATTTCGGGATGAAATTCTTTTAAGGAGGGGAGGATGTGAGGCCCGACCTCGATTTGCGTGCAATACCTCGTTTTGTGTGCCCTAACCTAGATTTACATGCCTTGACCTAGGTTTAAGAATCGTGTTTCGTTTTGTGTGCCTTTCATTGAATTACGTACATACATTTAGGGTTGCGTACATTTACTTGGGAAATATGCATTCGTCTCATAGTTTGTGCCTTACCTCGTAGTGTGTGCCCTAAACCTAGGAAAGCGTGCCCTCACGCTAATCAAGAAAGCATCTTACACGAAGCACTAGATCATTAATTAATCTTACAAACTCCACTAACTAATATTAAATTGTTAATTCAACCCACTAGAAGACAAAATCTCAAAAAAATCTAGACATTCTTTATTCTTTATTCTTTATTCTTTGCATATCCTAAACACACAATTATTTATTGCTCAACCAAGACAAAAATTCAGATTTAAACACACCCTTGGCCGACCACATGGACCCTTGTGCATGTACTTCAATTTCAAAATTTATTCCCTAAACATTCTATGACAATTTAATGACACAAAGCAATAAAAAAATGGCTCAAAAACCCTCCCCAAAGCTCCACCATCTCGACACAAGCTCCATGCCCATACTAGACAATTCAAATGCTTCTTGAAGACACAAAAATCTGAAATTTACATGCTCAAGGCCGACACAAGCATCAATGCCCATCAAGCTTTCATTTTCTTTCATTTTCTCTCATTTCCTCTCATTCTTCTCTTTTTCTTCTCTCTCTCTCGGCCCTAGCTGAAAATATACTCTCCATAGCTAAGTTCTTCATCCTAAGGCTCTTTAAGACTTCCTAGCTACCAAGGAACTCGACCAAGCAAAGCTAGAATGCAAAAGACACACATGCAAGCTCTTTGAACCTTCATTTCGGCTTAGGTGAATTGTTAGCTTCCATTTCATTTTCTTCTTGTTCTAACCACATGCACCTACTAAGAACATGGTAACTTAGCTAGGAAATTAGAGAAATCCCAAGTTGTCTCTCGGATAAGCAAGGAGAAGAGTCATCATTGTGCTTCATCAAGAGTTTGTGCATCTTCTTTGTTGTCTTGCTAAGGTGAGGGCTAAAACTTCTTGAAAATCTTTCAAAAACCACATGCATGCCCTTAAATGTCTATCTTTACTTCTGTACTTGTGATATATGTGTGTTCATAAGCTTTTATAAACATGCATGGCAAGATATTTGGCTAGAATGTGATGATAGATGAAATCGTGTATGTGATAGCCTTCTGTCTTGTTGGTGCGAGGTGATTTTGACCAGGATAAATGATGTTAAAAATGCGTGAAAATTGGTAGGTAACTAGTTTTTCCAGTTCTGAACACTTTTCACAGAAATAGGACAAAGCTAATTTGGACTCTAAGGTCCTCAAAATGGAAAAATATCAAAATGTGTCCAAATCTGGAAAATCTGGGAAAATGAAGCAGGTTTTGGCAGATTCACTGTTCTTGTAGAACGAACCAGTTTTGACTTAGTAAATGATATCCAAAATGCTTTAAATTTGGTGTGCTGATATATGTTTCAGTTCTGGACATTTTTGTCAGAAATGGACTAAGGCTAAATCTGATCCTATGGCTCTAAAAAATGACAAGTATTGAAATGTGTGTAAATCGGGACAGTTTTGTGTAGTCTCACTGTTTTGGCTATATCTCTTGAATCCGAACTCCAAATGATGCGAGGTTTGTTTCTGGATTTATTTCACTCATTAAGATTTAATTTGACATTTTGTTTACTGGAATTTGAGTTTGTTTGCTTGTCTTAATGATTGTGAGAAAATAGCCCATTGCAGTGAGGGTTTCACCTATTGATATGCTTAGAAAAATTATTGTAGCTTCTCTTGTTGTATTAAATGCTTGGGATTGTGGCATTTGGATGTTTTGTGGACTGTTTTGAATACTTGAGGGTGTTTGAATTAATCAATGCATGGCTTGAGTTTAATTACGAGATGACTTGGGACTTAATCGCACGGGTAAGCACGAATTGAAACCCTAGTAACTAGGTAAACTCACTAAGTGTTAATCCTATGGATATCGTGTTTAATTATGCTATTAGTAGGCTGCCCGTAGTTTCCCTTGTAGTCCTAAATATGATTTCGATGATTACATGTTGATAAGTAGGCCATTCTTGCACCCGGTCCCACGTAGATGTCGTTGCATGATGAATAATATTATTATTTGATTACGTGAACTTTGAAATGAGTTATATGACTTGATTTACATGCGTTACATGGCTGCCCGTTTAATATTCATATAACTCCATGTGCTTTTCAAGTGAAATTGCCTGCCATATCGTGCCTCGCTTGTTTACTTGTCAATGTGTAATCTTATAACAGCTCGGAGGCAACCTACTTTGTTGACCTCCAAATGTGATATATTAAATGTCATAAATGTGCATTGCATACAAGGTTGCAACCTTTCATCCTGGCGTGGTAGTGTTCACACACACCGGGCGGCATCGGGCTTACCGGTGCAACCGTGACGACCATTGTCCAATTTCCTCTCTCGCTTGGGGGCTAGACTTCCTTGGAGAGTTGGGTCGTAGGATTTCGGGGTACATCCGGAGTACACCCATTTGGCGTGATAAGGGGATGAATTAAAGTCGGCCGCAACAACTGATACTGGAAATGAACTGAGAGCAAAAGCTCACCGTATCCTTTTCACTATGTATATAAGTACACTCGCTTGGTTCCTAGAGGACCTCGGGGAGGAAAGACGGGTAATTGTGTTCTTTTACTTTTACATTACATTATGTACTTACTTGTGATATAATGTCATGCTTGCAAAAGGGTTTTCATAAGTTGAACTGGAAATTGAGTTTTAAAACTTATTTCTCGTTCCCCCTCGCTGAGTTCATAAGGACTCACCCTCTTTTATCATCTCAGGTGAGGAAGATCATGAATAGGTACCCCAAGACAACGTGCCTAATGATGATTCCTTGGAGTGATTGCTTGCCCTACGTGCCTAGCTTGACTATGGCTATTTTGTGAACGATATGTTGCTTGAAGACTATTTTATTTCTTATGTTTCTTGTTATTGTATTGTAAATGACCCCCGTTGTAATTTGGGGTCTAATTTTAGCTTGTACTGATCGTAACTAGATAGACACTACTATGGTCGTTTTGCTATCGCTATTTGGCTAGTAGCTATCACAGGATTATGACGTATCAGGTAAGGATTAAGTAAAATGAATCTATTCAATCTTAAGCAGGTACTCATTGTTAAGCTAAGATCAACAGGTACTTTTGTAACGAGGATTAACAAACAAACGAGACATAGTATCACGCTAGGTTATTAATCAAACGAGACTTCGAGATAACTAGTAGGCGTTTCAATTGATGATAAATAGTAATCTTAGTTGGAAATGAATTTGAGATTGAAAGTTTTGAGGCCTTTAAAAAATTAGGTCAAACTAAGGAGCCCAATTACAGTCGTTATGCTGCCGGATTTCCGGAGAATTTGTGGAGTTTAGGCTAAAATGTTAAGTGTTAAACTTTCATGAATGATTAAGTACGTGATATGACTTGAATGATTAGATCACACCCTAGTCTAACCTTTATAGATCGGGTTGGGGCGTGACACCTTATAGAAGAATGGTACCAGAGCTTAGATTGCTTAAGCCGGGTTTAAGTCTCGGACCATGGGTAGAGCCCTAAGGTAATTAGGATGACTTGTCTATATGTTATTGTGTGATAATGTTAATGGTACCTTCTATGTTCTATGTGCTTATGTGATTTACATGTCTTAATTGTTTCTAGAATTGTGTATCTACATAAAATTATATGTTGCGTACCTTATACATTAAGTCTTGTCGTATTCCAATAAATTGTGCATCGTAATCTGTGCCTATAGATGGCTGGCCCTAGTACCCGTACTACTAATAGGAGCGGTGAACCCCAAGAGACTGGAGATGCTTATCAAACTAATCCTGGCATAGCTATGTTTAACATAATGGCAAATGCCATGGATCGCGTGTCGCGAGTGCTGGAACGTCAAGATGCACGTGAAGCAAACAACAACAACAACAACAGGAATGACGGTAACCATGGGAGACATAGCAGAATGCGAGAGTTCCTTGACTTTCGCCCGTCCAAATTCCACGGGGAAGATGATGATGAAAAAGTAGAGGCTTGGCTGTCTGAGATCGAGAGGATTTTTAGGCCACTTGAATATACTGATGAAGAAAAGGTGGAGTTCGCTGTGCACTTTGAGAGCTCTACGACGGGGGCAGCAAGCCTACCCGGCTGCGCCTATTTTTAGAGCCCAAAATTGAACATTTTCATCAGTTTCGGGACACTTTTCTTTTTTTGCACTGTTTTTCCGTCCCGGATCATATCTCATGAGCCACGAAAAGGATGACAACCTAATCCATCACATTTCTATTACCGATTCCCACGGCACCTTGGGCAAGATAACTTCGCCTCACATAGAGGCTGGGCTTGTAAATCGAGGGCGTGGGGATTGGGACCAGGTCTTCGTCGCTCTGGAGCCTATAACTTTTGATCCGTAAGGAGTTACGCGATGCACAGCATACCGTTGGAAAGCTCTCCGAGAGCTCTACAACGGGGGCGGCAAGCCTGCCTAGCTGCACCAATTTTCGGAGCCCAAAATCGAACATTTTCATCAGTTTTGGGATACTTTTTTTCTTTTGCACTGTTTTTCCGTCCCGGATCGTATGTTGTGAGCTGCGAAAAGGACGACAACCTAATCCATCACATTTTTATTACCGAATCCAATGGCACCTTGGGCAAGACAACTTCGCCTCACGTAGAGGCGGGGCCCGCAAACCGAGGACATGGGGCTTCGGACCAGGTCTCCGTCACTCCGGTGCCCATAACTTTTGGTCCGTAAGGAGTTACGCGGCGCACAGCATACCGTTGGAAAGCTCTGCGAGAGCTCTACGCAGGGGGTAGCAAGCCTACTAGGCTGCACCAATTTTCGGAACCCAAAATTGAACGTTTTCATCAGTTTCGGGATATTTTTCTTCTTTTATGCTTTTTTTCCGTCCCGGATCGCACGTCGTGAGCCGCGAAAAGGTAGACAACTTAATCCATCACATTTCTATTACCGAATCTCATGGCACCTAGGGCAAGAAAACTTCGCCTCACATAGAGGCTGGGCCCGCAAACCGAGGGCGTGGGGCTTGGGACCAGGTCTCCGTCGCTCCGCTATCAAAAACTTTTGATCCGTAAGGAGTTACACGGCGCACATCATACCGTTGGAAAGCTTTCTGAAATTTCTACAACGGGGGCAACAAGTCTGCTCGAATGCGCCTATTTTTTGAACCCAAAATTGAACGTTTTCATCAGTTTCGGGACACTTTTCTTCTTTTGCGCTGTTTTTCGTCCCGGATCGTACGTCGTGAGCCACAAAAAGGACAATAACATAATCTATCACATTTCTAAAATCGAATCCCACGGTACCTTGGGTAAGACAACTTCGCCTCATGTAGAGGCTGGGCCCGCAAACCGAGGGCGTGGGGCTTGGGACCAGGTCTCCGTCGTACCGGTGCCCATAACTTTTGAATCGTAAGGAGTTACGCGGGGCACAGCATACCGTTGGAAAGTTCTCCGAGAGATCTATGACGGGGGCAACTAGCTTACTAGGCTGCACCTGTTTTCGGAGCCCAAAATCGAACGTTTTCATCAGTTTCAGGACACTATTCTTCTTTTGCTGTGAATTTTCGTCCCGGATCGTACGTCATGAGCTGCGAAAAGGACGACAACCTAATCCATCATATTTCTATTACTGAATCCCACGAAACCTTGGGCAAGACAACTTTACTTCACGTAGAGGATGGGCCGGCAAACCGAGGGCGTGGGGCTTAGGACCAGGTCCCCGACGCTCCGGTGCCCATAACTTTTGATCCATAAGGAGTTACGCGGCGCACAACATACCGTTGGAAAGCTCTCCGAGAGCTTTACGACGGCGGCAGCAAGCCTTCTGGGCTGTGCCTATTTTTGGAGCCCAAAATTGAACATTTTCATCAGTTTCGGGACACTTTTCTTCTTTTGTGCTGTTTTTCCGTCTCGGATCGTACGTCGTGAGCCGCAAAAAGGAAGACAACCTAATCTATCACATTTCTATTACTGAATCCCACAGCACCTTGGGCAAGACAACTTCACCTCACGTAGATGCTGGGCCCGCAAACCGAGGGTGTGTGGCTTGGGACCAAGTCTCTGTCGCTTCGGTGCCCATATCTTTTGATCCGTAAGGAGTTACACGGCACACAGCATACCGTTGGAAAGCTCTTCGAAAGCTCTACGACTGGGGCAACAAGACTGCTCAACTGCGCCTATTTTTGGAGCCCAAAATCGAACGTTTTCATCAGTTTCGGGACACTTTTCTTCTTTTGAGCTGTTTTTCTATCCCAGATCGTATGTCGTGAGCCGCAAAAAGGACGACAACATAATCCATCGCATTTCTAATACCGAATCCCATGGCACCTTGCGTAAGACAACTTTGCCTCACATAGAGGCTGGGCTCACAAACCGAGGGCATGGGGCTTGGGACCAGGTCTCCGTCGCTGCGGTGCCCATAACTTTTGATCCGTAAGGAGCTACGCGGCGCACAGCATACCGTTGGAAAGCTGTACGAGAGCTCTACGATGGGGGCAGCAAGCCTACTCTACTGCCCCTTTTTTTTGAGGCCAAAATCGAACGTTTACATCAGTTTCGGGACACTTTTCTTCTTTTATGCTATTTTTCTGTCACGGATCGTACGTCGTGAGCCGTGAAAAGGAAGACAACTTAATCCATCACATTTCTATTACCAAATCCCACGGCACCTTGGGCAAGACAACTTCACCTCACACAGAGGCTGGCCCTGCAAACCGAGGGCGTGGGGCTTGGGACCAGGTCTCCGTTGCTCCAGTGCCCATAACTTTTGATCTGTAAGGAGTTACGCGGCGCATAGCATACCGTTGGAAAGCTCTACGAAAGCTCTACGACGGGGGAAACAAGCCTGCTCTACTGCGCCTATTTTTGGAGCCCAAAATTGAACGTTTCATCAGTTTCGGGACTCTTTTCTTCTTTTGAGCTGTTTTCCCGTCCCGGATCGTACGTCGTGAGCCGCAAAAAGGACGACAACATAATCCTTCACATTTCTAATACCGAATCCCTCGGCACCTTAGGTAATACAACTTCGCCTCACGTAGAGGCTAGGCCCTCAAATCGAGGGTGTGGGGCTTGGGACCAGGTCTCCGTCGCTCCGGTGCCGATAACTTTTGATCCGTAAGGAGTTACGCGACGCACAGCATACCGTTGGAAAGCTCTCTGAGATTTCTACGATGAGGGCAGCAAACCTGCTCGGCTACGCTTGTTTTCGAAGCCCAAAAGCGAACGTTTTCTTCAGTTTCGGGACACTTTTCTTCCTTTGCCGTGTTTTTCTATCCCGGATCGTACATCGAGAGCTGCGAAAAGGACGACAACCTAATCCATCATATTCCTATTACCAAATCCCATGGCACCTTCGGCAAGACTACTTCACCACACGTAGAGGCTGGGCCGGCAAACCGAGGGTGTGGGGCTTGGGACCAGGTCTCTGTCGCTCCGGTTCCTATAACTTTTGATCCGTAAGGTGTTACGCGATGCACAGCATACCGTTGGAAACCTCTCCGAGATCTCTACGATGGGGGCAGCAAGCTTGCTCAACCGTGCCTATTTTCGGAGTCCAAAATCGAATGTTTTCATCAGTTCCAGGACCCTTTTCTTCTTTTGAGCTATTTTTCCGTCCCGGATAGTACGTCGTGAGCCGTCAAAAGAACGACAACATAATCAATCACATTTCTAATACCAAATCCCACGGCACCTTGGGTAAGACAACTTCGCCTCACGTAGAGGTTGGGCCCGCAAACCGAGGGCATGGGGCTGGGGACCAGGTCTCCGTCGATCCGGTGCCAATAACTTTTGATCCGTAAGGAGTTATGCGGCGCACAGTATACCGTTGGAATGCTCTCCGAGAGCTCTACGATGGGGGTAGCAAACCTGCTCGACTGCACCTATTTTTGGAGCCCAAAAATGAACGTTTTCATCAGTTTCAGGACACTTTTCTTCTTTTGCTGTTCTTTTCCGTCCCGGATCGTACGTCGTGAACTGCGAAAAAGACGACAACCTAATCCATCATATTTCTATTACCGAATCCCACTACAATTTGGGCAAGACAACTTCGCCTCACGTAGAATCTGGGCCAGCAAACCGAGGGCGTGAGGCTTGGGACCAGGTCTCTGTCGCTTCGGTAACCATAACTTTTGATCCATAAGGAGTTACGTGGCGCACAATATACCTTTGGAAAGATCTCCGAGAGCTCTACGACCGGGGAAGCAAGCCTGCCGGGCTGTGCCTATTTTCGGAGACCAAAATTGAACATTTTCATCAGTTTTGGGACACATTTCTTATTTTGTACTATTTTTTCATCCCGGATCGTACATCGCGAGCTGCAAAAAGGACGACAACCTAATCCATCCTATTTCTATTACCGAATCCCACGGCACCTTGGGCAAGACAACTTCTTTTCAAGTAGAGGCTGGGCCCGTAAACCGAGGGCGTGGGGTTTAGGACCAGGTCTATGTCACTCCGGAGCCTATAACTTTTGATCCGTAAGGAGTTACGCGGTGCACAGTATACCGTTGGAAAGCTCGCCGAGATCTCTACGATAGTAGCAGCAAGCCTTCTCAACTAAGCCTATTTTCGGAGCCTAAAATCGAACATTTTCTTCAATTTCGGGACACTTTTCTTCTTTTGTGCAGTTTTTCCGTTCCGGACCGTACATCGTGAGCCGCGAAAAGGAAGACTACCTAATCCATCACATTTCTATTACTGAATCCCACGGCACCTTGGGCAAGACAACTTCACCTCATGTAGAGGCTAGGCCCGTAAAACGAGGGCGTGGGGCTTGGGACCAAGTCTCCGTCGCTCTGGTGCCCATAAGTTTTGATCCGTAAGGAGTTACGCGGCGCACAGCATACCGTTGGAAAGCTCTCCGAAAGCTTTACGACGAGGGAAATAAGCTTGCTCGACTGCGCCTATTTTTGGAGCCTAAAATAGAACATTTTCATCAGTTTCGGCATACTTTTCTTCTTTTGAGCTGTTTTTTCGTCCTAGATCGTGCGTCGTGAGCCGCGAAAAGGACGACAACATAATCCATCACATTTTTAATACCGAATCCCACTACACCTTGTGTAAGACAACTTTACCTCAGGTAGAGGCTGGCCCCGCAAATCGAGGGCATGCGGCTTGGGACCATGTCTCCGTCGCTCCGGTGCCCATAACTTTTGATCCGTAAGGAGTTACGTGTCACACAACTTACCGTTGGAATGCTCTCTGAGAGCTCTACGACTAGGGCAGCAAGCCTGCTTGGCTGCACCTTTTTTCGGAGACCAAAATCGAACGTTTACATTAGTTTTGGGACACTTTTATTCTTTTGTGCTGTTTTTCTGTCTCGGATCGTACGTCGTGAGCCGTGAAAAGGAAGACAACCTAATCCATCACATTTCTATTACTGAATCCCATGGCACCTTGGGCAAGACATCTTCGCCTCACATAGAGGCTGGGACCGCAAACCGAGCGCGTAGGGCTTGGGACCAGGTCTCCGTCGCTCCGGTGCTCATAGCTTTTGATCCGTATGGAGTTACGCGACGCACAGCATACCGTTGGAAAGCTCTCCGAAAGCTCTACGACAAAGGCAACAAACTTGCTTGACTGCACCTATTTTTGGAACCCAAAATTGAACATTTTGATCAGTTTCATGACTCTTTTGTTCTTTTGATCTGTTTTTCCGTCCCAGATCGTACGTCGTGAGCCGCGAAAAGGACGACAACATAATTCATCACATTTATAATACCGAATCCCACGGTACCTTGGGTAAGACAACTTCACCTCACGTAGAGACTGGGCCAGCAAACCGAGGGTGTGGGGATTGGGACCAGGTCCCCGTTGCTCCGGTGCCCAGAACTTTTGATCCGTAAGGAGTTCCGTGGCGCACAACATACCGTTGGAAAGCTCTCCGAGAGCTCTACGACGAGGGCAGCAAACCTGCTCGGCTCCTCCTATTTTCGAAGCCCAAAAGCAAACACTTTCATCAGTTTTGGGACACTTTTCTTCTTTTGCCATGTTTTTCCGTCCCGGATCCTATGTCGTGAGCTGCGAAAAAGACGACAACCTAATCCATCATATTTCTGTTACCGAATCCCACGGCACCATGGGCAAGACAACTTCGCATCACGTAGAGGCTAGGCCGGCAAACCGAGGGCGTGGGGCTTGGGACCAAGTCACCGTCGCTCCAATGCCCATAACTTTTGATCTGTAAGGAGTTACGCGGCGCACAGCATACCATTCGAAAGCTCTCCGAAAGCTCTACGACAAGGGCAACAAGCCTGCTCGACTGCCCCTATTTTTGGAGCTCAAAATCGAACATTTTCTTCAGTTTCAGGACTTTTTTTCTTTTGTTCTGTTTTTCAGTTCCGGCTCGTAAGTCGTGAGCCGCGAAAAGGACGACAACCTAATCCACCATATTTCTATTATCGAATCCCACAACTTGGGCAAGACAACTTCGCCTCATGTAGTGGCCGGGCCTGCAAACCGAGGGCGTGGGGGCTTCGGACCAGGTCACCGTCGCTCCGGTACCCATAACTTTTGATCTGTAAGGAGTTACACGACGCACAGCATACCGTTGGAAAGCTCTCCGAGAGCTCTACAATGGGGAAAGCCAGCCTCTTCAGCTGCGCCTATTTTTGAAGCCCAAAATCGAACATTTTCATCAGTTTCGGGACACTTTTCTTCTTTTGTGCTATTTTTCCGTCCAGGATCGTTCGTCGTGAGCCGCAAAAAGGAAGACAACCTAATCCATCACATTTCTATTACCGAATCCCACGGCACTTTGGGCTAGACAACTTCACCTCACGTAGAGGCTGGGCCCACAAACCGAGGGCATAGGGCTTGGGACCAGGTCCCCGTCTCTCCGATGCCCATAACTTTCGATCCGTAAGGAGTTACGTGGCGCAAAGCTAACCGTTAGAAAGCTCTCCGAGAGCTTTACGATGGGGCAGCAAACCTGCTTAGCTGCGCCTATTTTCTGAGCCCAAAATTGAACATTTTCATCAGTTTCGGGACACTTTTCTTCTTTTGTCGTGTTTTTCTATCCCGGATCGTTCGTCGTGAGCCGCGAAAAGGACAACAACCTAATCCATCACATTTCTATTACCGAATCCCACGGCACCTTGGGCAAGACAACTTCGCCTCACGTAGAGACTGGGCCGACAAATCGAGGACGGGGGGCTTAGGACCAGGTCTCCGTCGCTCCAGTGCTCATAACTTTTGATGCGTATGGAGTTACGTGGAGCACAGCATACCGTTGCAAAGCTTAACGCAGGGGGCAGCGACCTTGCTCGACTGTGCCTATTTTGGGAGCCCAAAATCGCATGTTTTTGTCACTTTCAGAACACTTTTCTTCTTTTGCGCTATTTTTTCGTCCCGGATCGTACGTCGTGAGCCGCAAAAAGGATGACAACCTAATCGTTCACATTTCTATTACCGAATCCCAAGGCACCTTAGGCAAGATAACTTTGCCTCACGTAGAGGCTGGGCCCGAAACCGAGGGCGAAGCGCTTGGGACCAAGTCTCTATCGCTCTGGTGCCCATAACTTTTGATCCGTTTGGAGTTACGCGGCGCACATCATACCGTTGGAAAGCTCTCCGATAGGTCTACGACGGGGGCAGCAAGCCTGATCAATTGGGCCTATTTTTGGAGCCCAAAATCAAACGTTTTCATCAGTTTCGGGACACTTTTCTTCTTTTGTCGTGTTTTTCCGTCCCGGATCGTATGTCGTGAGCCGCGAAAAGGACGACAACCTAATCCATCATATTTCTATTACCGAATCCCACAGCACCTTGGGCAAGACAACTTTGCCTCACGTAGAGGCAGGGCTGGCAAACCGAGGGCATGGGGCTTGAGACCAAGTCTCCGTCGCTCCGGTGCCCATAACTTTTGATCCGTTAGGAGTTACGCGGCGCACAGCATACCTTTGGAAAGCTCTCTGAGAGCTCTACGATGGGGTCAGCAAGCCTGCTCGGCACTGCCTATTTTCGGAGCCCAAAATTGCACATTTTCAACATTTTCGGGATACTTTTCTTCTTTTGTGCTGTTTTTCCGTCCCGAATCGTACGTCGTGAGCCGCGAAAAGGCCGACAACCTAATCCATCACATTTCTATTACCGAATCTCACGGTATCTCGGGCAAGACAACTTCGCCTCACATAGAGGCTGGGCTCGCAAACCGAGGGCGTAGGGGTTGGGACCAGGTCTCCGTTGCTCCGGTGCCCATAACTTTTGATCCGTAAAGAGTTACGCAGCGCACAACATACCTTTGGAAAGCTCTCTGAGAGCTCTACGATGGGGTCAGCAAGCCTGCTTGGCTGCGCTTTTTTTCGAAGCCCAAAATTGAACATTTTCATCATTTTCAGGACACATTTCTTCTTTTGTGTTGTTTTTCCGTCCCAGATCGTACGTCGTGACCCTCGAAAAGGACGACAACCTAATCCATCACATTTCTATTACCGAATCCCACGGCACCTTGGGCAAGACAACTTCACCTCACGTAGAGGGTAGGCCCGTAAACCGAGCGCGTAGGGCTTGGGACCATGTCTCCGTCAGTCCGATGCGCATAACTTCTGATCTGTAAGGAGTTACGCGGCGCACAGCATATCGTTGGAAAGCTCTTCAAAAGCTCTACAACGAGGTCAGTGAGCCTTAACTATTACGCCTATTTTGGCATCACAAAATCGAACATTTTCATCATTTTTCGGACAATTTTCTTCCTTTGCATTGTTTTTCCATCCCGGATCGTGCGTCGTGAGTCGCGAAAAGGACGACAACCTAATCCATCATATTTCTATTACCGAATCCCATGGCACCTTGGGCAAGACAACTTCAGCTCACGTAGAGGCTGGGCTGGCAAACCGAGGGCGTGGGGCTTGGGACCAGGTCTCCATCGCTCCGTTGCCCATAACTTTTGATCTGAAAGGAGTTACGCAGCACACAACATACCGTTGGAAAGCTCTCCAAAATCTCTACAATGGGGGCGGCAAGCTTGCTCGGCTGTGCCTATTTTTGGAGCCAAAAATTGAACATTTTCATCATTTTCAGGACACTTTTCTTCTTTTGCTGTGTTTTTCCGTCCCGGATCGTACGTCGTGAGTCGCGAAAAGGAAGACAACGGAATCCATCATATTTCTATTACTGAATCCCATGGCACCTTGGGCAAGACAACTTCGCCTCATGTAGAGGCTAGGCCGGCAAACCGAGGGCATGGGGCTTGGAACCAGGTTTCCGTCGCTCCGGTGCCTATAACTTTTGATCCGTAAGGAGTTACGTGGTGCATAGCATACCGTTGGAAAGCTCTCCGAGAGCACTATAATGGAGGTAGCAAGCTTGCTCGTCTGCGCCTATTTTCAGAGCCAAAAATTGATTGTTTTCTTCAGTTTTGAGAAACACTTTTCTTCTTTTACCTTGTTTTTCCGTCCCGGATCGTACCTCGTGAGCCGTGAAAAGGGCAACAACCTAATCCATCATATTTATATTACCGAATTCCATGGCACCATGGGCAAGACAACTTCACCTCACGTAGAGGCTGGGCCGGTAAACCGAGGGCGTGGGGCTTAGGACCAGGTCTCCGTCGCTCTGGTGCCCATAACTTTTGATCCGTAAGGAGCTATGCGGCGCACAACATACCGTTGGAAAGCTCTCCGAGAGCTCTACGACGGGGGCAGCAAGCCTGCTCGGCTGCACCTAATTTCGGAGCAAAAAATTGAACGTTTTCATCTATTTCTTGACACTTTTCTTCTTTTCTGTTATTTTTCTGTCCAGGATTGTACGTTGTGAGCCGCAAAAAGGAAGACAACCTAATCCATCACATTTCTATTATTGAATCCTATGGCACCTTGGGCAAGACAACTTCGCCTCACGTAGAGGCTGGGCCCATAAATCGAGGGCATGGTGCTTGGGACCAGATCTCCGTCGCTCCAGTGCCCATAACTTTTGATCCATAAGGAGTTACGCGGTGTACAACATACCGTTGGAAAGCTCACCGAGAGCTCTACGATGAGGGCAGCAAGCCTGCTCAGCTGCGCCTATTTTTGGACCCCAAAATCGAAAGTTTTCATCAGTTTTGGGACACTTTTCTTCTTTTGTGCTATTTTTTCGTTCCGGATCGTACGTCGAGAGCCGCGAAAAGGATGACAACCTAATCCATCACATTTCTATTACTAAATCCCATGGCACCTTGGGCAAGACAACTTTGCCTCACGTAGAGGCTGGGCCCGCAAACTGAGGGCGTAGGGATTGGGACCAAATCTCCGTCGCTCTGGTGCCCATAACTTTTGATCCGTAAGGAGTTACACGGTGCACAACATACCGTTGGAAAGCTCTCCAAGAGCTCTACGATGGGGGTGGCAAGCTTGCTCAGCTGTGCCTATTTTTGGAGCCCAAAATTGAACGTTTTCATTAGTTTTGGGACACTTTTCTTCTTTTGTGCTATTTTTTTGTCCCGGATCGTACATCGTGAGCCGCGAAAAGGACAACATCCTAATCCATCACATTTTTATTTCCGAATCCCATGGCACCTTGGGCAAGACAACTTTGCCTCACATAGAGAATGGGCCCGTAAATCGAGGGCGTGGGGCTTAGGACCAGGTCTCCGTCGCTCCGGTGCCCATAACTTTTGATCCATAAGGAGTTACGTTGCGCACAGTATACCATTGGAAAGTACTCCGGGAGCTCTATGATAGGGGCAGCAAGCTTGCTCGGCAGCGTGTCACACCCCAACCCGACCTATGGAGGCTAGACTAGGGAATGACCTAATTCTTTTACGCTATTTGTATGACTTGGTCATTTCTTACGATTAATACTTAACGTTGATTTTGAACTCCAAAAGATTTTCCAGAAATCCGGCAGCATGACGGCTCTATTTAAGACCTTTGGTTTGACCTATTTTCTAAAACATCTGAAAATTTCTAATCCTTGATTCGATTCCCACTATGATTCCTATTTTTTCATCAACCGATCTGCATACTAATTTATCTTGAAAGTCTTATTTGGTTAATAAGCCTAGCTTGATAACTATGTTCCATTTATTTGTCAATTTACTATTATGCAAGTACCTATTATCCTTTAGGGTACGAGTGAGTACCTAAGTGAAATTAGATAGAGTTAACTTAGTGGATTAATTATCTAGTGGTTTAAACGCCTACGATAACTACTATACGAGATAATGAAAGCAAATAACCAAATAAAGAGTTCGTCTGGTTATAGATAGTACAATCCCAAAATTAGACCCAAATTACAACAGGGTCATTTACATCAACAAAATAAATATTCTTCAAAGCAAACACAATGTTCACAAAACAACCATTGTCAAGCAAGACACATAAAGCATGTAATCACTCCAAGGATTCATCAACAAGCACATTCTCCTCCGGGTACCTGTTCCTGATCTTCTTCACCTGTGATGATAAAAGAGGGTGAGTCCTTGTGAACTCAGCGAGGGGGAACGAGAAATACATTTTGAAACTCTTTTCCGGTTAAACTTATGAAAAACCCTTTTTGAAAGCATGACATATAACACAAGTAAGTTTATAACATAATATAATTGTAAATGAACACATTTACCCGTATTTCCTCCCCGAGGTCCTCTAGAAACCAAGCGAGAGTACTTAAACACATAGTGAAAAGGCTACGGTAAGCTTTCGCTCTCAAGATTGATCGATGAGCATTTGATCTCAAGATCATTTCTGATAACAGTTGTTGCGGCCGGCTTTAATCATCCAATTATCACACCAAATGGGTGTACTCCAAATGTACCCCGAAATCCTACGATCCAACTCTCCGAGGAAGTCTAGCCCCCAAGCCAGAGAGGGAATTGGACCATGGTAGACACGGTAGCACCGGCAAGCCCGATGCCGCCCCGCGTGCGTGAAACTCTACCATGCCAAAATGAAAGGTTGCAACCTTGTATGCAATGCACATGTATGCCATTTAACATTTCACATTGGGAGGTCAACAAAGTAGGTTGCCTCCGAGCAAGTATATGATCACATTTTAACATATTGGTATATAAGGCATTGTAAGAACATGTAATCATTTCATATATCAATTTGAAAGCAATTAACTTCTACGAGCAGCCAAGTAATCATGTTCAAATAAGCCATAGAATGTCTTTGAACAACTCACATTAGGAGGACAACAAAGTAGGTTGCCCCCGAGCAAGTATAAGATCACATATTGACAAGTAAACGAACGAGGCATGCTTAACACGAATTTTCACTTTGTAAAACACATAGAGTTATATGAACACGGGAAGCCATGTAACACATGTAAATCAAGTCATATAACTCATTTCGGGGTTCACGTATCAAGTATTAAGATCATATAAGCATGCAACGACGTTTACATGAGACCGGGTGCAAGAAAAGTTTACTTATCAATATGTAATCATCGGGAATCGCATTTAGAGTTATAAAAACAATTCCGGGCAGCCCATTAACATTCCTCAACATCAATTTATAATTCACACAAGAGTGGTCTATGACTTGGGAGTCTACGGGGCCATTACGATTTACAAGGCCGTGCTCGGGGTTGGTTTTGTTTTCTAAGCACCACAAGTAACACTTAAACCGTTTCAAGCATACTTAACATTTATTAGGCAGCCTACTAACTACATAATTGAACGCATTTAGCCATAGGATCATCACTTAACAAGTTTTCATAAGCAATAGGGCCTTAATTCCGTGCTTACACAGGCGGTTAAGCAAACCATTCATCAATTAGTGATCCCAAGTCTTACATCAATCAAATTAAGCAACCTCAACCAGCCACAACAGTCCACACAACATCTAAGTGCCACAATTCCAAGCATTCAATACCACAAGAGAAGTTACAACATGTTTTAAAGCGTATGACTAAACAAAACCTCACAGCAATGTTCTGTTTTCCCACACTAGATTAGACAAGCAAACAATCTCCAATTTCAGTGAACAAAATTTCAAATTAAAGCTTAATGAGTGATTTAAGTCTAGGAACAAACCTCGCATCATTTGGAGTTTGGATTAGGAGTTATGGCCAAAAACGTGAGACTACTCAAAACTGTCCAGTTTTAGACACATTACGAGTTTTGCTATTTTTGAGGGTCTTAGAGTCAGAACTGCCTTTGGTCTATTTCTAACAAAAATGTCCAAAACTGAAAAATATATAAACCTACCAATTTTCATGCATTTTCACCAATATATACTAGGTCCAAAATACTTCGTTCTACAAAGTCAGTAATCTGCCAGAAACCTATTTCATATTTTCAGATTTTCCAGATTTAGACACCTTTCGATATTTTACCATTTTGGAGGCCTTAGATTCAAAATTGTCCTTGGCCTATTTCTACAAAAAATTCTCAAAACTGGCAAAACTAATCACCTACCAATTTTGACACATTTATAACATCATTTACTAGGCCAAATGCACTTCGCTCTACCAAGTCAGAAATCTGCCAGCTACACAATTTTACCCATCTTCAAGTTCTAGCCAAAAATCTAGCCATACATGGTCACATAAGCTCATATACACACGTATACAACAACTACATAGGTAAATATAGTCATATGAAGGCATGCATGTGATTTTTGAAAGCTTTTAAAAGAGTTTAACCCTCACCTCTTTGAAGATTTAGCAAATGAGCGCAAATGAGCACAAATGCTCTTCAAAATGCACAAAGGGAGCTTCTTCCTTGCTTTGGCCGAGAGATGGCTTATCTTCCCTTAATTTCTAACTTAGTTAGCATGTGAGGAAGGTGTGCATGTGTGTGAAACCAAAAGAAATGGAAGAAAACTATCAAGACTTACCTTAGGCAAAAAATGATGAGTTTTGTGAGCTTGTGTGCGTTTTTGAGCTAGTTGCCTTGCTTGTGCATGCTATGGCTGAGCTTGGGAGAGTCTTAGAGAGTTTTTAGGAGTCTTGAATGCTCAAGGGGCTGCCATGGTCGAAAATGAGAGAGAAGGAGAGAGAATGAGATAGTTTGTGAGGAAAGTAGAAGTTTTGGTGTGTGTGTGTGTGTGTGTACCCGGTTTTGGTGAGTTGAGAGAGCATGTGTGAGATGTTTTTGATGTAAAATCTGAATTTTAATTGTATTTGGATGCCTTGGTCGAAAATGAGGGCTAGGGTAGTGCGTGGTGTGTATTTTTTATGCATTCTTGTGCTTTGTGAGGAATATTGAGTGTTTAAAATATGATTGTTTTTGTTTTGTCTATCCTAGGTAGCATGGTGTCTTGTGTTGTCATAGGAATGTTGGGAAATTAGGGAATCTAGGTAGAATAAAATATAGGAATGTTTGTTGATGAGTTTGAATTATGAATAGAATAATAGATAGTGGGAAATGTTGTCACGCCCCAACCCGACCTATAGAGGTTAGACTAGGGAGTGATCTAAACATTCAAGTCATTTCACGTACTTAATCGTTCATGAAGGTTTAACACTTAACGTTCAGCCTAACTCCACAAATTCTCTAGAAAATCGGCAGTATAACGGCTGTAATTGGGCTCTTTAGTTTGACCTAATTCTCTAAACGCCTCGAAACTTTCAATCTCAAATTCATTTCCAACTAAGATTACTATTTATCACCAATCGGGGTACCTACTAGTTATCTCGAAGCCTCGTTTGACTAATAACCTAGCATGATACTATGTCTTGTTTATTTGTCAATCTAGTTACATAGATACCTGTTGATCTTAGCTTAACAATGAGTACCTGCTTAAGATTTGATAAATTCATTTTACTTAACTCTTATCTAGTACTTCATAAGTCTGTGATAGATATTAAACCAAAGTACGATAGCAGAATGACCAGAAGAGTGTGTACCTAGATATGATCAGTACAAGCCAAAATTAGACCCCAAATTACAATAGGGGTCATTTACAATACAACAACAAGCAACATAAGAAATAGTCTTCAAGCAACATATCGTTCACAAAATGGCCATAGTCAAGTAAGGCACGTAGGGCAAGCAATCATTCCAAGGAGTCATCAATAGGCACGTTGTCCTCGGGTACCTGTTCCTGGTCTTCTTCACCTAAGATGATAAAAGAGGGTGAGTCCTTATGAACTCAGCAAGGGGGAACGAGAAATACGCTTTGAAACTCTTTTTCCGGTTAACTTATGAAAAATCCCTTTTTGAAAACATGTCACGTATTACAAGTAATAAGGTACGCAAGTATAAGAATCAAATTGAGTAACAGTTACAATTACCAATCATTTCAAGGATACGGTGAGCATTTGCTCTCAATATCGATTTCGATACGATTGTTGCGGCCAACTTCAATAATCCACTTTTCGCTCCCATTTGGGTGTACTCCGGATGTATCCCGAAAATCTACGACCCAACTCTCTGAGGGTGGAATGCCAAGCGAGAAAGGGAATTGGACCATGGTAGTCACGGTAGCACCGGCAAGCCCGATGCCGCCCGGCGTGCGTGAAACACTACCATTCCACAATGAAAGGTTGCAACTTTGTATGCAATGCACATTTATAACATTTAACATATCACATTAGGAGGACAACAAAGTAGGTTGGCTCCGAGCAGTTATAAGATCGCACGTTGACAAGTAAACACACGAGACATGTTTGACATGTAATTTCACTTGTAAAATGCATGGAGTTATATGAGCATTAAACAGACAGCCATGAAACACATGTGAATCAAGTCATATAACTCATCTCGAGGTTCACGCAATCAAATAATAAGGTTATACAACATGCAACGACATCTACGTGGGACCGGGTGCAAGAAAGGTCTACTTATCAACATGTAATTGTCGGAATCACATTTAGGGCTATAAAGACAACTACGGGCAGCCCACTAATCACACAATTAGACACGATAACCATAGGATCAATACTTAGCGAGTTTTTCATAGTCACTAGGGTTTCAATTCATGCTTATACGTACGATTAAGCCACGAGTTGACAAGTAATTAAACCAAAGCCATGCATCAATTAATTAAACATCCTCAAGCATTCAAAACAGTCCACACAACATCCAAGTGCCACAATCCCAAGCATTTAATACAATAAGAGAAGTTACAATAATTTTCAAAGCATATCACTAGATGAAAACCTCAATGCAATGGTCTGTTTTCCCACAATCATTTAGACAAGCAAACAATCTCCAATTCCAGTGAACAAAATTTCAAATTAAAGCTTAAGGAGTGAACTAAATCCAGAAACAAACCTTCCATCATTTGGAGTTCGGATTCAAGAGTTATAGCCAAAACTGTGAGACTACGCAAAACTATCCAGATTTGTACACATTTTAATACTTGTCGTTTTTGAGGACTTTAGAGTCATATTTAGCTTTAGTCTATTTCTTACAAACATGTCCAGAACTGAAAAATATAGTAACCTGCCAAATTTCATGAATTTTAGATATCAATTGCTAAGTCAAAACTGGTTCGTTCTACAAGGACAGTGAACTGCCAAAAACTTGCTTCATTTTCCCAGATTTTCCAGATTTGGACACCTTTCGATGTTTTGCCATTTTGGAGACCTTAGAGTCCAAATTGTCCTTGGCCTATTTCTACAAAAAATTCTCAGAACTGGCAAATATAGTCACCTACCAATTTTCACGCATTTTCAACATCATTAACTGGTCAAATTCACTTCGCTCCAACGAGTCAGAAAACTGTCATTTACGCAATTTCACCTATCTTCAAATTCTAGCCAAATATTTTGCCATGCATGGTTACAAAAGCTCATGTGCACACACATACCACAAGTACAGAGGTAGAAATAGACATATGAAGGCATGCATGTGGATTTCGAAAGCTTTTAAAAAGGATTAACCCTCACCTTAGCAACATTATCAACAAAGGATGCTCAAAACTCTTGGAGGTGCACAAATGGTGTTCTCTCCTTGTTTGGCCGAGGAATATTGCTTGATTTCCTAATTCCTAGCTAAGTTACCAAGTCCTTAGTATGTGCATGTGGTTAGAACAAAAAGGAAATGAAATAGAAGCTATCAACATACCTAAGGGCCGAATGAGTGTTCTATGAGCTTGCATGCATGGTTCTTTGCTTCTAGCTTGCTTGGTCGAGTTCCTTAGTGGCTTGAATGTCTTGAAGAACCTTAGGGTGATGAGCTCAAGCTATGGAGACTAAAATTGCAGCCAAGGTCGAGAGAGAGAGAGGAAATGAGAGAGTGAGAGAATGAGAGAAAGAAATGAAAAGCTTTGAAGAGTTTTGATGCTTTTGTGGGCATGTGTCGGCCTTGAACTTCTAAATTTCAGAATTTGTGTCTTCAAGAGCATAATTTGAATCATCTTAGCATGGGTAACTGAGTGGGCCGAGATTGTGGTGCATTGGGTAGGGTTTTAAGTCATTTTTTTATGCTTTGTGTCATAGGTTGTCTAGGTATGATTTTAAATTATGCAATGCTAGTTCAAATGCAAGAAGTGGTCGGCCAAGCTAGTGTTCCAATCTGAATTTTTGTCATGTTTTGAGCATTGTTTAATTGAGTGTGCTTGGAACATGCAAAAAGAATGAAGAATAAAGAATACGAATGTTTAGCTTTTTGTGAGATTTTGTCTTCTAGTACATTGACTTAGCATTTTAATATTAGTTAGTGGAATTTGTAGGATTAATTAATGATCTAGTGCTTCGTGTAAGATGCTTTATTGATTAGCGTGTGGGCACGCTTACCTAGGTCTAGGGCACGCACTACAAGGTAAAGCACGAACTACGAGACGAATGCACGTTTTCTAAGTAAATGCACGCAACCCTAAATGAATGCACGTAATTCAATGCAAGGCACACAAAACGAAACACGACTCTTAAACCTAGGTCAAGGCACGCAAATCTAGGTTAGGTCTGTCACGCCCCAACCCGACCTATGAAGGTTAGACTAGGGTGTGATCTAAATATTCAAGTCATATCACGTACTTAATCGTTCAAGAGGGTTTAACACTTAACATTTTAGCCTAAACTCCACAAATTCTCCGGAAAACCGGCCGCATAACAGCTGTAGTTAGGACCTTTTTGTTTGGCCTAATTTCTAAACGCCTCAATTATTCCAATCACTAATCCAATTCCATTAAGGACTCCTATTTTGTCTTATCAACCGATATGTCTAGTAGTCTATCTTGAAGGTCTCGTTTGGTTAATAAGCCTAGCATGATAACTATGTCCCGTTTATTTATCAATTTTCTATCATGCAAGTACCTATTATTCTTTAGTTTACAAATAAGCACCTAAGTGGAATTAGATCGAATTGACTTAGTTGATTTTTCACCTAGTGGTTTAATTTCCTACGATAGCTACTATTCAAGATAATGAAAGCAAATAACCAAATAAGAAGTTCGTCCAGTTATAGATAGTGCAATCCCAAAATTAGACCCAAATTACAACGGGGTCATTTACATCAATAAAATGAATAGTTTCCAATCAAACACAACATCCATATAGCAACCACTTTCAGGCAAAGCACAAAAGCATGTAGTCACTCCAAGGAATCTTCAACAAGCACATTCACTTCGGTATCTATTCCAAATCTGCTGTACCTGTGACAAAAAAGAGGGTGAGTCCTTATGAACTCAGCGAGGGGGAACGAGAGATAACGTTTTGAAATCTTTTTCCTGTTAAACTTATGAAAACTCCTTTGAAAACATGTCAAACAGAATAAGTAAGCTCATAATATAGCATATATATATATATATATATATATATATATATATATATATATATATATATATATATATGTGTGAACACATTTACCCGTCTTTCCTCCCCAAGGTCCTCTAGGAACCAAGCGAGAGTACTTAAACACATAGTAAAAAGGATACGGTTTGATACGTACAGGACTCTAGAGGTAGCTCATACGGGCTCAAGAGGTAGCTTCCACCACATTTAGGTGTAGCACTTTCCCCCGCATAACACTTACTTCCTGCCATTCAAGTTCATTTTCAGTAACAGTTGTTGCGGCCAGCTTCAATCATCCACTTTTCACGCCAAATGGGTGTACTCCGGATGTACCTGAAATCCTACGACCCAACTCTCTGAGGAAGTCTAGCCCCCAAGCGAGAAAGGGAATTGGACAATGGTAGTCACGGTTGCACCGGCAAGCCCGATGCCGCCTAGTGTGCATGAACGCTACCATGCCAGAATGAAAGGTTGCAACCTTATATGCAATGCACATTTATGACATTTAATATATCACATTAGGTGGACAACAAAGTAGGTTGCCTCCAAACAGTCATAAGATTGCACATTGACAAGTAAACAAGCGAGGCACGATAAGACAAGTAATTTCACTTGAAAGGCATATGGAGTTATACGAACATTAAACGGGCAGCCATGTAACGCACGTAAATCAAGTCATATAACTCAATTCAAAGTCCACGTAATCAAATGATAAGATTATTCAACATGCAACAACATCTACGTGGGTTTGGATGCAAGAAAGGCCTATTTGTCAACATGCAACGATCAAAATCACATTGGGGCTATAAGGGCAACTACGGGCAGCCTACTAAACATATAATTACACCCAAAATCCAAAGGATCAACACTTAGCATGTTTACCTAGTCACTAGGGTTTCTATTTCGTGCTTACCCGTGCAATTAAGCCCCAAGTCAACTCAAAATCAATCTCAAGCCATGCATCAATTAATTCAAACTTCCCCAAGTACTCAAAACAGTCCACACAACATCCCAATGCCACAATCCCAAGCAATTAATACCACAAGAAAAGTTACAACTATTTTTCCAAGCATATAACTAAGTGAAACCCTCACTGCAATAGGCTGTTTTCTCACAATAATTAAGACAAGTAAACAATCTCCAATTCTAGAGAATAAGATTTCAAATTAAATCTTAAGAAATGAACTAAAATCAGAAACAAACCTTGCATCGTTTGGAGTTCGGGTCCAATAGTTATGGCCAAAACAGTGGGATTGCACAAAACTGTCCAGATTTGTACACATTTCAATACTTGTCGTTTTTGAGGTCCTTAGGGTCAGATTTAGCCTTAGTCCATTTCTGACAAAAATGTCCAGAACTGAAAAACCTAGCATAAAACCAAATTTCATGCATTTTTGACATCATTTACTAAGTCAAAACTGGTTCGTTCTACAAGGTCAGTGCATCTGCCAAAACCTGCTTCATTTTTTCCAGACTTCCAGATTTGGACATATTTTAATGATTTGCCATTTTGAGGACCTTAGAGTCAAAATTAGCTTTGGCCTATTTCTACGAAAAATGTTCATTAACTGGCAAAACTATTTACCTACCAATTGTCATGCATTTTTAACATCATTTGCCTAGCCAAACTCACCTCGAAACAACAAGACAGAGAGCTGTCACCAAACTCGATTTCATCTATCATCATCTTCAAGCCAAAATCTTGTCATGCATGGTTGTAAAAGTTTATGAACACACATATAACTCAAGTACAGAAGCAAGGACATACATTTAAGAGCATGCATGTGGATTTTTGAAAGATTTTCAAAAGGTTTTAGCCCTCACCTTAGCAAAACAACAAGAAGATGCACAAGACTTTGATGAAGCACAAGATTTGTTCTTTTCCTTGCTTAGCCAAGACTCCACCAGTTTTTTTCTCAATTTTCCTAGCTTAGTGACAAAGTTCTTAGTAGGTGCATGAGGTTAGAACAAGAAGAAAAAAAATGGAAGCTAGGAAACTCACCTAAACCGAAATGGAAGTTCAAAGAGCTTGCATGTGTGTTTCTTGCATCCTAGCTTGTTTAATCGAGTTCCTTAGCTTCTAGCTTGCCTTGATGAACCATGGAATGATGAAGATGAGCTATGGAGTGTATGAACTCAGCCAAAACCGAGATTGAGAGAGAGAATGAGAGGGAGAGAGAGAAATGTGAGGAGAGTGAGAGAAATGTGAGGAGAGTGAGAGAAACGAGAGAAAATAGAAGCTTTTGCAATTGTTGATGCAAATGTTGGCCTTGGGCATGCAAAAATCAGATTTGTGTCTCCAAGAAGCACAATTTGAATCATCCTAGCATGGGCATATGCATGTGTCGAGATTTTGGGTGCATTGGGTAGGGTTTTGGGTTAATTTTTATGCATTTGTGTCATAGAATTGTCATAGGAATGTTGGGAATTTAGAGAATCTAGGTAGAATATAATATAGGAATGTTTGTTGATGAGTTGAATTATGAATAGAATAATAGATAGTGGGAAATGTAGGAATAGTTTAGTATTATTTTATTGTTAGTGGAGTTTGTAGAGAATTTGAATTAGGAATAAAATATTGGTTAGTGGATTGTGTAGGATTCTTTCTTGATTAGCGTGTAGGCACACAGTTCGAGGTTTAGGATACGCACTACGAGGCACGCACCAAAATCAATACGGGGCACAAATCACGAGGTGGACACGAACTATGAGACGAATGCACGTTTTCCAAGTAAATGCACGCAATCCTAAACGAATGCACGTAATTCAATGCAAGGCACACAAAACGAAACACAATTCTTAAATCTAGGTCAAGGCACGAATGACGAAGCATGCACGAGAACCAAGATAGGGTACGTAAATTGGGGTAACACACGTTATTCAGGGTCAGGCCTCACAAGGGCACACAAAATGAGGTATCGCATGCAAATCGAGGTCGGGCCTCACAAACATAGGAATAGTTTAGTGTTATTTTATTGTTAGTGGAGTTTGTAGAGAACTTGAATTAAGAATATAATATTAGTTAGTGGATTGTGTAGGATTATTTTATAGTCTAGTGCTTTGTGTAGGATTCTTTATTGGTTAGCGTGCGGACACGCTTTCCTAGGTCTAGAGCACGCACTACGAGACACGCACAGAAATCAATACGGGACACGAATCACGAGGTAGACACGAACTACGAGGTAAGACATGTACTTCAAGATAAATGCACGGATTCCAATGCAAATGCACGCAACCCTAGGTGAACGCACGTAAACCAATACAAGGCACGCAATGCAATGCAATGCACGTAAATAGAGGTACGACTCTTAAACCTAAGTTAGGGCACGCAGTTCAAGGTTAGTGCACACAAATTGAGGTATCGCTCGTAAATCGAAGTCAGGGCACGTAAGTCAAGGATTAAGGCATACAATTCTAGGTCAAGGCACATATGACGAGCCATGCACGAAAACCAAGACAGGGCATGTAATCCAAGGTCGGTCATACAGTTCTGGGTCTAAGGCACGCAAAGTGAGGTAAGACACGTTATTAGGGGTCGGGCCTCACACAACGCCTATTTTCGGAGCCCAAAATCAAATGTTTTCATCAGTTTCGGGACAGTTTTCTTCTTTTGTGCTATTTTTCCGTCCCGAATCGTACGTCGTGAGCCGCGAAAAGGAAAAGAACCTAATCCATCACATTTCTATTACCGAATCCCACGGCACTTTGGGCAATACAATTTCGCCTCAAGTAGAGGTTGGGCCCACAAACCGAGGGCGGGGGGCTTGGAACCAGGTCTCTGTCGCTCCGGTGCCTATAACTTTTGATCTGTAGGGAGTTACGCGGTGCACAACATACCGTTGGAAAGCTCTCCGAAAGCTCTACAACGGGGGGCAGCAGGCCTGCTCGACAAAATCGAACGTTTTCATCAGTTTCTGGACACTTTTCTTCTTTTGCGCTGTTTTTCCGTCCCGGATTGTACGTCGTGAGCCGCAAAAAGGAAGACAACATAATCCATCACATTTCTAGTACCGAATCCCACTACACCTTGGATAAAATAACTTCGCCTCACGTAGAGGGTGGGCCCGCAAACCGAGGGCGTGGGGCTTGGGACCAGGTCTCCGTCGCTCCGGTGCCCATAACTTTTGATCTCTAAGGAGTTACGCGGCGCACAACATACCGTTGGAAAGCTTTTCAAAAGCTCTACGATGGGGGAAGCAAGCTTGCTCGGCTGCGCCTATTTTTGCAGCCCAAAATTGAACGTTTTTATCACTTTTGGGACACTTTTCTTCTTTTGCGCTATTTTTTCGTTCCGGATCTTACGTCGTGAGCCGCGAAAAGGACGACAACCTAATCTATCACATTTCTAATACTGAATTCCACGACACCTTGAGCAAGACAACTTCGCCTCACGTAAAGGATAGGCCCTCAAACCTAGGGCGTGGGGCTTGAGACCAAGTCTCCGTCGCTAAGGGGCCCATAACTTTTGATCCGTAAGGAGTTACGCGGCGCACAATATACCGTTGGAAAGCACTTCGAGAGCTCTACGACGGGGGCAGTAAGCCTGCCCAGCTGCGCCTATTTTCGTAGCCCAAAATCTAACATTTTCATCAGTTTCGGGACACTTTTCTTATTTTGTGCTGTTTTTTCGTCCCGGATCATGCGTCGTGAGCCGCGAAAAGGATGACAACCTAATCCATCACGTTTCTATTACCGAATCCCATGGCACCTTGGGCAAGACAACTTCGCCTAACGTAGAGGCTGGGCCCGCAAACCGAGGGCGTGGGGCTTAGGTCCATGTCTCTGTCGCTCTGGTGCCCTTAACTTTTGATCCGCAAGGAGTTATGCGGTGCACAGCATACCGTTGGAAAGCTCTCCGAAAGCTCTACGACGGGGGAAACAACCCTGCTCAACTACCCCTATTTTTGGAGCCCAAAATCGAACGTTTTCATCAGTTTCGGGACACTTTTCTTCTTTTGCGTTATTTTTTTGTCCAGGATCGTACGTCGGGAGCCGCAAAAAGGGCGACAACATAATCCATCACATTTCTCTTACTGAATCCCACGGTACCTTGGGTAAGACAACTTCGCCTCACGTAGAGGCTGGGCCTGCAAACCGAGGGCGCGGGGCTTGGGACCAGGTGTCCGTTGCTCCGGTACCCATAACTTTTGATCTGTAAGGAGTTACGCGGCGCACAACATACCGTGGGAAAGCTCTCCAAGAGCTCTACGATGGGGGCAGGAAGCATCCTCTGCTGCGCCAATTTTCGGAGCCCAAAATCGAATGTTTTCATCAGTTTCGGGAGACTTTTCTTATTTGTGCTGTTTTTCCGTCCCGGATTGTACGTCGTGAGCCGCAAAAAGGAAGACAACCTAATCCATCATATTTCTATTACCGAATCCCACGGCACCTTGGGCAAGACAACTTTGCCTCACGTAAAGGCTGGGCTCGCAAACCGAGGGCGTGGGGCTTGGGACTATGTCTCCGTCGCTCCGGTGCCCATAACTTTTGATCCGCAGGTAGTTACGCGGAGCCCAACATACCGTTGAAAAGCTCTCTGAAAGCTCTACGACCGGGCCAACAAGCTTGCTCGACTGCGCCTATTTTCAGAGCCCAAAATCGAATATTTTCAACACTTTCAGGACACTTTTCTTCTTTCATGCTGTTTTTTCATCCTGGATCGAACGTCGTGAGCCGCGAAAAGGACGACAACATAATCTATCACATTTCTATTACCGAATCCCACGGCACCTTGGGTAAGACAATTTCGCCTCACGTAGAGGCTGGACCCGCAAACCGAGGGCGTGGGGCTCAAGACCAGGTCTCCGTCGCTCCGGTGCTAATAACTTTTGATCCGTAAGGAGTTACGCGGTGCACAACATACCGTTGAAAAGCACTTCGAGAGCTCTACGACGGGGGCAACAAGCCTGCCCGACAGTGCATATTTTCGTAGCCCAAAATCTAACGTTTTCATCAGTTTTGGGATACTTTTTTTCTTTTGTGCTGTTTTTCTGTCCCGGATCGTACGTCGTTAGCCGCGAAAAGGACGACAACCTAATCCATCACATTTCAATTACCGAATCCCACGGCACCTTAGGCAAACAACTTCGCCTCATGTAGAGGTTGGGTCCGCAAACTGAGGCCATGGGGCTTGGGATTAGGTCTCCGTCGCTTCGGAGCCCATAATTTTTGATTCGTAAGGGATTACACAGTGCACAGCATACTGTTGGAAAGTTCTCCAACAGTTCTACGACAGGGGTGGCAAGTCTACTCGGGTGCCTGTTTTTGGAGCCCAAAATCGAACGTTTTCATCAATTTTGGGACACTTTTCTTCTTTAGCTTTGTTTTTCCGTCCTGGATCGTACGTCGCGAGCTGCGAAAAGGACGATAACCTAATCCATCATATTTTTATTACCGAATCCCAAGGCACCTTGGGCAAGACAACTTCATCTCACGTAGAGGCTGGGCCCGCAAATCGATGGCGTGGGGCTTGGGACCAGGTCTCCGTCGTTCCGGTGCCCATAACTTTTGATTCGTAAGGAGTTACGCGGCGCACAACATACCGTTGGAAAGCTTTCCGAGAGCTCTACGATGGGGGTAGTAAGCCTACTGGGCTGCGCCTATTTTCGGAGCCCAAAATCGAACGTTTTCATTAGTTTCGGGATACTTTTCTTCTTTTGTGCTGTTTTTTGGTCCCGAATTGTATGTCGTGAGCCGCGAAAAGGAAGACAACCTAATCCATCATATTTTTATTACCGAATCCTACGAAACCTTGGGCAAGACAACTTTGCCTCATGTACTGGCTGGGCCCGCAAACCGAGGGCGTATGGCCTAGGACCATGTCTTTGTCGCTCTGGTGCCCATAACTTTTGATTTGTAGGGAGTTACGCGGTGCACAGCATACCGTTGGAAAAGTTCTCCGAAAGTTCTACGATGGGGCAAACAAGCCTGCTCGATTACGCCTATTTTCGGAGCCCAAAATCGAACGTTTTCATCAGTTTCGAGACACTTTTCTTCTTTTGCGCTATTTTTTCATCCAGGATCGTACGTCGTGAGTCGCGAAAAGGTTGACGACATAATCCATCACATTTCTATTAGCGAATCCCATGGCACCTTGGGTAAGACAACTTCATCTCACGTAGAGGCTGGGCCCGCAAACCGAGGGTGTGGGGCTTAGGACCAGGTCTCCGTCACTCCGGTGCCCATAACTTTTGATCCGTAAGAAGTTACGCGGTGCACAACATACCGTTGGAAATCTCTCTAAGAGCCCTACGACGGGGGCAGCAAGCCTGCCCAGCTGTGCCTATTTTCGTAGCCTAAAATTGAATGTTTTCATCAGTTTTTAGACACATTTATTCTTTTACGCTGTTTTTCTTTCCCGGATCGTATGTCGTGAGCCCGGAAAAGGACGACAACCTAATCCATCACATTTCTATTACCGAATCCCATAGCACCTTGGGCAAGACAACTTCACCTCACGTAGAGGCTGGGCCCGCAAACCGAGGGCGTGGGGCTTGAGACCAAGTCTACATCGCTCCGGTGCCCATAACTTTTGATCCGTAAGGAGTTACGTGGTGCACAACATACTGTTGGAAGGCACTTCGAGAGCTCTACGACTGGGGCAGCAAGCCTGCCTGACTGTGCCTATTTTCGTAGCCTAAAATCGAACATTTTCATCAGTTTCGGGACACTTTTCTTCTTTTGCTCTGTTTTTCTATCCCGGATCGTACGTCGTGAGCCGCGAAAAGGATGACAACCTAATCCATCACATTTCTATTACCAAATCCCACGGCACCTTAGGCAAGAAAACTTCGCCTAACGTAGAGGCTGGGCCCGCAAACCGAGGCCATGGGGCTTGGGACCAGGTCTCTGTCGCTCCGGTGCGCATAACTTTTGATTCGTAAGGAGTTACGTGGCGCACACCATACCGTTCGAAAGCTCTGTGAAAGTTCTACGACGGGGGCAGGAAGCTTGCATAGCAGCATCTATTTTCGTAGCCCAAAATCGAGCGTTTTCATAAGTTTCGGGACACTTTTCTTCTTTTGTGCTGTTTCTTTGTCCCAGATCGTAAGTCGTGAGCCGCGAAAAGGAAGATAACCTATCCATCACATTTCTATTACTGAATCCAACGCCACCTTGGGAAAGAAAACTTCACCTCACGTAGAGGCTGGGTCCGCAAACCGAGAGCGTGGGGCTTAGGACAAGGTCTCCGTTGCTCTAGTGCCCATAACTTTTTATCCGTAAGGAGTTACGCAGCGCACAGCATACCGTTGGAAAGCTCTCCGAAAGCTCTAAGACAGGGGCAACAATCCTATTCGACTGTACCTTTTTTCGGAGCCCAAAATCGAACGTTTTCATCAATTTCGGTACACTTTTCTTCTTTTGCGCTGTTTTTCGTTCCAGGATCGTACGTCGTGAGCCGCGAAAAGGATGACAACATAATCCATCAAATTTCTATTACCGAATCCCATGGCACCTTGTGTAAGACCACTTCGCCTCACGTAGAGGTTGGGCCCGCAAACCAAGGGCGTGGGGCTTGGGACCAGGTCTCTATCGCTCCGGTTCACATAACTTTTGATTCGTAAGGAGTTACGTGGCACACACCATACTGTTGGAAAGCTCTGCGAAAGCTCTACGACGGGGGCAGCAAGATTGCATAGCAGCATCTGTTTTCGTAGCCCAAAATCGAGCGTTTTCATCAGTTTCAGGATACTTTTTTTCTTTTGTGATGTTTCTTTGTCCCGGATCATATGTCGTGAGCCGCGAAAAGGATGACAACCTAATCCATCACATTTCTATTACCAAATCCCACGGCACCTTAGGCAAGACAACTTCGCCTAACGTAGAGGCTGGGCCCGCAAACCGAGGCCATGGGGCTTGGGACCAGGTCTCTATCGCTCCGGTGCGCATAACTTTTTATTTGTAAGGAGTTACGTGGCGCACACCATACCGTTGGAAAGCTCTACGAAAGCTCTACGACGGGGGCAGCAAGCTTGCATAGCAGCATCTGTTTTCGTAGCCCAAAATCGAGCGTTTTCATCAGTGTCGGGACACTTTTCTTCTTTTGTGCTGTTTCTTCGTCCCGGATCGTATGTCATGAGCCGCGAAAAGGAAGACAACCTATCCATCACATTTCTATTACCAAATCCAACGGCACCTTGGGAAAGACAACTTCACCTCACGTAGAGGCTAGGCCCGCAAACCGAGAGCGTGGGGCTTAGGACAAGGTCTCCGTTGCTCTAGTGCCCATAACTTTTTATCCGTAAGGAGTTACGCAGCGCACAGCATACCGTTGGAAAGCTCTAAGACAGGGGCAACAATCCTACTCGACTGAACCTTTTTTCGTAGCCCAAAATCGAACGTTTTCATCAATTTCGGTACACTTTTCTTCTTTTGCGCTGTTTTTCCTTCCAAGATCGTACGTAGTGAGCCGCGAAAAAGATGACAACATAATCCATCAAATTTCTATTACCGAATCCCACGGCACCTTGTGTAAGACCACTTTGCCTCACGTAAAGGTTGGGCCCGCAAACCAAGGGCGTGGGGCTTGGGACTAGGTCTCCGTCGCTCCTGTGCCAATAACTTTTGATCCGTAAGGAGTTACGCGGCGCACAACATACCGTTGGAAAGCTCTCCAAGAGCTCTACGACGGTGGCAGCAAGCCTGCTCACCTGCACCTATTTTCAGAGCCCAAAATTGAACGTTTACATCAATTTCGGGACATTTTTCTTCTTTTGCCGTGTTTTTCTATCTCGGATCGTACGTCAATAGCCGTGAAAAGGACGACAACCTAATCCATCACATTGCTATTACCAAATCCCACGGCACCTTGGGCAAGACAACTTCGCCTCACGTAGTGGCTAGGCTCGCAAACCGAGGGCGTGGAGCTTTGGACCAGGTCTCTGTCGCTCCAGTGCTAATAACTTTTGATCTATAAGGAGTTACGCGGGGCACAGCATGCCGTTGGAAAGCTCTCTGAGAGCTCTACGACGGGGGCAGCAAGCCTGCTCAGCTACGCCTATTTTTGGAGCCCAAAATTGAATATTTTCATCAATTTTGGGACACTTTTCTTCTTTTGCGCTGTTTTTCTGTCCAAGATCATACGTTGTGAGCTGCGAAAAGGACAACAACCTAATCTATCACATTTCTATTACCGAATCCCAAGGCACCTTAGGCAAGGCAACTTTACCTCATGTAGAGGCTAGGCCTACACACCGAGGACGTAGGGCTTGGGACCAAGTCTCCGTCACTCCGGTGCCCGTAGCTTTTGATCCGTAAGGATTTACGCGACGTACAACATACCGTTGGAAAACTCTTCGAGTGCTCTACGATGGGGGCAGCAAGCCTGTCGGGCTGCACCTATTTTCGGAGCCCAAAATTGAATATTTTCATCAGTTTCGGGACACTTTTCTTCTTTTGCGCTGTTTTTTCGTCCCAGATCGTACGTTGTGAGCTGCGAAAAGGACGACAACCTAATCCATCATATTTCTATTACCGAATCCCATTGCACCTTGGGCAAGACAACATCGCCTCACGTAGAGGCTAGGCCCGCAAACTGAGGACGTGGGGCTTGGGACCACGTCTCCGTCGCTCCGGAGCCCATAACTTTTGATCTGTAAGGCGTTACGCGGTGCATAACATACCGTTGGAAAGCTCTCCGAGAGCTCTATGATGGGGACGACAAGCATGCTTGGCTGCGCCTGTTTTCAGATCCCAAAATCGATTGTTTTTATCAGTTTTGGGACACTTTTCTTTTTATGTGCTGTTTCTCCGTCCTGGATCGTACGTCGTGAGCCGCAAAAAGTATGACAAGCTAATCCATCACATTTTTATTACCGAATCTCACAGCACCTTGGGCAAGACAACTTCACCTCATGTAGAGGCTGGGCCAGCAAACCGAGGGCGTGGGGCTTGGGACTAGGTCTCTGTCGCTCCGGTGCCCATACCTTCTGATCCCTAAGGAGTCACGCGGCGCACAGCATACCGTTGGAAAGCTCTCCGAGAGCTCTACGACAGGGGCAGCAAGCCTGCTCGGTTGCGCCTATTTTCGGAGCCAGAAACCAAACGTTTTCATCAATTTCGGGATACTTTTCTTCTTTTGTGCTATTTTTCTGTCCTAGATCGTACGTCGTAAGCCGCGAAAAGGAAGACAACCTAATCCATCACATTTCTATTACCGAAGCCCACAACACCTTGGGCAAGGCAACTTCGCCTCACGTAGAGGTTGGGCCCGTAAACCGAGGGCGTGGGGCTTGGGACCAGGTCTCCGTTGCTCCGGTGCCCATAACTTTTGATCCGTAAGGAGTTACGCGGTGCACAGCATACCATTGGAAAGCTCTCCAAGATCTCTACGACGGGGGCAGCAAGCCTGCTCGGCTGCGCCTATTTTCGAAGCCCAAAATCGAACGTTTTCATTAGTTTCGGGACACTTTTCTTCTTTTGCCTTGTTTTTTCATCCCGGATCGTACATCGTGAGCCACGAAAAGGACGACAACCTAATCCATCACATATCTATTACCGAATTCCACGGCACCTTGGGCAAGACAACTTCACCTCAGGTAGAGGCTGGGCCGGAAAACTGAGGGCGTGAGGCTTGAGACCAAGTCTCCGTTGCTCCCGTGCCCATAACTTTTGATCCGTAAGGAGTTACACGGCGCACAACATACCGTTGGAAAGCTCTTCGAAAGCTCTACGACCGGGGAAGCAAGCCTGCTCGATTGTTCCTATTTTCTAAGGACAAAATTGAACGTTTTCATCACTTTCGGGACACTTTTCTTATTTTACGCTATTTTTTCATCGCGGATCGTACGTCGTGAGCCGCGAAAAGGATGACAACCTAATCCATCACTTTTCTATTACCGAATCCCAAGGAAACTTGGGCAAGACAACTTTGCCTAACGTAGAGGTTGGGCTCGCAAACCGAGGGCGTGGGGCTTGGGACCAAGTCTCCGTCGCTCCGGTGGCCATAACTTTTGATCCGTAAAGAGTTACGTGCCGCACAGCATACCGTTGGAAAGAAATTCGAGAGCTCTAGGATGGGGGTAGCAAGCCTGCCCGGCTGCACCTATTTTCAGAGCCCAAAATTGAACATGTTCATTAGTTTCGGGACACTTTTCTTCTTTTGCGCTGTTTTTCCATCCCGGATCGTATGTCGTGAGCCGCAAAAAGGACGACAACCTAATCCATCACATTTCTATTACCGAATCCCACGGCACCTTGGGCAAGACAACTTCGCCTCACGTAGAGGCTGGGCCGGCAAACCGAGGGCTTGAGGCTTGGGACCAGGTCTCTGTTGCTCCGGTGCCTATAACTTTTGATCCGTAAGGAGTTAAGTGGCGCACAGCATACCGTTGGAAAGCTCTTCGAAAGCTCTACGATGGGGGAAACAAGCCTGCTCGATTGTGCCTATTTTATGAGGACAAAATTGAATGTTTTCATCACTTTCGGTACACTTTTCTTATTTTACGCTGTTTTTTCATCCCGGATCGTATGTGGTGAGCAGCGAAAAGGACGACAACCTAATCGTTCACATTTCTATTACCGAATCCCAAGGCACCTTAGGCAAGACAACTTTTCCTCACATAGAGGCTGGGCCCGCAAACCAAGGGCGTGGGGCTTGGGACGAAGTCTCCGTTGCTCCGGTGCCCATAACTTTTGATCCGTAAAGAGTTACGCGTTGCACAGCATACCGTTGGAAAGCAATTTGAGAGCTCTACGGCGGGGGTAGCAAGCCTGCCTGGCTGCACCTATTTTCAGAGCCCAAAATTGAACATGTTCATTAGTTTTGGGACACTTTTCTTCTTTTGCGCTGTTTTTCCATCCCGGATCGTACGTCGTGAGCCGCGAAAAGGACGACAACCTAATCCATCACATTTCTATTACCGAATCCCATGGCACCTTGGGTAAGACAACTTCGCCTCACGTAGAGGCTGGGCCCGCAAACCGAGGGCGTGGGGCTTGGGACTAGGTCTCCGTCGCTACAAAGCCCATAACTTTTGATCCGTAAGGAATTACTCGATGCACAACATACCGTTGGAAAGCACCCCTTGAGCTCTACAATGGGGGTTTTAATCTTGCTTGGCTGCACCTGTATTTGGAGCACAAAATCGAACGTTTTCATCAATTTTGGGATACTTTTCTTCTTTTGTGGTGTTTTTCCGCCTCGGATCGTACGTCGTGAGCCGCAAAAAGGACGACAACCTAATCCATTACATTTATATTACCGAATCCCATGGCACCTTTGTCACTCCCCAACCCGACCTATAGAGGTTAGACTAGGGTGTAATCTAAACATTTATATCATTTCACGTACTTAATCGTTCATTAAGGTTTAACGCTTAACGTTAGCCTAGAACTCTAAAAGATTTTTGAAAAACTTGGAAACATAACGGCTATAATTGGCTCCTTAGTTGATCTAATTGTCTAAACGCCTCAAAACTTTCAATCTCAAATTCGACTCCAACTAAGATTACTATTTATCACCAATCGATATGCCTACTATTAATCTCACAGTCTCATTTGATTAACAAACCTAGCATGATAACCATGTCCCGTTCATTTGTTAACATCTGTTACACAAGTGCTTGTTATCCCTTAGCCTACAAATGAGTACCTGTTCAAGATTGGATAGATTCATTTTACTACTCTTTGCCTAATACTTCATAAGCCTGTAGTAGTTACTAATCAAAGTAGCAAAATGATCAATAGGGTGTATGTCTAGTTATAATCAGTACAAATCAAAATTAGTCCCCAAATTACAATGGGGGTCATTTACAATAACGACAACAAGCAACATAAGAAATAGTCTTCAAAACAACATATCGTTCACAAAACAGCCACAATCACGTAAGGCATGTAGGGCATGCAATCACTCCACAGAGTCATCAATAGGCACGTTATCCAAGGGTACTTGTTCCTGATCTTCTTCACCTGTGATGATAAATGAGGGCGAGTCCTTATGAACTCAGCGAGGGGGAACGAGAAATACATTTTGAAACTCTTTTTTCGGTTCAACTTATGAAAAACCCTTTTTGAATGCATGACATATAACACAAGTAAGTTTATAATGTAATATAAAAGTAAAAGAACACAATTACCCGTCTTTCCTCCCCGAGGTCCTCTAGGAACCAAGCGAGAATACTTATACACATAGTGAAAATGATACGGTGAGCTTTTGCTCTCAATTCATTTTCAATAACAATTGTTGTGGCCGACTTCAAATCATCCACTTATCACGCCAAATGGGTGTACTCTGGATGTACCCCGAAATCCTATGACCCAACACTCCGAGGAAGTGTAGCCCCCAAGCGAGAGAGGGAATTGGACCATGGTAGTCTCGGTTGCACCAGCAAGCCTGATGCCGCTCGGTGTGCGTGAACGCTACCATGCCAGAATGAAAGGTTGCAACCTTGTATGCAATGCAAATTTATAACATTTAACATATCACATTAGGAGGACAACAAAGTAGGTTGCCTCCGAGTAGTTATAAGATCGCACATTGACAAGTAAACACACGAGGTATGCTTTGATATTTAATTTCACATGTAATACACATGGAGTTATACGAATAGTAAATGGGCAGCCATGTAACACATGTAAATCTAGTCATATAACTCATTTCAGGGTTCACGTAATCAAGTAATAAGTTTATACAAGCATGCAACGACGTCTACATAGGACCAGGTGCAAGAAAGGTCTACTTATCAACATGTAATCATCGGCAATCACATTCCAAACATACTTAACATTTACTAGGCGGTCCACTAATCACACAATTAGACACAATAACCATAGGATCAACACTTAGCGAATTTTCATATTCAATAGGGTTTCAATTCATGCTTACACGTGCGATTTAAGCCACAAGTTGTCACGTAATTAAACCCAAGCCACGCATCGATTAACTAAAACATCTTCAATCATCCAAAACAGTCCACACAACATCCAAGTGTCACAATCCCAAGCATTCAATACCCCAAGAGAAGTTACAATATTTTTCAAAGCATATCACTAAATAAAAACCTCACTGCAATGGTCTGTTTTCCCACAATCGTTTAGACAAACAAACAATCTCCAAATCCAGTGAACAAAATATCAAATTAAAGCTTAATGCGTGATTTAAATCCAGAAACAAACCTCGCATCATTTGGTGTTCGGATTCAATAGTTATATCTAAAACCGTGAGACTACGCAAAACTGTCCAGATTCGTACATATTTCAATACTTGCCCTTTTTTAGAGTCTTAAGTTCAGATTTAGCTTTAGTCTATTTCTGACAAAAATGTCCAGAACTGAAAAATATAGCAAACTGCCAAATTTCATGCATTTTAAATATCATTTACTAGGTCAAAACTGTTTTGTTCTACAAGGACAGTGAACTGCCAAAAAAAAACCTGCTCCACTTTCCCAGATTTTTCAGATTTAGACACCTTTCGATGGTTCACCATTTTGGAGACGTTAGAGTCAAAATTGGCCTTGGCCTATTTCTACGAAAAATGCTCAGAACTGGCAAAACTAGTCACCTACCAATTTCACCCACCATTGTTACATAAGCTCATGTACACACATATATAACAAGTACAAAGGTAAATATAGATATATGAAGGCATGCATGTGGTTTTGAAAGCTTTTAAAAAAGATTCACCCACCATTGGGCTGCTATGGCTGAGCTTGGGAGAGTCTTGAGAGCATGCTTGAGGTCTTGGAAGGTCAAGAGGAAGCCACGGTCGAAATGGAGAGAGAAGGAGAGAGAATGAGAGAGTTTTGAGAGAAAAATGAGTGTTGAAGAGTTGTTTGTGAGCATGTGCTTGTGTGTCAGCCTTGAGCTTCTAAATTCTGAAATTGTGTCATCCTTTAAGCATTATTTGAATTGTTAGGAATGTGAATTGCAAGGGCCGAGAATGGTAGCTCATTTGTTAGTAAAATAATGCTTTGGTGTATGGAAAAGATATGACAATGTGTAAGACTTGTCTAAGCATGCATCAATTAAATATCTTGTTCAAATTTTGCTCAAATGGCATAGGCATGGCTGAGTATTAGCCTAGAGAATCTGAATTTTCAGATTTTTGTTAGCTTATTATAGATTATAATAAGTGTAGGATTTGAGGTGCTTTGAATTTGCAAATAGAATAAGGAATAAAGAATGTTTAGGTGTTTGTGTAGATATAGTTGTTTATTGTTAGAGGATTTTGTAGAGAATTTGAATTAGGAATATAATATTGGCTAGTGGATTGTGTAGGATTATTTTAGTGTCTAGTGCTTCGTGTAGGAATCTTCCTAGATTAACGTGGTGGCACGGATTCCTAGGTTCTAGAGCACAAATTACGAGGTAAAACACGTACTTCAAGACTAAGGCACGCACTTCAAGACAAATAGACGGATTCCAATGCTAACACACGCAACCCTAGGTGAATACACGTAAATCAAAACAAGGCACGTAATTCAATACAATGCACGTAATTCAAGACACGACTCTTAAACCTAGGTTAAGGCACGCATTTCATGGTTAATGCACACAAAACGAAGAGACACACGCAAATCGAGGTCTCGCACATAAATCAATGTCATGGCATATTTATCTAGGTATCGCACGTATATCGAGGATTAGGGCACACAATTTTAGGTCTAGGCATGTATGACGAGGCATGCACGAAAACCAAGACAAGGCACGTAATCCAATGTTGGTCATATAATTATAGGTCTATGGCACGCAAATCGAGGTAATACACGTTATTCGGGGTCGGGCCTCACTTCCTCCCCTCCTTAAAAGAATTTCATCCTGAAATTCATTCTTACCTGTTGAGGTCATTTAAATGGATTCTGACCTTTGTTATTTCCCACTCTAGGTCGCCCCGTGTTCAGTGATCTCTCTTACCACAACCAATTCACTTCCTAGCTTTCTCCAATCATTTAATTCAGTGTGGCCCCTACATTCATAGTTCATTCCTTTGAACGGCACTATTTTCTCTAATTAATCTTAAGGTCGAGTTCATTAACTAAGGTTAGAACCTCCAAACATAGTAATCAAAACTGTATTGGTATTCTAACTATATAACTATAACTCTAAACTCATGACTAATGTCGTATCAATCCGCATTCATACCTCAAAAGGAATATTCCAATAATTCCATGATCCTATAGTGACCTACGCTAATTTCAAGATAATAGGTCTATATCCGATTTACATATCCTATCTATTAGCTTCAAAACTATTATCACATAGGTCATACACATGTTATGAATTATTTCCACAATACGACTGTCACGCCCCAACCCGACCTATAAAGGTTAGACTAGGGTGTGATCTAAACATTCAAGTCCTTTCACATTCTTAATCATTCTAGGAGGTTTAACACTTAACGTTTTATTCTAGACTCCAAAATTTTTTCGGAAATCCGGCAGCATAACGGCTGTAATTGGACTCTTTGTTTTGACCTAAGTTTTCTAACAGCCTCAAACTTTTAATTCAAGTTCATTCTCGACTAGAGTTTACTATTTTATCATCGATTGAATTGCTTATTGGTTATTTCGATGTTCCGTTTGATTTATAACCTAGCATGATACTATGTCTCGTTTGTCCATTTATCCTCGTTTCAAAATATACTTGTTGATCTTAACTTATTAGCGAGTACCTGTTGAGATTGGATAAGTTCATTTGCCTATTCCTTAACTAGAATCATAACCTATGATAGATACTAATGATAACAAAAACAAAAACGATCATAGTATGTCTAGCATCAGTCTACTTAATATAAGTACAAACCAAAATTAGACCCCAAATTACAACGGGGGTCTTTTACATCACAAGCAACAAATAACATAAGGGAAATAGTCTTCAAGTAGCAAAAGTTCACAAGTAGTCACGTTCAAGCAAAACAACAGTAACAGGCAATCACTCCAGGGGTTCCTCATTAGGTACATTATCCTCGGGTTCCTGTGCCTGTTCTTCTTCACCTGAGATGATAAAAGAGGGTGAGTCCTTATGAACTCAGCGAGGGGGAACGAGAAATAAGTTTTGAAACTCGTTTTCCGGTTCAATTTATGAAAACCCCTTTTTAAAACATGTCACATATTACAAATGATATGGTAAGCAATTATAAGAAACAAATCGAGAAACGGATACAATTACCAATCATTTCAAGGATACGGTGAGCATTTTCTCTCAATTTCAATTTCGAATCAATTGTTGCGGCTGACTTCAATAATCCACTTATCACTCCCAATTGGGTGTACTCCGGATGTACCCCGAAACCTACGATCCAACTCTCCAAGGGTGAATACCAAGCGAGAGAGGGAATTGGATCATGGTAGTCACGGTAACACTGGCAAGCCCGATGCCGCCCGGCGGACGTGAAACGCTACCATGCCACACGAAAGGTTGCAACCTCGTATGCAATGCACATTTATAACATTTAACATATCACATTAGGAGGGCAACAAAGTAGGTTGCCTCCGAACAGTTATAAGATCGCATGTTGTCAAGTAGTCAAACAAGGCACGATAAGACAAGTAATTTCACTTGAAAGGCATATAGAGTCATATGATCATCAAACGGGCAGCCATGTAACACATGTAAAACAGGCTATATAACTCATTAAGAGGTCCACGCAATCAAGCGATAAGATTATTCAACGTGCAATGATAACAACATGGGTTCGGATGCAAGAAAAGCTTATTTGTCAACATGCAATGGTCAAGATCACTTTTGAAGTTATAAAACATTTACGGGCAGCCCACTAAGCATATGATTCCAACACAAAATCCAATTGATCAACACCTATTAAGACTATTGAGTCATTAGGGTTCCCATTTCATGCTTAATCAAGTGATTAAAACACTAAGTCCACTCAAGATCATTATCAAGTCTTGCATCATTTAATTCAACATCCTCAAGTGCTCACAACAGTCCACATAACATCCCAACACCACATTTCCACACAATTAGTGTCACAAGAGAGGTTACAACAATTTTCCAAGCATATGGCTAAATAAAACCTTTACTGCAATAGGCTGTTTTCTCACAATCAATAGGATAACCAAAGAATCTCCAAATTCAGTAAATAAGATGTCAAATTAAAGCTAAAGAAGTTAACTAAAATCAGAAACGAACCTTGCATCAATTGGAGTTCAGAATCATTAGTTATAGCCGAAACAGTGAGGTAGCACAAAACTGTCCAGATTTGCACACTTTTCAGAAATTGACGTTTTTGAGGTCCTTAGAGTCATTTTTAGCTTTGGTCCATTTCTGACAAAATTGTCCAGAACTGAAAAATATAGCTGTAAACCAATTTTCATGCGTTTTGGACAAAATTTACTAAGTCAAATATGGTTTTTTCCACAAGGTCAGTGCATCTGCCAAAACCTGATTCATTTTTCCAGATTTCCAGATTTGGTCACATTTTAATGATTTGTCATTTTGAGGACCTTAGAGTCAAAATTAGCTTCGGCCTATTTCTGGGAAAAATGTTCAAAACTGTCCAAAATAGTCACCCACCAATTTTCAAGCATTTTAAACATCATTTTCTTAGATAAACTTACCTCGAACAGACTGGTCAGAGAGCTGTCACAAGAATTCGACTTCACCTAGCATCATTTTCAAGCCAAGATCTTGCCATGCATGGTTGTTTAAGCTCATGAACAACCACATAACTCAAGTACAGAAGCAAATATACACATTTATGAACATGCATGTGAAATTTCAAAGAGTTTTCAAAAGCTTTTAACCCTCACCTTAGCAATCAACCACAAAATGCTCAAGACCCTTTGTTGAAGCTCAAATCTTCTCCTTTCCCTTGCTTAGCCGAGAACCTCACTAGTTTTTCTCTATTTTTCCTAGCTTAATGTTCAATCTCTTAGCACAAGCATGATGTTAAACTATGAAGAAAAGAAATGGATGCTTAGTAACTCACCTAGGCCGAAAATGAAGCTTCAATGCACATGCAAGAGAAATTTTCGAACTCTAGCTTGTTTGCTTGGTTTTCTTGATGGTTTGCTTGCCTTGTTCGACCAAGGTGTGATGAAGATGAACAAGGATGATAAGAGTTCAGGCAAGGACCTAAATGGAGAGAGAAGAATGAGAGGAGAGAGAGTTTGTGAGATAAAATGATTTGTGAAGCATGTTGAATGTGAGTTGTGTGTGTGTGTCGGCTATGAGCTTCAAAATTCTGAATTTTGTGTTGTCTTGGTGTGATGTTTGAATTGTTTAGTGGAGAATGGTGATGTAGCCGAGATGGTGTCTTAGTATTTCGCAAAGTGTGGCCTTGATGCAAGCAAAAGGTATGACAATGTGAAGATTTGTCTCAAGCATGCATGAATAAATTATGTTGCTCAAATTTTTCTCTCAAAACATGGTATGGCCGACCAAGGGCTTGCATTTGCTGAAAATTCAGATTCTATTAATGTATTTTAGCTTATAATAAGGGTGAAATTTGAGGTGCATTGGTTTTGGGTGAGAATAAAGAATAAAGAATGAAGAAGGTTTAGTGTTTGGTGCATTTTTTGTCTTCTAGTGAATGGAATTTGGATTATTATATTGTTAGTGGATTTTGTAGGATTGTTTAATAGTCTAGAGCTTCGTGAAAGATGCTTTCTTGATTTGCGTGAAAGCACGCTTTCCTAGGTCTAGGGCACGCACTACGAGGTAGAACACGAACTACGAGGTAAACGCACGTTTTTTAAGACTAAGGCACATACTTCAAGATAAATGCACGGATTCTAATGCTAACACACGCAAACCTAGGTGAATGAATGTAGATCAAAATAAGGCACGTAATTCAATGCAATGCACGTAATTCAAGACACGACTCTCAAACCTAGGTTAAAGCACGTATAACGAGGCATGCACGAAAACCAAGACAGGGCACGTAATCCAAGGTCAGTCATATCACTCTTGGTCTATAGCACACAAATTGAGGTAATACACGTTATTCAGGGTCGGGCCTCACAACGACCCTATTTTCAGGAAGAACTCACCAAACAAACTAATCCATCTCGAGTCGTCATCTATCGATAATATCATAGTCCCTATCTCGTAGGTACATTAGATTAGCAAATCTTCTAATGACAAGTCTCTCGGTTACAGGCTTCTATTCACTAACATTTTTTCCCAGCTTCGTTAACCTTCACGCTCGTCATCAAGGAGAAAGACCATTGATATTCGTTAAACTCAAACTCTAGGGTTTATTAAATACCATCAACAAATTGCCAACGAAATTGCATGGGTAAACTAATCATGTTGCACTAGTTCAACTTCTTGCAAGTAAATTTCGTCAACTTGTGATTCACAATTTATTTCCTTATTCAAATCTCTATCTTCAAGTCACGAGACTTCAGAATTTCTTTTAATCTTAATCAAAACTCCTAAGGCGAATAGTTTCAACCTCAAATAAATTTCACTTACCTAAATCCAAGGTTACGTCATACTTAAGAGGAAAATGGTCCTACTCACTTAGCGACCTAGTCATTCCTTCGAACACTTAATGCCTGCCAATATATCTTCAACATTAGTGTTACTAAGCTAGGGCTATAGCCATGTAAGTGATATCAATGCTCTACTAGGTTATCAACCATACAACAACAATCTTAGGACTATAAATGGGTACCGAAATGATTTAACTCATAAGATACTTACCATACTAATCCAAATAGCTTGTTACACGAAATAACTTCAAGGCTGTGTCAACATAAGAATTATGACCACGAGGCATTCCTCAATATACCTTAATATAACTTCAAAAGTAATCAACCACTCATTTAATTATCACTACAAGATCCATCCTCTATTCAACGACCACAATTCGAAGTCTATCAATAGCTAGTCTCTAGACGTGAAACAGTGCACATATTACGGTGGTCTAATAGTAGTCTCTTGGGTTATCATGACTCTAGTTTATCTCTATCTTAACTATATGAAATCGTATTCTTCTCATTTATATGTTCAACTAGCTAAGAGCATTAAGTCTCATTGACCTTAGGTCCTAGGTTTTACCATGAATCATCATGCATACCTACTATTAGCTATTTAGGATTACTATTCATACCCTAACGACTCCACTTTGCAACCGGATGCTTTAATCTCATTTCCATGATTTATATACTAGGTCCATCGGTCTTACTAAAGGATATATGCTTTCTAACATCCTCTAGGGTATCCAAACAACGAGTGCATAGATTGACTTACTTGCATAATTACAACTAAATCCAAGAGGCACCAAATTAATACCATGATTCTAAATATCACTGATATCCAACTTAGGACCTTTAGCAACGTTAGTCATCTAATGCATAATTCAATTCCTTACACTTTATTCGACCTAACATTTTAGTGTAGTTTTCCAAACACGAGTTTTAGCTACGTGAATTCCTCGATTCCAACATCCCTATATCTTGTTATACTAAAGAATCATCAATCTTGTTAAACTCAATCTCCAAGGTTACCTACATGTCTTGAGATTATCCATTGTTAAGTTACTTAAATACGCTATCCATCACTTAATAATATAACCCCTAAAAGTAACTATCGTCAACTTCCACGAATTCATCTCTTGATTTATGGGTCACGATCTTACCATTTAGTGAACTTGAAACTCGCTAGTATACACCATATCAGATTCATCACTACTTCATTCCAATCAAGTAAGGATTCAATCACACGAGCATATTGCTAACTTCTTAGATAGCCTATCAAGCCAATTTTAAGGTGTGGGAAATGGATTCAACGCAACCTCAAAGTCAACTTCCACTATAAGCATATAATTATATATTACTCCATATGTCCAATAGTATACTCTTATGTCTTAAGGAAAGTTGTATGTCCTTAACATTTATTCTTGAACCACAATTAGAAGAATGGTTTAATAGAATCAAGAACTTTATGGCTATAAAATTGATAACTTAATCATAGGTATGGGTATTCCAAATATAAGGGGATAACTTTACCTCAACATTTATACATGTGCTACGCATTTTATATATGCATATCCAATAATACATACGATCCATCGAGTACCTGTGAAGATGCGAGAAATCTCTAACCAAGCCTTTTCATTCGTCCTGCACAAATTCACTTCCCTGAAAGTCCTAATCCTAACTATCTATATGTATAAACAGTCATTCACGGTTATATAACATGCAAATGTATCAAGGAAGGAGTATAAAGGCATGCATGCATTATTCAGGGCACTAACATGTCGGTGTGCATGACACATAATACATTTGGTCCACAAATGCACATAATATACAATGCTCAAAGCAATTAAAGCACATTAGTACATATTAACACATATAAACAAGACATCATAATTACCTTCGGGCTTCTACCTACGGTCCGAGAGTTGAACCCGACTAATGCCTAGTTAGTAAACTAAGCTTTGATACCATTCTAGTATAGGGTGTCACGCCCCAACCCGTCCTATAGAGATTAGACTAGGGTGTGATCTAAACATTTATATCATTTCATGTACTTAATCATTCATTAAGGTTTAATGCTTAACGTAGCCTAGAACTGCAAAAGATTTTCGAAAAACCCAGCAGCATAACAATTGTAATTGGCTCTTTAGTTGATCTAATTGTCTAAACGCCTCAAAACTTTCAATCTCAAATTCGACTCCAACTAAGATTACTATTTATCACCAATCAATATGCCTACTATTAATCTCACAGTCTCGTTTGATTAACAAACCTAGCATGATAACTATGTCCCGTTTATTTGTTAACATCTGTTACACAAGTGCCTGTTATCCCTTAGCCTACAAATGAGTACATGTTTAAGATTGGATAGATTCATTTTACTTAACTCTTTGCCTAATACTTCATAAACCTGTAGTAGTTACTAATCAAAGTAGCAAAATGATCAATAGGGTGTCTGTCTAGTTATAATCAGTACAAATCAAAATTAGTCCCCAAATTACAATGGGGGTCATTTACAATAACGACAACAAGCAACATAAGAAATAGTCTTCAAAATAACATATTGTTCACAAAACAGCCACAATCACGTAAGGCACGTAGGGCATGCAATCACTCCAAGGATTCATCAATAGGCAAGTTATCCACAGGTACTTATTCCTGATCTTCTTCACCTGTGATGATAAAAGAGGGTGAGTCCTTATGAACTCAGCGAGGGAGAACGAAAAATACGTTTTGAAACTCTTTTTCCGAGTCAACTTATGAAAAACCCTTTTTGAATGCATGACATATAACACAAGTAAGTTTATAATGTAATATAAAAGTAAAAGAACACAATTACACGTCTTTCCTCCCCGAGATTCTCTAGGAACCAAGCGAGAGTACTTATACACATAGTGAAAATGATATGGTGAGCTTTTGCTCTCAATTCATTTCCAATAACAGTTGTTGCGGCCGACTTCAAATCATCCACTTATCACGACAAATGGGTGTACTCCGGATGTACCCCGAAATCTTACGACCCAACTCTCCGAGGAAGTCTAGCCCCCAAGCGAGAGAAGCAATTGGACCATGGTAGTCACAGTTGCGCCGGCAAGCCCGATGCCGCCCGATGTGCGTGAATGCTACCATGCCAGAATGAAAGGTTGCAACCTTGTATGCAATGCAAATTTATAACATTTAACATATCAAATTAGGAGGACAACAAAGTAGGTTGCCTCCGAGTAGTTATAAGATCGCACATTGACAAGTAAACACACGAGGCATGCTTTGATATTTAATTTCACTTGTAATACACATGGATTTATACGAATATTAAACGGGCAGCCATGTAACACATGTAAATCTAGTCATATAACTCATTTCGGGGTTCACGTAATCAAGTAATAAGTTTATACAAGCATGCAACGACGTCTACATGGGACCGGGTGCAAGAAAGGTCTACTTATCAACATGTAATCATCGGGAATCACATTTCAAACATACTTAACATTTACTAGGCAGTCCACTAATCACACAATTAGACACAATAACCATAGGATCAACACTTAGCGAGTTTTCATATTCAATAGGGTTTCAATTCATGCTTACACGTGCGATTTAAGCCACAAGTTGTCACGTAATTAAACCCAAGCCATGCATCGATTAAATAAAACATCTTCAATCATCCAAAATAGTCCACACAACATCCAAGTGTCATAATCCCAAGCATTCAATACCCCAAGAGAAGTTACAATATTTTTCAAAGCATATCACTAAATAAAAACCTCACTGCAATGGTCTATTTTCCTACAATTGTTTAGCCAAGAAAACAATCTCCAAATCTAGTGAAAAAATGTCAAATTAAAGCTTAATGAGTGATTTAAATCCAGAAACAAACCTCGCATCATTTGGAGTTCGGATTCAAGAGTTATATCTAAAACCGTGAGACTACGTAAAACTGTCCAGATTCGTACATATTTGAATACTTGCCATTTTTTAGGGTCTTAGGGTCAGATTTAGGTTTAGTCTATTTCTGATAAAAATGTCCAGAACTGAAAAATATAGCAAAATATCAAATTTCATGCATTTTAAGTATCATTTACTGGGTTAAAACTGTTTCGTTCTACAAGGACAGTGAACTGCCAAAAAAAAACCTGCTCCACTTTCCCAGATTTTCCAGATTTACACACCTTTTGATGTTTCGCCATTGTGGAGACCGTAGAATCAAAATTGGCCTTGGCCTATTTCTATGAAAAATTCTCAGAACTGGCAAAACTAGTCACCTACCAATTTTCACGCATTTTCAGCATCATTTACTTAGTCAAATGCACCTTGCTCTACCTAGTCATAAATCTGCCAACTACGTGATTTTATCTATCTTCAAGTTCTAACCAAATATCTTGCCATGCATGGTTACATAAGCTCATGTACACACATATATAACAAGTACAGAGGTAAATATAGACATATGAAGGCATGCATGTGGTTTTTGAAAGCTTTTAAAAAGATTAACCCTCACCTTAGCAAGTTAATAGATGAAGATGCACAATGGAGCTTCTTTCTTGCTTGGGCTGCTATGGCTGAGCTTGGGAGAGTCTTGAGAGCATGCTTGAGGTCTTGGAAGGTCAAGAGGAAGCCACGGTCGAAATGGAGAGAGAATGAGAGAGTTTTGAGAGAAAAATGAGTGTTTGAAGAGTTGTTTTTGAGCATGTGCTTGTGTGTCAGCCTTGAGCTTCTAAATTCTGAAATTGTTTCATCCTTTAAGCATTATTTGAATTGTTTGGCATGTGAATTTCAAGGGCCGAGAATGGTAGCTCATTTGTTAGTAAAATAATGCTTTGGTGTATAGAAAAGATATGACAATGTGTAAGACTTGTCTAAGCATGCATCAATTAAATATCTTGTTCAAATTTTGCTCAAATGGCATAGGCATGGCCGAGTATTGGCATGGAGAATCTGAATTTTCAGATTTATGTTAGCTTATTATAGATTATAATAAGTGTAGGATTTGAGGTGCTTTGAATTTGCAAATAGAATAAGGAATAAAGAATGTTTAGGTGTTTGTGTAGATAGAATTGTTTATTGTTAGAGGATTTTTTAGAAAATTTGAATTAGGAAAATAATATTGGTTAGTGGATTGTGTAGGATTATTTTAGTGTCTAGTGCTTCGTGTAGGAGTCTTCCTAGATTAACGTGGTGGCACGAATTCCTAAGTTTTAGGGCACGGATTACGAGGTAAAACACGTACTTCAAGACTAAGACATGCACTTCAAGACAAATGCACGGATTTGAATGCTAACATACGCAACCCTAGGTGAATGCACGTAAATCAAAATAAGGCACGTAATTCAATGCAATGCATGTAATTCAAGACATGACTCTTAAACCTAGGTTAAGGCACGCAGTTCAAGGTTAATGCACATGAAACTAAGAGACACACGCAAATCGAGGTCTCGCACGTAAATCAAGGTCATGGCACGTTTATCTAGGTATTCCATGTATATCGAAGATTAGGGCAAGCAATTCTAGGTCAAGGCATGTATGACGAAGCATGCATGAAAACCAAGATAAGGCACACAAATCGAGGTAACACACGTTATTCGAGGTCGGGCCTCACAACCTTGGGCAAGACAACTTCACCTCATGTAGAGGCTGGGCTGGCAAACCGAGGGCGTGGGGCTTGGGACCAGATCTCCGTTGCTCCGGTGTCTATAACTTTTAATCCGTAAGGAGTTACGCGGCGCACAGCACACCGTTGAAAAGCTCTTCGAAAGCTCTACTACAAGGGAAGCAAGCTTGCTCGGCTGCGCCCATTTTCGGAGCCCAAAATCGAACGTTTTCAACACTTTCAGGGCACTTTTCTTCTTTTGCGCTATTTTTTCATCCTGGAATGTGCGTCGTGAGCCGTAAAAAGGACGACAACCTAATCCATCACATTTCTATTACCGAATCCCATGGCACCTTGGGCAAGACAACTTCGCCTCACGTAGAGGCTGGGCTCGCAAACTGAGGGCATAGGGCTTGGGACCAAGTCTCCGTCGCTCCGGTGCCCATAACTTTTGATTCGTAAGGAGTTACACGGCCCATAACATACCGTTGGAAAGCAGTTCGAGAGCTCTACGTCGGGGGCAGCAAGCCTGCCCGGTTGCGCCTATTTTCAGAGCCTAAAGTTGAACATTTTTATCAGTTTTGGGACACTTTTCTTCTTTTGCGCAATTTTTTCGTCCCAGCTCGTACGTCGTGAGCCGCGAAAAGGACGACAACCTAATGCATCACATTTCTATTACCGAATCCCAAGGCACCTTGGGCAAGACAACTTCGCCTCACGTAGAGGCTGGGCCCGTAAACTGAGGGCGTGTGTGAGGCCCGACCTCGATTTGCATGCGATACCTCGTTTCATGTGCCCTAACCTAGATTTGCGTGCCTTGACCTAGGTTTAAGAATCATGTTTCATTTTGTGTGCCTTGCATTACGTGCATTCATTTAGGGTTGCGTGCATTTACTTGGGAAACGTGCATTCGTCTCGTAGTTCATGCCCTACCTCATAGTGCGTGTCCTAAACCTAGGAAAGCGTGCCTACACGTTAATCAAGAAAGCATCTTACACGAAGCACTAGATCATTAATTAATCCTACAAACTCCACTAACTAATATTAAATTGCTAATTCAACTCACTAGAAGATGAAATTGCACCAAAAGCTAAGCATTCTTTATTCTTTATTCTTTGCATATCCCAAACACACAATAAAATAAGCCTTGAACAAACAAAAAAATTCAGATTTAAACACATCCTTGGCCGGCCACATGGAGCCTTGTGCATGCACTTTAATTTCAAAATCTACACCTAGACATTCTATGACAATTTTATGACACAAGCATAAAAAAAAATTGGCTCAAAACTCTACCCAAGACTCCACCATTCTCGACCCATCCTCTTGCCATGCTAGGTGATTCAAAATTATGCTTCTTGAAGACACAAATTCAGAATTCTCAAGGCCCAAGGCCAACACAAGCATCAACTTAGCAAGCTTTTCATTTTTTCTTTCATTCATTCTTTCTTTCTCACATTTTCTCTCACTCTCTATCATTTCTTCTCTCTCTCTCGGCCCTAGCTGAAACTATACTCTCCTTAGCTTAAGTTCATCACTCAATGGTTCATCAAGACATGCAAGAAACTAGGAGTTCGACCAAGTAAAGCTAGAATGCAGAAGACGCACATGCAAGCCTTTAGCACATCCATTTTGGCTTAGGTGAGTTTGTTAGCTTCCATTTCATTTTCTTCTTGTTCTAACCACATGCACCTACTAAGAACTTGGTTACTAAGCTAGGAAATTAGAGAAAATCAAGTGGTCTCTCGGCTAAGCAAGGAAAGAGGGTTGACATTGTGCTTCATCAAGAGTTTGTGCATTTTCTTGTTGTCTTGCTAAGGTGAGGGCTAAAACTTCTTGAAAAGCTTTTAAAAACCACATGCATGCCTTTGAATGTCTATTTCTACTTCTGTACTTGTGAAATTTGTGTGTTCATGCGCTTTTGTAAACATGCATGGCAAGATATTTGGCTAGAATGTGATGATAGATAAAATCGCGTATGGGACAGTCTTCTATCTTGTTGGTACGGGGTGATTTTGACCAGGTAAATGAGGTTGAAAATGTGTGAAAATTGGTAGGTGACTATTTTTCCAGTTCGGAGCATTTTTCAAAGAAATAGGCCAAAGCTAATTTCAACGCTAAGGTCGTCAAAATGGCAAATTATCAAAATGTGTCCAAATCTGGAAGATCTGGGAAAATGAAGCAGGTTTTGGCAAACTCACTGTTCTTGTAGAACAAACCAGTTTTTATTTAGTAAATGACATCCAAAATGCATGAAATTTGGTGCGCTTCTAGATTTTTCAGTTCTGGACATTTTTGTCAGAAATGGACTAAGGCTAAATCTGACCCTAATGCCCTCAAAAATGACTAGTATTGAAATGTGTGCAAATCTGGACAGTTTTGCGTAGTCTCACTGTTTTGGCTATAACTCTTGAACCCAAACTCCAAATGATGCGAGGTTTGTTTCTGAATTTAGTTCACTACTTAAGATTTAATTTGAAATTTTGTTTACTGGAATTGGAGTTTGTTTGCTTGTCTCAATGATTGTGAGAAAACAGTTCATTGCAATGAGGGTTTCACCTATTGATATGCTTAGAAAAATTATTGTAGCTTCTCTTGTTGTATTAAATGCTTGGGATTGTGGCATTTGGATGTTGTGTGGACTGTTTTGAATACTTGAGGGTGTTTGAATTAATCAATGCATGGCTTGAGTTTAAATACGAGATGACTTGGGTCTTAATCGCGCGGGTAAGCACGAATTGAAACCCTAGTGACTAGGTAAATTTGCTAAATGTTGATTCTATGAATATCGTGTTTAATTATGTGATTAGTAGGCTGCCTATAGTTGCCCTCATAGCCCTAAACATGATTTCGACGATTACATGTTGACAAGTAGGCCTTTCTTGCACCCAGTCCCACGTAGAGGTCGTTGCATGTTGAATAATCTTATTATTTGATTACGTGAACTTCAAAATGAGTTATATGACTTGATTTACATGCGTTACATGGCTGCCCGTTTAATATTCATATAACTCCATGTGCTTTTCAAGTGAAATTGCCTATCATATCATGTCTCGCTTGTTTACTTGTTAATGTGCAATCTTATGACTGCTCAGAGGCAACCTAATTTGTTGACCTCCAAATGTGATATATTAAATGTCATAAATGTGCATTGCATACAAGGTTGCAACCTTTCATTCTGGTGTGGTAGCGTTCACGCACACCGGGCGGCATCGGCTTTGCCGGTGCAACCGTGACTACGATTGTCCAATTTCTTCTCTCGCTTGGGGGCTAGACTTCCTCGGAGAGTTGGGTCATAGGATTTCAGGGTACATCCGGAGAACACCCATTTGGCGTGATAAGGGGATGATTTGAAGTCGGCCACAACAACTGATACTGGAAATGAACTGAGAGCAAAAGCTCACCGTATCCTTTTCACTATGTGTATAAGTACTCTCGCTTGGTTCCTAGAGGACCTCGGGGAGAAAAGACGGGTAATTGAGTTCTTTTACTGTTATATTACATTATTTATTTACTTGCGATATATGTCTTGCTTGAAAAGGGTTTTCATAAGTTGAACCGGAAAATGAGTTTCAAAACGTATTTCTTGTTTTCCCTCGCTGAGTTCATAAGGACTCACCCTCTTTTATCATCTCAGGTGAAGAAGACCAGGAAGAGGTACCCGAGGACAACGTGCCTAATGATGATTCCTTGGAATGATTGCTTGCCCTACATGCCTTGCTTGACTTTGGCCATTTTGTGAACAATATGTTGCTTGAAGACTATTTCATTTCATATGATGCTTGTTATTGTATTGTAAATGACCCCCGTTGTAATTTGGGGTCTAATTTTGGCTTGTACTGATCATAACTAGATAGACACTACTATGGTCGTTTTTGCTATCGTTATTGGCTAGTATCTATCATAGAATTATGAAGTATCAGGTAAGGATTAAGTAAAATGAACCTATCCAATCTTAAGCAGGTACTCATTGTTAAGCTAAGATCAACAAGTACTTTGTAACGAGGATTAACAAACAAATGAGACATAGTATCATGCTAGGATATTAATCAAACGAGACTTTGAGATAACTAGTAGGCATTTCAATTGATGATAAATAGTAATCTTAGTTGAAAATGAAATTGAGATTGAAAATTTTGAGGCGTTTGGAGAATTAGGTTAAACTAAAGAGCCCAATTACAGCCGTTATGCTACCGGTTTTCCAGAAAATTGTGGATTTTAGGCTAAAACGTTAAGTGTTAAACTTTCATGAACGATTAAGTACGAGATATGGCTTGAATGTTTAGATCACACCATTGTCTAACCTTTATAGGCTGGGTTGGGGCATGACACCTTATAGAAGAATGGTATCAGAGCTTAGATTGCTTAAGCTGGGTTTAACTCTCAGACCGTGGGTAGAAGCCCTAAGGTTATTAGGATGACTTGCTTATGTGTGATAATGTGTGATAATGTTGATTGTGCCTTCTATGTTCTATGTGTTTATGTGATTAACATGTCTTAACTGTTTCTAGAATTGTGTATCTATATAAAATTATATGTTGCATACCTTATACATTAAATTCTTGTTTGTCATATTCCAATAAATTGTGCATTCTAATATGTGCCTATAGATGGCTGGCCTTAGTACCCGCACTACTAATAGGAGCGGTGAGCCCCAAGAGACCAGAGATGCTTATCAAACTAATCCCGGCATGGCTATGTTTAATATGATAGCGAATGCCATGGATCGTGTGTCGCGAGTGATAGAACGTCAAGATGAACGTGAAGCAAACAACAACAACAGGAATGATGGTAACCATGGGAGACATAGTAGAATGTGGGAGTTCCTTGACTTTCGCCCGTCTAAATTCCATGGAAAGCTGATGATGAAAAGGCAGAGGCTTGGCTGTTTGAGATCGAGAGGATTTTTAGGCCACTTGACTATACTGATGAAGAAAAGGTTGAGTTCGCTGTGTTTCTATTGCACGGAGATGCCGAGCATTGGTGGCACAATATGGAGGCACTTTGGGAAACTGATTGTACACCTCTCTTGTGGGGTAATTTTGTTAAGACATTCAAGGAGAAATATGTACCTACAGTTTCCAGGCAGAGGCAGATTGAGGAATTCATGCACTTGAACTAGGGCAACATGACGGTGGCCCAGTACGAGGCTCGTTTTGACCGACTGTCCCGCTATGCTCAATACATGGTCAGTACCCCTGAGGCGAAGATGTGAAAATTTACGAATGGGTTGAGGTCGAAAATTCAAGACCAGTTGGCTTCGCGTGATTTTGATACCAATTCTGCTCTCCTTGCTGCTGCTTCCCGAGTTGAGAAGAGGAAACTTGATAGAGCCGGTTCAAGCCAGCCGAACAAGAAACCATATCAGCCTTCAGGTCAACAAAGGAAATTCCAGAGCTAGAGTCGTAGTCAGGGCCAGAGCCAGAACATACCAGTTAACAACCGTGGCCCGACTAAAGCACCATCAGCCTCTTCCACCCGTGGATCCACAGGTAGTTCACCTGCTACTCAGTCTATCAACTGCTCTTATTGTGACAAGAAGGGTCACACCGAGGCCCAGTGCTGGAAAAAGTCAGGACAATGTGTGTGGTGTGGCAGTGATCAGCATCAGATCAAGGATTGCCCTAAATGGCAAGGAGGACCAAATCAGGTTAAACCAGCTGGTAGAGGCAAGACTCCAGTTTCCAGAGTTCAGGCTCGAGCTTATGCTATTGAGTGCGAGGAGCTTCCAGAGGAGACCACTGTTGTTGAAGGTACCTTCTTGATAATGAATCAACCTGTTAGGGTGCTAATTGATCTAGGTGCTACTCATTCATTTATTACTCCCTTATATGTGCAACGTGTGAAATTGAAGGTTGTATGTTTGCCTTACGAAGTAGAAGTTGGTACTTCGATGGGTTCTAAACTTGTTACTAGCTCAGCTTGTAAAGCATGTAAAATCCAAATTAAAGATAGGGAATTCTCAGCCAATCTTATTGTATTACCTTTTCGAGACTATGAAGTCATTTTAAGGATGGACTAGTTGGCAAAGCATCATGCCCAACTAGATTGCCGGATGAAGATTACAACATTCCGGATACCTGGTCAACCAATATTGGAAGTCATGCGTCGAAGAGACTTCACAGGGAGTTCCATCATTTCATCTACGAAAGCAGTGAAGTCCTTGAGAAAAAGGATGTAGTGGATACTTAGCTTACCTTATCAACAAGCCGTCGGAAAAAGCTAAGTTGGAGGAGATGCCAGTGATTAAAGATTATGCGGATGTGTTTCAAGAAGAATTACCCAGTTTACCCCCAAATCGGGAGATTAAGTTCATTATAGAATTACTACCTGGCACCCAACCGATATCTAAAGCTCCCTATCATATGGCACCAGCCGAGCTACAAGAATTGAAGGACCAATTGCAAGGATTGTTGAAGAAGGGGTTTGTTCAACCAAGTTCTTCATCGTGGGGTGCACCAGTCCTATTTGTAAAGAAGAAAGACGAAACGCTGAGGCTATGCATTGATTACCGAGGATTGAACCAAGTGACCGTCAAGAATAAATACCCACTTCCACTAATCGACGAGTTGTTTGATCAACTATCAGTTGCGGATCAAAAAGGAGGATGTGCCTAAAACGGTTTTCAGGATGAGATATAGGCATTATGAATATGTGGGGATGCCGTTTGGGCTAACTAATGCCCCTGCAGCTTTTATGGACTTGATGCACAGAGTATTTCAACCCTACTTGGACCAATTTGTGGTGATCTTTATTGATGATATTTTGGTATACTCAAAATCTGAGGCTGAGCATGAACAACACCTGCGATTGGTACTGCAGAAACTTTGAGAGCATCAATTGTATGCAAAGTTTAGCAAGTTCAAATTTTGGTTGCAGCAAATTACATTTTTGGGGCACATCATATCCTAAGAAGGAATAGCAGTGGACACAGCTAAGATAGAAGCGGTGATGTCTTGGAAGAAGCCAGAAAACGTTATGGAGGTTCGGAGTTTTCTCAGTCTAGCCGGCTATTATCGGAGGTTCGTGAAGGATTTCTCAAAGATTGACTACCGTACCTGTTCTTGCATTGCCTGAAGGGAGTCAAGGTTTTGTAATCTATAGCGATGCTTTGAAGGAAGGACTAGGTTGTGTATTAATGCAAAATGGTAGAGTGATTGCGTATGCTTCTAGGAAACCGAAGCCGTATGAATTGAACTACCCGACGCATGATTTGGAGTTAGCGGCTATTGTGTTTGCACTCAAGAAATGGAGGCACTATTTGTGGGGTAACAAGTTCGAGGTGTTTACTGATCACAAGAGCTTGAAATACTTGTTCTCACAAAAAGAGTTGAACATGAGGCAAAGGCGGTGGATGGATCTTTTGGATGATTATAACTGCACAATCAATTATGTGCCTGGTAAAGCAAATGTAGTTGCAAATGCCTTAAGTCGGAAAGCAAGCACACGATGGTATGCGCATGGGGCGCCTGTGCCACAAGATGGCATGTGCATCAGGCGTGCATGCCGCACGACGTTACATGCATGTGACCCGCATGCCGCACAAAGGTGTGCGCATGGGGCGCTTATGCTGCATGAAGGTGCGTGCATGGGACGCCCATGCTGTATGAAGGTGTGCGCATGGGGCACCCATGCCGCACGATGGTGCATGCATGCGGCGCGCATGCCGCACGATAGTGCGTGCATGTGGCCCGCATGCTTCATGAATGTGCACGCATGGGGCGCCCATGCCCCACGATGGTGTGCGCATCAGGCGTGCATGCCGCACGATGGTGCGCGTATATGGCCCGCATGCCACACAAAGATGTGCGCATGGGGCGCCCATGTCCCATGATGGTACACACATGCCACATGAAGGTGCGCGCATGAGGCGCTAATGCCGCACGATGGTTGGTGCATCGGGCGTGCATGCCGCACGTTGGTGCGAATATGTGGCCCGTATGCAGCACGAAAGTGGGAGCATGGGGCGCCCATGCCGCACGATGGTGTGCGCATCTTGCACGCATGCCGTACAATGGTGCGCGTATGTGGCCCGCATGCGGCACGAAGTTATGCGCATTGGGCATCCGTGCCGCACGAGGTTGGGCACACGGAGCGGGCATACTTTACTATGGTGCGCGCTACGCTCAAGGGGCGCTGTTGGGGCACCATTGTGGCACGACTGGGGCACTATGCGGGTACACTTTGGGGAAGATGGGGGATGTTGGGGGACGGCTTTGGCACTACTAGGGGACGTTAGGCACGACGGGCAATGTTAAGCATTCATGGGTATTGGGCATGCGGAATGTATTATGACCCAAATGTGGACATTGATGTCCTTTTACAAGTGGTTTCCGAATCTATGACGTAGTTTTAATCTTTCCCGTGTCCGAATAATAGTTCGTCACATTTGTGAGGCGAATTAGATTAATCGGGTTCCTAATCCTTCCAAAAAAAAAATTTAACGCCAAATATGATGTAAACAAATTAATTTATGAATTAATATAAATTTTCCTAAATTTTCTAATATTTTTTCTGATTTTTCCATATTTTTTATAATTTTTAAATATTAAAAATTAATTTTTTGAAAAAAATATTTTTAAATATCATTTATCAAATTAATGTCTGAATTAATATAAATTTTTCTGAATTTTCTGCTATTTTTTTGATTTTTTCCTATTTTTTCGCAATTATTAAATATTAAAAAATATTTTTTCAAAAAAAAAAATCTTGAAGCATTTGGATATTATATGCTATCAATAAGGAGCAAGTTGGGTACGAAGATCATGACATATGGGGCCTTTTATAGTGTAGAACACCCATTATCAATCTCTGCCAAAATGTACGCTACTATTGTCACTTGGATTTTTGCATCTAAACGTAATATAGGGGGGTATGTGGTGTCAAGCCCCCAGGTCGAGGTCCATGTGGCGGGACGTTGTGGGCATTTCGTGGCACATTGTGGTCTATATCGTGGGCTATATTGTGTGCGGGAATGCCTACCGAATGAATCACTCCGAGGAATTGCATTGCATACGCGTGCGTTGGGGCCGTGCCACCCCCGCCCCGTGTCCCCCAGCATATCCCTCGGCGCGATACCAGGATGGCTAATGAGGAATGTGGTGGCTTCCCTAGCCCCTCATTATCCATCTTGGTGCCGCAACACCGTCGACGTCATTGGGATGGCTAATAAGGGGGCAAATGGTTGCCCAAGCACAAAACTAGCCATCCCCGTGCCGCCGGCTAGATACACGTTGGGGGACATTCTCGTCCCCTGACGTGTCGTTGGGCCTGCGCGATACGTGAATCGCCTAGCACACGAAGCCATGGCCATTGCCGAGTGGATGCGCGCGACCATGGTCTAGTATCGAGGCGAACCAAGCACCGCGTGGGCTTTGGTGTCTCTTGGGGTACGGTGGGGGCAAGCGTGATGTGTGAATCGCCTAGCACACGTAGCATTGGCTTTCGTTAAACAACGACGCGAGCGTTGCGATGAGACGATTGCTGATGCTTCAATGTCGTGGCGATCCAAGCACCATGCGGCCTTGAAGCCATCCCCCGATGGGTTCGGACATGCTTGTGCGATGCGCAAATCGTATAGCACATGACGCCATGGTCCTTGTTGAGTCGTAATACAACAGACGTGGTCTAGTGTCGTGGCAATCCAACCACCACGTACGCAGGAAGGTAGTTTACTTGTCCCATTCCATGCATACGGGTGCATACAAGGGGACGGTGGGGGGCATGCGGTGATGTGCGAATTTCCTAACACACGTGGCATTGGCTTTCATTAAGCAATGACACGACCATTGCGATGAGACGATTGCTAATGCTTCAATGTCATGGCGATTCAAGCACCATGCGGCCTTGAAGCCGTCCCCCGGTTGGTTCCGACGGGCCTGTGCGATGCGCGAATCGCCTAGCACACAATGCCATAGTCCTCGCTGAGTCAAAATGCGACGGATGTGGTCTAGTGTCATGGCGATCCAAGCACCGCATGGGCAGGTAGTTTGCTTGTCCCGTTCTGTTCATGTGAGTGCATATAGGGGGACGGTTGAGGACTGCGCGATGCGCGAATCGCCTAGCACACAGCCTTGGCTTTCGTTAAGTGACGACGCGAGCATTGCGATGAAATGATGGCTAAAGCTTCAATGTTGTGGCGATCCAAGCACTGTGCTGCCTTGAAACTGTCCCACGGTGTATTCCCACGGTCCTGCGCGATGCGCGAATCGCCTAACACACGATGCCATGGTCCTCACTGAGTCGTAATGCGATGGACGTGGTCTAGTGTCGTGGCGATCCAAGCACCGCGTGGGCCGAAAGTTCGCTTTCGGTTGGTATCTCAAGTGTGAGCAATAGGTGCTTGGTCGGGCACCACGAAGTAGGCTTCTAAGCTTGCGACGTGCGGCCTAGTCGTGCACCTCGTGCCGTTCCTGTCCTTTGTACCTCAGAAATTCTTTGTGCCCAGCGGTGCGTTCTCGGGCCATCTTGCCGGTTCCATCTGCCTGAAGGGCTTCCTTTTCCTAGATGGTAGGGCGATTACTGGCTTGGTGGTCTCGAAATAGGGAACGTAATAGCGCGTGAGTGGTGGTCGGCTTGTATGGGTCGGTTGGATCCCTACTTGAGCAGCGATGTCCGCCCCTGCTTGCCTCTTCATTCGCGGGCAGAGTACTTACGTTGCCTCGGTCAGTAGGTCGGTTACATGTGTTGCGTACCTACAAAGAAGGTAGTCTAAAGTCACATCGTCCATCTTTTGCATTGCGTTTGCCTCCGTGGACGATGTGGGGCGAACCCCTAATCACGTCTCGTGTTCCATACTGCTCACTCCAACAAGTGCCGCACATGTGGCTCGTGGGGCGTTGTTCGATCTCTCGGATGCGGCACACCATGACAGTATGGGGTCCTTGGCCTTTCTTTGCCTGAAATTAGCATTCGTCGCTAATCGTGTACGACGGTCGTATGCTCGTCTCGAGCCGTCGACCCTTAGGGGACGATGTGCCTCGTCCGATGCCAGCGTCGGTGAA